>HG993157.1:3908299-5206899 GCA_905231865.2 Boloria selene
TAGTTTCACTTATAATGAAAATATTCATATTGATAATGCTCATTTTGAAACCTGCTACTGCTATTGAACCTAGTGGTAATATTTATATTGGTTATGTTCATTTTGTAGTTCTATTCTGTCGGGCCAAGATTTAATATAAATATGTTGGGACATTATTACACACAGCGCCATCTAGTTCCGTGGTAAGCTACGAAGCTTGTGTTACGGATACCAGATAGTTGATATACTACATATATAAGGTTAAATATATACATATTATAAATATAAACACACTTGACTGGAGTACAAACATCTGGGTTCAGCAAATGAATGCCCCCAACGGGACTCGAACCCGCGACCGCTGGCGCAAGAAAGTAGGGTCACAAGCTGCGCCAAACGTGTCGTTATTAATTACTAAGTTTTTTATTAATATTTGTTATCAGTATTAGAAGTTGGGAAGCGGGCGGTATTACATTTACTCATTAAGAGCAAAAAGGAATAGATGATGAACTTGTGACCTGTAAAATATGATTCACTGTGCTAGTCCGAGTGAGGTCAAATCATTTTTTCAATATGACAGAGTCAGGCAATAGTCTACTACGCTGGCAAAGTGCGAGAGCACTGTACATATAAAACTTGCTATGTTCTCTCATACATACACGTTTCCTCACAATAGTTTCCTTCAAATGGTATCAGCATATTGAAAATAACTCACAAAATATGACAATATCAGAAGTGCGAGACCCGGAAACCAAACCCACTTCACACTTCAAGGTTCTGGACTGGACTACCATTGCTCTAGAATACAACCAAAAACCAACCTTCCAAAGCGTAAACCGCAGGTGAATCCGGTCCCAACTTATATGCAACGGTTGTCAATAGTCCATGTGTGGACTGAACCCGTCTAGTCCCAGTATTGTAAAGAAGGAAACATCCACTTCTGTAGGTGTTTTTTGCTTGACCCGCTTGAAGGCAATTCTGACCTACTAACGCTGACTGTTGGTTACCTAGAATCTGTTAAGTTTTGAAGTTTTAGTTATAAGATTTACACTATTTTCTTTATTAATTTGTACTTCACTGCATAAGTGTTTTTCGATTTCTTTTTTGGGCTTTGAGTCAAATTAAAATTGTTTAAATAAATGTACTTGAAGTTTCACCACCAGTTATCCTGGAGATGTTCTGGCTAACAGATGGAAAAAATTAAAAAAAAGTATTTTTTCTTAAAAATACTGTATGTAGGTACATTATACATATTATTGCGAATGATTTCATATATATTTAGTTAACATCGTCAATACAAAGACATTTCATTTTATTTACATAATATATAGGTAGTTACTTAACGGCCATTTTTTTCGACTTCAATTAAAGTCATTATCATTTGTGACGAAAATATTATTTATACTAGAAAAAAAGTAGCTCTCAATGCAGCTTTGTATCAGTAAAATAACTTATGACATCAAATGAGTGAAAAATACATATGTAAATATAAATACTTACGCCAGATATCCTTATTCCCTCCAAAATAGAATCATTCTTAACTGTTCCGTATATCTCAGAGCTACTATGTATTTGCGGCAGCGAGTCTCTATGTATGCCGAAAAACCTTAAAAATGAAAATAAAAGGATTATTTTCTTTACACAAATTATGTTTATATTGTTATATTTTCTAATAAAGAAAATACTTTATGAATTAAATTACAGACAATTATTATAATTATTATAGAAAATTTAATATTTTGAGATTGTGTTGTATATATTTATTAATAATTACTTTACAGTTGAAATAAAATAATTTACTTAATACTTTTACATTTCAATACATTTAACTTAATGTAACTTTATTAAATTTGGTAACTAAAAATCAAAATAAAACTATGAAAATAAAAAAAAATAATGCTTTTTTTACTTGATATTCTATAAAATTTTCAGAATATATGTGACCAACTCACCTACACAACATAGGATCCCAGTTTAAAGTTTCCAAATTCATAAGTAGAGTCCTCGAAGCGTTTGTCACATCTGTTATATGAAGACCCCCGTGAGGACCACCGGTTAGGTTCTATAGTTGAAAATATATATTTTATTAAGATTTTAAAATACTCTGAATAAGGAATAATATATGAATGTCATAGTAATAACGAATATCAATTTTAATATTTGTTTTAAACATTTAAAATTCACATTTACTTCGTTTTCATTTAGAAAATGAAACACTTAATTATGAAAATAGTATGAGTGTAAACATTTATGCTCAACAAACGAAGCTGTCAGCGGGACTCGAACCCACGACCTGCTGTACCTAGTCAGTACTAACTGGAGCAAATATGTCATTTAAGTATACTATATAGAGATATATCGACTGTGAACTGGCAACCGGTACTTTCTCAATTTTGACAACTTTACAGGTGAAGAAAAAACTTGTTTGAATCATTAATATAGCATCTAATAAATTAAATAAAAAATACGTGGTTTTAAAATATTTTTATTGCACATGTTATTAAAAAGAAAAGTGGCATTATATGCTTCCTTCTAATATAAAAACGAGATAGGACAATATAAGTCAACTTGGAACAAAAAATTGAGATAGGACCGGTTGCCAGTTTATCACTACATAGTATAAAACAAAGTCGCTTTCTCTGTCCCTATATCCCTTTGTACGCTTAAATCTTTAAAACTACGCAACGGATTTTGATGCGGGTTTTTTTAATAGATAGAGTGATTCAAGAGGAAGGTTTATGTGCATAACTAGCATCCCGCGGCTTTGCCTGTGCTAAACCTAGGGAAGAGCTCGAGCGAAGCGAGGGCGAGTCGCTAGTAGTCGATATATTAAATAACTCACCCAAATAATCCAAGAATCGACTGTCCCGAACAACAATCTCTTATCCCTACTAGCTCGTCTCACTGCCTTTATGTTATCCTTAAGCCATCTCATTTTCAAAGCACTAAAATAAGGGCTGATAGGTAACCCGGATATCCCTTTGAGATAATTCTTATTTCTATCTGGCACTTTTGCTAATATCGCATCTACTGTACTGTCTGTCCGTATGTCGTTCCATGCTGAAAAAACAATTATATTCTATTTCAAAATGAACTATAAATTAAACATTTAAAAACAAAATAAAAATTAGTTTTCATTTCGTTGGTCCTTTTCAATACAGTATACATTATTCTACTAGTCAAGCCCTTTCATTAGATTTTCATCAAACATAGCTAAGAACACCCCCGACTACTTTGTTTTGGAACAAAATAAAACAAAATCAAAATCGGTTCATCACGCACCCGCGCACTTACAATATCAACCGTTTACTTACATATTGCGGGATGCAAAGGCTCTCCGGTAAACTTATCCCATGCTATGGTCGTTTCCCGTTGATTCGTTATACCTAACGTTATTATATCGTCTTTTGTGTAACCTGAAACAGAAAAATATTAAGAATAATATAAATATAAATAAGAAAATTATAAATATATCTACATTTCGATTTTCGATAAAAAGCTATGAAATCTAAACTATGAAAAAAGGGGTCAAAATATTACGAAATCAGAAAGTGTGACGTACTTTAAGGATAACCCCTTATACGAAGATAAATGATAAATACCTGTAAGTAAATCTAACAACAACTTTCATACGGAACCCTAAAAACGAAAAACATATATCTATAAACTCACCTAACTCTAACAATTGATCTATAGCGTTCTCAGCGCACAATCTTATATGGTGTATAATTTCCAAAGGATCTTGTTCGTACCATCCTTCTTGAGGCTGCACTTCTGTTTTATCCAACTGATACGACGCCAACTCTTCTGAACGTTCCGCTTCATATATCTAGAGAACATAAAAATATAATAATAATAAAAACATCAGGTAAGGTTTGTTTGTAAGTATGTTTGTATCGAAATGGCTCAAAAAGTGCTGGACCGATTTTAAAAATTCTTTCACCATTTGAATGCTACATTATCACTGATTAATATAGGCTATTTTAGTTGCAAGAAAAAAATAAGGATCCCTACTAAAACTACAATAACAGGAGAGGAGGAGGAGTGCACGCATGCATATATGAAATAGGTAAGCGCGGCTCAGGAGTACATTAAAGCTGGAGTAATTTTGGAGAATTTTAAACCCAGCGAGTGATCGAAAGAAGTTTAGTATCGATTAAAAAGTGAACGCGGGCGAAGCCGCGCGTATTGCTAGTAATTTATAGAATGAAAGCTTTGACTTGGCAAACCGAGTGAAATGGGTTTATTGTTCTCAATGAAAAAGCATATTATAAATATGTTTTATAGTTAAAACAATTCCTTTACATTCTCTTTGGTTAAAACGTTAGTTTCCTATTACTTTAAAAGTATATAATGTAATAGATGTACCTACTTATTAGATTTGGAGCAGAACTAAATGAGTAAAAAATGCTACTTTTTATTTTTCAATTCAATTAATTCAATTATTTCTTTTAATGGCTTCCATAAGTGCCAATTTTTCAATACTTTACAAATGATTTTTTCTAGACGAAGAGGTAGGTAAGTTGTTACAAACAAAATTGACGACTTTAAAATTAGTTAACACTCGAAAATACATTACATCTACAAATAATTTGCATACATTGTTATTATCGTCATGTGATCTTGAACATATTCAAGTGACGATGTCGTGTCAATAAAGTTAAAGAACTTTAAAAGAGGATAAGATGCTTGGGATGGACATAAGTCTTTTAATGAATTATTTCGATTTATCTTTAATTCATCCATATTCTATAGATCTAGAAGATATTATAATTTTAACATTGTTACCATAAATAAATAGAAGGTCTTTTAGAAAAATTATAAAGTGCCTATAAAGTATTACCAATTCAAAAAAAGGATAATATCTTTATTGTATGTATGTATATATGTACATTCCTATCTTTTGTAACAGAAGGCGACATTCTGATTTCTCAATCGGACATTTAAATACTCTCCCTTATCTTAACAGCAAGGGTGAAGATAATATAAGTGGATAATACACCAAAACTACACCAATTATTTTAATTTTCTTATTGAATTATCTGACGCTGAAAAATAAGATGTCTGAAAAACATTCTAAAGAAAAGTAGATTTCTTTATTTACGTACCACAAATCTAACGGTTTTTGTTCCATCGTCGATGACGCCGACTAGAGACTTTTTGGCGCCGTCCCTAACAGGCATCTCGTCCCCTGTAAGCAAAAATAATGTTGTATTCAAAAACATATTCGTGTGTAAACATACCTAAGAGTATCACGTGCTTTACTAAAATAGATTCACGTGACATCAGCTAGTTGTTAATAAAAATGGTTTTCTTTTGTAAATGAACTTTTATATGTATAAGAAAAAAGTGAACCATTACCATGATTGCTGTTAAAGCATTCGAAACGTCGCGTCGGGAACCAATAATAAAAATAAATCCGCGACAAAATCCGAAAAGATAGTTTTATTTATAATGTAAAATAGCATTATTTAAAGGAATTTATCGAAAAAGGGTTTTTCTAAGTTTTCATTTGACTGAAGTCTAAAATTTCACATTTATATTTTAAGAAGTTTCGGAAGAAGCTATGCGGGGTTCCTGTTTTATTTACTACATACCTAGTTACAGTTCGCGTCACGTAAAAAGAACGCTGGAGGAAAGTGGTGGGGGGTGTGTTTGCGCGTGGGTATATTCGCACACAAAATTACTATGCCTATTCTTTTATTTTCGAACTAGCCTTTCACTCGCGACGTATATTGGTTATTGTTAGGTACATTGAAAAATATATTAGATAGAACGTTCTTAAATACAATTCTATTCATTCATAAAATTTGTTAGATTCAATGTAGAATGTTTAATCTACTAACAAAAAATTAAATTAATTCGGTTAATATATATTTTAACTGCATTATTATCAGACTCTCTCTTCATAAAACAATATACGTCAAAAATATTTTTCTCTACTTTTTATATAAAAACATTTCGTAATTAATAACTTTTATGTGCACGATGGTATTTTGAACTGACGAACCAATAGCGAGCCGGAAAGCATGCGGCGCGTGCCTCGCCGTCCCGCGCCCCGCGTCTTACCACCAAATTGGCCTATAAATCGCCTCTGCGCAACTTGACAGCCAGCGTTCTTTTTACATGACGCGAATAGTGTCCGACCGAATGTTCGGTTTCGGTTTCGGTTTCGGTCGAGTTTCGGCAAAAAAACGAGTTTCGGTTATGTTTCGGTTTCGGCAGCAAACCTGCCGAAACTACGACCGAAACCGAAACTGCATTCGGGAGTTTCCGCGCTGTGCTCGGGTGTGTTCGGCGCGGTAAATGACATCCAAGCGACGATGACAATTGGCCGCGTCCACGTGTGTAATCATGTCGTAACCTGTTTGTTTGCAGTGCATATAATATAAGAGTACCTCGAAAAGTAATTTAATATAACAAAGGAGTACCTAGATTATAGTAGAATCAAGTTTACGATAAAAAATTAAAAATCTGATATATGTTGAAAATAAGGTAGCTTTGATATTATAATGTATTATAGATTAAATAAATAATGCTAAAAGTGGGAACTTATGGTTTGGTCTGACAAAGAAAAAAAGTTAGCTGGTTTTACCTGAAAATATTTATTGATTTTCAAGAATTGTTAACAAAAAATAGAAGAGTAAATGCACAATCTTTATGCTAATGACTTATTTTAATCACATTACTAGTATTTCCCGCGGCTCCACCCGCGTTTTAAAGACCCTAAACAAAATTTTCAGATTTCACATACCGCGTGACGTTTTACAGTCGGTCTTTAACAGTTACTCGAGATTTCTCAGAAATGAGATATTTTCCAGCGGTAAAAAGTATCCTATGTATTAACCCGGATAAACAGCTATCATCATACCAAATTTCATGCAATACCGTCCAGTGGTTTTCTCGTGATTCGGATGCGGACAGACAGGTAGACAGACAGACAAAAATTATAAAAACTATAGATTTGGCCTCTATACCGATAAAACATACATACTCTCGAAAAACATAACCTTCCTTCTGGCGCAGTCGGGTAAAAATGTCTATTTCAATTTTTTACATGAAACATTTAGTAGGTAAATTATTAGTATTGTCATTGAACGATTTGTTGTATATAACTAACTAACTCTAAAGTATTTAACATGGCAATAAGCCGATTTTACCAGTTTATAGAGTTTGAAAAGATAAGAATTTTCACTTATTTAACTAATTTTTTCAAAAAATGTTGTTTAGCAGGTTTTCGTAGATGTAAACAAACATTAGTTATGTACATGGTATTTACTATAGTGCATAAGTGGTAATATTAAGGATTTAGAGTTTCTCGTTCAATTTAATAATTATTAAGAAGGTACCAATATAATAATTGTTTTTTTTTACAAATTAACACTTATAATTAAAAGAGTAGATACCTACCTGGTTATCCGTATAAAATTAACACTTATATGTATTTATTTTACTAATGAAAACTGACTGATTATAATACATTTTCTTTATTTTTTTCTGAAAACATGATCTTTATAAGAAAGTTTCGGTTTCGGTTTCGCTTTCGGCCGAAACTGAGACCGTCGCCGAAATTCGGTTTCGGTTTCGGTTTCGGTCGTAAAAACCAGTTTCGGTCGGACACTAGACGCGAATTATACTTCTATAATTACGCAATTTTATTTTCCACTGAAACGGATGGACTGATTTTGATTACATTTAATTATTACCGGGACTTTCATATAGGATACTGCTTAGACACTTGTTAATTATTGTTTATTTTATAGACAAGCTCTTTAGCTATGATAATTTTGGTTGAAATTCAAAATTCATTGAATTCAAATTTCTCTAATTCAGCATTAGATTGTAACAATTGTTTACTAATCATAAGCTTATAAGATAATACTATACTACATTAAGTTTTTTTTTTTTTAATTTATGGTTTCGATCGGAATGCTGGATTCGAGTCCTTCGCTCTAAACTACATTAAGTAACTTCCTACCATTGCCAAGCGTCCAATTTTCATAATCGACCTTCAGCGTACAACTCTGTACTGAATAAAAAACAAAACAACACAGCGTTTGGTGTATTTTTAAATATGACATCTACATACCATTTGCGCAAGAATTTTCTAAAAATTTGATTTGAATCCTCCTCTTTTTCGAAGTCGGTTGAATTTGTCTTTCTAATTATATCATTGTAATAAAATAATTAAACAGTGTAAATATAGAAGAACAATGGATCAATAAATAAAATAGCTATGAATTATACATAATGGCATAAGAAGATAGTTTCTACGTTTACACTAATAAACATAGCCTTGGCGATGGATGAAAAACATACTATTTTTCATATTTGTTCAATCGTATCAGGTATAGGAAATTAATTACGTCATAACAAAATTAATTTTTCACGTTTACGTAAATACTCGTATATTGGTGATATAAATAGCTACTGATAAAGTTAAGCTGGTGGGCGGAGATATTTGTTGAAGCGAATTAATGCGGAGTCAAGGCTATATAGTGCTGACTTCAAAGCAACTATACAGCCCTTTTCAAAGTCCATTTCTGGGAAATCTCCCAATTTGAGGGAAATCGCGTCATTTTCTACTACACTTCTCTATTAGACAAGAAGGTTTTCTTAGGACGTTTTCCTTTTTGGTGGACTATGGCCTAATGCCTTTTGGATATCGTCTGATAATACGAGGGAAATCAGAGTCCACCACACTGGTAGAGTCGGGTTGGCGGACTTCACATATCTTTCGGGAACTTGCTAGGTTCTCTCAGACATGCAGGTTTCCTCACGATGCAATGTATTCTTTCGCCGTAAGATAATCTGAAGATGTGTTAGAAATAATTCGCACATGAAAATATCAGAAGTGCCCGGATTTGAACCCGCTTCATTCGGTTACTCAACGAGAGTGATGTCACTAGGCTAACATTATTTTATAGTATACAATAAAATACTTGCTTGCTTTTTAAATGATTATAAGCCGAAAAGTACCGTTCAGTTTACTTGAAGTCCTTGATATAGATATAGAAGCTACGTGAAGTACATTTTAATGCGATTACAAACACGGTTCAATGACACTAACAAAAGTAAACATGATATTACGAATTTATTTAAAAAAAAATGCAAATTAGTACTCTTATAGTTCTCAACTGTTGTTTTGCCGTATATCAAAACGAGTAAAACTACGATAGGATAGATGCTTTAGCATATTATAATTTTTTTTGTATTTTTGAATATAAAAAAATATATGAAAAGCTCTTATAATTAAGCAAATATATTTAAAGCATCAAAATCAAATTATTCTTTATTCGAATAAACTTTTACAAGCTCTTTTGAATAGTTATTTTTACATTATTAAAATTAAATGTCATTCTGTAAGTCTGCGAGTAAGCTACTACCGGCTCGGAAAACTGTTCTACTGAGAAGAACCGGCGAGAAACTCAACATTACTCTTTTTTACTCTTTTCAAAAAAAAAATACGTCGGGATAGCACTTACGTAGGCACTTTAAATTATCTGCATTTTGTGTTTACACCCTCAATTTGCTTTATTGGAAAAGGAAGATAGAACGCAAAAGTGTAATTACCCGTTATTTATATCTATATGTACTTCCCCGCTATTGAGGAAAACTGGTCAATAGGTCATTTATGTAACTACAAACGTTACGTACAACTTATATCTGCAATAAGATAATTAATCAAAGATGTCATACCGAAGTGGGCCTCCTTGTCCGCTTCTTGGCTTTGCGCCCGGTTGGATTGCCAGACGGTAATGAATGAAATAGTTATTATTATCGGTATCGGTACAGATTTTGATGTAATTTAGCTTGATGATAGCTGGATCAACATGTAAAATACTATTTATCGTAGAAAATATCTCATCTCTGAGAAATTTATAAGTAGATACTTAAGGTTGAAACGTTTCTAGGAAGGAAACCGAGTATAGCAAGGGTCAGCCGCTAGTGTAAATAATGTAATGTAAATACTACAGTATTAGGAAAAAAGACCAAATGAGATTAATCTTATAATACAATAATCAGTGTACTATGAGAGTTTTTCAATAATAGAACACGACTGTCCATTTACCACATACCACATGTGAGTAGTAAATTAAGTTACGCATGCTTGGCACAATTCAATAAGAAAACGAAAGAACTTTCTTCAATCCTAGAAAGGCCAAATTGCTGAGCTTAATTTAAATCAAATATTATTTAATTTCTTCCTAATGTCCTGTTTTAAGAACTGCTTGGTCATATATATCGGAATTAAAATTACAGACACATGCCTGGCTTCGTTTTGATCTGATTAATTTGGGCAAATTCAACGACATTCATGGGTTTTGCTGTGACCCTATTTTCTAAACCAGTGCAGTGGTTGCGGGTTCGAGTCCCGCATATGTGATAAGCAAAACAATAGAAAAGTAACTATAATAATCTCCTAACTGACATCCATGTGTCACTTAGACTAGTAATTAGCTCAAAATAGTTTATAATAGCTATACTTTCTTACTCGTAGTTCTGTATGCCAAATACTAGTATTAGCTTTACTAGATTTCCGTATCAAATGGGTGAAACACCACTTACTTTTCAACTCTTTGTTTCTCTGAATTTCTGGACATCTGTATTATACTCGGACCTATCGGGGATTCGAACTGAGGACAGACACTGGCAGTAAGGTAGTTTTTTTTTTTAAATAAATAGACAACAGATATATTTTTATATTTTCCCTTAACACAAAACTCGAACTTACTCTACATTTTTTCATATGTATAGTATTAAGGAAAATTAATGAGAGTAGATTATTCACATAGGCTTACCTCTTTACACCTGGGACGGGTATTACGGCCAGGAAAAAGTGGTTTACCCTAATTCAGCGTCTTACTTACATGGTATGCATAACGTACATATCGCATATTTTCATCTTTTGATGAAACTACAGATTTTACAGAAATAAATCAAATAACTTTTGATGAAAAATAGAATTATTAAGAAACTTTTATGATACCTTATCCATTGATCAAGTAGGTATAAATAAGTAAGCCAATATTTATAATTAATCCAATAAATAAGCTAACTCTATCCAGATTGATTAAGTACAATCTATTTCTAATAAAAACAAATGAGCGCTGAGCGAGCAGTTTGAAAAATAACAAAAAAATCACAAATATATTTCGTATAATTATAATAGTAATAAAATATATTATAGTAAATTAAATAGGGACGAACGATGCGCAAAAGCCGACGCTAGTTTGATATTAGGATACCTCCATCAGACAAGAGATATTTACAGACTTATTAAAATGAACACTGAAATTATAAACTTAAGAAGACTTAAAAACATGGTATTATAAAAGAGAAAAGTATATAAGAATGTATATTACCCTACTTTTGGTTTAAAAATCATAATGTCCCGAGATAACAGTGATGTTTTCAAGGCAAATTGTACGACAATAAAAAATGTTTAACTCAAACGCACTATAAGCTAATCATTTTCTTTCACAGACATCTTTAATGGAGTACTATATCATTACAGGATATAATGATTATTATGTGTACCTACAACAACTAATACTGATAAAATTCAAAAGATTATAAGTTAATACTCGTACTAATGCTTAGAATTTCTAACGTACGCAATATGAGTTGTGAGACCCGGATTTGAACCCGCATCACTCGGTTATCCAAGCGAGTGCGTTACCACTGGGCTACCACTGCCTTGTAAATGCCGTATTCTAGTAATACATAATTATTATTAAAACTTGACTTATGCTAAAGGAAAAAATCGTAAGGAAAGCGGCATGTCTGATGAAAACCTAGCAAGTTTTCGAAAGACATGTGAGTCCGCCAACACGCACTAGGCCAACGCGGTGGATTATGGCCTCGTACTGAGGGAGGCCCGTGCCCAGCAGTGGGACGCGTAAAAAAGGACTGAAGATGATGACGAAGATTATGATAATTATTATTTATTAGCGACTCGCCCTCGCTTCGCTTGGGCTTTTTCCTAGATTTAGCACAGGCAAAGCCGCGGGATCCGCTAGTTATGCATATAAACCTTCCTCTTGAATCACTCTATCTATTAAAAAAAAACCGCATCAAAATCCGTTGCGTAGTTTTAAAGATTTAAGCGTACAAAGAAATATAGGGACAGAGAAAGCGACTTTGTTTTATACTATGTAGTGATTATGAAATACGTAATAAATAATAATTATGTATTGCCGAACGTGAATGCGATGCACTTTGGACATCCTCTGTATAAGTCAGGTCATTGGAATAGTAGGTACTTTTTGCCGAGAATATGTACATTGCACATACATACATGTGTATTAAATCTGTATCACGTTGTTACGGTATAATTACTTACACGAATATAGTCATGAAGTTATTATTCAATATCATACAAGTCGTATAATTTATCTGTTTACAGTAGTTATCTACATAATCAGTTTCAACGCGATATTAAAGATTTAAGCAAAAAGTTTACTTCATTGTCAAATTGTATGGTAATTTTCCATTTTCGTTAAATTATTATTTAAAACTAGCTATAATTTTAAGTATTTTGTAAGTTTATAATAAGTTTTTTTTTTTATTTTATTTATTTATTTAGTAACCATTTGTGTAGCATACAATATAACAATGGCTACGATGACACTGCAAAAGTATAAATTGCGTTGCAGATATCAACGCTCGCCTCCGTACAATATTTATACTATGTTACCGTACCAAAAACTAAAATATAACAATGATTAAAAAAAATTAAGAAAATAAAGAGATGTGTGTATGTGAGAGCGTTTGTTAGAGCACGCGCGCGCGCGCGCGCGTGTGTGTGTGTGTGTGTGTGTTTGTGTGTTTTTGTGTGTTATTGAGCGTGTGATACTTTAAAAAGCAATTTTCAGAAGTTCTTCAGTCTCTGCATATGTATGAAATATTAAACTTATATTGTTACTGTATTTACACCCCAAAGAGCCATAAAAAGTGTTATAAACAGAATCTAGTAGTACAAGATTTAAGTTTGTATGAGTACACAGACGCACAAGATGTGTACAAAACATAGGCCACTATAGCGATAGCTAAGTCGCTATTTAAAATTAAACGTTAAATAATTATAATCTTTGAATATAAATTAAATCAGTTGGCTTTATACGAGCAAGATACTACTTGATGATAACTTATCTTAAGATTATCGATTATTTATAAACACTTTATTATTTTTTCACTTTTGTAAGGTTTTTTAAGTTCTACGGTTTCCTAAATTTGGTAAAATTTTATAAGATTGGAACTAGGGCTAAAATTATATACGCATAAATTAGTAAACTCTACACTATTTATGAAAATATATACCTATGTAACAAATACCAATATTATAAAAGTGAAAGTAACCCTGTCTGTTCGTTTCTTTGTTACGTTTTCAGTTTCAGGAAAGTTTTAATCAATATTTATAGGTATAGCCAATAGATAATAAGTTCGTGGGATATAGGCTCTACATATGTCGCAAAAATTTAGCACGCAATTTAGCTTCTGTAACTTCTTATATATAGTATAAAGAAGACTGATTATTTCTGTAACTAATAAATTATAATTTTTTTTAACAATATTAATTAATGTACTGACTAGTATACGTCATATATGGTTAGCAGCCATATTGTTATCATTATTTTAAAAAAGAACAACAACTGTTGAGTTTCTCGCCGGCTCTTCTCAGCAGAACTGCCTTCCGAGTCGGTGGTAGCTTCCTCATAGACTAACGTATAGACTTTTAAAGTAAATTCTAATTTATTAATGTAAAAATGACAATTCAAAAGAACTTTTAAAAGTCTATTTGAATAAAGTACTTTTCTTTTTAATTTTGAAAAAATAATGTATTATATGTATGTCAAGGCGGCAATGATATTATTAATAAAAAATGTATTTGGTAATTACAAACATGAACGCCAAGTTCATTACAGTGCAGTGCTATATAAGTACAGTCGTAAGCAATGACATGTATACATCGACAACTTTTCAAATATATGTAAACATCAATCGTTTCAAAAGAAAGTATACAAGCTTTGTGTCAAAACAAAGTATACGTAAGATGTTTCATAATTATGTATACATTTTGATCAATTCATAGTAAATAACATAAAACGAATACTATTATATACAAGTTTCGTGTTATAACTATGTAGTCATTAGTCTAAGAACTAAGAATAAAACATTAAATATTATTTTCGTATTTAACAAAGTTTTCTAATACAAATACTGTGTCTCTTTCATTAAATACGTGAATTCTTTAAACTGGTCGTTAGAAGTTTAATTTATTTTTATATTTTAAGTGATTGAATCAATTCGACTAATTGCGATCTGATTCTCTAGGATGCGCCTTGGATTCACTTTAGGCAGAGCTCTCCTAAACAGCTTTACCCAGGGTATATGAGATATCTTCTGCAGCCAACAGCACAGACAGGATTTAAAATATTGTAACACCATGATTCGTAAACTTATTAATTAGATAATTAACAGTAAAATATGTTTTAAGATCTTAGGCTTCTTGCATCGGAAAATGAAGCATAATACTTTGGTTTTAAAAATGTATTATTATGTATTTAAATTTAAATATTATAATACATTTTTAAATCATACGTATAATACAAATATTATCGCGTAATAGACTGTGCATATGTGTATGTGTAAGAGCGTTTGTAACACATTCACAACATTGGATGACAGTTTTAAACTTTTGACAATTCGAGGACAAGATCAGTTTATTTAAAATTTTAATGTGTAACAAAGCATTGAAAAGAATTCGAAATTATTAGAATTACAACTGACAATTCTCCATTTGTTTAGTTTGCGTTGTTATGAGAAACTTACTTTTTCATGAATTCGCCCAATGATATTAAGTTGTCATAGCTCAATTGGCGTAGTTGTAGTATGCGTATAATATCCTTGCGACGCGGGTTCAAATCCCGCGCGTGGATAACTTTTTTAATTTTTGTTTCGTGCGTATCTTTTAATTTATGCATTATATACTGGATGGCGATTTAGGGACAAGGAGTGAGCCGTGATGAACGTGGCTCGTCATCATCATTGAGTATTATATGTATAACACATATTTTGTGAATTTATAAGAATATACAATAATACGTATAATTATAAAAGAACAGTGAGTTAAAAAATCTATACATGAAATATTTTTTTTTGTTTTTATAAAAAAAAATGTAAAGTATAGTGCATTGAATATAAATTCCAAAAAATATGTTTTAATTTTTTTGTCTGTTTGTATGTTTTCGTTTAACACAAAAAGTACTTGGCCGATTTTAACCAAATTGTGTAGTTACCTATAACATATTTCTCGGACCATGACTTAGGATACTTTTCATTACATAAAAGCATTTTAATTTACAGGAAAAAATAATAATTGGTTGTATTGAGTTTTCCTTGGATAGCTATGATTAAACGGTAAGTTCATCTGTGTCTCTTTTACGAACCGAGTTTGAGCTTCTCGCCGGTTCTTCTCAGCAGAACAGCTTTCCGAGCCGGTGGTAGTTTACTCACAGACTTACAGACTGACTTTTAATTTTGATAATGTAAAAATGACGATTCAAAAGAGCTTGTTAAAGTCTATTTGAATAAAAAATATTTTGATTTGATAGATTTACGCAAAAGTTTTTGAACGTAAACCTAATTTTTTTATAATTAATATTTACCACTAGCGAGCCCGGACCGCTGCGCTCGGCGTAAGATAAAATAAATAAAATAGTTTTCATAATTAAAAGTAGCATAAGTTACTCCTTAAAACATTAGCTACGATATCTGAGGTCAAAAGTCCCGTCAAAATCAGTGTAGCCGTTTCGAGGATTAGCCGAAACTAACAGACAGACAGACAATTGATGTATGGATGTAAGTACCGTATATACTTTCTATGCATTGAGTCTTCTTCTTCTTGCTGAGTCGATGGCAATAGTTAAAGTAAGAAAGCCCAAAACCCCTTAAAAATAAAGATTAAAAAAAAAGAAGCCCAAAACTCGGCCACCATAATAATTGCATAAGCTCCTGTAAGATGCAGGTAACAGGACCAGGAGGTCATATAAGTAAGTGTAAGAGAGGTAAGAGAGGAAGAGTACAAGTCTGCACTCCAGGTCAATTCGCAAATCCCCACCTGGTTGAGTATACTTATCTATGATTTTTATCACACTATGATTAATTCATATTTTATATTTTAGAAGAATATTTAAAAAAATGTATCTTTTTAAAAATGTAAGAAACTAGCATTTCCCGCGGCCCCGCCCGCGTTCTAAAGACTGGAAACAAAATACTTAGATTTCACACACCGTGTGAAGTTTTATAGTCGGTTTGTAACGGTTAGTCGATATTTCTTACAAAATCATCATCAAAACCTGTCCTGAGGTTTTCTCGTGATGCAGTCACAGAAAGACAGACAGACAAAAATTTTAAAAACGATAGATTTGATTGTATGGATAATAATGTCTATCTATTTTAATTAGATTTTTATCTATTTTAATTAGATTTAAAAAAAAATATGTACAGATTACTCAGTTACAATTATTTTATTATATATGTTTATGATAGATAGTGAATTATTTGACTTTTCAAAATAGATTTTAAGTTGACGTCTTTGTATCGATGCGCAAAACGGCAACGTCGCGTCGCTTACGACGGTTGCCGTTCCGTCAAATAACATGTGGCCTAATATAAATTTATCTTGACACATTGTAATTTGTAGTAGCGCTGTGGTAACGCGCTTGCTTCGATATCCATGTGATGGGGGTTCAAGTCTGAGTTTGAGTTAAACGGGCAAAATACATCTAAATTTATCTGCCAGTTACTTTATTGGGAAGTTTTATTATGAAACAGATAAAATATATCAGCAACCATTATCGCTAATCGACTACTAAACGCTAATTACCTACTAAGGTCAATATTTAGGATACCGTTTACTACAGGATAATCGTTTATTCTTACTGGATAATACAATAACTGGTTCTATGGACCACCCACATAAAAGCGTGGCGGAAATTTAAATGGGAATTGAATTATTATAAGTAATAGCATAATATTGTCATAAAATATGAACTAAAAAATGTTAATGGAAGAGACACACTATATATGCATTAGAAAACTTTGTTTCAAATACGAAAATATTATTTTATGCTTTTCGAGCTCAAACCTGTGCACTTTTTTGTGCACAGACTAATGGCTAACTACTTATATTACGAAAAGTATACAATAATATTCGTTTTATGTTATTTACTATGAATTGATAAAAATGTATACATAATTATGAAACATCTTACGTATACTTTATTTTGACACAAAGCTTGTATACTTTCTTTTGAAACGATTGATGTTTACATATATTTGAAAAGTTGTCGATGTATACATGTCATTGCTTACGACTGTACATCCTAACAAAGTAAACAGTTGTTTAGTCGGGTTTAACATCAAAGGTCACGGGGACAAAGTTTCGCACGAACGGAATATTTTCATTTATTATTATAATATATTTGTTTAGATAACAATACATTATATTTAATGATTCGTTAATGAAAATCGATCCGGGAATTCAAAAATTCAAATTATTTTATTCATCATTAAATTATTCAATAAGCGAGAACCCTAGCGTGCTAAGGAACAAGTATTTCTAAAAATAAGTACCTTATAGTGCAAACTGTCCGTAGGACTAGACTCGACCGATCCAATAAGTCGGATCTTTGATAATATGTACTGATGTCCTCTATTCATATTCCGGTGGGACGACTACTCAACACGACCAGTAAGAGTTAAGGCGCAGGACCGACGGTTTTACGTACTCTCCGAGGCACGGGTGTGAAACACCGCCATCTTTCTAACTCCGGGCTGTTACTGATGATTATGAAACACAAAAATTCAATAACCAACTTGGCCCAATCCGGGACTTGAACTCAGAACCTCTCAGTGTGCGACCGTACATCCCAGCTACTACACCACCGATGAATATGTACCTACTACAATATCTCTAATAACTTATGATTACAAAGTGTTCGATGAACTTTGTACTTAAGTATCTATACTAAGCCTGAGATAGTTGATTATTTTGTTTGTTTGAACGCACTAATCTCTGTAACTATTATTAGTAGTCAAATATTAATTTTAAAAGACAATGATATTACAAAATTTATTTTTAACAAAGCAATGTCGAAAAGTCCGCCAGTTCTATATATTATGTCAATTTTTTAAGGTACACTCACAATAACTTATTTATATATGTACAATGTACACATAAAAAATGTAATTACGCACCCAAGGGAAGGTCAAATTTAAATTTAAATATTTTACTCAGCATTAAATTATTGCAATTTTTTACTGATGGTAAAAAAATGCATTGATGACGGTAAGGCTACCAATTCGGAAAGTAGCCTCAGACCTGAGAAAAACTTGCAAATGAAACTCAGAAGCAAGGGCAAATTGTTTAGTTTCTTTAAAATGGCTAAGTGAACGCAAATCGCTGACTACAACTAGTTAATTTGAAACTATTAAAAAACTGTAAGTCTGCTTGTTCATGAAACAAAGCTCTAAGGATAATATCTCGTTAATTCATCATCTCTTACAGGAGTTATAAGGAGAGAAAAATTAAGTTATAAAACTGTCTTATGTCAATAGGTAACTAACTACATGATTTTTTAATTTAAATGCGAAAATATAGTTTTATCTAAAACGTGGACATTTTTGTCTAAAAACTCGTATTATTAATTAAATTCAATTCTGGGTTTCACATTTTCATACGGTTTTCTCTTATAAAAAGTGGACTTAAAAGGCTAAATGTATGATGAAACTTAATTATATCTAGGATCATGCAAAATAAATATTTAAAAATAGCTAGGTACTTATAATAGCGAAAGTTCTTTCACTCAAACAGATTTGGGATTAAGAGATAGTTTATAGTCCACTAAGAAGGGATTTTGTGACAGGGACAGATTAAGGAGTCTTTTGGCCTTAATTTTTTTGCTACAAACTGGTGGTCGGGAGCGAAAGAAGACGAACCCGAGCGAAACGAGGTCGCTTGTTGCCTATAAAAGCGAAGGGCATTCATGCAAAGATAACTTGTATAATAAATACCAATACAAAAAAATCCATATTTCGTTTAAAAATTCAAAAATCTACCGTTTTGTTAAGATAACTTAATAAGTCAAAAAACACGTACTTAGTTATTTTAACATTGTAAATATTGGCCAATTAGCGTTTCGAACATATCCATATATTAATGCAGAACTTCAAGGTTGGTACTTACACATTTTTTACTTACTTTTGACCAAAAAATTAAAATATTAATAATACCTACCTAGTTACCATTTTTCTACATAATATTATTATGTTGAATTTATTCTATAAATTACACTAATGTACGAGTAGGTAAAAGATGGAAACAAATTGCCGAAAGAGCCTAGAAATTGTACGTTTTGGATCATGAAAGAATTCTAGGTAACCTTTTTGAATGGCAAGTAGGTATTTTTACCTATACCCATTAAATTTTAAGTAACCCCGTTTCTTAATACATAATTAATCAAATTGTAAGCATTATTTACTTAATTTATATTATCTAGACCTCTATTTTTACGTGTATTTATTTTATTTTACGTGTATTTATTTTATATAATGGTTTATCGTCAGCGAAGCCACGGGTTCCGCTAGTTAAAATAAATAAAATTTCAAACTCATCCTTTTTTGAAGTCGGTTAAAAAGTAGCCTAAGTTATGCCTTATTACATTAGCTATCTGCGAGTGAAAGTCCCGTCAAAATCAGTCCAGCCGTTTCAAAGATTACCCGGAACAAACAGACAGATAGAAATAACAGACAAAAATTTTAAGAATTGTTTTTTTGTGCTAGTATCGTGTGCTTTCATAATACATGAATAGGTAATATATAAATATTGCTTTATTATTAGTAGGTACCTACTCTAATTAACTAAAATTATTTATAAGAACATAATATTAATTTCTGCAAAATAACAACATTATTGTTTACTACCCAAATAGGTATATTTAAAAAACAAACCAACGGAACATACCATCATTCATTATTTCAACACAATATTTCCCGAGCTATTAACTTTACAACCTTTTCCTTGCACCGTACACAGAACAATATAAAAAAAACAATACGTCAATATCTGTCAAACTACACCACACGAGCTTTCCCGCGCAAACGAGTAACCGCACTGGGGAGGCGCGGCAAGGCACACCCGCGGGGCCGCGACCCGTTCACATTCAGCCAAGCTCTGACGTATTGAAACGTCACGTCATATTGGGCACTACCACTACGTATCTTTATTACTGAATTATAATATCAAGCGAACACTTTGTCGGTAACAATATAGCACATACCGTAGAAATATCTAAATACGAGGCAATTTACGTATAACAATAAAAACTTAACGATTTTCTGTTATTATTGTAATAAAAAATATATTTTTAGTTAATCTATATTAAAAAAAATACCATAAATTCTTATTTGTCTCTTCAAAATCTTCTGAACACTCATTATACACCTGAACCACTACACAAAAATTTATGAACTAAACGTCATGGATTCAGATCTGGTGATCGGGAAGTTGGCGCATGGCGAGACAATGTTCGCGTTAAAAATAGTTACGATTAAAATTGCATCGGCGTCATTTAGGGATCATTTGCATGTAATAAATTAAATTATTTCATTCATGTAACGCAAGTTTTGTGAGTTTCGATGAGACTTCTCTATATTTGAAATTAAGTTTGTAAACAATTTAAAACAACCAAAAAAAGTAAGCATACACCGTTTGTGATATCTTAAAAAATGCGCTAATATTTAAATTTTAAATAACCTCACTTAGCAAGTTTTTGACATTGTGCAGTCTGCCAAATACTGCCAATCCGCATTTTTCCAGGGTAGTGGTCTGTGTGGTCTAATTACCCCCAGTCTTCAGGTTCTTAATACATATAATAATAGGTTATTCTTATTACTAAATATAGCTCGCGCCAAACTTTGTGGCTGTCCCGAACTAGGCTCATTGCATTGCGCAGAACACAAAATCAGGTATTAGCGGGACGCACAAGAGCTTGGGGGCAGGGCCACACCCCGCGCGCCCGCACCGCTCACCCGCGACGCGCACTGGCACCCACGCCTTAGTGTGAGTGCTACGTCCGTACACGAATCACGCACTTGTGAGCTCTGAGAGTACTGTAGCGTTCAAAATTCGTTCGATCGTTTCGTTAATTTGTTATTATAGTTTTTAGTTATTGTTACTTGTTGTTATTGTTACTCGTTGTTATTTGTTTATAAACATGCCTACCGGACGTTGTAATGTTTTACGACGCCAGGCTCGTAAAATGGTCTACGATGTTTATAAATTTATGAAGAAAGAAGCTGAAGAAGGCCTTAAATACGATTTGAAGGCAGTACATAAACGGACTGCAGCCGCTACAGGAGTATCAGAAAGAACTGTACGACGTATTATATCGGTAGCTAATGAACCAAGTTCCAATTTATTAGCAGTTTTTCGTACACCCGGAAAGAAGAGGCAAGGGGTAAAAAAGGTAACCGGAATCGACAATTTTGACCAAGGTGTCATCAAAAGATGTATCCACAATTTTCATTTAACACAGAAAGAGTTGCCGACAATTTCTCAACTTTTAAAAAAATTAAAAGAAGATATAAATTTTGAAGGATCCGCAACGAGTTTGAGGAGAATTTTGAACGAAATGGGATTTAAATGGAAAAAAACTGAAGACAATCGCAAATTATTAATTGAAAAAACAGATATTCGCTGTAAG
Organism: Boloria selene; assembly: GCA_905231865.2. NCBI lineage: Eukaryota > Metazoa > Arthropoda > Insecta > Lepidoptera > Nymphalidae > Boloria > Boloria selene. The sequence goes on from HG993157.1 coordinate 3,930,049, forward strand.
CGAATTGAATATTTGCGTGAAATAACGAAATATCGCGCAGAAGGAAGACCGATAGTTTACACTGACGAATCGTATGTCGATTCATCGCATACCACTTCGAAGGCATGGAGTGATGGTAGCACTAAAGGTTTAAAAAAAAAGATATCAAAAGGTCAACGTGTCGTCATTGTACATGCTGGATCCAAATCAGGATTTGTACCCAACGGCCTTTTGATGTTTAAAGCAGGTACGAAAACCGGAGATTACCATGATAATATGAACTATAATAATTATGAAAAATGGATACGCACACAACTTTTGCCGAATCTCCCACCAAGATCGGTGATGGTGATAGATAATGCACCCTATCATAACAAATTAGAGGATGCAGCGCCGACGTCAAATAGCAAAAAGGTAGAAATGGTGGCATGGCTTACGGCAAAAAATATCCCTTGCAGTTCTGACATGCTGAAACCAGAACTGTATAAATTAATTTCAATACATAAAGAAAAATTCAAAAAATTTAATATTGATAAAATTTTAGAAGAACACAATCACACAATATTACGGCTTCCACCTTACCATCCCGACTTGAACCCCATAGAAATGGCTTGGGCATCCATAAAAGGTTACGTGGCGAAAAAAAATGTCACAAATAATATAACTAATATTATGAAATTAGTGGAGGAAAAAGTAAATAGCATGGGTGAACAGGAGTGGACTGCACTATGCGATAAAGTTATTAATATTGAGGAAGAATATAAGAAAAGTGATGTCATCATAGATGACCTAACTGAAAAAATAATAATTCACGTGAGCGATAATGAATCAGATGAAGAAGATTTGGATATTTTTTGGGAAGAGAGTGATTCGGATGCGGAACCATCCACTAGTAAAGGGAGATGTTTTTATGGAAGGTGTGGCCCCATTGTGAATATAGTTTTTATTTATATTAATGTTTTTTATTTACATTTATCCTATTATTACCTAACCTATATGTTTTACAAATAACACATACATTGTATATTAAATTAAATAAAATAACCTATGAAATAAACACGAACTTTATAATCAACAAATAAAAATAAATTGACATAATATAATAAGTATTAAAAATGTTAGAAAACGAAAATTGTTTGGTTGATTACGTATTGCCCACTCGACTGTACCATGCGCAAGTTCGGACTCGCGACTATACTCAAGGCGGTCACAAAGTTTGGCGCGGGCTGTACTTAATATTATTTCTCGATATATTATGTACTCAAGTGTCTCCATTTTTACTGATAATTCATTATGTTATTTAGATTATTAGATATAAAATTTCCTTTGCAGAACCCTAATTTAATAAATATAGGGCTTTAATTAATTACTAAAGAGGTATTGACGCAATCTGTCCATCCAACCAATCCATTAGGCATCCATTACCTTGCTCTAATTAATTAAGTTATGAACCATAAGTAGGTATAACTATAATATACAGAATATATAATATTTTTTTAATTTACTATTTGTATGTTGTCCATCTAGGTAAGAATCATTTTGGTATTTTCGCCTTAAGAATTAACTAACGACTTCCTCTTTCTTCGCTCGGGTTTGTTTCTGGCCAGATTTGAACGGACATGAAGTAGTCTATAAATTATGATATTTTGTTTTTCAAATTTAAAAGTATTTTTTAAATCTGACTAGTAGTTTCAGAGATTAGAGCGTTCAAACAAACAAACTCTCCTATTTATAATAATATAAGTAGAGACTAACCGCTTAACGGATTAGTAATACATGGCTTAATAAAACATGCCAGAAACTATACAATCTACTTTTGAGTTGTTAACTTTAATAAAAGATAGTTCACTATTAGTTGATTACTACCTATTACAACTAGTAGGTTAACTAGTAGTAGTACTTATATGTTTTTGACAAATAATGTATTATACAGATAACAAATATAAAGTTAATGATTTTTTAATGAATATACATAATATCTCTAACACTTAATTAAAGTACCCATTACTTTTATATGTATTGAGGTCTCAATTTTTATCAGCATTATTAACCCCTCAGTCTACAAAACGAATAAATTCACATCAAGCCGATTCTATACGAAAGAAAACCCAAATACAACCTCAAACCTTATGTCTATGCAAAATTAAGATGGAACTCAAAAAGCTTAACATTAACTAGATAAATTAAAGATTGACCAAGCAGACAAGACAAGTGACATCACTTGCAAGTTGCAACGCAAGACTTGCAAGACTAAAGACAAGATGGTCGATGAGACCAAAATTTGACGGGTTCGTTCAGTTCGTTCGGGTGTTTTGAAAGTGATCAGGATTCATTTGCAAAACACCGGTTGTCGTAAAAATCTCTGAAAGAGCTCTAATATCTACCAGAGTGTATGTTTAGCCATGATATTGATGAGTACAAAGAATGTAGCCACACTTTGACGACACGTTTGGCGCACTTTTTTGCGCCAACGGTATCGGGTTCTAGTCCCGATGGGGGCTTTCATTTGTTAAACTCGGATGTTTGTTTTTCAGTCATGGGTGCTAATATTTATAATATATACCTATGTATTTAAACATACACAAGCTTTCCTCGTAGCTTACCATGGAACTAGATAGCGCTGCGTGTAATAATGACCCAATATTATATTCATTTATTTATTGTTGTGACTTGTTTTGCCGTAAAGTGTCAAGTTGGATACCTCTTCCAAAGCCAATATCAATTTTAGTACTGCAGCACATTGCACATGGTGAAATCTATCAACCTTTTAAAATCTGATTCAAAATTATATTCGTTTTTGGACCCATTTCCATAGTTTTGTTCATAAAACTAATACCGTTAATTAAGAAATAGGTACAAGTTCGACTACCCACAATGTCAATAAAAATCTTCGATTGAAATACTTCTAAAAAGCTATTCTAGATATTTGAGTCATTCGGATTATATTTTTATTTCATTAAATAATTGTATGATATAGTTGAAAAAAAATATTTATAAAATAAATAAATATAACCATAAGAAAAAAAATTTATTATATGCAAAAGTATATAATATAGTATATATAATATTTTTGATGTCACACGCACACCCGAGTCGTGAGCTTTTTAACCACTCTAGGCGGTGTGAGTCAAAAGTCGTATTCGACAATGCTATTGTCTGCATATGCAAACCATTGTTTAATTCAATGAAAGCAATTAACTTTTAAAATTTTAATTAGAGTAATATTATTCTTTATTTTTTTTATATTTAAAAAAATGCTTTATAATTGAAGGTTTCACTTAATTTTTTTTTATATTGTAACAAAATTTGTGAAAGTTTTATCTTGTAATGTACAACCTACCTAATAGTAATAGTCATATCAACAAACATATATATATTTTTCTCTTCTACTAATCTTTTGTATGTATGAATACTTGTACATTGAATTATGATCAACCCTATTTCTTAACATTCTACGGCTGGACATTAGCCTCACTTTAATACGAGAGGGACCTAATCATAGTCCACTAAGGTGGAGAGGTATGGTTTGGTGGACTTGAGAGTTCATAAGTGTTTCGAAAATTGTTAGGTTAGGTTAGGTTAGGTTAGGTAAGCCAAGTTGTAATAATCCTAGAAATTATTCACACACGAAAATATCAGAGGTGCGGAAGGCTCGGGATTTGAACCCGCTTCACTCGGTTTCCCAAGCGAGCCACTAGACTATGACAGCCGTCATTTGATTCATTTGAATTTTGAACTCTGATGACGAATTCGTCACTTAATTACAAACTTTAATATAAGTTTTTATTACACAGATAAAATATTATAGCTATAGTCCAAAATATTAAAAAAAAGATTTTACGTCAAAGTTAGGAAGAATGGAAACAGTAACAAATATTGGCGACGCCTCAAGAAACCCAATTAAGATAAGGAAACCGTCGTATCTCGGAAACCTTATATTTAAGACATTGAGTAAACCGCAAAATAAGACATACTGGTTTAATAATGACGGCCATTACAAATAAAATTTACAACAAAGTTTATAGATTAGTAACTATTTTCATTTTCCCTATATGACTTTGCACAAAATGAACATGAATAAATATATCTTATATATGTTATGATTCAATGATTTTAAAATAATATGATAATTAATTGCATTTTGCGTTAGCGCGTGATAATTACCAATTCGTGATCTACCACATTTTTTAATATATTCCTTTATTTTTATCTATAATCCTATAACATGTTGATTTATATAGTTTATGGGTTACATCATGATATCAAAATGGCATTAAATAGTATTTATAGCCTAATTTCTCACTGACTGAACTACAAATATTTCTTACTTATAATCAGAGACCATAGTGCCAGTCAGACACAACAATATCACACATAACCAATATGTGTCTGCAACAATTTGTATACAGGATTGATTGATATCTAGTGGAAATGCATTTACACATACCACTAGTTGTTATGTACTTCTTACCCGCTGCTTAAAAGATACTACTTTTTAAGATACTTACATATAATTGCAGTATTTATTTGTCTTAATTATTAATACTTCTATTAAAGTAACAATGACCCAATTGCATTTAAAGTTGTAATAGTCTCATGAAATTCGGTAAAATATTGTAATAATTTGATGCAGAACATTTTTTAAATTTGCTAACTTTGTTCATAACAAATAATTGAGTTGCCAATACATATATACAACATATATAGCTCCTATAAGTTGAAAATTAAAAATTATATTTACTATACTGACAAATTACATCAATTAATCACTACATAGTATAAAACAAAGTCGCTTTCTCTGTCCCTATATCCCTATGTATGTTTAAAACTTTAAAACTACGCAACAGATTTTGATGCAGTTTTTATTAATAGATAGAGTGATTCAAGAGGAACGTTTATATACATAAATAGCGGATCCCGCGGCTTTGCCTGTGCTAAATGTAGGGAAGAGCCCGAGCGAAGTGAGGGCGAGTCGCTAGTATTTTTTAAAACAAAGTTCAGAATTTGTCAATACTATTTTTAATAATCAAATGATAGGACATTTAAAGATACAATACAAGGTCGCTCCTTCCAAAGTACAATTATTAATGATAAAGTTAATTATTGCACAACAATGTACCCTTGCCCTTTGGAGTTTTATTTTATTTCATATGTCAATTGAATATTTTTGTGAGTCACAAATAATATACAAATATCACTACATAGGATAAAACAAAGTCGCTTTCTCTATCCCTATATCCCTATGTATGCTTAAATGTTTAAAACTATGCAACAGATTTTGATGCGGTTGTTTTTTAATAGATGAGTGATTCAAGAGGAAGGTTTATATGCATAAATAGCTGATCTCGCGGCTTTGTCTGTGCTAAATCTAGGGAAAACCCGAGCGAAGCGAGGGCGAGTCGCTAGTATTTTTTAAAACAAAGTTCAGAATTTGTCGATACTATTTTTAATAATCAAATGATAGGACATTCAAAGATACAATACAAGGTCGCTCCTTCCAAAGTACAATTATTAATGATAAAGTTGATTATTGCACAACAATGTGCCCTTTGAAGTTTCATTTTATTTCATATGTAAATTGAATATTTTTGTGAGTCACAAATAATATATACAAATATTACATAATTGATATTTAGCTAATTATAAGTAATGATGTTTTTGGTAAATCTACATGTTAAGAATCAAATATATATTTAATGATAGTGAAAAAATTTATGATTTATTTATGAGAAATAATAATAAAAAGTACATAACAACAACAGTTTTTTCTGTAAATATTTAGTTCTTATGGTGAATTGCTAAATAGATTTGCTTTAATTTTTACTCACGTATTGCATAGAAAGTTATTAGAATGATTAAAATTGAATTAGATAGTAAAATCATTCTCAAAAGAAATTGTGTAACCATAAGTGCAACAAAAAATATTCTTACCGATTGCTGCAATTTTTAAGACCAAAATAAATACCGCAAATTATGACACTTTCTTAGTCTTTATGTATTTTAACTTAACTTTGTTATCATCATTTTAATTTCTAATTTTCCGGTATTTTCAAGAAAATAAAAAGCTCACACCCCTGATTTCACGGAATAACTGTTACAGATTATATATTAATTATTATGCAACAGCCTACAGACAACTATAATAATATTTTATTTAAAAGAAAAACCTGAATGTGTTAATTTTATTTTAAAATCGCTTTTTGACAATAGTAATAATATTAGGTTAAAAATTGTAATTTAAACTTCGTTTCACATGATTTGATCTTTTTATCGTTAAGTTTATCTGTGGAATAATGAACGATTATAATCTATATTGATTATCAAAAAAGGCATCAAGAGTAGCCCCAGTACGTCGGCTTATCGTGACAATAGTTTCCATTTACGGCCGTAGAGTGACGTTAGACTGAGGTTCTGTGCTACAAAGAGAATATTATTCCGTCTCTTTTTTATACCACGTAATGCAAGCGTACTATAATAATTATAAGGCCTCATCACTATAGTTACATTCTCTTTGCTCATCACATTTATCACTCAAATATATTTCGTATTTCATACCATTTAATTGTTATTTGTTACTTAAATGGAGTGTGCAGTGCGCACTGCGCAGCTCTAGTCAATAGCAACGCTGTACAGCGGCGTTGACGCGAAGCTTTGAAGTTGTCACACAAACCGTACAAATTTCTTACTATTGAAATTGAACTTGTTGCTAGACCTGCCGACTGCCGTAGTCAAAAGTCAAATTAATATTACTTTTCTCTATGATACCTAGTTTATAGTTGGCAGTTGGCACCATAAAGTACCTAATAATTAATAATTCATTATTCACATTTCACAATTCACATTAATTTTGTTGTATATCGAGGCTATAAACACATTTATGAGCTGAAACTAATTAATTATCTAAAGTGAAAATAATTGAATGAATATTGCGTTAAGATGGAATCTCTGAGTAATGCATTACATGGCATTATTACTGGAAAATATAATGTTTGCTGCTTATGTTTTAAAACAATAGAGGACAATCCTATTAATATACAAGATGAAGTTAGTTTAACGGAAAACAATAATGAAAAAACTATTAAAATTTTCGATGTTTTATTATTCGTTTTAGGTTATGAGGTATGTACTTTAATTTCATTAAATTCTTTCTATCAAATTCTATCAAGAGTCAAATGATAGTTTGGAAAATTGAGTTTACCACATTATATCTTATATATTTTTTCAGACTTGTAATAATGTATCTGCTCTTGAAATCTTATGCAAGCAATGTGTACGTTCCATTGTAACATGCTATAAGTTTATATCAACTTCAAAGGAAAACTCAGAGATACTACGCAAAGCTCTTTGCAGCTTATCTAATTGTTTTGATAACTTAGACAATAATATCTTTGAATACAAAACCTTATTTGTTACTTTAGAAAGTAATACCTTAGCTACTCAGCAATATTATGACAACAAACATCCTGTCACTTCAACTTCTATGGCATATAAAACATTTAAATCCATGCTTGATATAGATTCACAACCAAATGTTAAAAATGAATCATCAGGAAAAAAGGAGAGCAATATTTTAAGAAAAAAAAGAAGAGATTACTTTTCAGTACCTCTCAAAACCAGCGAAATGTTGTATGACAAAAATGATAAAAACAATTTGAAATGCAAAGTTTGCTTGAAGTTATATCCCTCATTATCATGTTTAAGAAACCATTTTATTAGAGTTCATGCACCAAAGAAGTACAAATGTTCAATTTGTAAAAGAAAATTTGGATCTATTGCACTCTTAGAAAGACATAAAAGTGGAAGCCATTGCACGCTTGTGTGTAGTGAATGTGGAAAGACATTTCATAATCGTCACACATTGAAAATGCATGAAATAGGGCACTACTTAAAACTAGTGTGTCAAGATTGCGGTAGAGTTTACAAAAGCCAGACTACATTTAAAAAACACATAGATTTGAATATTTGTGGCCAAAAAAGGAGGGCTTCTCCAGCTGATGCAAAGTTTACTTGTGATTATTGTAATAAAAAGTATACTCAAAAAGTATCATTAAGAGTTCACATACAATATGAGCATGGTAACTATAAAGGACATGAATGTGAATGGTGTAAGAAAAAGTTTTGGGCTCAAAGTCGGTTAAAAGCTCATATAGTAAAACACACTCAAGAAAAGAAATTTCAGTGTTCCATGTGTGGTGGCAAGTTTGTATCTAAAGAATCTTTGTTATATCATACTCGCACTCATACTGGAGAAAAACCTTACAAATGTGATTTTTGTGATAGTAGATTTCTTTCAGCATCAAGAAAAGCTGATCACACCAAGCGTCATCACTCGGACGCTATATTTCAATGTGATATATGCAACATTAAATATACTACTCAATTATGCTTAGAAAAACATAAGAAAACTCATGAAAAGTCAGATAAGCTTACTTTACATTTACAGATTCCTAAAGGCTTGTCTGAAGAGGATGAAATTTTTTTGGAAGTCTCTGATGATGATTTTAATATAACATAATTAATGTTTGATAAACTAAGTTCATAATGTTTCATATTATGACTAAATGAATAAATCACTGTTAAATACCACAAAATGTTGTGGTAAAGACTGATGAATTGTTTACAGCCAATTCAGTTATTGTAATTAAAACTAACATTGTGTAAATCAACTAGTACAATTTTTGACCTATGATATTTTAAAATAATTATAATGCACAAAAGCCCAATAACTATTAAACTACATCTATTAAATGCAAAGACAAACGTAAAATACTCATAGAAATATATAAAAAAATAAATCTGTCAATAGGATATGGAAGAAATAAAATATTAAAATATGAATATTATGTAAATTATTTTAAATACAATTTTATTAATAATTAAATAAATATATTAATTACATCTAGACACTTGAATTGTAATCTTTATATAATCAAGCATCATCTATAATCAAGCATCATCTATAATCAAGCATCATCTATAATCAAGTATTGCAAATAGATAAGATAGGTTTCACAATTCATATTTATTTTTTAGGTCAAATCCAGCACTTAGTTCAAACTTTTTGACTAAACTCTAACTAATACTTTTTTGTGTAGTTATGTTGTACCTAAGAGATTTATAATATAACCAAGTTTAATATGAAAATTCATAAATTACTATCACGCTTATATATTGTGTGTTTTATCATAGTAATTTAACTTTATATGTAGATGTGTTATCAGCTATCAAAAACAATAATTATTATTAAAAAATTTAACATTAACAATTTTTTGCTAATTGGATAGAAACGCCATCTGTTAGAATATCAAAGAGTTAACTCAACATTGCTGTAACATTACCCCAAAGAGAATGTAAGCATTACCCGTTAGAAAAACTAGTACGCGTACGCGACTACTAGACTGAGTGCTGGGTTATCCCTACTCACTATGTAGGTACGTTTTAACAATTAACGGTTAGGATAGATTTCTCAGAAATTAAATCATAAACCGAGGTTTATTGACCGTATTTGGTTACAAAATATTAAAATATGCGATATGGGGGCTAACTTAAGGACACACTTTTAATATTTTTTTTTAATAAATAAAAGGAGAAAAAACAAATGTATAGTGAACAAAAAAGAACAAACTAAACTAACGATGTAATAAAAAAAAATTCAAAAATTAAAAAGAAATAATCCTGGGGTTACCTATCTTCATTGTATTTACCGCTTACAGCAAAGAGAATCTTACAGGTGGACACTTTTTCAACTTTGCTTATAATCTTAAATGTTTAGAATTGAAATGTATAATTCTATACTCTATCATTTTGAATATTTGTAAAAGTTGTGGGTAGGCACTGTCTGTAACAAGTATATAACCCCCTGAGACGTCTAATACCTTAGTCTCTCCCGTGACCATGTGCGCTGTAAAGCATTCGAAACGTTGGGAACCAAAAATCATAATAAATCTGCGACAAAATCTGAAAAGATAGTTTCATTTATAATGTCAAACATTCGCGTAAACCTATAAGAAAGTATTATTTGCTTCTATATATAAGGTAGTCGTACTTCTTACCTCTGCACTCAATACCACGGTCGAGTAAAACAGGTCTAGCAACAAACTCACTTTCAGTACTAAGAGATGGTACGATTTGTGTTACAAGATTCCAAGCTTCGCGTCAACACCGCTGTACAGCGTTGCTATCGACTGGAGCTGCGCAGCGCGCAATGAGCACCTCGTTTAAGTGACAATTAAATTGTATTTATGAAATATAAAATAATTCCGAGTATTTGTTAAGGGTTTAGTACGCTTACATTACGTGGGAAAAAAAGACAAAGAATAATATTCTACCTTAGTTACACAGCACCCCAGCCTATCGTCACGCCACTGCCGTAAATGGAGACTATTGTCACGATAAGCCGACGTACCCTCACTACCCTGGATGCTAGACATTCTTTCTAGACCGTGCTCTATACTCATCAGTTACACAAAATATGAATGTCAAATGTCAATACAATTGACATTTAATAATGACAGTTACTATATTTTGCATATTTTGCTGAAGGTTTTAAACATAAAAAATATTTAAACTAAGTGATAATACTAAACTTATTAAATTAATTTTTCCATCATGACGTTCCTTGATGATACGCTTATAATATTAATTTCACAGGTAAAGTAGACTTCAAATATTTAATAATTTTGACTAAGTCTATAATTCTATTAATGTATAATAAGCTTTATGCATCATTTACGTTTCATAATTTCGTTAATTAAGTATCTTTTGTATTTTTAGACAATTTTTTTCGTTGGCGGGTGGATATTTTTTGTGAAACAGCTGTTCCGCGACTATGAAGTTCATCATAGATTGGTGCAGCTAATATTTTCTGTAACATTTGCTTTAAGTTGTACTATGTTTGAGCTAATAATATTTGAAATTATTGGATACTTAGATTCTAGGTAAGTTATAAAAATAGTACAATGTCATTTATAAATTACCTATAACCGGTATTTGTTAAATATAGGTATTGACAAATATCAGGATCAAAAATAAACTATTTTAAATAAAAACATTAATTATTGTCTCACCTTTTTGGTCTTGTAAATATTTATTTTTATGGTGTTACTTGTTTTTTGTTATTATATTGTTCAATTGAAATTATAATTTAGAATGACAATTTAAAAGTTTTTAATACAAATTAATCAGTTTTTACTTATTTTTAGTTCTAGATACTTTCATTGGAACTTAGGTCTATATTCCTTGCTGTTCATGGTGATTGCTCTAATACCTTTCTACATTGCATATTTCTGCATTAGTAATATTAGATTTGGTAAGATTTTTTTTCAATACAGTAAAAATGTTGTACGATAATGTATAAACTATAAAGTAGTAACTTTAAAAACTTCAATAATTAAGAAAACATTATTAATAATAAGTTATTTTTATTTTAATATCTTCTAAAAGTAATTTTAATTTATAGTATCCAAAAATATGATCAGGCCCCTGACAATGTTTGTGTGGTTTATTTATTTATATTTCTTCTGGAAGATTGGCGACCCATTTCCAATATTGAGTCCAAAACAAGTAAGTTATACAAATCTTTAAATTCATTAAAAAGAAAAAAAAATAAGGATAGTTTAAGACCTATTATGATGTTGATTGTAATTTTTATTTAATAGTTTTTAGTTTATTTCAAAATAATAGAGACGGCTAGGAAATCAGATCGAAGAACATGAGGACTACATCTTATATTATATAGGTGAAACAAAGGGACAATATGGAGTAGGATTTATGATAAAAAAACATCTGAAGAAACAAATAATTGAATTCATAGGCATATCCGAAAGAATTGCGGTACTAAACATAAAATTACATGGATATAAAGATTAATGGTCCATTGTGCAAATTTACGCCCCGACGGAATCAGGAGAAGAAAAAACGAAAGACGAATTTTATAGTCAATTAGCAACAACATTAGAGACGACGAATAAGAATATCATTGTGATGGGCGATTTTAATGGAAAAATAGGCAAAAGGAAACAAGGTGAAGAACATATCATAGGAAAGTACGGCATAGGCAAGAGAAATAAAAATGGTGAGAGAGTCATAAACATGGCCCTCCAAAACAACATAACCATATTAAACAGTATATTTAAGAAAAAACCTTCTAGAAAATGGACGTGGATGTCACCTGATGGAAGATACCACAACGAGATAGACTTCATAATGAGCAACCAACCTAAATCATTCCAAAATGTCGACGTAATAAACAACCTCAACTTTAATACAAACCATCGCATGGTTAGAGCAACCTTATCCCAAAAACAACATAAGAAACAGAGAAAGTGCTTCAACATGATTGCAACAGCCTCAAAAACCCTAAAAATGACATCTAAAAAAGAGACTTCCACACAAACAAATGAGGTACAAGAGAACTATAACTCAGTGATAAGTGATATGTTTAAACCAGGAACAAAGGCAAAACCAAAGAGAAACACACTAACACCCAAGACACTCGACCTCATCAATAAAAGAAAGGAGCTACTTATAAACAGGAAAAATAAAGCAGTGCTACAAAAAATAACAAACCTCAGTAAAGAAATTAGTCGGAATATAAAACAGGATAGGTCAAGCAGAAGAATCAAATGTATGAAACACCACATCAACAAAACAGGAGGCATAAACTAAGCGTTGAAAGAATTAAGAGAGGAAACACTCTGGATTCCAAAAATAAAAAATAATAAAAACAAACATGAAACTAAGAGACAGCCTATTCTAGAAATTGCAACAGATTATTATGAAAAACTGTATTCATCTAAAAATACCCAAGAAATGAACATAGACATCGAAGATGACCCTGAAGAAATACCCCAAATTCTAGAAAGTGAAGTTCAGCATGCAGTAATGTCACAGAAAAACGAGAAAGCCCCAGGAACCGACAACATAACCAATGAGATGATGAAAGTGAGACTGCCAGAAACAATAACAAGACTGACCAACTTATTCAACCTTATCCTAGACACTGAAAATATACCAATGCAATGGACAACAAGCTATATAATTCTTATTCACAAGAAAGGAGACAGAGCAGAAATAAACAACTATCGTCCAATAAGTTTAATGTCGAACATATATAAAGTGTTTTCGAAAATAATACTAAAACGCATTACCAAAATCTTGGACGAATCACAACCACGAGAACAGGCTGGCTTTAGATCGGGATACTCCACAATTGATCATATACATGTAATAAAACAGCTTATAGAAAAATGTCAAGAGTATAATGGCCCACTGTATATGGCATTTGTGGATTACAATAAGGCATTCGACTCCATAGAACACCATTGCATATGGGAAGCCTTAAAAACTCAAGGAATTGACAATAAATATATAAGGCTTATAAAAAATGTATATTCAAACTGCACAGGAAGAATAAAGCTAGAAACAGAAGGGAAGATGTTCCCTATACGCAGAGGCGTGAGACAGGGTGACCCACTCTCACCGAAACTTTTCTCGTCTGTATTAGAGGATGTCTTCAGGAAACTAGATTGGGACCATTTTGGAATCAACATCAATGGAACGAACTTGAACCACCTAAGATTTGCTGATGACATAGTACTCATAAGTGATAACCCAGCAAATCTTCACACCATGCTGCGAGATCTGGCACAAGAGAGCCAAAAGGTGGGACTGACCATGAATAAAACAAAGACCAAAATAATAACAAACAGATCCCGAGTGGATATTAAATTAGAGGAAGAAGAAATAGAATATGTAAACTCCTACATTTACTTGGGCCAAATAATTGCATTTAACGACCAAATGGACTCTGAGATAGAAAGACGGATTGCCAACTCATGGAAGAGATTCTGGAGTTTGAAGGAAGTGTTGAAAGGCGAACAGTATAACATGGCTATAAAAAGAAAAATATACAACACCTGTATACTACCCATACTAACTTATGGGTGTCAGACATGGGCAACAACACAAAAACAAAGCCAAAAACTCATAACTTGTCAGAGGGCTATGGAACGAAGCATACTGGGCATCACCAAACGAGATCGCAAAAGGGCCGAGGATATAAGACAAATAACAAAAGTGGAAGACGTCACATCAAAAATAAAATCCCTGAAATGGAGGTGGGTAGGCCACATGCTCAGGGAAAGTGGAAAATGGACGAAGGATGTATCCCAATGGACCCCTAGATTTCCTACTAAAAGAAAAAGAGGAAGACAAAGAAAACGATGGTCGGATGAAATTAGGAAAACTGCAGGTCCATTATGGCAAAGAACTGCCTTATCTAGAGAAGAGTGGAAAGAGTTGGAGGAGACCTTTGTGTCCCAAAGACACGCAGATGAATGTTAACATGTACCTATATAATATCGCTAATCAACATGATTTGTGTGAAATATTGTTAACTTTATCAGCAATAAAGGTTTATTATTATTATTATTTAGTTTATTTCAAAATAGTCAAGGCATACTATGTGATTATATATTAGCATAGCATAGCTTTTTTTAATTACTTGAACTATTAATATTTATTAAAATTTTAGCTGTACTTTTCGATATTTGCTGCAACTTGGTTTATTACTTGCAATGTTAACATTTTTCTTTTTTCTAATTATTTTTTTTAAATATACCTTATATTCTATAATTCCAGGGAATATTTTCAATAGAACAAGGTGTGTCTCGTATAGGGGTTATAGGTGTGACCGTAATGGCCTTGTTGTCCGGTTTTGGTGCTGTTAACTATCCTTATACATCAATGGCCATATTTATAAGGTAAATCATAGACTGATAGACTCTTTAGGACTCTTTCTTTCTTAAAACATTGTGAGGAAACCTGCATATCTGAGAAAACCTAACAAGTTTTCGAAAGATATGTGAAGTCCGCCAACTGGCAGTAGGCCTGATCCCCCTCATACTGAGGGAGACCCGTGCCCAGCAGTGGGACGTTAAAAAGGGCTGATGATGATGATGATGATGAGACTCTTTAGGTTTACTCTCTTAGATTATTAAATTTACTGAATGTGATGAAATTTTAATAATTTATTTTTGAATGTTGTTCTTGAATGACTTATAAGATTATTATCAACTAAAATCCATTTCTAATAAATACTACTTCAACTACTTCAAATTATTTTTATATACATCAGTAAATATAAACAAAATTGAAGTGCATGTATGTAATTTCAAATTATTAGAAAAGCAATATGGTAATTACATCAAAAAATCCACTTTTAAAATTTTTGTTTGCCTGTTTTTTCTGGCTAATCTGTGAGACGGCTGTACTGATTTGGACGGGACTTCTACTCGCAGATAGCTAATGTTTAATTATTTTATTAGAAAATTATAAAAACTGTTAAATTTATTTTTAACTACCCATAAGTGGTAAGCGGGTTTGCTAGTACGAAATATAAAAATTAATAATGTGATCAATGATATTTCAGACCTGTAACTCAAGCAGATGTTCTATCAATAGAAAAAAAACTACTCCAAACCATGGATATGATACTAGTCAAGAAAAAACGAATAGCATTAGCCGAAGCAAACACCATGGGCAGGAATCAATACATGTTGGATCAATCCGGAGTGAAAAATAGAGGATTTTGGACAAACATACTGTCTAGCGTTGGAAATATAGCGAATCCTCTAAGCCAGAGTACTGAGAGTGAGTGCTACTATAACTACGTATTTATTTATCGCTGTTCACATTAAAAATTTGTTAAGTAAGGAGCCCAGTGGTAATGCATCCGTTTGAGAAACCGGGTGAAGCAGGTTCAAATCACGGATCATTTTAAAATATTTTTAAAGACAATTACCATTTATGGTGAATGAAAACATTTCGTGTTTGAGAGAACCAAGCATATTTTCAAAAGACATTGACAGTCAAAAGATTTTAGATTTTTGGTGTACTATGTAAATAATTCTATTTAAAACGTAAAATATTATGTATTTATCAATACAAATTAAATATACAACAATATAATACTTCTAGATATAAGTCAATTAAGACAAGAGATATCAGGTTTAGAGGAACTAGGCAGGCAACTGTTCCTCGAAGCACATGATGCAAGAACTATGAGGGAGAAGATAGAGTGGTCGAGAACGTTCCAAGGGAAATATTTCAATTTTCTTGGATACTTCTTCTCTTTATATTGCATTTGGAAGATTTTTATTGTGAGTATATAAATATGTTTTGATTGACCTTGATGAGGATAATTTTGAAAGTTATTGCTTAGAAAGATTTTTAAAGAGATTGATTAAATATTGCTGTCTTTTTAATTATCTGTAGAAGTAAAATTATTGTTTTAATATCCGATAAGGACTTTAAAATTAGAAATTTTCTTAGCATATAGAAAACATATTGTAATTATTATAGTTGAAAGTGAAATATTTATAAATATAGCAAATACATGTTGTAACATTAAAGTGCCAACCTATAACATTAACTAAATCTATACTAATATTATAAAGCTGAAGTGTTTTTTTTGTTTGTTTGTTTGGTTGAACGTCCGAATTAAAAAAATCTTTTTGTTGGATAGTCCATTTATCGAGGAAGGCTATAGTCTATATTACATCACGGTACGAGCAATAGGAGCGGAGCATCAATGAAAAATGTTGCAAAAACGGGAAGGGCGGGCGTTAGTTCTGCGAGGTACCGTACCGCGGGACTCAGAAATAACACAGCGCTATCTAAGCTACGAAGCTTGTGTTACGGATACCAGATAGTTGATATACTACATATATAGTTAAATAAATACATAATATAAATATAAATAGAATTGGTTTTCGGTCTTTAGAACGCGTGCGAAGCCGCGGGAAATGCTAGTACACGAAAAACTAAGTTGAATCTGTTCATCGGCTTTGCCTGTGCTAAATCTAGGGAAGAGCCCGAGCGAAGCGAGGGCGAGTAGCTAGTTGATAATATAGTGATTTAGACATTTATAAACTTCAGAATATTAATTCTTTTTCAGTCCACAATAAACATAGTGTTTGATAGAGTGGGAAAGAAGGATCCAGTGACCCGCGGCCTAGAACTGGTAGTACACTGGTTGGGACTGAACATTGATGTGTCTTTCTGGTCCCAACACGTGTCTTTTATACTAGTGGGATGTATCGTACTTACAAGTATTAGAGGGTTGCTTTTGACATTGACCAAGGTAAGTTATTGTCTTAGATTTGTGTTTTTCGTCATTTTAAATTAAACTGATGTTTTGGTTTTTTAGTGATTTATTTTGATTGTCTCTCCCGTGATCATGATTGCTGTAAAGTCACGGAGTGCAGTCGGGAACCGAAAATCCAAAAAAAAATAATAAAATCATAGTTTTACTTTTGTTAAAGTTTGGAAAATATTGGGGAATGATGATTGAGAATCGCTTATTCTATATATTTAGAATATAATTATTCATATAATTAGAATAATATGTATTGTCCGTTACGTTAATCTTAATTTAGCAATGTCAATAAATAGTGTACCTAGACTGTGTAAGTAAAATCTAACGTAATTTCATCAAAATCTGTCAATTTTGAGACACACAAAAAAAATCGAAAAAACACAATATTTCAATAATATCTTTCAAAAAAAATTTTAAAAGATTCTACTCAGAATTTTTATTATATTTCTGTTTTATTTTTTCCAGTTTTTCTACAAAATCTCATCATCAAAATCTTCAAACATAATAGTGATGATACTAGCTCAAATAATGGGTATGTATTTTTGTTCGTCCGTACTTCTAATGCGGATGAACATGCCTCCAGAATATAGAATAATAATAACGCAAGTGTTAGGCGATTTGCAATTCAACTTCTACCACAGATGGTTTGACGTCATATTTCTAGTTAGTGCTTTGACCAGTATTTTTACTCTGTATCTAGCCCATAAACAACCATCTGTCAATTAAAAAGTGAATTACAGATTATATTTTTATTGTTTTGTCTGTGGTTTATAATAATAAGATACTTTGTTTTCGGAAATAAAAAAAAGTTTCAAGTTCTTTGTTTATTTATTATTTTGTTTTAAAATTTTTCTTTTATAAATTTTGTTTTGTTCATATTTCTTTGGTTATTAAAGTTGGTATAAAATCGTGGCAAAGCCAGAGCGAATCCATAGTAAATAAGACTGATACAATCATAAGCTTAAGAAAAATAAGTGTATATAAACAATCAACTGTAAATATCTGTTAATAAAATATTATTATTAGTATAAATGTGTTTAATTAACTAAATATCCTCTATCTCGAATCAATAGGCATATATAATATTATATAATATTTAATATTGATGAAACTAGCAATAAAGTTGTTAACTCAAGATTAACATGTGTTGAAAAAAAAGAAAGTTTTTGTGTATTATTAAAAAAATAATTATCAACGCCATATTGCTTCGATTCCAGCAAACAAAAAACTGTAATTACTACTCTATTTCGAATTTTTGTATGCGATATTCTTGTATAAACAGTAGTGTTTATTTGTAGCCTTTAAATCCTGATTTGGTTTCTTCCCATAATTTTGGATTGACAATTGTATAGCTAGATTTAGAAGATATACTGCCAGTTTCTATAACCTATCTACCGATAGACCGGTAGATACTTTCATACGATTTTGACAGGTTGTAACTTTTAATGTGTCAAAATAGTATGAAAGTATCTACCGGTCTATCGGTAGATAGGTTATAGAAACTGGCAGATAATGTACCATTGAATATGAGCCCTTAGCAGGAACTATAAAAGTTCAATAGATGGTGCTATGTTTATTTGTTAATCTTTCTGATATAATTAAGAAAAGTAAGTAGAATCATTACGAACTGAACATGACGTCATTAACACATAAATTATATTGGGAGTTTGCAAAGAAAACACAAAAATCAATAAATTAAATATTTATTTTATTATTTAACACGTTTAAATTATCTTACATAAACTATATCGAAAAAGATGAAATAGAAAAGTTTATTTGGAAAGGCCACCTTATTATGGGAGGAATAGAACTATTGAAAGAAGCCACAGATTACAATAATCATAGACATGGTAAATATATTCATAATTTCTTTATTATTATTGACATATAAAAATAATTTCAGACATTTGGGCATTAATTTCGCGCTAATTACAATTCCAAAGATTTTTTTATATAGCAACACTATTACAACAACTTCAAAGTTAAAATTTTTGAGCAACATTTGATATTAGGATTTGAAAATGTTTGTACGAAAGCCAATAATCTGTTGTCTTGAGACTCTTTATTTTAAAAGAGTAAAAAACAAGGTAAAGGCATATTTAGTTATAATTTCTATTCTCCCATAACATCCTCATATTGTTTTCTGAAGCAGTCTCCCACCGGGAAGAAGTCCCAACATCTTTGTGTGTACATGTTCCATACAAACGTTTCTTGACCTGAAATAAAATAGTAATATTACTTTATTATAAACTAGTGGGTTCACCCTTTGCCAAGCAAACCGAGTTCGACCTTAGTGAAAAAAAAAGATCAATGCGGCAGAAACCGTTAATTTTTCCGGGGAAAAATTAGCCTACGTGCTATCCCAGACTATAATATAATAATAATTATTATTAAATAACAAACATCCATCCAAACTTTTGGAAAAACATTTCTGGATAGTACAGATAAGATAAATAAACGGTAGCCGAACAATGTTTAGTATTTAGTAGTCTTTTGAACGTCCCACTGAGCACGGCCTTCGCCAAGTATGGGTTGGCGGATTTCTTGGCGTGCTAGGTTCTCTCAGACATGCATATTTCCTCACTATGTTTTCCTTCATCTTGAGACAAGTGGTAAACCTGTTGGAAATTAAGCCCAAGATTCGGGGTTTTAACCCGTTTCACTTCCCGGTTATCTAAGCGACCGTGTTACGATTGAACTACCACTGGTTCAATAATAAATAAATAAATATGTTGGGACATTATTACACACAGCGCCATCTAGTTCTGTGGTAAGGCTACGAAGCTTGTGTTACAGATACCAGATAGTTGATATACTACATATATAAGTTTAAATACCTATATTTTATAGATATAAACACCCGTGACTGGAGTACAAACATCCGAGTTCAACAAATGAATGCCTCCAGCGGGATTCGAACCCGCGACTGAGTCAAACGTGTCGTGTTTAAAAAACATAAAATAATATATTTACCCGTGTACTCCGTGTCTGGTTTGTTGATGAGATGCATGAGGAAGAACATGTAGTTAGCGAGGTTGTGCTCGCGCTGTACGTGCGTGTCGAACCCGTGAGGAACCTGCGACCAGTATTATAATCTATCTAATATTATAAAGCTGAAGAGTTTGTTTGTTTGTTTGTTTGTTTGTTTGTTTGTTTGAACGCGCTAATCTCTAACTACTGGTTCGATTTGAAAAATTCTTTTTGTATTGGATAGTCCGTTTATCGAGGAAGGCTATTTTATTTCATCGTGCTACGACCAATAGGAGAGGAGCATCAATGAAAAATGTTGCAAAAACGGTAAGAACGGGCGTTAGGTCTTATACCGCGCGACTCAGAATAAAAATGGTTTTCGGTCTTTAGAACGCGTGCGAAGCCGTGGGAAATGCTAGTGCTATATATAATATGTCACCGTAACATTTTAAGAAATAAAATACTACAGTAAAATACCGTTAGATTAGGATCTCACGAGATTATAAACTGTCGTAAGATTGTGTGCAGTAAGACACTGCTTACAATTTAACGCATTACTTCGGTAGATTATAATCTATCAATTTATCGACAAGTTTCGACTATTATTTAAAAAAAATAAAATGCATAGAGCAATTTACTAAAGCGGTTGTTTACAGTATTTAAAAAATATTTTTTTGGTCTAAAATACAATTTTTTCTTTAAAAGCAAATAAAGTTGTATTTTCAATAAATATAAAGTAACTGTTAACTGTAAAGTACAACAATTATCTTTAGTCTAAACATAATACAAGCAATAATATGTGTAATTTAAAAATAATATAATAATGAATGCGCACTTTATCAAAGTAATCCTTGTTGATGCCACATATGAAGCAGTTGGACTCCATGTCCTCCTTCACCGACTCGAGCTGGTCACGCAGCTCTCCGAAAGCGTCGATGATCAAACCTGATAAAGAAATGTAAGAGATAAATGAAAAAGGATGTCCTACACAAATTACAATACAACTCCGTAAGTCTAAAAATAGTAGCCTCACGAGCTCATCTAGTAACTAGTTTTAAATATACTAGGCCATCAGAAGTGATTATAAAAATTCTTATAATAAAGGAAGTTTGAAAGTAGCTCAAGTGACAGAAACTAAGGAAGTGGGTGGATCCAGATGCAGAGGTATACTGAGAAAGGTATGGGGGTACTGAAATAGAGACTGAGAAGAGAAGAGAAGAAAAAAAAGGGAATTAGATGGAGCAAAAGAGAGAATTAAAAGAAGGAAATGTATTAAGCGGACTTCACGTATGTGGTCTAAGGATGAAAAGAAGTCAGGTCGACAACCGCTCACCCTGCAAAATGGCGAGCAGGATAACAATGATGAAGAAGAAGAAGGATATGTCGAAGATAATGCGGTAGACTTCCGAGTCGTCTCCATCAGGTGGCTCCAGTTCATCCCCGATGCCACCACCGGCTCGCACACCCTTGTATAGGTTGAACACGAAGCACTGTGAACAAACAAAACTTTAGTTTGTAATAATATAGATATGTATTTAGTTTGTAATGCAATAAATTTCATTATATCATTATATATTTTATGTATGTTTTTTACAATTTCATTATATTATTATGTAAGTATAGTATATGTAGTATTGACACAATAAAATATTTATTGTATATATATATTGTATTTTATATATGTAATTTTTATGTATGTTTATTTATGATAAGTTAATTGAGTACACTTTATGCACATTTCCGCTTTCTATTTATTTTTTGTATCCTACGTCTAGCGGTTGCCTGTAAGAGATCACTTTTAGTGATAAGGCCGCCTTTGCACATTTCTCTAAATGTATTTGTTTTTGTATGTTTCATTTTTATTGTTGTGTGTAATAAAGTGTTTAAATAAATAAAAATAAATATAGTAATACGGGTAATAAATCAAATAAACCTCCATTTATGGCTGACCAAATCCGTGGCGAATCTCAAATGTCCTTAGAACATAATACTTTCTTAGGTTTACGCGAATACTTGACATTATAAATGAAACTATCTTTTCGGATTTTGTCTTTGATTTTTGGAGAGAGAGACCGGTCTTTCCCGTGACCATGATTGCTGTAAAGCATTCGAAACGTCGGGAACACAAAATCATAATAATTCCGCGACAAAATCCGAAAAGACAGTTTTATTTATAATGTCTTTGGACCCTTGTTCAGTTTTGTTAGACACGATTCCTCCAATGCTAGTATATTAAATGTATGTTTATTACTCAACGTTACAAAAAAAAGGATTCGAAGCCAGAACTATCAACAACTGCGGTGCTAGTTCACTTAAAACTGATTAAATTCCAAACGCACTGAAATATAATTTTCGATCCTAAAACTAATAACGCTATAAAGCTGGTGTAAGCAGACTCACAGTAAGCATATCGTGGCAATTTTTGTTGACTTCGTCGTCTTCTTCTTGCACGTAGAACTTGCGGAAGAAATTGAAGGCAATCACCGTGTAGATGTACACTATGATCGTTAATAACATCACTGTCAGGACCAACTGGAATGTTCAAACATAGCTTTTTATATTTTTCCGTTCTCTAATATTAATATTATAACCGCTAAACCAATGAGATCAAATTTGGTATGTCGATAATTGAAGAACATTATGTCTTTCACAAAGGAAAGTTTTAGGCGTAAAAAGTGGTGGTGGAGTTTACTATAGAAGATGAATCATTTCTCAAATAAGTATTATCATTATTTTTTTTTATATTATTTTGAGCGGACATTTTGAAAAACGAAATAACCAAAATTATTAATAGTTAATAGCCTACCTGTTTTCCATTATGCGTTACAGATTGCAAAATAGTCCTTAGCGTTTTAAATCCGACGGCCACATCTAGTAAATGCGCAGCGAAGAAGAAGTTGTTGAAGTTGCCCATCACGGAGAAGGAGAAGTACCAGAGGGAGTAGAGGAAGGAGTTGTCTGTGATCGTCACTCCCGCTTTCCACACTTGGTAGCGCCAATCGATGTTTATTATACTGGAATTAGATCGACCTATGTTTAATATACTGGAATATAAGCCATTTTAATGTCCCACTGCTGGGGGTGGACCTATCTATACTATTATTATAAAGCTGAAGAGTTTGTTTGTTTGGTTGAACGCGCTAATCTCAGAAATTACTGGCTGAAAATTATTTTTGTGTTGGATAGACCGTTTATCGAGAAAGGCTACAGGCTACATTACATCATGCTACGATCAATAGGAGCAGAGCATCAATAAAAAATGTTTGCGAAAACGGGAAGGGCAGGTGTTAGTTCTGTGAGATACCATATTGCGCGACTCAGAAAGAATTTCGTTTCCGGTCTTTAGAACGCGTGCGAAGCCGCGGGGAATGCTAGTCTTCAATATGAGTAGGATCAGGCCATAGACCACCGCGCTGGCCGGAGTGCCTGGCTAGTGCGGGCGGACTGAGCATGTATTTTGAAAACTTATTAGGTTCTCTCAGACATGTAGGTTTCCTCATGATGTTTTTACTCACCGCAAGGCAAGTTATGTTAGAAATGATTAGCACATGAAATTATCAGAGGAGCGAGACCTGGATTTGAACCTGTTTCACTCGGTTACCAAAGCGAGCGCGGTAACATTGAGCTACTAATGCTATTAGTAAGTGATATTTCCTACCATTTTATACAAGCTCCACTATTTTATAAGTACTAATATTTTAAGTATCAACTTACTAGTGGAAAAAACCTTTGCTTCCTTCTTCTTCTTGCGCAGAGAAAGACGTCTTTTCCATTCCAAGCATATTAGATATCGAGTCAAAGTCGTATGTTTCTGAATACTTAGCTCTGACTTTCTTCTTTATAAACTTATCCCAATAGTTGACTGGGAACGATCTGAAAATTACAATAGAATATATGTATTAAAGTAAATAATATTGGTATTATATAATATATAGGTAATTATAATTCGCTTCATGTAAAAAGAACGCTGGCTGTCAAGTTGCGCAGAGGCGATTGGTTCGTCAGTTCAAAATACCATCGCGCACACAAAAATTATTAATTATGAAATGATTTTATATCAAAAATAGAGAAATAATATTTTTGACGCATATTGTTTTTTAAAAAGAGAGACTGATAATAATGCAGTTACAATAAAATAATATATATTAAACGAAATAGTTAATTTTTTTGTAAGTAGATTAAAAATTCTACAACGAATCAAACATATTTTATGAATGAATTAAATTTTATTTAATGACATTCTATCTAATATATTTTTCAACTTATCTACCAATAACCAATATACGTCACAAGCGAAAGGTTAGTTCAAAAATAAAAGAATAGGCTTAGTAATTTCGTGTGCGAATGTACCCATGCGCAAACACACCCCCCACCACTTTCTTCCAGCGTTCTTTTACGTGACGCGAACTTTATATATATTTTGTATTGATAAGAATAAGCAAAAATGCCGTTTTGATTAAATTATAAATAAGAAGTATGCTTTTAAGTGTTTGCTTTCGTTGATTGTTAACGGATTTATATGATATTTTTATATATCATAGTGACACAACTTAAAGGTACAACATAAAAATTTGTAGATATATTCTATCTCTCGTGAAACTCTCGTGTTTGGTTTCTGACTCATCATACGTGTTATTATTAATAAGTTTATATATATGAATTATGAATATAACTATACTATATGAATATAACTATACTTATATATGTGAATATAACTATATTTTTGGATTATTTCGGCGATTTATTTTAATTTTCCGTTGTATTGAATGATGTACAGCAATCAAGGGAGAGATGGAAAAATCCGAAAGAAAATATAGTCTTATTTAAAGTATCGAATATTCACATCTAAGAAAGTAATACGTATGATTAAGTAATAATAGTTACATAAATTAATTCTAATTTTATCAATACCGAAAATAAAAATAAAAACATTCCATGTGACCAAAAGAAGTAATCAAAATGTAAACTCACTTAGCACATATGACTAGTTTGTCCCAGTGACTCTTCAAGTCGTCGTCTTCGGGCTGCTCTGCGATATAAAGACCGTCAAATTCCAGCCTGCGCGCTATTTCCTTTTCCCTTTTGAATATAGCCAGTGGTACCTAAAATAATTTAATAATAATTATAATTGCCTTTCAGAGGGTTTTCGTTTATCGATTACAACCAAACGTACAAAAAAAAAAACAAATTTTCTTTGTCTCTGTCTTTCTGTTTCTATCTCTCTCTTTAATAATAGTATAGATAAAGATAGTAATATATACAATTAAGTTTACCAATACATAAGTTTTCAAAAGAAAAACGTTTTATAATGAGGAATTCAAAAGTGGCGTCCAATGTGGGCCTGTATAATTTTATATCAATCTAAGGTTAAAGGTTATTTTTAAAATAACAACTAACAGAAAACCCGACCATAGACAAAAATCGAAAAACACGAATCTTCAAGACTAAAAACAATGTATATAACAATATTACTATCCCTTCCGTCTATAAAAATACATCTATAAAAATTCATGTACAAATAAAAATGTTTTTAGGGCCTCTTAATATTTGAAGGCAATGTTAAATACTTATATCCTTCTACCGCTGATTATTTGTATGTCTACAGACCCTCTGTAAGTAAAACGATCTCCAATAAAGTGTTGCTTTAAATTATACGCTTTTTACACCTCAAATCTACTTATTCCCGAACAAATCAAACTACTGTGAATAACAAAGTTTGTGTAGTTGGTGTTAGACGTACCTTTAGATGATAATAACCAATGAGTATGGCCAGAGAGACGATAGAATGCAACACGGCTGCTATTTTAATCACATGTTCCATATAGAAGAAATCCTCGTCTATAAGTACCACTTCTAGCGGATCGTCCTCTTCGCTTTCGCCACTACCACCTAAATTATAACATGACGATCTTTATTTATATCGAAAGCTCCAATCAATAAATAAATTTAATGATCTTTACTTTACCGACTTTAAAGAGAAAAAAACTCAAAGTTTTGATTTCTATTTATTATTTCACTAGAATTTGACAAGATGCAATACTAACACAATCACAATTTAATAAGAAATTACATTTTGTTAGAATTGAATTCATTAATGAATAATGATTTTACAAAACACGAAATGACAAGAAAAATTAAACATGAAAAGATGAACGTTTTTAAGCTATGTGATATTTTTAGTTAACCTATATATATGTTACGAGTTACACTAAATTAAATTATTTTTTAAATATATTTCTTATATTAAGGAAACTCTTTTCCCTTACCATCTCCACTTCCAGAGCCTTGTCCTGAACCGGACCCACTGATGATGTCTCCTATTCCTGAACCTTCGGTACGTTCACCTTCTAATGTTGAAACCTGTTGAAAAATAGGAGAAAAGATACTAAATTTTCTTTGGAAAAATTTGGAAAATTAATATACAATCACATAAATAATATCTTAAAAAGTAGTTTATATTTTGTTATTGTGAATGTTGAAAATTATGTTATTTAATTAATTTTAAAATTGGTATGTTTTGCTAACAGAGCGACATAGTCGTTTTAACGACAAAGCTCTCAAATCAAGAAAAAAAAATGTTGAAAATTTTAACAGAACCTACCTATCTTGAAATATAAAATTGTAAGAATAAATTCCTAGTGAAAAATTAAAAAAAAAAACTAAGGACCGCGTAAATTAAAACAACACAACGATTCTAAAGAAGTTTCACTTCAAAAACTCTCTGTGCATGTGTGCGTTTATAACCTACAAGTACCAACCTTATAAAAGAGCAGCACGAAGTTGATGCAGAACGCGAGCACGAGCGCGACGTACTTCAGGTTGTAGAAGTTGCGCGCGAGGAAGGACACGGCGCGGCGCGTGTACACCGACAGGTCCACTTGCGACAGCGCGGACGGCGTCGGACCTGACACCGCTTGCTAAAAGTGAGATTGGCAGTTATTATACCATATTTAAGTACTATAAATAAATAAATATGTTGGGAGATTATTATACACAGTGCCATCTAGTTCCATGGTAAGTTACGAAGCTTGTGTTACGGATACCAGATAGCTGATATACTACATATATAAGTTTAAATACATACATATTATAAACATAAACACCCATGACTGGAGTACAAACATCCGAGTTTAACAAATGAATGCCCCCAGCGGGACTCGAACCCGCAACCGCCGGCGCAAGAAAGTAGGGTCACTACAATCTGCGCCAAACGTGTCGTCAAAATATTAAGGTTATAGTTTCATTCATGGGAGTATGTGTGTTGCTTTCTGGCACTCAATTGCCTTGGTAAATTGCTTCAGAATACTGAAAATTATTTACAGATGAAAGAATATGAGATGAAGCTGAGGTGCGACAACCGGGAAGTGAACCCGCTTCAATTTTATTCCCGCTTTATTGATTTTAATATATTTTATATGTGATGAAGACAAATGAACATCCATATTATAGATATTAAATCTTGTAATCAAAAAGTGAATAACAACCATTTATTAAACAATAATATAATTATTTGTTAAGCTATTACCTTTTTGCATCGAAAATATCGTTTGCCAAATCCTGGCTGCATACCAAAAAGAAATAGATATGACATTAAGAATACCAAAAATTATGTACTACGTACCTATTAGAAATAGAAAAAAAAATACATTATAAAAAACTTAACTATCGCAAATTTTGAGATAATATCCATTCAATATAAAATTGCTTGAAATAAAAATTATACCCGCATCTTACACTTAAAATAATATTATATTTATACAAAACCTTTTTGCTTTCCGCCTCGATGGCCGTCATGGCAGCTTGTTGGACAGCTTGCGCCTCCATACGCTCTTGTGCTTGCTTCTTTGCTTGTTCTCCGCTGGAATTAATATATTTTGTTTACTTATAATTATATATAATCAATTTTGGTTTAAAATTAAAAAAAAACTCACGAAATGTCTAAACTCTTTCCAAATTTCCTTTCCTGCCTTCAACACTAGCCTTTTGCAGGTTAGCGAACTTTTTGCATGTCTTTCGAAAACTTGCTTGGTTCCTTCAGACACATAGGTTTCCTCAGAATATTTGCCTTCACCGTAAGACAAGTGGTAATAATGTTATAAGTGATTCACAAATTAAAAGACCCGGATTTGAACACGCTTCACTTGTTTAACCAAACGAGTTCGTTATCACTGGGCTAATACTGCCTATAATATCATCAATAATTAAATATTCAATATTTTCCTCCCAAAAGCAAACTTACCCCAAAAGATCGATAAGAGACGGCGGCTGTTGCTCCTCAGAATGTTCTACACTCTCGTCGGGAGACACTTCTGCCTCTTCTCCTGACGATGGAGTGGATGTGGTGGGAGACTCGTGGGCTTTCACTTGTAACCTAGAACGTTTTATTTTTACTATAAATATTTCAAACTAGCCTTTCCCGCGACTTCCCTCGCGTTCTAAGAGAAACTATTTTTAGAACTTTTAAAGGGGAATAATTTTACGTTTACGCAGCGTACGCGACGGACGGTCTCAAAAGAAATATCTATCTCCCGTTTTTGCAGCACTTTTCACCGATTCTCCGCTCCTATTCGTCGTAGCGAGATATAATATAGCCTATAGCCTTTCGCGATAAACGGACTATCCAACACAGAAATATTTTTTAATTCGGACCAGTAGTTCCAGAGATTAGCGCATTTAACCAAACCAACAAATAATCTCTTCTGCTTTATAATATTAGTATAGATTATGACTTTTAAGCCAAATAATGCTATTGCTAGTTACGAAAATAATAGATTTAAAATTATATTTGTATGATAAGTATATTTTATATATTTATATTCTATTTTTCTCTCAATTATTTCGCGCCTCCTCTTTCTTATATCATTTTTCTACACCTAAAGGTTGCCTGGAAGAAATCTCGCTTTAGGCGATAAGGCCCATAAGAAAAAGTACATTATTTTTTCTGTGTTTCTGTTTATTTTCTTCTGTTTTTGGGTGTACAATTATTATTATTTAAATAATATAAATAAATATCACACATTTTTACAACAGCGCCATATAGTTCCGTGGTAAGTTAGGAGGCTTGTGTTACGGATACCAGATAGTTGATTTACTACACATATAAATTCTTAAATACACACATAATATAAATATTAACACCCATGACTGGAGAACAAACATTCGCGATCAACAAATGAATGCCCCCAGCGGGACTCGAACCCGCGACATTACAGCGTTACAGCGTAACAGCGTCATTACCAACTGAGCTAAACGTGTCGTAAAATTTATATTACTTATTGTTCTACCATTTTAATATCCTACTGCTAAGGTGGGCCTTCTTTCGTTACGTTGGACATCAGGCCATAGACCAGTACGTTGGCCTAGTGTGAATTGACCAACTTCACACGTCTTTAGAAAACTTGCTGAGTACTCTCAGACATGCAGATTTTGAAACACTATTTTTTTTTATTATAAGTTAACCCAGTTCGGATCCCACTTCGCTTTGACTCTGAATTAAGCGTGTTATCAACGGGTAATACTGCTACATATGTATAAGTAAAAACAGCATAAAAATAAACGAATACTCACTGGCCATTGTCCTCTTTAGTGATATCCAAACCGAAAGCCGACACTTGCATCTGCCCCGTATCTTCGGCCGCCGGTAATGCCGGCAAATGTCGTACGGGACCTACACACAAAATCCCAGTAATAATACATATTATATGTATTTATATGTAGACTTATCACACAGTAGCTGCGTATTGGTCCAAGATAATATAGTCTGTACACTAAATTTTATGAAAGGCAGTTTGACAAATAAAGTATGATGAACATTCACTATATTATATTGTTATATAGACAGAAAGCAATTTTGTTTGCGTTTGATGTAAATAATAACATGCTTATTGAAACAGGTATCTGACTACTTATCTTTCTAGTACTGTTCAATTTATACTTCCTTGTTATTTCATATATTTTTTATCATAATTTTTAAAGGATTATATTTTTGAAGGTAATCATAATATATTATGCTCATATTTGTTAGCACTAATATCAACTTCGTGCTTTCCAATATTCAAAAATTGGTACAAAAAATCATTAAACGATTTCTTCTTAAATATCGTGACAAACAATTATCTAACATAAAAGTTACACTAGGAATCGAACCTGTAACCCTTTATTTCAAAACTGTAATACTAATATATTATATACATATTCGTAATTATTATTAAATAAAAATATTAAAAAAAAAACATGCAAATAATGTGAAGTGTCATGAGTGTGTTACCTTTATTTACTCCAAAAGCTGATATCATAAAAATGATTTTAAAATGAATTTATTAATGCAACGTTTAAAAAAATATATAATTAAAACTTGAAAAATTTAGAAAATAATATCCATTTGTTACTAGTACTATTTTGCTGCCTCAATGTTTTTGCGATTTTTAAGCCAAATATTTCACTATAATACTTTATTATCTACCCTGGATGAGGCTTTAACGGTGCGTAAACATCCTGTTTGGTCTAGAACTTCGCACTGCTTTTCGATTTAGGGCTTCCCTTTACTTCTATATTTTCCAACATTGCTTAGAAGTCTTCAAAATAAATTCCTAAATTCAAGAACTTAGTTGATCTACTAGTGACTCTTATTTTTGTCAAAATTTAAGCCGAATGCTTCAAAACTGAAGAAACTTTTAATATGTTTTTGAAATAGGGGAAATTCTAATCCAAATTTCCCATAACCGTTAAGAAAGCTATTATATTATGTTATAATATGTTATATGAAAACATTTGAAAGCCAAAAACAATCCCGACCCCATAAGAAACAGAATCAAGCAAGTTACCCAATAAAAATAAGTCTATTACCCCATAATTAAAGCCATTATATCTGGTTATTATATATTATATTAAATTATTTGGAAGCAGCGAACGATCCCAGAGAGCATCCCATCGACTATGAACATCCCCGTACTTGCACATTTGTACATAAAGAAATTTTACACCATTACCCCATGAAATTAACTATTATGCCCCATAATTTAAAACATTATGTCTAATTATAATATATCATATGAAATCATTTGGAAGCAGCAAACGAACCCACATCCCATCGACTACGACTGTTGCCTTACTTCAAACATCCTTACAATTGAAAAAGTAGCTTCATATCATTTACCCCATAAAAGTAACCATAATGCCCCATAAAAGTAACCATAGTGCCCCGTAAAAACTAACCATTGTACCCCATAAATAAAGCCATTATATCTGGTTATAGTATATATTAGAGCAGCAGAAGCAGTAAATCCTGCATGGCATCCCATCGACTATGAGCGTCGCCTTACTTTGCGCGTGTCTGTGCATGTGGAGAGAGAGCTTCAACTGACCGATTTTCTCTTCCTCCGTAGGCTCTGGCGGGGGCTCGTCCGTCTGCGGGCCTCGCATGAGGCCTAGCAGGACTCCGAATATATACCTATATATAAATAAATATTTAAATATTTTATATTCACTAGCAACTTGCCCTAGCTTTGCTTGGGTGACAAACAAAGGGTTGTTTCTCCATATCATACTATATCTATAAAGAAGGTCATACTATTTAATTCTGTCATATAAATGTGTAATGAATAATGATGTTATTAAAAGAGAGAGAACCTTTGAGTTCCAAGTTTGGTTGGAAAATATGGAATACCGTGAGCCACGCGCCAAGTGTGAAATTGAAATAAACACACACACACACACGCCCACTGTTAATAATTAGATACGATATGTGATGATGGTGATGTTACGAGTAGAGTTATTATAAAAGGGGAAAGGAGATATGTAGTGCTGATGTAATAATTCACTAAATGTCATAGAAAAAGTTAATTTTCTTTATAAATTTCTCGATTAATTTCTATGTAATAAAAACAGTTATAAATCATTAGAGAATTCGTAAAAATAAATTTATGTAATTGAAAGATAAATAAGTAGAAGATCGAGAAAAAGAAGGTATTGTAAAACCACATGCTTTGATCAAATCAGCATATATATGAAGAAAATTATAACTCAAGAAAGTATGAACTTAAATAATTTATAAGCGAGTATTTTCAAATTTTCAGATATGGTGGATTCAAAATATTTAATATCAAGGTAAGCTTGATTTAAATACATATACAATAAAATAGTTGTTAGAACATTAAGATGGTGACTAATAAAAAAAATGTTAAAGGTGAATAAATAAAAAATATAATACACTTAATCTAAAAAAACCACCAAAATGTCTACAAATAAAAAACATCAACTAAAAAAATATTTTAGAATATAAGGTAATAATGAGTAAATTACCAATGACTGTGCGTCGATTACGTTGCGTGAAATGAGAAACCATTATAAATAATTATTATGAAAAATAATTGTTTTTTTTTATTTTACGATAACGACTGCATAATTTTATCTAAGATGTACAAGTACTTTAATCAATCAGCTTTCTGTTAGGGTGCTCCTAAACGGGCAATATTTATGGCTGCAATATTGGCAACTAATTGCAGGGCCATCACGAAAATATTGCAACAATGGCCAAGCAATATGTGGCCGGGCAATTTGTTGCAATTATTACTGTCAAGGTAACGCAGCAACTGACAAAACAACGATAGCACAGAATATAACAATTAATCATGGCGTCAATCATAGCAAAATTCAGTCGCGTAGGAAAGGGCACACTGTGCCATAACAGTAGAGAGTGACCGAAACAACAATTGGACTGGTCGGACAACATCGCAGAAAACCGATCGCTCAGCGATATCGGCGATATGGCCGGGACAATACTGCAATATTGCTGGCATTGCTTGCAACGGCAACATTGCAAGTCACTCTATTGCAGCCACATATTGCAGAAAAATATTGCCCGTTTAGAAGCACCTTTATATAAATGAAATCAAGATCTATTTATATGTAGGAGGATATGGAAATGGGCTATCATTACTTTATTTATCTTTATTCAGCCCTTTTGAACGTCCCACAGCTGGGGGTGGGCCTCTCTTCAACACGAGGGGGATCAGGCCATAGCCCACCGCGCTGGCTTAGTGCGAATGGCCATCACACTTCTTTTGAAAAGTTGCTAGGTTTTCTCAAACATACAGGTTTCCTAACGATGCTTTCCTTCACCGTATTTATCACTCACATATACTTTAAAGACAGACACACATATAAATATATACATAAAAAATTAACTCACCTAATAACAACAACAAAACCATAGCCGATATAATAGAAGAAATAGAAGAACAGTTTGAAAAATCCGATGAATAATTCAGCGGGCGGCATTTGTTGCATATCAACAATTTTAGCCTTTATGTTGGAGGGCGATAGAGACGAGAATGCCGTGGAAATGCCGTCCTTCACTGATTGGAAACCTCTTCGGAATGGATCTTTACCAGCTCTGGAATAAAATAATTTTATTATAATCAATAATTATTTTATAACTTCTAACTAAACAGTTTTTGGCCACCCATAGAAGCGAAATTTTTTATTATTATTGTCTAGGTACTTGCCTTCATTATAATAGCTTGGAATACTTATATAAACTACATAGAATACTGGCATAATAAAAATAAGATGTCAACTCAAAGGTTGAATCTTTAGTGACATTATATAAATATGTCATCTGAAATAATAGCAAAAAACTAAGAAAACTTTACGTTTTACAATAAAAAATATTTCATTTGATTAAATCAAATCATTTTGGGATATTATTAACATCTGGTTACGTGGTAAGCTATGAGGCTTGTGTTACGTATACCAGATAGTTGAAATACTACATATAATATTATAAAACTTTAAATACATACATATTATAAACATAAACAGCCATGACTGGAGTACAAACATTCGTGCTCAACAAATTAATGCCCCCAGCGGGACTCGAACCCGTAATCGCTAGCACAGCAAGTAGGGCTACTAAATATTGTTTCCAACTCACCGTTCCTCCTCATCATCCCCCATGTATATATGATATGCCTCCCTGTTCTTCGGACCTCCGGCAGTTTCTTCAGAAGCGGCCATTAAACCAGATGCGTGTGTCATCTCAAATATGGCGTCTTCACAGAAGTTGACGAAAGCCTCGAGTTTTTCCTTATCACCCCCCTCCGTTACAATGCTGTAGAAGAAGGCACGTTTCGATTCCTGCAATTGTTATTAATTTTAGTAGTTAAAATAAAATAAGCTTATTTATATTTAAGAACTTATTTTTGCTACTTAATTTTTTTGATAAAACCAAAAATGAGTTACTTTTTGATGGTGAAAAAATGAAACGAAATAAATGTTTAAAAATATGCGAACAAATCTTCCAAAATTTAATACTGGAATCGACAATACGTTACTACTTTTGATCCTTACTTAAGTTTTAAAATGCTTTATTTCCGACAACTTAGAAAATTTACTTCAAAATATGATATTAATACGGATTCGTATATCAAATAGATGTACCTTAATTTGCGGTTTTTCCCACTGTTCAATGTTAGACTCCTTTATTTCAAAGTAGACTCGTTCTATACGTTTAGATCCACCCATGATCTCAATACGACCGAGGAAAGGTTCGAAGTAGTTTAATACTGAACCTGCCGTCTCCAAAAACCGTGCTAATCTGAAAATGATATGAAGGATGTTTAAAGGTATATCGATACAGATAAATAAAATTAAAACGTATATTTGTAATATCATAATAACTATAATATTTGTCTGTCTGTCATTTGTTTGTTTGTTCCGGCTTTTCTCGAGGATAGGATAGGAGAAGATTTTGTCGGGACTTTCACTTTTAGATAGATAATATTATAAGGAAAAACTTTAGCTTACAAGATAAATGAATCAAATATTTAAGTGAAAAACATGATCAATAAAAGAGCATCCCCTAATCCTCATTGTGCTCGCAGTCGTCAACAGTAGCCATGTTCTATTCCAGTTCATAGTTCTACGTCTGTACTAATTCTCATCCAAATCCGTTAAGCCATTTCAGCATAAAGGAGTAAAAACATACACGCACACACACATACAAATGGACATTGTTATGCAGACCAGAACTAACCCACAATGGTGGTGGAATTGAGTTAAGTACACAGATAGGTCCAAAATTGCGTGTTTTATATATGCTAAAAAGAACTAAGCTATCTTAATTTTCTATAATATTATACAGATTTTTTTGGGAAAGAGGTTTATTCAAACTTTGTATACAGTTTTTTTTATGAAAATCGATCATATCTCAAACCAGTCATTCTGGTCTGCGTAACTATGTCCAAATGTAAACTACGTTACGTATACAATTCATACACACTTATATTTTTTGATCTGCAATTAGAACCGTGAAGAATGAGTCCGGATAATAGGATATATTCGGATAATCGAGGTTCGGATAATTGGTGTTACCACTGTACAAGTATATGTAGTTATAGTAGTATGTTTAATCTTACCTAGGTTCATTCGGCATATGCTCAGACAAGTTCGTGAGCAAAACTGCCAAATTGAAGCCGATTTCTTTGGCGGGTTCGTGGAACCGGTCGCAGAAGCCCACATAGTCCAGTTTGCCGTCGTGATTGGTTTCACAGCAAGCTAGGAGGAATTCTATTTCTTCACTGAAAATAAATTTAAATAATTAGATATATATATATATATATATATATATATATATACATATATATAACAAAATTTTAACTGAGTCAAATCTGTACATTAAATATTTTTAGAAAAATATAGTTGAAATAGTCATTATTTGACATTTTTGGATATCTTTCTGTATGTGACTGAATTACAAGAAAACTACAGTTCGGACATAGCTGGTTATCCAGATAAGCATATAAATTTTACTTTGGAAAAATATCTCATAAATGTTAAACTTAACAATTAATATAACAAAAAAACTATCTATTTTAAATATCATGTTTTAGTTTCATCGTTTGGCTCAGATTGTAGTAACCCTACTTGTAGTGAGAACGGTTGCAGGTTCGAGTCTTGCTGGGGTCATTAATTTGAATGATGAGCACGAATGCTTGTACTCCATTTATGGGTGTTTATTATATTAATAATATGTGTATATTTCAAGTTAACTATGTGTAGTGTATCAAGGATCTGATACCTATAACTACATAGGAACATAGGAACTAGATAGTGCTGTGTGTAATTATCATCCCATCATAAAAAAATTAAACTTACGGCGTATAACTCTTCTGTTGTTCCATTTTCTCTTTAAAGTCTTTCGGCAAAACCCATCCATCGCTGTTCGCATCAATTTCTTTGAAACTAGCACTCGAAGTAAGGTCTTTCAATTTTAAGAACATGTCGAAATATTTTAAGATCAATTCTACGTTAGATGCAGATTCTACGAGAGTGTCGACCATCTGTTTACCGATTGTGCCTAAAAGAGGAAAACACTTTGTATTAATTTATATAGCAGTGAGTCTTTTGCTAGAAAGTCTAAACTAATTGCAAAAGACATTTTCAGTATCATCGCAGAAAAAATATATCATAAAGTATCTATTTAATTTTTAAAGACATGAAGTTTCCCACTCTCATTGTAGGCTTGTGCCTAATAGTGGGACGTTTGTTAACGAAATTTATAGCAATAAAACTTTAATTATTCTTCACTAGCGATTGACCCTCACTTCGCTCGGCTTCATCTCTAGATTGAGCGTGAGCGAAGCCGCGGGTTCCGCTAGTTATATACTAAGACCCTCCTCGAGAACTACTCTATCTATTTATTTATTTATTATTTATTTATTTGGATTACCAACATAAATTACAATAATTTTCATGACAATAATTTACATAATAAATTATAAGTATAATTGTATTTCTTTTTATAGGTAATCACAGCATGCAATATTATTTTAAAAATTGAGGGATAAAAAGATTTTAAAGTTGAATTTAATTATTTACATGGTATTGGAAAATTGATATAAATAATTAAAAAGAAATAGAATTATTTAACATTAATATAAATATTTTCATTTTTATGCATTAAATTGGAGAACAATATAATGTACTATCTATTGGTGAAGATATCATGAAAATCGGTGCAGTAGTTTTTGAGTTTATCGCGAACATACAGACAGACGCGGCGGAGGACTTTGTTTTATAATATTATGTAGTGATAAACATTTACTTACCATTAACGACATTTCCTTCAAGCATGGATAGCATCATAGTGATCATGTCCTTTTGCAGATTGAGTAACTCCTTCAAAAGGTCTACTTGTGAGGAGTGCTTCGACAGCTTGTCTTGCATGTGGGAGAAGAGGAACAGAAAACCCCCTACTGCGTCCCACAACCTGGGTAGCGATAGAGATTAGAAGTTATAAATATTTGCTTTTTTTTTTAATTGCCTGAGACTATTTCCTATTGAAAAAATTTAATGAAATTTGAAAATTGAAAATTTTTTCCACTATCCAAACCTTTCCATTTATCCAAAATATGTGAAAAAAACGCGACATTGCAGAGTAAAATTATTTTTTGTTTATTTAAAAATCCCATATCCTTATAAAGTAGTTTTGTAAATTACGGCTCATATCAATTTCAATACATAAGTTATATCATCATCAGCCCTTTTTAACGTCCCACTGCTGGGCACGGGCCTCCCTCAGTACGAGGGGGATCAGGCCATAGTCCACCGCGCTGGCCTAGTTGGCGTTGGTAGAGTTGGCGGACTTCACATGTCTTTTCAAAAATTGCTAGATTCTTTCAGACATGCAGGTTTCCTAACGAAGTTTTCCTTCACCGTAAAACAAGTGGTAATCATGATAGAAAAGATTCGCACTTGAAAATATCAGAGGTGCGAGACCCGAATTTGAACCCGCATCACTCGGTTATCCAAGCGAGCGGGTTACCGCTGGGCTACCACTGACTATCCCGTACTAATTACCTGGAATGTGCTAATGCCTGTTGATTCTGCGTACAAGGTCCCTGAATGACTTCAGTGAGAGTGTTGAAAACTTGCGACGCGACTCCTATCGCTTTGAAGAAGTTCGCTTTGCCTGCCGGGTCTATTAGTTCCTGTTGATATAGTTTGTATTATTGACTTTAGCCTTTATAGTTTAGTGGTTACCATGTATGAATGCAGGTCTGGAGGTTTTGGGTTCTTCTCTCAACTCCGTTATTGGGCTAATTATTATACTTTATTAAAACTCTTACAAGCATTTTTGAATTGTAGTTAGTTTGAGTAGTCCATGAGGAAATGAAAAAGTCCAATTTTCACCATCACGTATTCCAAATATTCTGATTTTGATTTGGAAGAAAAGTCAAAACACAATCGCGGCAAAATTCAAAAATATTATCGACAAGTATATAATATGATGGGACTTACTTAAAATAACTTTTTTATTTTTGACGTTAACGTTTACTGACCTTACTGGAATAATGCCAGTAGAAGTCCATGATGGATTCTTGCAAACGCAAAAGATAGTCGACGGTGCATATGACCACGTTGACGGTCGTCGTGTTACCCGCTTGTGTACGGAGATAGTTCTGCCATTCTGAAGACATATAAAATTGTAAAATAGTTAAATAAAATGCATTGATATAATATAAAAACTCAGGGTAAACCTCAAAAATGTCTACAAAAAGAAATGCGCAATTCGGAAATCTGAGCCATCTACGAATCTCTTTTGTTCATTGAGATACAAGGTTAAAGAAATTTCACTAAAATCAGTTTACAATGAATGAATATATTTTCTAATTAAACAACAAAGAACATTGATGAGGCATCTCTTATTCTAAATTCGGTCAAAACTTTAACTCACCCAAATTATGTCCTTCACAAGTGAGTTGTATGAAACGGAACAACGCGCAAGTAAACTCAGCGTCGTGCATGTTCTTCTCTCCGGCCGCACCTTCTAAGCCCACTCCTAGACCTAGTGTGTTAAATATCATTGGTAATATTAAATTTTCTTTTTTCTTGGTTTCAACTTTAGGTATCACTACTAAAATACTCTTGCTTTGATCAGGTAGGCTTATAGCAGTTGAGAAACGTAAATTGTAGTTCTTTGGGGTTTTCAATTTTTGTTGTGCAATTTTGCAGAAATATTTCTAGGATAAAACCTTCTAATTAACCATACAATCCTCTGTCTTTCAGTGAAAGCCCCACTACAATATTTCCAAAATCTCCGTTAATCTATTTCAAACATTATTTCGGACTTATACAAAGACAGGGACTAATACAAAGACAGGAAGAACAATATTTTAAAAGGATTGTTTATATCAAATGAATAGTTATAATTGTTTTAAACATTAATGTAAATGCTACATGGGGAAGAACGTATAAAAAACTTTTTTATTATAACTTGCTTCAATATATAAATAACAAATTCCATATAAAATCAAACCTTCAGCTTTCGTGTTCCTCTCGAAGGCGTCCAAATCTAGTACTGAGCAGGAGTTCATTAAGCCAGCAATTGACGTGAAGAAACCGACATCCTTCTTGTCCTTTAGATGGTTGAGCATACCCTGGAAAAAAATTACGCATTTATAATGTTACATAAAATTAGTGATTTTTAAGTATTATTGTATACTAGCAACCCACACTCGCCCCCTCGAGTTTACTCCCTAGATACGTTTTATTATTTGATATTTTTCATAGATGTGATATTTTCCAGGAGTAAATTTCATAATTAAATCATTGTTATGCCAAATTTCATCAATTCTTTTCAGTGGTTTTCTCGTGATATGGTTTAAATAGAAATTCAGAAGAAAACCCTAAAAGCTATAGGTTTAGCCTTTGAATTAATCTGACTTTTTGGCGATTTACTTTGTTGGCTCTAAGCATTTAAGCTCCGGCGTTTTCTAACTAAAGATCAAAATGAATCTACGAAACCATCGCCTTAAAGAAAAGTAGATCATTTGTACTAAAATTGACAGTACAGAAAGAACAGTTCCAGCAAATAGTGGTGTTAGAACTGAACCTTACTAGAGCTTGTTTCTTTAGCGACGCCATTTCTAACCCCACTTTTAATATTCTGAGCCAGCGGTCGCGAGTTCGAGTCCCGAGGGGGATGTATTTAAAATTTATATGTGTAGTATATCAACTATCTGGTATCCGTAATACAAGCCTCGTAGCTTACCACGGAACTAGATGGCGCTGTTGTAAAAATGTCCGAACATATTTATTTATTTATATAACAAATAATTCTTACCATCTGTATTTCAATATTGCCTCCTCTAAGGATTGATATTCCCAACTGCAACGTTTTCATGACCATATCGCTGGGAACTCCCTTAGACGCCGATATATGGAGCAATACCATCTCCGCGACCCCTCTATTAGCGAGGCGAGCTTGGTGGAATAATAGCTTTTGTTTTTCCATTTCTTGTTCCTAAGAAAATATTATTATAAGATAGTACTATGTATTGAAAAAATATAAATTTAAAGACAAATTTTTTTCAGTACAAATAGTAGCATGGAAATCAACCCAAAATTCCAAGAAGCACCTCAAACTATGAATTTTGGGCCTTTAAAATCAATAAAATAATGAATTTGTTACTACTGAATATATCCGAGTATTCGCGATGAAAAAAAAATTTTTTTTTGAAAGTTTGACACCAGATATATAAAACTAAATTATTTATATTAATATCAATTTAAAATTT
This sequence comes from Boloria selene, assembly GCA_905231865.2. Lineage (NCBI taxonomy): Eukaryota > Metazoa > Arthropoda > Insecta > Lepidoptera > Nymphalidae > Boloria > Boloria selene. The sequence goes on from HG993157.1 coordinate 3,970,735, forward strand.
TGCTATTTATTGAAATTTTATAACTTTACTTACGTACTATATTATGATCGTAAAAAAATAACGAAGATAAAGATTGCAATTAATTAATAAAATAATCCAAACCGTTTCGTACATACCATGAACGTATCCATAGTTTTCTGCTTGTAACGTAAAATATAATATTTATAGCAACACTTTTTAGGCTTTTCGTACTACCATTAATAAAATTGTCCAAAGTAAAGCAAAACTATAAAATATCTTAGTGTAAAATAAAGTAAAGAAATGCTTAATTCGATATTTTATGCCTTTTCTTCGAAATTCTTCTAACTTCTAACATTATTTTTTTAGGGTTGCGTTAAAGATATCGTATATCAAATTACACAAAGAACATTTTTTTGCAAATACTTCAGTTTACTTAATTTGACTCATTAATATTAAATCAACTTATTTCTAGACCAATCTTTAATTCTTACATGTATGCTAGCTCTTCCTTCATCTTCTCCCGCTGCTTCTGCTTCTCCTCCACCACCTCCTTCTTCTTCCTCACCACCTTCTTCTTCTTCTTCACCACACGACTTTGCTATTATATGTGCGTACGACATGTATAGAGGATCCTCCTGTAATTGGAATTATATATTGGAATATTATATATCTTGATTAATCTAATTTCCTAATATTTTGTGTTAAAATTGAAAAATGAGGAATGGATGAATTCATGAGGAGGACAGTTTTAGAAATATCGACTAGGAAAAAAAATCATAACGTAATATATAAGAATTTCTTTCAAAAAAATCATAGAATAAGTACTTGAATAGCAACAAAGGGTCGTATAAGCTGATTTTGACAAAATTAATGTGATTTTAAAACCATTGTTATACCATACAGATAACAAAGTTTATTTGTTATCTGTATGGTATATTTTTTATTATATATGTGTCGTATGTAACCTTGTATATTAATTATAGTATGTAACTTTTAAGTATTATTGATTTTTTTTCTTAACCATCCTCTGTCCGTGCAACCCCACGAGTTTCTTTATAGTATAGGTTGCCTGGAAGAAATCACTCTAAGTAATAAGGCCGCCTTTATGATATATTTCTACTGTTTCTTTTGTTTTTTTAATTATTTTGGTGAAATAAAGGATTTATAAATAAAATAAAAGTATTATTCAATACATTGTTTCCTACCTGCAAAGCTCCAGACCTCTCCGTCATGGCGCCACGACAAAACGTAGTGACGAGTTGTGTGAGAGGGTCCGGCTTGCCTTCTTCTTCTACGACATCACTCTTCTTTAATTCTGCGTCTTCAAAAGATTGCTACCGAAAAATATTATGTTAACGTTAAAATATAAAAACAAATAAACATTTCTTAATATCCTCTTAGATTTAGGCTTTTAGACATTATAAAAAAATATTTTTCCGTTTTCTTCTTTTTTAAGATTTTTTGGACTAATTGTAACTATTATGTTGTAAAGCATTCAAAATGCCAGGAACTAAATATCCCAAAAAATGTTTACCGTTAAATCTTCAATCATAACTTCTTGTCCCACATTCTCCTCCTCTAACCATAACTCGTAGTAAGTCCTCGCAAATATATTACAAGCTCGATGTCTGAAAAATTATAGTTTAAATTAACATGATTATTCAAAAACTATTATATCACGTTTTCTTTATTAAAAATAGAGTCTGCTTTTGGACTATTTGTAAGAAATTTGAAATACTAATCGTATTACGTTTGACCCATTTTTCTACCATCCAAGCCCATAAAAACTTTTTTTTTTCTTTATGGTAAAAAGGGGGCAAACGGGCAGGAGGCTCACCTGATGGGAAGTGATCACCTCCGCCCATGGACATTTGCAAGCCAGGCTTGCAGATGCGTTGCCGGCCTTTCAGGAAAGGGAGGGATGGAGGGGTGAGGGAAGTGGAAGGGAGGGGGGAACGAAGGCGGAGGATGAAGGGAAGAGGGAGGGGGGAAGGAGAGTGGGCCGCCCGGACTCTCACTCACCGGACGAAACGCGACAGCATAGAACTGAGCTGGCAGCACATAGCTGCCACTTCACGCCGGTCTTCTGTGAGAGAGTGGTACTAATGAACTATACGGGGCGTGCCGGCCCATTCGGTTGCTACCCGAAGGTAACAAGCATGGCACTACCACTTCTCAAAACTTGTACATTATTTAACTTGTAAATTATTTAGTGTAAAAGTATATTTTCAAACTAATATTGTTGCACTCGCACTTGAGTGAAAAAGGTTCGAGTCCCTTCGAAGTTCTTCAAAATTATGCACCTTTTATAGTTTCATGTACGTTCAACATGATCACTACTTCCTAATTATTATCTAAGGTGAAGAAAAACGTCGTGGGGAAACCTGCATATCTGGAGAACCTACAAGAGTCCGAAAACATATATAACGTTAATAAACTACAAAACTTAGACATTACAACTGGTTATCCAAGATAGCTACAATATATTACTTGGAAAACCTATTCAAAGAAGGAAAAAGACCTCTTGCAACAAAGTTAATGCATTTTTATAGGTATCCATATTTTAAATTCAAACCAATAGAACATCTCTTACCGACTGATCTTGTACAAATGTCTAGATCTCAAACAAGCCATCGCAGCTCTCTTCCTCGCCGCACACAATATTCTCTTCCAATTATCAGACCTTTGTTTCGGTTTGGTCGCCTTTTTGTTAGTCCAATGCAGCATGCATAGCACTTCATTTATTAGATTTCATGTTAAAAAACTATTCATTTAAACCAATTGCTTATGTAAATACAAATTACATGCCATTATTAAAAAAAAATGTTTTATACCAAACAATTATCAATATGTTAAGAAACTAAAATATTTGACGTCATATTATTTTTTGTATTTCTGTAAAGAAAATGGTAGCCCAGTGGTAACGATCGTTTGGATAAAGGATTTCAAATCTCGGTCTCGCACTACCACTGAGTTCTGATGGTGAAGGAAAACATCGTAAGGAAACCTGCATGTCTGAGAGAATACTATGATCTGATTCCAGAGGCCAATGCCCAACAGTGGGACGTTAAAAAGGACTCAATATATAAACTTAATTAAGTTAATTAATTTTAACAACACATACTAGCTATACGTGTTAATGTCAATGGTAATGCACACAAAAATCAACTCTAACACGTAGGCACACGGCACACTATCGTTTGAACCTTGGCAATGAATGGAGTGACGTCTGTCTGAAACAGGCGATGACGGCGCGCTTACGTTGTATGGACACTACCGAGCGGTAAACGTTTTTACTCATTTGTTGGGGATGGTCGATCTATATGTGAATAGGAAGAAATTTAATTTAATGGGTAATTTAGTGAACTGTTCTTAATAAAACTATATCTAAAAAGAAGTATATCACTTTAGTTTTACACTTTTAGTTTTTCACTTTACTTTACTATTACTTTACAATTTAAGAAGACCATATACGTATAAATACGTATAATTTTTTTTCATAAAGTTTTTTCTTAAGTCTCCGTGAAAATTCTGCAGATATTTTTAAATATTTCAAAAGGTAACTTAGTTAAATACTGAAAAGATTGAGGTCATAACAGAGTTTTTTTAATGTAGCGAATTGATAACCATAATATTTAAAATGATGCTAAGAAATCCGGATCACGCTATATTAGTGCATAGATACCGCAATATTCAATTAAATCTAATACCAAATAATGGTAATATGTGAAACAAACTACAAGAAGGATGGTACTTTGCACCTAAATTTCATAAAAAACATCCTACACGTACATAATATCACTCACCATATGTAAACCAAATAATACTTTGCTCATTGCTACAATCCTCTCCACCGTATCATCGATAATCTTTGCTTTATTTTCTGATGTTTCGACGGTTATCGTCGTTTTGCTTTTGGAACCCAATTTACTGTATAAGTAATGTTGCCAGGACATTTCATCTGCCGGATCAATTTTATCTGGCAATGTTAGCTGAGTTTTGGCAAATTCAGACACATCTTGTTCTGACATTTTCTGAAAAATAGTTAAAGGCACATTTTTAAATCTGTATTAACTATATATAATGTACTAAATTTTGCTATTTCTGTTTAGTACCTAAATAGCTTGTAATCATATAAAACAGAAGTAATTTATCAGTACTTTCATTCGAATTTTGTGAATATGTTACAGTAAAACTTGAAAGAAAACTATTAAAAATATGACCTTTCTTTTTCCATTAAAAATTAGTTAAACTTTAGTAATAAACTTAACTCAATAGATGGCTCTATCTAAATCTTTAGAAAGGATAAAACACATGTCTATGCCATCAAAAGTAATAAAAAATACCTTTAAAAACCGGTCTTTACAGTGCTGTACCAACTCTTGCTCTCTCCCCGCGAAGAGATTGAGTCCGACCGGTAATAGTCTCTTTAGACAAGCGACCATTAACGATGCTTGTACTTCCTTATCTTTATCACGCTTCTTATCACGGTGTTTCTTCTTTTTCTGTAAAATTTGCGTGAATGTTTGAATTTGTGCATTTTGCGGAATTCGAGTTAGAAGTTTTGTTATCGATTTTGTTTATTATATCGATTAATATCGATTGTTAGTAGATCTTATCTGGGAAGCTGTGGGTGGTATTAGATATAAGTGCATAATATTTTCGATTCAAAAGTGTTTTTGTTATCTATGATGGATTACGTCAGGTTTTATAATTTTTTTATATTTTTACTATCGACGAATTTTCTGTCACTTAAATGACTGAAAGAAAAAGAGAAAGGCCCCTTATAAAACCTACAATCAATTGAAAACCCTAGTCAAAATGCCGACAATTTCCACTCCGGGTAGTACATTTCTAGGTTTGCAATAAAATGGCTGTTACTCGAGAACTAATGTGTGTAGAGCGCAGATTTTTTTTACTGGCTTATGATAACAGGGCCTTCCCCATGTGCCGGGTTATCGTTACCTATTGGGACACCTGATATATCTTTTTTGAATTAAGAAGGGGTTTTTATAAAATATGCCAAAATCGTCGTACAGGTATTTGTCGGAAATTTAACATGCAAACTAACTACGTGTGAAGTATGCAAAAATGACACTAATTTCTACGTATTAAAGCATAAATAGCTAAAATAAATGTCTAACAAATTATAAGTCAAGAAAAGGTGTCAGTATAATGGTCTTAAAATATAAAAAAATTAAGATAAAAAAATATTTTTCAAAAACAGTAGCGTCTTGTGTTATATAATAAGGAGAATAAATAAATCTAAGAGCTTTTAAATATCACTTTTAAATTAATTAGTCCCCTCATTTTTCTATTTTTTGAGGTATACCGCTAATATAAAAAAATATGGTAATGAGTATTGCTTATGTCATTACCATACAGTTTCTATTAATGATATCGATTTTAGAATAATACATAAAGTCAAGATATTAGTAAGAAGAGAAGGAAGTAGTAAGAAGAGAAGTAAGTAGTAAGAAGAAGAGTGTTAGTCAAAGACAATATACGAAACATTTACCTTCCCGCCACCCTGAGACGCCCCATCGACTACGGTGGTCACTCTGCGAGTCGCAGTAGGCATTATCAATACCTACGTCAGAGTGAATCTTATTATAATACGTAGGGTACATGACTTGAATTAAAATTATTATCTGTGTTGGCACATAATATAAACGAACAGAAAAATGTATGTTTAAATATTGAACGTCAACTGTGACAACGCTACATCTTTTCCATTCTATTATATACCTTTGTACCGTTTTATCAATATGTAGAATCATTATTTTTTAATTCGAGATAACAAGATAATGAAATATTTGTTTTTTTTATTTCGTATACCTACTTATGTTTTATATATTATACTCTATTTATATTACAATTTCCAAAATACATTAGTCATTTTTGGCAATATTATTGTACTTAATTCTGAAATAAGGTATATTGGGTTCATTTTAGTTAAAAGAAATAAAAGAACGTGAGTAAAGTAAATTACAATTTATGTTTGAAATACTGATAATAACCTAATTCTAATTCATTTAACAAGTGTTGCCAGACAAAAAAGAAAGTTAACGTTTAACCTATAGGTACATAGCTTAACATAAAAATATCTAGTCATGTACCCTAAAAACAAAAAAATGTAGATCGACGACACAAATACATATAACGTAGCGTTCTAAGCTATTATTATTTACTAAAAGAAAATAAGATAATGCAATACATTTACATGAGTAAAGAAACAGGTAGATGACACTGTGATGGAAATAGAGAAACGATTATGTCACTTACCATGTTGTCGATTTCATTGGCCGATATAAAGTTTTGCTCCTCTTTTAAGAAGTACTGACTCTTGGACCAAATGTTGAATATTTCTGCTACATGATTGTATAATTCTTCCGCCTCTGTACAAAAAATGAAATACAAAATTTTAATTTTCGATTTAATTTAATTTTTATTGATGTAAAAGTATTATTTAATAAAAGAAAATGTTTTTGAGATATGAGAATTTAGCAAATATCTGAACATTTTCTTCAACTTTTCCAATAATATAGGGTTTAAATTTATTCATAATATATTAGACAGTGCAGCCAAATAATCACTAAAATTAAAAACTTTAATAGTAAAAGTTGTAATTAAAAAATATATCATTACCTGGAACATTATTCCTCAGCCAATGGTTCCTTTGCAAGTCGACGTACTTTATCAGCAGTGGGTAGAAAGAGTAGATGTCGCGGACTAGTAGTTGCCAATCTTCTTGAATTTGCGACTCTACTTGCGACGTGTCATCCGTTGATGACTAGAATTAGTGTGAAAAATAATATTTATATATATATCATAAAATTCTTTACGTATATATAATTGTATTCTTTCTACTAAGTCGAATGTAATACTGTAAATTTAATATTTTTTTGAAAATCTAACAGTCTTAATATGTATTAAAGATATAGAGGCCGAGTTTTTAGAATTTTTGTATGTCTGTCTGAGTTCACTTCACGAGAAAACCACTGGACAATGGAATATAGTATGATGATAGCTAGTTATAAGAGCCATTTCCGAAAAATATATCATAACAGTTAAAGCGTTTTAATATAAAAAAATCTAAATTATTAATAATCTTCTTCGATCACACTGATCAATCTTCTTCGTGACTTCTCCATTTTAATTGGTGAAGTAATCTGTTCTTAAGTGGCAGGCTTTGGGGACATAAACAAGAGAATTGAATTGAAATTACTTTTAACAAAATCAGAGTAAAATTTATTTTATAAATCTAGTCCAAAATCTTTCAAGTTTTCAAAACTGTAATGGTACAGTTTCCAATAACTTAAAAGTTACTTAACTTAAAACTACAGCATTTTTTACAACTCTACCTTCCAAATCTAATATTCGATAACTTAGCTTCAACATACCTTAATGAAACCTCTCAAACTCTCTTCTTTATGGAACATATTGTCAGTTCTCTTTCTCACTCTCTCTGCCAATGGCAAGAAGGACTCTCTAAGCAATTCTTCTGAACTATTGATGATAATTTGTTGCGTGTAAGTCGCTATACGAGTCATCCACGGCGCACTTTCATTGCCTATGTTCTTTTTGATAAGTTTCAGGACGTTTTTGAGTAACTGGTTCATATGTTCTGCTGTCACCATTGTCACGTGGTTTCTGCAAAGTTAAATAGTTACAGTTTAGATCAAGTTTTCAAAGTACTTATTAAAAATGAAGAATTTATTAATTTCTATGTGATCATTCTATTTATTTCTGTTTAATCGAATATATCGATCAAATAGCGTGAGGCGTTAAAGATGTTATATCGTTCTTATGATATAAATATGAAAAATCAAGTATGCAAACATTAAAAAAATACCTTTAACGCCAATTTAGGTATATTGAATATTTAAAAATACAAATAAGAAATACATTTTAGTAATTTATAGTAATATTCGGTAATCTCACCCAGCAGTCGGCGTGACATTATCAGGTCCCTGAGCCCACCAAAATGGTAGATATGAACATAAGAGTGGCAACACTACGTCTATTATATGCGGTGCTTCATTGTACGTCTTATCTGATTCCACAAAATGATCCACTTCGCTTAATATCGTCTCTAGTGTGGGCATCGATTGCTCCATTTTTGCCATTATGTCTGAGAAAATAAAAAATAATATGTTACTATTCATATTATAAATGTAATAAATATATGTTAACGATTCTTATAGAATAAATAGACTACATATTAGTACATATAATTATTATTCCTCATGAAATTCGGTATAACGTATCTGAAATTAACTCAAAAAAATCTTTATAATTAGGTTCATCTTAGTCGGTTCAACATATTTTGTGTACTCAAACGAATGTAATTAAACTATCATTTGATAAAGTTTATTAACTTTTATTGTTGGATATAATTGCACTGTACAAATAAACTGAACAATCTAATGAAGGTATTACCTTGCGCTTCGAGCGAGTGGTCGGCAATTCGGTTGAGAAGAGAGAACTGATTATGTTTGTTGAGATGTGGCTCTAAGAAGGCAACTGGGAATGTAGAGCTGAAGGCTCCCAAACACGAACCCTAAAAACAAAATATTTCTATTATAAATGAAACTATCTTTTCGGATTTTATCGCGGATTTATTATGATTTTTGGTTCCCGACGTTTCGAATGTTTTACAGCAATCATGGTCGCGGGAGATACTAAGGTATTTGACGTCTCAGGGGGTCATATACTTGTTACAGACAGTGCCTTCCCACAATTTACAAAAATTCTAAATGTTTTTGTATAACCGAAAAGATCGTTTCATTTATAATGTCAAATATTCGATATATAAGAAAGTATTATATTTCTATTACACATAATAACTAGACAAACGTGACTAACAAACTACTCTGAAGTAAACAATTATGTTAAAACAATAAATATTAAAATAGTATAGTAAATAAATAAATATATTAAGAAATTAACGCAAAGCACCATCTAGTTTCATGGTAAGCTACGAGCGTTGTGTTATGGATACCATTTTCAAGACGATTAAATAGAAAAATTTACTTTTGATTTCGCTATAGTTATTATATGACGACACGTTTGGCGCAGTTCGTAGTGAACCTACTTTCTTGCGACAGCGGTCGCGGGTTCGAATCCCGCTGGGGGCATTCATTTGTTAAGCTCAGATGTTTGTACTCCAGTGATGGGTGTTTATATTTATAATATGTATGTATTTAAACTTATATATGTAGTATATCAACTATCTGGTATCCGTAACACAAGCTTCCTTCGTAGTCGTAATGTTTCGTGTATATCAACTTACCAATGCTGGCTTATGACGTTCTATTTCAGTCTTCAAATACTTCCTGTCGTGTGTGAGGCCGACGTCTGTTCCCAATGTGTATAGGGAGCCTAACATCTTGTATGATGCCACTTGGATTTCATCCACTGAAACATAAAATTAATCTATGATTAACTATATAATATAACAATTGGTCAAGTACGGACGGACGGACACTAATGAATTGGTAAGTGTTTATATAACATATATAATATAATATGAAGCGTACGAAGCGTACACCAAAATAATAACTCAGTATATATGTATGTATGTTTATATATGTTTCGTGCATGTTTTTTCGTAATTTAATTATGTAATATAAAATATTGTATGATACTATAGATAAATTAAATTTAAACATATACTTATGTAAGTATAAATAATGAAAGTAAAAAAAATATTTAGAGTCATGTTAATATGTAGGTATATTTATGAAATCTATGAAACTAAACTAAATTATTTTTGGAACGTTAAATATAAATAAGTTTTTTTATTGGTAATACAATGATATTACGTAACTGTAGTATAGTAAACGCATAAAACAACATTTGCAATAGTCATGAAATAAAATTTCCATTGCCTTATGTAAATCAATTTATTTTATCGCTGTATTTGTAGAAAAAAAATCAATGTTATTCAGGAATAAATCATATTTGGCTTTTTATTTTATAAATGTACGTTGTTTTTATTAAAAAAAATTAATGAATTTTATATAATTATAGTTATTTTAAAAATTTCAGGTTATATGTATCTTAAATGAGATGGCAAAAGTCGAAGCTTATAAACAAAATATAGATGTTAATAAAAAGTTTTCATTGGCAAATAAAATAATGGAAGATCTTTTAAAGAACTACGAGAATCTTAAAAACGTATATAAATCCGAAGAAACATTCCATAGTTATACATCATCATTTAATAAAAAGCCCTACAAAGTTATATCAGAAAAGCAGGAATCAAACCACAGAAATCGCAATTTTAAAAAAAAGTCAACATCTAAATATAGCACCTTACACCCTGTAACAGCTATAATATACGAAAGTGATGTTTCTTTTGACGAAATGCCATACGCAGTAGAAAAAGCCAAATCTGCTTCAAATGAGGCACAACAAGTAGTAATGGTTGAAAACAAAATCTTAGAAGATAAACGAAAACCAGAAATAATAAATGTGTCTAAATTTGACAAAGACAAAGTCGAGTCTGCAGAAGATGCATATAAAGAATTTGATATGTCTGATGAGGATATTGAGGGCATAGCACTTGAAATACCATCTAAGAAAGACAGTATACTATTTAAACCAACTAGAAATATATTAAATGATAAAATAAAATATATTAATGATGCTGTTAAAAAACCTGACAAACATTCAAATTATAGAATAAATCATAATGTATTTGGAGAGAAAACAAGGTTTAACATTTTAAAACTGTCTCATGATAAAATAAGTAAACGCAATCTAAATGTAAAACTCAAAAGGCTAGAGAAAACTGTTAATAATACCAGACGAATACAAAAAATTGTACATTCTGAAATATTCTCTCCGCATAATTTATGGCACGAAGTATTAAATAAACGGATAAAATTGATTAACGATAGAGATCTATTTCTAGAAGGGCAAGGGTCAACTTTTAAAAATAATAATTGGAATGGAATTACAATTATAATTTTGAACCAAAATACCGAGGTAAAGATTTAAATGAACATTTAAAATTATTTTATTAATTAAATTTATTTATATTTATATATTTTTAAAGGAAGCTCTAGAACAAACAAGAAATAATGGTTTAACAAAGAGTGAAAGACTACATTTATTAAGACGCACATATGGCGATGTTTGTTTACAAATTCCTATAAAAAAATGCAACAAGGTAAGTATTATTCTTTACGTCTTCATTATTTTCAAAGAATTACTTTTTAACTATACACTTTTTTACACTCGCTGGCTTCGAGAATATAATCTGTTAGTAAAATTGGCGCCTCCTCCAAAAAGATCTTCTCTACTACGAGAATATTCAGAGAATATTATGTCATAAATCATAATCAATAAATTATCATCCTAGATAGAGCCTGAATGTCCTTGTACACAATATTTTGTAATTATCTCAATTATCACTACATAGTATAAAACAAAGTCGCCTTTTCTGTCCCTATATCCCTATGTGCGCTTAAATCTTTAAAACTACGCAACGGATTTTGATGCGGTTTTTTTTAATAGATAGAGTGATTCAAGAGGAAGGTTTATACGCATAACTAGCAGATCCCGCGGCTTTACCTGTGCTAAATCTAGGGAAGAGCCCGAGCGAAGCGAGGGCGAGTCGCTAGTCATATAATAAAGATGTTTCAAAATAACATGTTTAGGTAATAAAGACAGTGAACAAGATAGTATGCAAATCGCGCTTTAAATGCAAATCAGAGTTCAAATCTGCTTTCTTAGAGAACGGAAAAATTGGTTGCGAGAAAGAATTCTCGTATAAAAAATCGCAACAAAAATTAAACGAGCAAAAGCACAAGTCCAAAGAAGATAAAACACAACCGATGCTATTGAGAAAATTAGACGGTAATATTATTATGTAGTTTGTTACACTTCGTTAAGTGACAATAATAAGCAATACTTTCATTCTCTTGGAGAAGACGCAGCTCTTGCTCTTTTGGGGTTCGTAGTCAGAAGTAAAAAAGTGAACCCTTAAATTCTATAAAATAAAATATTGAAGTAATTTAATAGTGAATGGTGAATTTTTGTTTAAACCAATACTTGTGATCACTTATCATTATCATTACATATTATAAAACAAAGTCCTCCATCGCGTCTGTTTGTTTGTATGTTCGCGATAAAATCAATAACTACTGCACCGATTTTCATGCTGTTTTTACCAATGGATAGAGTGGCTCTCGAGGAAGATTTAAGTATATAATTTGTCAAGTTCTTATACACATTTACTTGCGGAACCCACGACTTTGCTCAAGCTAGTATGCTTATAAATTCGTTAAAAGTATATCCTCATTAAATCTGGAACATGTTTTGATATTAAATTAATAATTGAATATTTGATCATTAAATCGATCGACATCAACTTAATAATAACTTCATGTCTTCATAGATTTTATTTACGATATTGGTATAAAGATATAGAATTTGTGTTATATTTTACATTGGTTATTAAATATTAATTATGATACTTAATTACAATGAATTTTCAGGCAAACGTAATAAGGTAATGTTTAATAAATCTTATAAATAATTAATACATATACCCATTATAACGTACTGAGTCTTGAAAAATATAATAGCATTTTGTATATCCATATTAGTCCTCTTGAATCCTATTTGTCCGTTTGTTACTTTTACAACTGAACAGATTTCGATGAAAGTAAAAATCTATCATGGGCAAATATACTATCGCTACCGTTTAACTTCTTTTACCATGCCAATTTTTTTATTACACAGAGTTGTAAAACAAGTAACTTCCTTACAGGATACAGTTTTAACGTTGGATAAAGAAAAAAAATCTGAAACTCTATTATCACAAAAGGCTCTCCGTGATAGATACGAAAGAGAATGTCAAAAGCAATCAAAAGAAAAGTGTATTAAAGCTTGTGAATATGCCACGAACATGACATGTTCTACTCATTCATGTCAAAAGGGGAAATCTAAGGCATTAAAAAAGGCATGTAAAGACGAATGTAAAACTGTATTCATAATAAGGAAAGGTTCAGATACAGAGTCAAGTGAAAATGACAGTGATAGCGACTCAGAAAGTGATGATGAATCTGATTAATGTGAAATAAATATTTGTCTTGTATCTAGTTTAATTTCTTTACGTGTAAAAGTTTTATTTCAAAAATGTTATTTTTACGATTAATAATATCTTTTTCAAGTAGGATTCGAGTTACTTTATTTAATATATAACAGTAAAGATATCGGACTATTATTGTATATGCTAAAATGGCTGTACCGATTTTGATGAAAATCAGGACACATATAGATTATGATCTTGAGCAATACATAGGCTACTGTTAGTTAGAGTAAGAAAAATCTTACACGCACTTTTTCCATACTTAAAAATACCCAGTTATTTTTCATTAAAATTATTATTATTTTTCGTTACGATAAGTTCGTAGTACAAATGGCGTAGATATGGCGAAGTACAAAGAGAAACATACGAATAAATAACTTGCTTCATTTTTGAAATCGGTTAACAGTTGGCTTTATTGAGTATTCCAAAAAGGCATGTAGTTATAGTTTATTGCTATTTGACTAAGTTACTAAAGCATGTTTTATTACAAAAATAAATTAAAAATATCGAAAATAATTTTAAATGCGGTTTTATGACGGATCGTATCGCTTACTTTCTACTTCTATTATTTTTATAGTAAGTAAGAAAAGTTAAATAAAATTTCTGAATGGAAAACATAAAAATTAAATATTTCAAGGTTTTGTTTTTCTAGATAGCCTGTAATATTTTTGTTAAAGCAATTATTCCAAAATATTATGTAATTTCAATTGAAAACGGAGATAATCAATATTTACTAACGGATGGTGATGAAAATATAAAGCAAAGTGTGTCAACAGCTTTGATAATATTGATTGGTACAAATGAAGAGGTAATAGCCAATGCATAAGTTATTTATTAAGTTTAATTTCCCTATATTTATTAGGCTATCAGTTGTCATTTTTAAATAACTTACTATTTATTTTGAACGGTTTACATTTTGCCGACATTTGTTTAACCAAGACTATTGATAAGTTAATTTTTTAGTGAACACGATTGTTTTACAGCGTAAATTACAATCGTCGTCACTCCAAATATTCACGTATATCTAAAAAAATGTATATTATTATTGAACCATAAATTTAAGGTTAAACATGAAACACTAAACGTTCCAATATATGAAAATTTGGCCAATTTGAGAATAGTAAAAGACAAAGAAGACCATAGTGCATTAAGAGATAAGCGTGAAAATGCATGTATAAAAGTAGCTATTAGAAAATGTTATAAAGTAAGTACTTCTCTAAAATTGCTTACTATTTAGATCATCTATCGAATATTATATGAATTCCATCTTAGATATTGTATTGCTTATCCCAATTAGGGATACTATGAAAAAGACCCACCAAAACATGCCTAAAAGCTTCATATAATCTATACTAAATTATAAAGCTGAAGAGTTTGTTTGTTTGTATATTTGTTTGGTTGAACGCGCTAATCTCACGAACTACTGGTTCGATTTGATAAATTCTTTTTGTGTTTGATAGTCCGTTTATCCAAGAAGGACATAGCCTATATTATTATACCACGCTACGACTAATAGGAGCGGAGCATCAATAAAAATTGTTGCAAAAACGGGAAGTGCGGGCGCTAGTTAGGTGCTATACCACGCGACTCAGAAAGAATTTGGTTTCCGGTCTTTAAAAGACGTGCGAAGTCGCGGGAAATTTTTGTGTCCATATAAACCACCATTGGCCTCAGTCGATAAAGTAAACGTATTTTATTATAATACTGAGTATTCCGTGGGAATGGGATATAATCCCGCGAAAATAAGTAGCTTGTGTCACTCACTCTCTAGTCCCTTTTCCATATAAAAACAGCCCATATAATTCTTCTCCATATCATTCAATAGGTACAATTCGACAAGTGGCAAACAAACACAAACAAAAAATATTATCATGTTCAAAATATATTAGAATACATAAGAGTGGTGTACATATTTTTCAGGCCCTTATGTCCGTTAAGACAAAACTTTGTAAACTGCGATACAGATGTTCGCGACGTTTTAAAGATAGCTTTATTGAGTATTCCAAAAAGGCGTGTATAGCTGAATTTGATTACAGTGTAATAACAGATGAAAATAACCATAAACGTAAGTATAGGGAAACAGTTGATTTTTTCAAGACGTCGAATTATAGGTAAATGTTTTTAGCATTTTTAGTACTGTTCTATATGAACTGATATTCACTGTCTTTTATGACTGCATTTCACTACAAACATTTTTCATAGACGATAAGTACTTTCGTCATAATCTAGGTACATACCAAATGTGCACAAACCACTTTATAACAATTCTTATGAAATATAAAAGATTAAACAAAATAAAAAAAAAATTAAATTATCTCTACAAATAAAAAAAAATGAAACTCTTAAGCGCGTATTTTTTATATTAAATAGCTTAAAACAACTTGGAAGACCAAAACTTAAGTTATTTTTTCAGTCATTAATTATATTAATGAATTTAAAAATTTCAATGCTTTATTAATTTTCACGTATATTATAATTTTATTGAGTTAAATATAATGTAAACAACACTATGAAACTTCTCCATAGTCTGAAGTCCACAGTGACCAACTATATTATATGAATTACATTTTCAGCTGAGGAATACATTAGACCGAACTATTTAAAATTTTGTATCCCATACATGACCAAAGAATTAAAGGTAAACTTATATTTACAAATTACACTAAGTATATAATATGTAAAATATTTCATTTTTAAAATAAAATATTAACACACTACAATTTTCAGGCTATGTTTCCGAATGAAGAAGATAAGAACGTAACTGATTTAGTAACTCATATATTTCGTACGTCCGATACAACATCTTTAAGTAAATGCCAAAAAATATGTCAAGCTAAATGTATTCACGCGTGTGGTTACGTCAGGAAACGAGTTTGCTCCATATATGGGTGTGGGAAAACAAAAACGCATTTTTTTACAAAGGCATGCAAAGTCGAGTGTCAGAGGGAGTATAGAGTAAGTATTTCGAGTGAATCCAGTGATAGTGATTAACATGTATTAAAGAATCGATACATATATCGCCTGTAACTTGTTTGAAGAAAAATAATAAAAAATTAAACCATAAAAATCTTTATATTTATAATGTTGTTTGTTTATTTGGTTGAACGCGCTGATCTCAGTAACTACTTGTTACTAGATAGTGCCCACCCAAATTTCGAAAAACTGTCTGTAATCAAGTATATAAGCCTTTGACACGTCAAAAACTTTAGTCTCTCCCGCGACCATGATTGCTGTAAAGCATCCGAAGCGAAATCCGTTTATAGGTATATAGGCTGTTCATAATAGTGAAGCGAAGCGACAGTAACTCTCTAATTCTGTCATAGTTCAACAAACACTTCAATGGCATGATATTTTGTCAAATTATTGAAAGTTACGGCACATATATACAGTATACGGCTTTATGTGCTGTCTAAGGCACATGGATGCTACCAAATTTCCAACTTCAGGCTGGTACTAAGAATATCGTGATAAAAATAGCCAATAATTAGAGTTAGCTCGTTCCGGGACTCGGACCCAGGACCTCTGCAGGTTAATACTAACCTGAACTACTACTAACTGACTACAGAAAGTTTAGTGTTAGTTATCGTTGGTGGGCAAGCAGTTCATAGATGCGTTGTAGGTGGTAGTAATTATTATCATATTATGTACTTACACAACAAATCCGCGCCATACTCGCAGTTTGCCAGATGGTCGAACATGGCCGTGAGTATTGGGAGTAGGACGCCGTTGATATAGCCGAGGGATGTAGACGTTTTGAGATGAGTGCCTCGCAGATGTGCGTATTTACCCTGGAATAGAGATGTAATTTATTGAAAGTTGATTATTTTTTAATAAAAACTACTCCATTTTCATTAAAGCTTCGTAACATAGTCAATGTCGTTAGAAAAATTGGTAAGTTGCGGAAAATAAAAAAGATTTTTTAGATTTTTGTTTGAACAGAAAGAAATGCGGACAGGACATAGTATTTCGCCTGTATTTAATTAAAGAAAATTATCAATTCGCAATCTTTTTATAACTACATTATTAGTACTACTTTTATAATAAACTATATGTTTTCTACCAATAGATTTTGATCTTTAAAAGTCAATATTTCTGTATTAAAAATCCTTTAAATTGATCTTTTAAACAAATATATGGACCTATTCAGAATGCAGTTCAGCAAAATTTACAACATGGATTAATTATGGTATACTCACATCTTGTAAATTCATGATAGTATGCCCCAGATCATCAGCAACATTATTGAAGAAGGTTAACATCGATGTCCTTATAAACTCGGGGCAGTTCTTCACTAGGGATTTGGCGTCAATACCTTTCACTAGCACTTGGAGACATCTCACTGTTATACGTACGTCTGGACCAAAAGCTGCTAGCCTGTACGGATTATAAAAGTGATGGATAATGAAAATATTGAATAATATGCAAAAACTTAAAGAATAAGTAATCAAATTGGACTACTTATTTTTAAAGTTGGTTTACTTATTTTTTAATGCATAAAAATGTAGAGTTTAATACCCTTTTTAGGGTAACACGTAGTCTAAGGGCAAGAAAGGACCTTTATAATTTATCATGCCCGTCTGTCCATCTGTCCACATTTTATAGTTCTATTATGCAACACCATTGAAGTTACACTACTGAAAGCTGATAAAAGTAGTAACGACAGGAGTAATGATAATGGATAGTAGTCAGGGGCGGATCTTGAATTTGTGGGGCCCTGGGCTAATACTGCTTAGGGGCCCTACCTAATTACTCAACCAATTGCCATTTTGTCAAAAAAACTGTTTTCTGTAGTGATGTAGGTATATATACATAGCTGGACACCGTTAAACAAATAACTCGTTGATCGTTAATCCGTTACTTAAAAAAGTTAACTTCGTTAAACGTTAAAGCGTTACATTTCGAAAGATTTAACGCAAGTTAACGTTAATCGTTAATCCGTTAACACGTGATTAGTATTGTATTTTTATATCATTGCAACAATAATGATTTACTTATAAAATCTGTTGATTTGGGTTCTGGAACTTAAAAGCTTCTCAGCATTTCGAGGAGGCGGGACCGGGCTTTCACAGGCTCAGTTCAACGCCTTCAATACCCAGCCGTTTGGGACTCTACAAGAGCCACTTCGCTATCATGAGGCACCTCTCTCTGGCTTTGGACAGACGCTGGACGTTCCTTTTTCATTTCTTCCAGTTCACCCCGATACTGATGGAAGCCGTCCCGACTTTCGGCAGGCTTTTGCCAAATGTCCGGGGCATTAAATCTCTTTGTCAGTTTTGATTGTAAGGTCAATGGCACTGTATGGTGCCCCCTTTTGGATCGACGCCCTCTCCGTCCCGAACGGGGTCCAATTGTGCAGTACGCAGCGGGTCCTGGCGGTGAAGGCGATAAGGGGATGACGCACGGTGTCCTTCTGGCGGGAGTTCACCCTGGGTACTCCAGGCGCAGGCAGAGGTACTCGCCGAAGTGTACCAGTTTCGGGCGAGCGTGCACGCAGAAAACTTCCAATGTGGGATGAGGGATCCCTCCCGTCTAGCTGACGAGGCCATGATCCGACGATGGAGAGAGCAACTAAGAAACCCAGAGGCTGGCCTGGCGAAAGTGAATGCCGTTCGTCCTGTTTCACTGGGCCAGGAGGCCCACATGGTGTCATGACTTTCAGACATGGACACAGATGCTTACCGGGCGCCCGGCACGTGATCATGCACCGACAACCTTACCTACTAAACTTACTTAGGTACCTGGTTTCGTTTTACTCGACGCGACGCGGTGCTTGGTAAAGAGTAGGTACTTGATTAACGATTAACGGACTTGAGAAAATGTAACGGAAGTTAACGAGTCCGTTAATTTTTTCTAGGTTAACTTAAAAGTTAATCGTTAATCAAAATGTTAACTTCGTTAATTAACGATTAACGAGTTAATGCCCAGCTATGTATATATAATATATGTTATGTACCTAGAGGACAAAATATTTTATTTATCAAAACATTATTTACCTATTGCAAAATAAATTGACAGGTTATGAATGATTATGTTATATTAATTATAAAGCAACCTTTCTGCCTTTTTATGCTGCAAATTCTTTTATTTGGTCATCGCAATGTAAGTCCTTTGTTAAATCGCAATTTATGGAAAGAACTGATAAATGATATAGTTGTACTGTATTTGTTTTCTATATACGACATCCTGGAGAAAGAGCAGTCCGCTTCACAGCTAGTGATCGGCATCGTTAAAAAATTTTTTAAGATGGTATAGCAGTTTAGGAAAACCTCAACAAGTTTCTTTTCATAAATTAGCCAAAAAATTTCACTGCAAGAGTGTAAGACTCTGTCTTAGACTGCAGTAAGAAAGATTTTAACTGAATGCACTCATTCACTAAATGTTCGTCTACGTCATTTGGATAATCTATATAAATAAAATGATAGAGGTCTGCAGTTGTGCGCGCATCACGGAAAAACTACTGGATAGATTTCAATGAAACTTTCTAAGTTTTATTTCTTAGACACTTGGGTCTAATCAAAAAAAAAAATGATTGCAATATCTTCATTTAATAAAAAGTTATTAAAATTTTCATAATGCCATCATAATTACTTTTTAAAGCTCTGACAGCATCATATTGACAAGATCATCTGGTCTGGCTTAAACGTTTACCGTAAATTTTAATTTTGTTTGTAACTACTTCATATTATTTTAACAAATATTATAAAATAATATAATAATTGTAATTATAGTAGCTAAAATAAGTTAATAATATTGCCATATTTATAATATAATTAAAAATTTTAAATTTTTAAATGTTTAGAATTAAAATGTATAATTGTCTAAGGTACTTTGATGCCATTTTGAATTTTTGTAAATTGTGGGTAGGCACTGTCTGTAACAAGTATTATAACCCGCTGAGACGTAAAAAATTTACGGTAAAATACCTTAGTCTCTCGCGTGACCATGATTGCTGTAAAGCATTCGAAACGTCCCGACGCGTCGGGATCCAAAAATCCAAATAAATCCGCGACAAAATCCGAATAAGGTAATTTCATTTATAAAGTCATGTGTTATAATTCTTTTTACTTACTGGCTACTAAAAGCAGGAACTCTACTTATGCAGAATATTTTCAATTTTAGTAAATTAAAAGAAAGCTCCGATCCTTATAACTTTTAAGTTGTCTATCACTTAGTAAACTAAAAACATTTCTAACAATAACAAAGTCAATTCGTTAACATAAGTGCGGAAAAATAACAAAATTGCGTCGGGCGATAAGCGGAGGGAAGTCCCCAGTAATAGACAATACACGGAATACACCGACCGACGGGGAATTCCCCGTTCCGTTATATAGATGTGCACACGGGTTGATTGATCGCAGTGTTACCAACCTTATGATCGGTTTTGTTTTAATTCTAGATAACTTTTATTATTGACAATATGGTCTATTGTTTTCAGTTCGGCTGGGGGCCCTCTGTATCCACGGGGCCCTGGGCTGCAGCCCAAACAGCCTTTAAGTAGATCCGCCCCTGATAGTAGTTTCAAAAATAAAGATTTTTACAAAATTACTTTATATTTTATAGAAATACTGCAAAAAATCATTTGTTTTATGCTTGATAAAATGAATGTTGTAAACGAGTTTTATTTTTTGTTTCGTTTCTGAATTTAATTTGTTATATACCTCATGGTAGGTACGCTTATTTTCAACGGCTCTATAAAATGATGTAGCTATACATAGATTAAAAAAGCGCATTTATAAAAAGTATTCGAAAATTTATCAAATAAATGCAAAATAAATCATACTAATATTAATAATTAATCATAGTAATATTAATAATTAACCATAGTAATATTAATAAATCTTCACCTAGATCTTAACAGACTGGCCAATTTGCAGAACAAAGCTGCGACCATTTCCTTCTCCTTCAAGCTGGCAGCGCCCACGTTGTTGGTGGCGGTCGCGACCGCGATGAAGTAGTTGCGATGAGTGGAGAAATACTTCTCCATCAGGGGAAGAACCACCTTGATACGTTTAAATAGTATTAGTATTTGTGAAAATATTGTATTTTTGGAGTTTGGTTTTATTTTAATTTTTGGTAATATTTTGTGGGTATCTTTTTTTGCTACAATTCATCAAACACCTTAGTTTCTCTCGTTTATAATAAAGTGTAAAGTGTTCGAGAGCTAAAAAACTTTTACAGGAATTTGCCCAATTTCGAGCAACTAAGTTCATATAAAATTTTGCAATTTTTTTAAAGAAATAATAGTTGAGTAAATTATAAGATAGCTTATTAATTTTTCATAAACAATGATTGCTTTTCGTTTTTAGTTGTGAAACATTATTAC
This sequence comes from Boloria selene, assembly GCA_905231865.2. NCBI lineage: Eukaryota > Metazoa > Arthropoda > Insecta > Lepidoptera > Nymphalidae > Boloria > Boloria selene. The sequence goes on from HG993157.1 coordinate 3,992,124, forward strand.
ATATCTATAAATTTTCTTAAGACAAAATAATATGAAGAAAAAATATTAATAAATAAGCACAACTACTACAATAAAAGTACTAGGAAATAATATTCTTTACCGATCAACTAAATACAAAATAATTTAATAAATCTACGAAATGTTTACTTATAAACGATGAAATTCACTAAAACTACTTAAAAAAATAAAATATATACGGAACTAGGTACATATTGTCAAATAAAAATCATTCATTTTTGTTCTTAAATACAAAATACATATATTTAAACGAAATACATGAAATATAAGAGTACCTTCTTGAAATATTTAAGCTCCGACTTGTTTTGCTTGTAATATAAACATATGAAGTGTAAGGCATAGACAAGAGATAATAATGTGCTTTTTTAATATTTAAAAGATCCTTATTATTTTGGACTTAGAAAAATCTATTTAATTATTATATTATCGTGCAATCAAAATTTGATACTGTTTTGTATATTAATTTGAACGTACAATACTCGATAGGTATAAAAAATTATTATCTATACTCTCATGCACAGATTCAAAATATAATAAATTTAAAGTTAGTCTGAATTTACTAAAAATCAATATTAAAAGTTAAAAATTTAAAAAAACAAAAGTATTTATATTAAAATAGATACCTTAGAAAAGAATTTAATATCCCGAGTGCTAGTTTTAAAACTGGTCCTTCTACTGAATGTAGTGGATGGTTTCAACAACTTCATATTAATTGTGGCTCTATCAATGTACTGTATGAGCTTTTCTAATAACGAATAAGCGAATCTTAGCTCAATGTTGACACCCGTCGCTGTCTGCTCTGTGTCGCTTTGGGCTGTTTTAGGACGATGTAGTTTGTAGCCTTGGTATTGGAGATATTTAAGGAATTCTTGAGAACGTTCTCGATCTTTCTTTTTCTCTTTGTCGGTTAAGAGGTCGTATGGAACCAGCTGTGGGTGGATTCCACCTTGAAACAAAATTGTGATTAGTATTACTTTCTCAGTCATTGCTTACAAATAGAATTAAATTCCAAGATAATTCAGGATTCTTAAAGTCATAATAGTTTATTTTTCTACAATAGCATAACAATTTCTAGTCTAATCTATCTATGAACTAAACTTCATTTAAATCCGTTTAGAAATCTTAGCCTAAAAGAGTAAAATCAAACTTTTGCCTATAAAATTTAAGTCCAATTAGTATAATTCACCTCCATTAGTAACCAATTCCTCTTTCTTCTTCTTCGCCCAAATATCGTGCGCGTTTTCTGCCAATCTTTCCGCCATATTTTGCATTTCACGTGACAAAGTCAAGTTGGTCATGTCCACCGGGTGGGGGTTGTAGTTGAAGGGGGTAGCTGAGTCCGTCTGTTGGATGAGAAAAGTATTATTATTAAGATATTATCTCTTGTATAGTAATACTATTTATTTATTTAATGTGGAGTTCAAATATGGGGCTTGATAGGGGATGTAAATTGGTCTGTTATGACTTCTATTGTTCTATATTAAGCTCTAAATCTATTAAATCAAAATACATATATATTGTATTTGTTTGGACTAATAAAATTATGTTATTTTGTTTGTCTGTAACATGACTAATATTATGTGACAATGCTTATATTTGAAGATAATACAGTGTTTAACTGTTTTTGAACACGTCAAGCATATGAGGGTCTTACTTCTTCTTTATAAAAAAAAATGCATCTAGATCCTAATTTCAAACTAATATCAATACTACTACAACAATTAAAATTAGGAAAAAGTCTGATAGAGTTAGGGATTGAAATATGAATAAAAAAATAAAATCTCATCTAAAACTAAATAATTTACTGTCAAAAGCTAACAACATAATATAAGTACATACATATCTAGGCTAGTTATAAATAGTTCAAATCGTTTCTCACTTACGAATGTACCAAGAGTGCGCTAATGTATGCATTAAAAATAAATATATCATTAAAACAATCATACTTTAGGCAATTTCATAAAATATTTATAGTATATTATAGGTTCAATTAACTCTATCATTTATGTATTCAAAGTAGGTAAGGAAATCTTGAGAGATAAGAAAATTGTGTTTGTAGCAAAGATTTAAGTCTAAATTGCCTCCACATAGAGCGCTTGAAAAGTGTACCAAATTAACGTTACACAACCGTACACAAATAATACGTAAAATGCCCATTTATAAGTTATGTTTTTATTCAAATATATACATATAATAAAATTCGAATTGAGTCAAATTACTGTAAGTTACGGGCTATACTAAGGGACTCTATATAGATTTTTATGATTTATTATATTATCAATGTTTTTAACCTACATTACGTTTTTCACATAAACATCAAACATGCGTATAGTATTAGTTCCATCGAGTGACATTTAATTTAAGCGGGAAAATATACATAATATATTAGTCTATTAAAAAATCATTATAGTATATTTTTATAAAGAAGCATTTTGCTAAGTATTATTAATGATTATTACCATTTCCTCCTCGTGCTGTCATGAAAATTGAAACAATTTCGATTAAATTAAAAATTGAATTATTTAAAATCTAAATTATTGTAACTTGTTAAAACTTTTTAATTATTTGTATTTATATTATATGCAAATTATAAATCAAAGACATTGAATGCTTAATCTCAGAAGGTAAATAAAATTTGCTTTTGGCCTGTGATCTTTTATATTCACTATATTTTTAACTGAATTAGTTATTTTTTAAAATTTCATTGACTTCTTATTAATTTGGACATAATATTTTCTAATTTTTGCATTTTTTAATATTCAAATAAAAAAATAAACATACTTAAGAAAATCACACACAAATCATAAAGTAAGTAAATATAATATTCACTCTCTTTAATAATTTAAAAATCAAACACACATTAATATTTTCAAAATAACTACAGATAAAACATGAAATATATTTAAAAAAAACAAATGAGTCAAAGAAATACTCACAATGCCAGATTTCGATTGTCGTCTCATTGAACTGCGGTTGGTACTAGGTATGTCAACTTCAGAATGCTCCACCGACCAGCCTATGGCTAACAGGGCTTTGAGAGACTCTCTTACTGGTTCTTTGTAGCGTTCTTTTTCCTGTAACATAGTTTTTAATTTGATAACTTATCTTCTATCAAATCAGATCAAATCAAATATTATTTATGTGCAATAACCATAAATTAACATAAGATATTTATTACGAGTAACTTAAGTAGAAATAGCACAATAGGCGGCCTTATCGCTAAGAGAGCGATCTCTTCCAGGCAACCTTTGAGTAGAGAGAAAGAATAAAAAAAGATATAGGGAAGGGGTGCAATACAAAGTTTTATAGAATGTATTTGTATAAATAAAAATATTTATTAATTATGCAAAGAATTTTGTTATAGTTTTTTCTAAATTTTATAGAATGTATAGTGGAATATTTACGTAATCGTTAAGCATATTGTATGGCTTGAGACGCGGATGAGACTTCTGACTGTCAGACCAAGATTCGCCATAGACCCATCCGTTCTCGATTTTCCTGAAAAAAACAAAAAATATGTTAAGCTAATCGAGTGCAACAGACGTTATGTTGTCGCTATTTTAATCTATACTATATTATAAAGAAGTAAAGTTTGTTTATTTGTTAAATTGTAAGGGGTAATCTCGGGATCTACTGAACCGATTTTAAAAATTCTTTCACCAATAGAAAGTCACATTATTGCTGAGTGTCATAGGTTATATAAAAAACCGAAAAATAAAAAAAAAATTTACGTGGTAGTCCGTTTTGCAAAGTGAATCGGAGAAAAAACGGTCGAATGAAAGCGTTTCTTACGAACGCTGCCTTAACTGTGAAAGATATATTTTTGAGTTCTAGAGAAAAGATGTGGAACTGAAAAATGCCTACAAAAAAGTCAACGACAGTATATGTCTAACTTTTATATTTAAGTGACAAAAAGTAGTTTTTTTAATATTAGTATAGATAATTTAATTTTTAATTTTAATAAAATAATTTAAATTATTTAAACACTCTGTACTAAAAAATAATTATTAACATTATGTCCAACGAAGTGGGCACGGGTCAGCTAGTATAATATATATGTATATATTTATGATTATCAAGGTTTTTGTAAATTTCATGCAAAAAGAGCAATTTTACTAGTGGTTATTACACTTTTTCAGAAAATATTTGACCAATGAACAGCTTCTTTTTTTATTACACTCTCAGCCGAAACCCTGAATTACCTGAAATGAATCTTATAGACAGAGTCCGCAGAAATATATTTCAAAGTCAAGAATAGTAGCGTGATTGCTATTTTTCCCTTTTCATGTTAAGTTTTATAACACTTATACTTTCTTAATACTTTCTTAGGTTTACGCGAATATTTGACATTATAAATGAAACTATCTTTTCGGATTTTGTTGCGGATGTCTGTAGACATTGAATGTATTATTAATTAATCAGAGCTATCTATGTAAAAATAGGTATTTTGATTTAATTCATCAGACACCGTTACCTAGAAGCCCAAGCGTCGTGATAATGCTCGCTGAACTTCTGCACGATGGTGTTCAAGTCGTTATTGAGAGCCACGGACGAGGTGTTGATCGGCTGCGGGTCGTACTGCGGATTGTCTGCTCCTGACAGAATATATTATGTATTATTTTCTACACTAATATTATAAAGAAGAAAGATTTTGTTGGAATACCACTCAGAATAAAAGACTCACTTATCACTTTTTGTTTATTAACACACATAAATGATTATACTTTTACAAATAATACACAATAATCGAAATATCACACCGGGGCATAGCTCATGCTATCACCGTGGTCGTTAACGTACTGCTCTCTGATTGACACCTCTCCTATATTTATAGTAATCAAAAGTGACAGCTGTCAATGTTTCCATTAGCTGTGTTGCATCGATGTTAACTTTTATTATTGCTCTGTAAATTCAAATAATATTATTAAAGAAATGTAAAAACTGTGAAGACTATGCTTACACATATTAATAAAATTAATAAATAATTATTAATTCATAAATTATTTCTTTCTTATTAGTACAGATTATATTAAACATTGATATTTAAATTTAAAAAAATGTACAGATTATAAAGGGTATGCTAACAGACGGCCGTCCTGTGAACGGAATGTCCCCATTCCGGCTCGGCCATCCGAAAAGAAAGCAAAAAAAAAAAAAAAATGAAACATAATAATGTAAGATAAATCAAACATAATAAAACAGAATAACATAATATAACTCAACAAGAGAAGTAATATAAACAATAAGAATTATATAACAATTCCTGCTTTCTCATTAGTAGATTTAAATCATGATATAGAATTTTGATTTTGATGTACTGTGCACTCTCAGATGATTGACGCAGCTGGAATTTTACTGGGACACCGTAATATTCAGTGATACATATAGTGATATATTAAAAAGATGTCGTTGCAATGTATGACAGCATAATTCACTTGTCAGTATTTAACAATTTATTCGGCGGAATGTCTCACTTCTTATAACTTAAACGATTATCACCCCATATAGACATAGGAAAGTTTACTTAGTTATTTCTAGTGATCGCCGCATACAGCGGCATATTTCACTTATTGATTTTAATAATCATTATCGGTTAAGCAGCACACCTCATTGAGAGCTCACAGAGAGCATGTCTCACTTATAATTAGTGATCACTGCATTCAGCAGAATGTCTCACTTAAATCTTTCGTGATCACTGCATATAGCAGAATGTCTCACTTAAATCTTTCGTGATCACTGCATTCAGCAGAATGTCTCACTTAAATCTTTCGTGATCACTGCATTCAGCAGAATGTCTCACTTAAATCTTTCGTGATCACTGCATTCAGCAGAATGTCTCACTTATTGTCATGGACTGTATGGGGGTTCTTCAATGAAACACTAATTTCACTTGTATTCGCTTGTTTTCTTTATTGTTGCTTCTTCAGTAGCTGTCGTCGCTGCCTCGCCGTCGGGTGTCGTCGCTGCTGTCTCGCTCTCGCGTGCCGTCGTGCACGCTCGGCCATCATCGTTCTTCATCCACAACACTTATAATTAGTGATCACTGCATTCAGCAGAATGTTTCACTTAAATCTTTCGTGATCACTGCATATAGCAGAATGTCTCACTTAAATCTTTCGTGATCACTGCATATAGCAGAATGTCTCATTTAAATCTTTCGTGATCACTGCATATAGCAGCATGTCTTACTTAAATCTTTCGTGATCACTGCATATAGCAGCATGTCTCACTTAAATCTTTCGGGATCACTGCATTCAGCAGAATGTCTCACTTAAATCTTTCGTGATCACTGCATTCAGCAGAATGTCTCACTTAAATCTTTCGTGATCACTGCATATAGCAGAATGTCTCACTTAAATCTTTCGTGATCACTGCATATAGCAGAATGTCTCACTTAAATCTTTCGTGATAACTGCATTTAGCAGAATGTCTCACTTAAATCTTTCGTGATCACTGCATATAGCAGAATGTCTCACTTATAATTAGTGATCACTGCATTCAGCAGAATGTCTTACTTCATATGACCTAGAGTTTAAACAACTGATCACCCCATTTATGGGCAAATTTCACACAATTATTCCTAGTAATCACTGCATACAGCGGCATATTTCACTTATAATTACATATATATATGATAGACATAAAAAGCATCGTATCTGTGTAGTTAAGTATAATATACCATTTACACATAATTATTCCCATCTGCGTTATTCCATACGCATGGCAGCATCATCAGGGCATCGGTTGGTTATGATACCACTAGTCGATAGGGAGGACCTTTTTTTTTTCCGCTAACATAACATGACCCTTTACGATATTATAAAGGGTTCAAAGTCCCTTTTTTTTGATTTCGTTAAAATATATATAAATTCAGGGAACCCTTAGTTTTCGATATCAATATCGTCTCTCGTTTTTGATCTATCTTTCTATTATCACTTTTGAATGATAAAGTAAATGATATCTTTTGAACGCATTCGCGTAGTAAACTTTTGTATTATATTTTATATTTTTGTTATAAACTTTTGTATTTAGGTTTTGTAACCCCGTCAGTACTAATAATTTTTATTTCAACAACAATGATTTGTAATCAGAACGATCATTGAGAGCAAATATTTTTTTTCATGTTATTGTTGATTACATGTTCATTCTTTTAAAGCAGTCTGACTTTTCTCAGTGTTCGTAACAACAATCTGTCCTGTTGTTGTTTTGGAATTTTCTGAACAATCTTGAGTGATGTTTAGGATAGGTGCCTCTTCCAGACTCACGATTTTACGGTCGAAAACTATTTTGGATGTACTATTTAGTAATCTCCGTTAGTGTTATTAAAACTCCACTGCACTTTGTTTGGGTGATTGTCTCAAACCTTTTCGTCCAAACTTTGATTGGATTACTGGGATGCCGTTTGTGATTCCAATATACGAGAAGTTCAGTTATATCTCTCTATTTATCTATTTGTTCAGGGGGTTGCGACAGCGTTCACAACATGTTTGGTTTCAATTTCTTTTACATATATATTTTTAAGTATTGACAACGTAAGACTAATTCCTCTTTCTAAGTATCCTCTCTTCTAATTGTATATCTTTCAAAATGTTTAAGTTGTCTTGCTTTAAGATTCCGAAGAGTTTTAATGAATATAAATACGCTAAGTCCATCAATTATTCTCAAAATATACATATTTCCACTTTCATCTATAAGAAATTGTTCTACATGGTCCATTGTAAAGTGAGAAACGGAACTGTGTTAGCTTTATGTTTGGATGCAAAAATATTTTCCATTGTAGACGATTTGTTGTATGTGCAACTGAAGCATGCGGATACATAGTATTCTTGTACAAATATACTCATTTTAGGACAGAAAACTTTACCTAAAGTTATATCAATCCTATCGCGATGTCCTGATTCATTGTGGCTATAGTAAAGAAAACCTATTTCAATCTATTCATATATTTATTCTTTTATCCTTTATGATATTTATTTATTATAATAAGATAACTGTAAGTATTTGCACCGCTTGTAACTATTCGGTATTTGTAACTCATTATACGTGTATCTTCGGAATGTTCACAGTTTGTGACTTGAAGGCATTCGTTCGGCAGCCCAAAGCATACACATGTAATGCCATGCAGACTGCGCATCAACAACAAAATATGTACGAAACTTCCTTACTGAAAGAACTTCCTTGGTTGTCTTTTTGCTGTAGTATGCAACAGGTTTTAATAGGGTTTTCCCATCGGGTCTCTGCATGAAAATATCACCCACACATAGTTTTACTTGCGTAACATTGCGCTTCTGCAATGTACTTCGGATAATGCAGCGCTGCGATGAATGTCATCCCAATTTCGAAGATGGATTTGAAGACTAATAAGTCTTCATAAGATTCGTAAATAGTTTTGCTATGCTAGCAATCCAGAGATAAATCTCCAAGAAAATGTACTAACTATACAAACTACCTCAATTGGTAAAACTAATTCATAGGTGTAGCAATTTAGGATACAGCATTCGCCTTCTTACTACCCAGTCGTAATACTTCCTTCATATACCAAGTGGTCGGGCTGTTTCTTTATCAGTGGCAGAAGCAGGAGATAGAAGGCTACCCATCTATCGAATTGCCAAATCATACCTATCTTTTCCGAGGAGTTCATTTATTATATACACAGCTGGTGCATAACAAACATCAGCGTAAATTCATAGTGCTCTTCTGGCGTCACAAGTGCTGTTAAGTGCTCTTCTGACTTGCATATTTGATAATAACCGGATTAGGATCTAGACTGGTAATATAAACCTCACCACTGAGATAAACTAGCTAACAATCGTCTTTTAATGTTCTCTTGTTCAACCCCTGATAATCAGAACATAATCGGCGTTCACCTTTGTTCTTTTGAACTGGGACTATTGGGAAGCATATTTTATTATTTCATTTTTATAATTGGTATAGCTATTCATATATCTCTCGCTGTAGTCTATAAGGTTTGTAAACTACTGCCACTTCGTGCAATCCAATATGTATCTCAGTTATATTGATTTTTCTCGTTTCATTCAGACTTAATGCCACACATTTTCTTAATTCGTTAAGTAAGTCCAACACCTATTGTTCTTGATATTTCGTTAGACTTTCTTCAATATGTAACTTTTCCGTTTATACTCGTAGGCTTGTCAGGATTCTTATCGAGATTCATTAGTCTCATCATCAATTCAGTTGAAAGCCTTTTTAAAATATAATATTCTTGTACATAACATATGATCACAAGCTAAAAGTTTTCCTTTCTTTAACGAAAAGTACGCCAAGTAGTAATTAGTGTGTTTTCTCTCTTTAAATTATGTATTTTCCAGTAAATAAACATATCTAGTGTAGTTTTCATCACTATCTTTACCGGTATGTGTCTCACGGCGATGAAGTGTGCATTATATTTATTCTATCCATTTCTGCCTCATCGGAGGACAAAATTAAACTAATATTTGTATATCTATTTTCATTCGTGATGTTTCTTATCTAAATAGCAAATTTATTTAAAAATGCATTCGGTAATACTAAACGGCCTCAATTTTAAACCTATATAAAATCCAGAGAAATATTGAGCTCGATTCTCGACCATTCCTAAGCGACGTAAACTCCCAGAGGCAAACCCTTTGATAAGTGCATTCATCCGTCTGTTCTACTGTGAGAGTCAATTGCTCAGAATAACCAATTTTTTTTTTTTTTAATAGTGCACTGATTACCAGTATAATATTGTGTATGTATCTTATAAACCTCATCTTGGGTCGTGATACGCAGAACCTTGTTAACTGCATTATTGTCACTTTTTTTTTTAACGTTTAAGAGTGTCAGTCATTTCAGTGCGTTTGCAATATAATGAGCCAAGTGCCTTAATCTAATGCTCTTTTTTTTTTTTGCCTCACTTGAAATTTTAGTGTAAATTCCTTGTTGTAATATTTCCTTTCCGCTTACATTACACGAGTTGACTAGACTGGATTTCTCACAAAAGTAGTCTCCAAGTGTATCCTCACTACGGCTCCCTATTGCCAAAATTTCAATCTGTCAACTAATTAAGATCTTTACTAAAGTAAATTTAGTAATATTTTTTTCTCTGCCACGCTTTCTGTAGGCATTCAAATGAGGATAAACCTTCATATCAACTTCGTGCCAATCCAGACATCTTGAGCAGGGCATAGAAAACCGCCACTCTATTTAAACGTAACGGCCGTCTCCTTAACCTTTTGATCTATTTAATGTATCGAGTTTCATGGCTATGGTTGAAACTACTCGTAGGTATCATTTACTTGAACCACCAATCGTGTTCTGTGTATGACTACTGGGTGTATCGATGAATCTATCCATCAAGTTATACGGTCCTAGATTCGAACTTGTGAATTTGGACGATAGCGCTACCTGAATGCGTCTAACTGGATTTCGTTTCGATTTTCACTTTTCTCTTTTTTTTTTGGCAATGGTACTGCACGTTGAGCTCAATCTCGTTAACTGAATCTCAACACTTAACTGGAACGGGTAACTCTTTATGTCTTGGCATTCTCTCTGAGTTTTCGATGTGATGAATGGCTTCTATCTTCGCATTATTATGAGCTACTTCACTTCTTCTTTGTATAATATTTCTTAACCATCTCCGATGAACGGACGCGTGATTCCCAACGTATTATGTATGTAACATATGCTACGTGGGCTTGTAGTTTTTTTTCCTTACTTTCTTTCTCTTGTGTTTATCATGCGTCACTTACGGCGTATAGCCGCTTTGCTAAGAGCCCAAAGTTTTACTGGTAGATATTGTCATTTATCAGTATATGGGTATTAATTATTTGAATTTCTTTGAATTTCAATGACTTTGAAACTATCTTTTCGGATTTTGTCGCGGATTTATTATGATTTTTGGTTCCCGACGTTTCGAATGCTTTACAGCAATCATGGTCACGGGAGAGACTAGGGTATTAGACGTCTCAGGTGGTTACATACTTGTTACAGACAGTGCCTACCCACAATTTTTACAAATATTCAAAATGATAGACTATAAAATTATACATTTCATTTCTAAACATTTAAGATTTTAAAATTTAAATTATATTATAAATATGGCAATATCATTAACTTATTTTTAACTACTATAATTATAATTATTATAATTTTCTAACATTTGTTAAAATAATATTAAGTAGTGTTGCTATTATTAAAATATGTATAATGTGTTATATTAAAATATAAATTATTAAAGCAATATTAAACTTTCATATATTATAATTTAAAGATTAATAGTTTAAAAACAACTTGTGTTTTGATTATTTTAAGTTAAATATTAAGCAACACCACTGCAAACTAAATCATTTTTTTTTTTTTTTTTTTTTTAAAATTGAAAATATAATATTAAACAAATCTAACTATGCTCAATCCACATTCGATTGATTATAAAAGTTGATTATATAACATTATTATTCTTATCCGATTCCAATTTTCTTTGAATGTGATTTTTTTTTATAAGAAATAATTTATTAAGTTAAATTATCATAAAACAAATATTACAACTATAAAGAAAAACATTAAGCACAATATCATAAAATATATTATAGTAGTAAATTCATTATAGTGCAATCTATTCAATATAAATACTATTACTTTGAAAAATCCAATTGATAATAATAATAACATTTAATTTAGTCATGAATGTCTAAAGAAAATTTATAATTATTTTACTTAGGATATAAGACACGTTTAAATCCTTCAAATAAATGAAAAAAAAACAACAGTAATGCTAATATTCTCAATTTATTTTGTTTAATATATTTATGATCATTAATATCATGATAATGATATTTTAAACCGATAATATAATTAAGAAAAAAAATATAAAATGAGGGTAGATTGACAAATGATGTTGAGTAAGGACAGTAACATTATGTAGATTAATAATTGTTATTTCAAAGTGAACATAAACTGATAAATATTTTACTTTGTCCGACTTCGTTTTTGTAAAATTATTTTAAAATAACAAAGAGTACATACCAATGTGAGCTGATCCACCACTTCTGATTTGTTGGAATACCACTCAGAATAAAAGACTCACTTATCACTTTTTGTTTATTAACACACATAAATGATTATACTTTTACAAATAATACACAATAATCGAAATATCACACCGGGGCATAGCTCATGCTATCACCGTGGTCGTTAACGTACTGCTCTCTGATTGACACCTCTCCTATATTTATAGTAATCAAAAGTGACAGCTGTCAATGTTTCCATTAGCTGTGTTGCATCGATGTTAACTTTTATTATTGCTCTGTAAATTCAAATAATATTATTAAAGAAATGTAAAAACTGTGAAGACTATGCTTACACATATTAATAAAATTAATAAATAATTATTAATTCATAAATTATTTCTTTCTTATTAGTACAGATTATATTAAACATTGATATTTAAATTTAAAAAAATGTACAGATTATAAAGGGTATGCTAACAATTTGATTGTTTGTTTGAATTGAATAGGCTCCGAAACCACTGGACCGATTTAAAAAAATATTTTACCATTAGAATCCTACATTATCCCTAATGAACATAGGCTATATTTAATACTAGCCTTTCCCGCGGTTTTGCTCCCGTATTAAAGACTGAAAACAAAAACCTCGCAGAGATACCACCGCCCCTCCCCCCTCCCGACCGCCCGTCTTGCACGCGGTGATCATTATTTTGTTGCGAAGTTATGTTAAATCTATACTAATATTATAAAGAGGAAAGGTTTGTATGTAAGTATGTTTGTAACGAATTGGCTCTAAAATACTGGACCGTTTTAAAAAATTTTTTCACCATTTGAATGCTACATTATCACTGATATCACAGCGAGTGATCGAATGAAGTTTAGTAGCGATTAAAAAAATGAACGCGGGCGAAGCCGCGCGTATTGCTATATATTATAATATATTTTTATATACGTGTGTATGTCACTGTGCTTCTAAATGGCTTGACCGATTTAGATGATATTTTTAAGTGTTTGAGTTGTTTCCTGGATTCACATTCAATTGAATTGGAAACGAGTCTGGAGATGTCAGAATCTTAACGTTTTCTTCTTATATTTTATTCGTGTGTTTGCATAACAATAAATAATAGTTTAAAAAAACTAAAAAACACGCTTTTTATAGAAAATCGAACTAAAAAATAGAAAATAAAATTTTATTTTAAAAAAAGAGTGGGGTGCATGGTGTCTTTATCATTTCGATAATATCTTAAAAAGCACCCCACGCTTTTTTTAAAATAAAATTTTATTTTCTATTTTTTAGTTCGGTTTTCTATAAAAAGCGTGTTTTTTAGTTTTTTTAAACTATTATTTATTTTCTACTTTTTCTAGCAAAAATCATATTTTGCAAATTGAAAAATGGAATAATTTTATCAAATTAGTGTATTGTCATCGGTCCTCAATAAATCTACAAAGTTTGAACGAAATCTGGCCGTTTAAAGTGGGTCAAAATCGCGCCCAAAGAAGTCGGTTACAAACAAACATACAAACATACAAACATACAGGTGAAGCTAATAAAAAGCGTGTAAAAATAAGTAGTACGTGTGTATATTAATGATTATTATATATGGCAGCTTATTAACTTTCCATAACAGCTTACCTGTAGCTTGAGTTTCTTTTCCGTAGAACTCATCATCGTAATTCTTTATTAAAGAATAGTCTGGTGGTAGAGCACAACCTGGACAGAAAAAAATATTTTCAAATATTATATTATTTATTGGATATAAAACAAAATTTATAACAACCAAAAAATTAAGCCAATGTCGGACTTATCTCTGACAGATATACGAGTATCTCTTCAAATAATCTTTAAATAATATACCTATATTTATGAAAAAATAATTGTTATTTAAACATAACAATATGGCAAATATTACAATTTCTTTTTCTTCTAAAAAGTCAAGAGCATACATTTAGCAATCCTTATAATATAAAAACAAACAGATTTATTCTTACCAATAGCAATCAAACAAGGTAGCGCCTTCCCAAACAACTCTGGCTCGTAGTCCATTTTGCTCAACGAATCAAAGATGTTAGAGAACAGCATCATTGTCAGACGTTTCTCTTCATCAGACGAAGCCCCGTAGATTCCTTGCCCGCCGGTACTGCCGTAGTACTTTGCGCATCTCTCGTAGTGCAATGTCAGGAGCTAGGGAGACCGTATGTAAGTGTTTGGTTTTTATGATAATAATAATTGTATTTCAACCAATTTCGGTTATTGGCCAATCTTATTGAAGTATGCAAGACATTTTCTATTCATTTTGCTCTCACATTCTCATTGGAAAATACTTCTCGATGACCGGTGATGCTGACGAGTTATATTATCGACAGCTTTAAATCTTTTAATGTATGAAATATTAGATGGGATCTTACTTTTACTCTACAAGAAAAAGTATATGTCCTCTAAAAGACATTATAATAATGTAATAGATTCCGTAACGTACGGAGCTTTTTATTGAAAAAAAAATAAATAATAATTTTCGTATAGGGATGAAATACGAGAGCAGAAAAATGGATTAACATTTGACATTAACTTCTTCAAATACGCCATCCTTTCAGTAAAAAATAATAATATGTTCACGGTATTCTCCTATAATTTTCATCAAATAGTCGCAATTGACAAATATTTGTATCGGTTATGATTACTAATAACATTTTCCTTAAAAAATATCAAAGTTAACTCACTCTAAGCGCAACAGTAGTATATTCAGACAGCCTGGAAACATCCACGGTGAGCTTCCTCAGCAGCTTCAGCAGCATGGAGGGCTGCATGGCGGCTGTCAACGCCACGAGGAAGTCCGACACCGCTTCGCGCTGGCCTTTTGTTAGCATACGGTTCTTGGACAACCTAAAATCATGAATCATATTTATTTTTACGGTGCCATATCTATACTAATATTATAAAGCTGCTGAGTATGTTTGTTTTTTTTGTTTGGTTGGACGCGCTAATCTCAGGAACTACTGGTTCGAATTGAAAAATTCTTTTCGTGTCGGATAGTCCGTTTATCGAGGCTATCACACTTCGACCAATAGGAGTGGATCATCAATGAAAAATGTTGCAAAAACGTGAGAATAATATTTCTTTTGATTTTTCAGCCATTAGAACGCGAGCGAAGCCACAGGAAAAGCTAGTCAAGTATAAAGTTACTTTTATCACACTTGATTTACTTTATTTGACGATATTTAATTCTATAATGTACAGTGCCTTTAAAACCTTTATGCGATTTCGAACTAGAAGTTCTTTGTTTTCTCAGAGTTTTGTTAGTACTTTTATTACTACGAGTGCAAAATATTTTTTTGTTAATAAATGATAATAAATATAAATATAAGAAAAATAAAGTATTTTTTTCCAAAAATATAATATTCTTCCAATATTGTCAAAAAAAAATTTAAGTATATTAATACAATTACAATGTTTCTTTTATATTTTATAGCAATATAGTCTTAAAATCAAATATTTTGTTTACCTATAGACCGTGTGTAAGGTGGCATCCAATAAACTGGCGTAGTTTTCTGCTTCATTGTAAAAGTTCGCATGTTTGATGAGAAGCGGTAAGATGGAGTTGCCGATGTATCTGTTCATAGATAGAGCCATGTCTGATTCGCAGCCGTCGTTCTGAAAAGAGCATATTTTTATATAAACATAATTAATACATTAGTGACTAAATTTGTATTTGTAATAAAATATGTTTAACCACTTATAATAATTTTACTGAAAGTCTCTCAGTCTATCTCTTACGTGATATGTCGTGGTGGGTGTTCTTTAAAACCATATCCTTTTCTTATTGAGGGAAGTTCACACTCAACAGGAAGGCTGAGTGAGGGTTAAACAGAGCTGAATACATATTATAAACTCACCCTATCCAACATAGTAGCAGCCCTCAAATCAGGTAAGAAAGCCTCTTCGAGCAATCGGTAGAACAACTCCTGAGTTTCAATGCCATATACACGCTCCAAGAACAGTCCCACACTTTGCTTATGGCCGGGGATGAGGCCCGATGGCATATCTGTTATTGGAAATAGCATATTTAAAAACGGCGTAATTTTCATGTTTTCTTTAATATTATCAAGTATAGTCCACAACTTTTTTTCTGTGGCTATAATTTAACGACTAAGTTTCGATTATATATACTGATATACACATAAAGAGCCTATATAAGCTATAACTATTATTTAGAACTACATTAATAATCTCACAGGTTCAATCCCTGCGTTAGGCAAATATTTTTATACTTACCAGACTTTGGTCTTTCTTCACCCGCGGCAGGGTTATTAAGGGTAAAGCGTAGACTGAGCACACCTTGCAGATCTTCTAACGGGACTAAAGAACGTAGAATGGCTCTTGCTCTTAGAGATTCATTCTTTCCCTGTAAAGGCACATTAAATATCTCAGAAATATTAACGACCTTCATTATATATTGGTACATACGTACATACATACCATATTATATGTTACTTTAAAATAATTCAAAACTTTATGAAGAGTAAATCTATGGAATCGGATTGATTTGATCTTTTTGATTCTTCTGTTTGATTTTAGTGGATTAAGCATCACAAGATAACACAGATAGACAAATAAAATAAGTATATATGCACATAATATATACAATGTGAGTTAGGTTGGCGCAAAAACACCAACTATTTTTTTTGAGTCTCGTGTGAAAAATGATAGTTTTTGATGTTTTAAGAATCCTCTCCAAAGGAAAGCTCTAAAAAAGTTTTAAAAGGTCGCTTCGAATTTTTTTAGCTCACAAAAATCGTCAAAAATCGAATTTTTAATTTTATTTAATTGTTACTTTAGATTTTTTAGAGTAAACTTTTGATATTAAAATTAAAATTCATCTCGTGGTGTATCGATTATTGTACTAAATAAAAAAAAATGTATGGAATTTTAATTTGAATATTAAAAGGTCGCTCGAAAAATTTTTTTGTTTGAATGAATGTTTCTGAAAGTTTCAGTTCAGTTCAAAATTCAAATTTTGAGAGGAACTTATTTTTTTGGTCTATAAAATTATACCGTAACGAAAAAAAAATTTAAAAATAAAAAAATCGATTTTTGAAATTAAAAAAAAATCTGAGCGACCTCTAAAAATTTTTTTTAGCTGTCCTTTGGCGAGGGCTCTTTAAACATCAAAAACTATCATTTTTCACACGAGACTAAAAAATAATAGTCGGTTTTGCGCCTCCCTAATGTAAGTAATAAGTATATATCAACTTTGCCATACCAGAGCGATGACAGCGGCGTCAGGCGCACACCGCCCCAGCAGGTCCACGAGCGTGCAGTAGAAGTTGAGGATGGCGGCGCCGGTGTCGATGTAGTCCTCGTCCTCCTCCGACTGCGGCAGCGGGTGGCTGAACTGTGGTGACAGATATTATGTTTTTTTTTTATGGTAAAAAGGGGGCAAACGGGCAGGAGACTCACCTGATGGGAAGTGATCACCTCCGCCCATGGACATCTGCAAGCCTGGCTTGCAGATGCGTTGCCGGCCTTTCAGGAAAGGGAGGGATAGAGGATGGAGGGGAGTGGGAGGAGAGTGGACCTCCCGGACTCTCACTCACCGGACGAAACGCGACAGCATAGTTGCCACTTCACGCCGGTCTTCTGTGAGAGAGTGGTACTAATGAACTATACGGGGCGTGCCGGCCCATTCGGCTGCTACCCGAAGGTAACAAGCATCGCACTACCACTCTGTGATTGTTAATACGTATTACTTATTAACTAGCTACTTATAATTGAGACTTTTTTAATGTTTATCTGTTAATACTTATTAACTAGCGACTTATAATAGAGATTTTTTTTGCTTAATTTATAAAGTAATTATATATTATATAAATGAAACTATCTTTTCGGATTTTGTCGCGGATTTATTATGATTTTTGGTTCCCGACGTTTTGACCCTAACTTATTTATTTTTGGGTAGAACCCTATTTTTTGATAATGCTTAAAAGTTAATTCCTTATAACATCAGTTATCTGCTAGTGACACTTCCACAAAAACCGGTCCAGCCGTTTCGAAGACAGACAAAGAATATATAAAATTTATTTTGTCTTGTAATACGTCCTTACCTTGATATACAGTAAATAAAAGTTTTTATTTGAACATAACTAACTTCAATTTTATATGTGTATTTATTTATTTATTGTATGAAATATGCATAGATTAATAATTAACCTTATGCAATGAGCATTTATTGAATATAACGTCAATCACTGACATTTTCTTTATTGTAAGATTTGAGATATGTAAAAAGACACATTGAGTACCACTTTCGTTTTACAACTTGACACTCACATTAATATCTCCCTCCTGCTCCATCTCCCTCAACTTCCTTCTATCAGCGATCCTCTCACTCATTTTGTTAGCGTCTACTATAGCCTTTAGTAAGCCCTCCCCCTCTCCTCTCAGCGCCGGCCCGAGACACTCCGGTCTTCGGATCAGAAGACGAATCACTAGATTCGCGTTTTCTTCTACACTTTCACCGTTCACCTGTTATAAATATGATATTTTTTTAATTTTACTTATTAAAAATAAGAAATAAAACCAATATTAAATTCCAAATATGTCTCGAAATGATAAATCAAAAACTTAATTAAGATAAATATTAAAAATGGCATTGTTTAATATATAAGAGCACGTTTTGATATCTTAGTTTTTGTCTTACAAACAACAGTTTTCAATATTTAAGAACAAGAAATATTTAATATAGTGGTTAATCTTACCCAAACACAAAATCTTAAGAAGTCCAGATATCTTTCACCTTCCACCGGGTCCCAGCCAAGGTCTGGATATCCTTTCTCAATTAATTCCGAGTTGCTTTGCAATCCGCATCGTGAGAGGTACACCGCTATCTTCTCTAGATAGTGCTCCCTGATGAAAATCAATATAATAGACTTCTTTTTTCAATATTTCCGCATAATAAAGACAAGTTAAAATGATTACAGTTTTAAGAACATAGATAAACGTTGGGAAAGGGCAGATAAGCTTTTTTTTGCTTTTTAGCTATTGCCAAATACCATTAAATATTTATAATTGTTGTGTTGAACACACAAGAACTTGTTACTTATTTTTTCCATTTCTACATAATATTACTGATATCAGAACAATTTTGCCCATTAGTGGTAATTAAATTCCCTACAAAATATACATACCTCAAAGCTAAAGCCAGTTCAGTATTCTCCATCAAACTCGAATAAGCCACATCTAACGGAGTAGATCCTCTGAGAGAAGGTCGCGATAGAAGAATGTTAGAGTTCTCTAATAAGAAGTCGAAGTGATCGAACATCGCCTTCTGGTTCTGACGACCGGTCCTGCAGAAATAACAGAGGAAACGGCAGCACGCTACTACCATTTCGTGTGAAGTGTCCTGTTGTATAAAAAAACACAATTATTACTTCTTATAAAAACCAACTGACAGGTTTTTATTTTAGTTTTGTCAAAAATATATTTATCAAAGAGAGTTACGTTAATAAAGCATCAGGCAACCCCGCTGGGAGCGATGTCAGTGGACATACATTGGAGGCAGCCTAGTTCCATAGGTGGTATTCCATACATGGGGCCACCCAGTACTTTCTGGTAGTAAAACGAATTGTTGGAGCAACCCCTTTATTATTGTTGTCTGGTTCGGCAGAACTGCTGTTGAGACGTCTAGGTTAAGTTGAAGTAAGCAAGACTACAATGTCCCTTTAAGGTTGTATTGGATTTAATGGTGGGGACTATTCTAACTAGTCCGACTGCGATGTCCCTTTAAGACGGTTGTATTGGATTTAATGGTGGGAGCGTCTCTAACCAGTCCGAGTCCCCCAAAACTACCTCTTTGTCTACAAATAAAGTAAAGGTCATAGTCAATCTGTGTACCAACGTACCTTCTCCTTGTCCTCAGCGCTGGGCGGCGCGGCGGCGGGCGCGTCGGACTGCGCCTGCGCGCGCCGCCCCAGCGTGTTCATCATCACCGCCATCACGTTCTCGTGCACGCGCAGCACTCTGCAGAGTAATAAAAAAATTAAAAGTGCGTGTGTACAAAGTACACATGTTAGATGTAAAACTTCTTTGGCAAACTAATTTGTAAATCTCGTTTATATTTATACTAAATAACCCCGTCTAAGCTCGTTGAGAGAGGGAGATGGCGCGAAGGTCACACCCACGAGTTAGACAGAGTTAGAAATGTCACTGACTCGCGGTGGGTGAGATCTAACTAAGGTAAACTCTTCCCTGTATCTTCCCCATACTTAATCCAACAATTGCTTATTATTATTATTATTTTTAAAAATCCACTTTTTAACTAACCTTATTAAATCTGGGTGCTGGAAGAACGTGTGGTTATTCACTAGTTTCCTGAAAGTAAAAAAAACCCGTGACCATGATTGCTATAAAGCAGTCGAAACGTTAGGAACCAAAAATCAAAATGAACCCGCGACAAAATCCGAAAAATAGTTTCATGTATAAGTTATTATATTTTGTATACCCATAAACATATAAGACATATCGAAAAGTTATAAAAAGCTTTAGCAAAATAGTTCTTGACCGCAGCTTCTTTACTTTATTTATAAAGAATAAATCTAATTTTAACGATTATTATAGATGATGTTAAATAAATGTTAAGTATTTTATGACATCTCCCGCCACAAAATTTTTTTATCTTACATCCAAGGCCAGGCAAAAAGCTCAGAAGACTATACATTATAAAAATGCATACCATAACCGCTTCCTCATCAGCTCCTCTTCCTCTTGACTCATCTGCACTGGCAGGAGTGCTCTGATCTGACTCAGCCCGACCCACATTTCAGCTACATCTAGCTTAGTTTTAGCATTTATCACGTACGTTTTCTCTAACGCGCGTATCAACTCACCTACTGCATCGTACTGACGGACGAGTAAACTGAAATTTAAATTAAGTATAAAAATCTAACTTTTAGAGTATATTTTGGTTTTAGTTTTGAGAAGTGAAATGGTTATATGTTCTAATATGTTTATATATAGATGTTTAAATTGCTGATATAAAACTCCATTCATCTTTATTTACTTATAGTGTCTCGCTCAGATTTTAGTATACAGCTTGATACAAAACTATCGACTTTTTACGTATGTATGTAATCAACTTTGGGCAAACGGTGGCTTTAATGCCACTTTATAGCATATTAATAATAACCTAGTATGTGTTATTCCGAGTTATAACATTTGTATAATTATTAAGATCAACCCAGCTGTTTAAGAGTGAAGGTATAAGATACTTGTATATACATACACAATCAAAATTTTGCAATAATAATATGTTGGGACATTACTACACAGCACCATCTAGTTCCATGGTAGGCTACGAGACTTGTGTTACGGATACTAGATAGTTGTTATACAACACATATATAAAATTTAAATAGGATACGTATTATAAATATAAACACCTATGACTGGATTCCAAGCATGTATGCTGAACAAATGAATGCTTCCAGTGGGACTCGAACCCGTGACCGCTGGCGCAAAAAGTAACTATCAAGTAAGCCAAACGTGTCATCAAAATAATTGTAAAATAAATAAGTTATATATAAATAATAAATCGTATTCAAATTATTGCGTTAATAGCAATTTGACAAGCATATTTTACCTGAACATTTCTCTAACGAGCTTAGGCGTTTCAATCTGGGACTCTTCTGCCCAATTCACAATTGTTTGTATGAGCACTTTCCGGAATTTCTCTTCTGGAGTTTTCCTTACTGGTTCCTCTATTGCCTAAAGTATGAATAATAAAATATTAAAAACTAGCGAAATACCCTTGCTTTGCTAAGTCCCTGCCATATTAAGTTAAAATCCGTCCTGTACTTATACATGGCTACTTATACTTATGCATGTACATTGTACGTGGCTAATAGATAACAAGACAAACAATCCAGTAACTATCTACAGTACAAAGATTATCCCACAAATTGTTGACTATTTCAGTAGATTTAAAAAAATTCTGTCATATAAACCTTGTACTGACAAATGCAATTGATTTTTATATATAATATTATATTGAATTATTAAAAAAAAATTAACTAAGGTTAAGAAATATCTTATAATTTTCAATGTTTAGTTTAGTCTTACTTTTGAATCGTCTTCTAATTCTTTGACAGTGTTAATAATATTGTACAGCTTGCTCATTGCGCCTGTTTTTGTTTCAGGTTCCGACGATTCCTAGAAAAAATATTATATTAGATATTTTATTTTAACCACAAATCAAATCAAATCAAAATATTCTTTTTTGTAATAGACTTTTATAAGCTCTTTTGAATCGTCATTTTTACATTATTAAACTTTAAATTAAGTCTGTAAGTCTGTGAGTAAGCTACCACCGGCTCGGAATGCTGACCTGCTGAGAAGAACCGGTGAGAAACTCAACAGTTGTTCTTTCACAATATTTATAATCTTATGAATATTATGAAATGATAAAAACATTATGGGAGTTTTAATGTTTCTCCATGTAGAATTACAATGTAATAATTTTTTTTTATTTTAAATTGTACATAAATGTATTCCATTAGCTATTTTAGGTTCTTAGAAATCAATGTCATCTATTTACTGTTTTGCATAAGAAAGATCATAATATGTTTTTATACTTTGAAAGAAGAATTTGTTTAAAGATAGGCTAATGTACCTACTCACAGAGTCCTGATATTTAATTATTTCGATAGAAAAATGAGCCATGAAGATTTTATGTAATACTAGCAATACGCGCGGCTTCACCCACATTCATTTTTTTAATCGCTGGGTTATAAATTCTCTTAAATTAAAAAAAAATAAAATAAAATCGGTCCATTACGTTTTGAGCCAATTTGTTACAAACATACTTACATACAAACCTTTCCTCTTTATAATATTAGTATAGATAATAATAATAATACACAAATATAACTTCTAAGAACCACTCCAATTGTGGGTCCAAAAGAAGTATATAAGTCAGAAGAAAACTTACATCTCCATCAGGCTCCTGTAAAGCATGTAGAGACACATGCGTCATCAAACTGTCGTGGAAGTCATTCATGGTGGCCACTAACTCCTCTCCACACGGACAGTTTTCTGGGTCATCGTCCTCTAGATGTTTGAAACCTGGAATAAATTCAAGTTATGCTATTGCTATCTTAACTATTTGTATCTGTAATATATAAAGCTGCTGAGTTTGTTTGTTTGAATTGGAATGTACTGGTCTTATTTAAATACTCGTTTTGGGTTTTATATATACTACGAATTACGAGAGCGATGTAACTGTACTAATTTTAACGATGGACGGAGCTGCGATGAAATAAATAACAAATACGAAATGTGTTCGTTGGTTCGTTTTTAACGAAAAATCAAGCGCCAGACGCTATAATCGACAAGAAGTTAAACACTGCCAATTTTCCTAACAGTAAAGTCAGAATGGTGTAACAAATAAGACCAGTTACTACATTCGAACCGACCCGGGACTCGATCCCAATACTTCCTGTACAGTCTTGCTTGAAGCGACTGGACGGATATGGATGAAATTTCGCTCACAAATAGATTATAAACCGGAGTAAAACAAAGTCTTTTACTAATATTAAATAAACTTACTAAGTATAGCATTCATCTGCTCTCGCGGCGGACAGCGGAACTCTTTCGTCTTCTTGGCGGCGACTGCACTCGGTAAGTCGGACTGCTTGATTTCTGTGTAACGTCTGCAAATATCAAGGTAATATTAATATTTATTTAAAATTTTAGAATGTAAATTTAGTTTAGTTAGTTTTGAATTAACAATTCTAGATTTACCTATTTCATTTAGCTTACCATAAGTAAAATTTAAGTTATAGAATAAAATAAATGTGTGTAAAAAGCAGTTATTTGGCTAACACATAATATGGAGAAAGTGAATGGAAGAAGGAGGAGGAAGAAGGAAGAAGAAGATAAGTAATTGAAGATTGAAGGTTCACTTCTTATAAAAGTAAAAAGAAAACTGATAAAAAATGTCCAAATCAAGTTGATTATCAAATTTCAAAATTATTAATTATTCTTACCTCAACTGATCAGTCTGCAGATCACCAACAAAGTCATGTGCAAAAGCAATGATGAACTCCACTCTGTGCCTGAGTTGTATGTCGTTTAGATGTTGCAGCAAGTAGCACATCTGTAGTTTGGCGCCTTCCGCCATTTTCATATGGAGTAGACCCTTTCTGTGCTCGTCTTTACCTTCTATTAATAAAAAAATGTTCTTATTAAGTATTGTCATGCATTTAAATAAACAATTCATTAAAATTAAAGTTTAAAATAAAATATATTAATTATGTACTGTACATGTTTCGTTATAATTTTGAACTTACACTTCGTTTTTCAAGAATACATGGCGACATCTATCAGACATACTTGTATTACCAACCATCCTTCGACAAGCATTACTTTTTACAATTGACATTAATAAAATGGTGAAGTAAAACATCGTGAAAAAACCTGTATGTAACCAGAACTAATAAACATAAAATAGGACATAGAACCAGGATACTAGTTAAAACTAGTCCACAGTAAAAAAATACCTTTATCAAATGTAGGATCCCAAGTTTCAGGGTTGATCATGATGAGGAGTTTCTCTACGTCCTCATCACGCATCATACCTACTAGTAGTAAGCGGTCAACCAGTTTGATAAGCGGCCTGAAAATAATACACATTATTATTTACTTATACTTTAACTGTACATCATCATCATCATCAGCCCTTATTGACCTCCCACTGCTGGGCACGGGCCTCCCTCAGAACGAGAGGCATCAGGCCATAGTCCACCGCGCTGGCCTAGTGTTTAACTGTATAAAAATGTAAATATCTTACACTAACCTTTCCCGCGGCTTAGCGTTTTTGCTACATTTTTCATTGATGCTACGCTCCTATTGGTCGTAGCGTGATGTAATATAGCCTATAGCCTTCCTCGATAAACGGACTATTCATCAGAAAATTTTTTCGATTTGGTCCAGTAGTTCCTGAGATTATCGCGTTCAACCAAACAAACAAACAAACTCTTCTGCTTTATAATATTAGTATAGATTATTTGTCTAATTTTGTTACGGATTTCTTTCAGATTGTTGTTAAGAAAATTTGGAATGATTTACAGCTGACATGATCTCAGATGTTAAATGTGAAAATAGTACTACGTTATTATTTATACCTAGCATTTTCCGCGGCTTTACACGCGTTTTAAAGACCGGAAACCAAATTTTTTTTGAGTCGCGCGGTATGGTACCTCACAGAAGTAACGCCCGTCCTTCCCGTTTTTGGAACATTTTTCATTGATTCTCCGTCTAAAATTGGTCGTAGCGTGATGTAATAAATTAATAACTGGCAACTCGCCCTCGCTTCGCTCGGGCTCTTCCCTAGATTTAGCACAGGCAAAGCCGCGAGATCTGCTAGTTTTGCATATAAAACTTCCTCTTGAATCACTCTATCTATTAAAAAAAACCGCATCAAAATCCGTTGTGTAGTTTTAAAGATTTAAGCATACATAGAGATATAGGGACAGCAAAAGCGACTTTGTTTTATACTATGCAGTGATTATAATAATTATTAGCACAAATACGTACAAAAACAAGTTCTCGTTACTGCCTCCCACGGGGTCCCGATTGTGCACTTGGTTGGTCTCCACGGCTTCTGCCAAGGCTTGCATCACGAACTCTCTCACCACTTCTAGTGGAAAGTACGGAGAGTAGAGGTTGCCGATTTCTGTTATACTTTCACTGTTGGGAAATATAAAAAAATTGATATTATTACACTACATGATGTAAAATTCATGTAATATGAAGAAATGTTGTGAATATCGTTGTTTTTATTTTAATATTCCAAACGTATGTAAGTAAATGTATTACTTTTGGTTGTTTACCCAACAAGCATAAAAACCATCGAAATAAGTAGTACAGAGATAATAAAACTACTATTATTTTATACTAATTGTGATCCAAACATTAAATTTACCGAACGAGTTTTTAATTAAAAATTATTGACTTTTAAAAATAAATTTGAAGATTTACATTCAAAATTATTTATTATAAATGTTAGCAAAGCTGTTGTTCTTAAAATATAAAAAAGCATAAGTAGTTTGAGTCCTTAGTATTTAATTACAACTTTAAATAAATTATAATATTAAAATGTATCAAATTTTATTCTTTCCGGAATACACTCACGCAATATCCGTCATTTTCATTTGCGGCCTCACACTTTCAGTCTGCAGCGACCTCAGGCTGTGTCGCATTTCGGTATTTTCATACAATGCCTTCAGTTCCGGTCCTAATGGAATCACAAATTCGTTCTTACACGCTTCCCTAAAAAAGAAAAAATTTGGGAATATTTAAAGAATCTAATTTTAATAACTGTTCAAATAGCATAATTACAAAATCTCATACTAAATTGAGCACAATCGAAGATTGTCATTATAGTAAACTTGTAAACACTAGAACAACAAAAAGAAATCCAGAGATTTCATACACATATGTACAGAATTGTTAATTTATCTTTATATAGCTTATATAAATGGAACTAGTACGTAATAGTTAATAAGTTATGAATTTGTAAAATCTGTTACAAAAAGGATTTTTTTATTTAATCACTTGTATGAATAAGATTAAACCCCAGTTTCTATACAACACACTCACATAGTAGTAGCGTGGGACTCGAGATGAAGGGCAATGAGCAGGTCGTAGAAGCCCTGCCGTAACGGCCCCGACATGTACTGAGACTGAATCGCGTACAGCAGTTGCTTCTGGTCTACATGCTGGCAGAGGGCGTGCGCCGCTCTGATGAGGATATATCGTACAAATATATTAAAAGTAGTAATTTTGCGAAGAGTGGACCTTCTAGCAGAATCCGATTTTTTTATGAGAACAATTTAAAGTAACCTTTTAAATAAATTAAAAAAAAGAGCGTGTGTATAAGGTACACATGTCAGAAGTAAAACTTCTTTGGAAAACTAATTTTTAAATCTCGTTTATATTTATACTAAATAACCCCGTCTAAGCTCGTTGAGAGAGGGATATGGCGCGAAGGTCACAGCCGCGAGTTAGACAGAGTTAGAAATGTCACTGACTCGCGGTGAGCGAGATCTAACTAAGGCTAACTCTTCCCCGTCTCTGAGTGCCTGGTACTATGGACTTATTTTTTCGTTTCATCGAGTTTGAAATCACAACGATTCTATAGAAGTTTCACTTCCAAAAATAACTAATAAAAGCCCACCTTTGTTCCTTTTTATGATCCCTCCAATGACAAATCCCGTACAACAAAAAGAAACTATAATATTGTAAAACATGTATACCAAGTTTCGATAAGATAAGTTGTAAATTACGAAACATTTTTTGAAAATTGGTTAAGCCAACTTTATTCAATCATCTTTATATAGCCATTGATAACTGAAAATGTACTATTTCTATTTCTTATCCATTATTAGAATAATTATAAAAAAAATAAAGTTTGTTTCACCTGTAATTGCTTTGGTAACAAAGCGCCGCGTACAGCGTCAGTGTGTGAGAATGGAAACTTAGCAGCTTGTCCATTTCGATTAATTCAAGTATATCGATACAACGATCCTCCTCTGTAATAAAATAATTTTAATATTAAAGGACTTCTAATAAAGAAAAAACAAATCAAATGAGTCTAAATTAAAAAATAATTAATAGTTTGCTTATTAAAGGCAATGGTTCACAGATCAGCTCAATCTAATTTTCCATGAATATTAATAACTTGTTATAGAATATTACATAAAAATTAATCACAATTTTAAAGAAAGTCTAAACATAATAGAAATATTAAGCCTTGTAAAAGTTATTATTAATAATAAGTTTAAATACAAATCCGTACCAGGTATGTGAAGAGCTAACATCGACACAGCGTCTTCACAAAGCATGGACCAACCTCGAATATCCGATAGCTTTAAGGCGTGGACTTGTAATGATTGGTTTGGTACCTGAAATTATTAAAAAAAATAAGAATCATTATCAAAGTGATGATTTATTGTCTGTTTGATTTATATATGGGATTATTATTATTTTCCGTTCTATAGCTTTCAAAATAGATAGTACTGATAACATTGGATATGATAATAAGATATTTAAAGCCAATTTTAAACGTTTTATTTTTAAAATCATATTCATTTAAATTATTATATTGGATTAGAAAAAGCTACTTATACCCGATACTTCATAAGTCAATGATGTGGAGAACGATATCTACCCTTTGGCGGTTAGAAAGATTTAATCAAATTTGAAATTTGAAAAGAACTATTTAAAATACCCTATTTAAATAAATAATTTAAACAGACAAAGGCACCTACCCTAGCCCACTGATGTGGTTTCAGACATTGCACTTTCAACCTCGGCGGGAACTGTGGGTTGACGTGTTTGTCGCTAGTGGGCAATACGGCCGCACTCAGAGGTAAGCTGGTTGAAGACCTTCCTAGTTCTATTTGCAGGATCTCCTTTGATGTTGCTTCTACAAATATTGCTGGGAATAGCTTTGTTTCGGGTTCCATCTATAAGACAAATAGGTTTACTTTTGTTGTATGGAAATTAAATATGAAGTGCTTATACTAAATATTCGCATAGATTAGGTTTGTCTTACTATTATTAGTATTAAATTTAAAGATCAAAAGGAAATAATTTACCTAATCTTATTTATTGATATTAATTCATATTTTGCTTAGATTGATGGAGCTTATCCAAATACTGTTACATAAGTCATCCCAAAAAAGGGCGCTATTTAAAATGTAAAAAAATATTTTGGAACATTAATAATATTTATAAGCGCCGTTAAATATTTTTAAATCATCGCTAATATTGTTAAAATATGACAACAAGTTTCATGGCCAATTAGAACTTATTATTCCTGTCCTTTTAAATAAAAATAAAGCAAAAAATCCATAAGATGCCATTAAAAATATTTACATAACCTAATTATCCCCTTACCTGATGACAATCCATAGTCTAACCATAAAACAGACCAACCTAGTATCAGATTTAACTAACCTAATAAGCGGGGGTGTAAACCCCATTGTCAAACCCATGGAGTACAGTGGTTTAATGCTCCATGGTCAAACTATAGCAACTAACCTTAAACTTGATGCTATTGTCTTTCCCCTCGCAAGTGAAGGCGACGGTGCCGGTAGAGGTGTCCACCGAGCATCCTATGAACATGCCTTGCGACGCGCCTTTCCCCGTGGCTTCCGCCATTACTTCGTTGTATAACTCGTCTGCGCGTACCATGTAGCACGATTGACGGTTAACGCTGGGGTAGAATATAAGGTTCATATTAATTTACTTATATTCTTATTAGCTCGCGTCTTTACAAAAATTTTTCATAAATAATATTGTGGTATGTATGTAAGTAAATTTGAATCATTTTCATTGGTCATAGTATATTAAACACTTTGTAACACACAAAGTGTTTTATGGCTTATTAAAATAAGAAGTAGTTTCATTATAATTATTACTTTGTTTTATACTATGTGTATAAAACAAAGCCGATTCCAGCTGCTTCTCTTCTTCTCTCTCTTTGTTTCTCTTTCGTTGTTTGTTTTGTTTATCTTTAAAACTACGCAACGGATTTTGATGCGGTTTTTTAATAGATAGAGTGACTCAAGAGGAAGGTTATATGTATAACTACTAAAATTCTAAGCTACGCTCGCGCTAATATATGAATAAATAATACTTTCAATTTAAAGTTACAAAACATACATTGTACACTGTTAAAACATTTAAAGTAAATAACATGTTCAGTATTTACTAACCTTTCAATGACACGATCGTAATCATCAGTTATAATGACTGAAGATTTGGTAACTTTGTTTTGATTGAAATCCTTGGAGTGCAAGTGGTACTGCGTGGTCACCCAGCCGATGTACACGTGTGTTGGGTCTTGACCAGGGAAAATCCTGAGTAAAATAAAAACATTATTTCATAACAAAATAAATAAAAAATAAAATAGCCTTTACTCTCAGACCAATGAAATTTCCTGAATAATAAATTTACTTTACACATGTTTATTTTGTCTTTCGGCGTATGTTTCAAGTAGTAAGATAAAATCATCTGTTGTTCCTAAGAATTTTTGGTCACCCCACGTTCTTAGATATTTGTGTCTGTCACATCATGAGAATACCACTGGACAGATTTTGATGGAAATTAGTTATTGGCTGGTTATCCGGGTCACTTTTTTACTTTTTACTATGGAAAAAAAAATGAAATTTAAAGTAAGCACAATCGACCATACCTAACACCGTAGAAGTATTCATTGATGAGTTTCAAACAGTCAGCATCGAATATTTCATTGCCGACCGTCTCAGTGGCGGCCGCCTGCAGCGTGCCGGCGGTCATCTGCTTGCGATCTTGTGTCGGTGTTGTCACTGTTAGATTTGTCTGTGAAAGGAATATTAAATTAGTACCAGAAATGCCAAAGTGTTTGTTGTTGTTTCAAGCTTCGTTAAATTTTTAGGCGGATTTGGATGAATTTATGGAATAGAGTAACATATAGGTACGGTACGGTACCGTTTGTAAACAGTTCAAAGCCATAAGCCACTGGTTTCTCTAATAAAACTTGTAAGTAATTAGTCGTAAATAAATGTCCTTTTTGCCATTTTTACCAAAAGTGTCTTTTTGGAGAAAATATGTAGATAAGCCAAGAGTCCAAAGAGCTTAGAAATTTTGTAAATCGTACAAATTCAGCACAATTTCGAGATCTACCAAAAGCATTAATAGAAAAATAAGAAATTGGTTTAGTTTAATTGTAAATATTTTATTTTCATATGTAGCAAAAGACTTACATATAAACATTTATTAAACACATTTAAAAGAAAGTGATAAAACTTAAATAACGGTTAATGTTAGAGCTTAAGTAAAAATGGTTAGAGGAAAAATAAACAAATACTAAGAAAAAGTCCAGACAGTTATGACATACTCTTCAAACTTACATTCAAGCCGGTCTGGCTTCCATATATATTGGGCCTACTCTGCCTAGCTTGCGTATTATACCTTTGATTTGCCTTAGAAAAAAACACAAAAAGTAAATAACAAAAACAAAATGCAGTTTTAATTTAATACATGACAATATTTCGACATCAACACGGAATGCAAATTTCAATGGTTCAAAAATTCAAAATCATAACAAGTAGCTGGATATTAAAAACGGTTTATGTATAAAAATGTAGGGAATTGGATATGGGTGTAAAGAAAACATCCAAAAAAACGTACAATGCATACAATTTCAGTAATTTAAAACAGGCTAAAATAATACGTAATACTTGAAAAAAAAAGCATTCCACTTATCACCAGCTAATATGCCTATTGCCTATAATTACTTATCGTTTTAGCAGACTTTATTACATAGGTGATAAGGTTGAAATTACCTGTGAAATTCTAATTTGTGGATTGGGACGCCTCATACCGCGTTCGGGAGACACTTCAGTGTCACTTAAAGGATCCGGTGTTTTAGATTTGCGAGTTTTCCCACGATCATTACTCTCACCACGTTTGCTTCGGAAAAATCTGTAAAATTGGTAATTTTTTTCTGATTCTTAATAAAATATTCACAATTTACAAGTGTATAGCGATAGAACACAAATGCTGTGCGTCGATTATTTAAGAAGGATAACGAAACCGGAGAATGATGGATGAAAGCGATCTGAACCAATATTGCATTTTTTAATATTCCTAATAGTCAAAAGTAGGTTTTCAAGGAAAAATTAGAATAATGGTGAAATTTGGCGAGAAATCCATGTTATTTATTTTATATTATTTTTGTATGAATAATTTGACGAGATCACAAACAAAGTAAAGAATCTTTAGCTTGTTGGGCACATTTTAGAATAAAGTAAAACGATAATGAAGATAAAATTGTTACTTGAAGGGCGATCTTCCTCTCTTGTCAGCCTTCTTATCCTCGGGTAAGTTTTGAACACCGAGTTCGTATTTTGACATTTCTGCTTCACTTGTTGATCTATTCATTCCATTTACCGTACCTTTAAGCAAAATTGAACTTTAAAATTATGCTGTTATAATATATAATGAGTTTAATGTCTTTGTTATGATTGTTACAGAAAAACCGTTTTGAAATTTAATTGTTAATTTAAGCCACTTCCTATAAAGGCTTTGCTTCTAATGTAATAGTGTGGATGACATTCGGTGAAATTTTAGAGTATTACGAAACAGGATTAGAAACCAAAGTCCCAACCATGGTACTAATAAAATCAGATTAAACCGCAGAGAAGAAGTTTAGGTAGAAGATTGTATTTGTTAAGGAAGACCAAGCACAGGTTATTGGATAGGATGCTGAACAAATCTACAAAACCTGGTTGCAAATTGTAATTCTGTATCGTGACCCCTCGAGGGATAGAACCTTTTCGAGGGGGTCGTGGAGGTTGTTTTTTAGCTTTTGTAGGCGGCATTTCTTCTTGATTTTCATCATAGTGCAGACCTTTGGGGGTTGGAAAAATACAGGGGTCACACAGGGGGAAATAAGCTCTAACATAAAGGGGTATAAAACAGGGTCTTTTTAAATAAAATATACATTAAAACGAGTAATATTTACAGTATTAAAAGTTACTTACATATTTTTGTTACCAAAAAATAATAACACTACTTTCTATCAAAGGATAATTTTAAGAAACTCAATTTACAGCAAGTATCTATATTTACATTAAGTGATATATTTTATACACATATTATATTTTTTTAATAAAAGTTAAATACAATAGTTATTATATTAAAAAAGTCAAAGTGAAAATTTCAAAATTTTCTTCAAGAAATATATATTTTTAAATAAAATATGAAAATTGAATAGCGAAATTCGTGTAAAACTGTACACATTTCATACCTTTAATATCATTCATAGTAAACCCACTCCTCATGATCTGGTCGATGTGTGCTGGCATTTGTGCTTCAGTGGCTTCCTTCATCAGTACCTGTTGGCGCTCCTTGATTTCGACCCAACGACGCGCTTTTTCGTGTTCACTGAAACATTGGTCATTCAATAGGTAAATGTGAAATTATACATTCATTAATTTTCTTAACTTCTTTAAACGTATTAACGAAATTTCTACGTGACACTGGCGAAATAATCTGTGCTCAACTGTGCCAGTTTCTTTGAAGCCATTAACAAGAGAATTGAATTGAATCTTAGAAATAAATGTTATATTTTTTCATAACAGCCTACCGACTTAATAAAATATAGATCCAAAAAATGTGGAAATAACATCTCAGTTATTACGTATGCCACCCTTTTTTTCTGTTATAATTTCTGATATAATATATGCCTTCTGGCTTCTATAAAACTACACACGGAAGTTTGGAAAACTTAGTTTATTATTTAAACCATAAACAAAATGAATAATATGAAGTATTTACTATTACAAATGCTACTCACTCGATAAACTCGGCTTGACATATGACGGGCAAGGAGAGACGAAGGAATTCCCAGTTAGCTTTTTCCATCGTTTCGAATGTGTTGTGGGAAATCTTTAGACATGGGGGTGTATCTAAAAAGTAAAATATAATATGTTTATTCTATATCAATTTATATATCACAAATCAGGACCTGCTCACTATATATTTAAAATTACAGGCCTAGAGTATGTTCGTTATAAGAAACCAGAACGAAAGTTTAAATTATATGCTACTTTCATCAATATAAAGTTAAAAATTAGATAAAATTTTAAAAAACATCTGTAACATATTATAAGTATGATGATAATATTTTAAAAACGAAATTTTTATGTAAACCACTAGTGGGTTCTGGATAAAAGTAATATTTTTTGTAGTACCTCTGTAGTCTGTACATACATCTGTTTGTAAGCTACAGTTCGCGTCACGTAAAAAGAACGCTAGAAGAAAGTGGTGGGGGGTGTGTTTGCGCATGGGTACACTCGCACATGAAATTACTAAGCCTATTCCTTTATTTTTAACTAACCTTTACCTCGTGACGTATATTGGTTATTGGTAGGTACATTGAAAAATATATAAGATAGAATGGCATTAAACAGAATTTTATAAATTAATAAAATATGTTTGATTCATTGTAAATTTTTTTTTCTACTTACAATAAAATAAATTAATACGTTTAATATATTTTTTTTATTGTTAACTGCATTTATATCAGACTCTCTCTTTATAAAACAATATGCATCAAATAAATTATTTCTCTATTTTTGATATAAAATTATTTCGTAATTAATAACTTTTGTGTGCGCGATGGTATTTTGAACTGACAAACCAATAGCTCTCCGGCGCGCATGCGGCGCTTACCTCGCCCCCCGCGCCCCGCGTCTTACCACCAAATTGACCGATAAATCGCCTCTGCGCAACTTGACAGCGAGCGTTCTTTTTACATGACGCGAATTATAGGTCTTTATATGAACCGAGAGGGACGAAATTTTCACAGAGCATGTATTTTTAATTGATGCTATAAAAATAAGTATTAAAAAATCCAAGATAGCGAATTTCGGTTAGAGATAAAAATATAAATTAAAACATCAAATTTAGTACGGAACCCTTCGTGTGTCAATTCTACTCGCACTTAGCCAAATTCATAATCTCTACAATAAAAGATTACATTTATGCATAACTTACCAGAGCCTGCTGGTATCCTAGTAACATCTATTTTAGTGTCGACCATTTCATCTGTGTTTTCGAATATCGGTTGGTCCTTCGTATACCAATGTGTGACGTCACGCTTCATGTTTCTGAAAGAGTTTACCAATTATTATTGTCACGCTCTGTCCTTCACGTCGTGACATTATCATGATACGTCACTACAATACATAAGGCCTACAGTTGTATTGAGTTTGTATATATTTATTTGGAAAATACAGTACGGATTTTTATACAGCCATCATTATGGAAAAAATATCTAGGCAGATTACATGCTACATCTTTTGAACATTAAATTAAAATAAACTACCGGTAGTTTGTATGTTTGTCAGTAAAATGGTAAAAAAATGTGTCTTTGAGAGCGTCCATTTGAAAACGTAATATTCTATAATTAATCATAAAATCGGGACTCATCCAAGCAAATTGAGGGTAGATTACTAGTTCATATTAAAAATATTTGATATTTTTAAATGAGAAACTGTGCAATGAACTACTATCGAAGAGGTTAAAATAATATAAGTAGGAATTTACGTTAAAAAATACTTACACACAAAACGGTTCATAGCCTTCTTGTAGACC
Organism: Boloria selene; assembly: GCA_905231865.2. NCBI lineage: Eukaryota > Metazoa > Arthropoda > Insecta > Lepidoptera > Nymphalidae > Boloria > Boloria selene. Next base: position 4,027,326 of record HG993157.1, read on the forward strand.
ACATGTTGTGAAATATTTCAAGGAGTTGACATCCTGACCATACGATAGTCTAAAATATAAAAAGTCTAAATTATTATTTTGATTGTTAAAAAAATAAATAATGCCTTAATGTTATTAAATATAACCGTTGTCATGTCATCAACAGTGATCGCAGGAGAATTCAAAAATTTTTTTAATTAAAATTCCAACTATTTACATAAAAAAATATCATAATATAAGTATTAATAGGTATGGCTTGCCTTGCTTTCTGTCCAACTCCAAGAGTGCATGCTGGTACAAAATTATCACCCTGTACATCAGCGAATGTCGTTTCTCCACCCAAAGCGTCCATTAGTAACTCCCCGTTTAGTGAGAAACCTATTGATAATAATAAAAATATTAAAATAAATCACTAATGTTAACATAATATTTACTATGGTCATACTAATTATAAAGTTACTTTTGAATTAAAATCTGTGTCTATCTTTGTAATATCAAAAAATATAAAGTCAAAATATTTGAAATATGTGATAAGAAATCACATTATTAATGGTATCTATAATCGAATATTGGAAATCGATTAACATCATGCATTCGATTAACGATGTAGGATTTCGAGAACTAATCGAGTAATTAACACACAAAAATACAAACTAAACGTCAAGCTTCAATCCATTTAGTTAATAACAACAGCAAGCAATTATAAGGGACTTCAAAATAACCTATAACGGTCATATTATAGTTTTTGTGTAGAGTAAAATATGTGGAGGGATAAATTCAAGTTCTAATAATCGCTAAGATTATTTGTTTTTGTCATTTTCTTTGTTAATGTTTTACTATATTAAGTAAAATTACTTATTTTTTTAAGTAAATCATGTAAAATATGTTTTTTTACTTTGCATGTTTCAAAATGCGGTTTAGAGAAATTTATGCGTCGAATACCATTTAAGTGATGGTCTATCATCTAGACATGCTTCGATGATGTCACCCATCGATGATAAAAATATTAAATCTAATTTTGAACTTTTAAAAGCGAAGCGATGATGTTACGTCTACTGACGCTTTTTGTCGACTGCCTATAAGCTAAGTTTGAAAGCCTGGCGTGATAATTTGAAGTGGTTAGAACATTTTTATACAAACATTTAGATTATTAGCTAAATAGAATTTATTATATTTTTAATAAGCCAGAAGTTTTAAATGACAAAACGTAAGTTTTAACAGTTGACTATTCTTATAAATTAAACAATATGTTTATTACACATACATTCTTTCGTTTAGATCTCTGATACTTAATAACAACTAGCACACAACTAAGAAATTTGCATTAAAATCAATATTTTTTATATTTATATACATAATATAAAAATGCTCTGACCACGTCGTCCAAGCAAGCTAAGTGTTGCCAGTCAAAATTATTTACTTATCGTTTTGTCAATGAGATCTAGGAATACGCCTACAACGTCCCCCATCGCCCATTGCTTGCCAAACGACTCCGTACTACCGGAGTAAACCTTTTCCTCCTTAAAAAGTTAAAGGATACTTAGGATTTATAGTAACTACCTTTGCCTATTTTATATTTTCAATTACTTATTTTTTTTCCTTTTTCAACTTGTCATAATATACAAAAGTGTAATGTTTTCAAGTATTTAAACGATTGTTACATTTAAAAGAATAAGGGTAGAGGGTATTTTTAGAAAATTTAGGGGTTTATTTACAAATGCATGGCATTAGGAAAGGGAATGCATATTCCATACTAAACATCAATATATGATACCACGGGACGACAAAACCTTGATAGTAATACCATAAAACACAACGACATTGGTTCTTGTCTGATAAATGTTTTAAAAGCAAAATTTTTGACGTCTTTACAAAGATTATTAATTTATTTTCACTTTTGTCATACATTTTTGTTTTTAAGTTGTTCTGGATAAGATTTTTCATAATTTACCTACGGCTTTCCCTAAAATACATTGTGACGCGTAAAATTAAAAAGTCACAAGTTATTAAAAAAAAATAAGATAACAATTACCTTACTTAATCAACCAAATCAACCTAACATCATAAGCTTTAGTTAAGAGTTAAAAGAAATTAATACCACAGATACAATAAGAAAGAGGACTACATTTTTAGTATACAACATGAATGTAATAACATGCTATTTTACACGAAAGTTAGCCAATTTATTAGAGATAGTTTATTATAAATGTGAACATTTATCAGACAAGTGTTTCGTATTCCCAAAACTCACTAATAGTTTGATCGGGAACGTCTAAGAAGCAAGCAACTATATCTCCAACTTTCAACTGTTGCCCGAACGTGTCACTCGTCCCACCGTGCCATTTTAGCGACTGTATGTTAATAAATAATTTAAAATCTGACCAACTTCAAAAAATAAGATCAATCAGTAATTTAACAGTATTTTTTTCATTTCATCAGATACATTGGCTAATTGTGAACCGATTTTAATGATTTTTATTGAATATGATTCAAAGGTGGCTACCATAGAATTTCAAAGAAAAACTCAATTATAGAGTAGGTAGATTAAGTTTTAAAGACGATGCAACTATTTACCTAGAACCTTTTTTTAATAACAATCAGTCATAATGTCGAAGGACACTTTAAAAAGAAAGTATTTATAGAAAATATAATATCATAAGGGATCGAACCCACAGCCCATAGGTTTCTGACACTACACATTGCATATGTACATATTGTTTTCTTTGCTTCTTGGAGATAAATTTGAATATACAAAAAATACTATAGTTAAAAAGAAAAACAACAAATTACTTACATTATAACCATCGAACGCCCAAGAGTTCTCATCTTGACCTAACATCATACCAGGCGCCATATCGGCGTGAGCCCAACCGACCTAGTAAAATTATATAAATAAATTATAAATAATATGAAATATGTTAAATAAAACCATATTCTCAATTTTTTCGCAGATTTTCTTTGATTTTCTTTGATCTTCTTTGAAACGCAGACTAAAAAATATTAGCGTTTTCTTTAATATAACAAAATTATACAAATTAATACACCCCTTATATTATATCAAATCATTTTTAATTATTAATAATTCTTCCTCACCCTCATAGGTCCTGCGGTGAGAATTTCAAACTCGAAGTACCACTTTCCAGAGCTGACCGCGTAGTTTTTCTCCGCTCTGTACGTTCTGAAGTCCGCTTGCTTTTGTTTGGATGCTTCCGCCAATAAGGCTGTTGAGAATTTTTTTTATCATTATTGAACTTGTAGGAAATATTTTTGTACTAGAGGCTAATGCTAGTTTCTCTCGGGTCGTTCCGAGGTACATGTTAAAAGTCAGTATGGAATAATTCTGTGGGAAAAAATAACAAATCTATCCCACGAGCTAATTATAATAATATTAAGTTTGTATTTAGCACTCGTCTCAATAAAATGCAGGTTTCCTTATGATGTTGTCGATCGCCATCAAGCAAGTGCTTACCATATCAGGAATGATTCTATAAAAATATCAGAGGTGGAAAATACGAGGTTAAAATCCGTCTTTTTAACTTAACACGCCAAAAATACATAAAAAGGCTGAAAATAATATAATTATTCCACCAACAAAAACCATTAACTCCATGAGATGTCTTCACTGGAAGACACACTCGTAATGACATTCCAGTCTACTCAAAAACTCTGCTAAAAGTAGACACTGATTGCAGATACAATAGGAAAAAAATCCGTTTTTTTCACACCCCAAATGTTTTACCCCTATCATTATCGTACAATATCTTTTTTAGTATATGTAGAAGGCACGATGGAGATTGTATTCCATACTTTATCTCTCGAATTGGAATCTCTTTTTATTTTCTCACTAACCTTCATGTTGTTCTCCGGTGGGTGGGTCTAGATTGTAGCCATATACAAGCAATGTTCTGACAGTTTCTGAGGCAGTGTCGCGGTTAGCCTTTTTGATAGCGTCATCTACTTTCGGATACGGCACTAAATGCGGAGATCTGTGCATGTCGGAGTCCTGCGAAAAGTGGTATTTGATTTTATAATTAACTAGAGATTTACACTAACTTTGTTCGGTGTAAGTCCCTAAGGATGAATAGTTGCTGAACTCATAGACGATAAACTTACAAAGACATGTTCAATTTTATTAGGATTTCATACTTAGAGGGTGCCAACGGGATCCTATTACCACAGATCACATAACACTATACAGTATACTAGCTATTACTAAACCTCTGCTGTACATCTATCTGTCATTTAGAGAGTTGTATCTCATGAAACATAATAAATAGGCATTTATAAGAAATAACGAAAAATAGGATGGCGAATTTGCACGTAATATAATAAAAATCGATAAAAACATAGTTGTGCATCGTGTCTGAGTCTGACTCGCACTTGATCGACTTTTAATTATAGAATAGCAATAAAAACAACAATTAGTAGTCCATTCACCAATTATAATAATAATAAAATTACCTCATTGAGTCCATAAGTCCATCCCTGCTGTATTCTCTCTCTGGCCCACAGATTGTGTGTATTTTCAGCCAGTTGGTCCACAAGTTCGTCCATTTTCGGAGTTAGTGTGACAGCGCTCAAGTCAAGCGGGGCTGGTTTGTATCCGTTTGACTATAAATAATATTATAATTATATTCAAATATATTATATATTCACTAGAGAGTGAGTGAGTGAGTTTTATTTTATTCTGAAATTCAATATTTAATGAATTTCAATAAGTGTATTTAGATCAGTAATAATAAATAATATACGTTCAATAATAATAAAATAGTTAGCACTGGTTATTTTTTTCAAAAGAAAACAGTAGCTATAGAGGTTTTCCTTTAATTGTACAAAAGCTTTCTCATGGCCTTACAATACCAAAATATAAAACCATAAGTAGTTTAATAAGAATAAATTTTAATTTAATATTCTAAACTTGTGTTAAAAAATGATGAAATAGAATGTAGTAGGTATTTATAAAATGAAAAGTTTTCAATACTTACTTGCATAAAAGGTTCGTTCGGGAGACGCACGTTACGAATGCGAGCTGGGGGCTTGTCTAAGCTGATGTAGTAACCTAGAGCCAGGATCGTTCTATAAAAAATATTATTATTATATTACTAACAGCTCAAGTTACGTACGTTTTAATGGTACGAATGTGGATCCTATACAAAATGAAGAGTTCTGAACTTTTAGTTTTTTGGCGATTTCCACATTTTTGTAAAGTAAATAAATAAATATAATGAAACATTATTATTCATTTATTTTAAAGTATATCACACCTGAACTTCCCTTTTAGCTTTTTAAATTTAGTTACAAGTGTTTAAGTAAAAAAAACGTATAAAAAACAAACAAATCGCAGAGCTAATCTCGCTTGCTTAAGTTCTAATATTAGTTACTGCATATATCAAAAATCAACGTAAATCTAACAAAATAGTATAGTCTATAGTATACTATTTTGTATAGTATATATATAGTAGAGAACTAGCGGAACGCGCGGCTCCGCTCGCATTAAATCAATTTAGTTATGACAGTAAAAAACACTAAAAAGATCTAATTAAAAAAAATTACCAGCGCGAGTGAAACTAATGGTTCCCCTAATTATACATATAAGCCTTCCTCTTGAATCACTCTATCTATTAAAAAAACCGCGTCAAAATCCACTGCGTAGTTTTAAAGATCTAAGCATACATAGGGACAGACAGACAGCGGGACGACTTTGTTTTATACTGTAAACTCTGCGACAGGATGGTCTTCCAATTCGTTATTACACATTAAATAATATGTATTTGTATATTCTTATTATAAATATATTTCCCACAACAAATATTACCAGCAATACTTTCAACAGCAATTATATTATAAAATCTACTTATACTATCCGAAGAAATTAATCGAAATGTGTCACTCACCGATTAAACAGAACTTATAAAACCTTATCCCACCCATTTTACAGCACCCTCAGGTAGTAAATACAACTCCCAATAAAGTAAATTGATAATATAATAAAAATAGTCAATACCAGTCCATATTCATTATCCATTAAATATATAAAAGTTAATAATACTATGTAGTGATACACGAACTTGAGCGTCTGCACGGCGAGCTGCACGTCGTAGCGCTTCTCAGCCGCCGGTAGCCGCTCGAAGGGCACGAGGCAGGGGTGCACGCGCCGCGTGTCCTCGCGCGCCTCGCCGTAGCACCACCCTGCCTCGATCTACGCTCACATAATAGTAGTTGTATTAGTTATTTTAATAATAATAATATCTAAAAAGTGCGTGTGTACAAAGTACACATGTCAGAAGTAAAACTTCTTTGGCAAACTAATGTTTAAATCTCGTTTATATTTATACTAAATAACCCCGTCTAAGCTCGTTGAGAGAGGGAGACGGCGCGAAGGTCACACCCACGAGTTAGAAATGTCACTGACTCGCGGTGGGCGAGATCTAACTAAGGCTAACTCTTCCCCGTCTCTGAGCTCCTGGTACTATGGACTTATTTTTTCGTTTCATCGAGTTTGAAATCACAATGATTCTAAAGAAGTTTCACTTCAATAATAATAAATATCTTTATTGATGAAGTTGTAGTACCTAACAATTATTTATGCTGAGACTTCTCAGTAAGTTATCAAAGATACTTGTAATGGGAATGACTTGCAACTTCCCAAATGGATTACATAATGTCTAGATGAACAATATAATATCTTTTAAATAAGCAAAGGAAAATTAAGTTAAGTAAGTTTTAGTCCTTTTCATCACCCCACTATATCGGGAGTCAAGCTTTAGTCCATCACACTGGCCAGAGTGAACGGTGGACTAAGCATTTCTTTTGAGAAGCCAGGTTCTTTCAGGTTCCTCATGATGTTTTCCTCCACCGTAAAACAAGTGGTAATCATATTGGAAATGATTCTTACATGCAATTATCAGAGGTGCGAGACCTGGAACCAGCTTCATTGATTACCAAACGAGTTCGATATATACGGTCGAACACGTTCTTAGCGACATGGGTTTTGTTCACAGTTTTGTTGATTTTAATTATTTTTGCGGGAAATTCTTATTTCTTTTTTTAAAATACAAGTCAATTTATTTTAAGTGTTTTTTAATTTGACAGTAAAAGTCTAGTCAATATTTTTTTACCTTATTCATAGCCCACATTTCGTGAATGTTCTCAGCAAGTTTATCTCTAATTTGTTCAATGTAACTTGGCAAAGTTATCTGAAAATAGAAAAAAAAAACATTGAAAATAATAAATTAATAATAACTATAAAAAAGTCTAATATTAGAAATATTATATAAGCAAAAACAATTGACATTACAGCATTCTTAATTATAGGATAATTACTTTAAATATAACTCTAAAGTAGTGTAACTTTGAATATAAAAACCATTAGCAGTATATATAGTGTAATTTTGAATCCAAACCAATCATACTCACAGACATAGTATCAACTGGAGTTGGCACAAACGCCGTATCGTCCTGGACCAGAGGAGGACCAGATAGCGCTCTCTTGGACAAATTGCCAAAGTAGAAGCACGGTTCCAAATTGAGGATCTGCTGAGGAAGTAGGCATTCTACGAGAGGGGAATACCCTTCAGGTGCAGCGTATCTGAGACGACCGTGTTCTCCACCGAGCAGGAAACGACAACTGTAAGAAAACTTATACGGTCATAATATTTAAATGTAACAATTCATAGCGATAAAACCTCAACGCCAAACATGTCTATGTGTTAGTCCAGGTCATATATCACATAAACTATTCGTGTATTAAATTTCGTCTAAGTTCATGCAAATGACCTGAACCTGACTTGAATGAAATAACCATGAGTAAGACTTGAATAATATTATATCAAGACAATTTTTAAACTAAATAATATTATATACTGTTATATAAACAACAATTAGATGTACCTATCTAATCACTGTAATATATACCATACATACCTCAGTTTACTCGAACAACTGATGACAGGGAAGAACATGCCTTCCAAGTTAAAGTTAGTGAAGGAGCCGGTGACTCTCACTCCATTGAACATGAAGTTTATTAACGGTATCGTTAAGTCTAGTGCACAGCCGATGACGTCACCTTAAAATGAAATGGGGTATAAAATGTGTGGACGTTGAGGAAAAAAATCTTCTTCTTCGTATCGAGCCGATGGCAAATGGTAAAGTGAAAATCCGAAACTCGGCCACCATGATGGCTTTGGGAGAAAGAATGGAAAAAAAATTAATATGTAAATTATCGGACGCTCGCGGGGTTAACCGAATGAAGCGGGTTCAAATTCGGGTCCTGATATTTTTATGTACAAATTCATGATTTCCAACATGATGACTATTTTTTTACAGTAAAGGAAAATATCATGAGGAAACGTGCTGTATCTGAGAGATTTAGTAAGTTTTCTAAAGGCTTGCTCCCCCCTTTTGTTCACGTAATGGACACTAATCCTCCTTGTATCAAAGCGAGGCCTTCACCTTTTGCCCTTGGAACCCTTATACATAGAATTAATCCACACATTTGACATAATACCTTTCCTAATAAACGGTTCTTCAGCATGACTTCTATTAACGGGAGTCTTTCTTCCACCAGACCAAAGGTATGCTCCATCAAAACCATAAGAATACAAGTCATCTCCAACACCATTACCACCCCATTTCTCTCCACCACCCGGGTATGGAACGTATCTGCAGGGTTGATATTTATAATATTAATTATTATTAAACATATTACATACTAACGACTTTTCCTTGAATCGCTCGTGTGCGTCCTTAACTTAGGTGTAGCTCCTTATGTAAACTTAGGTGTCGAAATATATTTCAGCGTAAGATATAATCAGTAACAAACATACACACAACAAGTATGAATGTTATTGACTTAAATTAATGGATAAAGAAAGAGGTGAAGTGTACTATAAAATTGATAAATTAATTTACATTTTAAAACTTTTGAATTGGCCAAAAGAAAAAAATCATTAGAAGACCAAAATTTAGTTTTAATGCAAAGGGATCCTTAGTACGTAATATAATATATATCTTTCTAGTTACACAAAATTGTTATTTTATTTATCAGCTTGCTTATTTATTTTACCCAGTAGTATTTGCCCATCCAATCCTCAAATGCGGCATCATGTGAGTGGTCTTCTCTATGTGGTCCATCGTCACTTCAAAGTACCATTTCTGGTACACTGCGGAGCCTTCTACGCGTCCAACGAAGATGTTTGGACGGACACTAAAATGTACATAATGATATATCGATATAAATGAACAATACAAGCAAAGCACAGGGAATAACACATTATAAGAAAAAAGCAACTTAAAGTTTAAAAGTCTTCTTTTATTGAGTTCAATAGTAATTTATTTAAAATTTATTAGTAAAGTAAGTCTTTTTACTCCATAATATCCATAACCCTCGGAATAACAGACAAACGTTGTACTAATCTAAAAACTATTCACAAATTTTAAAGTTATCACCTCTCATTAAAAACTTAACACACAGGTGATTAAGCAAAAGCTGCTACTCTTTACTCACCTAGACACGTGATCTACCAACTGCGTCTGCAAAAGCAAATTCTTCCCGGGCAATAAATAATCGCAAATATTGTTCTGTGAAGATCGTACTGCGACGCCGTTTCCCACACATAGTGAGCACAAAACGTCTAACACTTTGGGGTCTCGTCCGTGCTTCTCTAGCAGTGAGATGATTACTTTTATATGTTCATCCTAAAAAAATCAATTATCATTATAAAATTATATATCAAATATTTACTTATATTATGTTCTTATTGTATATTAGACAAGAAAATTTACTAATTGTGTTTTTTTCAGGTGTAAAAGTACGCCTAATATTGTGATATATGTTCTAAATAAAACTTTTTTAGACTCATTTTCCATTTGACAGTAAAAATTCCTTGGGATAGTATATAACACAGAAGAAAATATTATTTTACTAATTTGACAATTTAAATAATTAACAAGACTGTAATTTTAGTAAAGTGAACCTGAGAATTTTATAGTTGGTTTAAACAGCCTTAATTAATTTAGAGCTTTTGTTTTATATTTAGGTCAAGATAAGCTCTCAAAACACTCACTCTCATCATATTCAAAGCTTCAGGTGAATCAATTAACACACAGTGCAGTACATCCAACATGCCCGTGCCTTCGCCCGACGCCTGCGACCCGAGTCTCGAGAACAACCAGTTGAGACGATTGGAATTGGCGAATTGTGCACAATTCGTGTGATTCCCTTTGATAATTGCCGCTGTGGACAAAATTCGTTATGAAATATAATAATGTTTTTTTCTGAAAAATTTTAATTAACCTTTAAGTACCGAGGTGGGGCCTGTGAGGCCGCGGCAGGTTGACAAGTTGTTAGATTTACCCCTTCCACACGCAGGAGACAGTGACGCTTGTCAGTAGCTGTAAGTTTAGTTGCGCCGACGCCGTTGAATGTGGTAGTATTGTCGACAAATACAAATTCGGTAAGTTACGTTGATTTAAAATGACGACGCGGCCTCTCAGGCCCGACGTCGGTACTAACGTGAGTTTTTTGTTTGACCTACGATCAAAATAAAGTACCTAATTTCAGAAATCTAACTGCTAATCAGAAAAATGGATGTACCTGGGACGTCGAGGGGTAAACGTATTTTATCTACAGATGAACTACGCTATTCCAAAAGGCCACGTCGTAGTATAAATCTTCTGGATCAAAATAACGTAGCTTTGATTGAGAACTTGATAGCAGAAGACTCCAGCGGATCTGAAGTAGATGACGTCGGAGACGTTTTTTTACCAGAAATCAGTGATCATGATACAGGTACCGATACTAATATATCTGATAATGAAGTTATAACGCAGCCCTTACCTCTAATAGAAAAAAATTTCGAATCCTCGTGAGAAGACGAAGATGCACCGCTATCTTGGCTCAGTTATTTTAGGAGCAAAAATAAATATAAGTGGTCAAAAACTCCTACAACTCCAACTAGCTTGACAACTAGTTTTAGAGCACATGAAGAGAAGGGTGTTCAACTTACGCTTGCCTCGTAAACTTCGCATGAGTTTAGCCAGAATACTTGGTTCTGCTATGCCAGATTCAGTTCAAGGTCAAGCCAACGAAGAAAAAACAAGAAAAATATGTGCATCTTGTCCACCTAAGCTAAATAGAAAATCCACATATCAATGCTACTCTTGCAAGAAACATGTATGTTTACAGTGCGCTAAGCAAATATGCCCTGATTGTGAGTAAGTTGGGTAGTGGACATTTTTTTTATTTTAGGAATACCAGTTATATTTTTTTATTTTTCTAATTGATATAATCCTTAAGTTTAAGAAAAAGTATATCTCACGGTTCCTAAGAAGTGATTTTTTTTTTTATGATGTTTATTTCAAGTGAAGTGCAATTTTTGGTTAAATCACAGAGCCAAAGATTAAAAGCTATTTAACTTCAAAGTTTAATAAAGTTGATTATTATAATTATTTTTTCTTTCATTAGAAGATCCTATACTATCAATATAAACCATTGTTTTAAGTATACTACACACATTTTCTATAAAATTTGATGTTTTATATGCGGCCTCTCAAGCCCCACGTCGGTACTAGTGTGACAAAAAATCCACCACGGTAGTTAAAGGTTAAAGGGACGAATGTCACTGAGACTAGACAATTGCTCAGGAGATACTATTATGCATAATTAACGCGCTACAATAAGTACATCTGACTCTCATGATACTCCAGTTGGGTAACAAAGAGAGAAATAAGACGCAGTTCTAAACACCTGCCACGCCAACTGTCCTCTGCTATAATGATATTTCAATAAAACTTAATGCCTAAACTTGGACAAAAATGAAACTCGACTCCAGAACTTCTCAAACTATGGTCAGGTTGAGAAGACCACCAAAAAATATACCAAACAGGATTCGATTCCTTGAATCGCGTCATAGAAATACACTACAGATGGCTTAACGCTTTGCTTACTAATCTTTAAAGACAATCTTAGTCTAGCATTCTATGACTGATATTTAGAGATTTCTATATAAATGAATGCCGAAGAGATTACTTAATATTGATATTTATGATAAAGAAAGAAAAAAAAACAACTTACCCAATAATTGATACAAGTATACAGATATCATATCCCAGCTCTGACCGGATTCATCACCAGCCAAGAAGCCCGCCAGGAAACCCTGGGATGTGATCACGTTGATCTTGTCTATGGCTTCCAGGATCAGGTTCAAGATACCTTCTTCTTGGAACAGGTCCTGACGGTTCCTGAGAGCCCGGAATTTGTTTTGTTTTTCTTCGTGTTCTGTCGTGTTTGGATAAACATCTTTTAATCTCAGTAAAATTGAAATAGGTCATGTTAATATTATGTATTCTAAACTGTATAGAATATAATGAGTTTATTTTCATAATATAAATGTACTTTGTTGGATATATCATTAAAAAAATCTGTCAAGAAATCTCAAGTTCAACAAAAATAGAAGGTCCTTAATATTCATTTTAATAAGTTCAAAACATGTTTCTCATGAAATAATTTGCTATTAAAAATATTTGATTTATGTCAAAAAGCGTTCAAGCTTCAGTCTGCTTATATTTCTACAGTGTATTATAGTCTCACCCATATCTTCGTCAGGTTGTGCAAAGTAATTGATCAGATCTTCCAAACACATGACCATTTCCCCCAAATTGACAGATGCGAAGAACATCGAATGACGTCGGTTTTCTTGCAAAGTTTCAAGGCCACTGGAAGATTTTTTTAATTAAAATAGGTAACTAAATGACTACCTGGATTAAATTTAAATGGTACTGGAACTTTGGAATGTTTACTTGTATTTTTTAATTTTCTTAGAAAAAATTTAATGTTATGAATGTTTGGGTACAGGTTGACTGTTAGAAATAAATTAAATGTTGTAAGAATAACAAACTACAAATAAAGAGTAAAGCACAGGTGTTGTAACATTCAATGATTGATTGATTAGTTTTAGATAGATTTAGAACTCATATCGCATTTTTAGCTAGCTAACGTCACTCTCAATGGAAATCAGCATAGAGACCAAAACATACTTTATTTTTTAATCCATACACTGGCCAAATGTTATCAAACTAGTCCCAGACCTTATTTAATGTACCTTTATTATTTTGAACGTCATAACCTAACTATTTTATTAAAAAAATATCTAAAATAGCAATCTTACTAAAAATACATAAATAATACTCACTTAATAAATTTAGTAAATAATGATGAGCATTTCCTAATAACTCTGGCTGTTCTAGATTCTTCTTCTTGAGATCTAGAAAAATCTAGACCATCGTCCATTTTACCTTCTTCGTGTAGTATCGCTTGCTTTTCTTCCACTTTTCCAACACCTTTCTTCTTGGTTTCATATGACTGAGAAAAGAATATAAAAATAGTATTAGACTTCTTGTATTTTAAGTTATAAAAGCTCGATAAAGCTTCAATTGAAATTCTTTAACAGATCTCTCGCTTTTCTCGGTTGGGCTTCGATGTATCGTGACGTCACTTCCGTAGCACTTCCTCGATTTTCGCGTATAACCTAGGTTCCTGGATGTTCGAAATATGAGCTTTTCCTAGTTCACTATGGAAAATGGACTTCAAAACGGCTGGATCGATTTTGATGAGAAGTTTAGGCAATCAAAAATTCTTCATTTGTGTATAACTGTGTAGTTTGATAGCGATCGTCTGGTATTTAAATAAAATCTCACCTTATAGGACAACCAAAGTCCAGTTTCCGAGTGTTGTACGATAACCGTGGAGTCACCATATTTAATGATGGGGGCACCGATCACTTCCAAATCTTTGTCCTCTAGTACCACTTTTTGGTCGTCTTTTTCTTGGCGAAGGCAGAACGCGCATGACGCTGTTGTGGCTTCCTCTCTGTTTACGAAAAGTTTTGTAGATAATATTATTAATAATAATAAAATTATAGTATTTATAAAGAATTATTTTCTGATTAGTACGTATTTATAAAAAAAATGTATTGTACATCTAGCAAATCCAATTACTTTGATAAACCAAAAAAGCATCGACTAATTTTAACGTTCTTTAAATATTAAATAATTCAATGCCTTGAAATATATACAAAATTACCTGCTAACTAAATACAGTTCATTTTGATCGTTCACACCCAAATATCTTCCAGTAGTAATATGCCTGATCCTCATAGGATGGTACCAGTTGATGAAACCGCCGGCCCACTTCGTACGAGCGAGCTCCAAGCGCCATAGCGACCGCGCCTGTGACATCACTGAACCGCCCTCGTACACTACAATACTGGAAATGCAAATATTATTAGAAAAAACAAAATTCAAATTTCAAAATATTTTTAAGTAAAATATTACAATTATTTTTTCATTATTACAATTTTTTACTGCACGTCATGAGTCTACTACCAGTTTGGAAAGAAGTACCTGAGAAGAACTGGTGAAAGAAAATGCAGAGAATTGAACATAAGCTACGAAAGCCTTGTTACATATTACTATGACAAATTACAAGATATTTTACTAGATATATTAATGAACTTAAATTTCCCTCAATTTGAGTCATACAAACATTTTATAGAAGTCCGATCTACGACGAACTATCATATACGTTTAATATATTACGTTAAGAACTAGATAAGTAAGTAGTTTTTCTTACTAGAATTTAAGATTTTAAGTTATTAAAGAGGACTTAAATTATTATTAATTAAAATAAATTTAATAAGAAAGTACCTACGTTTTAAAATGTTATAATTCATACAAAAGATATTTAAAGGAAAGTAAATTTATTACAATAAACATGTATAAAGATCCTGTATCTATTCAATACTGTAAGAGAGTAATGTTTTAGAAATAGAGTAAAATACAATGCATTTCATTACATAGTATAAAACAAAGTCGCTTTCTCTGTCCCTATATCCCTATGTATGCCTAAATCTTTAAAACTACGCAATGGATTTTGATGCGGTTTTTTTTAATAGATAGAGTGATTCAAGAGGCAGGTTTATATGCATAACAAACGGATCCCGCGGCTTTGCCTGTGCTAAATCTAGGGAAGAGCCCGAGCGAAGCGAGGGCGAGTCGCTAGTTCTAAATAAAGCCGACGATTACGAGTGGTTTAGAATAATTGCGCCTTTTGTGTTACATCCAATTATAAGGATAATAGTGCTGTATTGCGATATATTTAAATATCTCTCACAAATGTCTTATTTCTATTTGTAAATATACAAAATAATTATTGTGATATGTTTTCGTATATTTACATTTAAATGACATTGTGACAACAGATTTTTTCATTATTTCTTACCCCTATTATGGCAAGAAATAATGAAAAAGTTTATATAAATTAAGTAAAATTTGATGATAAGCGCATTTCTTCAACAATCTTGTTGTACTTGAAATGAAAAAAATTGGAAAACTTGACCAGCAAATTGGGAATTTGGGTAAAACTGAAAACGACTTTGTCGAATCAACATGAATATTTAAGCTGAATATTTTATATAACCCCCTGAGACGTCTAATACCTAAGGTATCTCTCCCGTGCCCATGATTGCTGTAAAGCATTCGAAACGTCGGGAACCAAAAAGCATAATAAATCCGCTACAAAATCAGAAAAGATGTTTCATTTATACTGAATATTTTATATTTAAAAATTAAAAACAAATAACTCACTTTTGCCCTCCATCTTTAGTCCACGTACTAGGTATTGTAAGACACTCGTCGCCCCCGTGAAAGAATCTGAGGACATCTCCACCGAACACATATCCTACGTACTTCATACGCGATATACCGGTGCCATACGGCTGTACCGACCAGTGGGTCACGTGGAAAGAAGCGTTCACTATTGACACTTCGTTTTCCTTTGTTGTGTGCTGAAATATTAGGAAAAACATAAGATCGACGGTAAAGTGTTTTTTAAACAATACATATTTGGTTTTTGTACTGTAAATAACTTTAATATGATTACTATTTGTGTTACAGTGAAGGAAAACATCGTAAGGAAACTTGCATGTTTGAAAGAATTTAGCAAGTTTTCGATAGACATGTGAATAGGTACTAATGAAAGTATGCATTAGTATATATAAATAGACACAAATATATTTTAAGTAGGGTTAGGAAAATAGAGTTTGAAAATTAGGAAACATCCAAAGGAATAATCGTAAGATGAAAAATAAATAGATTGTTAATTTTATAAGGGTATTTCCACTTCCAGTTACTCTCAATAGATACCTATCATTCGTGAAAGACCTATAATAACAATAATGAATTTAAAGTGGGAAGGAAGGAAGTTTAAAGAAATTAACGAAAATCTTACCAAGTATCTCTCAGTGGCTACCGACACAAGAATCAAGTCATCACCGACACGAACTTTCTCACCCTCAGATCTGTAAAACGATAAAACCGGTTAAAAATTGAAAAGAAAGATTTTTTTATAATATCATGTAATTTTAAAACTTATCTTGAAAACTTCTTATTGTTGAAAATAAAAATAATAATTTTTAAGTATTAAGCCCTGAAACCTGAAAATTTCACTCCTTATTTTAAAGAGTAAGTTGATACACTACACTAACTTTTAATACAAACGCGTATCAATATATAGTATAAAACAAAATCGCTTTCTCTGTCCCTATTATATGTATGCTTAAATCTTTAAAACTACGCAACGGATTTTGATGCGGTTTTTTTAATAGATAGAGTGATTCAAGAGGAAGGTTTATATGCATAACTAGCGGATCCCGCGGCTTTGCCTGTGCTAAATATAGGGAAGAGCCCGAGCGAAGCGAGGGCGATTCGCTAATATATGATAAACATAAACATCCCTAGAGTACAAAATATATCTATGCTCATTACACAAATGAATCTCATAACGGAACTCGAACCCGCGACCACTTACACAGTAAGTAGGGTCATTACAAACTGAGCCAAGCTTCTCATTTAACATTTATTTAAACATTTTTTGTTTGTTCCTAATGAAACTTCATAGTTTTAGTAAGTTTTATTCGTAAAAGTCGTCTTCATCTATTCAATTTACACGTGATTGCAAAAGTAATTCCCATCGGAATGTTCCCAATACGTGTTAGTATCTAAACCATCAATCGCTCACTCCATTTGTGAATTGGATTGAAAACAGATTACTGCGCAATGTATTTTAAATGAAGTATTAAAACTGTAATATGTGTTTTGATTGCTATTTTAAATGAAAGTGTGCTAAATTATAGAGAAATTAAAATATTTTGTGTTAGCAAATAAAATATAAGTTCGATTTAAGACTTTTCTTTATCTTTGCAAAATGCATATATTCTATTACAACCCCAAGCATCGACGATTCATCATCCGTCGTAATGGCGTCGCAGGATCGCTTACGTATTCAACCACGTAACCCCGACGACCCCCTGGCAGGTCTGCCAGTAGTAGGTACCAGGAGCAATCTCCATGAAACACCACCCACCGAAGTGACCCTCCTTGGGCGTTTCTTGGCTTCACGCCCGGCCGGATTGCCGGACGCCGGACTGAGCAAGTTAAGTTCGATTTAAGACTGGGTCAAGGGCGAGCCTTACTGTAGTATAAACTGTACCGACTGTTTTATACCGACTATTCCGTATCACTACAAAATATGCAAATTTTAAGCTGCTTTAACTTTGAAGCTAATAATATTATGGTTGTAATTTATGTGGAAATATTACTTTCTAAGATACGCTTTAATTTAAAACAACAATTCACTTTAAAATTATAACTTTAAGAGCAATTATTCCACTTTTTTATATAATTTATTATCGATGACTCTTGAATTTATATTCAAAAAAAGCAGTGACCGACCCCAGCTTCGCTCGGATTCGTCACTACGAGTACCTTTTAATTATTTTGAGCGGAACATTAATGCAATCACTGAAATAAACGTAGCCTAAGTTACTCTTTATAAGATCAGATATCTACTAGTAAAAGTCCCGCCCAAATCTGTATAACTGTATTAAAGATAGAGCCTTTTTAGGAAGTATCAGGCAGACTGACAAAAATGTTAAATATTATATTTTTCTTATAAGTAACTTTATAAGTATCATATTAAGAGAACAGTTATTTAACCGTATATATAACAGATAAAACCCTAGAAATCTATCCAAAAAATGGGAAAAATTTAGCCTCAAACAATAAATACACGCACGAATTGAGTAGGTCCCTCTTTCTATTAATAAAATTGGTAAGAAAGGGTTCGACAGAACCTTACTTCCTTACTTCCTTAACAAAGTAAGCGGATATCAAGAAATAAGGCGGAAAATCCTCTCTAAATCTTTCTTCGAAGTATTTCATTTGTAAAGATCATATTTTATCCTAAATGAATGTAACGTGGATTTAAATATAAAAATGGCGTCAATAATCTTTTCGTAATTAATTTTCAGTAGAATTTTGCAATGCGTTTTTAAATATTTTGCTATTCAAAACAGACCATTTCCATATTGTGCTAGTCAGTGCATATTAACTTTACTTCGTTTTTTGTACTATGATTAAACTACGTTTGAATATAGTAGGTGGGTTACATTTAGAACTATATAAAAATAAATAAAACCGTTTAAGAAAC
This sequence comes from Boloria selene, assembly GCA_905231865.2. NCBI lineage: Eukaryota > Metazoa > Arthropoda > Insecta > Lepidoptera > Nymphalidae > Boloria > Boloria selene. Next base: position 4,045,849 of record HG993157.1, read on the forward strand.
TTTTATTTGTAGTCTATGTGTATTTCTTTAGTAAGATTGCAAGCTACTTATATTATTTAAACGAAAGATAATCAAAGTTACCTCAACAACTTTCAAACTAAATGAATTATGACGGCTTTCTATAACAGGGAAGTCACCAGGGGTCACTAAAGGTTAAAGCTGATTAAAAGTTCGAACTTAAGCTTTCATCTATACCTGTACCGTAACTTAAGCTCCTTTTTAACCGACTGCAAAAAACGAGGAGGTAGAAATGTTATTTATTTTAATTTAACGGTGAGTTGCTAGTATAAAATATAATCTAAACCTCGTTTAGAACGCTATAACGTTTTGGAATGCATTATTTTTTTCTGCACTGCTCTCACCTCTGTTTACTTGCAGGGTGAAGAGTCCACCAACAAGCCTCCCCCTTCGAATGTTCTTGCAGACCGACATCAAACGCCAACTTATCTTGCGACGATGATGTCGACAGGCACGCCAAGTACTAAAATAGAACATTTTATTTTATATAATTATTAAAATAGCGGAGGGTACTTTAATGTAAATGTGATAGAGTCATTTTAATAGTCTTCAGACGTCGCGGGTTCGAGTCACGCTCGGGATTAGGTAAACAATAAACGCTGATCTTCCGATCGTATAGTATTATGTCAATTGGCTTTTTAATAAGTTACAGGTTAACTTCATATAAAACTATATAAAGTTATTACTAAGTATGAGTTATTGAAGCATTGCGAACAGCAGTTAACTGACCCATATCCAATTAAAAATATCGTATATTTTTTCCATTAAAGTATGAGTATTTACATACATATCATATATTACGTATAATAACATAACTAAACGGCATTATAATTTATATGTAAATATGAATAAAGCTGACGCTACGACATCTTGGACCCAGTTTTTATGACCCTACTTGTTGCTGTGCTAGCGGTCGCGGGTTCGACTCCCGCTAGGGGCATTCATTTGTGAGATAATCACGAATACTCGTATTACAATCATGGGTAAGTTAACAATATATTATATGTATCGATAGTGGTAGCCCAGCGGTAACGCTCGCTTGGATAACCGAGTGATGCGGGTTCAAATCCGGGTCTCGCAACTCTGATATTTTCATGTGCGATTCATTTCTATCATGATTACTACTTGGCTTACGGTGAAGGATAACATCGTAAGGAAACCTGCATGTCTGAGAAAACCATGCAAGTTTTCGAAAGACATGTGAAGTCCGCCAACACGCACTAGGCCAGCGCGGTGGACTATGGCCTGATCCCTCTCGTACTGAGGGAGGCTGATGATGATACGTCTATAAAGTTATAAATACATTTATTATGTGTAGTGTATCAACTATCTGGCATCCGTAAAAGAAGCCTCGTTGCTTACCATGGACTAGATGGTGATGTGTGTTGATGTCCCTACGTATTAGGATATTAAAGGCTTTATATTGTAATTAATTTTCAAAGTCACACTATTTTACTTTTTTACTCCTTAGAAAATAAAAATCCAAAATATGTTGAAATTCAGATATTTTCACCCAGCTTTAAATGTTTTTAAAAAGTATACGTAACTGTGTGGCTACATTGTCAATTTGCATTTATTCATGTGAATACGAATAAAAGCTTTTATGAAGTACTTTAGAATGTTTGCGAAGGTTCTTACAATGTCATATATCACTCGTTTTAACTCGTTGCAAAAAAGGCCCGAGCTTTAATTTATGTATCATACTGTATCAAAAAAGTATATTATTAATATTTCATAAGGCAAGTTTTTATATGTTCGATTAATTTGGGGAAAAAATGAGTTACCAAATAATAATTGTAAAATGGCAGCTTAACAATTTACTGTTAAACATAAATAACGTAAAAGATATTAAATTTAATACAGCGTTGTAAAAATTACGTGTTTTTAAATATTTATTTTAACATTTGCGCAATGCAGAGACTACAGCTTAAGTTATCCAATTATATTTCACAAAGCAACAAATGAGACTACTACGTGACAACACTACTGTATGTAACGAAGATATTTTAATTAAAAATATATACCAGGTACCTAATAAATTAAATATTAAAATTAAATTAAAATCACCGTCAAACATATATTATACATCTACTATATTAAAAAAATATTTCTTAAAGAATTTCGGGGGATTTATCATAGTTTAACTTTGCTTTTTAGTTCCCGAGGTTTGATTTTCAGTAATGTTACTGATTATTAAACGCCTCGAAAGTTACTATAAAGTCATAAATTAAGTTTAAATTATTTATATCTAAATATAAATACTGAATAGAGTACGTTTTAGACATTTTTCTTTAAGAGATAAATAAATGATAATTTGATTTGTTAATACTTAGTTTCTTGTAGTAGAAACCTTTAAGTTTTATACAAATAAAAAGTTTAACTAACTCTGTTATTCTCATTAAAGATACATCGCGAATGTACATCTTTTACTTTAGGTGATTTGTCGAGACTCGCGCCGTAAAAAGCTTTGGAAATGTAAGCTTAAATTGAATGACACAGTAATATTTTTAAGTCGAAATGTCATGTTCTCATAACATAAAAATGAAGGTACTCCTTTTTATTTTTGACTTGTGACTCACGCTCGCTCCGCTCGGTATCGTTCTTTAAGTACATTTTTTTATATGTTGGGACATTATTACACACAGCGCTGTCTAGTTCCATGGTAAGCTACGAAAGAAGCTTGTGTTACGGATACCAGACAGTTGATATACTACATATATAAATTTTAATACATACATATTATAAATATAAACGCCCATGACTGGAGTACAAACATTCGAGTTAACAACTGAATACCCCCAGCGGGACTTGAAGCCGCGACCGCTGGCGCAAGAAAGTAGGGTCACTACAAACTGCGCCAAACTTGTCGTCATATTAACAGTAAGGATTTCTCAAAGCTAGATTTTTCTTGCTGTACATTTGTACAGCATTAGATCCGGACATTACCAGTTATCAACGTAACAAATCCCATCATAATATGTCCAGTGGTTTTCTAGCGATGTGATCACAGACAAACAGACAAAGTATCGATAATAATAAAGTATTTCAGTATGATTCCAAAAAAATATTTAATGTAGAAATTCTACTAAGTGAAAGTCAAATTAGGATAAAGTAGGTAACATATTTTTGAATCACGTCCGTTTTCCTCTTTCTAGAGAGTGGGATATATATTGCATTAACACACTGCACCATCTAGTCCCTTCGTAAGCTAGGTTTGTATTATTGATACTAGAGAGTGGATAAACTACACATATGTATATAACTATAAATACATACATATTGTAAATATAAACACCCATGAATGCGCTACATTCGGAGTCATCACACAAATAAATGCCCTCAGCGGGATTCGAACTTGCGGCTACGGGCACAGAAGTACAAGTGAAGTGGCTGCAAACTGGACGAAGTGTGTCGTAAAAATAAGTGTTGCCTTGTATAGTAAAGATGATCTATGCTATTGCTCATCGTGGTATGTCATATAATTCAATTCAATTCAATTCTCTTGTTAATGGCTTCAACGCGTGCCAGTTGAGATGTCATAATATAATAATAACTTACCATATCGCTGTTAAGATGACGTAAAAGAATAGCGTTGCCATACAACAAAGTTCTGTGTCCCGATCCAGTACCTTTACCCTGAAAATAAAATTGACATATTAGCATATTTTTTAAATATTTGTTTAATTTTCCAGGAACTTGATATCATTGAATATTAAATTATTTAAAAAAATAAAAATATGTTTAATTTTTAATAATAATAATATCAAAAAAGTAAGATAAGACTATACATACTATAATACAATTATTTTAATGAAAATAACTTCAATGGTAATTATAGGTAAGTATATCTACTAACTACCTGTTACTCGGTAATGGTTAATGTTAAGCAAAATTCTTTGAATTAATATATTTATAGAAATTTCATGCTGAAAAACGCTAATATTTTGAGGATATATTATTTAAAAAATATTTTTCATGCTCATTTTGTATTTGATAATAAAAAAATTAATAATATCGAAAATAACATGCATAAATATGTTAATAATATTATTATTATTAACATATTTATAATTAATGTTTATAATTTTTAATTTATTGAATAAATATTTAAAATATGGACTGAATACAATATAAATAATTTAAATTGGATCATACTTATTGTAGAAATAATATAAAACTTTACATAGTTTATTGCATTGCTTACATTACAATTGTAGAAAATAAGCTAAAAATAATACTTTATTATTATGAGATAAATTATCGCTAATATTTAAATACCTATTTATAATTTGAGTTTGTCATGTGTCTCACTAACTTAACTATACTGAAATCTTGTGTTGAAAACCAAAAAAATGTAATCTAACAATGAAATGAAACACATGAATTTCATGATTGAATGATTTGGTTACGAAAAACAGTTTAGCGAGAAAACGAAAATTTTTGAATTATAATCAATTTTGTCAGTCACAAGACGAAGACTGTGACCTCAAAGTCATGCAAAGTAGCCGCGACAAGAAATATCTTGTAAAAATTTTTTTGAAATGATTTATCCCATTACAAATTTTTATGTAAATAAATAAAATCAAGATATAGCTTGTCGTGACCGAATTGGTTACCGAAATTTCATGTACGTATACTCACTAATAAGTTTTCTTTGCCCTGTAAAATTTAAACACGGAGCTAGTACGTAAAAAGGGTATATTATTCACAAATGAAAACATTTATGTTAAACACAATATTATAACGTGTAGATAGACAGATTTGCTTCTTAAAACCTTTTGTAATATAAGATTGTGATAGTTTTGCAACATATTTAGTCATTGAAATAGTAGAACTTAGTTAACTATTTAACTATTTTTACGTGAAATAATAGTTATTATTATTATAAATATCTTAAACATGTTACAAAACTATAACCAAGTACTTTAAAATTTTAAGTCATAACTTTAGTTAAATCAAAATATTTACCGAAAATTATTTAAAGATAGTAAATACAAGGACAGGTGTTCCATTGTTAATTTTACTTCATTTACATTTATATTTAAGAGACGATAAACAAACAATACTTACGGTTTCTGAGCCGGCGGCGGTGACCAACTCCTGTAGGGCTCTCACCGACAAAGCCTGTAAAAGAAAATTATTATAATAACTAGTGACTCAGCCTCGCTTCGCTCCGGTTCGTCCCTAGATTTAGCTTCCTCTTGAATCACTCTATCTATTCAAAAAAAAACCGCATCAAAATCCTTTGCGTAGTTTTAAAGATCTAAGCATTCATAGGGACAGACAGACAGCGGGAAGCGACTTTGTTTTAGACTATGGTGTGATGATACTGAGTAGACAAGAGCTTTTAAAGCTCAGGTGCTTATAAAACCTAAAAAGTTCAGTTCAAAGTCAGGATTACTTGAATTGACAAAAGAAAATGCTGACAATAAAAAAGCGTCTCAAGAATAGTAGAGTCGTAGCGTTCGTTTGTTAGATTTTTTTTTTCTATTAAGAAATCACGACACGTGAGTTTGGTACGTGAGTTATTATACGACATATCATACAAAATGCGCTGTAATAAAAACGCAAGCTTTCTTACAAGCTTTCTCTTCAGAAGGTTTTTTAAACATATAAATATTTATCATAAGTAAAAAAAGGACAAAATCTGAATATTCTATGCAAAAAACATTCAAGTCACGTTCATAATACGAAACTTTTCTTGGATAAAATTGTCACGCCTTCAATATAAAATTAAGAATAACTATATGGAAATTCTTTTCAAGGATCTAAAGGGAATAAAATAAATAAGTTTTAAAAAACTAGATCTTGATTTAGTAAATGGCAATTAAGAAAAGACATTTGTTGAATTGGACAGCAGTGGTAACTAGTAACACGCTGTTTTGGATTACCGTGTGGGTTCAAATCCGAGTCTCACACCTCTGATAATTATCATCATGTGAGAAACGGTGAAAGAAAACATCGTGAGGAAACCTGTCTGAGACTACGTAGCAAGTTTTCCAAAGACATAGCCTGATTTTTTTTTAATTAGGACCAACCCAGTAAGACGTTAAAAAGGGCTGAATACATACAATTTTGTTACATTACGATATTAGATATTAATCAAACATAGATTACTGTATTCATAAATTAAAACATTAATCCAATGCGGGTGCAGTGCAGATACACCTACATCGCCGAACGGTCGATAAATAATAATAATAATAAAATGTTTATTTATTTCAGTACATATAACACAAAAACATATATAACGATGATAATTGCAGAAGTTAAAAACTGTGTCGCAATTACCAACGCCCTCCACCAGCAAAGTAACAAAAAAAAAACAAATATGTACATCCATCAAACCAAAAAAATAAAAACATTGAAGAAAAAAATCAAAATAGATGGGGCAAATTGCGTGACAGAACATGAAAAATGGACTTTCGCAAGGATCTATAATTTTTATTTATTTATAGTAGAAAAGCCGAAGCAGGTCAATATAAATATAATATTTATGGAAATATTTTTTGATAAACTTATTTTTCTTACTTATCCACCACAGTAATGACATAATGATAACAAAGTACATAAAAACGAGTGAAAAGAAAAAGGCTGATATGAAGGGTATTACAACTATAATACTTCGGAAAATATTTCATAGATGGATCGTCTAATATAACATGACTAGAATTCCCTCTTTTATTAAGAAGATTAACATCTAAAATATCCGATAGATTTTCTTTATTAAGCTCCTGTTTACAAGAGAGTACGTATAATAACTAACAGACTATATCAAGATTTGTATACTACTTAGTACAGTACAGCAGCGGCTTTGCCTCGCATTCAAGCATAGGATTATTTGCTAAATCCATCATAATCGTTCCAGCCGTTTTGAAATTTATAGGGAACATACACATCGAGTTTTCTGGAAAACTAGCGACTCGCCTTCGCTCAGCTCGGGTTCATCCTTAGATTTAGCGTTAGCAAAGACGCGGGTTCCGCTAGTAAAAGTATACAAAGATTGACAAGTTATATACTAAAACCTTTCTCCAGAACCACTCTATCCATTGGTGAAAACAGCATGAAAATCGCTGCAGTAGTTTTTGAGTTTATTGCGAACAGACAGACAGACGCCGCGGAGGACATTATTTTATATTATGTAGTGAAGCATACTAAATATTAAATTACCCACCTGCTCAATTACGAATACACACTGCGATAGATCCGGCGGTATGTTCTTATCAGCGATGTTCTCAAGAAAACAGTGTCGGTTACCGAACCCTTCTGCTGCCAGACACACTCTCTCTCCGGTAGCTGTGCATGACAAGCACACCATGTCTTCCTGTTGATAGAAATAGATTTGATTTGATTAGGTTTATTGAAAATTAGTAATAGACTAAAAAGAAATATAAAATAACAACAGATCTAACATATTAGAATATGTCTAAACTTATATTTTCTTTCTTCTTCTCTCTTCTTTTTTTAATATGAAGGATCTCTTTTGTAACATAATGGAACTTAAAATACCCCATATTACTATATTACGTTGAAAGTATTGTTAAGGCCAAGATAATGATTCGACGGCAAAGAATGTGACCCAATACATAAGTTAAAAAATAAAAAGTCAATTATATGTCAATAAAAGATTGTGTTAGACTTTGTTTCAAAGAACACTTGTTTCAACACTCGCGTGTTGAAAGTCTTTTGTTATTCATGTTATAGTCGACAGCCACACTGAAATGTTTATTATTGGATACCGTCGGATACAAATTAACTATTTTTCTCTTGTTTTCCTTAAAGATATAAGAATTATGAAATTAAAATATGACGTTTAATACATAGATCACTATTAGTAACAAGATTTTCCAACGATGGCCCTGACTGTTGTAATATTACAAAAGTTATAAGCAAAGTGAAAGTAAGTTGCTAGTAAGAAATATTACTCGCTTTGCTCGGGTTCCTTCATACAATTCTCTCGGCTCTCGCAAGTACCTTGCGAGAGCCGAGAGAACTAAGACCTCCTTAATCCGGCCTTGTCACAAAATCCGTTCCTAGTGGACCTCTAATTAAAAACCACCTCTGCCAAATGAAATCTAATAAACGTGAAGCGTTATCGATATTTCGTGATGAGTGAGTGACCTTTCGCTTTTACATGTTTAGATAAATAAGTTATTAGACTGCCTCGTGACTGTAAGCGCCGAGGTAGCTACTCTCATCAATTAGTCAAATAAACAATTTATTAATTTGTTGACTTAAGAGCTGTATTGGTTTAATTTTCCAGCTTTTAATAAAAGAAAACAAAAATGGCGAAAAATTTTATATCGGTGTTATTTACCAGCCTTAAATCACAATAAATAAATGTTGCGACATTATCACCCATGCGCCATTTAGTTCCGTAGTAAGCTATGAGGCTTGTGTTACGGATACCAGATAGTTAATTGACTTCATATAGATATATAGCTTTTTAATACATACATATTATACAGTCATATATAAGTTTAAATACATACATATTATAAATATAAACACCCATGACTCGAGAACAAATATTCGTGTTCAACAAATTAATTACCCCAGCGGGAATCAAAGCCGCTGGCACAGCAAGTAGGGTCACTACAAACTGAGACACATATTTCCTTCATAATATAAGTAATTTTAGTTATAAATAACCTTTCAATGCAAATGATTCAGCAATCATCTTTTGTTATTATAAGTATTATGATAAAAAGAATTCGAACGAATTTCAAGATACTTCACTTTTCTTTAAGGCCTGAAGTAAACATAAAATGACGCGTAAGACGATTCGTATCGTAAGGGTTGTCAAAGTGTAGATCCTAAACTACTGAAAAATAACAAATATTTTTTTTTCCTAAGTCTAAATTTGATTAAAGCAATTTAGACAAATGGACAAAAATTCTAAATATTTATTATTCTTTTCAGCCACTGTTTCGATGATACAATATTTAAAGTAATTAAAATTTTATCTATACATAATAGTTTTCAAAATTTTAATAAGAATATATGCTCTGTAATAGTAAATTGAATTAGTCACGATTTCCTATGCGTTTCATGAAAGCAAGCTTAAATTATTACCTTGACAAAATTGATTGTCAAGAAATACGTGCAAGTTTAGCTTCATATTATGAATTTTGAATCATATTTTCGCATCGTAGTATATACATACAAAAAATGACATCGATCGTATTTTGACCTGCATGTCTCAGAAAAAAATAAATAAGTTTTCGAAATGCATGTGAAGTCCGCCAACTCGCACTAGGCCAGCGCGGTGGACTATAACCTGATCCCCTCGTACTGAGGGAGGCCCGTGCCCAGTAGTGGGACGTTAAAAAGGGCTGATGATGATGATTTGTAAATATTTGACGTTTCGTTTGGCTCAGTCTGTAGCGACGTTACCTGCTGCGCCAGCAGTCGCTGGTTCGAGTCTTGCTGGGGCATTCTAGTCGTGGGTTATTTATAATGTGTATCTACGTAAGGTTATGTATTTGTAGTGTATCAGCTATCCGGTATCCATAACACAAGCCTCGTAGCTCACCACGGAACTAGATGATACTGTGTTTCAATATCGTATTATATTTATTTAATCACTGTGCGCAATTTTTATGTAAATATATATGATAATATAAACAAATACACTAATTCAGTATAATCTCACTTCATAAAATCTTAAACCAAATCGTGACTTATCTAGACCTACATCTACCTGTCTGTACTAAAATCTCCAGGAAGCTGCGTTGACGTCAATTCTAGTATCATTTATAAAGATGGAAATAAACTTTGCAATCTTATTCTTAGACACGATATATATAACTTGGCCACATTATTAACATATGCCTACTCTTTCAATGATTCAATTAATTTAATATACTAACGAATCACCCTTAATCCGCTCGGGTTCGCCCCTAGATAAGTTATAAGGGTTAGAAATAGATTTATCAAAAATAAATTATTAATCAAACAATCTAAAAAAACTAATGATTTGGCCTCTATAAAAATTATTATAAAAATTAAATATAAAATATATGGCTATTACAATAAGATTTTTAAAGAAATATTCAATGTATAGAATCGATAATTTGAATTTTGCTTCACCTTTATGTATGGACAAGTAGAAATGTCTGATCCTATATTTCCTTGTAGATGTATCATTTGTATGTTTTATTTTTTATGTATACATAGTACATATTATTATGTTATATAATTTATTTCTTATACCATCGTAAAAATAATACCTCTTTTATTGTAAAACATATTTTATTAGCTATTCTTAGTACTTAATGATAACGTAAAAGGAAAAAGTTATTTTTTTAGTTTTTGTAAACGACGTAATATTATTAGTTTACTCTAATTAATCAAATACTTTGAGGAATACTTGAATAATGAATTGGAATTAGACCGAGGTATAATTAATGTTTATAGATACTGTCAGAGTTCGTGGTTTGGTCCTTAATCGGGCTTTTTGATGAGAAACTTTTTTAATTTTACTTGTTACGAAATTAGATTTCTTCTGCCATTTTATTCATACCAAACAAAAAATAACCGCGATTTTTTTTCTTTCTGTTGTCTCAAGAAATGTTAAGAAAATTTATTGGCAGATAAACGGAGGGACGCTTTTCAATACTATTGTAATGTGAATGTATGTTTGTTTTTAAGTAACAGGTCAGCTACTGGTAGTAATAAAACCTTGGCAAAATGTAACGTTGCCAATATAACATAATACTATTTTATTAGCGAGCTTAATTAGTTAAAAATTTATGCATTTTATTTTCGATACAAATGGCGGTAGCCCAATGCTAAAACGTTCGCTAGGGTTTCGTACTTCTGATATTTTCATGTGCAAATCTTTTATTATTTCCCTAACACTACCACTTCTAAAAAAAACTTTGCAAGTTTTCGAAAGACATGCGAGGTCTACCAACTCGCACAAGGCCAGCGTGGTATAGGTACCTGTCTGTTCCTTTACATCCTCATTGCTATCTTATTTGAAGAAGGTATTTATGTAACTTACAATTTCAAGTATAAAAAAGTCGATAGTCGATATTTTTTTTAGTGGCAGCCCTAAATATTGACGTTCAAACCTATTACCTGTGGCAAAGATTTAATAGGAGTGCTTTAATTAACGGAACCTTCGCAGCTTTCGTTTGAAAGCTTCGGAAATAGGTTATTTGCAAAAGTGTAAAATTTAGTATTCAAAGAAATTTGCTAAAATCATCCCAGTTATGTAGATTATTGTAACTACTGTTATAAGTGCAAAAATTTGTTCAAACATTTGATACAATGTAACAGCTAGATAGATTTAAATAAAATTAAGTAAGAGTACTGTACATAACTACAAATAAATATACATTTTTCTTCGAAACGGTTTACTTCATCGGTCGTCGGTAGTCGGGTAAATAGTAAATAAATGGCGTAGTGAAACTACTAAATTTATCATAGGTTCAATTCCGGACAAAAGCATAATATAGTTTGCTACGGGTAAGTTTTTATCTCAATTGATATTTAATTACAACACTTTCATCGCCATTTTTGCTAATAATATTCTACTACTTCTCTCCAACATCCACATCAACTTAAAAAAATATATACTTATTATGTAATTTACAAATATTGCACTAAGTCAGATTTTTTATACTGATAGTATAAATACAGACAGATATATTTCGCTTTCCTTGAATCCGATAAGTTCGACGAGATAATGATATTAAGAATCTCTCTGACTTGTAATGTAAGTATCTTCGTCTATTCAGTACCTACTTCAAGCGGCGAAGAAAAATGTGATATTTCATATGCGAAGATTGCGAGATTTGATTTGATTGCTCTTAGCTAGAGAAAAGAACTGATAAGTTATTGAATGTTGTCGTAAGAGAACAATGTTATTGAGACAAACAAGATTATAAATTATTATATAGATATTATGAAACCTACCTAACTAAACTGTCAACGCAATGTTATAAACAGAACATGGTACTAGATAACTTCTAACATTTAAAAGTTCTGTGGTACTAGTGTATAGTAAAGTTTTTATTTTGTATATGTTATTGCAATAATTTATTCAAGGCAGTGGTAGCCCAGCGGTGACGCGCTTGCTTGGATAACCGAGTGATGCGGGTTCGAATTCGGGTCTAGCACCTCTAAAACTTTTATGTGCGAATCATTTATAACATGATTTCTTGTCCTTCGATGAAGAAAAACATCTTGAGGAAACCTGCATATCTGAGTGAACCTAGCAAGTTTTCGAAAGACATGTATAGTACGCCAACCCGCACTCGTCCAGGGTGGTGGACTATGACCTGATTACCCTTGTATTGAAAGCAGGCCCATGCCCAAGAGTGGGACGTTAAAAAAGGGCTGAGTACAATCTTATTACAAGGTGGAATGGTATTATAAATAACTTATTGTAATACCATTTCAAACCTCAATCACTGTCTTTTGCACGCTCCATCTAATAATTATAGTATAATTTGAATTTGGTCGTAGACAAAATGGAAGTAGGGCGATATATAAATGTACATATAAATGTACCAAAATCGCTGTCTATACTCGCCGATGTGATAAAACAGAAGTTATTAGGGGTTGGGGTGGCTGACTTCGACAAGTGAAAGAGAGCATCAATATTTTAGAGTCAAATAAAAATATTTTTACGATCATTTTCTTGCTATAGGGTGGGCTAAAATAAAAATAAAGTGTAGGAAACTACGAAGTTTTATTTTTACATCGTAAGTTTTGAAGTGAGAATATTTGATACACTGTTTATTATTACCTAATAAAGTAACTGTGCCGATAATTCATTAAATATTTCAAAAAATATTTTTAACATTAAAAAATAAAAAAATGTAATACTACACTCGACCAGGGTATTTTTTCCTAGTTCCTGTAGAAAATGTTTAGTATTTTTTCTTTTACTGTCATAGAAAGACAGTATAAATAAAATTCAAATAACTAATTATCAAATAATGGCCTTCATGGTGATTTTACTTAGGTACTATTCTTTCTAAGGTCATAAATAATTCAAACGTATTTATTTCAGACACTTTTCTTTAATGTTGTTTCACTGGTGTAAGTTTATTAGAAACTTCAACTTAACGACTATCCTTACTAGGTGGTTAAAAATAAAAAATATGGTGTATTTATGTGTGCGTGCGTGCATGTGGATGAGTGTGTATACATTCATAGATAGACTTTGAAATAAAAATATAAAATGCCATTATGTGTGCGTAATTACGCGTGTCTGTACACTGTACACACACAATCACATATTTGAACTATAAAAATACATAGGCTATCAAACGGCTGGACGAATATCCTATATAATATCCATAAACGAGAAATACCTAACGCATTATCCCATATTGTAACGATATATATACACCATATTTGTATGTGTAAAAATAGATAGCGGTAGACACAGAATCGGCTGCCAAATCCCAGAGGTGATTCACAAAGCTGATATATAAATAGAATACGACAATTTATACTAAATATAAAAACTCGTATGAAGTCATATGTTAATAAATCTACCTTAGAGAGTATTTTTTAATTCATTAGCTTGCCATTTTATATGCCGTAAGGTGGAAATATATTAATAATATTTAAAATGTATATATGCAAAATATTCTTTAACTTATTTTTGTTATCATTTTTACGTTCTTTCTAAACATATAAAGATTTCAAGATTGGAGAGATAAGAGTAAAAGAGTTTTCTAAGTTTTCCTTTATTTTTAGTTGGTTATAATATGGAGCTAATCGGCTAGATAGTACAGGAGCAACCTGCATCATGACGCACCGCCAGGCGCCCATTTTCTTTTTAATTTTTTTCTACTTGTTTATTATTTAAGCGAATTAATAAAACTAATTGAGCGAGACAAACAATAAAGAGTCTGATTTATTACAAATGAAACTATATTTTCGGAATTTGTCGCGGATTTATTTTGACTTTTGGTTCCCGACGTTCCTTTATAATGTTTTATTATTTATTAATCATTATAGTACTATCACTCTACTTAATTTAACAAAGTACATTTTTATAAATCTTCGAATAACAGCTATCTCCACTATAAAACACCCATAAAAATAAATTTAAAATTTCAGCTGAATAAGTATGAAATTAGATCAATTGCTTCTGTTTAATATTCATTTGGATTAAAGGTACCTAAATATACAGGTATTAAAAAAGCAAGGTGGGTAATGAATATCTTTTTTATTTGGAGCCGTTTACACTCGCTACTCGGTTGCGAACCGCAGTATAATATGTATTCTTCTTTTGGCAAGGGATCAACATTAACTTTAACAGTAATATTATTAGAAGCCTATGTGTTACTTCAGGTAGATTATTATCTAACTCCCCCAACGTACGTTATAGTTTTCACCTTGTCGTAGTAGGGGAACTTAGAAGTATCCGGCAGGCCAGCCGGGCGCGAAGCCAAGAAACGCTCAAAGACCGTTAACTGATGAAACTATGCTATAATATAACTATTATTTCGTGCTATTTATTACTGTTTTTTAGACTGCTAGTACCTTTCTGTCTGTCCGTTTCGACAAATCTCTAAAATGGCTGGGTTAATTTTGACGGGACTTTCACTCGCAGATAACTAATGTTATAAGGATTTAAATATTTATTTGTTTTATATTAACATGAAGCTCTCTGCAGTCTATAATGACAACATTGTCACTAAATAAAAGTTATGGAAAAATCAACTGAACTTAAGCATTTGTTTAAGCATTAACGATTAAAAGTCCACACACCAACTAATTACAAGCTCTCAACTAAATATGGTAGACTTATTCGTTTATAGCTTAGAATTCAAACGCCTAAAGCTTATTTGCAGAGTTAGCAAATAAATTCAAAGCTCTCTGGAGAAATAAAAGGCGAGCTGCACCAGTCCGAGCAACAGGAAAATTTAGTTCGTAAAATTTTATTACGCCTTCATTCGGAAATAATCTCAGAAAGTACATTCATAGTAAACAATACCTATTAGAAATTGTTATAATAATTTGGCAATTAGTGTTTTTTAAAGTTATTAAAAGTCATTTTAGCGACAATTTTTTTGACTGACAAAGTAGGTATATCTTTTAACCATGGAGTAAATGGAGTTCGCATGCGGGGACAACCGCGCTTACTAATAGCACACTAAAGTATAGTTTACTCGACGAAATTGTTGACAGTCGTTGCTATATTATGTCAGTCTATGTCATAGTCACGCGCTCCCGTTTTAAAAGTGTAAAAAACTAAGAACAATGCCTAGTTTTTCAATTAAATGATGTGGAAAGTGTACTGCTACTTCAAGTTACAAAAAAGACGGGATCACATTTCATAGGTAAGTGGTTTTCTACTCCATTTTATTCAATTCATAAAAAAATAAAATTAATTTTTAATGTCAGAATAGTATATCGCGTCAACGTTGATGTCTTGTCTATTTTTCTCGTTAGTGCTGTCGCAGCATCGCAACGATTTATATCGATATAATTCAAGATTAGATGAATTTTTATTTTATTGTAGGTATTATTATTGATTTATTTTAAAACAAGTGGGGCCTAGGATAATTAAAAAATTGTATTTTGTATGATTTAAAATTTGCAGATTTCCCAACAATGATAGCCAGAAGAAAGAATAGAAATAGCGTCGTATGCTCCAGACATTTCACACCGGATTGCTTTCAATCTTTGAAAAATAATACACGTCGATTATATAGGTCATCAGTACCTATATTATATTTACCTTCTCTGGTACCTATCTTTTAGTGTATTGAAGTTTTACATAGCCTGGTCATGCACATATTATTAAAATATTTTTACAGACCCTTCCAGATGATTCAAAAACACTCAAGATCAATCGCCTCCATTAAGAGATATTAAGAAAGAATCTTCTAAAACCACGGTAATATTAATAAATAAAAATGATGATGCTTGTTATACCTATAAATAATAACTACCTTAATTTTTACACAATCACCGTATTTATTGTCTAAATTATATTTTAAATGTCCACGAAATAGTAATCCCAGACAAAAATCTACTTTTTATGTCCCTGTCACCAGAACTAAATTTGCAAAAAATTCATTCATCAACAGAAGTTGTGATCAATATAATAAACTTTTTATTAGTAATGACATATTTCATCTCTGTCTTAATAAATTTAAAATTAATGTTATGCACAATTTGATTAATGTAAGCTGTTATTGATTTTATTATTTTACATTATTAATCTAAAATATTTTATTCAATGAATTATATTTTAATGATTTTATTTATTTGAAATTATTGATTGTTATTGCATTTCTCTCTCTCTCTTGAATTTGTTAGTATATTTTTTTAATTGTCATTTGTAATATTTTGCATCTATATCTATTTCTTTGTAATAAGTGTTATGTTAACAATGGAAACTTTTATTGGTTATGTTTCTATTAATTGTTTGTTATTTATAAATTTTATTGTAACACCGTTTGTTTCCTAAATATATAAATAAATAAATAATTCCGTGTGCATTTATTGTACCTACTTGTGGCTTCTCTTAAATATTTAAATAATATAATGCAGATAATTTTATAGGAGCCATAATAGAAATAATATTATAATAATAATAGTAATAAATAAAAATAATAGAAACCCTAAAGATTATATAAGAAAAATAAATTCAAAACTTATCCATTTTAAGAATCAGTAAATATCTAATATATATAAATCACGTGTCACGTTGTTTGTTCACGATGGACTCCTAAACTACTTAATCGATTTTAACCAAATTTGCACACCGTATACAGTTTGATCCGACTTGAAAGATAGGATAGCTTACATCTTAATTTATAATCGCAATATTATTTTATTTTAAATTAAATGTTTATTATACGACTTTAGTGTACTTATCGGCTAGTTCTATAAAATCCTAATAGATAGTGGTTTGGCATCTAAGTTGCACAGATATCCCGTAGATGGCGCAGTATTTTTATTTCTAGATTATAGATAGCGCGTGGCCAAAATGTAGTAAGGAGTAGTATTTTTATTTTCTTAAAATATATATAAAAACCGTTTAATTTATTTTAACTTACGCTGTTTGCTAGTAAATAATATATATTCATAAAGGTCTTTAATATAAATCACTTGTTCTATTAAAAAATCTAAATCTCTGTATCGCAAACCAATCCTTACACTAGCAATAAGTCACACAATTATCGATATCAATATTTTTAAGTAATTCTTTTGGAATCCCTAGAGAATCAGTCATCACTTGGTTGTCACTTCGTTACCCAATCACAGCTAGCGAAGCTTACCTCTCCCCCCGCCGTAAATTAGTCAATTTGAGCTAATACAAAAATATGCCGATTCACACTCCATTGATTTTATCCTCCTAGCTTTTAACCAAATAGGGGCTACGAGAACTCATGAATAATTGATATATTTAACTCTCATTCACATTCAGCGATATGCGAAATTTATGTAACGTATAGATATTTTTATTTAATGTTGAGAAACATTTAAATATAAAATTCTTTACGTCCTTTTTACAAATGAACATTTCGTACAAGCTTATATGCAAATTATGAACAGCGTGGTACGAAAACGAATCCTTTAAAAAAAGGACATTCTCAATTGGCATACATTGTACATACATTGTACATATTATAGCTTTTGCCCGCGACTTCATCCGCGAGGTAATCCATATAGTTTGCAACCCCTTTTATCATTTTAGGGGTTGAATATTAAATCTTTTAAAAAATGTAAGCCAAGTTTGAAATTGATCAATTTCAAACCAGATTTCGGCCAGAGCGGCTGATACTTAGATATTTATAAATAAAATATAAAAGACATAACACCTCGTCTTATCGCCTTTACTGGTGACAGGAGAGCTTAACGCTCATTTTCACCAAAAGAATTGGCATTCCATTCAGCGGGTGAATGCGGCCAGCATTCTTGCCAACATTCTATGCGGTCACGACTTGTACAGTAATAATTAATTAAGTGTTCATTTGCTTTGTATATATTTTATATACCTATTTATGATTTCCTTTATTGTAAAGAAATATTTTACATATTATATAACAGTTTATGGCTCAGTTGGTCTCTTGGTAGTGATCCTACTTTCTGCGCCAGGGATCGCGTATTCGAGTCCCGCTGGGAGCATACATTTGATGAGCACGAATGTTTGTACTTCAATCATGGGTGTTTATATTTATAATATGTATGTATTTAACATCGTAGTTTACCACGGAACTGGATGGCGCTGTTGTAAGAATGTCCCAACATATTTAAAAGAAAAATTTAAAAAAGTTTTTAACCTGCCTGTTATGTATGTTTATTTGGTTGTAAGTTTATGTATATGTTAGTTTGGTATCCACACAAATCACTTTAACTATCAGTTAACTACAGTGACTAATAATCCTCTTTTTGGAGTTGTCGGGTAAAAACAAAACTTGAGGAGTTTATGTTCATAAAAAATTGTGCACGACTTGCAAGTCATTTCATGCATCATATTACTGTGGCTAACAATGAACCGCCGAAACCGAAAAGCTTTGACCGCAGACAGGGATTGCTTGGTTCAAAATTACAAAAATATATGTTCATTTTGTCTCAAAAACTCATTTTTCTATACAAATAAAAGTCTAACTTTGTCGAATCTGTTGACTATTTTTTAGATAGTCTAATTGAAATTGAAATTAAACTTCTAAGAAATCTCAACATGGTAAAATTTGAATTTTTTGTAGAATACTTATAACGAGAGCGAAGCCGCGGATAATACTAGTTAAACAAAATACAGAACCTCGAAAAGCTACGCGATGTAACAAATTTGAATCGTATAGTAAAACCCCCCAAAGCCGGTATTTGTAAACTTAAATATTATATTATTTACATATTTACATATTTAATTACCTCCTCATAATGGAAATAATGGCTAATATTTATTAATATTCATAAATTATAACAACTTAATTGTAATCGTGGCAGAACTTTAATGGAATAAGCTTTATTTATTGTTTAAGCGTTCGAGTTTCCGGACTATTGAAGGTCGCAATTGTAGGTCACTACCAGTTTAATTTAATATTGGTAAGAATCAACATGAAGTTTTTAAAAGCAAAAAATAAATATTACTAGTAGGACATTTATTTGGAAAAAAAAATAACTACACTTTTCTTCAGTGTCCTAAATAAGCTTTTTTTACTTAGCTTCTTAATACAAGCGACCTAAACAAAAGTTGTCAGTTGCCAGAGACTAAATATGGTCGAAAAATATAGGTAACTGTTTACCTAGCGGGTTCAACTATAACTAAAAACTATACAGGTTCACTATAAAATCAAAAAGATTTTCATCAAAGTCTGTTAAACAGTGTAGGAAGAGGAAAATAGGGAAACACGCACACTCCATTTAATATTAAAAAAGACCTGACAAACATTTGCCGTTTACGTCATGAAATATACAAAATAAATTAAATAATACCGACAGTGTTACATCTGTGACATAATTGACAACTGAAGCAATTATACGGTCGTGTACAAATAGAATTTATGACATTCAGATTGTATCACGATTGTATACACTTATTATGAGACTAGTGACTCAACCTCGCGTTACTCGGGACGTTCCTACGTCTTTTTTATATGAATAAAACCAACATTAAATGTTGAGTGCCAACGGTCGCGGGTTCAAGTCCCGCTGGGAGCATTCATTTGTTAAACTCGAATGTTTGTACTCCAGTCATGGGTGTTTATATTTATAATATGTATATATTTAAACTTATATATCTTCGTAGCTTACCACGAAACTAAATGCGCTGTGTGTAATAATGTCCCAACTTATTTATTTATTTATATTAATACAATTGTGAAAACCACACCCAAATTCGTTGAGCCGTTTCTGAGATTATCGAGCATAAACGCACATAGAAACAAACCCACCGACAAACACATAGAAATTGTAAAAATTATGGTTTTTAGTTCAATTGCGTTAATGAAGACCCTAATACTACTTTTTTTCAAATATTTTTATGTAGTACAGATAGCGATTAGTTACAAAATTATATTATGTATATTATAGATCTATAAAGCGTTTATATTCATCTATAGCGTTTATATACGTATCTATATAATAGTATGTTATTAATGTTAAAACTTCTTACAATATTTAAAACAAAAAATAAAGAGCTATTTTAGAACTGCCGTTTTTCGAGCGCACGTGGATGATGTTTAAAATATACGCCCATGTTGTAATTTTAGAATATTTACTTTTGTGATGTTTGCTAATAATTGAGTTAAACGTAGTTATGTTAATTTTAATTATATTTCGTGCTTCGTCCTCGAGATTAGTAATGTTAGTAAAAAGTATTTATATGAACACTAAGTAGTAACGCATAGGTACCACCACTTCTGCACTATAGTTGAGAAAAAAGATCTTAATATGACTAAAAATGTTTAATCGTTTTATTCCTTTTTTATTTTACCTTGTCTTAATCGTTTTCTTCCTTTTTTATTTTACCTTGTCTTTAGCAATGGCGACAGAGCTTCATTCGCATTTTAGTGCTCAACCACTTCGCACCTCTTAATTAAATTAAGTACCTACGTTAAAGTTTCGCACTAATACGTATTATACGCCGTTACTATGCCCAAGTGTAAAAGTAATGGGAATTTGACTTGATATTTCAAGTGTATCTTCGAGCTTTGATTCGTCAAAGGAACTATCAAAATGTAAGTTTTTTTTTAAATAACCTAATCTAATTGAATTTACCAGATTAGTCTGAGAGACTATCACGCCGCTTTATATATTAAGGGCTCTTTAGATTATTATAATCCTATGCCAGTGTTCCGAGGCAATAGCTTAACGAGTAATTTTAATAACCTACTCTAATTAAATGTACCTACCATATCAGTCTGAGGGAATGTTTCGCCACATTTTAAAACCTTACTTACCTCAAATTATGCATCAGAGTAGTCTGATGGACTATCCTGCCGCTTTTTATATTAAGGGTACTCTAAATAGAGTATTATAATCCTATGCCAGTGTTCCGAGGGAACAGCTTGACGAGTAATTTTAATAACCTACTCTAATTGAATGTACCAGATAAGTCTGAAGGACTATTTCGCTTGTTAAAACCTTACTTACCTCAAATTATGCACCAGAGTAGTCTGTGGGACTATCTCGCGCATATTATCATAGCCAACACATAAAAAATGCACCAGGGTTGTCTGCGGGACTATTCCGCCGCTTTTTATATTAAAGGCTCTAAATAGAGAATTATAAACCTATGCCAGCGTTCTGAGGGAAAAACTTGATGAGTTTTTTTTTTTAATAACCTTTTCTAATTGAATGTACCAGATCAGTTTGTGGGACTGTTTCGCCACATTCAAATAATATGGTATTGCACCTCTGTTATCTTAAATCATGCATCAGAGTAGTCTGCGGGACTATCTCGCGCATAATATAATAGCCTTTACATTAAAAATGCACCAGAGTTGTCTAAGGGACTCTCACACCGCTTAGTATATTAAGGGCTTTAAATACAATTATAAAACTCTGCCAGAGTGTTTGAGGGAAGAATTCCACTAGTAATTTTAACAACCTATTCTAATTGAATTTACCAGATCATTCTGAGGAACTATTTCTAATATGGTAATGTATCTCGCTTATCTTTATTTATGCATTTGAGTAGAGAGAGAGTATTCACCTTTCCTTATCAGACTTGGAAATGGCGATTCCTTGTTTTAAACCAAGAATCCCAAGCTAAATCGATCATGTCGGTACATTAGCCATACTGCCGCCATATGCCAGCGAACATTGAAGTTGCTCCTGCTGGCCACAAGTTACGTGACGTGTGCAAAACTCTGACCTGTCAGACGTTTTAGGAGCGGGCCCATCAATAACAATGGAATATAGCCCAGGCATATACAAAGAAGTGGCAACTAGATTACAGTCTAGATAATATAGGCTATATTATATAGCCACGCTGCTGATTAATCCTTAAAAGTCTTTGAGACAAAGCTATCGAGGCGGAACAGAAACTCCTGACATCTGTTATTACAACCTTGAATAAGGTATATAATGAATTCATTAAGGACCTAGTGTATGTCTGACGAATCTTTTGTGACATACAAGATTAAGAATCGGAAATTCCAGACGTAATTTTGCTCTATATTCTATCATAAGAATGAAATTAATGGATCATAAATTTCTATTTGGAAACAACTTGATAGATCACAGAAAACTGCAAAAGCAGTTTCTTAATCGAGCTTAGATCTTGAACCTAAAATCCCTCATAAATGTTCTCATGTGATGGATACTTCAGGCAGGAATTTAAACTGGAAAACGAGAGCCATTGTTCACAGGCAGCCGGCGCGCTGTCAGCAGCGTATTCAACCACCTGCAATTCAGGTGAACGAGACGTCTCAAGGAACCTCGTCGCACACCTACACGCAGCAGCCCAAGCAAACTCGCCGGACCTAGATCCGGTACGATATGCAGGTAGGCTTACATATTATCGAAAACAATGGTCCCCAATTAGTCGAGATGGTTATATTATGCTGTCATTCTTTAATGGTAACGAATGATATGAAGTTTAATAGTTTAGCCTATTAAACTTGTATACCTAAACAAAAAATTATATTCGAATTCGCTAACTAGTACCAACTAGTAATAATTTATGGACAATAATAATAAATTATTAACAATTGGAACTATTTGCAATTGCGAACCATGCTGTAATCAATTTATATCGCATGTGTCCTTAATACCAAAACCGAATTACGGAGGTTTATTTTAATTTTAAATGCTAAAATAAGTTTATCGACACATCTCGTATAACTCTAAAGTTAGTAACCAAAGAATTCTATACCGCGACTTTAGATCTTAAAGACGCCTATTTTTTGTTAAGTATTCACCAAGCTCTCAGAATTATTATGTTATCAAATAATTGATTTAATGTATTCAGCCATGTGACCTGTGATCTGTGACATGACCAATCAGCATCTGTACAGCACCGTTCAATATGTACTAAATTATTGAAACCTTTAATTAAATTATAGCGTTTCTGTGGTTATCTATCAACGATATATACCTTGATGCGTACCTATTGCGCTTTACTTATATAAAGTGTACTCAGAAATTTGAGATCATACAGAATCTTTTAAGAACTTTACGATATATGAAAGTACATAAGTGCCCTCTAAATCGTGCAAGTATTATATTATATGCTATGTCATAGATAAACATAAATGGCAATCAAGTTTATCTTCGGAGAAAAGTAAAGAAAAGTAAAAAAAAAAAGAACTCAACGCTTTAAGATACGTTTATTTACTGAATTGTTAAGATTGTTAGTTTCAGCCTGCCCTGCTGTAGAATATGGTCAGCTGTATACGAAAGAGCTGGATTCTGGAACGCTGCAACTACCTTGCTTGTACTTGGTAATATTACGATTACGAAAAATATACGTCCCTTTTAAACTCTACCCGACTTAAACTGATGACTAATTCTATTGATAATTTAATTCATAGAATTAGGAATTAACTTTTTCTTTTTTTTTTGGATATACCCTCTGACGCTCAACTACGGGGGGGGATGCAGCTTGTAACGGGCAAACAGCTAGTGGTTGTTGGTCCGGTACTGTAATTTCATTCTGTATCATCTAGAACTTACAGCTTAATCTTAATTACTACAAACTTTTTAATTTCTGCCTCATACATTAAGTTTCAGAATAACGTGTTTGCAAAGCCCAGGCGGATCCATCCCATTGTTGAGAGGGAACCTTCTTACAATGACAAAGCGGTATCAACAAATCTTGACAATGTCCTGTGCTCACAAATTGATTTTATTTACTAGGTTTTGAATTAAATGTAGTAATTATATCTTTTGGCAAAAAGACACTGAAGCCCTAGCTGTTGAAGCATATATTGACTGGTTACACCATTATTTTTTCTATGCATAACCACCAATCGATGTGCATTTGACAAAGCACTACGTTTATTATTTTCAGATCAAGCTGAGGGTATTGTAGTGGTACCCTACTGGCTCACAATCGTGGACCTCTCTATTTACTCGCTTATTGACATGAAATATTCTAAAATTGGACTCTAATATTCCAGGAATCGCACTTACCACGCAACCAAACAGCTTGCCGGAGTATAATCGTTATACTCTTATTTCTTAAGACGCTATGTCCAACCCGGCGACTTATATATTATATTGATATCCCTAGCTGATAATACAATTATGCAATATGACGCTTGCCTTAGACGTTTGTTTTAAACTGCAAAAATACGGTCTTAAACACGTATGAACCTATAGCAATACAGTTTTTCCACAAGTATATTTAATAATGAGGCTCAATATGGCACCATCATTAGTCACAGAGCAGCTCATCGCTCATCACTACCAAAATGGGATACCATTACTTATACCTTTAAATTATTTAACCACGTTATTTCCAAATGAAAACTTATCTCTAGATATATTCAAAAAGAAACGTATTACTTTGTTTTCTTTAGTGACAAGTGACAACTGACAACAGACAGCCCACAAAGTTACAGATACATAATATCAAAATGTAATTGTATCAAGTAAAACTTTATAGAACGAATTAAATTAAAAATATTGTTTTGCAGTAAAAATTTGCCCCGCAAAAACTCTTATTGCATAATATTATATAAACAAGATAAAGATTTTTTGTCCAGCTCCTCTCGTAGCACACGCCATACGTCCATATACAGGACACTTTAACTAGTTACCTTAGAAGTCATTATGAAAATTTCTTAGCTTTTCTAGCTATTCCTCTTTGTAAACTTTGCAAGATTTTATAACATACCATTTACTAACATATTTAATAATACCGCTTTAGCCAGTCTATACATTCATTCTGATTATAATTATATTCCTTTTGAAATAAGAATATAGTTCATTTGTTATTATTGTTCGATCCATGTACCCCACCTTACCTCAAAGAGCGCTTTTCATTCCTCGGTCACTCACATTCTCGCTTACTTCGCTCCAATCATAACTTTATCCTAAAAATTCCTTCTCACTCTTCTTCCTTCTATAGTAACTCCTTTTCTGTCACAGCTCCTCGTCTTTGGAACTCTCTTCCCCAAAATATTAGGAATGCGAAATCGCTATTGATTTTTAAAAAACTTTTAAAGGACTACTTTTTTTACTCTATAATTAATTATTTTCTTGGCTAGTTCTTCCTTTTATCTTTTTAACTTTTGATTATGATAAGTATTCGTAATTCTTGCCTTTTATGTCGTTATATATAGTTATTTGTGTTGATCTAGTTTATAAACTTATTATTAGTATATATTTTGTATATGTTCATTATTTAGATATATATTAATACAGTATATAAGTACATACAATTTATGTATTATATGTATAATTATGTATGTATATGTATATATGAATATTATATTATATATGTATGTGTGTATATATATATATATATATATATATTATCTCTTTATTAAAATTGCGCCCCTTCTATCTTAGTGCTATTTCCTACACCTTAAGGTTGCCTGGAAGAGATCGCTCTTTCAGCGATAAGGCCGCCTCTTGTGCATTCCAATCTTGTTGTTGTATATTGTTTGTCTTTTTATTGGGTGTACAATAAAGGATATTATTATTATTATTATATTATTATTAAAACACAAGTAAATTATTATTTATTTACACTTACATATTATGTAATATGTACATTCTGATACAAAATAATTAATCACTGTTATTTTATTTTGTATTTCTTTTCGATATTTCCTCCACGTACTCTCAACGTCTACTTAGTGTTCATATAAATACTTTTTACTAACATTACTAATCTCGAGGACGAAGCACGAAATATAATTGATGATTAAACGAACTTACCTGTAAGTGAAGTTCTATCATAATTATATGAAGTGCTTCGTCCGAAGAGATTAGTAAGTCCCTCCCACCCATAATGGCCCTAAGCGTTGCGGAAATATCTCTTCTATCTAAACTAAATGAAGCTCTGTCGCCATTGCTAAAGACAAGGTAAAATAAAAAAGGAAGAAAACGATTAAGACAAGGTAAAATAAAAAAGGAATAAAACGATTAAACATTTTTAGTCATATTAAGATCTTTTTTCTCAACTATAGTGCAGAAGTGGTGGTACCTATGCGTTACTACTTAGTGTTCATATAAATACTTTTTACTAATATTACTAATCTCTTCGGACGAAGCACTTCATATAATTATGATAGAACTTCACTTACAGGTAAGTTCGTTTAATCATCAATATTAGTTTATATCATACACTACAAGAAATAACACTTTAAAGAATGTTATTAAAACAAATATTTTCTTATGTCACACATACAGGATATTAATTGTTTTTTTTATTTCAATATATTACTTTGTTTACAAATTACAATATAGACTTTCTATTTGTATGTATAACAGTTTAAATAGACATTGCTACGTTCTTACCGTTCGCAAGAATGAAACATCATCCTGCTCACTCGCTCCTCCTTCCGCTTCCGCCATGATTTCAGATTTTTCTCACTCGTATTAAATTAAATTAACTGGTTTTCATTCCTCTTGCCACGCATAGCTGTAACAACAGGAAAATATGTTAATTAATATTTTTAAATATGTAAGATTGATATAATTCTTATGTTTATATGCTTCGCTTCGCTTTTGCTTCCTTCAATAACTTCTAGAAAGGTTAAAAGGCTAGAAAGGAAAGGTCTAGGTTGACAGAGACCGCTTCGGGGGTTTCGCAACCGGACATGGGGGGTGCCGGCCTTGGGACTGCATTGCAGACCCTCGGCGGGCAGAGGGGAGGGCCGCAGGGGGGGAGGACTGCTGGTATACGCCGCTCTCCCTACCCTTCGCGGTCTAACGGAGGTCGCCACCGTCAGTTGGTGGCGTGGTGGGGCTGCAGGGGAGGAGGAGTGCCGGTATTCGCCGCTCTCCCTATCTTCTGCAGCCGTTTTGTGGTGGGCCCGCTTCGGCGGGCGTTTGTGGTGGGTCCGCTTCGGCGGACGTGTGTGTGGTGGTGGGCTGCAGGGGGCGGGGAGTGTTGGTTATAAGCCGCACTTCCTGGCCTCTGGAGCCAGAGGGGCCTCAGGGGGTGGGGAGTGTTGGTGATGAGCCGCACTCCCCGCCTTCTGTAGTCGTTGGGGCAGCAGAGGAGAGGGAGTGTCGGCGTTGTCGCATCCCTGTCCTCTGCAGCCGTTTTGTGGAGGGCCCCTTGGGGACGATTGTTGGTGGGTCCCTTCTGGACCCACGTTTGTGGTGGGTCCCTTCTGGACCCACCCTGTGGAGGTTACCAGAGGTCGTTACGAGTGCCTCTCTGCCCATGCAGAGTAGACTCGGGATCGGCCCTGGCTGAAGTTTTGCGCCGGGGCGCCGCAGTTGTGTGCGAAAGCGATCCTGCGGCGTCCCACTGAAGGCGCCGGGAGGGGGCTTGGTTTTTAGTGGGTATTACGGCCCTTCTGGCCGGTGAGTCCCACACCCACCTGGGGGATCAGGTGGTGAGCGTAAATGCATTTTCCAAACAAGTAAAAAAAAAAAAAAGAGTACCTATAGACTCTATAGTCTATAGCCCATAACATTGACCGCGCAAAGAAAAGTTATATAGCCAAAATGTCTGTGCAATATAATCGTATAATATTAAATAAAAAAATCTTCTATTACATTTAATGAGTGAATCTCAAAAATATCTAGACATCTAGACTACAGACGTGATTTTTCGTTTTAAGTTTATTTATCTGGTAACTGTGTTATTTGTTAAAATAAAAATTTTATAGACTCTCCACAAAGAGCCGAGCGTGGCGTCAGTCGTCCAAGGACTAATTATAGAGCTATAAAAACAACATATCAACAAGCTTTCGCCTAACTGTAATAAGCTCCAAGGGTTTTATACAGCCATTGATGATAATATTATGCTACTATCTTCTAACTATACTATCAAATCAAGGCTATGCATGGTATCAAATTATGGTATTGTCATTGTGATTACGTATACTTACAAAAATAGAAATCAGTACGAGATATTACAGTAATATAAAAAAGGAGGTTAAAATAGATCTCCAAAATAATGTACCTATTCCAAAAACATACATTTTCTTACCAATCGATAACTATTTTTTTAATATTTTATTATTAACTTGTAACTTCTAACCAAAATATTCTAATAAAGTTTTTGCTTAATGTAACGTTAGGACGTGGCTGGCCACGACGGATAATCTCGTTGAGATTAGCCAGCTGCGCAGGAGATATCATAGTGTAGTACGCGCAGACACAAGTGCACTCTCTATTCCTATCACTCTTATATTCCAGTGGGAGGACTGATCGACTCGACTGAAGGACCGACCGACTTTACTTTACTCTCCGAGGCACAGGAGTGAAATACCGCTAACTTCTCAACTCTGAGCTTTCTAAAAAAAAACTAATTAACTAAACTTGGCCCGACCCGGAACTCGAACCCTGAAGCAAATTTGAGGTACATGTTAGGCGCTACACCAAAATATTATAATCAAGTTTTGCCCCTTATAAACACTTCGGCAAAGAAAATATTAATCGAATCCGCAACTCAGAATAATAACATTGAATATAAACGAAATATCAGAAGTCGTTACAGAGTCGGGGAGAAACGACTTTTCATTATTTAAGAACTAATAACTTTTAATGGATATTGTTATAAGATGCAAACCTAGAAACCCAGCGTTGAATTTTATTTATATCTTTCGCATTTTAAATAAGTATGAATAAAGATATGCATATTTTAAAATTAAAATCCAGAGTACTTTAACTAGGATGAGTGACATTTAAGTGCGTAATAATAAACGTTACAATTATTATTTATATTAGGTATACTGAGTTTTCCCGAAAGAATTAGATTTTTTACAATAGAGTCGTTATCTTTACTCTCCATCCCTATAATAATATTCATACAAGAAATCACATCTAACTCGCTCCTTTGTAACTCACAAGATGGACAAACAAACAAAATTTTTGTATAAATATTGTTAGTATTTTACGTGTTAGTTCGAAAACAACTACTATGGAGTTGAAATAATTTGAATAGATTTGCGAAAACAAACAATAGATTTGCGGAAACAGAAAGACCTAGAGTCTTTAAGTCACCTTGGCTGAAAGTAAATGAATAAAATAAATGAATGCGTTAAGTATTTCTTTCACTAAGTTCTAGAACAAAACGTAGCTAATGTCCCGCAATACCACCTAGAAGGTATGTATTTGACCAATTTAAACAAAAACAGCTAAAATACTTTCATATCATCATCACTATAACTACATATTATTATAAATATAAAACAAAGTCCTCCGCCGCGACTATCTTTCTGCCTGTTCGCGATAAACTCAAAAAATACTGCACCGATTTTCTTGCTGTTTTCGCCAATGGATAGAGTGGTTCTTTAGGAAGTTACATAATTTGTCAAGTTTTTGCTTCCTAGCGGAACTAAAAGTAGGGACGAGCCCAAGCGAAACGAGGGCGAATCGCTAGTCTCTTATATAAGTAAGGATATTATATTATGGACGACCTTGGCTAACCTTGACGTCAACTATATTAAACTTAAACTAACACAGAAAGGCAACGCACATCCTAAACTGCGGGGTTAATAGCATGAAATTTTGGGCAGGAATTCCTTACATACCGAGAGAGAACATTAAGAGGGAATTTACAAAATTCATCTCCTTATAAGGTAAAAGGTATTAAACACGGTGGAAAATTTGTAAGGAGATCGACCCTAAGTTCGAAATAGGGCATATTTCACGCGAGTTATTCGTTTTATGACATTACGTTTGGCTCAGTTTTTATTGTGTTCTTGCGGTCGCGGGTTCGAGTCCCGCAAGGGGCATTCATTTGTGATTGCTGAACTTTTGGACTCCAGTTACGGGTGTTTATGTTAATAATATGTATGTATTTAAAGTTATATATGTATATTGTATCAGCTACCTGATATTTCCTTTACACTTTTTTACTTTGCTTAGGGCTTTCTCAATTGTCCAATCAATCTCTATACCGAATTTTATTAATATTAGTTTAACACTTTATGCGTGACAACGTAACAGACAGACAATTTTTTTTCATTTTAAATATTATAATATTTGATTGTTTTATTGATGATTTCTACTGTTTAACGTTTAATCTGAGTCAGCCTTAGCGTTTTTAGGAGATTACGTAAATTAATTTTCGGATTTTAACGCGAATTAATGTTGAGTTTTGTTGCTCACGAGACACACTTTTATTAAAACTATTATGTAAATTATCTTATTACTATTTAAATTTCACTTTTAATATACAAAAAAAAAGACGCAAAAAAAATATACAAAGAAAAGACGCAAAAATTAATTCGTTTAATGCAAGGAAAAATTGTAGTTGCGTGCGATGTTGAGTCATTAAGCTGAACACAAGTGCCTACATTATACGTATATATTTATAATTACATTAGATTGTGTTCTAGAGTAATGATTTTTATGGAAACTAGCTATTTACTAGGTTTTGTTTTTTGGGCAGAAAAGCCTAATCTATTCTCTATACCAATGTTTGCCCTAACTGCAAAAACTACAAAACTGATAGTCATGGAACTTATTTCATAGAATCCAGCTTGATTCGGTGAAAGTTTTAGTATATGTAAAATATACAAACTTGGTTTCCGGTCTTTTAAATGCAAAATCTAATAAAAAAGTATATGAAAGAAGTACTCAAAAATAACAGCATTTGGAAACAAACACAGAAAACGATAATGAATGTAGTTCATGGAATACTTACATCAATTCCGAACGTATATACCTACTATATAAATGTAAAACTATAGTATAATTTTATATTTATTAAAAAAATATTAAATATAATTACTTCGTTTTCACAAAAAATATTTACAACAATATAAGTTAAATAACTACAAAATAATAAAAACCTATATCTATATCTATAACTTTCCGTACTCCAGTTTGTTTCACAAGATATAGTAAAATGGAGTATACCCTATTTCATACCATTCCTTGACCTATATACCTTTATCCTCGTGTACGAAAACAGGGGTTGCATATTTTACTATAAACAAGATTATATCCCTTAAACAACAAAACAATAAATTGCGATAGTATTTTTAATAATTTTTATTACTCAAACATCATCACTATCACTATCAACAAAGTCGCTTTCTGTCCCTATAGCCCTATATATGCTTAAATCTTTAAAACTAAGCAAAGGATTTTGATGCGGTTTCTTTTAATAGATAGAGAGGAAGAGGAAGGTTTATATGCACAACTAGTGGAACCCGTGGCTTGGCCTGTGCTAAATTTAGGGAAGAGCCCGAGCGAAGCAAGGGCGAGTCGCTAGTATTTTAATAAAAGTAACTAGCGACTGGCACTGGCTCCGCTCCACGTACGTTAGTGTACATTTCTCCGAGATTAAATAAAATCTATTCCAGCAGTACAAAGTATTCTATATTTTGATCCAGATAATTATCATACTAAAATTAATCAAAATCTGTCTTGTGGTTTTCTCGTAACATCTCATAGACAGACATACAAAAAAGAATTCTAAAAACTATAGATCCGGCTTCTGTTTCAATGATTATAACTATTTCAATAATATTTTCGAAAAATATTTTTAATGTACAGATTCTACTCTTAATTTTATATACATATAGATAAAAGTTTAATGGATATTTTCCTACCAACCAGAAAACAAAGTGTTGGGCAATTTACCCTTTACCTCAAGAATTTACAGTATGTACAGAAAGTTAGAATGTTTTAGAACTTTAAAATAAAAGTCCGAGTGAATTTGAATAAGCCTTTTTGTACATATTTATTCATTTTATGTTTTACTTCAGTTTAGGGAAAGTACGAGAAATAGTCAAATATGTAGAATTCCTCAGGATATTAAAATAGGAATTAGTAAAATGATATATTTCGATGGCCACTTTTCTTTCCGGCGATAAAAAAGCATTTGCTTTTTTGTTTAAATTGTATCCACCAAAACACACTCACTTATAAAATGTTGCCAAGACAAGACCTTATATTAGGGCTCGCACTGTCACAAAGTTATCAGGTCTCATGTAGAGTGAAACTTCTAGCTCTACATGCCCTAACTATACGAACTCTACGCCTCAGTCAAAATATGTGTGTAATGTATTGGTTGTCTCATGCGCCTACGACACGTCAGTGTCAACTGTCAGTCACAATCTAGCGGTCGTCCGAGACGGTCGTTGTGTGCGTGTTGAGGTGTTGCTGAGCCGTAAACTATACCAATGACGAGGACACTACAAATGGCGACGAGGACAAAACATGTGAGTATTCACAATTATAGTTATAGAACATAATAGAAAAATCTTATTAAAGTAGTATAACAGTCTAAAAAAATGAAAAAGAAGGGAAGGTAGTTGCATAAAATTACTTACTTCTTTGTTCACCTTTTGAAGTCCTTAAAACAGTTTTAACTTGTTAAAATGTATTTATTTGTGATTAAATAAAAATATATAAACATTTGATATGCTCTAATTTGTAAAATGCAAATTGAATATTGTATAATATGATCTATATTTGAATGAACCAAAGATGTGATAATATTGTAAATACACTACAACTTTCAGATTTTGTGCTTTATTTTGCGCATTATAAAGTTCCAATTTACAAATGATTTGTTTCGAAATAAAAGTGGAATTAAGATGTTATGAAACTTCTAAATTAGAGATTCAGAAGGCAGTTATAACATCTTTTCATTATGAATATTTAAATTTTGCATTTAAAAGCCGCTGAAAAAAATGATCGACGCTGCCGCTTATGATGCTAAGTTGCATAACACGAATTACGTTACACTACTACGGAGCATAAAGAATTCTATATTAGTAAAAAGCTGCCTTTGGATTTAGTGTATTTAATTGTAACTAAACATTATAATAATATAATAGTGATATTGAAATTGTTTTTAAGAAAAAATAATTATGAAAAATAAAAAATAATTATTTAGTAGAATAATCAATATTATTAAACTATGTAGGCAATTTGGAAGTGCCTACCGATTTATGCTAGTGATACTATCGGTGCGTAAGCACTATACATTTAAAAGAATTTATGTACCTAGCTATTGATATCTGCCGCACTAACAATCGGTATGACTAAATATGCATCTTTTATGAAAATATGAGCGTGTGTTTATTTTGTAAGGAATTACGCTGGTATTCTTAATTGTGGTCAAAATATAATCAATGATCTAAGTGAAATAAAATACAATCAGTACTTTATAAGTAATTTAAGCAGATTAAATTATTATCTGATCATTTAAAAAAATAAATGAATTTTTATATATGAAAGCTTAAAATTAATTCTATTTAGTTGTACAACTATATAAGAACGTACCTAAGCAGATAAAAAATCTGATCATTAGATTGATACTGTACTATGTGTATAATATGTATAATTATAATATTATGAAGCATACAAACCATATTTTATAAGTTATTCAAGCAGACAAAATTATTTATTCGATCAATAACTTGAAAAATAAATGAATGAAAATGTTGTAACGAAAAATTGGTATTGATCAATACTATTTAGTTTATACAAGTATATAAGAACATATTAAGCAGATTAAAAGTCTGATCATTAAATTGATACTGAACTTTGCGTGTAAAATGTATTATTAATTATTATGATATATAGGATACAAGGTGTATTTTATAATATCTGATCATTCAATTGGCACAAGGAATGAATTGTTGTATACAAAAGGTTGATATTGAACAATACTAAGTATTTAGTTCGTACTACTACAATATTAAGCACATAAGCAGATTAAAAGTCTGATCATTAAATTGATATTGTATTGAACAATACTAAGTATTTAGTTCGTACTACTACAATATTAAGCACATAAGCAGATTAAAAGTCTGATCATTAAATTGATATTAGTGAGTATGTACGTAATATAGTACATAGATTTGGGTTTAATCGGAACAAAATCTAGCGGAAATATCCGGTCATTAAATTAACATAGCATTGACATTTTATCAATAATTCAAGCAGATAAAATTATTTATCTGATCATTAGATTGAAATAAGATATGAATTGTTGTTTAAGATTTATTTTATAACAACATAAGCAGATTGTGTCTGATCATTAAATTGATAATGGAGAATGCATGTAATGTATTGTATATGTAATATATACATATTTAGTTGGAAACAAAACTTAGCGAAAATGTCCGGTCATTAAATTGACATAGCTGTATTTTATTAATAATTCAAGCAGATAAAATTATTTATCTGACCATTAAATTGAAATAAGAAATGAATTGTTGTATATGATTTATTTTATAACAACATATAAGCAGATTATGTCTGATCATTAAATTGATAATAGGTAATGTATGTAATATATTATACAGGTATATATATATACATATTTATTTGGAACCAAAACTTTTCGGAAATATTCGGTCATTAAATTGACATAGCTGTATTTTATTAATAATTCAAGCAGATAAAATTGTTTACCTGATCATTAAATTGAAATAAAAAATGAAATATTATTAATTTTGTAACAACATGAGCAGATTATGTCTGATTATTAAATTGATACTAGAGAATGTATATAATATATTATATTATATAGGTACATTCATGATGAGACAAAAGTTGACGGAAATAGGAAATATCCGGTCATTAAATTGACACGTGACCATTATAATTGGATGGCAATATTAAGTAGCAGATAAAAATATCTGACACATTCAATTGATCATTCCAGATAGCCTCATTATGCCAGGTTCACAATGGAAGCGCTGGAAAAAAAGGCATTCCTAATATTATTAGAAACATCCAATATTGACAATAATGTAAAAGAAAAAAAAAAAGACATAGCCTTCTTTATTTAGACGGCTTAGATATGCAGGAAGTTTTCTGCAATATGTATTTAACGTCCTACTGCTGGACACGGACTTCCTTTCAATGCGAGAAGGAACAGGCCATGGTCTGCCGCGTTGGCCGAGTGTGGGTTGACGGACTTAACATGCCTTTCGAAATCTTGCTGGGTTCTCTCAGACTTGCGGGTTTGTCACACCATGTTTTAATTCATCGTAAGAAAACTGGTATTACTGGTAGATATGATTCGAACATGAAAATATGGGAGGTGGGGACCCGGACTTGAACTCGTATCACATATATAGATATACCTGGACCTAAAATCAACCCTTGGGATAAAGTAGATGTGCTCCAAGATGTATTCCAAGATATATCTACGCTATGTCTAAGCTTGATACATATACTAAGTCACCAAGATAGAGTTAAGCCGAGCCGAGAAGAACCCGATGAAGAGTTTGTGAATGAGTTCATAATAAGATTAATGCCACAAACCGGTAAATGGCAATTTACAGATCGGGACGAAAATATTATCGATCAGGTAACATAAACATGTTACCTGGCGGAATTAGTGAGCAAAAGAATCTTATACCTTGGAGATTAAATAACAGTAGACGGAGAAGTTATGGAAGTGCATTCGTTAGAAGCCTTTAATAAACATCTAGAGAAATTAAGAAACAACACAAAATCAAATGGAAAAGAAGAATGATAGAAAGTTGTAAAATAATGATACAATAAAATATATTTTATAAGTATAAGGCTAATCAATCAGGGTACACAAGAGCCACACATCCAGAGGTCTTGCGTTCGGGTCCCGGGTTGGGCCTAGTTTAGTTATTGAGCCTTTCGGTTTGGTAAGCCTCAGTAAAAGCCCGAAGCTGGGAAGTTGCGGTGTGTCACCCCCGTGCCCCGAAGAGCACGTAAAGCCGTTGGTCCTCCTTTGGTTGGTCTTAATTCTCACTGGCCTTGTCGAGTAGTCATCTCACCGAAGTATAAGAGTGATAGCAATGAAGAGAGCAATATTGTGCTCTATAACAGCGCCTGCGTAATTGGCCAGTCTCAATGAGATAGGCTGCCAGGACCGAAATCGATCAGAGAACATTGTTATTTACAGAATATGGTAAACGTACTTCATGATGTTAAATGTTCTGCGAAAGACAATTTCGCTGACAAGTTTATTAGAGAATTAGAATTTAGAATGAGGAAATAATCAAAGGACAAAGATAAGCTGCATAAAATCAGATGAAGAAGTTAATCAAGTAAGTAATAAGATATGAAATAGTAAAGAAATCCAGTACGTCTTTCACATTGAAAATCATAATCACAGAAACCACTTGTGATTTTTTGAAAATGAATAAGCTTCAGTAATTATATAAACATCCGAACCCTTATTAAAATAAAAGGATTATTTGATGGCACGATGAACCTTTTAGGTGAAACTTTGGAATGGCTTTAATAAAATTGGGATTAGGATGTTTCCTATATTCAAAGGAACCTTGATAAGTTTACTTATGGAT
Organism: Boloria selene; assembly: GCA_905231865.2. Lineage (NCBI taxonomy): Eukaryota > Metazoa > Arthropoda > Insecta > Lepidoptera > Nymphalidae > Boloria > Boloria selene. Next base: position 4,082,196 of record HG993157.1, read on the forward strand.
AATTACAACCTTACTGGAGGATTTCCATACCTTTAGAATCTCAAGCTAATAAAAAGAAAATCAAATAGCTTAAGCAAAGAGACATAATAAATCCTGTTGTGGGTTATTGAAAATTGGTGTTCCTGTAGTTCCGGTGTTGAACGATAATGGAGGAGTGCGTTTTTGTATTGACATGCAAAAAGCAATGAAGCAATTATATTTGTAAACCACCCACCACGGACAATGGACAATGTTGCCTTAAATTAGGCACATCACTTGCAAAGTTTTGATAAAGGAGCTGATGTTTGGCTTATCGTGTGCCCAAGAAATCTTTCAAAAACATTAGAACGCGTATTGTTTCTTGGTAAAGCTCTCGTTTTTGGTAAAGATCTTGAAGAACATGACGCACGATTACAGAAGGTATAGTCTGTTTTAAAAGAAAATTATGAAGTAATAAGGGAAGACAAGTGTTTGCTTTGGATGAACAACGTAACAAAAAGTGTTAAGCCATACAGAGTTTTAGACTATTGGAGAGTTAGAATGATATCTAGAACTTATAAAACACGTCAGCAGGTGGATGTCGCCAATAAAGCCCATACGAGTATTATGTTGACAAGGGCAAAACTTAGCATAAAAGTTTGGTGGCTTAAATTTAATTAAGACACCTAGAATTTAGAAAAACTTTTGAAGGATGCACCCTTCTCTCTGCGATAATATTCACCAAATCCAATGAAGAGGATTGATTTTGCAGAAGATTGATATTTATTGGGATTACTTATTATTAGTTATTAATTATTATAGCAGCTATAAAAAAATAATATTTGGCGTAAGATTACATCTTTAGTAATGGTAGTAGAGTTGAAATACAAATAAATCAAACTTTAATTACTGATGCAATTAAATTAATACCAAATGATACAGATGTTAGAGATAGAGATCAAGAAAGGAAAGAAAAAGGAAAGGAAAAAGAGATACAGGAAATGGACAAGTGTGATCTAGAGACATGGAGATAAAGTATTAAAATATATTGAATTTGGATTATGACCCAGTTACACACACAGTGTAAAATAGAATTAGTGGAGATATCACAGTTCAAAAGAATGAAAGTGTTCAAATCCGTAAAAAGAATATCGTTCATTTAAAAATAATTCAAGGATAATGCAAAGTATGCGATAATTAAGATTTAAATGAATCTAACATAAATGAAAGGAATTTGATACATAAAAGTTTGATAAGTAAAATAATAAACTATAATGGTCAAACTCAATAAATTAATTAAGTAACGAAAGGAGAGTATAATTTATTGAAACGCTATGAAACCATTAAAACTGTATGAATGGATATAATTAAAAAAAAATATTAAAACAAATAAGGGATGTAATGTATTGGTTGTCTCATGCGCCTACGACACGTCAGTGTCAACTGTCAGTCACAATCTAGCGGTCGTCCGAGACGGTCGTTGTGTGCGTGTTGAGGTGTTGCTGAGCCGTAAACTATACCAATGACGAGGACACTACAATGTGGCTTGGCCATTTCGCTACATTAACATGGGCGTAAGGTGAAAAACTTATTCACTGTTTATTACTTTTCTGTTATACAATAATTATTGTAGTGACGAAACTTACTCGAGCAAGTAATCTTTTCATATTGAAGCTTCAAACTACCTTTAGCAAAGTCGAGCAAATTACCGAGTAAATTTTAAGACGAATTATAAATTTATTACATGAAGCAGTAACTTCGATGTAATTTGTTTACGTAATCTCCATAATCTCCGGAATTCTATTATGAGATATTATGAAATCATAACAAGCTTTAAGGACAGCTCATTTATGTTAATATTTTTTTGTATAAAAGTGTTAATAAACGCAATACGTATTGGATACTTGATACCGTATATCTATAACACAAAGATACAGAAAACGTTCGTACGTCCGTACATATTAAAAAATGAAAAAAAATGTCCGTACGCATATAATAATATATATACAATCAAAGAAAGTCTTCAAAATAAGAAGAATTTATAAAAAAATATTTCTATCTTATTTAAATTATATTCTAATCCGAAAGCAACATAATATAAATATTCATGTAGTAAGTAGGTACTGTATTTCATCGTATTACATCGTAGAAAATCGTTGACCTTCCACTGTTTATTGTATGAAAAGTTTTATTTTACATTCTCTACTTAAATATGGTCATATGAATATTTTTTTTAATACAAAATTTTATTATTATCTCAAAGTATAATAAGAACCAAGAACTTTTTATTATTATTATTACATTGAAAGTGTGTATGTAAGTATTAATGTGTAAGTTTGTGTAAGTCTCTTTTACACTCACCCTCGCTTCATTCGGGTTCGTCCCTAGATTTAACGCAAGCGAAGCCGCGGGTTTCGCTAGTAAATGTATAAAAAAACTTGACAAATTATATACTTACACCTTCCTCCAGAACCACTCTATTCTTTGGCAAAAACAGCGTGAAAATCAGTGCAGCAGTTTTTGAGTTTATCGCGAACAGACATACAGTTGCCGCGAAGGACTTTGTTTTAAAACTTGTTAGCGAACGGCTGAATTGTACGGCCTTAACAATGTCTATTGTCTAGCATTAGACATTTAGGTTTAAAGAACTTTATTATCAACAAAAACAATATTGTCACTTATGTGATAACATAAACTAGTAGTTACGTATAATTCATCGTCGTTGCCATTTTATGTACTATTATTGTATTTAAACACACAAAACGAAGCAAGGCAAGTCACTGGTTATACATTTACTCGTATAGTATCTTTTAAGCGAATTCAAAACCTATATTCGACTAAAAAATTGTTGGTAGCGAAGTTTGAAAATATAAGAATTTAAGATCAAAAGTAATACTAAATCATGTAGTAATAGTAATTTACTTAGGTTAACTGCTTAAGTTTGCAGGCCGAGGCAATTCCCGACAAAGTTTACTGCAAATTAACCCGACATGTGGGTTTTTGCAGAGCAAATGGCTCTGAGGGAAAAATCGTAAAAGAAAACCTAAAGCTCGAAGCAATAATGAGTTAAATAGATGTAGGATGATTGAGTTGTGTAACAGTAGTATGCAGAAACGAGATGGAGGTATGATTGAGTAAGTCAACGTGGAATAGTAATCTATACTTCAATATATAAATAAAATTAAAATGTCCGTTTTTAATTTTAAATTAACAGCTTTTCACTAAATGCATATAAAAGTATATACGGTACTTACATAAAAAAAATCGATAGTTAAATTTTTGTCTATCTGTCTGTTTGTTCCGTCTAATCTCCGAAACGTCTAGACCAATTTTGACGGGATTTTCACTCGCAGATAGTTAATGTTATAAAGAGTAACTTAGGCTACTTTTATTTTATTAAAAATTATAAAAACCATTTAATTTAATTTTAAATAACATAGAGGCCGAATAAAAGTAACATTGAAAGACTTATTATTGTAAAACTTACTAAATGTATAATTTAAATCATGTACTGATTTGAAACGCTAGACTACACAAATGTGCACTATTTTTTAACCAGAAAATGGTTCAAACTCAATGATTCTTGATTGGTACTTATTACTTACTTGAGAGTGAGTTGAAACTAACCCTCGCATCTCCTTTTAAAGGTTAGTATAGAGAAGAAATGAGAAAAATAAGAAGAATAAAAAGTATATGGTGTCCCGGAAAACCAGCCATCATCATAACAAATTTCATCAAAATTCGTCAGTGACAGATATAAATTCTAAGAACTATGTTACATATTGAATTTTGCGCCCTACATTGCATGTTAAAATAACTTTAGCCCACGACTCCGCCATCGTAATTCATTAAAGTATAATTTACTCCCTCTAATGTTTAAAGCTTTATGTATTCTTAACTTCCTCAAAAAATCTTTCAAAAAAGAATTTCAGTTCTGATATTTACAAACAAAAAACTATATACAGCTATATAACATTCTTATAAATTATTATCTAACAATTATTTTATGTATTTCTACATCTTTATTCACAATAATTATTTTTCACTACAAACTTTGAATGTCTTATTTATTTATATGTAATCAAAAGCCAAAAAAATAAGTTTCAAGCTTCTAGTTTTAAAAATGACGTAATTTCCCCTTATCGCCTTTGTTTTGTCTTGAAAAGTAGCCTATGTACTTTTTCAGGCTCTAGACTATCTGTGTACCAAATTTAATTTAAAGTTCAGTAGTTTTGACGTGAAAGCGCGATAGACAGACAGACAGGCAAAGTTACTTTCGCGTTTATAATATTTAAGGATTATTACTTCTCCATACTACTCTCATGCAGCATGATGATATTCATAATTAAAAAACTATATTCTCATTTTAATAAGACTATTGTATTTTACAAGGAAGTTAAGAAATATAAGATTTTAAAAGCTATAACTAATCAGAACTATAAAAACAGTATATAAAAATTGGATACTTAATGAAATACCATGAAATACCAATGAATATTTTACAATTACGACTCATACTTTATTCTGATTTATGTATGTGGTTCCGGAGCGAGGGTAATTCCGCATACGTGTCGGACTGCGGAATGTTCTACGACCTACGAATGCAAATTCTAAAGCTCCTCTTCCATTTGTAGAAACTTGCTTTGTTAATTAATTTGAAACGAAAAAATTGTTCCACGAGACATTATGTGCCTAATAGTATCAAAATGATCTAGAACTCATTGTACATATTTATATAGAATTGTAAAATTAAGATCATGAATGTATAAGTGTTAGTTATTCAGTTTTTAGTCAGAATTTAGTACTCAGAGTTAAAAGAGAGTTACTTCGTTTAAGATTTGATTAAACACAAACGGCTTCAGCCATTCCTTTTTAATGTCCCACTGCTGTGCACAGGCCTCCCTCAGTACGAAGGGGATCAGGCCATCGACTAGTAGTCGATGGGATCAGGCCATAGTCCACCGCGCTGGTCTAGTGCGTGTTGGCGGACTTCACATGTCTTTCGTAAGCTTCCTAGGTTTTCTCAAACATACATGTTTCCTCACGATGTTTTCCTTCACCGTAAGAAGAGTGGTAATTATGATAGAAATGATTCGCACATGAAATAAATACTTATATAGAATTTAAATTACTAGCTATTTTTATAGCATGGTTGTGTAAAATGCTAATATTAAATTGCCTTTTTGAAAGAAATTTCGTTTTTATAGTTTTATAGTTAATTTGAGATACAGAAGTATTTAAGGAAAAAAATCTCAGATCAATGGCAGTTAGTTATTTCTGCATATGATAGTAAGTTAATTGCTAATACTGTATACGCAAAAGGGTGTAGGTATTTTTCAAAAAAAACTAGCGACTCTCTCACTCTCCGCTTTTGTTCGTCCCTACACACGTTTTTATACGTTACTATTTACTATATTTCTCAAATATATTTTGTACCCGAATAACAAGCTTTTGTACAAAATTACATCAAAATCTGTTCATTGGTTTTCGTGATGCCGTCACAGACAGGCAAAAATCCAAAAACTAGTACTTTCTATAGTTAGATAGTTTCATTCATAATCCAAAAACTAATAGATTCAGCCTCTGAATCGATAATAGTGACTATTTCAATTAGATTTTCCAAAATATATACAATTTACTCAACTATATATTATATATATCACTAAAATTCCCCGCTGCTTCACATGCGTTTCAAAAGATCGGAAACCAAATTCTTTCTGAGTCACGCGGTATAGTATCTCGCAGAACTAACGCCCGCACTTCCCGTTTTCGCAACATTTTTCATTGATGCTCCGCTCCCATTGGTCGTATAACCTTCCTCGATAAACGAACTATCTAACACAAAAAGACTTTTTCAATTCGGACTAGTAGGTAGTTTCTAAGATTAGCGCGTTCAACCAAACAAATAAACAAACTCTTCAGCTTTATAATATTAGTATAGATGTATTCAACTCGGTTAAAATTTTTTATATGTATAGATAAACGGCGATAACAGTAAAACCGGCTTCAAGAACGTATCAAATTTTCTCATACGTTTCCTTTGGGGATTCTACTGAGGATGGCGACAAGTTAAGAGCGGTTTAACTCAAAGGGTCTCTAAGGCTTTATGATATTATCTTTTTTTCTTTAAATTTCATTCTCAACATACGAAATATATATTTTAAAGTTACGAACAAAAGTCTGTTTTCTCAAAATATCAATTTTTTATTCAATGCGTATTAAAAAATATGCAAAAAAAAACAAAAATTATTGTCAGTCTGACTGTTTGTTCCGGCTAATCTCTGAAACGGCTGGACTTTTTTGACGGGATTTTCATTCGCAGATTACTAATATTATTAGGTGTAACTTAGGCTCTTTTATTTTATTAGAAAATTATAAAAACCGTGTAAATTAATTTAACTTACGCACAGCGAAGGGAAAATATATAAAGGGATGGGCGGGTCGTGAACTTTTTATAGGTTGATGCTTATATAAATTAGATAGGCCAAATATGTTGTGAGACATGCTACGTGGATTTAGTTTATGGTGAAAAATGTGTGTAACATTTTAAACGATGGTATTATTATTATTAATAAGTACTAGTAACTTCATATCGCTCGAATCGCTCGCATCGAAGCATCGCACTGTAACATAATTAGGTAACCCTGCGCACGCTAGTAAGCCTTCATGTCGGCATAATGTTTTCCAACATCTTAAGTAGTAATCAACTTTATATTTAAGCGAATCACAAAATCTTAATGACTTATACACCTAAAACTTCTTCATGGATCACTACTATCAATGCATATTCTATTTATTTATGAAAACTACACGAAAATCCGTTTGGTAGTTATTACGTTTATCGAACAGACAGAAGGTGTGGTATGTTTTATATTACGAGTATGTAGCGATAGAGCTGTATAAGTTATAGCAAAGAGCTCAAAAATATTTACAGTTATATTAATATAAGTTCTGTAATACCATCTGTTTTTGGATTTAATTTATTGTATTGTTCCGAATGTACATTGTAAATTAATATTAATTTGATTTTGAAACATAGCTTCGTATACTTTCTTTTGCAAAGTATGATGTTTACATTTATAGGCCAGTAAAAATAGCTGTTTTTTGCAAATAAATTCTATTTTTATAGTATAAATTTCATTGCTCGTGACTAAACATACCTACCTACATATATGTAAGGGAAACTTCGTACACGTCGAGATAAAATGTAAGACTCTGCGAACTATGTACAAAGTAACATCGTGCTTTCAATTATTCAGTCTTCTCGCGCTACCCGATTTTCTCTAACTTATGCAACGGTTATAAACCCGTAGGTTATAAAAGTTAATATTTATTAAGTTAAAATCTTTATTACTTCAAAACAAATAACAGATGCTTATTACATTATTAAAATATATGTCCACACGTAAGTATTACTTAAATTTATACATAATAAACTACTAAATTTTTCGTGTATATTTGTGTTTAAAATAAAATAAATGATTAAAAAATAACGTTTTTTGAATAATCTTATTGAAATATATAATATATCGATCGTTTTTTTAAATTTCCTCTGTCTGCTGGACAGATGTTAATGAAACTTGGCATTTTATATAGGATAGATATAAGGTAGGATATATATAGGGTAGGATAGATCTTATAGATTTTAATACTAACGAACCCGAGCATAACGAGGCTGAGCCGCTAGTGTATTTTATAATGTTAATATTTAATATGGCAACATTCTTGATGTTATTAGGAGTGTGTTTACCCTCTAAAAGCTTTCATCTTTACGCGTGGAATCCGCCATTAGTTTGGCGTCCCATATATTGGCTGTTTACTAAAAGCTTAAGTCCGAAAGCTTATTTTTAGATTATCAAAATTTAGAAGATATTTTTATTATATTTAAGAAAAGGAAAGTTTGCTTTTTTGGTTGTAAATAAATGGGGTATTGCTATATACCTACAATTATTGTACATAAAGATTATAGTGCAGGAAATATTGTTAACTTCATGAATGTGAGCTTGTATGATTGCAGTCACTGAACAATATTTATTTATTTTTATTTATTTATTTATTTAATATTTAATACATGTATGACAGAAACAACATAACGATAATAACTGCATTAGTATAAAACTGTGTCGCAGTTATTAACGCCCACCTCGCAAGCGTCATGTATGACAACAAAATTTCTTACACATATTAAACTAAAGTAAGGAAACATAACAAAAATCTAAGTATTATTATAACAACTATAAAAAAAAATAGGAAGCTATATAATGAAATATGATGACATCGAATATACATATTAGTGTGCCATGTGTGTTTGTGTGTGTGTGTGTGTGTGTGTGTGTGTGTGTGTGTGTGTGTATGTGTGTTTGTTTATGTGTTTGTGAGTGACTGTCGGACTGAATACTTGTGAAATACACAAGTATTTCATTATGAATGAGTGTGGAAAGATTATTAGGTTATTGATACCAGTAAGTCTTCTGTTTGGTCATAATTTAAATGAAGGAGCCAACTGATTAGTTTAAATTTACAGTTACGTGAAAAAAGAGAGTAATAGCTTTTAAAACTTTAATGAAATGACAAAATCAATATACTATTGTATATATAATATTGTATATATAATGCATAGGACCTATATAATATTCCTGAGTTTAGTTTTTAAATTAATTATTTTGTCAACTTATCCACGTGTATTCTTTCATTTAGGCTAGAACAGTAGTTAAATGAAAGCAGAATGACTAGCAGGAACGTGCGAATGTCGTTTTAATCAATATCGATGAACCGTCCGTTACGATGCCAGAAAACAAGGGCTTGCTTGTCAGAACCAGGGATGGAATTACGTTTAGGCTTTTTGGGTGGCAGCTGAGGTGGAGCCTCGAAAATATAAAAATATCCTAAATATAAAGAAAAATAAGGTCATATATGGTTGAGGCTCCCAAGAAGTGGTAGCCTAGGGCCCTCCAATTCACTGAAGATATTTATAAAAACAAATTAAAAAGATATTTTTAAACGCAGATATTTAAAAAAAAGTAGGTTACTTTTTGGAAAATCTTAGCCGAATCTAGTTTTTAAAAGTTTTGTTTGATTGTCTATCTAACTGTCTGTGATCGCAACAAAGGAAAATTACGGGACACGCTTTGACGTAATTTGGAATGATGATAGCTAGTTGCGTGGACATATAAAAAAAAGTGAGATTACGATAAAAAATATATTAGTCCCGCTGAGTTACTTTCGCCAGTTCTTCTTAGGTCAGAGGTTTCTTCTTTCCGAACTGGTGGTAGACTTATGACGTTCAGTAAGAAATTGTAACAATTTTTTATGCTGAATAAAATATTTTGATGTCATTTCATAGAGATGAGTTGTTAATTATTTGAATAAAACTCCTATCAATGTTTCTAAAAGGATGATTTTATCATGTTTAAAATAGACTTAATTAAGGAAAAAGCTTAATTGAACAATATAATGCGATTTTATCCGAAAACCATCATCCCAGAGAGCATTAATGCTTTGTGTATATGAAATGTGGCGGATTAACGACATGTAGTACTTTGTATTACCAGCGGTTAATATTTCGTTATGGCTTCAAATACCTAGATTAAAAGCAAATATATTCATTACAGTGTAGTCAATAAATTTTTATTTTTATTTTTTTCAGTAGTCACATGTTGACTAGACTATTGTAGCCTAAAATACCTACTATTAATACCATTGATATCAAAAATTCTTATTATTTATATTTTTTTACTAGCGACTCGTCCTCGCTTCGCTTGGGCTTTTTCCTAGATTTAGCACAGGCAAAGCCGTGGGATCGGCTAGTTATGCATATAAACCTTCCTCTTGAATCACTCTATCTATTAAAAAAATCCGCATCAAAATCCGTTGCGTAGTTTTAAAGATTTAAGCGTACATAGGGATATAGGGACAGAGAAAGCGACTTTGTTTTATACTATGTAGTGACTAGCGACTCACCGGCCTCGCCTCGCTCGGGTTCGTCCCTGGGTTTAGCGTCAGCGAAGCCATGGGTTCCGGTTTTTAGTTAAAATAAATGAAATGTCTACCTCCTCCTTTTTTGAAGTCGATTAAAAAGTAACCAAAGTTACGCCTTATAATATAAGCTACCTGCCAGTGAAAGTCCCATCAAAATTTCAGTGATTAATGCCGTTTCAGTGATTAATCGGAACAAACAGACAGAGAGACAAAAAAAAATTCGGCCAAGTGCGAGTCAGACTCGCGCACCGAGGGTTCCGTACAAACCTGTACGGAACGGTGTATGAGTAAAGGGGTAATAAGTTTAAAATTATTAAAAATATTTTTATTATATGATGTAACTAAAAATTTATGCTTTTCGCAATTTTTCCTTTATCTGTGTTATAAGACGTTGCTTCGTACCAAATTTCAAGATTCTGAGTTCACGGGAAGTACCCTGAAGGTTTTGATTCCCTTGTGAGTGTCGAAAATTTGCGGCATAAACGGGAGTATCTTTTGATCGCGTTGACTTAGAAGTTTGATTTTTTCACAGCTCCAAGAGACCATAGACTTGAGTATTTGATATGAATTTCAGCTTGATACCTCCACGCGTTCCTGAGAAAAAAGGTCTTGACAGACAGACAGACAGACAGACAGACGGACAACAAAGTGATCCTATAAGGGTTCCGTTTTTACCTTTTGAGGTACGGAACCCTAATAAAAAAAAAATGTTGCTAGTATCGTATATACTTTTGTATGTCTTTAGTGAAAAGATGTTTAATTTGAAATTAACAACAGACATTCCAATTTTATTTATATGAATAGATGTATAGATTGTCAAGTGGTGGTGGGTTATATAGCATTATGCAAGCAAAGCCGGGGGGTTTAGCTAGTGTTTTAATAATTTCATAAAACAAATCGTTATAACTATAACAGTTGATACAGCAATAAAAAAATTAACTGTCGCATTCAGAATTGAAAAAAATAGACTGTAAAAACTTTAAATGGGTCGTGACGTTGATTTTTATGCTAATAGGTAGGTACTAGTTTACCGCGTTTTCAACTATTTTTTCCAAGTAATTTAGTCTTTAAAGATGGACTCATTTATGGTGTTTTTGTGTATTTTCATAAAAACTCATAATATTAAAAACGTTTAGATTTACTAAATAAAATTATATTAATATTTTTAGTCGTATTTCGATGACAAACACTATTTATATCTGCACTGGTATAATCTTGAGGCGCATCTCTACATTAAATATTTTCTATAAAGACTTGTTGAAGTAGTCATTGTTATCGAAAAAGAGACCGAGTCAAGTTATCGAAAAATAATAATTAAAGCATTTTGTCTGATTGTTTGTTTGCATTTAACCTCATCAAAAGAAAAGATTTTGATGAAATTCGGTATAATGATAGCTGGTTATCCGGACATTATGATACTTTTTACTACTGAAAAATACCTCATCTCTTAGAACGATCTAAACTGTTGTAAGCGCACCTAGGGAACGAGCTAAAGCGATATATAAAACCGCAATGAAAAAAATGGTATGGGATCTGCTCATGTTCATTTGCCGAATATATTTACTACTCGTAGCACTCTACCTACATATATTATACAATATGTTAAATAAAACTGGTACTCTAGACTAGATAATATAAATGAAACTATCTTTTTGGATTTTGTCGAGGATTTATTTGGATTTTTTGGTTTCCGACGTTTTGTATGCTTTTACAGCAATCAATTTGGGCCAATTGTAGGTAGGCACTCTCTGTAACAAGTATATAACCCTCTGAGACGTTCATTCCAAACGTTGGGAACCAAAAATCCAAATAAATCCGTGACAAAATTCGAAACGATAGTTTCATTTATAATGTCAAATATTCGCGTAAACCTAAGAAAGTATTAGATAATATAAGATGATAGCACGAGAAGATTCGAATTGATTGATAAAATTCAGTTGAACCTACATTTTGATAAGTATCAGGATATGTGACAAGATTTAGGAGCTTAGCGTAGACGAGAGCTTTGAAGCTGCTCAAACAGTTTCATAAAATATCTTGAGGACGCCTATTCGGATCTCAGTTACGACGTCGTTCTCAAAAAAGAATTTCCTTTTAGAGAAAAAGCAGCGAAAAAATAAACTTATACAATACATACTATAAAACAAAGTTGCTTGCCACCATCTGTACGGTTATAGCTTTTAAAGTAAGCAATGGATTTTAATGCGGTTTTCGTCAATAAGTACAAAGTGATTCAAGAGGAAATATTTATATTAGTGTAATATATGCATATTATAATAATAGGAGAAAGCTGAACCTAAGCGGAATGAGAGTGAATCGCTAGTATATTTTAAGACAGTGATATATTAAATGCAATAAAATCAACGATCATAACGGATTTATTGGCGTTAGACAAACTGAAATCCGTTTCAGCTGACCTATTTCAGTCTCAAATAAAAATACAATGTTAATCTTGAATACTTGTAAAACTTTGAATGTTTCAAAAAGCTTTGCGTAGAGAAAATGTATTAATTGTAGCGTGTCCTGAATTACAGCTTACTTGTATTGATCAGATAAGCTTAAGCTAGCTTTCATTTGTTTCAAGTAATGACAAATTTGTAACAATTTTGCGGGTTTTAAGCGTTTTGATCTAGTCAAACTCTATGAACTTATTATTCTAATGCAGGCCGTAAGATTTTTTCTAAATATTCGTAGGTATATTAGTTTTTCCCCGCAGCTTTGCTCGCTTGTTAAGTAAGCTAGCCTATGTCTCCCAGGAAACAATTTGCGTCTTTGCCAAACTTTTGAAATTAATCAATTCAAAAAGTGTTACTTTCATAGTTATAATATAAGTACGTTTACTACTACAATATTCATGTCAATATAGTTTACATTCATTACAATTGAATAATAATTAGGGATATTCTGGGTTCATGAATAAGATATAGGTACTTAAGTGATTACTAATACTACCTAGTACTTATGACTAATGACATAACAGTAAGTTAATAATAATAATTTCAAATGCAATATCAAAACGACCGTACTTTAATATAAATAATATTATTTATTGAATTTCTCGTTTTTTTTTCTTAGATTGACGCTAATATTTGATATTACAAATAAAACTATCTTTTCGGATTTTGTCACGGATTTATTTTGATTTTTGGTTCCAGATGTTTCGAATGCTTTAAAGCAATCATGAGCACTGGAGAGACAATCATAGTGTTCATCAAATACTTTAAAAGACTTGATAAAGGTATATTATGTTATCTTTGTATTTTTTAGGGTTCCTTAATAAAATAAAAGGAAAATAGGAATTCTTATAGACTCAATTCGTTGACGTCTGTCTTTACGCATGGTATCAATTTGAATTAAACATCAAATACTTAGTTCGGTAATCCCTTGGGAGCTATGAAAAATTTCTATGTAAACGCAATCATCACTTGATTCGGTTGTCTACTTCGCTTATTTTGGGACACGCACACTCGCAAGGGAATTCAACGGTTAATGCCCTAAGCATTAACCGTTGAACTAGAATCATGTTTAGCAGAGTGTAATGTCTTAACAAGTAATTTTGTAGCAACATAAAAAAATATAATAAAGCGTAGTTGACCCACTCACTCATTCACTCATCACGAAATATCAAAAACCGCTTGACATATAAGGATGAATTGTAGGAAGGTAGTTATAGTTAGTAGGCGTCTGCTAAAAACACATTTTGCATCAGGGCCAGATTAGGGAGGTCTAAGGGCTCTACCAAGATTGTATAAAAGTTCCTCACTTTATGTGCTACAAGCTTTAAATTTGTCTGGACCACCTTAATTTTTCAAGCTACAGAACCCTCAGTGTACTCGCACTTGTACAATTTACAATATTAAACAATACACGTTTGATACATTTTGGCAAAGAGCTAAATCTCGTTGGCTTTACAAATGGCGTATTTAGGTATATGAGAAGAGAAGCCCTCATGAATATTCATTGCTGTGTCCAATTAATTTTATGATAATTCAAAGTACGGTACCTTGTGAGGATTAATGGTATGGTCTAAACCGCGTTTTCAATTTTTCCTCGATTAACTTGTTTAATCTGGCCACGTTTTTTTAGCCAACTTAAATATTATATTATGCACCATCGACTCATCCTCGCTCCGTTTGGGTTCGTCGCTACTACCGTAAAATATTGACCCGAGATAAGCCGGTATCAATTATCTAGTGGTTTTAGCGTAATGCGGGTAAAAGACAGATAAAATTCTAAAAACTATAGTTTTCAATTAATTATCCAAAAATCTGTAATGTATAGTTATAACTCAACTACAATAAAGCTATATGTAAAAAATATGTGCAGCTTTGGAAATTGTTGATCAATTTTCGCTTGAATATAATAGAATATTCAGCATGGAAAGCTCTATCTTCTGCTACTATACTTTTTGCACCTTAAAACTCCCGAAAAAAATCGAGTCTACAATCTATTGTAGGTATATTTACCTTACTTATGTACTTACTTACTTATACTTACTTGTACCTTTTGGTATTTTTTATTTTTTTATTTAAGCATTTATAATCTTACCTAGTTTGAAATTTGACTATAGCAAAATATTGAAGTAGACGAAAGCTACATCACAAACAAGGATAAACTACGAGAACACTTCTGAAATGTCATCCGTCAACAAAAACAAAAGATAAATTACTTTCGTTAGTGAGAAAAGTGTGACCCAGTTTCATTTTTCCATCTCTTGGACATACAGATCCGCTGTACTGAAACTCGTATCATATTAAATGAGTCTATTCTACCGGTTGGTAAAAAAAATACCCTGTATTTGAAATTAAACTTTTTTGGCATTATATTTAATAGAAACTTATGCATATATTATCACACTCTATATCGTTTGTATGCAGCTGAAATGATTTTGATTAAATCGCCAACGAGTGGAATAGCTCCACTTCGCTCTCGCATGAGGGAAAACTCTTTCACTAAGTCGTCGTAAAGTCAAATCATTATTGACTTAGTATATATGTAATATTTATATAATAGAGCCAAGAGTTAGTCTAGTGAGTGATTTTATTAGTATTTTATTATTTTGATATAACCAATAACACTCTCACAATTAAGACGAATCTCAACACTCTAAAATTCATCAATCCTATGCTAATTCTAACCAAGCTACAGAGCATGCCATGAAATATCCATCCAAACATACTATCATTCATATATACATACATACATATATTCACTTGAAATACACAACCCTTCTTCTGCCACAGTCGGGTAAACACAAATAGAAAATTCATAACTCAGTGTCGCTCTCGTTTCAATGACCAACGAGTAACGACGCCTACATGAGCTTTAGGTACAACACTTTTATTTAATGTGTCATTCTTCCTAGTATTTATTCTGTTCAGGTCACACGGTAAGGTCACTCGTTCGATTTTTGCTGTACAAAGTATTTTTAATATTTCATTTTGATTTCGCTTCAGTGCACTTGACCGAAGGAAATCCGAATATATTTTTTTGTAAACAAAATTAAAATTATATAGTATAATACATATAAGTTTTTATTTTCAATTTTAGTTCTATGTAAACTAGATCTACTTAAATTCAATCTTGTGTCAAATTCACTACTTTTGTCAGAAAAGTAGTAAGCAGAAACAAATGCTTAATAAGTATTTTAATTTTATATAAAACTTGAATTTCCATAAATATAAAATTTTACAAAAACAAAGCAAAGAAACGCATTTATTCGCACGCTTCGACTGGCTAGCATGAAATAGAAAACAAAAAAGTTACGATACCTACATGCTGAAAAAATAAAACATTTTATACGATTTTATGAAAGGAAAAAAGAATGGTAAAAATACAAAAAAGTTAATTTTAAAAAGCTGCGGTTTAAAAATGAAACAAAAAAATATTTTCAATGCAATGAATGGCAGGAATATCCCTCATTGTTACTTGTTAATGCGCGTTTATTCCTATAAAATTATAATTCTAAGGCTAATGATCATACGATATACTATATAAAAGCGGAGCGAAGGAGAGTCAGTAGTTATAAGTATTTTATATATTATTTAACAATTAGTTTATATATCACTACATAGTGTATAATAAAGTAGCTTCCCGCTGTGTGTCTGTCCCTACGTATGCTTAGAATAGGATTTTGATGCGGTTTTTTTAATAGATAGTGTGATTCTAGAGGAAGGTTTATATTATGTATGACTAGCGAAATCTGCGGCTTCGCTCGCGCTAAATCTAGGGACGAGCCCAAGCGAAGCGAGGGCGAGTCGTTAGTACCTTAGTATATATATTTATTTTATTTGATGTACGTACATATTTTTAATATCCAAACAAGAAATTACAGATCGGAATATTGTAATAATAATTAAGCATGACCGAGATATGTCAAAATATAATAATTTATAACACAACCTCTCATATTCAAAACAATTTTAAACTATTGATGAAATTTAGTCAAACGAATCAATTCCTTATGCCAAGAAGACTAGAACTAAAATCGCTTGATTCTTATCAAAAGCCAGGGTAGAAACTAATATGACTTAACAAACCTTTAAAAAGCATAGTCCAATATATTAGTTATTCACATTAACTTATATTTTATTTTTGTACACTATTTAACTTTTTTATAACAACACAAAGAAAACATTTTAATTCACTTTAACAAGAGACGTCCGCCGCGGCCGAGTGCCGCACAAATACTGAAGTCTGAAACGGGAAACCCGCAAAGTCGCAACGTGCCTTCGGGAATATTCTGAGTTGCTACAGTTAAGTTTTTACCAGATTTTTAAGGAATTTTTTCAGATATTGCTAAATAATTTTATGCTGTGTATGAAAAGATATTTGTTTGATTGTTTGTATGTAAAGAAGGTTATAAACGGACTAACCAATCACAAAAAGAAGTTTTCAATTTTGACCAGTAGTTCCTTAGATTAGCGCGTTCAACCAAACCAACAAACTCTTCAGCTATAAAATATTAGTATAGAAGTATACATTATAAAAAAATATCGATGACCTCCGATAGTGTTGTAATTTTGATGTTTAATTTAGTGTTTTAGATTAAAACTTATTCACACAAATAATGGTCACATTAACGATCAAAATTCTTTACCACAAGATAAAGACATTCTGTTTATTTCACTACTTGTTTTGGAGAGTCGCCAAATTGTCGACTACATAGGTAATAGGTACCTATTATGAAAGCTCGATAGATTGTTTCTTCAGCCAGTATTTACTAGGAACTACAAGAAATGTCGAGCATTTACAGAATATACAATATTGTAAGAAATAGGCAAAAAACCTAACAAATTTTGATAATTTTTATATCCTTTTCATCTTAATTTTACAAATTAAGCTTTATGACTAATTCATATGACTATAGATTACTATTAAGTAATAATGACCACACCTTTGGCGCAGTTTGTAGTGAACCTACTTTCTTGTGCCAGCGGTCGCGGGTTCGAGTCCCGCATTGATTTGTCAAACTCGGATGTTTGACTCCAGTCATGGGTGTTTTTATTTATAATATGTATGTGTTTAAAGCTTATATATATAGTATATCAACTATCTGGTATCCGTAACACAAGCCTCGTAGCTTACCACAGAACTAGATGGTGCTGCGTTTAATAACGTTTCAAAATATATTTCAACTTAAAGGGAAGATTAAAAAAATACTTTCAAAAAAAATAAGTTCAGTGAAATGTTGTTATGGTAATATTATAGTAGGTAAAATATTTTAATTTCTATCGTAACTTTTTTTTATTGGAAATAGCTAGCTAAATAAATCAATTAGCCATTTCTTAAATACTAGCTGCGCCCCGCGGTTTCACCCACGTAGTTGCCGTTCCCGTGGGATTACAGGGATAAAAAGTAGCCTATGTCCTTTCTGAAGGTCTTCTCTATCTGTGTACCAAATTTCATCGAATTCGGTTTAGCGGTTTAGGCGTGAAAGCGTAACAGACAGACAGACAGAGTTACTTTCGCATTTATAATATTAGTTAGGATTATAAGCTTTATTAAAATATTTCTTATATATAGACATTTTTTTTATTTTAAGCTATGTATGCACATATATTATTTGTATAATGCACAATATTTCTTAATTTAAGGGAAACGTGGATGTTGCGTAGACAACACTGAATGTTGACAACTGCATTGTAACAGTTTTAATTCGATTTTCACTGAACATGAGCATCGAAACGAATACAGTTTCATATTATATCAAGCCTATACTTAATATTATATTTATATATAATATTATCGTGTTGAGATGTTGGTCCGGAATGAATCCGTCTTAATTTTTCTTTTGTTTAAATCATGTTTAAATATGCCATTTAACCTTAATGTTATATTATATTGTTGTGTTTTTTAATACAAAATAAGCAATTTTCAAATCTTATAATGAATCTGGGGAGAGAACCGAATATGGGTAGTCTAAGCTACATTTTACCCCCAAGGTGAAGAAATATTTTTTTATAAACATGCCATAGCAACACGTTGCCGAGTTTGCTAGACAAAATACATAATAAATGCTTCAATATTGATCAATATGAGTCAATTTAAATCAAAAATTAAAAATACGTTATTGAATAAGGCTTATTACACTATAGCGGAATACCAAGTAGATGTAAATGTGTGGGATTAGTCACTGGTTGTGTCTCACGTAGGATAAATAGTTAAATTGTAATACAATATTGTTACCAAATATTTTTTTGAAAAGAGCAACTGTTGAGTTTCTCGCCGGTTCTTCTCAGCAGAACAGCTTTCCGAGCCGGTGGTAGTTTACTCACAGACTTACAGACTGACTTTTAATTTTGATAATGTAAAAATGACGATTCAAAAGAGCTTGTAAAAGTCTATTTGAATAAAGAATATTTTGATTTGATTTTGATTTGATCATTTGATCGTTATTGGTTTTTAACCGATAGTTTTTAACCGATTTCAAAAGAGAAGATTAAAAGTAGTTGTTACTCAACCTACTCGTACGTTATCTGCTTTAGTATAAAGTACCTACACATTAATTATTTCTTTGGCATGTAGGTATTCCATAGATAAAATGTGTGTTATTTTAATTGTTAAAAAAAATAAATTTTAATATATGTTACACTAGGCTTATCTAAACTTTATATATTTTAATAATAATAATAACATTTACAGCCATAAAGTATAGTATAAAGTAACAGAAACAATATAATTTTAACTTTATCTATGACAAAGGGTAATAACTCAGCTAATGCTACTAAGACCGATATCTCGAGCATAACCAATTTTCAGTTAAAGTTACATCCATAATCCAGCTCCCTTTTAATCTAAGTAATTTTATGAATATTCATTTATTTAATTGCACTATTATTTTCATACACCACAGACGCTATATAAAAAACAGACAATAAACTGTTTTTTATTTAAATCGTTATTAAAAGATAGACGTAGATATACTGTATACTATGACTATTGCCGTTACGTTAACATGTTGCCGTTACGTATATTTTTTTCTGTAGAGGTTGTATATAAATAAATAAAATAAAGAATCAAAATCGCCTTAACTACCAAGCCAAGCTCAAACGTAATTATTTAAGTAGGTATAATTTAGTTTCAATCTTGTTAGCTCTCATCTTTTAACGCCATACTGCTCCTTCCGCATGAATATCTTATAGAGACGGTGATTGGACTAGCCAATATAAAAAGACCTTGGTCTTCAAATCATAGTAAAAGATTCAGAGCTCAAGACATTTTGAATAATGAATTCCTCGTGTAGCAATTTCAAGATTTAGGTATAAAGTAAAGACAATCGAAGTTTAATTTTCGAATAGAGTTATTGTTAGAACAGCTTAATGATTATCACTTATTACTACATATTATGTATAAAACAAAGTCCTACGCCGCGTCTGTCTGTCTGTTCGCGATAAACTCAAAAACTACTACACCAATTTTTATGCTGTTTAGAGTAGTTTTCGAGGAAGGTTTTGCTTGAGTTTGTCGAGTTTTAGTTATTTTAAGAAGGTACTTATTACTTCTTCTTCTTCTTTGCACGGCTGGTTTCCGCACTTAGTCAATAAATTCCCATTGTGCATGAGCTTTTGCAGGTACATACATAAATAATAATATGAAGTACCTATGTTTCATTTTTAAACTAAACTAAGATAATAATAAGTAGGTATTCTCAATACTTACCAAAGTATATCACATCCAAAAACTACCGCTGTACGCACTGTTCACACATTTTCACTGAACAAACAACAAAATCTTTTCGTTATATATATAATTAACACTCAAAAAGGGGCCTTTCCAATCGTATTTCGTTAAAAATCCCTAAGAATAGGAATTTCCAATAGTCCGGGCTGCGCGAGCGCCGGACGGTATTTAGACCGTACGAACGCACGCGTTCAAATCTATTTATATTTTAGCCGGGGATGTTGGTTAGCCAATATAAATTGAGCTTTGACATAAGAATAAACATGTGTATACACGAGCGGATGGTAAAATTTTTAATCTACATAATTATATAAGACATAATAATATAAATGTTGTCTCCATTCAACACGACATTGGCGAAGTAAATGCCTAAATGGCACGCCTTAAAAATGACTAAATATTTTTTTTATTTTATTCCTTACTAATAAAGTATTCATATGTGAATGAAAATAAACTAATTCTCAATAATTTCTAATAAATACTAGTTAGTGTATAATTATTTTTTTCTACGCAAAGTGTGAATTTAAGTTTAGTTACTTATGCCGTATTAGTATTTGTTTAGATCGGACGTCAAGCTTTAATTGATACAGGACGCTTTGAAATGCATCAAGCTATTGATGGCCTGTAGTTTTGCTTAAAATAGCCTCCTCATGCTATCTATACTAATATTATAAAGCTGAAGAGTTTGTTTGTTTGTGGGGTAGTTATAATAGCTGTATATAATAAGCTAAAACCAAATCGCAGATGAAAGATCGTCCGGTCACTCATCAATTCTAAAATCGCCCTCCAATTTCTACACAGTTGTAAGAGTTGTATTCTCGTTGCTAACTTATCTTCAGACTCGAGGAACCGAAGAGCGAGACAGTGTTAGTACAGTGCTTACCCTGCCCACACACGGTTTGCTTGAACTCGAAGAGCCAAACCTATCGGATATAGTTTTAAATAATAATCTAAAACGCATTCCATAAGTTGTCTGTTGTTATATACCAGATTTTCTAAATTCCTTTTGATATTTTTTGAGGCTGGCTCCAAGGGGCACAAAATAACACAAAATAGCTCTGAGAAAAGGAACATAAGCTGGTCTTTAAAGTATACAAATAATGGTGGTACGACTAGCCATGACATAGAAATCAGTGTTCGTATGCTGTGGTCTAGAAAAAAGGACGAAGAACACACGATTAAAATGAAAGTGCTTATAGGTGGGACAGAATTGACAAGAAGTGCGAAATAAATATCAGAGAATTCTAATTTTACTTTTTAATTTATTTTTCTTCTGTGCACACTACTCTTAATTCTATTATTATAAATTGATCCAAAGCGCAAGCATAATGGCGGGTCAAGTTATATTTGTCACTTGCTACACCGTTTCATGAAATAAATACCCAAAAGCCCCAGACTACTTGATCTTTCTATTTACACATATTTTTTCTTAAAATTTATATAAATCGTTACATCTCATATATTTACATTATTTTTTAGGACGTGATATTGTGATAAATCTAAAAATAAATCGTAGTTCTTAGTAGCTAAGGATCAAAATTGTCTAATTGTCTAAGCTCATTTGCTTAGCTTTTTATTTTATTTCAAGGCAGAAAAGGCGTATTTTTTTGTTATAGAAGACTACTAGTTGTTCAAAGCTTCATAATCTGTTGTTATACCGATATAACCAAATTGGTATTTAGTCGAATATGTACACTATTTAGTCATTATAATCGAAACAGAGAAATTCTTTTTTTGTGTGTCTGTCTGTCTGTCTGACTGTGTCGGCATCACGAAAAAACGACTGGACAGATTTTAATAAGGTTATATTGATGAAGTTGCAGTTGATGTAATTTGTGACCCAGGAATACATTTAGGTTTTATTTCTTGAGTTAGGAAATTGAAACAATCAATAAATAGAAACAAAATAGAACACGTTTACTTCAAAATATTTAGTATATTACACATTATCATATTAAATAAAAAATTGTTCAAAATGATTAAACTGTCGACAATTTAATTTATTACAAATTAGAGGAACGGTTTACTATGTTGGGCTATTCTCTCGTTTACTTTAAAAGTTTTCAAAAGCTTCACTTGCTAAATTTTCTTCGAACTTTATAGCAAAAAGCTTTATATAAGACTTATTATTTTCTTTAACCACAAAGCAAAGTATAAAAATTTTAATTCCACAATTTTATCTGAAAACTGACAGCAATTCATTGAAATTAACAACTGAACCGCACACGAGTATAAAAACGCCAATTGAAATTAAAATTATTCCTCTCCACAGACGCCATTTGTATTTCCCGAGGCCAGGCCTTTGCCATATTGTCATCAAATAAATCATATTAGGCCAAATGAACGCCATGTTTGACAGACAAAAGGTTCCTAGCTAAAAATTAAAAACAAGAATATACTATAGTTTATGAAGCTTAGAGTTTTTTTTATTGTGTGTAGAGATTTTAGAATTAGGAGCCAGAATATAATAATTTTTAAATAAGTCTTAAGGTCATCTATTATTTCCCAATACTAATGGTAGCCCAGTGTGGTAACGTGCTCATTTGTGTAACCGAGTGAACCGAGTTCAAATCCGGGTCTCGCACCTCTTATAATTTCATATGTCAATCACAAATCAATACACTATTATCATGTCATATCTTACAGTGAAGGTTATTGTTTTGATTTATTAAGTAGGATATAAGTACTTAGTACATGTATAATTATGGCAGTGGTACCCCAGCGGGAACACGCTCGCTTGGATAACCGAGTGATGCGGGTTCAAATCCGGGTCTCGCACCTCTGATATTTTCATGTGCCGTGTGCGAATCATTTTTATCGTGATTACCACTTGTCTTACGGTGAAGGAAAACATCGTGAGGAAACCATGTCCGAGAAAACCTAGGAAGTTTTTGAAAGACATGTGAAGTCTGCCAACACGCACTAGGCCAGCGCGGTGGACTATGGCCTGATCCCCCTCGTACTGAGAGAGGCCCGTGCCCAGCAGTGGGACGTTAAAAAGGGCTTATGATGACATGCATACTTACAAAACCCATAAGCGCGTTGATATTCGGAAAAATTATAGCGACAATTCCAATTATGACGACAAAGATTGCTCTATAAATTAATTCCCACATTAATATTTTGTCTTGGTTGTGCAACGACTTGATATAATAGAAGCATAAGTTGAAAGGCACCCAGTAGTTCAAGGCGTGTGTGACGTAAATCATTATTGCAATACCACCTTTCAGTACTTTGGGTAAGCTGAAATATTATAATAGTGTTAATGTTAACATATCCTAAAAAATGTTGCTTCAAAATCTTTAGTTTACAGAGTGAATGATTTCTTATAGGTCACGTATTATTTTCGTAGAACAATTTATCTTAGTTTGTTGAATTAGAAGCACATGATATTATAAAAAAATAGATGAATCATTCAAAAAATATAAGCACCCAAATATTAGCTTAAAAGTTTTCAAAAATTTTTTGGTTGTATTTTGACTTGTAAAAATGATCGACCTAAGACACATTTTCACAATATATTTCAATGTGTAACAAAAGAAAACGACCTCTATTTAAAATATTTGGAGCTTCAAAAATTTGCAATTTTTGTACAATAATTTTAAATAGTAAGCAAAGCAACAGGCATTGTAATAAGCTAAGAAATAAAAAAGATAAAAGAAAAAAATACTAACAGAGACATAGGAAAGTTAACAGTGATAGGAGATTCGCAGGCGTCTAAGAAGCCCACATATCCAAAGAAAGACACCGAAAATGTGCACATTATAATAAGAGACATTCCTAGAAGAAATTTTTATGAAAGAAAAAATATTATAAATAAAATAAAATCATAAAATATTAATTATCATAACTTGGCATATATAAAGAATATTATCGTAAGTAAATACGTTGTACCAAAACAAAAAGCAAACCATAAAAAAGTAAATACATTTATTAATTACATGTTTCACTTTTTAGTGAATGCTGAAAAATAGAGTCGATATCTAAACGTCTGATATCAGACGGATCATTTTTTGTTCACTTTCGTATTTCATTTTTCACTCAAAGTGACACATCTAATCATTAAATTAAATAGGTATTAGTGCTGAATTCATTGCATTCATTAGTGAACCGATTTCATCTGGTATTTTACACTCCATCTTTTCATTTATGTTATAATATCGATTCGCCCTCCGTTTCGCTCATAGTGAAAAACAAAAACAAATCAGTCCCACGAGATTTGTCATTTTCCGAGATAAAAAGTAACCTATGAGCTATTTCAGACTATAATCTATAATATGTGCTAAATTACATCCAAATCCCTTCAGTTATTTTAGCTTGAAAGAGTAACAAACATCCATCCCTCTTTTCTAACAAACTTTCTCATTTATAAATATAAGTATTAGTATAAATCATATAGGTATCTACATATATTATCTTAGCTGTAAGAAAATTTTCATCATGCTATGATGTACTAGAACTAATGTAAAATATGTTTTTAAAGTACCTAGATTTTTTTAAATACTCTAAAGTCTAAACAATTCTTACCAGTCATCAATACTTGAGGGAACTTATGGGGTTCCCTCATATTATTCTCAATCGGTATCACTACTCCCGAGCACGACATACTGAACACCGACATGCCGACGTACTCAAAGAAGTTGTACAACCTGGTGACTCCCGCCAGATTTGAGAAAGTTGGATTAAACTCAAATGCATAGTAAATTGTTAAGAATATGCAGAACACTAAAACAAATAAGTGTTTTTTTTATATTACAACTATCACGCTATAGGGATATTCTACACATTTTTTCGCCGGGATTTAAGTAGGTATGTAAATGATAAAGATTATAAATCTACGCACACAGTCGGGACACAGAGATCCGACTATTATTTTAAAAGCATACTAACGACTCACTCTCGCTTCTTTTTTTTTTTTTTATAGGACAAAGGGGGCAAACGGGCAGGAGGCTCACCTGATGGAAAGTGATCACCACCGCCCATGGACATCTGCAACACCGCAGGGCTTGCAGATGCGTTGCCGGCCTTTCAGGAAGGAATACGCTCTCTTCTTGAAGGTCGCCAGGTCGTAACGGTTTGGAAAGACCGCCGGCAGCAGCTGGTTCCACAGAGTGGTTGTGCGTGGCAGAAAATGTCTTAAAAATCGCACTGTTGTGGAACGCTGGACATCGAGGTGGTGTGGATGGAATTTGCGGTTTTGACGCGATGTCCGATGGTGAAATTCTGCGGCCGGGATCAGTCCAAACAATTCCTCGGAACACTCCCCGTGGTAAATGCGGTAGAAGATGCAGAGTGATCCAACATCTCTACGCAGAGCTAAAGGATCAAGCCGATCGGAGAGAGCTTGATCGTCGACAACTCGAGCCGCCCTACGTTGAATGCGGTCAAATGGAAGTAGCTGGTACTGGGGAGCTCCCGCCCAGAGATGAGAACAGTACTCCATGTGGGGCCGAATTTGCGCCTTATAAAGATTAAGACGCTGACCCGACGTGAAGTACTGTCTCGCCTTACTGAGCACACCAAGCTTCTTTGAGGCCAATTTGGCCTTGTCTTCCAATTGACCACGGAACTGGACGTTGCTCGAAATGTCGACGCCAAGTATTCCGATACTGGCTGTGGCAAACAGGGGAGTGTCCTCAAATAGAGGAGTGACGACAAATGGCGACTTTTTAGCGGTGAACGCGCAAACTTGTGTCTTTTTGGGGTTAAATTGGACTAAGTTTAGTCGACCCCAATCCGAGACTTTGGTTAATGATGATTCGATTTCAGACACAAGTTTGTTCCGACACTCGTCGACGTATTCCCGAGAAATATTAGCGCGGCCAGTGTACAGGGCGTCCACAGTGCTGTCGTCTGCATAGCAATGAATGTTGCTGATTTCCAAAATGTCATTGATATGCAGAAGGAACAGAGTAGGAGACAGTACACAGCCTTGTGGAACACCAGCATTGACGTATTTAGGATCAGAGCAAGCACCGTCAACAACGACCTTGATGCTCCGATCTGCCAAAAAGCTGGTGATCCAGTTGCATAATTTCTCGGGGAGCCCATAGGAAGGTAGCTTCGAAAGAAGCGCTTTGTGCCATACCCGATCAAAGGCCTTCGCTATGTCCAGACTGGCTGCAAGCGCCTCCCCCTTGGTCTCAACTGCTTCTGCCCATCTATGTGTCAGGTAAACTAGAAGATCACCGGCTGAACGACCTCGACGAAAGCCGTACTGACGGTCGCTGATCAGCCGGTGCTCCTCCAGGTACCGCAGGAGCTGGCAGTTGATAAGGGACTCCATTATCTTGGAGAACAAGGAGGTAATGGCAATGGGCCTGTAATTGGACGGATTCGAGCGGTTACCCTTTTTTGGGATCGGGTGCACTAAAGCGGCCTTCCAAGATTTCGGGACTACGCCTAATGAGTAGGAGTGCCGGAAAAGACGCGTTAAGACCGGTGCCAGCTCCGGAGCACATGTCTTCAACACGATCGGAGGGATGCCATCGGGCCCACTCGACTTATGAATGTCCAAGGAAAGAAGTGCTTTGCGAACTGCACTTTGCCGGAATTGAACTTCCGGCATCGTAGTATCGCACCGCGGGATTGTCGGTGGTGAGTTTCCTTGGTCATCCAGAGTCGAGTTGGACGCGAAGAGAGAGCCCAAAAGATCAGCTTTCTCCTTCGCGGCATGGGCCAGCGAGCCATCCTCCGTGTGCAGAGGTGGAAAAGAAGGCTGAGAGAAATTCCCTAAAATAGCCTTGACGAGAGACCAGAACGCACGTGTTCCTGAAGGGAGACGTCCCAATCTCTCGCCAATTCTAGCAATGTGCTTCGACTTTGCATTAGCAATAGCACTTTTGAGGGATCTGGAGGCAAAGTTATACTCCTTTTTCAAAATGCTGGTGTTTGCATCACTAGACGACGACGCGATAGCCCAGGCTTGGTAGCATTCCAGCTTTCGGCGACATGCCGTCTTGCAGGAGCGACCAAACCAAGGCTGGGATTTGCCTCCGATGGGCACTGCAGAGAACGGAATAAATAGTTCCATACCCTGAAGTACCACATCGGTGACAGAGTCAGCAACGACGTCTGGATCATCCGGCGAGAAGCATATCTCCCTCCATGGGTAGGATGCAAAGAATGACCGCATCCCGTCCCAATCCGCTGACCTATAGTGCCATACTCGGCGGCAACCCGCAAAGCGAGGCCTTGTTGAGAGCGTAACCTGCACTGTACTCCGGACAAGGCAGTGGTCCGACGAACCAAGAGGAGGGTCGACGGAGATCAGGTAGCCGTCCGGGTGAGAGGTCAACAGAAGGTCGAAATCGTAAACAGATCTCCCCGCATGATCGGTGGTGCGTGATCTAAGCCATTCGGCGTGATGGGCGTTAAAGTCGCCGAGAATCACGATCTCTGCGGATGGGATCTGTTGCAGCACGGAATCTGTAGCCATTTGCATGTGCTCAACGAGTCGGTCAGTTTCGGCATTACCGCTATGAGACCTATACAGGCACGCGTAGATTCGCGGATGATCATCGCAGTCTACACGTAGCCAGAGGATGGATAGGACCTGCCCTTCAAGGCTGTCGAGGCGGCGGGAGCAGATATCCTCTCTGACGTACACGCACACCCCAGCCCGTGGTACAAAGGAATGCTCCAGTTTATACCCCGGGTAAGAGAGGAAAGAGGTGTCGGCCGGAGAAGATATCTGCGTCTCAGTAAGGAATAGCAAGGCCGGCTTCGTCGTCTCAAGGTGGAAGTGGACGGCGTTCAGGTTGGAGTTCAGCCCCCTTATGTTGCAGAAATCCACGGCGAGCGTGAAAGGGGTAGCCTTATGCTGCCTGCTCCGTTTGCCCCGAACAGAAGACGAGAGCGCAAAATTGCCCCCCTCAGAATTCGGAGGGCAGCCTGGGCATCCACGCTCAGGTTTTGTACGACCTGAGCATGGATGTCCAGAGAGGGATTCTCCACTGCGATGTGCGCTGGTGGTACCCTCCTGGGGTAGATAAACCGAATTTCGCACTATCATGGGGAGGGATGGGAAATGGGCCTCCGAGACACTCACTCACCGGACGAAACGTGACAGCAAAGCTGCCACTTCACGCCGGTCTCCTGTGAGACAGTGGTACTTTACGGGGCGTGCCGGCCCATTCGACTGCTACCCGAAGGTAACTAGCATGGCACTACCACTGGTTTTGTTTGACTGATTGCACTGGTGGAATAATCTCTGTCACTAGATTATCCCACCAGCGGGCGGTGGGCTCGGGTTCGTCCCTAAGTTCAGCGTCAGCGAATCCACGGGTAACCGCTAGTTAAAATAAATACATTTTCTACCTCCTTTTTTCTTTGTAGTCGGTTAAAAGGTAGCCTAAGTTACGCCTTATAACATTAGCTATCTGTTAGTGAAAGTCCCTTCAAAATCGGTCTGGCCATTTCAGAGATTAGTTGGAACAAACAGACAGACAGACAAAAATTTTATAATTTTTTTTTGTTGCTAAAAATAAAATAAAAACAGACACTCCAATTTCATTTAGGCTACATAAGTAATATTGAGCAACGACTTACATATAATTAAATTCGCCACGATAGAAAAAGGTGCTAGCCATTTCAAATGAGTTATCAAACAGATCAATATAATTGGTAAAATCATAATCGCCAAATACACTCGTAAATCAGGATATCCTGAAAAACAGTTTTAAGTGCTGAAAAACTAAAAAAAGGACTTTAATAGATTCAAATGCCGTAAAGTAAAGTGTATTTTGAAAGAAAATCCTATTTTTATTCTCGTATTGTACGAAACTCTTTTGACACGTTACCACGAGTTTTGTCTTTGCTTATTGTTTCGACTCAAAACAATGTTTTTGCATATCACATAGGTGAATTCAATTGTATGGATTGTTTTAACATCCCACTGCTGGGCGCGGGCTTTCCTTCAATACGAGGGGTATCAGGCCACAGTTATACACCACGCTAGCTAAGTGCGAACTGCAAATGTCTCAATGCAGGTTACGATGTTTTCCTTCACCGTAAGACAAGAGGTAATCATGTTAGAAAATATGATTGATGAAATTATCAGAGGTGCGAGACCTAGATTCGAACCTGCTTCACTCAGTTTTCTAAGCGAGCTGGTTACCACTGGGCTACCAATGCTTATTGAAACTGGTTTATTCAATTAAAATAGCGCAATTTAAAAACTAAAATATTTACCTGGGCCCAAACCATGAATCGGTGTAACTTGAGTGTTCTCTACAAGTTGCTTTATGGATTTCGCTATAATAATTTGGTAACATGCACACGCGCCGAACAAATCGATACATATGATTGCATCTATTGTGTATCTAAAAAAAATCAGGCATTTTGTTTTTCTCTGCTCATCAACAATTATACGAAGATACCAAAAAAAGGGTCGATTCTGCGATAGCTTCAAAAGAAACGTACTTTTTCCGATGTGGAATTCATATACCAGAAAGATACGAAAACTAGTGATGAGTAGTAGGAGGCAATAATTTGACTAACTTTGACTACTTGAAAATTTTCACAAAAATCATCGTTAAGCTTATCTTTTGTAAAAGTAAATAAAAATTGGTATTTTGTGTGTTTTATTTAATAAGTTTATTTTAATGTTTTACCTAAAAATCTTCGCATATTTAGCTACTTTCGGGTTTGGAAAACAAGCCATTGCTGCCTCACCCACATCAGGGTAAGTCATAAAAGTGACTCGAGTTCTTCTGTACAACACTTGAGCTGATCGAACTAGAATCTATCAAATAAATAATTCAATATTATATTTTTTTAAATAAGGATTAATATAAATAATATCGTTACATCTGATTTAAAAAGAATATTAATAATAAAAAATTATAATATATAATCTGTATCGGCTCAGATGATTCAAAGACAAATCTTGAGCACCAAACTTGTCACGGTGGTAAATAAATGGTTTCATCAGTTCAACTTCAGAGTTTAAAGAAAGGAGCTAAAAATGTATCATATATTACTTATTAATAAGTATAATGAGTATACTTACGTATAAACAATAAGTCATGTACAGCCCAAACAAGAGGTTGAACGGGATACCGACAAAAACACCAGCTTTCATATAAGCTACGTGGCCGCCCAGAATTCCACCGCCCAATGCACCCTTTACCATATGTGCCACCGAGCCGATTACTCTGTATTATATACAAATAATTTATTTATTATTTTTAAATTTAAATTATTGAAATAATTACTGAATTATATTTAAATATTAAATTATTCTTAGGAGTTCTAGAAAAAAGTTTAATTTTTAACTTTCTATATCCGCGATAGCAAGTGATTCTTCTTTTATCCCAATGAGAGATAGATAGAAAAGCATTTTACAGTGACGTTAGCTTTGATTTTGCTTAAAATATCATAAATGTTGTCTGGTTTTTATATAGCTATATTACACACCCAGATGGTTTAGGCTGGTTTCTAAATTTAACGTAGTCGAAAGCATCTTCGTCTTCTTGAGTTTCAGCCAAGTTCTTCCAGTTCCCCCGACTTGCCCCCGACGGTTGAGGGCCTGAGGTCTAACGAACAAATAGTTTAATTAAATATGATATTTATATTTATTCAAGATTTAAAGATTTAGATACGAGGAAAGACGAAGAAAAATGAACACTGGACATTGTTTATAGTAGGTGCTGAGTATAATGGTGGATATTTTTATAAAAATCATTAATTATTGATTGACAAACAAAAAAGCGTGATGATGATATCGCATAAATTAAGTCGTAACATATTATACAACTTAATCTTGCATGACAGTGTCTTGTATTCGAATTCGATTAGAACTTAACTGAATCTAAAATCAGTAGAAATCTACAAGATTCTTGTTTAAACTAGGCTGTTTTTTGGCATACCTCGCAAATTGCAGGTAGATAGTCAAATTATTTAATATAGACATAATACAATTTACAATACAATTAGAATTAGTCCCGAAACTTCGATTTCATAGTTATTAGATATTTTCGCACATATTTAGTATATTAAATTCTGAAATACATACCATCGTATCAAATTAAAACACTAAGAAAAGGTTTATAAAATCATTAAAAATTACAAAAGAAAAACTTTCTACAAAAATGATGTTATGTCAGAATCAGACAGTTCTTTTTTCATAGTCATTATTTACGTTATTCTTCTATCAACCAGCTAGCGTAATAATTTTTTTATATGCCAGCATTAATCCTTTGTATTATTATATGTATTGGAATATTATAAATTTGAAATTGCTTTTTTTTATGGTAAAAAAGGGGCAAACGGGCAGGAGGCTCACCTGATGGGAAGTGATCACCTCCGCCCATGGACATCTGCAAGCCAGGCTTGCAGATGCGTTATCGCCCTTTCAGGAAAGAGAAGGAGGGAGGAGGGACGAAAGAGGGAGGTGAGAGCGAAGACGGAGGAGGGAGGGAAGAGGGAGGGAGGGGAAGGAGAGGGGAGTGGGCCTCTCGGACTCTCACTTACCGGACGAAACGCGACAGCATAGCTGCCACTTCACGTCGGTCTTCTGTGAGAGAGTGGTACTATACGGGGCGTGCCGGCTCATTCGGCTGCTACCCAAAGGTAACAATCATGGCACTACCACTTTAAAGTGCTTGTTTGTTTGTCCTTTATCTTCCGTAGCGCGGGAATAGTCGAAGGGTTGGAGAGTGACTTACCTATAGGTTTCTCTTACTAGTCCCACCAGTGTATGAGAGGGACAGAATAAAAGGTGCACTTCTGTTCTCATTGTAATATATTCGTAACATTAACAGGAGACAGGAGTTGATACACTGTTTAAATGTTTGATGGATCATTTCGATTTTCCAGCATACATCACATACCTACATACCTACATCAAGTAGAAGTTTTTTAAAGCGCACTGTCCGTACCCGACTCAGAGATAGCCAAATTTATTATCCAATTAAAGTTAATTTTAGTATTATTGGTGGTATAGATGTACTTAGGAAGTAATAGGGGTTGGCTGAGCTCAAAAAGATAAAAATACAAAAAAAGTATACAAAGACATATATTTATATACGTATAAGTTAAAAATGAAGTTTTAACTTCTTGGAAAATTTATCAAATCACTTTAAAAACAATTCCTCTAGAATTAAGTGCAAATGCACATTCCTTCTTAAGGAATGATTTTCATATATTCACCTTTCTCATATTCAGGCCACGTGATACTTTTAATGTGCCTTGAATAACTAACTTAATACAGCCTTTAGTAAAACTAAGTCAGTAAAATTTCTAGCTAGTTTAATCAAAGTATTCGAACATGCCATTAATACAGTTAACATGCGTTAAGATTAATCAGCTTTAATATGAGACGATCAATCTGAACTGCTACATTAAAAAACGATTTATTTAGTAACATCATTTACAAATTTAAGGTTTCCCGTCCTAAAGATAAGATACAAATTCACTTAACATAATGAAGGGTTATAATTTTCGTTTCAGTATGTGTAAATCATAGAACTCTATTTATTTTGAAGAATTTGACAAGCGTCTTTTAATTAATTACATTATGCCTTCAATTGAAATTGCTAGAGATTTTAGATTTTTTTATACTATATTCAAATACGCTTCACTATAAACATCTACCCCTAATAATAAAAATGATAAGATAATTAATATGAATCAATGATGAATAAAACTGTGATATTAATCCAATTAATAATATCGTCAAGCTTACCAATTCCCATTGATGTAAGTATCACTTGAAATTTTCTTTTTAAAGAATATTCATATACTAACTGCTTGAAATTACAGGAAATTATAATATCGAAAGATGTAGTGGATTTTGAAATAACAGACCCAGAAACAATTCTCAAAATTGATGAAGGTAAACCAGTTCTATTAAATATAGATGATATGACTCCGGGTAGTGAAGTAAATCAAAAGAATAAAATATATACTGGCTTAAGGAGCTGGAAAGAATTTGAAGAACAAGAAGCTACAACAATTTTTACAACAACAACTACTACGAATTTTGAAATGGACGTCCCATCCGTCCCGTCTTCTGGAGATGATTTTAAAGATGCAACTGAGTCTCCAATTGAATTTAATTTTAGTAATAACGCTGAGGAAGAATTTGTACCAAATATACCCAACGATGAATACACTGCTGAGTGGGATTTATTTGATGATAAAATATCAACGAGAAGAATGATGAATAACTTCGAGGAGTTAAGTGAAGAAATAAAAGAAACTACTTTTTTAAGTCCTAGCGTTCCAGAAATCAACAACCGAGTGTCTGGCGTAGAAGAAAAACAAACAAATGAGACAGATGATTACTTAGAAAATACTCAAAATCAAAACATTTTAGACCGTATTGCACAACAAACATTGGAAACTAAAAAAGAAAACAAAACGAAACATTTAGAAAGTATACAAAATTACAAAGTTAAAGAAAACTATGAACGTCAAGCATCTAAAATAAATAAAGAAGAAAAACAACACGTGGAGAGCATGAGAGTTTCTAATCAAGACCGTGGTCGAAAGTTTGATAATAATTATGGTGATTATGTTATTTTTAAATATTTTTATCTCATTTTAGAATGCTAATGATCCCATGCCCATGTTTGCCCTTTCCGAAAGATTTTAGATTGAGTGTAATTTGCACTAGCCACCTACACTTCAGTCGAGTTGATTTACTTACTACTGACTAATTTTTAACCTTACTTATTTAAGTTCATTAATTCCCAGTGAACACAATTATGTCAGACTGATGTCTGAATGACGTCATGCTACGTGATGATTTACGTAAGATGTGAGTCATATATGACTCACAATTTCCCACTTCCTGACGTAAGATTCTTACGTAAGATAGATGACGTAAATATGACGTCCATTTGACATCATTATGACTGATGTGACGTAAATTTGATATATATATATATATATATATATATATATATATATATATAATATGACGGCGCGTACGCAGTCCCCACTACCAAAAATTACGCGTCCGAGTTATCCGCATTAGGGATAATCGCAGAGGTCAACCCAGCCGCAGTGCAATGGGAGGGCCTCGCTCTGGGGGAACCGCCTTCTTGATCACGGTGTCCCCTACGCCAGGTAAGCTCAATTTGGCACGACCTGCCATAGTCACTGTTTGCGAGAACATCTTGCCATCGCGATTCAGAAATCGCCATCTAGTGGAAGATATGTCGAACTATTTACCTATGACTATTTAAGTACTCCATATAAGCCTATGCATTAATAATTTGAATACAAAACCTTCATTTATCTAGCACATGTATGATCCATAAGCAAAAAAATTTTGTTTTCATATATGATCACGATTTATAACTCCAATATAATATCAACTGTACGTAAACAAATGACTTATAACTGATGTAACGATATGATGTTCTTGTTACATCAGTTTTACGTAAAAGTGGGGACTTATGTCTTGCATACGAATATGATGGAATTATTATATTATTTTTACGTCAGGAACCTGACCTGTACCTTATGTAATCATATGACTTACTAATTACATAAGTAATACATAAAATAATGACTCCAGTATGACGTCATAGCATGATGAAAATATGATATAGTATGTACGTAACAGTTAAGTCATACAAATAACATCATATCAAAGTCAATTTTGATGTCAATATGAGGTCATAGTAATGTAATACAACATGACCTCAAATGAAAGTCATCAAACATAGTCACTATTATGTCATACTTACGTGAAATTTTTTTGACCTCTGTGTGACCTATATATGACGTCATTTTAAAGTCATGTGTTCACTGGGTTTTAATTTATATTTTTACTTTTCTAGGTATTCAACGTGTTCCATTTACTTATCTTAGACCTTCGGAAATTCAACGATATAACAACCCGTCGATACCAATTAACACCATTAACTCAGACAAATTTAATAATCATAAAAGAAATCGGATTTCACCTGTTGCAAGAAAAAAAGACTTTGAAGATTATAGTTTATTTAAACCTGCAGTGCTATCACAAAAATCGATGAAAACTAATATTATTTTGAAATTGGCAGAAGCAACTGAAAATTCTCACAAATTTGCAGCTGGTAACGAATACTTTAAGAACAAAAAACCTTTTACTAGTTTTCATAATAACGTTAATAATAATAAGTACGTTCCATAATGCTGTTATAAACTTATTAAAGCTTTCAGTTCCAAGGAAATAAATAAATAATTTATAAGATTTGGTTGTTATTTACATTTTTCCCAAATGCAACCAGTGATTAGATAGATGGATGCAGTAAGGAGGGTTATGTATTTGAGCTTTATCATCTATCATATCGGATCATGCCAACTATTCTTAATTACTTGTTCTACATTTAACAGAAAAATCACTATAATGTTTATTTAAAAAAGGTGAAGTTTGAGATTCCCGGTAAATAGTACATTATACATTTTATATCATAAACTTTCGTCAACGAAGTGATGAATGTTCAAAAATTCATTTGTTTCCAGACCTCTTGAAAACGTACTATTATTAACATACAGACAGTCTTCCAAAGGACCTTTAATTTTATATTCTTTGTCTATGTCTGCATCAATTGGCGTTAAACTAATTAGTATCAACTTAGCGCCCCGTTAGGAGTATTAGTATTCTGTTTCTTAGCCTCAAAAATCTATTTAACTTAAAAAGACTTGCAGCTAATCTGCGGTTTGTGATAGAACACCTGCAGTGAGCAGACTGCACCACGGTCTAGCATCAAGAGTAGTGGGGGTACGTCGGCTTATCGTGATAATAGTTTCCATTTACGGCCGTAGCGTGACGATAGACTAGGGTGCTGTGCAACTAAGATAGATCATAGAATCACAG
Source organism: Boloria selene (assembly GCA_905231865.2). NCBI lineage: Eukaryota > Metazoa > Arthropoda > Insecta > Lepidoptera > Nymphalidae > Boloria > Boloria selene. The sequence goes on from HG993157.1 coordinate 4,118,131, forward strand.
ATTAAAAAAAAAAGAGAATATTATTCTGACTCTTTTTAATCCCACGTAATGTACGCATACTAAACCCTCATTACATTACTTGAACTTATTTCATACTAGCTGTGCCCGCGACTTCGTTCGCGTGGATGTCGGAACTTAACAATGTATTTTTTAGTGCGAAGCGCTGTTGGAGGATACCGATACAAATCATCTTTTTATTTATGCTAGTGCTTCTTCATAAACAACATTAGCTGTGGAACCATCTGGAGCGTACACAAAAAGTTTATTGGGGTTGTTTACGCGGGAAAGAGCTTCGTATAGTTGACCATGGGAAAAGCATCCAATACTTAGGTCCACCCCCGCACCGGATAATGTCTGGCCCTGAGCTTTATTAATCGTCATGGCATAATAGAGACTGCCTGGGAATTGCACTCGTTTGAAAGAGAAAGGGAAGGTGTTGGGAATTATAGGTATTCTTGGAATAAAAACAATATCACCGGCGCCGCAACCGGTTAATATTTCAGCTTCGATTATGTTTTGCTGCAGATTTGTGACTTTGAGCCGAGTGCCGTTACAAAGTTTGGGAGGACATAAATTTCTGAGGAGAATTATTGGTACGCCGATTTTTAAAACTATTTTGTGGGCTGGAAGTCCGGGTGTGTTGAGGGAATCCAAAAATTCTACCGGGTAGTGCGTGGCGTCATCTTCATCCATAACTGTATTTATAGAGGTGTATTCTCTACTATTCCCGGACACATGACTCAATATTTTTAAATTAATTGCCGCTGCTTGGTCATTGCGGGGAGTCAAAATAGCTCGCTGACATAGCCAAGAACCGGCTTGATTTCCCATGTTTGTGGAATCTCCGTACACAGAAGAAATTAGCTCCTGTTGTGATGTAACGCAAGAACAGAGATTATTAATCAAAATAACTTTTCCATCTTCTTGTACGGGGTATGTGCCATCGTCTATTTGTAACAATAAATTGGAAAACTCTAGCTTTCATAGTTCAACCGCGCGCGTACATAATTATCTCTGGCTGTTACTAATCGTCGGTCTCGTGAGAGAGTGTGACGCTCTCGGTCAGCCGATGAACGCGCTTCGCGTTCCTCCAAACTATCCTGTGATCGAGAAACTGCCGTAAGAGAACGCTCTATACTAAGTCGAGACTCACGTTGGGTAGGCGTTTCTGACGCAAGAGTTCTGACTTGCCTTGCTTGAATTGATGTTAGCCTCACTTCACGATCTTGTTCTGATTCCTGGGACCTACTTAGTCTCTTCCTATTCGCATCTCGGCTACGCTGCGAAAGGTTTCTTTTTTTTCTAGAAGGCATTTTCAAAATAATAATGAACCAAACAAATATGAAATAAAATATTGAACCAAATAAATCAACAATTTACAACAACACAAAATTTCAAAATGAGAATGAAGACTAATAAAATTTCAAACTACGAAGTAAATAAAACTACTTGACTCAAATGCAAGTTATTATTTACTTCGCACTTCAAAATTAAGACCAAATCTAACCAACCAAAATTATTTTGAAAGACAAAACGAAATAACGAACGAACAATTTACGATACTATCAATTCAATTCCTTTACATAGACAAACCTCTTTAAAGACTCCTACAAAACTCAAATATGGCCGGCAGGCATGGGCGAAGGTCATTCTTCCAAGGAAAATTTTGACACCGCGATTCAGAAAATGACGTTACACGCTAAGTAAGTTCGAATACTCCTAGATGGCGCTGTTTTAATATTTTACTTCGGAAACACTATTATAATTTTATTAATTTACATTTTTTATAAGGTGTGAACTGATTACGATGAAACAAAAAAACTTAATGTTACTTCAATTTACGCACATATCGTTGTGTACAAAAGTTACGTGAAGTTGTGAGACCAAATGCACATAACCCTAATTTTACTTCTGGAATTTCTCTACATCTTCACTTTAAACTCAAATATCTTTTGATAGACTGAACCGATTGCAATGAAACAAAAACTAAATGTTACTTCAAGTTACGTTCAATCGTTGTGTATAAAATTTATCTACGTTGCTTTCGTACATTTTACGTGATGCCCGGATAAATAAACAGACAAACCGACAAACAGACAAACAGACAAAAATTCTAAAAATGCTGGAAATGGGTTCTATTGGTTATCTTTTAACACCCTGGCTATTTTTTTTGTAATTTTTTTTGATGTACAAAAACGACTTTTCTACAGTTTTATTATATGTATAGATTTCATAAATACCGTTTCATGATCACTTACACGGCGTGCGCAGTGCGCACTGCGCAGCTCCAGTCAATAGCAACGCTGTATAGCGGCGTTGACGCGAAGCTTGGAAATTTGTCACACAAATCATACAAACCTTTTACTAATGAAATTGAGCTGTTTTACTCAATTGTGGTCGTCGTGCACCTTCTAGAGTATTATCATTCTGTGGTCTGCTCTGCCAGGCGACAGCCATAGAGAAAATTTTTTATATTTTATTAGTCATCTATGTTTAATATGGGCGACAGCTAACGTTAAATTGACGTTCGTTGACGTATCCATTATCTATAATAATATTTATATTATTTAAAAATTTGCCTTGTTTACCTCAATATAATAATAATTGAATTGAAATAGTTTCTGGCAATAAATTTGCACAATAAAATATTAAGCTAAAGCGCTAAACTTAAACCAATAAAAGAGTAGAAATAAATAAAAATGGGTAAGAGATATTACTGCGAATATTGTGATAAAACTATGGTATCTGCACCTTCAATCATAAGAACTCATATAAAAGGGGTAGTTCATCAGAAATTAGTCAGTGAACATTATCAGCAATACAAAGGTATGCAAAGTTTTATTTATAATCACAATGTAGTATACATGGTGTCTTATTAATTATCTAAGGTAGAATTTTCCAAATTTTATAGATTTCTTTCTCAATATTTAATCATTATGCTAAAAAAATAATTTAAAATAATTTGGTAATTTAAAAAAATATTTTTTATATTTCTTGATTATTATAGTTTTACAGGATGGAAAAAAGAAACTTTAATTTTTATTTCATAATTCAATTTTATTTTTGCAGATCCTGAAACAATTTTGAAAGAAGAGAGCATTAAAAAGCCATGTATCAAGTTTGCTAGGGGAGAATGCCAGTTTGGTGGAATTTGTAGATATTCCCATTACACAGCTCAGGAATTACATGAGTTAAGTTTACAAGGTAAGTGTTAAATTGGAGTATTAAGTATTTAAGTAGTAAACGGATATGAGTTTTATAAGTCTAACTTGAAAAATGATTAATTCGCCATATAAATTTCATTTACTTTATTTTTCATCTTCTTAAGGAATGATTTTCTTTTCTTTAATTTTTCTATATTTTTTTGAAATTACTTAAATTTTTCAGTTGCCGCCAAAAAAGAAGCTGAAGAAAATGATTTAAGAAGAAATTATGACGGAGTTAATACTGGTTTACAAGATAATAGTTCAACTGAAAAGAATACAATAATTTATGATGAACACGGAGTTACTCACATATTTCCTTGGACATATAATTCAATGTTTGATAGTTATGAGGATCTACCACCAAGTATTAAAAGGTTGAAAAGCACTGACTTGTCCAAAACATGGGTAACACATTGGGGATGATGGATAAGAATGCTTTATTATTGTAAGTTTTTATTATTATATTTTCTCATAAATTAATAATTATTAGAAAAAAGTAAGAGAAAGTATTATGAAGTATGTTGTAAATAGTAATTATAATAATAACAGCAAAAAATTAAATAAATTATATTGCCCTATTTCATTATTGAAAAAGAATGTTTTTTAAATCAAATTCATCAAATATTGTATGGTAATTTGGTGTTATTTTTGTATTTAATAAATCATGTAGTAAGTGTTATGTGTGGGTAGCCAGTTTGTAACAAGTATATACATACATATATGGTCTTTGCGACTTAAAAACCATAGTATCTCTTGTGACCATGATTGCTGTAAAGCATTTGAAAGAAGGGAAACTAAAAATCTAAAAAAATCTGTAAAAAAACTCCAATTACCATTTAATATCAAATAAATAAATAGTTGTTTTAAATTTAAAGTTTTCTTAGCCATCTCAACTTAGTTGTTCTTGAAACAGTTCTCACCGAAGGCAGCATGTATTTGTATGTAGGATAGTTAATAAATCTAAATTCTGGTGATATGATACGACGAGAGGATTGATTCTGTAAAAATTTTATGTACCTATTAATGCTATACTTCCTGGTATAATAGTATTTTGTTGCCATATGACAAAAGGAAGATTAACTATAAATGTATTTTATTTTAATATGGAAACACTAGGCTCTTACTCTTGCATTGCTTTAATGTGTACCTGTGATTTACAAAATTTTGTGTAGGTACTAAAATTCATTCAAATCTTATGAGCCGTTTTACAGTAAAACATGCATACATTATAGTAATTTTAACTCGAAATCTTAAGAGGGTGAAAAAGGGGATGAAAGTTTGTATGAGGCATCAATCATTTCTTAAATAAGAGAACTAATATTAATATACTCTATAAGTTTTATTTATTACTAACCATACTACCATAGTACCTGGAGCGAGCGAAGCAAAGTTGATTCGTTAGTATATAGAAAATTTCTCTTACCTCTTGTATGTATGCAATTATAAGTATAAGAACTAATATATGCATTTTTTACTGTTTTGTTTGAGTTACTCAATATATTGTGATTTTATTACTTGATGGATCAAATTCAATGTAATTTATTTACATCATAAAAACAACGACATTTTAAATTGATTTAGAAATATGTTTAAAGCATGTAAGTATGCTATATATTCTATAGCAGATTCAAAAGTCTCGAGTTCGAGTGCAAAGTCAGGATAAAATAAGGCTTAGGATCAGGTTTCTTTAATAAGTTTTTAATTGTTACAATTCTGTATGACAACTTCTAATTTTCACCCCCCTGCCACGACGAGACCTAAATCGATCAAGTGCTATATGGGATTTTTTGAATTAGATAAATATTAGAAAAATATATAATTTTCTAAGGACTTTTTACTCTTAAGTTAATTAATTTTTCTTTTATGTATACTGTTATGTGTTATCGATAACAATAAAAATGTAAGTTAATACTTTCTCAGAAATGAACATCTATAAACATTTTTTATTCATTCCAATAGCGGTATGTTTTATAGTCTGATATGTGGTTTCAGTATTACGAATAATATGGCGACTTACATGCTATCGTGTTTACCTACCGGTTACTTTGTATACATAATCAACGTTTAACTGAACTACTGAGAAACGTACCTAAAAGATAGGCGTAGTTCAAAACTCTTTAATAAGAATATATTTATTTTTATGCGAAAATTATATAACTCGGTTTTTATATCACATTGCAGGTTATTTTCTGTGGAGGAGTTAAAAGTCCAAGCTTAAATTTTCTAAGACTAAAAGACCCGTTGAAAAATGCCGTCGCGGATACTAAATATCCGATTATTATTCACAAATATAACAGTTTCAATACCCAAAATGAATTAGAAAAAGGAAAAGTTATATTAATTATTCCTATAAAAAATCGAGACAAAACTAAACAAATAGCACGTTTAAATTATGATTATCAAGAAAGGCTAAATCAGCTTAAGGCAGCTCAAGTGGAAGCAGAACATCAAAGAAGAATGAAAGAAGTGAAAGATTTCATGAAGGACCATATGATGACTACTAAATATCTTTATGATGAAGTCCAGAGAATCATAAAGACAAGAGAAGTGAAAGATCCTTTAAGAAAAATGGTAGAATATTTGGAAAAGCCTGAAAGATATAAATATAAGGAATTTATTTTGAGTTTGTTCAAGTTGATTTTAACACGTTCTGTTAAAGCACCAAGTGTATGGGATCAAAAAATTCATGATACAGTCATTAACATCATAAAAGATCCATTTAACGATGGGGTTATCAATTGAGTTGTGAATTTTGTTGTTGAAATAAATTTTAGAAAATATTAGAATTGTGTTTTTTCTCTATATTATTTTTTATCTGGATAACGTATAATTCGAGTCATGTAAAAAGAACGCTGGCTGTCAAGTTGCGCAGAGGCGATTTATCGGACAATTTGGTGGGAAGATCCGGGGCGCGGGACGGCTCGCTATTGGTTCGTCAGTTCAAAATACCATCGCACACACAAAAGTTATTAATTACGAAATGGTTCTATATAAAAAACAGAGAAAAAATATTTATGACGTTTATTGTTTTATAAAGAGAGAGTTTGATAATATAATGCAGTTAATAATTTAAAAAAATATATTAAATTAATTAATTATTTTTTTTTGTAAGTAGATTAAACGTTCTACACTGAATCAAACATATTTTATTAATGAATAGAATTCTATTTAATATAACATTCTATCTAATATGTTTTTAAATGTACCCGCCAATAACCAATATACGTCGCGACCGAAAGACTAGTTCAAAAAAAAAAAAGAATAGGCTTAGTAATTTCGTATGCGAATGTCCCCATGCGCAAACACACCCCCCACAACCTTCTTCCAGCGTTCTTTTTACATGACGCGAACTGTACTTTTAAACACATTTAAACGATTTTTTTTATTTTAAAAACTGTCACAGTATAGCTGCTTTTTAGCAAAGAGAATGTAATTATATATACTTTTTAGGCTTAAACTGTCAAGCTCCATGGATTGATTTTATCCATATTTTATCCGATATATCATAATATTTCAGATAAACCTTTGATGAATTATTTCTTAAACCTTTCTAATTTCTCACCATTCAACCTGTTGAAGAAAACGGTACGAAAATCCGGTCAATAGGTTTTGAATTTATCGCGAACAGAAGGACGCGACGCGGTGATTTGATAATATTTGGTGATGAAAAACGAAGTAGGCAAAGGAAAACCTCAGTTGCTCGCTATTTTGAAATAAAAACACAGGATCAAAATAGTGGATTTTAAAATATACTTATTATCTATTTAATAATGAGAGACACAAACTATTCTATTAATTATCATTATTTTTATTTATAACATAAAGTAATATAGGCGATATTTTCCTAAGCTTTGATATAAGTTCATATAATTTCGACCCAGGCTCGATCTGCACGGTCATGCGTTCCTGAAAATAATGAATTTGAAAGCTGTAATAATAAATGCTAATAATAATTATTGTTAGATTTTAAGCCGCGCGGCGGGGGCTAAGGCCTTCATCCCCTGGTATTAAAGGCAGACCTCAAAACAAGTGCACAAACCGTGATTAAATTGCGCTTTTTTGAATTCTCTAGCTCATATAAAATTAATAGGCAGATTGTTTCATTTAAAAAAGGTGTTATTTTATTTTGGGACATACTTTATGATATAGTTCAAGGTGCGATTTAATTTTACTCTTTGCTTTGACATGAAGTCACTTTTCGCCTTTACTTTTTAAAGGGATATATTTTGTTAGGAAATGTGGTTATTATTATTTATCGTAACTTTATCATATGTTAATGAGGACAACACTTTTTAAGCTATGCGTCTTAATGAAAAACGAATTAATGCATTACACAAAATATTTCACTTACAATATCATTAGAGTTCTTTTTGGACGTTCGCAATATCCGGTCGACATCAACGTCTTCTTTCCATACGCTGTCCCAGTAATTCTAATGAAATTCAAACTTTAAAGTTTAAACATACTTGAATCATTCAATATTTTTATTTTCTTAAAACATAGATAGGTTTACGCATCGACAATCGTTCAAAAAATCTCCTGGTTCTCAGACTGCTGAATAAACTTATCGATTTTTGCCGTTTATTTTATTTTTTAATTTTCTTAAACATACGAAGAAAAATTATAAATGTTACGTGTAATAACCATAATTGAAAGAGACAGAGGGAATAATGTAATTTTCTAGCTATGTTCTTGTGTATTATCTTGAATATTTTTGCGAAACTTCTAGGCATTAAAGAAATCAAATGTATTCAAATGTAAAGGAAATGATAGAAAACAATGGAAAAGGAATAAATAGTAGATAAAGTTCTTACTCCGGTTCTTAGGATATTCTTAGTTATGACGTCTTCACTAGGATTCTTAGGTTTCGATCCTTCTAGAAGAGCTGATTGTTTTGCAATTGAAAGAACAAATTCAGGTGGTGCCTATAAAGAAATTGAATTCTGAATAGTAGGTACATACAATTAATACGTTCATATAATAATATTAATATTATAAATATTATAAAAACAAAAGTTCGTTAAGTTATGTTTTTAAAAATGTAGTTGGTACGTAATTTTTGCATAGACTATCAGATAAATAAGACTTTAAATTTTATGAGTCAAAATGTTTACTTTGTAAGTAGGTACAAGTACTACAAGTACAACGGATTTTAATTTAAGTATGACAGTATGACTGAACCACCATCACATTGTGTGTAGCATTCCAGATACCTAATATTATTATTTAAAAACTACCTTTACAGGTGTCAACAGCTTAGCAGATTCTTCCTTAGCTTCCAGGTAATCCTACAAAATGGCAAAATCTTTAGAGAACAGTGCACACCGACAATAGCTGATAGTAGTGTTTTTTAATTATAATGACATAATATTGAGAAATATGAACATAGGTATATTTACAATTTAATTTATTCTAGTAAGCCGTTGAACTTTGAAATTTCAGAGAGTGTTTTATATAAAAACGGCTGCAAGTTGCGGATTTAATGAATCCATACCAAATAAAGCAATTTAAAGTCGTAAATTGTTTAAAAAAGAGTGTTAAAACCAAAAAATCATAGCTACTTATCGATGTGTGATATCATCTTAAATAGTTATACCTTCACTTCTCTATCCAATTTTAATTCGGCTGCTTCGACTGTGCCATGTGGGTTTTTCTAAAAATTTCAAATAAGAAACAGTTAACAAGAAGTAAGGAAAATGACATTATAAAATTAATGAACTAAGTGGATTTTATTTACTTATTATCAAATATTATTAAATTACCTCTATATAAGGGTAAGCCCAGATAAAACGTCTTCCAAAATCGTCGAAGTTTGGAGGAATATGGTAATGTTGATTAGTCCCAAAAAGGTCTGCTGTATCACCAGCTTCTTTTTCCTTTTGTCGTTCTTGGTCCTTAAAAAGTATTTTAATGAGGTTGGATGATTTCGTTTAAAGTGTTTTATAGCCAAACTTCCAAAGTAATATTAAAAGGCTATGGATATGGATACAATCATGGGAGGATTCTATATCTCATAAAAATAGTTTTGAAAGCACTGAAACTGATATACATGTCCTCATCGAGCACCACCAAAAAAAATTCCGTGCCACAAATTAATCAAGTTTTTATCCAGGCTACTTTAGCGGTAAGATTTTAGGTTTAAATCATTTAAAGGCATTAAAATATAAGTTCTTATTTAACTTACCATCTCTTCTTTGGTAAAGTCTTCATTTTCGTCATACATCGGAATATTATCTTCAAACTTCTACCAATACAGTTATTTATTAATACTTATTGCATAAATGTAGAAGTTAATTTAAAGAGTTATTAGGGTAAAGGCGGTATGTTTGAGTAATTAAATCGCCATTACACTAAATTGAGATTTCCTGTTATTATCTTTCATCATTTTAATACATTATTATTAACAATAGCTCAATGGTCGTTGAATGAAATGAAATCAATGAAATTTTTTTTTTGCTTTTTTAACGAACAAACTTCTGTTAATCCTGGTAATTCGGCCGGGCGTGACACCAAGAAAGTAGAAAGGCACAGGAAAAACCCATTTCGATGGGAGGTGTCTCGTTCGGGTTGCTCCTGGTATTTATTTGTTAGCAGAGTGAACTATGGAGCAACCTTTTGGCTGAGTGATCTGCTTCGGCAAACCTGTCGGTCTGTCAGAACGTCGTAGATGAATACGCGAGCGTTCCTCCGATGCCCCATTCAGATGGAAGATAGGTTCCTGGATTTAAGTGGGTAATACTCGCTTGCTGGTGAACCCAACCTTACCACTTACCTATTTAGTGTTTTCTATAGATGGAATGCGTAAACGCATTTCCCAAGGATAATAAGTGCTATCATGCAGCAAGTACAATTATTATAAAAATTAATTAGTCAAAAATTAAGCCGATTCCCGAATGTCTAGTAGTGTATCAATATAATATTATGCTAATGCTGCAAGCGGTGATATGGAATAAATATACTAGTAGTGTACAATATAAGAAATTACTACCTGTTCTATAACGCCTTCATTTGATTCTTTCCTGTCGATGTGTTGTTCTAATTCTTCGACCTATAAATTTAATTTCTATCTTTATTTATTAAATTCTAGAATAAACAGTAGGTAGTTGTTGCCATTACTGATCTCCACCCACCATCCCAAATGTTCGTTAAATCTGCGGTGCGGTGGTGGTGGGGAGCTTATTAGAGTACGGCAATCCAACCCGGTGTAATAGCGAAAAAGTTTCTTACTATTTTACTCCTGGTATTTCTCTGACAGAATAGTGGAGCATAATGATCAGCCATGGTTGTTGTGGTCTGGTTTGGCAGGCGTGCCATCAGGGTGTCATAGTGGAGTACATAAGTGATCCCGTGACGCGCCGTTAAGACGAGATAAATTGTATTGTATGGATTTTAGTGCGTAGGTATTAATAGCTTTTGTTGTCGATGAGTCTCGCATAACAGCTAATTCTAAATAAATACCTTATTATCTTCTTCATTTTCTTCAGCTTCTAGATCTTCTTCGGCTTTTTGAGAATCTATTTCTTCTACACGTTCTTCTTCATCATCTTGGCGTTCTTCTTCATTATTTGACTCGCTTTGCTATTGTTAATTTAACGTGAAAATAAAGCTCTAAAATATTTCAAAACTTATATTTTTTAATTAATTAAACTGTTCCTAATATAAATAAGTAAGTAATACCTGGCATTCAATTATGTAGATACATAAGAATATAATAATTAAAATCCTGTTGTTCATGATTGAACTACAGAAATTGATTGATAGAAAATGTAACTTTTATGTTCAATTTTAATTAGACAGGTTTTTACGAGTTTTGGCTTCTCGATTTTTACAAATTGAAATACGTTACATATGTATCAAGTATCAACATCATGTTAATCCTATACAGGGCCGTAGCTAGGGGGGGGGGGCATTGTGGGGCAATGCCCTACCTTAAAATCACAATGCCCTACCTTAAAAATACTAAATACTAAGATAAATTATTATAATTGAATTGTTTGTTTACAGTTTGAGATATAAACTTAATCCGAACATGCCACAGTTTGTAACATTCATTTCATATTATCATAATTCTTTGCTTTGTGTATAGATGGCATTTGAAGCGCCATCACATGAAGCGATGGGTCTATTTAATTATAATACCTGTGATGCAGAGGGGATGCCCCGTGCCATAGGATGCAATATGGGCTACATTGCAATCTATGGTACGGGGAATCCTCTTTTTTAAACTAAAACTAGCGTACATGTTTCGCGCGCAAGCGTATGCGTGTCATTTCCCTATATATTTATTTTTATGTATTTTTTGTGTCGTTTGCATATATTTTTCACTTTCGGCCAATCACGTTACGAATAGTTCACCTTCACATATGTTTAATCTAAATTTAAAAAAATAAATTTGAAAAAAAAAAAGAAGAAAATCAGTTGATCTGAACGAAGTTCTTCGCATTTTTAATAACATGGCGAATAGTAGAATTCAGCTGTTCTAAATGGTTTTATTATTATGTTAGTTATTATAATAAGTTTGCAGAAACAATATGATTTAAATGATATTTTTGGTCGTATCTATTTTCTCGTATCACCCCACCTAACAATTAATTATTACCTCACTCTCACTCAGACGTGGATCTCTGCATCCAAATCTGAAAGTTCAACCGTCTTGTTCGCTTGTTCTTCATCATTGAGGATTTAATAGTTCTTAGATTCAAACTCATGTTCTGCTACAGAAGTTATTTGTCTACAAATAGATATAGGTCAGTGATGTACAGCGGCCGGAATATTTAGCGGAAAACAAAAAAAAGGTCCATAATTAAAAAAATATGGGTTTATTTTAAAATCTACTTCCTACATTTCTTTTGTTATTTAAAGTTTCATTTGTTTTACTTAAAATGAGATCACATTAAGAACAGATTTTGCGAGTAAAGGCTATTTGTAAAAAATGGTACATTTTTGAACTTTTCATGTAACCGGGAAAAGTGAAAATTAATATTAAAATAACAATTAATTAAATTAGAAAAATGGTGATTAATATCGCGTATTTCCTCCACGTGCTCTTATTAAAGCTTCTTTTTATTTTTTATTTTATTCTGAATTAGTGCTTGACTGCGTTCCACCTGATGGTAAGTGGTAACGCAGTCGGAGATGGTATGTCGGAGATGGTACCTACCCGTATTCTACCCGTCTAGGCATACTGAGAATGATGTTATCGATGGTCTCCTGGGATAGTCTCCGCCATTCCTCAACTACGGCGATTCGCAGTTCACCCACATTGGCAGGAGCTGGAATTCTGGACTTAACTTTTCTTTTCAGCAAGTCCCAAACGTGCTCTATTGGGTTCATATCTGGTGATCTCGCCGGCCACTCCATAAGAGTGATATTCATATCAATAAGATAAGCTTGAGTTACCCGAGCGGTATGCGGCCGAGCATTATCCTGCATTAAAACAAAATCGTCACCGATATATGGGGCAAACGGTACGACATTTTCTTCTAAAACTCCTCTGATATAGCGATCTGCAGTCAGACTCCCTCTGTCAATCACTACCAAGTCTAGTCGAGCTCCCAAACAAATGCCCGCCCAAACCATTATTGATCCACCACCGTATGCAACTGTAGTTTCAAAGTTTGTCTGAATGTATCGTTCTCCTTTGCGTCTGTATATTCTTTGCCTGCCGTCAATTTGATTTAAGAGAATTCTGCATTGATCACTAAACAATACCTTACTCCATTGGTCCGCGTTCCAAAGTCGATGTTCCTGAGCAAAAGTTAACCTGTTTCTACGATGATTTACCTCGAGCCTTGGAGCCTTGGCGGGCACAAATGAACCCAAACCAGCTTTTTCGAACCTTCTTCGTACCGCACGCTCACTTACGGTTACACCCCGCACTGCTTCTAACTCATGTCGGGCTTGAACAGCTGTCAAACGGGGGTTCCTACGTACACGAAGCTGAATGATACGATCATCCCTACTCGAAGTGCGTCTTTTTCTGCCTTGTCCTGCTCTTCTCACATAAGTACCGGTCTCCCTGAACCGTTGGATACTGCGATGGATCGTTGAAACTGGTCGACGAAGATCTCTGGATATCACTCTGTAGGTTTGACCATTTCTTCGCATTTCGAGTGCCCTGGCAATCTCCGTTAGGGCTAAGTCAGGCATAATTCAGTCCTTAACTCCCAAAAGATACGTGATTAAAAAAAAGTAACAAAAAATAGTATTTCAATGAAATTTTAAATCAAACTTAGAAGGAAGAAATACTCGAAGTTCGCTCCAGATAAGGTGTATTTGAATAAAATTTAAAAATAATTCCATAAAATGATATGTTCAGTTGTTTTCTTAATTTGAAAATATTTCTTTTTACATTAAATGACGTATGGATTGCTGGTTTAGCCAGCAACCTTATATGATACTGATATCAAACCTTTATTTTATGTTCCGCTAAATATGCCGGTGTGTATACATGGTGATTGATTTAGGAGCCCGTGCTTCGGAGCACGAAGCAGATCAATTATGATAGATTTTTTGCTTCCGCCCTACCTGTAACCAATGCTGCCCTACCTCAAATTCGACTCTAGCTACAGCCCTGATCCTATATATAATTTAACACGTTCGATTATGATATATTTAGGGGGCAGAACGAACCATAATGTCGAATGCTCAGATCAACATAAATAAAAAAATTAAAAGAAAAAAGTTCAATATATGATATTGTACAACATTTTCAAGGCCAAATATTTTGTCTTCATTTATAAATTGCGAGTGTGACTATTTTATATTATTATCTAACAATAAAAAATAATAAAAATGTCGTATCCATTAATTATAAATAATAAAAATATAATTAATTGATGGATATGATAATAATCTTAATTTTTCTACCATCGTAAATATGGTTTTAATAGTTTTTAGTAGAAAATGGAACATATGGCAACATTTTCTTATAAATCATCGAGGAAGAATTTGACAAAAGTGAAGTTGCAGTCAGCTGAACAATGCATCTTTATTTATTTATTATTTTGAAATTAAAATTAATTGGCACATAGTTAGGAAGCAATGATTTGAGAGTTTGATGTTATATTTTAAGATACACGCTATTTTTTCTTTTTAGTTTTAAAGTTATAATTAGTGTTTAGTGTTTGTATCTTAATATGTTTGGAAGACCAAGATGTAGAGAATGGACACCTTTAACAACTCAACAATTACGTCTCCGCAGTTTGATTCAGGTAAAATTTATATTCTAAAGCTTTATCAATAATAGTTTATATAAAAATGCTTAGTAAGAATTTACTAACAAACACCTACACTCAGGTGTCATACGTCATATTCAAGTTTATCTTCTGGGTTAAAAGATTTCTAGGTAATGTAAAAGGTATCCGCAATCATACATTAAAAATATATCATTTACCTGAAAATAGACAATTTTGTTTTTCAATGGTTACAAATGCTATTTTGTAATCTTATACTGTAAAAAAATATTTTTTACATATTCTTTGTTTATTTTACTACCTATTACTAATATGTAAATAAGAACTATGTAATAAAATATACATGTTTCAATAACTTATGCTATTATAACATTTATAAAAAATATTTTAGATTTCCATGTATTGATAGTACATTAATGTAAAATAAATCCAACAAATTATATAAAAAATGATGAAAAATCCTCTTTTATTTGTTGCTTTACTTCTTAAGCTAAATACTTTAGAAACTGGGTCTACCAGATAAAGTTATGGTGTAAGTAAAGTATTGATAAAAATGTTCTTACTGATTGCATTTTGTGATATCACAAGAAAATTGATACAATCTATATATTTTATACTATGATAAAGCAAATGTATTGTACATATAGAGGGTATATAGGGGTCCTATATGACTGAAGGAAATATTTTTTTTAGTTTTAATTTTTTTTAGCACATTTTTGGACTATTATTGATATTTCTTAATTTAATAATAAAACAATAAAAAAGAAACAAAATGAGGTGAAATAAGGTCAAAGTGGTAGTTAATAATAGAGTAGATGTTAGTTATTTTGCAACAAAACCATGTTATTGTTGTTATGAATTACCAACTGTGTGAGTAATACAGATAAAATTGGTGATCTTGCGTAATTATATAATATGCAGAAATTATATGCAAAAAAGCATATTCTTCACTATTAAATACATGAGCCAAATAAAGATAATTATTTCAGATATTATTATTTCTTACTATGCAACCGTAATATTGTAGTACACTTTGAGCCAAAGGTTGATTTACGTCATGTCATAACATTTTGGATTATTTTATAAGATAAAAATTTGTATTGAGCATATAAATTATGTTTTGCTCATATAAATATATTTAAGCAGTAAAATTTTTAATATGTTTATTAATTATTAAGTATAGAATATTTGTCTAAGTTTGTTACCAAAATATTTTTAGTAATACTAGTTACTTACTATTGCTTCAGTCAGGATTTTTTGAAGAGAACCCTTATTGGTTTTCTAAAACTAAAATCACTGTATAGACTATAGATATATAATACATAATCATGTACACAGGAACAAAATAATTTCCAGTGCTTAAAATAAGCCTCTTTGTCTCTCCATACCCCTTACTATTTCTTGTGACTGTATTGTGATGGTAAAGATGGAAAAACAGACACACTTTCACATTCATAATATTAAGTATGAATTTCAGATCGTAGGCTACAACATAAGACCGCCAGAGTGGTGTACACACCAGTGCAGCTACTACCTAACTCTCCACCATACAACAATGTCAGCACCTTTCTATACGAGTGAGAGGATTAGTTCTCCGCACCCTAAGTGGAAAGAGATTGATGCTGGTAAATCTATACTAATATTATAAAGCTGAAGTGTTTGTTTGTTTGGTTGGTTGAACGCGCTAATCTCAGGAACTACTAGACCGAATTGAAAAATTATTTTTGTGTTGGATAGTTCGTTTATCGAAGGAGGCTATAGGCTATATGACATCACGCAATGGCCAATAGGAGCGGAGCAGCAATGAAAAATGTTGCAGATAATATTTCTTTTGATTTTCAGTCTAGTCTTTATTATAATTTAAAATATCTGCAATGATGATAAAAAATAAAATTACTATGCATGTCTAATTAAAATGGTAAAACAATAGTAGCTCAGTGGTAACACGTAGGTCTCGCACTTCTGATATTTTCATGCGCGAATCATTTTTTACATAACCTCTTGTCTTACGGTGAAGGAAAACATTGTGAAGGAACCTGTATGTCCGAGAGAACCTAACAAGTTTTAGAAAGACGTGTAAAGTCCCCTAACTCGCACTTGGTTAGCGCGATGAACTATGGCCTGATCCCCTCTTATTGAAGGGTGACTCGTCAAGTCGACAAGGCCTCCCGTCAATATAAGGCAATACAATCATTCTATAGAAGCAAATAAATATAAATATGTTGGGTCATTATTTCACTTAACGCCATCCAGTTCCGTGGTAAGCTACGAAGCTTGTGTTACGGATACCAGATAGTTGATATACCTACTACATATATAAGTTTTAATATATATTATAAATATAAACACCCATGACTGGAGTACAAACATCCGAGCTTAACAAACAAATGTCCCCAGCGGGACTTGAACCGGCGACCGCTGGCGCAAGAAAGTAGGGTCACTACAAACTGCATCAAACGTGTCGTCAAAAGCATGTCAAGACTATTTCTAGTGAGACTAGATTACATTTTTAAGGTCGAAGTAAACATATTACTTTTAAGCTAAAAATGTGTGGTCGTGGCAAATTTATAATTTTAAAATTAATATTGAACTATTTAACTAAGGTAAATAATAAATATGTATAAAAAAATCTAGCCTAGTGTGACTCAAATTCGTGCGCAAATGTTTTCGCCCGGCATATAATTTTGCACACACTCCCACTTTAAATCTAGCCAATTTTTGTAAACGTGTTATTTATAACTATCATTATGTTTATAACAAACTAAATTAGACATAGGTAACTATTACCACAAGGTCGAACAAAATCACTACTTTGCATGAACTACATCTAAATTCATATTTTTCTTATTAAGTTGTAAAAAATTTTTCAACCTATTATTACCTTTTATTATCGTTAAAAATAAATACGGTATTTTAAAAGCGATACACGAACTAACGGCATAAGATTAGTTATTGGGTTGAATTCTCAAAGGGTCAATTGGGACTCTTGGGACTGGTAAAATGTTATAAAATATTATTAATTAATATAATAAAATATTTTGATTACATATTCTACGAGTAAAGGTATTTGTTTTTGCTAAATATGTGAAATTTAATAAAGAAATACTAGTTATTTATTGTTTAAACTAAAACGTATAACTAAATTTTGCATTTATTGCATTATAAAATAAAACAGACGTGGTGTTTTTATATCATTGCAAAGGTCAATGTATTTGAACGCCAAAAATATTCCATAAGGTTATACTTTTATTTTAAAACAAGATCATTGTGAAACTTTAATAAATTTTATTAAAGTTTCATTTTAATTACATACATATTCTGAATTTAAACACTCATGACTGGAGTACAAACATTTGTCCTCATAACACACATAAAAGGCCCCAGCGTGACTCTAACCCGCGACCGCTAGCACAGCAAGTAGAGTCTCTAAACTAAGCCGACCGTGTCGTCTAAAAATGTTTAATATAATACAATAAAATGATTACAAGGTAACATACAGGTCAAATCAACAAAACGGCTGGGTGATGATGATTCTATTATAAAATATTCGAGTAAATTGATTATTGGAGTTAAATCGATTAAAAACTTATCGCTCAAAACACGACATTTGACCTATATTGTGTAAAACGTAAAATTATCAATAATAAATGAGTCATTTAGTAGAGATCAATTCAATTCTAGTTTATAACGCGGCCTTCATGGTCCATGATTGGAAGATCGTAAGAAGAAAAATATTGTATTTTGAATCGTATTTATTCCATAGTAAAGTCTAATTTATTCAAATAGGGAAAAGTCAGATGTTACATATATTTGTTTTGTAACCTATTTAGTTCGTGTGCGATATTTTATCTTAATTTGCGTAATTGGACATCCCTAGTGTATGTAGTGACGTATGATACAAGTTTTCACTTTAATTTTTATATTTCAGAAGTTACTCAACGTATGTCGTCAACTAATGTGGTAATACGAATATGGTGTCACGTTTTTTTACCGACTTCTAAAGATGATGATGATAAATCGGAACAGATGCAGGACACTGTTATTGAAACGTGGGGTGTATATTTTAGTGGACTCAGATACATAGGGGCTAATTTAGCTTTAAATTTTACCTCAGATTGCTTTAAAAGCAACACTTTGGTTTTCCAAATGCACGGGGGATACTTCTGTTCTTATAAAAGTTTAAAATTAGACGTTATTCCGCCGGAAAATGAATTAGAACAGGGATCTCTTTCATCAGACTCTTCCGGAAAAACAAACGTGTCCAAAATAACGTTAGATTCTGTCAGAGTATTACATACCCAAAAACTGATTAAAGAATCTAGATCCCTATCGCCTGGAAAGTTTTCCAGAAAATCTGACAATGAATATTCAAAAAGCAACAGTCCCATCGAAAGAGGTTTTAAACAGAACTTTCCTACTCTAAAATCATCGTCTAG
This sequence comes from Boloria selene, assembly GCA_905231865.2. NCBI lineage: Eukaryota > Metazoa > Arthropoda > Insecta > Lepidoptera > Nymphalidae > Boloria > Boloria selene. The sequence continues at coordinate 4,136,968 of HG993157.1, forward strand.
TTTAAATTTAAACCACAGAGATAGGCGAGATGATAGTGCGGAAAGAAAGAAAGTAGATCCTAACCAAATATATGAACATTCGCCCAATAATATAGATGTTAGGGAATTTACTACCAGTGATTTAAACTGTGATATATCGGCGTCCCAAGAGGAGCTTTGCAATAAAGTAGATATGAGTGAAACAGCGGAAAGTTATGATTTACGTAATGAATCCGATGGTGTGCCAAAGTATAGGTATTTGGCGCTTAGCTTTCTAAAATCGGAGATAAGGCCGAGTTATAACGCATCTAAGTTACAGAATTTACATTTATTGCAATACTCCATTAAAAAAAAACAAGAGGCTGTGCAAGAAATTAAGGAGAGAATCTATAAAAAGTCCGCACTGACTGATAATTTTTCTCAAGATTCCGAAATAAAATTGAAAGCCAAGAGCAAATCGCAAAGGAATTTGTTTGCGCCAGAGGATAACGAAGCGTTGGACAAAGAAAAATCGTCGTCCCGAACCGATTTGAATGTTAAAAATGGAAAAGTTAGGGAGGAAAAAACTCCGATATCCAACGGTCCTCGGTTAACTTTGAAGTTAAATGATCTCCTATCGTACAAGGTAATTGTTATAAGGAAAGAGAAAGATTTTTTTAGTATTTTAATATTACTTATACCTAAAATATTTATTTGTTTTTTGTTGTTATCGATAAAAAATATATATGAAATCTATAAATTATGTAAACATTTACAAACATTAATGGTTCTAAGTAGTGAATATTACTATAGTATGTTTTGGAATACTTTAGTGTCATTAAATAAAAATTATTTAATTTTTTTATTTTTTATTTTTCAGTCTAAACCTTCTCCCTTTCAAAGGGCAGAGCATGTGAGACTTACGAAACAATTAGAAATATTACATTTTAAGAGATTAATACTCTCAGATGAGAGAGACAGCAAATTAGCAAATATAAGAAGACTGAAAGAGATACATGCTAAGTTATTTGAAGAGAATCAGGATGTTGGTAAGAATATTTTTAGCTTTATAATAATACTAGCTTCTTTTGGACAAGTTTATGAAAATAAATGGAAAAAATATTGATGGTCCTTCTAACTTGATTTTTTATTTTTTTTTAAGTAATATTAAACATTTATTTATATTATAGAGCTTTTTCTTGGTTTATTTCTTGTTTATTTTTATTTATTAATGGTTAAAAAACAATTAGTTTTTTTTGTTTATGGACTTTCGGGTTAAACTCGTGTCAATTTTGTCGAAATTCAACAATTATCATATTATAATTTGCAAGAAGTAAGCATATGATTAGCTTTTTCATACTTCACTTTAGGTTCACACCTTACAGGTACAGAGTTGATGCAGAACTATCACACACTCTCGCGTCGGAACGAACTTCTGAAGGAGAAGAGAGAGTCGTGTTACGCGTTAAGAGAACTAGCAGCTAGATCTCATGCGGCTCTTGCAAGCTACAGAAGTGATATGTTGCTTCAATTACATAAAATATTTTATATACAACAGGTTGGTTTTGGGTTGTTTTATTATCTGTATAATCTATACTGATACGCTAATTTCAGAAACTACTGATTCGATTTAAAAAATTCGTTTTGTGTTGGATAGTCCATTTATCGAGGAATGCTATAGGCTATATTACATCACGCTACGACCAATAAGAGCGAAGCATCAATGAAAAATGTTGCGAAAACGGAAGAAAAATATTTCTTATAATTTTCAGCCTTTAGAACGCGAGCCTAGTCTATACGTCTTAATATTTTTGAGTAGAACGCTACATAAAAGTAAGTTATTCATAATACTTTCTTAGGTTTACGCGAATATTTGACATTATAAATGAAGAGAGAGACATGACTATCCCGTGACCATGATTGCTGAAAGCATTCGAAACGTCAGGGACCAAAAATCTAAATAAATTCGCGACAAAATACGAAAAGATAGTTTCATTTATAGTAAGTTACTTCTTGTGACATCAGCTATCTATCAATGAAAGTCTCGTTAAAATCGATCCGTTTGGAACAAACACAAAGAAATATTTCATAAATTGTTTTTTTTTCTATATGTACCGGATATCCTTTTATATGCGTTTAGTAAAAAGTTGATATTTTGACATTCCAAGAAAAATCTTTCGAGAATGATCTTTCTTCAAAGAAAGAAGACTGGTGGTGCGTATTATAGTAATTCATGTGGCTGATTTTAGCAGAATGTTTAATAATTCTCATTCTTTGCTTAATTTAATTTTTATTCTTTTTCATGGAAACTGGAAAAAATAAGTAGCTTTTTGATAAGTCTGAACTATAGGTACTAAAGAAACTGTCAATCTCAAAGCAACCTAATACAAGACCTCTCTAATACTAATTTTACAAATTTATCAACAGAAAGACCCAACAACATGGACAATAGTCGACGTGCCTCTCCCCATCTGTGGGGATGACAACCCCCGAGCATCGAACCCGGTACCAGATGCAGTAGCATCGGGCTTCGTAGCACAAGCGACTTCCCTCACAGCGGCCATTTTGAATCAACCCCTAAGATACAAGATAACTTTGTTGGGTTCAGCAAGCAAGATCTTAGATATAACACCGGACTTGCCAGATCCTAAGTGAGTGATTTCTATGAATTGTCAGAATCTAAAACTAATGAAAATTTCTTATATTTACGAATATTTGATGAACTATTTCTTTTTTTCGCGAAAAATGAAGGACGTCTAGTATTAGAAAAATGAGATTCAAGGTGTGAAAGAAACGTATTCGTTGCAGGCACATAATAAGTTATTAGAGATCATTTTTACATACAGAGAGAGAGAGAAAGAAAGAGAAAGTATGTGAGAGAGAGAGAAGAGCAGTTAAAATTAAATTATATATAATATAAGTAGAAAGTTATAACAACTTAACATTGCCTTTCAATATTAATAGGCGTTGAAAACAGCATTTTAATTTTAATACCTATAGACATATTTCTATTAACACAATATCTATACTAATGTTATAAACGCGAAAGTTTGTAAGTATGGATGGATGGATGGATGTTTGTTACTCTTTCACGTAAAAACTATTGAATGGATTTTAATGAAACTTTACAATAATATAGCTTACACATCAGAATAACACATAGGCTTCAATTTATAAAGATATTGTGTAAATTGTCCAAAATATGACGATAAGTGTCAAGTAAGTAGTAAAAAATCTATCATCTGCGAGCTATTCTGGCGTGCGCTGCCAAAACCGCTAGAGTTACACATATGTAATGTATGATTGAAATGTTTATCTTAAAGAGAATTAGCGCGAGCGAAGCCGCGGGTTTTTTTTATGGTAAAAAGGGGGCAAACGGGCAGGAGGCTCACCTGATGGGAAGTGATCACCTCCGCCCATGGACATCTGCAAGCCAGGCTTGCAGATGCGTTGCCGGCCTTTCAGGAAAGGGAGGGATGTAGGAGGGAGGGAAGTGGGAGGGAGGGGGGAACGAAGGCGGAGGATGAAGGGAAGAGGGAGGGGGGAAGAGGGAGGGGGGAAGGAGAGTGGGCCTCCCGGACTCTCACTCACCGGACGAAACGCGACAGCATAGCTGCCACTTCACGCCGGACTTCTGTGAGAGAGTGGTACTAATGAACTATACGGGGCGTGCCGGCCCATTCGGCTGCTACCCGAAGGTAACAAGCATGGCACTACCACTAAAAAAACTTTCCACTAGTGTTTCATAATATTCGATATATTTAAGTTTTACATTTATTACATTGGTTATTAAAATAGATTATATTTTTCAGTATACCGCTATTCGCAAGAGGAGGGGATATAACGTTGTTTCGATACGCCTTGTTCTTACTGAACAAATGTATAGCGCAGTTGCTTTGGGGGAAAGGACTCTCTATACACGATATGAGACCGACTTTAGCTAATTTACAAAAACTGTTGACTACACCGAGTAATTTGTAAGTATTTATGTATTTTTATTTTTTACTAACCGTCCCGCTTCGGTGGGTGTAAGTTAAATTAAACGGTTTTCTATAGTTTTCTAATAAAATAAAAGTAGCTAATGTTACTCCATTACATTAGCTATCTGCAAGTGAAAGTTTCGATAAAATCGGTCCAGCCGTTTCAGAGATTAGCCGGAACAAACAAATAGATAGACAGACAATTTAAAAGTTTTAAAAATGGTTTATTTTGTGCCGTATAATCTTTCATATGCCTTTAGTGAAAAGCAGTTAATTTGAAGTTAATAACATTTAATTTTATTTATATGCACTGACTATGCGGTTGATGATGATAATCATTATTATTTTACAGATCAGACACATCAAAGCTTTTTGGCACTTACCGCTGGCTTTCCGACAGTCAGTGTCCTAGAACACAGTCCCTGAGAAGTCTTGTGCCTTCGGAAAGAAAATTTAGACAATTCAATAGATTTAAAGTATGTATATATGTTTTAGTTACTCTTTCTTTCTCACTCTTTCTTTCTCACTCTCTCTTATTCCCTACCCCCCTATCTCTCTCTTCCTTTCTCTCCCTCTCTCCCTCCCACTCTCTCTACTACTATCAATATGTTTTATTTATTTGACGACATGTTTGGCTCAGCTTATACTTAGTGACCCTACTTTCTGCGCCAGCGGTCGCGGGTTCGATTCCCTTATATTTTTTTGAACGCGAATGTTTGTACTTCAGTCATAGATGTTTATATTTATAATATGTATGTATTTAAAGTTATATATGTGTGTGTAACTGTTAAGTATGTATACAGGTACGAGTGAAAAGCTTGGTAGTTGGATACGCACTGCTTTATTAAAACTAGAATAGCGTTGTGGGCGCAGCCACAACATTTTAAGTTTACCCACTTAATCATATATAACAATCCTCCCCCTTTAGATACTTATACACTAAAAAAAGTTACTTATTTAAACAAAAAAAAAGGTTTATAATTGACTCTAGGCATCGGACGCAACGACATTTCGGATGTTCCCGATCTGAGCCGGTTATCCTCGCTTTGGGTTTCTTCTTCGTGACAGATTCCATTGTCAGTTGACGTCGCTGAAACTAGCCAACAAAACTAGCATATCAATCATAAAAGTAATAAAAATTTTTTTTGCAGACCGTACCAAATTAATTTTTGTTTCTTATGGTTTTACTAGATTTAATTTAAATTTAAATGCCATTTTAAGATAAATTCTGTGTTTAAGTATTTTTTTTAAACATTTTTACCACTTATTTTTATTTCTTAACTTTAAAAAAAGATAGTTATACTTCGTATTTGAATTCAAACCTCATACTCAATATCTCTGGCCCGCGTCGATTTAGGGACTTGAAATTGACTAGGGATCACCAACACATGTAAAGGAACCCAGAGAAATCGTCAAAACCCCAGCGACGCCATATTTTATATAACATTTCTCACTTTAAAGAAGATAGTTTTTCTTCGTATTTGACTTCGATCCTGGTACTCCATAGCTCTTGCCCGCGTCAACTCAGGAACTTTAAATTGACTAGGGATCTTTAGCAACATATCACGGAATCCATATAAATCATCAAAACGCCAGCGACGCCATAAATAATATAAAATTACGAAATTTTAAAAAGATAGATTTTTCGTATTTGACTTCGATCCTGGTACTCCATAGCTCTAGCCCGCGTGGACTCAGGGACTTGAAATTGACTAGGGATCACCAGCACACGTCAATAAACCCTTAGAAATTATCAAAACGCCAGCGACGCCATATTCTATACAACATTTCTCACTTTAAAAAAGATAGTTTTTCTTCGTATATGACTTCGATCCTGGTACTCCATAGCTCTTGCCCGCGTCGCGTTAGGGACTTTAAATTGACTCTGGATCTTTAGCAACATATCATGGAATCTATATAAATCATCAAAACGCCAGCGACGCAATATTTTATATAATATTACTCACTTTGAAAAAGATAGTTTTTTCGTATGTGACTTAACGATCCTGGTACTCCATAGCTCTAGCCCGCGTGGACTCAGGGACTTGAAATTGACTAGGGATCACCAGCACACGTCAAAAAACCCTTAGAAATCATCAAAACGCCAGCGACGCCATATTCTATATAACATTTCTCACTTTAAAAAAGATAGTTTTTCTTCGTATATGACTTCTATCCTGGTACTCTATAGCTCTTGCCCGCGTCGCGTTAGGGACTTTAAATTGACTCTGGATCTTTAGCAACATATCAAGGAATCTATATAAATCATCAAAACGCCAGCGACGCCATATTTTATATAATATTTCTCACTTTAAAAAGAGATAGTTTTTATTCGTATGTGACTTAACGATCCTGGTACTCCATAGCTCTAGCCCGCGTCGACTCAGGGACTTGAAATTGACTAGGGATCACCAACACATGTAAAGGAACCCAGAGAAATCGTCAAAACCCCAGCGACGCCATATTTTATATAACATTTCTCACTTTAAAGAAGATAGTTTTTCTTCGTATATGACTTCGATCCTGGTACTCCATAGCTCTTGCCCGCGTCGCCTTAGGGACTTGAAATTGACTCTTGATCTTGAGCAACATATTAGGGAATCCATATAAATCATCAAAACGCCAGCGACGCAATATTTTACATAATATTTCTCACTTTGAAAAAGATAGTTTTTTCGTATGTGACTTAACGATCCTGGTACTCCATAGCTCTAGCCCGCGTGGACTCAGGGACTTGAAATTGACTAGGGATCACCAACACATGTAAAGGAACCCAGAGAAATCGTCAAAACCCCAGCGACGCCATATTTTATATAACATTTCTCACTTTAAAGAAGATAGTTTTTCTTCGTATTTGACTTCGATCCTGGTACTCCATAGCTCTAGCCCGCGTGGACTCAGGGACTTGAAATTGACTAGGGATAACCAGCACACGTCAATAAACTCTTAGAAATCATCAAAACGCCAGCGACGCCATAAATTATATAAAATTACGAAATTTTAAAAAGATAGATTTTTTCGTATTTGACTTCGATCCTGGTACTCCATAGCTCTAGCCCGCGTCGACTCAGGGACTTGAAATTGACTAGAGATCACCAGCACATGTCAAGGAACCCTTAGAAATCATCAAAACGCCAGCGACGCCATATTCTATATAACATTTCTTACTTTAAAAAAGATAGTTTTTCTTCGTATATGACTTCGATCCTGGTACTCCATAGCTCTTGCCCGCGTCGCCTTAGGGACTTGAAATTGACTCTGGATCTTTAGAAACATATCAGGAAATACATATAAATTATCAAAACGCCAGCGACGCCATATTTTATATAATATTTCTCACTTTAAAGAAGATAGTTTTTCTTCGTATTTGACTTCGATCCTGGTACTCCATAGCTCTTGCCCGCGTCAACTCAGGAACTTTAAATTGACTAGGGATCTTTAGCAACATATCACGGAATCCATATAAATCATCAAAACGCCAGCGACGCCATAAATAATATAAAATTACGAAATTTTAAAAAGATAGATTTTTCGTATTTGACTTCGATCCTGGTACTCCATAGCTCTAGCCCGCGTGGACTCAGGGACTTGAAATTGACTAGGGATCACCAGCACACGTCAATAAACCCTTAGAAATTATCAAAACGCCAGCGACGCCATATTCTATACAACATTTCTCACTTTAAAAAAGATAGTTTTTCTTCGTATATGACTTCGATCCTGGTACTCCATAGCTCTTGCCCGCGTCGCGTTAGGGACTTTAAATTGACTCTGGATCTTTAGCAACATATCATGGAATCTATATAAATCATCAAAACGCCAGCGACGCAATATTTTATATAATATTACTCACTTTGAAAAAGATAGTTTTTTCGTATGTGACTTAACGATCCTGGTACTCCATAGCTCTAGCCCGCGTGGACTCAGGGACTTGAAATTGACTAGGGATCACCAGCACACGTCAAAAAACCCTTAGAAATCATCAAAACGCCAGCGATGCCATATTCTATATAACATTTCTCACTTTAAAAAAAGATAGTTTTTCTTCGTATATGACTTCTATCCTGGTACTCCATAGCTCTTGCCCGCGTCGCGTTAGGGACTTTAAATTGACTCTGGATCTTTAGCAACATATCATGGAATCTATATAAATCATCAAAACGCCAGCGACGCAATATTTTATATAATATTTCTCACTTTGAAAAAGATAGTTTTTTCGTATGTGACTTAACGATCCTGGTACTCCATAGCTCTAGCCCGCGTGGACTCAGGGACTTGAAATTGACTAGGGATCACCAGCACACGTCAAAAAACCCTTAGAAATCATCAAAACGCCAGCGACGCCATATTCTATATAACATTTCTCACTTTAAAAAAGATAGTTTTTCTTCGTATATGACTTCTATCCTGGTACTCCATAGCTCTTGCCCGCGTCGCGTTAGGGACTTTAAATTGACTCTGGATCTTTAGCAACATATCAAGGAATCTATATAAATCATCAAAACGCCAGCGACGCCATATTTTATATAATATTTCTCACTTTAAAAAGAGATAGTTTTTATTCGTATGTGACTTAACGATCCTGGTACTCCATAGCTCTAGCCCGCGTCGACTCAGGGACTTGAAATTGACTAGGGATCACCAACACATGTAAAGGAACCCAGAGAAATCGTCAAAACCCCAGCGACGCCATATTTTATATAACATTTCTCACTTTAAAGAAGATAGTTTTTCTTCGTATTTGACTTCGATCCTGGTACTCCATAGCTCTAGCCCGCGTGGACTCAGGGACTTGAAATTGACTAGGGATAACCAGCACACGTCAATAAACTCTTAGAAATCATCAAAACGCCAGCGACGCCATAAATTATATAAAATTACGAAATTTTAAAAAGATAGATTTTTTCGTATTTGACTTCGATCCTGGTACTCCATAGCTCTAGCCCGCGTCGACTCAGGGACTTGAAATTGACTAGAGATCACCAGCACATGTCAAGGAACCCTTAGAAATCATCAAAACGCCAGCGACGCCATATTCTATATAACATTTCTTACTTTAAAAAAGATAGTTTTTCTTCGTATATGACTTCGATCCTGGTACTCCATAGCTCTTGCCCGCGTCGCCTTAGGGACTTGAAATTGACTCTGGATCTTTAGAAACATATCAGGGAATCCATATAAATTATCAAAACGCCAGCGACGCCATATTTTATATAATATTTCTCACTTTAAAAAGAGATAGTTTTTCTTCGTATATGACTTCTATCCTGGTACTCCATAGCTCTTGCCCGCGTCGCCTTAGGGACTTGAAATTGACTTTGGATCTTGAGAAACATATCAGGGAATCCATATAAATCATCAAAACGCCAGCGACGCCATATTTTATATAATATTTCTCACTTTAAAAGGAGATAGTTTTTCTTCGTATATGACTTCTATCCTGGTACTCCATAGCTCTTGCCCGCGTCGCCTTAGGGACTTGAAATTGACTCTGGATCTTGAGAAACATATCAGGGAATCCATATAAATCATCAAAACGCCAGCGACGCAATATTTTATATAATATTTCTCACTTTGAAAAAGATAGTTTTTTCGTATGTGACTTAACGATCCTGGTACTCCATAGCTCTAGCCCGCGTGGACTCAGGGACTTGAAATTGACTAGGGATCACCAACACATGTAAAGGAACCCAGAGAAATCGTCAAAACCCCAGCGACGCCATATTTTATATAACATTTCTCACTTTAAAGAAGATAGTTTTTCTTCGTATATGACTTTGATCCTGGTACTCCATAGCTCTTGCCCGCGTCGCCTTAGGGACTTGAAATTGACTCTTGATCTTGAGCAACATATTAGGGAATCCATATAAATCATCAAAACGCCAGCGACGCAATATTTTATATAATATTTCTCACTTTGAAAAAGATAGTTTTTTCGTATGTGACTTAACGATCCTGGTACTCCATAGCTCTAGCCCGCGTGGACTCAGGGACTTGAAATTGACTAGGGATCACCAACACATGTAAAGGAACCCAGAGAAATCGTCAAAACCCCAGCGACGCCATATTTTATATAACATTTCTCACTTTAAAGAAGATAGTTTTTCTTCGTATATGACTTTGATCCTGGTACTCCATAGCTCTTGCCCGCGTCGCCTTAGGGACTTGAAATTGACTCTTGATCTTGAGCAACATATTAGGGAATCCATATAAATCATCAAAACGCCAGCGACGCAATATTTTATATAATATTTCTCACTTTGAAAAAGATAGTTTTTTCGTATGTGACTTAACGATCCTGGTACTCCATAGCTCTAGCCCGCGTGGACTCAGGGACTTGAAATTGACTAGGGATCACCAACACATGTAAAGGAACCCAGAGAAATCGTCAAAACCCCAGCGACGCCATATTTTATATAACATTTCTCACTTTAAAGAAGATAGTTTTTCTTCGTATATGACTTTGATCCTGGTACTCCATAGCTCTTGCCCGCGTCGCCTTAGGGACTTGAAATCGACTACGGATCTTGAGCAACATATCAGGGAATGCATATAAATCATCAAAACGCCAGCGACGCCGTAAATTATATAAAATTATGAAATTTTAAAAATATAGTTTTTTCGTATTTGACTTCGATCCTGGTAATCCATAGCTCTAGCCCGCGTAGACTCAGGGAATTGAAATTGACTAGGGATCACCAGCACATGTCAAGAAACCCTTAGAAATCATCAAAACGCCAGCGACGCCATAAATTATATAAAATTACGAAATTTTAAAAAGATAGATTTTTTCGTATTTGACTTCGATCCTGGTACTCCATAGCTCTAGCCCGCGTCGACTCAGGGACTTGAAATTGACTAGAGATCACCAGCACATGTCAAGGAACCCTTAGAAATCACCAAAACGCCAGCGACGCCATATTCTATATAACATTTCTTACTTTAAAAAAGATAGTTTTTCTTCGTATATGACTTCGATCCTGGTACTCCATAGCTCTTGCCCGCGTCGCCTTAGGGACTTGAAATTGACTCTGGATCTTGAGAAACATATCAGGGAATCCATATAAATTATCAAAACGCCAGCGACGCCATATTTTATATAATATTTCTCACTTTAAAAAGAGATAGTTTTTCTTCGTATATGACTTCTATCCTGGTACTCCATAGCTCTTGCCCGCGTCGCCTTAGGGACTTGAAATTGACTCTTGATCTTGAGCAACATATTAGGGAATCCATATAAATCATCAAAACGCCAGCGACGCAATATTTTATATAATATTTCTCACTTTGAAAAAGATAGTTTTTTCGTATGTGACTTAACGATCCTGGTACTCCATAGCTCTAGCCCGCGTGGACTCAGGGACTTGAAATTGACTAGGGATCACCAACACATGTAAAGGAACCCAGAGAAATCGTCAAAACCCCAGCGACGCCATATTCTATATAACATTTCTCACTTTAAAGAAGATAGTTTTTCTTCGTATATGACTTTGATCCTGGTACTCCATAGCTCTTGCCCGCGTCGCCTTAGGGACTTGAAATTGACTACGGATCTTGAGCAACATATCAGGGAATGCATATAAATCATCAAAACGCCAGCGACGCCGTAAATTATATAAAATTATGAAATTTTAAAAATATAGTTTTTTCGTATTTGACTTCGATCCTGGTAATCCATAGCTCTAGCCCGCGTAGACTCAGGGACTTGAAATTGACTAGGGATCACCAGCACATGTCAAGAAACCCTTAGAAATCATCAAAACGCCAGCGACGCCATAAATTATATAAAATTACGAAATTTTAAAAAGATAGATTTTTTCGTATTTGACTTCGATCCTGGTACTCCATAGCTCTAGCCCGCGTCGACTCAGGGACTTGAAATTGACTAGAGATCACCAGCACATGTCAAGGAACCCTTAGAAATCATCAAAACGCCAGCGACGCCATATTCTATATAACATTTCTTACTTTAAAAAAGATAGTTTTTCTTCGTATATGACTTCGATCCTGGTACTCCATAGCTCTTGCCCGCGTCGCCTTAGGGACTTGAAATTGACTCTGGATCTTGAGAAATATATCAGGGAATCCATATAAATTATCAAAACGCCAGCGACGCCATATTTTATATAATATTTCTCACTTTAAAAAGAGATAGTTTTTCTTCGTATATGACTTCTATCCTGGTACTCCATAGCTCTTGCCCGCGTCGCCTTAGGGACTTGAAATTGACTCTGGATCTTGAGAAACATATCAGGGAATCCATATAAATCATCAAAACGCCAGCGACGCCATATTTTATATAATATTTCTCACTTTAAAAAGAGATAGTTTTTCTTCGTATATGACTTCTATCCTGGTACTCCATAGCTCTTGCCCGCGTCGCCTTAGGGACTTGAAATTGACTCTGGATCTTGAGAAACATATCAGGGAATCCATATAAATTATCAAAACGCCAGCGACGCTATAAATTATATAAAATTACGGAATTTTAAAAAGATAGCTTTTTCGTATTTGACTTCGATCCTGGTACTACATAGCTCTAGCCCGCGTCGACTCAGGGACTTAAAATTGACTAGAGATCACCAGCACATGTCAAGGAACCCAGAGAAATCGTCAAAACCCCAGCGACGCCATATTTTATATAATATTTCACACTTCAAAAAAGATAGTTTTATCGTATGTGACTTAACGATCCTGGTACTCCATAGCTCTAGCCCGCGTCGACTCAGGGACTTAAAATTGACTAGAGATCACCAGCCCATGTCAAGGAACCCAGAGAAATCATCAAAACGCCAGCGACGCCATATTTTATATAATATTTCTCACTTTAAAAAGAGATAGTTTTTCTTCGTATATGACTTCTATCCTGGTACTCCATAGCTCTTGCCCGCGTCGCCTTAGGGACTTGAAATTGACTCTGGATCTTGAGAAACATATCAGGGAATCCATATAAATTATCAAAACGCCAGCGACGCTATAAATTATATAAAATTACGGAATTTTAAAAAGATAGCTTTTTCGTATTTGACTTCGATCCTGGTACTACATAGCTCTAGCCCGCGTCGACTCAGGGACTTAAAATTGACTAGAGATCACCAGCACATGTCAAGGAACCTAGAGAAATCGTCAAAACCCCAGCGACGCCATATTTTATATAATATTTCACACTTCAAAAAAGATAGTTTTATCGTATGTGACTTAACGATCCTGGTACTCCATAGCTCTAGCCCGCGTGGACTCAGGGACTTGAAATTGACTAGGGATCACCAACACATGTAAAGGAACCCAGAGAAATCGTCAAAACCCCAGCGACGCCATATTTTATATAACATTTCTCACTTTAAAGAAGATAGTTTTTCTTCGTATATGACTTTGATCCTGGTACTCCATAGCTCTTGCCCGCGTCGCCTTAGGGACTTGAAATTGACTCTTGATCTTGAGCAACATATTAGGGAATCCATATAAATCATCAAAACGCCAGCGACGCAATATTTTATATAATATTACTGACTTTGAAAAAGATAGTTTTTTCGTATGTGACTTAACGATCCTGGTACTCCATAGCTCTAGCCCGCGTGGACTCAGGGACTTGAAATTGACTAGGGATCACCAACACATGTAAAGGAACCCAGAGAAATCGTCAAAACCCCAGCGACGCCATATTTTATATAACATTTCTCACTTTAAAGAAGATAGTTTTTCTTCGTATATGACTTTGATCCTGGTACTCCATAGCTCTTGCCCGCGTCGCCTTAGGGACTTGAAATTGACTACGGATCTTGAGCAACATATCAGGGAATGCATATAAATCATCAAAACGCCAGCGACGCCGTAAATTATATAAAATTATGAAATTTTAAAAATATAGTTTTTTCGTATTTGACTTCGATCCTGGTAATCCATAGCTCTAGCCCGCGTAGACTCAGGGACTTGAAATTGACTAGGGATCACCAGCACATGTCAAGAAACCCTTAGAAATCATCAAAACGCCAGCGACGCCATAAATTATATAAAATTACGAAATTTTAAAAAGATAGATTTTTTCGTATTTGACTTCGATCCTGGTACTCCATAGCTCTAGCCCGCGTCGACTCAGGGACTTGAAATTGACTAGAGATCACCAGCACATGTCAAGGAACCCTTAGAAATCATCAAAACGCCAGCGACGCCATATTCTATATAACATTTCTTACTTTAAAAAAGATAGTTTTTCTTCGTATATGACTTCGATCCTGGTACTCCATAGCTCTTGCCCGCGTCGCCTTAGGGACTTGAAATTGACTCTGGATCTTGAGAAACATATCAGGGAATCCATATAAATTATCAAAACGCCAGCGACGCCATATTTTATATAATATTTCTCACTTTAAAAAGAGATAGTTTTTCTTCGTATATGACTTCTATCCTGGTACTCCATAGCTCTTGCCCGCGTCGCCTTAGGGACTTGAAATTGACTCTGGATCTTGAGAAACATATCAGGGAATCCATATAAATCATCAAAACGCCAGCGACGCCATATTTTATATAATATTTCTCACTTTAAAAAGAGATAGTTTTTCTTCGTATATGACTTCTATCCTGGTACTCCATAGCTCTTGCCCGCGTCGCCTTAGGGACTTGAAATTGACTCTGGATCTTGAGAAACATATCAGGGAATCCATATAAATCATCAAAACGCCAGCGACGCCATATTTTATATAATATTTCTCACTTTAAAAAGAGATAGTTTTTCTTCGTATATGACTTCTATCCTGGTACTCCATAGCTCTTGCCCGCGTCGCCTTAGGGACTTGAAATTGACTCTGGATCTTGAGAAACATATCAGGGAATCCATATAAATTATCAAAACGCCAGCGACGCTATAAATTATATAAAATTACGGAATTTTAAAAAGATAGCTTTTTCGTATTTGACTTCGATCCTGGTACTACATAGCTCTAGCCCGCGTCGACTCAGGGACTTAAAATTGACTAGAGATCACCAGCACATGTCAAGGAACCCAGAGAAATCGTCAAAACGCCAGCGACGCCATATTTTATATAACATTTCTCATTTCAAAAAAGATAGTTTTTCTTCGTATATGACTTCTATCCTGGTACTTCATAGCTCTAGCCCGCGTGGACTCAGGGACTTGAAATTGACTAGGGATCACCAGCACATGTCAAGGAACCCAGAGAAATCGTCGAAACCCCAGCGACGCCATATTTTATGTAATATTTCTCACTTTGAAAAAGATAGTTTTTCTTCGTATATGACTTCGATCCTGGTACTCCATAGCTCTAGCTCGCGTCGACTCAGGGACTTGAAATTGACTAGGGATCACAAGCACATATCAAGGAACCCTTAGAAATCATCAAAACGCCAGCGACGCCATATTTTATGTAATATTTCTCACTTTGAAAAAGATAGTTTTTCATCGTATATGACTTCGATCCTGGTACTCCATAGCTCTAGCCCGCGTCGACTCAGGGACTTGAAATTGACTAGGGATAACTAGCACACTTCAAGGAACCCTTAGAAATCATCAAAACGCCAGCGACGCCATATTCTATATAACATTTCTCACTTTAAAAAAGATAGTTTTTCTTCGTATTTGACTTCGATCCTGGTACTCCATAGCACTTGCCCGCGTCAACTCAGGAACTTTAAATTGACTAGGGATCTTTAGCAACATATCACGGAATCCATATTAATCATCAAAACGCCAGCGACGCCATAAATAATATAAAATTACGAAATTTTAAAAAGATAGATTTTTCGTATTTGACTTCGATCCTGGTACTCCATAGCTCTAGCCCGCGTCGACTCAGGGACTTGAAATTGACTAGGGATCACCAACACATGTAAAGGAACCCAGAGAAATCGTCAAAACCCCAGCGACACCATATTTTATATAACATTTCTCACTTTAAAGAAGATAGTTTTTCTTCGTATATGACTTCGATCCTGGTACTCCATAGCTCTTGCCTGCGTCGCCTTAGGGACTTGAAATTGACTCTGGATCTTTAGGAACATATCATGGAATCTATATAAATCATCAAAACGCCAGCGACGCAATATTTTATATAATATTTCTCACTTTAAAAAGAGATAGTTTTTCTTCGTATTTGACTTCTATCCTGGTACTCCATAGCTCTTGCCTGCGTCGCCTTAAGGCCATACAAATTGACTGGAGATCACAAGCACATATCAAGGAACCCTTAGAAATCATCAAAACGCCAGCGACGCCATATTTTATATAACATTTCTCACTTTAAAGAAGATAGTTTTTCTTCGTATTTGACTTCGATCCTGGTACTCCATAGCTCTAGCCCGCGTCTACCCAGGGACTTTAAATTGACTAGGGATCTTTAGCAACATATTACGGAATCCATATAAGTCATCAAAACGCCAGCGACGCCATAAATAATATAAAATTACGGAATTTTAAAAAGATAGATTTTTCGTATTTGACTTCGATCCTGGTACTCCATAGCTCTAGCCCGCGTCGACTCAGGGACTTGAAATTGACTAGGGATCACCAGCACATGTCAAGGAACCCAGAGAAATTATCAAAACGCCAGCGACGCCATATTTTATATAAAATTTCTCACTTCAAAAAAGATAGTTTTTCTTCGTATTTGACTTCGATCCTGGTACTCCATAGCTGTAGCCCGCGTCGACTGGGTCAATCAATTTATAAGGCCCTAAGGCGACGTGGGCAAGAGCTATGGAGTACCAGGGTCGTAGTCATATACGAAGAAAAACTATTTTTTAAAGTGAGAAATATTATATAAAATATGGCGTCGCTGGCGTTTTGATAATTTCTAAGGGTCCCTTGATATGTGCTTGTGATCCCTGGTCAATTTCAAGTCCCTGAGTCGACGCGGGCTAGAGCTATGGAGTACCAGGATCGAAGTCATATACGATGAAAAACTATCTTTTTCAAAGTGAGAAATATTACATAAAATATGGCGTCGCTGGCGTTTTGATGATTTCTAAGGGTTCCTTGATATGTGCTTGTGATCCCTAGTCAATTTCAAGTCCCTGAGTCGACGCGAGCTAGAGCTATGGAGTACCAGGATCGAAGTCATATACGAAGAAAAACTATCTTTTTCAAAGTGAGAAATATTACATAAAATATGGCGTCGCTGGGGTTTCGACGATTTCTCTGGGTTCCTTGACATGTGCTGGTGATCCCTAGTCAATTTCAAGTCCCTGAGTCGACGCGGGCTAGAGCTATGAAGTACCAGGATAGAAGTCATATACGAAGAAAAACTATCTTTTTTGAAATGAGATATGTTATATAAAATATGGCGTCGCTGGCGTTTTGATGATTTATATGGATTCCCTGATATGTTTCTCAAGATCCAGAGTCAATTTCAAGTCCCTAAGGCGACGCGGGCAAGAGCTATGGAGTACCAGGATCGAAGTCATATACGAAGAAAAACTATCTTTTTTAAAGTAAGAAATGTTATATAGAATATGGCGTCGCTGGCGTTTTGATGATTTCTAAGGGTTCCTTGACATGTGCTGGTGATCTCTAGTCAATTTCAAGTCCCTGAGTCGACGCGGGCTAGAGCTATGGAGTACCAGGATCGAAGTCAAATACGAAAAAATCTATCTTTTTAAAATTTCGTAATTTTATATAATTTATGGCGTCGCTGGCGTTTTGATGATTTCTAAGGGTTTCTTGACATGTGCTGGTGATCCCTAGTCAATTTCAAGTCCCTGAGTCTACGCGGGCTAGAGCTATGGATTACCAGGATCGAAGTCAAATACGAAAAAACTATATTTTTAAAATTTCATAATTTTATATAATTTACGGCGTCGCTGGCGTTTTGATGATTTATATGCATTCCCTGATATGTTGCTCAAGATCCGTAGTCAATTTCAAGTCCCTAAGGCGACGCGGGCAAGAGCTATGGAGTACCAGGATCAAAGTCATATACGAAGAAAAACTATCTTCTTTAAAGTGAGAAATGTTATATAAAATATGGCGTCGCTGGGGTTTTGACGATTTCTCTGGGTTCCTTTACATGTGTTGGTGATCCCTAGTCAATTTCAAGTCCCTGAGTCCACGCGGGCTAGAGCTATGGAGTACCAGGATCGTTAAGTCACATACGAAAAAACTATCTTTTTCAAAGTGAGAAATATTATATAAAATATTGCGTCGCTAGCGTTTTGATGATTTATATGGATTCCCTAATATGTTGCTCAAGATCAAGAGTCAATTTCAAGTCCCTAAGGCGACGCGGGCAAGAGCTATGGAGTACCAGGATCAAAGTCATATACGAAGAAAAACTATCTTCTTTAAAGTGAGAAATGTTATATAAAATATGGCGTCGCTGGGGTTTTGACGATTTCTCTGGGTTCCTTTACATGTGTTGGTGATCCCTAGTCAATTTCAAGTCCCTGAGTCCACGCGGGCTAGAGCTATGGAGTACCAGGATCGTTAAGTCACATACGAAAAAACTATCTTTTTCAAAGTGAGAAATATTATATAAAATATTGCGTCGCTGGCGTTTTGATGATTTATATGGATTCCCTAATATGTTGCTCAAGATCAAGAGTCAATTTCAAGTCCCTAAGGCGACGCGGGCAAGAGCTATGGAGTACCAGGATCAAAGTCATATACGAAGAAAAACTATCTTCTTTAAAGTGAGAAATGTTATATAAAATATGGCGTCGCTGGCGTTTTGATTATTTATATGGATTCCCTGATATGTTTCTCAAGATCCAGAGTCAATTTCAAGTCCCTAAGGCGACGCGGGCAAGAGCTATGGAGTACCAGGATCAAAGTCATATACGAAGAAAAACTATCTTCTTTAAAGTGAGAAATGTTATATAAAATATGGCGTCGCTGGGGTTTTGACGATTTCTCTGGGTTCCTTTACATGTGTTGGTGATCCCTAGTCAATTTCAAGTCCCTGAGTCCACGCGGGCTAGAGCTATGGAGTACCAGGATCGTTAAGTCACATACGAAAAAATTATCTTTTTCAAAGATAGAAATATTATATAAAATATTGCGTCGCTGGCGTTTTGATGATTTATATGGATTCCCTAATATGTTGCTCAAGATCAAGAGTCAATTTCAAGTCCCTAAGGCGACGCGGGCAAGAGCTATGGAGTACCAGGATCAAAGTCATATACGAAGAAAAACTATCTTCTTTAAAGTGAGAAATGTTATATAAAATATGGCGTCGCTGGGGTTTTGACGATTTCTCTGGGTTCCTTTACATGTGTTGGTGATCCCTAGTCAATTTCAAGTCCCTGAGTCCACGCGGGCTAGAGCTATGGAGTACCAGGATCGTTAAGTCACATACGAAAAAACTATCTTTTTCAAAGTGAGAAATATTATATAAAATATTGCGTCGCTGGCGTTTTGATGATTTATATGGATTCCCTGATATGTTTCTCAAGATCCAGAGTCAATTTCAAGTCCCTAAGGCGACGCGGGCAAGAGCTATGGAGTACCAGGATAGAAGTCATATACGAAGAAAAACTATCTCTTTTTAAAGTGAGAAATATTATATAAAATATGGCGTCGCTGGCGTTTTGATAATTTATATGGATTCCCTGATATGTTTCTCAAGATCCAGAGTCAATTTCAAGTCCCTAAGGCGACGCGGGCAAGAGCTATGGAGTACCAGGATCGAAGTCATATACGAAGAAAAACTATCTTTTTTAAAGTAAGAAATGTTTTATAGAATATAGCGTCGCTGGCGTTTTGATGATTTCTAAGGGTTCCTTGACATGTGCTGGTGATCTCTAGTCAATTTCAAGTCCCTGAGTCGACGCGGGCTAGAGCTATGGAGTACCAGGATCGAAGTCAAATACGAAAAAATCTATCTTTTTAAAATTTCGTAATTTTATATAATTTATGGCGTCGCTGGCGTTTTGATGATTTCTAAGGGTTTCTTGACATGTGCTGGTGATCCCTAGTCAATTTCAAGTCCCTGAGTCTACGCGGGCTAGAGCTATGGATTACCAGGATCGAAGTCAAATACGAAAAAACTATATTTTTAAAATTTCATAATTTTATATAATTTACGGCGTCGCTGGCGTTTTGATGATTTATATGCATTCCCTGATATGTTGCTCAAGATCCGTAGTCGATTTCAAGTCCCTAAGGCGACGCGGGCAAGAGCTATGGAGTACCAGGATCAAAGTCATATACGAAGAAAAACTATCTTCTTTAAAGTGAGAAATGTTATATAAAATATGGCGTCGCTGGGGTTTTGACGATTTCTCTGGGTTCCTTTACATGTGTTGGTGATCCCTAGTCAATTTCAAGTCCCTGAGTCCACGCGGGCTAGAGCTATGGAGTACCAGGATCGTTAAGTCACATACGAAAAAACTATCTTTTTCAAAGTGAGAAATATTATATAAAATATTGCGTCGCTGGCGTTTTGATGATTTATATGGATTCCCTAATGTGTTGCTCAAGATCAAGAGTCAATTTCAAGTCCCTAAGGCGACGCGGGCAAGAGCTATGGAGTACCAGGATCGAAGTCAAATACGAAAAATCTATCTTTTTTAAATTTCGTAATTTTATATTATTTATGGCGTCGCTGGCGTTTTGATTATTTATATGGATTCCGTGATATGTTGCTAAAGATCCCTAGTCAATTTAAAGTTCCTGAGTTGACGCGGGCAAGAGCTATGGAGTACCAGGATCGAAGTCAAATACGAAGAAAAACTATCTTCTTTAAAGTGAGAAATGTTTTATAAAATATGGCGTCGCTGGGGTTTTGACGATTTCCCTGGGTTCCTTTACATGTGTTGGTGATGCCTAGTCAATTTCAAGTCCCTGAGTCGACGCGGGCAAGAGCTATGGAGTACCAGAATCGAAGTCATATACGAAGAAAAACTATCTTCTTTAAAGTGAGAAATGTTATATAAAATATGGCGTCGCTGGGGTTTTGACGATTTCTCTGGGTTCCTTTACATGTGTTGGTGATCCCTAGTCAATTTCAAGTCCCTGAGTCCACGCGGGCTAGAGCTATGGAGTACCAGGATCGTTAAGTCACATACGAAAAAACTATCTTTTTCAAAGTGAGAAATATTATATAAAATATTGCGTCGCTGGCGTTTTGATGATTTATATGGATTCCCTAATATGTTGCTCAAGATCAAGAGTCAATTTCAAGTCCCTAAGGCGACGCGGGCAAGAGCTATGGAGTACCAGGATCGAAGTCAAATACGAAAAATCTATCTTTTTAAAATTTCGTAATTTTATATTATTTATGGCGTCGCTGGCGTTTTGATTATTTATATGGATTCCGTGATATGTTGCTAAAGATCCCTAGTCAATATAAAGTTCCTGAGTTGACGTGGGCAAGAGCTATGGAGTACCAGGATCGAAGTCAAATACGAAGAAAAACTATCTTCTTTAAAGTGAGAAATGTTTTATAAAATATGGCGTCGCTGGGGTTTTGACGATTTCCCTGGGTTCCTTTACATGTGTTGGTGATCCCTAGTCAATTTCAAGTCCCTGAGTCGACGCGGGCAAGAGCTATGGAGTACCAGAATCGAAGTCATATACGAAGAAAAACTATCTTCTTTAAAGTGAGAAATGTTATATAAAATATGGCGTCGCTGGGGTTTTGACGATTTCTCTGGGTTCCTTTACATGTGTTGGTGATCCCTAGTCAATTTCAAGTCCCTGAGTCCACGCGGGCTAGAGCTATGGAGTACCAGGATCGTTAAGTCACATACGAAAAAACTATCTTTTTCAAAGTGAGAAATATTATATAAAATATTGCGTCGCTGGCGTTTTGATGATTTATATGGATTCCCTGATATGTTTCTCAAGATCCAGAGTCAATTTCAAGTCCCTAAGGCGACGCGGGCAAGAGCTATGGAGTACCAGGATCAAAGTCATATACGAAGAAAAACTATCTTCTTTAAAGTGAGAAATGTTATATAAAATATGGCGTCGCTGGGGTTTTGACGATTTCTCTGGGTTCCTTTACATGTGTTGGTGATCCCTAGTCAATTTCAAGTCCCTGAGTCCACGCGGGCTAGAGCTATGGAGTACCAGGATCGTTAAGTCACATACGAAAAAACTATCTTTTTCAAAGTGAGAAATATTATATAAAATATTGCGTCGCTGGCGTTTTGATGATTTATATGGATTCCCTAATATGTTGCTCAAGATCAAGAGTCAATTTCAAGTCCCTAAGGCGACGCGGGCAAGAGCTATGGAGTACCAGGATCAAAGTCATATACGAAGAAAAACTATCTTCTTTAAAGTGAGAAATGTTATATAAAATATGGCGTCGCTGGGATTTTGACGATTTCTCTGGGTTCCTTTACATGTGTTGGTGATCCCTAGTCAATTTCAAGTCCCTGAGTCCACGCGGGCTAGAGCTATGGAGTACCAGGATCGTTAAGTCACATACGAAAAAACTATCTTTTTCAAAGTGAGAAATATTATATAAAATATTGCGTCGCTGGCGTTTTGATGATTTATATGGATTCCCTAATATGTTGCTCAAGATCAAGAGTCAATTTCAAGTCCCTAAGGCGACGCGGGCAAGAGCTATGGAGTACCAGGATCGAAGTCAAATACGAAAAATCTATCTTTTTAAAATTTCGTAATTTTATATTATTTATGGCGTCGCTGGCGTTTTGATTATTTATATGGATTCCGTGATATGTTGCTAAAGATCCCTAGTCAATTTAAAGTTCCTGAGTTGACGCGGGCAAGAGCTATGGAGTACCAGGATCGAAGTCAAATACGAAGAAAAACTATCTTCTTTAAAGTGAGAAATGTTTTATAAAATATGGCGTCGCTGGGGTTTTGACGATTTCCCTGGGTTCCTTTACATGTGTTGGTGATCCCTAGTCAATTTCAAGTCCCTGAGTCGACGCGGGCAAGAGCTATGGAGTACCAGAATCGAAGTCATATACGAAGAAAAACTATTTTTTTTGAAGTGAGAAATTTTATATAAAATATGGCGTCGCTGGCGTTTTGATTATTTTTCTGGATTCCTTGATGTCTTTCAAAGATCCCTAGTTAATTTCAAGTCCCTAAATCGACGCGGGCCAGAGATATTGAGTATGAGGTTTGAATTCAAATACGAAGTATAACTATCTTTTTTTAAAGTAAAGAAATAAAAATAAGTGGTAAAATGTTTAAAAAAAATACTTAAACACAGAATTTATCTTAAAATGGCATTTAAATTTAAATTAAATCTAGTAAAACCATAAGAAACAAAAATTAATTTGGTACGGTCTGCAAAAAAAAATTTTATTACTTTTATGATTGATATGCTAGTTTTGTTGGCTAGTTTCAGCGACGTTGTCAGTTGAAGCCTCAAAGAATTCCTCTCTTTCAAGGTCTTGCCCTGATGATTCATTTATCGACGTTTCAGGTACTTGCGCAGAGTTATCGTGTCCTCCTTCTTCTTCTTGACTCTGTACCATACTTCCCTCGGGAACTCCCGAGCTGTCCGGTGTTAAATTGGTGTCGTGAATATCGTCGTATCTGTAGCAGCTTTTAGCTAATCGAGGAGTGTCATTGCTATCCGTGCCTTTATAAGAAATGAGCTGATTTTTATGTTTTTTTAAAACCATTGCACTTATACAATCTTTGATTAAATATACAGTTTTTCCTATCTTTCTTAATATAATTCCCCTATTCCATGTAAATTTTTTATTAACAAAATATTTTTTATATAATATATAATCACCCGGTTTAAAACATTGGTAATTATTACCTCTGTAGGCTTTACTCTGTAAACACTGATTACGTTTAATTTCCTTAACGACAGTGTCAGATGAGAGCGTCGGAGATGGTGACGGATTTATAAAATCTAAACGTGAACGAAGTTTCCGTCCATACACTAATTGAGCAGGCGATAATCCCGTCGTAGCATGAATTGAATTTCTATAGTCAAAAAGATATTTCAGTAAATCATTATGATTTTGTTTAACATTATTACTCAATAACAAACAAGATTTAATACCTCTTTTGACAATTTTTACATAACTCTCTGCCTGCCCATTACTGGCCGGATGATACGCGGGAGATGTTACATGCGATATTCCGTTAGACCTACAAAAATGTATAAATTCGTTTGATAAAAAACATGTTGCATTATCACTAACCAAGGTATGTATTAGACCGAATCTATACATATAATAAAACTGTAGAAAAGTCGTTTTTGTACATCAAAAAAAATTACAAAAAAAATAGCCAGGGTGTTAAAGGATAACCAATAGAACCCATTTCCAGCATTTTTAGAATTTTTGTCTGTTTGTCTGTTTGTCGGTTTGTCTGTTTATTTATCCGGGCATCACGTAAAATGTACGAAAGCAATGTAGATAACTTTTATACACAACGATTGAACGTAACTTGAAGTAACATTTAGTTTTTGTTTCATTGCAATCGGTTCAGTCTATCAAAAGATATTTGAGTTTATAGTGAAGAAGTAGAGAAATTCCAGAAGTAAAATTAGGGTTATGTGCATTTGGTCTCACAACTTCACGTAACTTTTATACACAACAATATGTGCGTAAATTGAAGTAACATTAAGGTTTTTGTTTCATCGTAATCAGTTCACCACTTATAAAAAATGTAAATTAATAAAAAAAATAGTGTTTCCGAAGTAAAATATTAAAACAGTGCCATCTACGAGTATTCGAACTTAGACGGGACTATAACTAGAGATCAACTGCGTGCAGTATTGTTCGATAGATAAGAAGATAAGCGCTTCGCACTAAAAAATACTAATTAAGTTCCGACATCCACGCGAACGAAGTTGCAGGCACAGCTAGTCTTGACATAAAATCGTATAAATTACTTATAACACCGTCTGAAGCAGTCCTACTCATGTTGTACACTTCAACCCATTTAGTATACGCGTCTACAATCACTAAGTACATGCGATTATTAATAGGACCCAGAAAATCCAAATGTACTCTATAAAACGGTTGCGGGGGGCACGGCCACGGCGCCAGCGGCGCGCGCGCTGGTGAACACCTTAACTGTGTGCAAATGTCACATTTACCGATCATTGCCTCTATAGCCTTGTCTATCCCGGGAAACCAAAATCTACTGCGAGCTTCAGCTTTGCACTTAATAATACCTAAATGTGTTTTATGGAGTTCTTGTAAAAGTTTACTTTGTAAGTTGCTCGGAACAACGACCTTATGGCCCCGCATCACCACTCCGTTTTCGTAAGATAACTGTGTTTTACATAAAAAATAAGGACGAATGTAATCATACGAATATTTTTTAGGCCATCCGTTTATAATGTACTTAATTATTGAATTTAGCACTTCATCTTTTTTAGTTTCTTCACGCAACACGTCAAGAGTTACAGCTAAACTACCATCTACTACAAAATTTATATATGACGCCCTATCATCAAAATAATTTGAGTCTACGGACGCATCGCAGTTCGCCCCTTCACGCAGATCTTCCTTAGTAGCGTTCGCACGCGATAAATAATCAGCACAGTTGTCATCGCTGCGTATATACTCAATTTTAAAATTGTATGCACTTAAAAACATTGCATACCGTTGCAACCTATTAGCTGAAACCTCAGGTACGCCCCGATAAGGGCCAAAAATAGTAATTAAGGGCTTGTGATCTGT
This sequence comes from Boloria selene, assembly GCA_905231865.2. Classification (NCBI taxonomy): domain Eukaryota; kingdom Metazoa; phylum Arthropoda; class Insecta; order Lepidoptera; family Nymphalidae; genus Boloria; species Boloria selene. Next base: position 4,162,494 of record HG993157.1, read on the forward strand.
CCTTAGAATAAAAGGTGTCGACCTCCCGTATAGATATTGGTGAAATCGCCGTACACCAAATATAATAGCCGTAGCTTCTTTTTGTATTTGTGAATATCTCATCTCAGCTGAGTTTAAGGTTCGTGATACAAAGGACACCGGCCTTTCAATGTTACTATCATCGACTTGGGACAATATTGCCCCTAACCCGTTCGGTGAAGCGTCTACGGTTAAAATAACCGTCGCATTCGGATTAAAGTGAGCTAATACTTTATCGGAAGATAATATTTCTTTTATTGTGTTAAATGCTACACTTTGTTCCGAATTCCACTGCCACTTACTATTTTTATGTAATAATTTATACAATGGAGCTAAAATCGAAGATGCGTTAGGTACAAAATTCCTATAATAATTGACGAGGCCCAAAAATGATTTTAATTTTTTTACATTGTCTGGTACCGGTGCATTAAATATTGCGTTAACCTTTTGTGGTGATTTTTTAAGGCCGTGCTTATCAATTACATAACCTAAGTATTCTACTTCGTCCTTAAAAAAACTGCATTTATTCTTTTGCAATGTTAAGCCTGCATTCTGTAAACGTTGCAAAACTGCATGTAATCTCGAAAGATGTTCGCTCTTATTAGACCCAGTTACTAAAACATCATCCAACATACACAGTACTCCTTTCATACCTGCTAACACACCTTCCATTACGCGTTGAAAAATAGCAGGCGCACTAGCTAAACCGAAACTTAAACGTGTATATTTAAATAACCCTTTGTGCGTATTAATGCAAGTAAATTTTTGAGATTCGTCGTCTAAAACGCACTGTGCGTAAGCTTGAGAAAGGTCTAATTTACTAAATTGTTGACCGCCGTGCAGCTTAGAGAATAACTCTTGCACGGTGGGCAATGGGTACTTATCGACTAACAGCTGTTTGTTAACAGTCACGGAATAATCCGCACACAAGCGAATAGTCCCATCTCGTTTCAACACGGGCACAATAGGTGACGCATACTCTGAATACTCAACCGGTTTCAATATGCCGACGCTTACTAACCTATCTAACTCCTTATCTATTTTTTCACGTAATGCGAATGCGACCGGCCGCGGCTTAAAAAATATGGGTTTAGCATCTTTACTTATGTTAAGCTTTACTTTATATTTATTAAACTTACCTAATTCGTCCGAAAAAACTAAGGGATATTGAGATTGTAACTTTTCAATTAAATCTGTTGACTGATTGCAATAATTTAAAGGCAACATTTCCAATTTAAATAAACATATAAAATCTCTTCCTAAGATCGGCGGCCCGCCGTCGGGGATAATGTAAACATTTAACGTGTACGTTTTGTTCATATAACTAAACGCCAACTTAGCAATGCCTACGTAATTTATACTGTTACCGTTATATGTCAATAACTTCTTATAACTTTTAACCAACTTTATGTTTTTAAAATATTTTTTGTAGGTTCTTTCGGATATCGCTGTAACAGCCGACCCACTATCAATTTGAAACTTCATTTGCACTCCTTGAACGCAAACCGTTTCCGTCATAGGTTCTCCGTTATAAGTACGAATATTAAATAACTCACCATCATCGCCGTTCTCATCCGCACTGTCCTGTACTATAAAATTATTTTTTTTACACATACGTCGCAAATGACCTTTCGTGTTACACTTCCTACACCTATAGTTAGCGTACCGACACTGCTTTACCGTATGATTTTTGAAACCACATATTGAACATGGCACTTTATCACTATCACTTTTTGCGTTATTAATTTTAAACAGCTGTTCGCCCCGTGGTATGCCGGCTCCCTCCACCAGCGCCGGCGCCTCCACCAGCAAGGCCGCACCAGCGCGCGCACACCGCACGCTCTCCGCCAATTCGACTGCCTTTGCCAACGTTAACTCCTTCGGATCTTGAGAGAACAATTTCTCTCGCTCTGCTCCTGGTCGCATTCCCATTATAAAACGGTCCCTTAATGCTTCCTCCACGTTTAAGAAACTACAGAAAGCGGTCATCCCGCGCAAGCGTGCCGCCCATTGTGAATAAGATTCTCCTTCGTGCTGACTCGCATTGTAAAACTTATATCTCTCACCAAAACCACATCTTTTCGATATAAAGTGATTATCCAAAAGATTAAGTATGTCTTCAAATGGCACCGATTGGAGTTCTTTAGGTAACGCCAAGTCCACGGCAAGCTGGTATGTCTCTTCACTGAGTGCGCTCAACAAAATTGCTCTTCTTTTGACTCCCAATACATCCTGTGCCTCAGTAATATCGTTCGCAATAAACCATTGCGTAAGCCGGCCTTTATATACTTGCCACGTTTGTGAATTATGATCGAAATTCGACAAAATTCCAAATTGAGACATTGCAAATATAACGGCTATTTTAAAAAAACAATAAATGTAGGTAGCTCGTCGCCACTGTTAAGTATGTATACAGGTACGAGTGAAAAGCTTGGTAGTTGGATACGCACTGCTTTATTAAAACTAGAATAGCGTTGTGGGCGCAGCCACAACATTTTAAGTTTACCCACTTAATCATATATAACAGTAACACCCACACTTATATTGCGTATTTATAATAATAGTGTGATTTTTAATACATAATATTTTGCTTATAGGAGTCCTCAGATACTCACACTGGGGAATGCCTTAAAAAGTCTTTGAATGTTAAAAGACACAAACATTCTAGAAGCGTCGGTAGTTATCATGAAGATCAAGTAAGTTTTATCTATACTAATATTATAAAGCTGAAGACTTTGTTAGTTTATTTGTTCGTTTGTTTGTTTGGTTGAACGCGCTCAGGAACTACTGGTCCGATTTGAAAAATTCTTTTTGTGTTGGATAGACCGTTTATCGAGGAAGGCTATAGGCTATATTACATCACGCTACGACCAATAGGAGCGGAGCATCGATGAAAAATGTTGCAAAAACGGGAAAGGCAGTAAGAATTCGGTTTCCGGTCTTTAGAACGCGTGCAAAGCCGCGGGGAATGCTAGTATGTAATATTTTCTTAAATTAAACATTGTAGTATACGATAGTTATTTTTCATTTAATTTAGCTTTTTCTTACGATATACAATTGTTTTTAACTGTAGTTTACTATGAATATTATGTTACTTGGGAAGTGTTAAAATATATATTATTTTAATCTTTACCGAGGCCATTGATCCAATTTCAACCACAGTATTTCAATAATAATATAAGTTGAAAACTAATATTAGTTCTATAGTAATATTAGTTCAATAATATTACTTCAATAATATTAGTTGCGTTTATTGTTTTTTATTTATTGCTATATTTTTTCTGCAGGATTCATCACTAAACGACTCAACAATATCGATAATGGGAAGCGAATCGAATATATACAACATGAAACTATCGAAATCAGAAACTAATCAAAATCTAAAACCTCATAATTCCGACCCAGAAATATCAAAATTGACAGACGGACGGACGGAAAAAGTGCACTTTACATTAGGGGATGACGAAAGTGAAGAAAAATTAGTTAGATTATCTAGTAATAATGATGACGAAGTGACATGTTCAACTTGTTTAGACGAAAACGTTAAACGTATTTGTACAGAAATAACCGATTTCTGTTCGAATACGAGTAAAAAAAGCTATGAAATTAAACATAATATCGATATCGCTAGATATATGGAAAGAAAAGCGAGTGTGGAAATCGAGAATATCGATATCTCGTGTGAATCGTGTGATCAAAATAAAAGTGGGCATTGTGATATCGCATGTGCTAATAATGTTAGGGATGTGATAGTTATACCGAGTGCGGAAGCCATATTGGATACGGGGCAGAGTTTGAATTTAGAACAGGATAGCTAGTTTTGAATTTGAGTTGTTTCGAATTTTAAATTTGGAATGTATAGAAATATGAATTTTGAATTCGGAATGGATTGACTAAATTTCAATTTTAAATACAGAGTTTGAATTTGGAACAGGATGTTTTGGGTTGTTGTTTCGGATTTTGATATTGGAATGGTCTAGCTAGATTCCAATTTTGAATTTAGAAATTGCTAGTTTCAGAATTTAAATTTAGAATCGAATAGCTAGAGATTTTAATTTGTTTTAGTAACGAAGGATAAATTTTATTCGCACTATAATTTTTTAAATTGCAAATTTTTTTTGTTTATATGTTAAAGATTATTTATACTATTTAACTTACAGAAAAATAAATACAATAAATAATTTATTTAGAATGTAAATATTGAAAGTGATGTCATAACCTTTGTTGCTTTTTGGTACTTTAAATGGACCTCATATAATCGTTTAATAGATAATTACTCTCGTAGGAAAAGTCATGTTTCCATCTATAGTTGACATGAAATATGTGAAATTAAATAAATAAAGTTCTTGGCTGTGTTTGTGTATTAATTTATTTATATTTTTTATTTTTTAAAATTTAAAAACGTATGTAGAGAAGTTATTTTGTATTATATTTCCTTTCATGTATTTTTTTTAAATGTCCAAATTATTTGATTTTCAGACCATAATTTAATATTGGTAATAGATATTCTTTTGAGAATAATAATGTTGAAATAAATATTCTTTTAAAATATAGTTTGTTTTTTTTTGTATTTTTTATATTTTATTTTAATATTTAGATACAGGCAAAATACTTTTTTTTAAAGTGAAACTCTTGCACGAGAGTTAAATTTTAAGGCCGCGTCATAAGCAATTTTCAAGAAAAACCGAACTCGTAACGCTTGCATATCATTGCTTGTAACCATTGTTATAGTCTGACTGAATTATAATACATGGCATTTTTTTTACCATTTCTATCTTGGGTTAAATCTTTGGAAATATCTTGACGAGAAATGTGTTACTAAGCGATAAATCCGGTCAATAGTCGTCTGTATTCGTTATTTTTGTGTCTACCTATATTTATTTTTGTGACTTGTCTGAAATAAACGTTAATATTACATTATTATAGTTTGGCAATATATGAAGGTATTATTTAGATAGTCAACTTAGATGCAGATATAAGTACTCCAATAAAATTATTAAGGTTGTTTATAGATAGTTTAAGAATAGCAAAACTGTAAAATTTTTGATACATTTGTAGTATAGAGATATATTTAAAATAGCTTTTAATCGATTACATTTTCAGTCACCAATGCTTATTAATCGAATGAACAATTTATTAATACCATAGAAATGAGTCTAATAAAACATCGATCTATAATCGATTTTATTTATTCGTAATATAAACATTAAAACTATATCTCCACTAATACATATCGACGGTTAAAAGGTAATAGGTAATAAGCGACATTTTGGTCGGAAATGAGTTATGAATGCCATCCTACTTAAAATTTTTAGCTCTTTCGAATGCGCTTACTCCCATGTCTCTACGATGGCTTTTTCGTCACTTATGCCCAAGCAAAAAACTGCGTTTTCGAAGTGTCATTCTGGTCTAACCGACAGAGTTTTAGGCCTTATTTACCCTAAAGGCACTTGTACCCCTGTAAAAATAAATTATATCGTATCAATATATAGTATCAATTTTTGTTTATAGTCAGTAAGGTATTTTTACTTCTTACTGGCATAGAGATTCCGGGCGCTTAAGACTCTTTACCATTAGCACCGGTTTTGAAAGTTGAAACTAATGTCTCTTTACCTTTTTCGTCAAAAATATTAAGCGTCGGTTAAGCCTTACTACCATTTTCAAGTTTAAAATACAGTTGTCGCTTATACGCAATTACTAAATCTAATTTGATATTAAACTGTCGGTTATACCTTACTACCACTTACAAGTTTACGATATAGTTGTCGCTTATACGTAATTACTAATATGAAATTTTATATTAAGGTGTCGGGTATATCAATTTACCATTTACTATTTTAATACTACGTTGTCGCTTACGCCGTATTACTTTACAATGATTATTTGTTAATTGGTGCTTACGCCAATATTAATGAATTTGCTGTACCCAAGTACCTATTTAGCGAGTCGCTTATTCCAAAATCAGTCGGCCGCGTGTAGAGACGGCGAGAGCATGTGCGCTTGTACATTAGATTTCGAAAAGTGCACCAAATTTCCTGTCAACAGTATTTTTTTTATTGTGTTGGTTGGGTGTGGTGCCGGGGTCGGCCCTTAGCTACGTCGACCAGTAAAGATACATTGTAGCTCCCTTTAGACTGACTTTAAAGTTCTCCGCCTAGTCCTGTTGACTCCAGGAACTTCCAGATTTTCTGAGCGGAAAGCTTCTGTATCTCTTCGGGTTGCATGATATGCTGTCCTAGAAAGATACTTCTGCGGTGCACGAGTAGTCCGCACGAGCAGAGGATGTGCATAGCAGATTCCTCTGACTCATGGCATAGTCTGCACATTGCGGACTGACTGAGGCCGAGGGTAAACATATGTTTATTTCGTTTGCAGTGGCCAGTAAGTATTCTGGTTACTGCACTGGTTTTAAACTTTTTGAGTTGGAGCAACTCTTTTGTTAAGTTTCTGCAATATCCCTTAATTAGCGCTTTGGAGTGAGTTTGTCCAGAGGTTGTCTGCCAATCTTGAAGTGCTTTAAGATTGCAGTAATTTTTGAGAATTGAATAGGCGTGCTGTTTGGCAATACCACAAAATGGCGGGGAGCTGCATTGAGGGATATCAGCACCCTTTCTTGCCAAGGCATCTGCCTGTTCATTCTTATACCTGAGTGACCTGGAACCCATCTGAGGGTAACTCTGTTGGATGTACCTAGGACATTCAGATTGTCCATGCAGTTCTTAACCAACTTTGAGTTGGTCTCAAGAGAGTCTATAGCCAACAGTGCTGCTTGGCTATCTGAGTTAATGTAGATGCTTTGGTGTCTAAGCTTTCTCTCCAGGATGACTTCAGCACATTTGTTAATGGCGAAGACTTCGGCCTGAAAGATGGTGGCTTCCTTGCCTAGATTGACACTCGTGTCAAATCTAGGCTTGAAGCCATAGACACCGCATCCTACATCAGATCCTTTCCTGGATCCATCTGTAAACCATACATGACTGCCCTTCTTGTAAGACTCTTGGCCGTTTAACCACATGTGAGGAGAAGTGATTGTGGAGTACAGAGATGTGGGAAGATCTATTTTGTATAGTTTCTTAAAGTTGTCTCATGTGTTCATGCCATCCGCAGGCATTTTCAGAGTGTTATGTTCGAATGTCGACTCTTTGAGTTCATTCATGTATTGCGATTGTATCTTTACATTCGATTGTGTACAGAGCCTGTAGAGGCAAGATTTCGCTTCTTTTTGCACGTGGAGGTAATGCGGAGCTATGTCCAAAAATGCATTTAGAGCGTTGCCTGGTGCCGAATGGAAGGCCCCTGTAATCATTAGACATGCCATCCGTTGCACACTGTCTAGTTTACTCAATGCTGTCTTTTGTTTGGTTTTGTTACACCATACTATTGAGGCGTATGTTATAATCGGCCTTACTACAGCGGTGTACAACCAGAGGGCCATTTTAGCCTTTTGTATACTATTGTTGAGGTTAGAGTTCCAAGTCAAATTTTGGTTAATAGTGTCTCCAAGGTACTTTACCTCATTTGATAGGTTAAGGATGTTGCCGTTGAGTCTGAGTCATCCTTAGCTATGTTATCAATAAGCGTAGTTACAATAAGCTTAATAACCTACAATTATCATAGCTTACGAGTACCTACTACCTACGTCCTCCCCTAAATACTTTTCGTCTGCTACCTTCCCAATCTCTGGAGCCTAGCTTGCTTATTTACATAATATATCTACAAAGAATAGTATTCAAAGAAACTCGCCTTTATAGCCTACCTTGACGTATCTACATACTTACTAGATGTATTAAAATTATTTTATTATAATGATGACAAGTTGTCATCAAAAAAAGTCGAAACACCTTGCAAGTTTATGTTTTGTAAGGATATATCATTTTTTTTTATTTACGAATAAATATCAAATGTCGCTTAATAGTGAGTTTTATGAGGTTTTCAAATTCTAATGTTATTGTTCTAAATTCAAATTAAATTATCATAGGTTTCGTGTTTTCTTTAATGAGTCATTTTTATTATATGGAAACGAAGGCAATGAATGAAACAACACACGTACGTGAAAAAAAAAACTGAAAAACTTTTAATAAATAACGTTTAATAACTAGTGTTCCCTCCTCGAGCTCTTATCACCGCTTCCATTAGGGTTTTTCAACGATCGGATGAGAATTACGATGACATGCTGTAGGATGTTGTCCCATTCTTCCTGAATGGCATTTTTCAGCTGGTCAAGTGAGTCTGGGGCAGGATTTCTCGCTCAGATTTGCCTCTTTAGTTGATCCCAGAGATGTTCAATTGGATTCATGTCCGGGCTCCTTGCTGGTCATTCCATTATGGAGATACCGACTTCGGTAAGGTATTCGACGCTGCGATGTGGACTCTGGCGTTATCGTGCTTAAATGTGAACCCGTAGCCGATAAAGTGTGCATAGGGCATCACGTGAGGCTCTAGGCACTGTTTCACGTACCGATGACAGTTCAAAGCAGGTAGACGTGGCCCAGACACGAAGGCAAGTTCTGTCTTACTCCTCCCCAAACCGTCCACGAACCACCACCATAACTGACCCTTTCTTCAATGCAGTATTGTGCAAAGCGTTCTTCATATCTTCTGTAGACCTTGTTCCTTCCGTCGTTACCATAGAGCATGATTTTACATTCATCAGAGAACAGAACTTTGCTCCATTGGAGGAATGACCAATTTAGGTGCTCACGTGCAAAGTCAAGGCGCGCTCTTCGATGGTCTGCAGTTAATTTCGGTCCATTTGCTGGCTTGTGTGGTACTAGTCCACGTTCCTTCAACCTTCTTCTAATTGTAGAGTCACTTACAGCGACCCTTCGTACAACTTGCTGCAGCTGCTGCCGCAGTTGAAATGCTTTAAGGCGCCGGTTTCGTAAAGATGTTGATACAATAAATCGATCATCTCTCTCAGAAGTGACCCACTTCCTGCCAGATCCAGAACGGCGCGTGAACATACCAGTCTCTCGATAGCGGTTGTAGACTCTATGAATAGATGACAGGCTTAGATGCAATGTTCGAGCCACAACACGCTGAGTAAGTCCAGTATCCAGCAATGCCACCACTTGGGCGGCTTCTGTGGGCGAAGTATCCATATGTTTTAGGAAATAAAACTTTTTCAGACGTCTTAAAGTCACAGCAAACAAATTAAAAACAAAAACGTTAAAGATAAACGCAAATTTTTAGTTTTCAAACGTGAAATGTTCTCAAACTGTAGACGCACATTTGTCTCAAAATAGTGATTCATTTCATTTAAAGGATGAACAAATGAAATTCTAATTTCGAATTTTGAATTTTCGCTTTCTTTTGTTATTTAATTAGGTGTTTTAATTTTTCAACAAATTAAAACGAAGGTGTTTCGATTTTTTTGATGAGAAGTATATTATTAGATTATGTACTTACTAACCTTTTTTTAATGTTGGGAAATTCATTTACGAATACCACTTTAATAAATACATGCGGTTATGTGGGTCTCACCGGCTAAAAACGTCTCAATGGGGCGTCGCAGGTTCGAATTTTAAAGGAGAATCATGTTGGTTGTGATTCTATTATTTTAAGACGTGACGTTTAATTCACGTTACCATTTGCCCAGATAATGCCGTAAGTTGGATGTTCTCGTTTTCCTCTTGGTATAGAAATCTTGATGTGTGGAAGTACCACGTTACCTTGTTCTTCAATTCACTTACAGTATCACTAATGTCTAACATCCTCACAATGTTTTTGCTAGGCACTGTATCTTATGTTTCATTACGTTCTGGCATAATGATGTGAATCGTCACTTGTCCTTCTTTACCCATTTAAGTTATTCTACTGTCATGTGACTTATGCCCTATTACCTCTTGGTATGAGGATATCAAATGTAGCTAAGTCGTCTATACTCTTCGTTTTTTTATGTGTATATGTAACTTACGCCGAATTACCTCATAAGGAAAATAAGATCAATTGGTATAAGCGGCATAAATCAACATAAAACAACGTCAAATCATATAAATAAAATTGACCATTATTGCCTTTATTTTTCTTGATTCTAGAACTGTTTCCATTTTTACGATATGACAATAAATAAAAAAGTTATGTCCATTTTTCTGTAATTTCAAACTTTAAACAGCTCTCCTGAACAATTTCGTTTTTGTTGCTTATACCTTATTTCCTTTTAACCGTCGATATTATGTGTTTTATAATTAAATTAAAATTTGATTTATATTATATTTTAAATAGTTTTATTTTTTAACCTATGGGAAGAAAAGGGAGTTGTCTTTGCCTATCTGTGTGATTTCCCTAGATCCTTAAATATCATACATAATATAAATAAAGTTGAAGTGTCTGTTTTGAATTTCAAATAAACAGCATTTCACTAAATGCATCAAAAGGTCAATTTTAAAAATATTTGTCAGTCTGTTTGTTCCAGCTAATCTCTGAAATGACTGGACCAATTTTGATAGGACTCTTACTTAGGACTTTCACTCGCAGATAGCTAATGTTATAGGGAATAACTTAGGCTACTTTTATTTTTTTAGAAAATTATATAATCTATGCCTAGTGAAGCGGGCTGGGTTTGCTAGTCCTTACTATAACATCCACAGGAGGAGATGGAGTAGTCCTATTCATATCCGATCGCTTCACGACTAATTACTATGCTAACTACTACGTTATTTCTTCATATTAAATTATAATAAAATAAACCTTATATTAACTATAATTTACTTTATTCATAAATTAACTATTAACATCTTAACATTAGAATATGTCCCAGCTACAAATAACAGCAATCCTAAAGCAATTACAAATATGTTTTTATAAAGGCGCCATTTAAATTTGCCAAGTCCTGGCGTTTCCCATACAACCAATAGTTCTATTATGGCTGGAAATATGAATCCCATGTTCGAGAGGCAAAACGCACCAAGCTGTAAAGAAACAAAAAAATATTAAAAGACGATAATTAATAATAAATTTATATAATAAAACTAGCAATTCCCGCGGCTCTAATCACTATTAAAAATAGGGATTGGTGGTAGAAGGTTAAATGGTTATAAGTAATTAAAAAAAATAAAAAATCTGGGCCACCCTTATCACCTAGGTCCTAGGGGAATAAAAAATAGCCTTCGACCTACCAAATGAAGGTACTTACACAAAAAGCATTTCATAAAAATCGGTCAAGCCATTTCGGAGGAGTTCGATTACAAATAGAAATATTTTAATTTACAAGATTTTAACATATAGACTAGGTATAATAAATTCACTAATAAATTGCTATAGTATATTTCGTTAATTCTTGGGTAGAATATAGTGATTCTTATTCTTCACTAGTTTTTTTCTGCAACTCCGTTCGTGCTACCGCGAAACATTTATCTTAAATCGTACGTCCATTAAAGGGTTGGTGGAAAAAGGGGTTTGATGAAGCCAAAGCTGCTCAAACTTATATCTATACAATTTTCTGTAAAGTTACATATTTTTCCTCCTTCTTAATATTTCAAATATATTTTTTTTACTTACTACAATGAATATTTCAGAAAACTCCCTTTTTTCATTAACTTTAGACTTACTTTGAGAACCTCTATTATTCAAAGTTACCTAGTAAAAGTTTAAAAGTTACATACAGTTCGCGTCATGTAAAAAGAACGCTGGAAGAAAGTAGTGGGGGGGGTGTTTGCGCATTGGTACATTCGCATACGAAATTCCTAAGCCTATTCTTTTATTTTTGAACTTGCCTTTCGCTCACGATGTAGGGTAAACATACCGGTTATCGACCGTTTAAGCGACTTGTTGACTTCGGAGTTGATTTTTATCATAATGTTGTACTCCAAGATTTTTCAAAAAAATATCATTGCATCCTACAATAGTCTAGTTTCATTAAACCTAGCGCCTATAGATGTATCAGTGATACATAATTTAATAAAAATATATATTCGTAAAAATAGCAAATATACCGGTTATCGGCCTTTTCACTCAGTTATCGTCCACCAGTGCACTGGTTATCGGCCACCTATTTTACGGTAGAAAAACGACTCTTGTGTAATAGCCTGTAAGGTTTATAATAGTATGATAATAATACAATTAATAAATTCACAAAAGCTGTATATTTTTACTCTCTTTTACGACTTAAAAATAAAATAAGTAACGGTATTAAGGTCAAGATCACAAGAACCACATTTAACACGGGCTGGAGTTTCTTCTACTCTTTCTTTAATTCTCTTCTTTGATGGTTGGTGGTGGTGAAGTAGTTGTTCTTTTCTCTTTAGCTCTTTCGAGCTTTCTTTTCTTAATTTAGTTTTCTTTGTCCTCTTTCGCTATATCTCTTTTTTCATAGTATTGTTGCCAACCTAAGACTTGTGATAATTGAATGTCACTAAATGGTGATATTGAGATGTCGATAAGAGATATATAAGAAAAACTATGGAATCTTAATAGAGCTGTGCGAAATGTGAAATTTTCGCCCTAGCGTTTTCGTACGCTTGTTAGAAGGACTTTTAAATTCAAAGGAAAGTTTAGGGGCTCTTAATTTTTTTTTCTTTACTGATAGGTGCCATCTGATAAAAAAACAAGCACAATTCTAACACCAAGCACAGCAACCAAAATGTATCCATTATCATTAAAACATATAAGCTTATTTACAAGCTTGAATAAGTTCGCCTTTACAAAATAAAAACAGATATATCCCAAGGGAACTATATATTTTTCCGGGATAAAAATTAGCATGTGCTATTCCAGAGTATACTCTATCTCTGTACCAAATTTTGTGCTTGAGTAACAAACATTCAATCATACATCTTAACTTTCACTTTTATAATATTAGTAAAATTATAAGGGAGTTTTCAAACGGCCGGGGACAGTTTTTGTTTTTACTGATCATCGGCCGTTAAATATTCGCTATTTTGGAAGGCCATATCTTTGAAAATATAAGGTATACAGGCGGTCGTAATCTAGTTGTAAATTCACAAAACTCTAGCTGTTCATAAATATAGTGCAATGTATGTTGGTGAATTTAAGGTTTCCGCAATAAAGGCAAAGAAAAACGACGCGAATAAACCGGTTTTGCGACCACCCGGTCGGAAAGTAGATTTTGTAATTAATCGTTAACGTATTGTCCGACCACCAAAAATATCATAAATTATAAAAAGTTTGATGAGTTTAGGCACTTGAATATTGAAATTAAACATGCCTAATTCCCACAAACCAAATCAATGACCAATAAAGTAAGAGTAACACTTAAAAACTTACCTATGAAAATCAATCCACCTACTATTTTTTTCGCTAAATTTTACACGCGTTCATACACCAAATTTTGAAAGAGCGACTGAGTGCTCAATTTGAAAACTTCGAGGTCATGCCGTTAAAATATAAACTGTGAAGTTCGCCCGGATCGAATGACGCGAAATTAGAAAAGATCGGTCTATAACACTGTCTATTATTTAAAATAACATGCGAAGTGGTCGAAAAGGGGTAGTGGTCGGTAAACCGGTATGTTTACCCTATATTGATTATTGGTACGTACATTGAAAAATATATTAGACTAGCAGTACCCGCGGCTTCGCCCGCGTTTTTTTTAATCGCTACTAATCTTTATTCGATCACTCGCAATCGGATGATCTTTAGATTGCCTGAAAATTCTCGAAAATTACTCCAGCTATTTCAGAACCCATCGTTTATATACTCCTGAGCGGCGCGGCTACCTCTCCCGCTCTTGATTCCCCGTCCCTTTCCACATTTCCCGCTGTGCTGCGCATTATTTTATTATTATTATTTTTAAATTCGTAATATCCTTTGAATGAAGTGTCCGATTTGTAGTATCGTAAAAGTTATCTACTAATTCAGTGCAAAATTTGAAACTTGTAGCACAAAAAATGAAGGTATCTCGAAAAACTTATGAAGCCTTTACACCATCTTAATCCGGCCCTATAGAAAAAAAACGTTTTTAGCGTACTTGTACCAACAATTAACCACCTTCGTACCAAATATAAAGATCGTAGCACAAAAGATGAAGACTTTCATACAAACTTGCTATGGCCCTAAGACCTCCTCGATGCGACCCGTCGCATAACTTAACAGTAAAGTGTCACTATCACAAAATATCAACAAAAAAAGAGCACACTACTTGGAATGTCACTCACAAAGATAGAAGGATGCACTCATAGAATATCGTAACCATGATCGTAACACAATATCGTCAATCGTAATACTTTTTTCCGTGTTCTGATTTTTTAATTTATTTTTTTGGAGTTTACCTTTAAGCCATAAATCTCCGTGTTTTGAAGTGCGACAGAATGATTGACATATTAGTTGGTTGTCAAATCTAATGTCAAATATTATGGTTGTGTTCAGAAACTTAATTTGTGACAAAACTTAAGATTTGTCAAACTTAAAAAAATAATCTGATACAGTTACAACTGAAGTTAGCTAAAATAAAGTTTCGCGAAGCCGACCAAATTAATTGGAAATCAGTACTACTAATAGTTTATTACATTTTTTGTCGCGTTCGCGATTCACTTTTGTTTATTTTCGGAACGCGACATTAGATCCTCCAAAGCGCACGCGAAGACTATTTTCATAGATATGATTGAATTTGAACTTTATGCAGCGGTAATAAATTGCAAATTGACTCTTTGACGTTAGGAACACGCCTTAATTGGTTAGACAACAGTGAGTGATTATAATTTAACATGAACTTTATTGAATAGCAATAAAGTTCAAATTGACTCTAGAAAACGTTTGTATGGGAAATAGAAAAGGGCTGTTTTTAGGGTTTTCCCGGAAATTATTAGATTTTTTCTCGCCTTTTAAACCTTCCCTAGACCTCCACGAACATTTCAAGACTAAGATAAGATAAATCCGTTCAGCCGTTCTCGAGTTTTAGTGAGACTAACGAACAGCAATTCATTTTTATATATATAGATAGAATGTCATTAAATAGAATTCTATTAATTAATAAAATATGTTTGATTCAGTGTAGAATGTTTAATCTACTTACAAAAAATTAAATTATTTCGTTTAATATATTTTTTTTAATTATTAACTGCATTATTATCAGAATCTCTCTTTATAAAACAACAATATACGTCAAAAATATTTTGTCACTATTTTTTATATAAAATCATTTCGTAATTAATAACTTTTGTGTGCGCGATGGTATTTTAAACTGACAAACCAATAGCGAGCCGGAAAGCATGCGAGGCGTGCCTCGCCGTCCCGCGCCCCGCGTCTTACCACCAAATTGTCCGATAAATCGCCTCTGCGCAACTTGACAGCCAGCGTTCTTTTTACATGACGCGAATTATAAATAGGTAAATTATTAGACAAACTTACCAAACCCATTAAATTTCCAATATTAGGGAATGCGATAGCTATAGCCGTTATTAGAATAACAAAAATAGCTCGATACACTCGTTCATAAATCCAGTGTTTGCGTGGATCGTGCTTCTTGGCCACATAGTACCAGACGAGGTTGAAAGGAGCCCAGAAATTAAGGGCGAATGTTATGAATATCATTAAACCCATCAAACATTTTAGTATTGTTGGGAAACTGAAAATAAAAAAATAATATTTGAAATGTATTTCTAACATAGTGATTGGCAAGTTCGTGATATATAAACATGCTAATAAACTGAGCTTTGAAAAGCGCGTTTTAGTCACAGTAGTCTATAGGTTTTAGAGTGACAATCCAATAAAGAACAAGCTCGAGCTTTATTGTTTGTCTTTCTATACTTACAGTATTTAAGACTTAAAATATTCTTACATAACTACATAGTATAAAACAAAGTCGCTTCCCGCTGTCTGTATGTCCTTATGTATGCTTGCTTAACTTTAAAATTACTCAACAGATTTTGATGCGGTTTTTTAATAGATAGAGACTAGAGTGATTCAAGAGGAAGGTTTATATGTATAACTAGCGGTACCCGCGTCTTCGAATATATTTTATACAACCGGGATGTATAGTGTATGAAGCTTATTATTCACTGTTTTATATACCAAAAAAATATGCTGACAATGAAATGGTAATCTTTATTATATCTCTTTTCGAGAAATTTAAACGTATAAGTAACGTAAATTATTACGTAATTTGTAACATATAAAAAAGACTTACATTTCAGTGGGAAAATTTAACGTGACAGGTGAAATACTTTTCTCTCCGAAACCCCAGTAACCAAAAAATCCAACCAAAATAAGAAATGTTAGCACTACAAACATACCTGTAATAAAAATTATTATTAAATATAATGACTAATACTATATTTATAATAAGTATGTATTTAAACGACGACACGTTTGGCTCAAGTGGTAGTGACCCTACTTTCTGCGCCAGCGGTCGCGGGTTCGAGTCCCGCTGGGGGCATTCATTTGTTGAGCACGAATGTTTGTACCCAGTCATGGGTGTTTAATATATAATTTATAATATGTATGTATTTAATATTTATATATGTGTAGTAGGTATATCAACTATCTGGTATCCGTAACACAAGCCTCGTAGCTTACCACGGAATTAGATGGCGTTATGTGTAATAATGTCGAAACATGTTTATTTACTCTCACTTGGGCTCGTACTCTACGTTTAGATGTTTCAGAGATATTATCCTATAATCACACCAAATTTCATTAAAATCAGTTGCGTGGTTTTCTCGTGATGCAAACTTTTATGTAAAAATTCGACTCAGTTATAATTTTATCTACTTATACTTATGTACCAAACAATGTTGTTAGTAATAACAAAGTTTTACCAAGTTTCTTTAATCTTGAAATTATATATTATTTCAAGAGATAATTTACTAAGATAAGTTTCAGCTGAAATTGTTTTTGCGTGATATTCAAAAGAGATAAGTTTTATTGCCTGCATGTGACTATAAAAGTTGTAAAATAATAGTGACCTACTTAATTTTTAATATGTACCACAAAAAATACATAATCATAAAGTTATATCGAAGTTCGACAACTCAAATTAGTATAATTAAAAAGTCTTAAAATCCTTTAACATTAATTTTTATGTTATACAGAAAATCAGCTGACAATAGCTGTAATTATCGCGTAACACACAATAACACATACTTATTTACACAAAAGGTATACTACATTTCTTCTTAAAAACAATTTTTTTATTCCAAAATACGTAAAAGTATTGAAAACAAACAAATTGAAGTAGAAAATGATCAAATATTAAACCTAAATGTGATTTTGTTTATATTAACGGAAACTTGAAACTGGTTGAAGGTTGGCCACCTTTACCTTATATAGTTACTAATAAGTAGGTACGTATGCATATTGATAAAATGGTTTTAGTAATAAACTTCGAAAGTTATATCAATAAACTTTTTATAGTTTGAAACCAGAGAAGTTAAAGAGCAAGATTCAGTATTATAATATCTAAATTTTAAGAAATGAGCTCGTCTTATATCGTTTTAAACTTACCAGCGCTTAAAATAAGTGGAAATTTGGTGGGATCTTTCATATTATTTTCAATAGGTAACGAAACTCCAATACCTTCCATACTAAATATTACTATACCACAGAATTCGAAGAAACCTATACCATCTTTCCAACCGGGCACAGTAGACAGTGGTGGAGCTGATTGATATCCGTATACAATTGTTGCTACCACGCAAGCCACTGAAATAATACACGTTATTTTTTTAAATGGCTTATATATTATAAATGAATTGGATCTTTTCGGATTTTGTCGCGGATTTATTATGGACAAAATCCGAAAAGATTCCAAATAAATCCGCGACAAAATCCGAAAAGATTCCAAATAAATCCGCGTCAAAATCCGAAAAGATAGTTTCATTTATAATGTCAAATATTTGCGTAAACCTAAGAAAGTCTTATGGCTTATGTACTTAGAAAATTATATAAAAAAATTTTACGAACAAAAACAAAAGAAATACATAAAATAAATAAATAATGATATGTAAAGAATTACTAATAAAAATATTGTATTGTTAGGAAAAACTTGATGTAAAGCAAAAATCAAACTGTCTCACTATACGACGACACGTTTGGCTCACTTTGTAGTGACCCTACTTACTGTGCCAGCAGTAGCGGGTTCAAGTTGCGCTGGGGTCATTTATTTGTGTGATCAGCACTTGGTATAATTATATATGTATGTAAGAACTAAGAAGTTATATATACGATTATGTATAATAGTTAATCAAGTTTCTGGTATCCATAAAATAAGCCTCGTAGCTTACTATGGAGCTGAGTGGTGCTGTGTGTGTGTTAATATTCCGACATATTTATTTATTTATACATTTACTAATATATTATATTTATTTATAAAAGAAAAATCATAGATATACTAGAACAATAAATTTGATAGTACTGAAGTATTCTTACCAATAAAAATATCTGCCAGCAAAGAGAAGGGTGCCAGATATTTTAGTGTAGTGATCATACAAAGTAGAAGAACTGGTACCAACATTATAAGAATGTACAATCTCAGGTGGTTCAGATCCCCTTCTTCAAGTCCTATGGCACTTTCTACAACTTCTTTAATGGTCTTCGCAATAATGATCTGGTAGACGCAGCAAGCGCCGAATAGATCTATACATATTGCTAGATCTACTGCATATCTGTAGATTTTTTTTTTATATAAAATTTTCTATTCATGTAAAACAGTAAATAAATAAATTTTAATATGTTTTATAACTATTCAATTTATTTGCTTTCAATTTTGTAGGCATCTCAAGAAGGCTTATATTTGTGTGTAAAAAACCGTCATAGTTTTAATATATCTTCACTGCAGGAGAAGACCAAAAAGGCGAAGAATATAGTACTTATGTTGTAAAATACAAAAAAAATGTAAATGTGTATCGAATATTCAATTGTCTTGAATTTCAATTGCCTTATGCTTGACTAGCATTTCTCGTGGCTTCGCACGGGTTCTAAAGACCGCGTACCTCGCAGAACTAACGCCCGCCCTTCATTTTTGCATCATTTTTTGATTGATGCTCCGCCTATTAGTCGTAGCCTATTAGTCCTTTAGCCTTCCACGATAAACGTACTATACAACACGAAAATAATTTTTTCAATTCGAACCAGTAGTTTCTGAGACTAGCGCGTTCAACCAAACAAACAAACAAACTCTTAATAATATTAGTAGGTATAGATTATATTTCGAAAACAAACAGTTGTAGGGTTAATTTTAAACTAATATTAACCTTTGTAGATACAGAATGTTTTAAACCAAAACAAAAATTTCTAATCTTTAGTTACCTGAACCATTTGCTGTATTTTCTTAAGCTTGGAAAAGGTCCTACTTCTAAGGAAGCTTCAGCTAAATCTGGATATGACATAGCTGGTAAATGCAACCGTTTGTATAGAGTTTGTGCTGATGTTATCAGCATCTGAAAAAATATAAAGATCATTAGAAGATCTAAGATATAATTTTGTACAGTACCCTGTAAGTGCAAACGTGTGCACTCTTTTTAATACGCTTAATATTCCTAATATTCCTTTGATAAATTGTAAAAACAAGTGGACCCATCTTGTTAAATAAACCATTTTTTTCGTATTTATTCGCGATTTGTTTTGATTTTTGGTTCTCAAAAATTTGAATAGATTACAGCAATCATTATTTAATAATTTCGGTAATACGAATAGATAAGAGCAATCATCTCATCTTTAATATTTAAAAAATTCGGTAATAAGAACTAACTGATCAACTCGGTCGGATGACTAGCGATTGGTCTTGTATGCTTTTTTAATGGCTATGGCTATGGTTACTTACTATGAATAATAAGTAGATAAAGTTTTAGCCCAACCTGGGGCTTGAACTAGTCATGAGTATTAACAGCTGCACTACTACTACTCGATCAACTAGAAGTTATTGTTTTGATTTCTATTTTTTTTCTAGTATTTTATTGCATTGCACTATAATGCATTTTTAGTGCGATTTATCTTGTGAGAATGTGAAAAAAATTGGTAAACGATGAAAAATTCCACTTTCATCCAGTCCATTATTATATTATTATTAGTCTTAGATAACCTAGTGTATTGTGGGTGTTATTATTATCTATATTATCGATAATATCAACTCATTACATAATCCTTTCCTTGTAGGATTTGATTGCAATTGTAGTTTAACAATTGCTACGCTCTTAACAAAATCTTTCCTTAATTGACGTTGTATGCATAGTATACCAATATAAGCATAAATGCATGGATAGGTAGGTACATGTCGCTGATGCACGAGTGGTTTGAATTTTGTTTCTGTTATCACTAATTATTTTACCGTAATTCATATAGGTATAGTCAAAAAAACCTGACAACCCTCGCCCCGCGTGGGTTCGTCCTTTGGTACACTTTAACAATTTCTATAGATTTATATCCTACTAGCTGACCCGTGCCCACTTCGTTGGGCATAATTTTAATAATCCTTTTTTAGTACAGAGTGTTTAAGTTAGACATATGCTGTCGTTGACTTTTTTGTAGGCATTTTCAAGCTCCACATCTTTTCTCTAGAACTCAAAAATATATCTTTCATAGGCAGCGTTCGTAAAAAACGCTTTCATTCGACCGTTTTTTCTCCGATTCACTTTGCAAAACGGACTACCACGTAAAAGCCTTTTTATTTTTCGGTTTTTTATATAGCCTATGACACTCAGCAATAATGTGGCTTTCTATTGGTGAAAGAATTTTTAAAATCGGTTCAGTAGATCCCGAGATTACCCCTTACAATTTAACAAATAATCAAACTTTACTTCTTTATAATATTATTAGTATTAGTATAGATATATAGATCTAGATAACCGGCTATCATCATAGGAAATTTCTTCAAAATCTGTTCAGTAGTTTTCTAATGATGTGGTCATAGATAGGCAAACGCAATGATAATAATGACAATTTCAATAAGATTTTCTAAAAATATACTTAAATTAGAATTTTATTATAGCAATTAGTTATATAAATCACGTTTTTACTGTATTATACATAAGACACAAACAAACATACTTTCACACTTGTTACGTTAATATTCGTACGGATTATGATACCTACTTAGTTCATATCTAGAGTAGGTAGTATTGTGATAATTTACCCTATATTGTTAAGTGTTTGTCATGGTTTACATTTTAACTTCAAAACAATGCCGTTAAGCAAATAATTTGTTACATAAGAATGATTCGTACAAAGATGATTCATAAGATACAAGAGAGATTTTTCAACATTTTTATTTGGCATACATTATTTATGGTAAAAATGAATAAAAGTACCTGTAAACTCATTCTCTGCAACTAACTACAGCACACTTACTCTCACAAGCAACTACAGTAGAAAATTTGGTAACCAATAATGATACCGCGAAAAATACGAATAAGTTTGATTTAATTAAATATTGACGACACGTTTGGCGTAGTTTGTAGTGACCCTACTTACTTGCGCCAGTTGCGGGTTCGAGTCCCGCTGGGGGCATTCATTTGTTAAACTCGGATGTTTGTACTCCAGTCATGGGTGTAGTATATCAACTATCTGGTATCCGTTACACAAGCTTCGTAGCTTACCACGGAACTAGATGGCACTGTGTGTAATAATGTGCCAACTTATTATTAGATAAATCAGATTTCATGACTTACATGGACGCAATACGCTATGTAGAATCCGAATATGATCGTGACAAATAAAGAGGTCCAAATACCGCTTTTCATAAACGCTTCGTGTATACCCAATATACCGCCGCCGAGGCATCCTTTTATTAAATGTCCTGTGGATTCCAATGTGCTGAAAATTAAATTAAATCAAATCAAAATATTTTATTCAGCTTAAAAATTGTTACAATTTCTTACTGAATCTGAGTCTACCACCAGTTCGGAAAGAAGAAACCTCTGACCTGAGAAGAACTGGCCAAAAAAATATTTATGTATACTAGCAATACCCCCCGCTCCACTCATTTCTCCCTAGATACGCTTAAACTGTCAGTATAGGTTTCTTAAGAATGTCAGAAAAACACCTATGCCCAGCAGTGGGATGTTAAAAAGGGCTTAATGCAAGAAAACCTAAAACGCTACATATGGCATATTCAGGATACTGAAGTCTTACTGCTTAAAATAATGTATTCCAGGTAACGTACTAGAAATTAGATATATCAGTATACACAACACATATGCTACAACAAATGCTTTTTTACGGTATTTATGACCACGGTTTTATCAAATATTTGAACTTTGTCCTTCTAATAGACGTCCACAAAGAAGTTGCCCTTGTATAACTTAAAGTTGAAATTGTAGTATGGATTGATACTATACCAGTTTATATGAAAAATAATAGGTACATTCAACTTGATAAAAATTTACATAAAAATGATATGAATGCAATAACCAAATCTTGACCAATTAATATTTTTTGCTTGCTTACATTTAAAAATATTCGGGTAGTACCTAACTATATCATAATTTTTGAATAGTAAGCAGTGCGAGAATTACATGCACTCTAAGGAACCCTGAGTTAAAGACGGTTAAACGCAAAGACTAGTTAACGAAATAAGTAAGAGACTTAACGAAATAAGTAGCAAAGTAAAAAAACACACATTAAGGAGTACGGAACCTTCGATATGGAAATCGGGCTCACACTTGCCCGTTTTTTATATTAAATGATTTACAAACATCAACATATATTTAAATACTAACATAGCAAGCATTTAGAAACTAGTTTTTTTTTAATCGAAAGTTGTTTATTCCAACAAAAAAACTATATACCTATATAGCCGAATAATTTGATTTGGTCTATGTAGGTTTGTACTTGTCCACAGAAAAGATGTCTAACAAAATCATAACAATATTTTTCTATGTGTACAGTTTATATTTTTCTCGAATAAAAAATACGTATTTTCATGTTTAATGATTTTCTAAATACGGATTCATAAATATTTTTTGAATTACTTGGTTTCAGGAGAAGCTATTTATAATTTTTTCTTACATTAATTTGAACGTAATCTGTAAATGTTTATAGTATTAGAAAAAAGCTTTTAAACAAATTATATAAAAATCCGCCCGGGGGATTCCCCATGATGCGATCACAGACACACAAAAACAAAAATTTGGTCTCTATATTTACATACTAATGATTATTTCCATATATAGATATTTAGGTTTAGTCTTAGATACAAATTTATTATAAGTACATACAGGTATCTTAAGCATATACTTCAATATAATTTACCTTGTAAGTAGGACAGAGAAACTTTTGGTATTCAAACAGCATCAATAACAGGTTATATTTAAAACACATAAAACACTAATCATATGTTACATTTAATCATATTTATACATCACAGAAACGATGTACCTATAAAATCTTACAAACAAAAAATTCAACAGGAAAATATCATACATACTTATATTAAAACAACAGTTACTTAAAAAATATTTATAACTAGGTATATAATTTTGAATACTATGCCTTTTGTGAAGTTTAAATAAAACATTTGTAATGGATAATCGGTTTTACCATCTTTGCCTTACATTTATTCTCATAAATTATTTTTTTTTAATAATATCTAAGAGTTGGTCAAGTTTCAACGACTTTCGAAAGTTTTTTGGTAAAAATAAGTTTTTCCCATATTTTTTCTTTTTTGCTCGTCTCATAGAGGAGCATGTCCCGCTTGAGACGTTATAATCGGAAGGGTTGAATAATAGATATGTCACCGTAAAATTGTAAATACCGATAGATTATAATTTCACAATTTGCAATCTCGCGAGATTGTAAACCGTCAAAATATTGTGAACTGTAACGTCACGTCATTTCATATATTTCACTTTGTTAGATTATCATCTACCGAAAAATTATGCGTTAAATTGTAAGCTGTATGTCGGCAACGGCAATATCGCGGCAGTATACAATCTCGCGAAACAGATTTTAATCTAACGGTATTTACAATTTTACGGTGACTGATATAATTAAATAATAGATATATTATAACTACTATTTTGTAATATACTTACTTTGTAGGTTTTTTAATTTGCCTCTCTGCAACGAAATCGTAAGTATCCTTTTCAGCATGAACGACAAATCTTCTCTTAATATTTCTATCTGGGGGAGGCTGTGGAGGCGGCTTTGGGGCAGAATCGAATTCTGTTTGGTTTTGCGTAGAACTTAACTGTACCAATAAAATAATTTTCATTCTAATAATATAAATAAACAAGTGTATTACTTTCTTATATTTATGCGAATATTTGACAATTTTCAAAGTCTCTACCTTGATTATGATTGCTAATATTTTTGGTATGTAACCAAAATAAATCCGCGGAAATATAGTTTTATTTAAAACTCAATTTAATTCATTCATATTCAACAACAAAAAAAGATTCGGATTTTTAACGATTTTATTTAAAAGTTGCTTCATTATAATGAGTGAAATTCGCGTAGACATTAGAAAAGAATATAATCTAATAATTTGTAAATACACAAGAATCTAACTAAAAACATACTTATAGGTAATGTGGCAAAACTGGAAAACATAGCTGCCAACTTAACGCCATGGGTTGGGTACATCGTACTATGAGTTGAAACGAAGTCTAGCAGCTTTTTCTTAAATAATTTCCTGTTTGACAGGTTTTTTGTTAATTTTGACTAAAGATTATCCTTGTACTTAATCTATAAGTTATTGTTAGGGGAAGTCCATTATTTACAAAAACATCCTCTTTAACGACAGTGATCTTTAATCACTTTGAAATTAATGAAATATATTTACTTATAAAGTGTTTATACAAATCCATTTTGAATATGCGACACCTACGCGATGCAGTATGAAAATTTATTTTGAAACATACATTGATAATATCTATACTAATATTATAAACGCGAAAGTTTATAAGTATGGATGGATGGATGTTTGTTACTCTTTCACGTAAAAACTACTGAATGGATTTTAATGAAACTTTACAATAATATAGCTTATACATCAGAATAACACATAGGCAACAATTTATAAAGATATTGTATGAATTGTTCAAAATATGACGATAAGTGTGTAGTAAAAAATCTACCATCTGCGAGCTATTCTGGCGTGCGCTGCCAAAACCGCTAGAGTTACACATATGCAATGTATGATGGAAATGTCTATCTTAATTCCGCGGGTTCCACTATATTATTATATAATATGGAAGTCAGCAAAAACGTTTATTTACAAAATAAAGTTAATTATTCATACAATAAAAATCATTCTTTTCCAAATTATAATTAGTAATCTATTTTGTATTTTATCTGACGATGTAGAAACCATCCCCAATTATATTGTATAGTGATTTAAATTTAATGACTAGTTTTTTCCTAACTGTAACATTATTTACTGTTTGATTATTTTTATTATAGGAGATTGTATCATTTCAACTACGGTATCTCTATTAAACAAATAAGATAACACCATAAGCTTTAATGTAGTGAAAATGCCTTTAAGAAAATTTATGTAATTGGTACAAAATTTCGATACTTTGCTAAGTGAATTATTATTAGTTATAAACATTAGTTAACAATAATTTATTAACATATTATTAGCACAGTTTTAAAATGAAACTATCTTTTCCAATTATTCCAAGGATTTATTTATATTCATTCCCGACGTTTCGAATGCTTTACAGTTTACAGCAATCATGGTCACGGGAGAGACAAATCAATCTATCGTTCAAATTGTTAAAACAGTAGCTACTACGAATGTAATGTTTTAATATTTCAATAATCACATTGGTTTATTATTAAGTCCTTAAATGCCTTTTTTAATTCGATTTATTGTACTGTATTTATTTTAAATTATTGATTTATAGAACTAAGTCATATTTAATTTGATCCTCAATGTGATAGGTACATACAAAATACATAATATATATAAAAATACGATTCAACAAATAAAATAATCTAATTAATAATATTTTAACTATTTACTTACATGATTCGAATTCATTTCCATATCAATAACTATATAAAACTAACACCAAAAACGATTGTTATTAAGAGGTTAAAAATTGTGGCAAAAGAACCAAAAGGCTTTTAAGATGACGTTCTACATTAGCCGACGCTAAGACAAAACTAAATACAGTGTGGAAAGACATATCTTATGTGTCACGTGGTATTAATATATGGTAATACTGCTGGTCTTGTATAGATTCCTTTGAGACGAGATATTTTTTCAGCAGTCGCCTTTGATCAGAATAACCAACTATCATTATAACAAATATCATCAATATCTGATCGGTGATTTTCATGTGGCAGGCAGAGAGAAAATCTAAATCTATAATATATATTATAAAGCTGAAGAGTTTGTTTTTTGTTTGTTTGTTTGTTTGTTTGTTTGTTTGTTTGTTTGTTTGTTTGTTTAGTTTGTTGTTTGTTTGGTTGGTTGAACGCGCTAATCTCAGGAACTACTGGTCTGAATTGAAAAATTCTTTTTGTGTTGAATAGTCCGTTAATTTAGGAAGGCTATAGGCTATATTACATCACCCTACGACCAATAGGAGTGGAGCAACAATGAAAAATGTTGCAAAAACTGTAGAAAAATATAACTCCTCAACAAAATAATTATCACGAGGTATTTGGTTTCCAGCCTTTAGAACGCGAGCGTAGCCGCGGGAAAGGTTAGTACTATATATAAAAAAGAGGTTGAATGTATAGATTCGACCTCTGTAGACCACACAGGCAAGAGGTAGCTTCACAGTCCACTCAACTATTAGAGAAGTACTAGGAGCTATCCGCTTGATACATCGCGCATTAAAGTGGGCTCTCCATGCACGTTTCTTGGCTTTGAGACCGGCTGGATTGCCGGACGCTACTGAACTGATAGGGTGGACCTGTGACCTAGCTTCAAAGAAGGGAAGCGACAATAACTCACTATTATAAAATAAAAAAAAACATATTTACGTCAAAGATAAGAATTATAGAATTTACTATTTATTCTAGTATTTATAACCTGTAACTGCAAGCACGCGTGCACATTACCGTTATAAAGATTATGATCAGACTTAATTTTATACATATTTATGTATAAGCTGTTTTAATCGTACCTAATATAGACAAAAAAACACGAACGACTTGCTGCTTTAACTGCAATCTGACCGACATTTCATACTACCAGTATTAATTGGCTTTTTTTAACGTGAGGAAATTTATAAAGGAATACCATCTACGTCGTTGTATTACACAACGACGATGTGGGACTTGCCGGCTTGACTTGCTAGAGAAGTCAGCACTACCAACTAAAACTCAATGGAATTTCACTGTAACACGACAGGGCTGCCGACCAAAGCAGACCACATAAACCATGGGCTCCTACAGTTCACTACATCCTCATTCACCAGTGGATCATTGCACATTTCTTGGCTTCGATTTTGGCTGGATTGCTGGACGCTAAAGAGTCTTATTACTACCGTGTTTAGAAATTACCAACTTTTAAGGTAGTTTAAAAAGTAAGATTAGGTCTATCTCTTTTAAAGGAAACCTATCTTAACAATTGTTAACGATCCACTTTGTAAGGTTTATATCAATCACAAATTACCAAATATCTGTGTTAACGTTTAGAACTATGTTTTATTTATTATATTCGTTTTATTTATCCATAAACACTATAAATATAAAAGGAAATTGAACGTTACGATATTTATTACCGACGTGATTCAATCAATTTACAAAGCCATCGCTTTGTTTGATAATTTTCACCCCTACCCTGATTTCAGAACCGATTACAGGTACATTAGCCAAGGCTATTATTCTATTGCATTTATGTATTTAACACGAACGTCATGTCGATAGATATATATTTGGAGAAAGACATACTCAATGACTGTGTGCATTCTGAATTATTAGCGAAAAGTGCAGCTAAAATAGCTTATTATAATTTTACGTGGCAATATGTGACGTTACTTCTAATGAACGCTTCGCTCTTTTGCGGAGTCAACTCTTTCTTGGAATATTACAACAAAACTACAGTTATTGCTAATGAAAATTTTATACCGAATGTTCATCAACACACCCGACAATTTGTGTTGTTTGGCAATAATTTAACGAATATAATGGACATGGTTTTGTGGATTAACTACCATGAATATGATAAAACTGGAAAATTTATAATTATTTGTCAATCGCTGTTAAAAAAGGATTGTGATGAGGAAGCAGCTGTTAAAGTTTTTTGGGAAAATAAAATAGTTAATATTATTTATATTAACCATAAAAAAAATAATGGTGCCATGGGTTATTCTTATGATTATGGCACGAATTGCCAGAACAGTCCCCCTTTTCTATTAAGAAATTGGAATAACTGTATTAATACCAATGGAAAATATTGTAGAAAAAAATATACTGCAAAATTACAAAATCTACATGGCTGTTCTCTTATAGTATCTACGTTTTTGCAAAAACCATACATGAATTTCAGTAGTGGCGTACCGAGAGGGGCAGATGGTGATTTACTGAATATAATAATTGAAGCATTAAACGCTAGTCTCCTATTAATGACACCATGGCGAGGAGATGGATGGGGAAATCTTAATCAAAATGGTACTTGGGTTGGTTCTCTTGGAGATCTGTATTATGATTTAGCTAATTTCTCCATGACATCTGCGAGTATTACTCAAACAAGACATAGGGATTTTCAAATATCAACATTTTATTACACAGTAGTTGTGGGTTGGGTGACTCATCCCCCAGAAAAAGAAATGTCATCATATAAACTCTTAAAACCATATAAAGTGGATGTAAGAATTGCTATGCTTATCTCATTCGGAATTGTCATTTGTATTGTGTTACTTCTTAAAACTAAATTTTGTAAGTTAATATTAAACAAATTTACTTCAGGACGCTCTCCGACTAGTGTATTGTTCTTATCTTGGGAAATTTGCATGGGTCAACCAACTTTATTGTTTTCATCTAAAACGGCTTTATCGTATTTAGTAGTCATTTGGATTTGGTACTGTTTCCTTATGAGGACGTTTTATCAAGTACACTTAATAAATTCTTTGAAAAATGACGTTTATTTAGATGATCTAACGAGTATAGAAGAGGCTATTGAAGCAAATTATCCATTTGGTGGAGGCGCTGCTTTAAAAGATTATTACATGGATCAACCCTTAGTTTATAATAATTGGAGGCATGAAGATAGCTCACAATATAAAGAGTTAATGATTAACTTAACAAAAGGTATGAAATATATTTTAGCAATGAATTTAGCCACAGCAAAGGAGTTTTTAAAGAAACCTGGTAGAAAATTGCAAATATTACCACAGGTTATTGCAAGCTGTCCATCAGTAATTTTCTTTAAAAAGTTTTCACCATTATCTGAACCAATAAATAAAATATTAGAGCGTTTAGTTGAGTTTGGCTGGCCCAATATGCTTTTTAGAAAATATACTACGCCAGTATTTCAAAATTCGGGAGATGAACATAAGCCCATAACGTTAAGTAATTTTACAGGGTGCTACTTAGTATTATTAGTTGGATGGATATCCTCTATAATATTATTTTTTATCGAAATTTATTATAAGAAAAGGCAAAAGAGAACTGTCATTGCTTATAAAAATTAATTACCTAAAGCTTTTATCCATTTTCCCGTTAACATTACTTACTCATTGAAAAGGCATTTAATATAAAATACAATACAGTGTAATAAAAAAGATAAAATCGTTACTTATAAATTTATAAAGCGACAATCGGTGAACAATTGTATTTCAAATAGTCGTAGAAATGATTTATTCAGTTAGTATTTTAGCGCAAAATGGGAAATATGTCTTTAGACGAACTTTTGCCGGTAAAAATACCTATTTTGGAAGATATTGGTCGAGTAACTGCTAAAATTGCTTATCACAATTTTGATTGGCGATATGTAACACTTGTGATGTACAGTACACTCCAAAATGTAATAGTGTTGGAAACATTTCTAAAATGGTATAATAAGTCTGTAATATTGAAATTAGGTAAATTTATTCCGCATAGACGTTTCACAATACCACAGATCGTAATTTTTGGTCAAGATTCAAATGAATTAGTCGATGCTATTATTTGGCTGGATACATCAAAGTATGATAATTCTGGAAAGTATATTATTATTTGTACATCCAAAGAATACAGCAAATGTGATCCAACACAAGTGTTTCATGCTTTATCGCGTGTTTTTATTATAAATATTATATATATTAGATCGAAAAACGACATTGAATATGAATTTTTTTCATATGACATTATACTCCCTGGGAATTGCATAAACAGTGAACCTTATAAGCTTCATATAGACAAGAATTGTACAGACGAAGAGTGTTTTAAAGCTCTGTATACAAAAAAATTGAAAAACTTCAACAAATGCCCGCTTTTTGTATCAACTTTTGAACAGCCACCATTCATGTATGTAAATAACGAGACTTCAGAAATTACAGGAGGAGATGGTGAAATCTTAAAAGTTGTAGCACATAAATTAAATGCTACTCTTCAAGTTATAATACCTGAAGAAGGAAATTATTGGGGAAGTTATAAAGACAACAATTGGACTGGTTCTTTGGGAGATGTTTACAACAATCGAGTTCATATATCCGTATGTGCTTTGCCCCTCTCTGAATATACATATGGGAACTTCACAAGTTCATTCGCATACAATTTCATGGATATTGTATGGACAGCAGCTATTCCTAAGCTGAAGCCTTCTTGGCAAAAACTTTTAAACCCTGTTGATATAAGTATAAGGATAGGTTTATTTCTAATGTTCGCGGGAATTGCTCTCATCAGTACTTTAACAAAATTGGCTATTTGGAAAAGAATTCGGACTGTGCTTAAAATTGGGCCCATGACATCTAGCTTATTCTTTTACTCATGGGCATTATTTTTAGGTATACCAATATTAAAAATGCCAACGAAGCAGTCCCTACTTATTTTTGTTTATAGCTGGATTGGTTATTGTTTCGTTATTAGAAATGCTTATCAAGCTGCATTAATGGGTTCTTTAAAAACACAAATCTATGAAGACTATTTCTATACTTTCGATAGTATTTTAAAAGGAAGATATCCATATGGTGGTTTTGCAAATATAAGGGAATATTATGCTGAAGACGCGAATATATATGAAAATTGGGAAGTTATGGAATTCAACCACGTATATGATACTTTAGACAAAATTTCTAATGGATCTTCTGATTACGTTTTAGCTCTTAACAAAGTAATTATAATACAATTTTTAGTAGATGCCGGTGATAATAGACGCGTGCAAATATTGCCTCAAAAGATAGTCAGTAGTCCACTAGTTATGTATTTTAAGAAACACTCGATTTTAGCTCCTTCGGTAAGCAATATTTTGAGGATTGCAGTGGAAGCTGGCTTTACGCAATTAATGCACAATAAATATTTGATGCATAAGAAATATTTATTTCAAATGGCGAAAGATAATGCTTATGATCCCCTCACTTTAGATAACTTTAAATCGTGTATGTTTTTACTAGTTTTTGGGTGGTGTTTGGCGCTTATTTTCTTTGTAGCTGAAGCATATTATGGGAATCTAGAGGATGATGAATTTTAAAATGTTTATTTTTATTAGTGTTCTATATTCCTCTCCCACACTTTCATATGCTTCAATGTTCATCACTAAAACATAAAAAATAACCACGTTCTCTTTGTTAAGTTGTAAATTATAATTATCATAACAAAATTTATAACACGTGATCAATAATACATCACTGTAGTCATTTAATTAGAAATTAACTAAACGATTTGGCTTTGAGTGAAAATGTAAAAAAAATGATGACAATAATAAAAAATGATTGTTGAAAATTAGACATGTTTGTTAAGCACAGACAAATTAGGTTGAATTGTCTGTGTTGTTAAGTTAAGCTTAAATAAATAAAAGAGTGTTGGAAATTTTTAGTAATCTTTTATTCCATTTGGCATTTTCTTTATCTTTTAAGTGATTTTTTTCTTTTATTTTCTTATATTTAATAAAGTACTTATACGAGTAGATCTTCAATAACTTCTTCTACCTTAGAAATAGCTAAAAGTTAACTATACATTGAAAGTAATTTTCAATGTATAGAAAATATTTCATCCATTTATCTATACATCTATACATATAAATAAAATTGGAGTGTCTGCTTTTAATTAGAAAATAATAGCTTTTCACTAAATGCACATGAAAGTATATACGATACTAGCAACAAAAAAACATTTTTTTTATAAATATTTGTCTGTCTATCTGTTTGTTCCGGGTAATATCTGAAACGGCTGGACCTATTTTGGCGGGATTTTCACTCGCACATAGCTAATGTTATAAGGCGTAACTTAGACAACTTTTTAACCAACTTCAAAAAAGGTCCTCCTTTTTCCTTTCCTACCTCCTGGTAGAAATTTTATTTATTTTAAATAGCGCAACCCTTGGCTTAGCTGACGCTAAACCTAGGAAAGAATCTAGCTCCAGATATAAGCTTATTGTTTATTTCAATTACGAAACCAGTTCCGCAATTGATGCGTGAAATATATCCTTACATAATAACTCAATCGAAAAAAATCGATCAATAAAAATATTCATTATACAAAAACGTCACCCGAGAATCGAACCTCTACATCATCAATTAAAATAAAAATACCAATAAGTTAATTGTTATTGAAATTAATGAGCATAACCTTCAAATAGTGCCACAAATTAAATAAATTACTGGAGAAATACCATACGAAACTGTATCGGACCTCGACATACTTTGCATATCAGCTGTGGACGCGCAATTTGACAAGTGTTTCATTGTGTCAATCAACACCTATTAAACGGGTACAATGTTTGACGCCTTGTTGCTTTAAAAATATAATATTTTGTATTATTTTTAGAAAATACTGACATGTTTTTTTGTATTAGATGATATAACTAAATATATGACAGCCCCATCTAGTTCCATGGTACGCTACGAGGCTTGTGTTGTGGATACCAGATAGTTACAAATACATAATTAATTGTACGTGTTATACCTACACTCACTACTCAAGTACAAACATTTGTGCTTACTAAGGAATGTCCCCAGCGGGACTCGAACCCGCGATCGCTTGCACAGCAATACGCTTACACTACAAAATTATAAACTTTATGGTCGTATATTTTAGTTTTTAATTATATTAATTAAAGAGATTTTTTGTTTATTTAAAAACTTGCACACTTATCCGAGGATTAGTTTAAGAGTTTATTACTTCGCTCGCTCATTACATTACTTTTTTAATGTACAAAGAAGCTATTGTGAATATACCAAAGGACACATGTAAGCCTTGCTAGCATTAACTATATGGACTTAATTATATGAAAACAGTTTTGTTAAGAAAACACTGTCATAGCTTAGTCATTTTGTACAAAATCTTTATAAATTTGAAATACAAACTCCTCGTTCATCGTTCATTTTATTAGTGGAAAAAATATTATTTGACTTGCACTAAATTTTGCATTTTTCCACAAAAAAGAGATTTCATTATACTAAATTTTTAATCGGTGTAATAAATAAGGGAAATTTTCTATTGAAGGACAAATCAGTCAACCAATTATTCGTGTCTTTTTACGTGGGAATTATTATAATTTATAAATATGTACATATGTATGAGCTATATACGCTCTTGTGCTTGCTTGTAGGAAAAGCTCTATATACGAGTAGGTAATGAAACATGGTGAAAAAGACAAAAATATTTTAATTATAAGTAAAGAATATTTCAAAAATATATTTCAACTATATTTTTTCTAATAGGTATACTACCTTTAGGATTAATTACAAACTTTGAATGTAGCTTACTAAACTTTCATTCCCTATTTCAACTTTTTCAATTTTCAATCCCTTACAGCCCTTTTTTCGTCTTGAAAAGTAGCATATGTCCTTTCTCAGGCTCTATACTATCTATGTGCCAAATTTCATTTAAATCGGTTTAGTAGTTTTGGTGCGAATGTACGATAGACAGACCGAGTTACTTTTGCATTTATAATATTATAAGTAAGGAAGTAAGGATGAAGCTTGGCATATCGAAATCCAGCCCCTTTTCTATTATTTTGAATTAATATTTTAATTTGATATCTTATCTTGCTATAATACGTCCTTCTAAGATCTGGTTTCAAGTTGTTCTTATGTACATTGATAGTAATATCTCCTAAGGATTAACTTCAATGATAACGTTCAAGAACAAAAGTGTTATTAGTCTTAAATAGGGTTTTATTATTTTTTAATCCACATGTAAAATTAAAAATATACACACTTGTCACAGATAATATATTATTTGTGTTGGCAAAAACATTTTTAACAAGGCTAGCTTTTTAATGAATAATTGTATACTGAATATGTATTTTTTTGTTTTGACATTATCACACACAGCGCCATCTAGTTCCATGATAAGCTACGAAGCTTGTGTTACGGATACCAGATAGTTGATACACTACACAAATACTCGTATAACTTTAAACACATACGTATTATAAATATAAAAATTAATGACTGGAGTACATCCATTCTTGCTCAACAAATAAACGCCCCCAGCGGGATTCGAACCCACGACCGATGACGCAGAAAGTAGAGTCTGGTCACGCGTCGTCAAATTATTTGCTGTAACTAAATTATTTTGTCTTATACGTTACTTAATCCGGACGTTGTCGTGTTTATACATTTCGGGGTGACTATTAAGTTTGGGATTTTTTTATTTTCTTATGTGGGAAGCAGAAAAAAAATTATCGGAAAATAATAAAAATATTAGAAATCACGAAGACACCACTTTCCTTTATACCACCATAACTATCTACAAATGTTACATAAAAAAACACAAAAGACGTGTTTGTTTTTACCCATAAAGTATACAAAATTAAAGGAGAGAGAAAATTCAATTAAAAATATATTATTTAAATAGAATAAAAAGCACCTCCACATAATACAATACCAAGCAGTATTAGGCACATATTTTTCAGCACCAGCCATCTACAAAGTAGTAATATTTGGTTAGTTTTTTTTAATTACTAATTATTATTACTAGTTTTATATAGTTGTTGAAATTCATTCAAAATCAGTATTGTAAATTGTGTTAAACTCATTAAAGTCAAGAATAGAATTAAACTATTCAATGAAAAAATCCCAGTGTCTCCATTGTTTTATTGATAACACTTAAGCTTTTTAATAATAATGTCCTTTCGACCGATTCCGGTCGCGGCGGTCAATCTCATTGAGACTAGTTAACTGCATAGGTGATAATTGATATAATAGGTTAGAAAACGCTCAGAAATAAGTGCACTCCTATTCATGTCACTCTCATGATCTGGTGGGATGACTACTTGATACGACCAGTAAGAGTTAAGGCTTAGGACGACTGTACGTCTTCTCTGAGGCACGGGGATGAAACACCACTCCACAACTCCGGGCTTTGGCTTGCTAAATAGAAAGATCCAATAACTAAACTTGGCTTGACCCGGGACTTGAACCCAGAACTTCTGGATAAGCAGCCGTACATGCTAGCCAATACACCACCGACGCAGTTATAGATAAAGCTCGCTTACAGCTACTTAACAATAAAGGCTTTGTAATGATCAAAATAACATTACCTTAATAAACATTTTCTGGGATTTCTCCAAGTAATTAATATTTCTATTAGCGCTGGAAATACGAAAACCATAAAGCCTGTGAAGAAGTTGCCAACCTGTAAATATGGAGCAATCTTAATAAAAAGCCACCTTGCCACCTTTCATGCATTTTCTAAACCAATTTAGAGTGGTACGAAGATATTTTAAAAACTTGGGAAAGATAGATTAGTTTTTTATTATATTTGAATAATTTGAAGCTTGAAGATTGAGGACTGCTCAATGTGTGCGCAGACTTAACGTAGCAAGGTTTGGTGACACGACCTTTTGTGCATGGAATTAGTACAGAAATTAGCATGCCTTGGTGATATCTTAACGTTTATTTCAATCTAAAAATTTACATTCTTCGTTTGAATTGTCAAATCTTTAATTGTTCAAAAAGTTTTCTATATCACTTAATCTTAATTAAGAAGTAATAATATTCAAGTTAAAATTTTGAAAGAAAATCTATATTTTTAATTTAATTATAGATTTCGAGTATGATTGAAAGAGTTTTCTGAGAAAAGAGTTGAAACATCATACAAAACTCATCCACGTTATCATATTTGGAAAGGCGATGGATAAGCACGATATGACCAAGACGTGCAGCAGTCGGTATATATATTCCCAAACACCTCGTCTCCTGTCAAGAAAGTTTTATTTACTTTTAATAATTAAACTTCTATGTAAGAAGTGTGCTAAATGCTAACTAGTACTTCGATAAAAACAAGAAATTGAATTATATGTGTTGAATGGAGTTAGTTGCATTGAGTCTGTCTGGCTGTGTATCACAAAAAAATCACAGGATAGGTTGTGATAAAAATTTGGTATGGTGTTAGCTGGTTAACCGGGCCAGCATATAGTAAAAAAATTCTTCTCTAAGAAGTCAATACTACATTTAAAAATGTTCGTCCCTAATTTATGAGCCAAGTAAATTCAGTAATTAAGTTTATTTAAAAACATACAATGACAAAACTCCTTGTTTAAAAATATTCCGTATCCCTTTTCTAACTACATATTATAGGTAGAATGAAAGAAAACCTACGTCTTATATCTCTTCCCAATATAATGCCAAATAATCCTGAAAGGAACCCAGAAGTGCACAGCAAATGTCACTCCGAGTGTAGTTGTTAGAAGACCCTGCATTACTAGCAAAACTCTGAAAGAAAATCAACACAAGTTTAAAAAGTTCATAATTGAAGACATCTTAGTCTAATTCTTTAAGCCCTTTTAGGAATTATTCAAAATATTTAAGGTAACAGTTAGTATTGATATCTCAGTATTAACACATTAATCGGCAGTAAAAAGTATCCTATAATGTGTTGACATGTATAATTATAGCTATCATCC
The DNA here is from genome assembly GCA_905231865.2 of Boloria selene. Classification (NCBI taxonomy): domain Eukaryota; kingdom Metazoa; phylum Arthropoda; class Insecta; order Lepidoptera; family Nymphalidae; genus Boloria; species Boloria selene. The sequence continues at coordinate 4,199,356 of HG993157.1, forward strand.
CCACTAAATTATATTAAAATCTGTCTAATAGTTTTCTTTTAAAGCGTTTCCAGACAAATAGATTCGGACTTTGTATCCATTATAATGAATATTTCAATAAGATTTTCCAAAAAAAATGTTTGTATAGTTTCGACTTCGATCTAAATTTTTATATATTATATACTAGCATTGCCCGCGGCTTCGCACGCGTACAAAAGACCGGAAACTAAATTCTTTCTGAGTCGTCTGTATCTCGCAAGACTAACATCCGCCTTTTTTTGCAACATTTTTCATTGATGCTCCGCTCCTATTGGTCGTAGCGTGATATAATATAGCCTATAGCCTTCCTCGACAAACAGACTATCCAACACAAAAAAATCAAATCGAACCAGTAGTTCCTGAGGTTAACGCGTTTAACCAAACAAACAAACAAACTCTTCAGCTGTATAATATTAGTATAGATTATACTTAAGTATCAAAGATATTATGATTTTTAAACTATTTACGTATGTGAAGGCATATGAATAGTGAATGGTGAACGACAATCTTCTCCCCAAGCCCAATAGCCAAAGAAGCCGATAATAGTGACGAGGATTACAACGATGGGCATTCCTGTAAAAATATGTTCACGTTATTTTTGAATGATATCTTGGTTAATTATACTTCAATTTTGATATTAGTAACAGATATATTTTTATGTTAGTGAAGCATACACAATTGCAGGCTTAAAAGTCCAAGGTTCGAGTTCCGTGTTGGATTTTAAATGAGTCTTTCAATAGCGTCGCTAAGTTGATAGGTGAAATTACTTGAGTCTTTAAAAATATATAATAAGTCTTAATACTTTCTTAGATTTACGCCAATATTTGGCATTTCAAATTAAACTATCTTTTCGGTTTTTTTTATTTTTGGGCAGACTATGATTCAAAATGTCTGGCACCGAAATCAAAATAAATCCGCAAAAAATCCGAAAAGTAACTACCTTTTTTTTAAATTTATTATAATTTATAAATTTAGTAATACCTTATTTTGAAAGAAAGAAGATAATTTTTTGACGATAATAATAATAAAATCATATCTATTTAACCAAGAAGGAATTATACCATAGTGTTTTAAAGTTAAGCATAATATCTATGTACTTTTTTCTTTATATAGAGTATAGACCATTCACTTCCTAAGTCTTACAAATAGGTTCTTACCACACTGCACTACAGTACTAATATATTGAGGTCTTCGCATATGGTTTTCTATTGGCAGTATTACACCGATGCCTTTTATACTGTAAATGCAAACCCCGATCATACGAAACAGGCCATGTATGCTTTTCCATGCAGGACGATCGCTCAAATTAGATGCCATGGATATGCTATAGTACATAGTTGTTAGGATGCACATTGCTGAAAAGTAATAAAATTTTATATCTTACTTGCCTACTGCTTCACCAGTTTGCGTACATTTTTTTTTAAATTTCAGGCTAAAGTATAAAAATATAGACGAAGTTCGCAAAAACAAGACGTCAAAGTCAAAAATAGTAACAAAGTTTGGTGATCATGCTATTATTTTCGATTAACAGATACAGGATTACAATATAGATATTATTTACCATAAGTTCAGTTTCAACCGCTAATTTTCTAGTTTTCGAGTATTTGTTATAAAAATGGAACCAACATTTAGATAAAACGTACATTTTTCTGGTCAAGCGAATGTTTATTATTTTTAATACCTACAAAAAGAATATAGTGCCATCTATATCATTGCGAGTGAACTATTAGTTAAAACGGCAATACTGCCTTGTATCTGCAGATTCTCGTAGTTAATGAAAAATACACAATGTGGCGTTGATAACGAATTTATTTGATATATTATTTATGACTTTGAATTCATTATATTTTAATTTTATATTAATTATTTATAAATTTCTTACCCACATAAACTTTCCTACGAATGTAAAGAAAGAACTTTATCTTTATACATAGTTTAAAACAAAGTCGTTTTTAGCGTTTTTCTGTTTCGACGCTTACTTCTAAACCACGCAACGGTTTTGATACGGTTTTTACTAACAAAAAAAGCAATAAACGAGGACAACTAGTGCATGTAATTCGTAATTTCGTACAAAGTTTGTCTGAGCTTATAATATATGGTGTTTGTGAAAATAATGTTTTCTTACAATTTCAGGGCTTACGCTGGCACTACACTAGAAAATTGTAAGTCTTAAAAAGTCTATCTTATATATAAAATTCTCGTGTCACGGGGTTCGAACTTGAACTCCTCCGAAAAGGCTTGACCGATTCTCATGAAATTTTGTGAGCATATTGAGTAGGTCTGAGAATCGGCCAACATCTATTTTTCATCCCCCTAAATGTTAAGGGTAGTCCACCCCTAAATTTTTATTTTTTATTTTTTAGACCATTTTTTTTCCTACAGATTAACCCAATGAGGTTGATTAGCAATTAAAAAAATGAACGCGAGCGAAGCCGCGGGTACAGCTAGTTTTTCTATAAGAGTGAAACATTTTTTATTATAAATGCATAAATTTATTGCAATAGCATATTTTATGTCCTAAGCAGTGAGTTCTCGCACACAATACCTGTTTTACTTTTATTTATTAAATGCCTTTTTTTCTAAAAGACGTACACTTGTGAAGCGAATGTACTACTAGTATATTTTAAGCTTATATTGTACATAATATCACAAATATAACTTACCTAAAATCATATCAGCAACTAGTGAAAACGAAGCCAGATATTTAAGGCTTCGTATTAAACATAGCAGTATTAGTGGAACTGCAACGATTAAAATGTAGAGGCTTATAGAAATTTTCCAATTCGATATTGATTCCATTACCTTTTAATCAGACAGACAGTTGTATATATATTATATTACATATAAAATAATAATGTTTATATTTTTGTTAAATAAATGGTTTTTAAGGCAGTGGTAGTGGAAATGGGGAGTCAGTCGCTTGGGAAACCGAGTGATGGAGTTCAAATCCCTGGTCTCGCACCTCTGCTATTTTTATGTGCGAAACATTTACCACTCGATTTACGACGAAGAAAAACATCGTAAGATAACCTGCATGATATCTGAAGGAATGTAGCAAGTGTCTTTTTTTAATTTCAAAGTAACAGCTTTTCACTAAATGCATATTATGAATGCTTATACGGTATAACTAACATCAAAAAAATTTTTTTTAAATGTTTGTCTGTCTGTCTGTTTGTTCCGGCTAATCTATGAAACGTCCAGACCGATTTCAACAGGACTTTCACTCGCAGATAGCTTATGTTATAAGGAGTAACTTAGGCTACTTTTATTTTCGAAATTTATTTTAACTTGCGAAAACCACGGCCTCGCTCTAAATCGCTCGCTAGTACCTATTATAATATATTGTTGAGATTAGAAGTACCATAAGGTATATATTTATATTGTATACTAGCGACTCGTCCTCGCTTCGCTCGGGCTCTTCCCTAGATTTAGCACAGGCAAAGCCGCGGAATCCGCTAGTTATGCATATAAACCTTCCTCTTGAATCACTCTATCTATAAAAAAAACCGCATCAAAATCCGTTGCGTAGTTTTAAGGATTTAAGCATACATAGGGATATAGGGACAGAGAAAGCGACTTTGTTTTATACTATGTAGTGATATTGCATAATTATCGGGCTGATTACCTGATGGTAAAATACTCGTATATCAATGAAACTTGATATGCACAAAAATTTTAATATACTATTTAATATAATGCAGGTACTCAATCATACCTGTTTTAATGTTTTCGCTATCATTATTTGGAAAATACAGCAAGTTCCATTAAAGTCTAAAAATAGAAATGTGTCAACGAGATATCTGAAATTGACAATATGGAAATAAAATTATTTGATTTTGTCAATGATACGAAACGATTCATAGTAGAAGTTTCTAGTAAGCGGGAACTTATTTTATATACTTACTATAAGTAAATGTAGGTATTATATACAGGAGGTTGTTTATAGGAAATGTTCACTGAAAACTGTCTCATATCCCATAGAAATTCTTTGTTATACCGCAATTAAAGATATTATTAATACATCATTTTATTACACGCTCTATCTACAAATTTTTTTAAAAGTAAATATTTAGTTTTAACCATAGATATAATTAAAAATTAAAAAGAGATTATTGCTTTAATAGTGGAGTTGACTAAGTTTTTTTAAAGATAAACTTTTCTTCCAATCTTTTCAACCTGTTACTCTATAATGCAAAGAAAGTAGAAGAAGAAGAATCAACGAAGAAAAAATAAACCTACTAAAGAAAAATGTCGATAAATTAATCAATAAAGGCTTAAATAAAACATCCATGGAATTTAATATGCTTGTATGAAAAATATTTATAATATAAATAAATAAATATGGGGCATTATTAAAACAGCGCCATCTAGTTCCGTGGTAAGCTACAAGCCTCTTGTTACGGATACTACACAGTTGATACACTACATATAATTTTTAAATACATATTACAAATATATACCTATAATATAGAGATCTAAAAATATATCTAATGGGACTATAACGAAAGTATGGTATGGTCTCTTTCAATAGAATTTAAGACCTATAAGGAAAAATACTATGAAAATTGAACTAGTTATTACCTAAACGCTTTGCTAAAGCGTCTGCAAAGTTTCACCGGTCCAGTGGCCATCGCTACTTCAGCCAAGTCTGGATAAGAGAGTCTCGGCACTCGTAGCCGTATGTACATTGTTTGAGCTGATTTTACTAAAGTCTGAAAGGAAGCGTTTCAAGTAAATTCAATATCTATGTCAATATACAAATTTAATGTCTATATAAATTGTAAACATTAAACAACTGGACTTAGCGAAGTGAAGTCGCGGATTCCGCTAGTTATACATATAAACCTTCCTCTTGAATCTCTTTATCTATTAAAAAAAACCCCATCAAAATTCGTTGCGTAGTTTAAAGGACCTAAGCATACATAGAGACAGACATACAGCGGGAAGCGACTTTGTTTTATACTATGTAGTGAAGCGAAATCTATAATCTATATAAATAAAATGATAGAGGTCTGCAGTTGTGCGCGCATCACGGAAAAACTACTGGATAGCTTTCAATGTAACTTTTTAAGTTTAATTTGTTAGACACTTGGCCCTTATCAAAAAAAAAAATGATTGCGATATCTTCATTTAATAAAAAGTTATTAAAGTTTCAAAACACAACGATTTGTATATGCACTGCGTGTTCAGTGATGTATGTTTCCTTCTCGCGGAGTAGTGGGGCAAGCGGCGTAGCGCGCATGCGGAAAACTTTGTTAATATTTCAAGCAACGCGGACGAAGTCGCGGGTATCAGCTAGTTTTATATATAGTTAATATGTATTGTTTTGGATAAATTTATTGAAACAGTACTAATTATTACCGATATAGAGGCTAAATCAATATTTTTAGAATTTTTGTCGGTCTGTCTGTGGACGTATCACGAGAAAATCATTAGACAGTTTTTGATGTTTAGTATAATGATAAACTGGTTATCCGGGTCAACATATATGTTAGTTTTTAGTGAAAAAAGGTATCACGTCTCAAGATATCACGTTCGATTGTTACCGTTCTTTATTATAAAGTTATCTGCCAGTGAAAGTCCCATCAAAATCGCTTCAGCCGTTTCAGAGATTAGCCGGAAAAAGCAGACAGATAGAAAAAAAATTAAAAGTTATTATATTTTTTTATATAAGTACCGTGTATACTTTCTTATAATGAATTTCTAATCAAATTATGCATTTAGTGAAAAGGGGTTAATTTAAAATTAAAAACAAACACTTCAAATATATTTATATACTGATGTACTGATATATATTTTTTTACTATTGTTTATCGTATTCAGATCGTACATTCTATTCTATCTATTGAAGCGCGTACAATGTGAACATTAATATAATATTTATCCAGTCGAATGAAATTAAACCTATTTGTTTGATATTCATATGAAAAATGATTATATTAACATTGTTTACAAAAATGTTTACTTGACTTCATTTATTTCCAGAATATTATCAAAACGTATTATACTTTTACTAGCGACTCGCCCTCGCTTCGCTTGGGCTCTTCCCTAGGTTTAGCACAGGCAAAGCCGCGGGATCCGCTAGTTATGCATATAAACCTTCCTTTTGAATCACTCTATCTATTAAAAAAAACCGCATCAAAATCCGTTGCGTAGTTTTAAAGATTTAAGCATACATAGGGATATAGGGACAGAGAAAGCGACTTTGTTTTATACTATGTAGTGATTGTTTATTACTGTTCTATGTTTTCTTTGCATGTAATAATTTAGCCCATTTAAGATCCCACTGCTGGGCACAAGTTTCTTCAATAAATAAAAAGATTAAGAAATTGCAAAAACTATTAAAATTCTTTTAGAAATGTAGGTTTTGTTATGAGTTTTCTTCACCTTATTGGCAAATGGTAATCATGTTGAATACGAGACTTGCATATAATGAAAATATCAAAGATTCTAGAACCGAGTCTGAATCCGCTTCACTTGGTTTTCTGAGCGAGCGCACTAACAATGGGCTGTTATAGAACTACTTGAAGAAATAACATGTTGAAATGAAAATTGAGAAACACGGATATGTAATTTGTATATTTAAAATACATACATACTTTTCAATTCACGACATCTTATAGGAAGGAGTAAATAAAGACCGTGAACCTTTATGATTATATTATTACTAAGGTACACTTTAACATTATATATGTATAGATTCCTTGGAATTACATCGCGCGAGTTCTAAAGACCGGAAACCAAATTCTTATTGAGTCGCGCGGTACGGTACCTCGCAGAACTAACGCCCGCCTTTCCCGCTTTTGCAACATTTTTCATTGATGCTCCGCTGGTATTGGTCATAGCGTTATGTAATACAGCCTATAGCCTTCCTCAATAAACGGACTATACATACCAAAAAGAATTTTTCAAATCGAACCAGTAGTTCCTGAGATTACCGCGTTCAACCAAACAAACAAACAAACAAACTCTTCTGATTTATAATATTAGTATAGATTACTAGAGTACACTTTTGCATATAGTGTAGATATGTATAGATTTCCTAGGAATAACATATTTTTCTTCATTGAAATTACCCTACATTTTGACACCGATAACCAGCTATCATCATCCCAAACTTAATCAAAATATGTCTAGTGGGTTTCTCATGATGCGATCATAGACAGACAAACAAAAATTCTATAAACTATACATTTAGCCTGTATCAATAATATTGACTATTTCAATAAGATTTTCCAAAACGTATTCAATGAATAGATTGAATGTACTAAAAAACTCTAAGCAATGTCTTCAAAAAGAGAATGTGGTTTGTAAGTATTTCAATACTTCAATAAAGAAAACAAATATGCTTACTAGCATACAGTACGGAACCAGAAGCCCAATAGCAGCGGTCACGCCCAGCGATGTCCAAATACCACCGTATGTAAACGCTTCGTGCATTCCCAATATTCCTGCACCGAGGCAGCCTTTTACTAGATGAGCTGTGGATTCTAACAAACTAAACAAAAATAACAACACTTTTTGATATATCTATTGTACACTGTAAAATGTGTTCTCACATAGTTTACAGAGTTAGTTAAAAGATATGGAATAATATTCAGTAGAATATTAGTTGTTTCTTAGGTAACCATCTAACTTGCTTTAAAATTTTTTAAAGTACGGAAAGGGAAATGTAATATATGGAAATAAAACTAAGCCTTAAAGTAGCCTTTGTTCTTTCCTAAAAAACCTATCTGCCAGTAAAAATCTCGTCAAGAACTTTTCAGCTGTTTCAGAGAAAACAACAGTCAATTAAAAAAAAGGATTGGGGGTAGTATGTTGAAAATTTAGGGTTCTAAGTATTTTTTAATGGCAAATCATAAAGAAATAAAAATTTGGTCTAAAAATAAAGAAAAAAAACTGGAGAGCAACAAACAAGGGGAGCCCCGTTGTAACATAGGAGAGTAAAAAATAGCCTACGACTAGCCTAAACTTGCAAAATATACATAAAAAATCATAAAAATCGGTCAAGCCGTTTTGGAGCAGTTCAATAACAAACACTGCGACACGAGATTTTTATATATTAGAAGATAAATATATATGCATAGATATTAGATATAAATAATTTTAGAACGAATGAAAATACACATACTTCGTACTATATAAGTTCTGCCTTTCCGCAATAAAATCGTAGTTAATCATTTCTACCCCAGGATACAGTTCGTGGTACGCACTACTTGTGCTTCGTTCCAGGTATTCAGATAATTCGAACTCGAGGGTACATAACGAAGAAATATCGTCATCCTGAAAGAAAATTTATTGGAGATATTATTACTTGAGTATTTGTAAGGCTTAGACAATTAAAATGTTTACATAGAAGGAGTTTAGCTCTTTAATTTATAAGCTTGTAAATAAATAAATATGTTGGGACATTATTACAACAGCACCAGCAGTTCCGTGGTAAGCTACGAGGTTTGTGTTACGGATACCAGATAGTTGATATATTATACATGTTATATAAATTTTAAATACATACATATTATAAACATAAGCATACATGAATGGAGTACAAACATTCGCGCTCAACAAATGAATGCCCCCAGCGGGACTCGAACCCGCAACCGTTGGCGCAGAAAGTAGGGTCACTATCTACTTTTATTTAGCTATTATTTAGTTATTGGCCACAGTTTCGCTTGTGCAGAGACACCTAACTTAAGATAATATAAACAATATAAATCAATTTTTTCAAAGAAATTAATACGCAATTGAATTAAATATTAGTTATAAAGTTTGAAATACTACGAACAAAACCCCATTTCTTTTTCATATCGTATTTAGGTTATGAGCAATATAATTTAGTTGTACAATGTACGTGCAGAAAAGGTGTTGTATCAAACCGAGCTTCGGTGAAGCTTTGAGAATTAACAGTGAATATGCTCCATTGTTTCTATTTAGGTCCATCGTTTGGAAACTAGATAAATCACAGTCTGTGACAATCATGTTTGTAAATCACTAAATTTTCAACTAAATCTAAACTTTGTGGTCATTTTAAACCAAATTTGGAGAATAATACGAATCTATATATGAAATTTAAGAGGAAACTACAACAGGTTTGATGCGTTTATTTTTTTTTATTACTTGATGATATAACTATTGGTTCATTTTTGTATTTATTCTAACTTTATAGTATAAAAATATTTCATCTAAATCTATCCAGTGATTGTTTCTTGATGCGGTCACAGACAGACAGATAGACAAAAAAATGTATAAAACTATAGATTCGGACTTTATATAGTTAAAAATAATATAACATAATGTTTTCTAAAGTTTTTGAAAAACTCACCGGTTCATTTGATGGTTTGATTGACTTACTCTGAAAATAAAATGTATGAAATTTATTTATTTATTTATGTACAATAAAATAAGTTATACGAAATATAGTAACAGAATGTCTACAAAGGATTTATGAGCGTTTCGATCACTGAACTATACTTAGCCAGAAAAACTTAGACATTTGGACTCAGTTTGTAGCCCTACTTGCTGTGCCAAGTCGCGGGTTCGAGTTTCGCTGAAGGTTTTAATTTGTAACGTAACACAAGCCCTGTAGCTTACTATGTAACTAGAGGCTGCTGTGTGTTAATGTCCCCTATATTTATTTATATTTATCTTTACCTTTTCCTAAAAGAATCTACAAAGCCTTTGTCCAAATCTACTTAGTTATTTATACGTATTGTTTTTAATATCTGTACAGACTAAATTTTTCAAGTAGGCACGAAAAGTGAATTCGTCGTGATTTCGCCATAGGGAATAGCGAAAAATTTTCAAATGAGCCACAGAGGCGAATTGTTGCTGAGACTGAAAATTAAATTTCCTAGTCGGAATTGAAACCATTGTTTTAAAAAAAAAACAAAACTGTTTAAAACACTGCTCTTTTTATTGTGTTAGGCAACACTATAGTATTCAACCCTTTGTAACGTCCTGTAGCTGAGAACGAGCTTCCGTTTAATACGAGAGGGATCAGGTTTTAAAGTGGTAGTGCCATGCTTGTTACCTTCGGGTAGCAGCCGAATGAAGGATTCACAGAAGACCGGTCCGGTCCGGTGAGTGAGAGTTCGGGAGGCCCACTCTCCTTCCCTCCCTCTTCCCTTCATCCTCCGTCTTCGTTTCCCCCTCCCTCTTACCTCCCCCTTACCTCCCTCCTTCCTCCCTCCCTTTCCTGAATTGCAGATGTCCATGGGCGGAGGTGATCACTTCCCATTAGGTGAGCCTCCTACCCGTTTGTCCCCTTTTTACCATAAAAAGAAGGTTATAGCCCACCACGCTCGTTAAGTGTGGGTTGGCGTAATACACATGTCTTTCGAAAACTGGAGCATAAATATTCGTCATCACAAAAATGAATGTTCTTAACAGGGTTCAAACCTGCGACTACTGGTATAGCATGTAGGGTAAGAAACTGAACTAAAAACTGAGCCAAACCTATCGTAAAATTATTTTCAAAATATTATTTTCATATTATCGCACCATCACAAACTTTAATAAGTATTAGAAGTTTTAGATAAAGATATTAAGCCCATGTATATTTTTTAAATTCATAGTTAGCTACTCTCTTACGTGAAAAGAAATACAAATAAAATTATTCTTACTACCGCATGTATCGGCTGCTGTTGCGACATATTCACTCAAGATCAAGCTGGCGATGCCCATAAAATCTATTTACGTACATAAATACTCTTTTCCTATAATACATTAACATTTTAAAACATTTTATTTTATATATTATATTAAAAAAAAAACATCCAATACATAAGATAAATACACAAACTGACTAGGATTTATTTTTAATTGACATTATCTGACAAATAAGTAATAAGTCATAAAATTGTTGCCAATATATAAATTCGTTATAAATATTTATTAATTGAGTAAATAGCAACCCTTTAATTAATTACTCGCTAAGCCGCTTCGAAGAGGAACTCTTTTTCCGTAATTAAAAAGGTTTAATATACGATTAAATGTTCCTATTAAAAAAAAGTACTGTTTTATATTTATTTAGCCTTTGATTGTTTATATCACAATATTTATTTAATTTTGGGCATTTTATTTATCATCTAGTGACTCACGTTGTTACGGGTTTGGTTCCAGGCTACGTTTAATATAGATTTTTAGGGATAAGTTATTTTCCGGCAGTAAAAAGTATCCTATTGTTGTTCCGGATATCGTCATATAAAAATAAGAAGTTACCAATTCGTTTTATCGTAATGCGGTTATAGACAGACTGACAGACATACAGACAACAATTATAAAAATTAATTTGACGACACGTTTGGCTCAGTTGGTAGTGACCCTACTTTCTGCGCCAGCGATCGCGGGTTCGAGTCCCGCTTTGGGTATTCATTTATTGAGCACGAATGTTTGTTCATTGTTAGTCATGGGTGCTAATATTTATATTATGTTTGTATTTAAAATTTATATATGTAGTATATCAACTATCTGGTCTCCGTAACACAAGCCTCGTAGCTAACCACGGAATTAGATGGCGCTGTTGTAAAAGTGACCGAACATATTTATTTAATATTTTATAGTATCAGCCTCTGTATCGATAATAATGAATATTTTAATAAATTTTTCTAAAAAATATTTTATGTACTGATTCTACTCAGAATTTTATGTTATAATCTCATTATCTTTATTTAAAAGTAATTGGCAGATGGAAAACTAAAAATAGAAAAACGTTAAATGGGCATTGAAAAGTTAATTTTATACATAGTACATAAACCTAGTATTTTCAAAAACAAAAAAAGAAATATTAATATAGTTTATTTAACATGGGTATCGTTTGCATGGGGGTTTTTCTGTGAAGATTATCTCCCCTTTAGTACTTCCGGAACATTCTTCAGATTCTCCACACGAATCTTGACATTCACCGTTTTCACATGAATCTTCCACATCTTCCTCACACTCGTATTTGTCCTCACATTGGATTACACATTTAATAACTTTATTTCCACTAAATTTATTGTTACACTTATCTTTACATTCAATTTTTGCCTCGCATTGAATGCTATTTGAAATTCGTAAAAGCCTTTTAACTAACGGAGATCGTAGGACGTTTTTACTTTCTAAACTTTGGCCTCTATCAGCTTGTAATTTTTTCATGTTATATTTCTGCAGTTTCAATTGTAGAACAGGTTTTGCAGTCTTTTTTAGTGGCACCTTCTTTAAATGCAATGCCTTAAATGTATATTGTTAATTTAGTATTATAGATTATGTTTATTCATAAAATACTTGAAAACTGTTATCTTTTTTACTAATATTATAAATGTGAAAGTTTTTATGTTTGTATCGATGTTTCTTATAAAAATGTAGGAAATCATGTAAAGTTTTAGTCCTAACAAAATTTTATAAGTTATAAATATTGAATACGCAACAAAAGCAATAAAATAGCTATACCCACTTATCTTTATTGACTCCATACAATAGAAACATATTGTATTAGAATGACTGACCTAGGTCTCGAACCCAGTCCTTCATAAATAAGCCATATATACCAACCAAAAACCAAATAAATTATTAAGAAGACGAAATCTTTAACGGAAAATAACAAACCAAACCTTATCATATTGCAAAAGATTTGATATCTTAGCAGCTGTCCTTTCATCACTAGTGTCTGTAGAGTCACCTAGATTTACTTTAGACGTATCTTTCTCAGCTTGAGAGTTCATAATGACGATAATAGGTCGCTTGTTGCTCTCGTATCTTTGGGCGAGAACGTTAATGAGACTTGGTAGATCACGTCGAGAGGCTTCATTGTATTTAAGCTGAAAATACGGTTAGAATTAAGCAAATGTTTTTCGTAAAAACTGCTTGATTAATTTTGATAAAACTATTAATTTTGATAGAGTAGAGTTAAATATTTTTTATGCTTGTAATAGTTGGGTTAATTCTGTTACATAAATATTTTTCTAAAACTTTTTGTAGCATGATTGCTAATTATTAGTAATTAATTATTAAGCACTTTTATGAAATTTGATAAGATTATATTCTTATCCAGATCAAGTTATAGGATTTTTATAGGAAAATATTTCACCTCTGAGAAATGTATACTTGTCACAAGTTAGATTTATATAGCAAATATATTGCTATATTAAATATTTTTATATATTAGTTTATGTTAGTTTTGGTGATCTAATATATTTTTGAAAATATAAATATATACCAGTAATTAAGTAGTAATATGAATTCCAGTTAATACTCACAGTCATTATAAAGAATACACAAAAAACAATAAATTTAAAATATATTAAGCAAAAGTTAGATGACGCCATTTTAACTCGTCTCCCTCAAAAATGTTTGGATTACTAAAGCATACTGAAATTATTGTTTGAGTTAACGCTTCGATTATTTTAATCAACTTTAAATTTGTATTTTCTTATTAAATTTTATGATACTTGAATCGTAATTAATTGGTTAGTCAATAATTGCTTGGTTGTTTTGAAATTATCTTAGTTAATTTCAAATTAAACGAGTAAATAAATTATAATATTACTCTGTCTATAATATTTGTTTATCTCTAGATAAGATTCATTCTTAGAATGAAGCCGAAAGAAAATTAGACTGCAGTGGCAGCTCAGTTGTAACGCTATCGGTTGGGAAACTGAGTTAAGTGGGTTCCATTCCCGAGTCTTGCATCCGTAATTTTTCCTTTTAAAAGCATATTAAACATGTTTCACTTATGTCACGGTCAAGGTAAGGACCGTGAGGAAACTTGAACGTTTGAGAGAACCTACCACGTTTTTGATAGACATGCAGGTTTCCTCACGATGTTTTCGTTCAATATAAAACAAGTGGTAATCATAATTATGTTACAAATATCAATTTTGACAGATCCGGATTTGAACCCACTTAATTAGCTCCATTAATCCAAGCGAGTGCATCACCATTATCCTACAACTACCCATTATATTTTCATAGGGGTATTATAGTAGGTACTTAAGTTTAATTTAAAAAAATCATTGATATCAGATAGCAAACGAAAAGAAAAATTTACATGGTTTTTAATAATTTATAAATAATCCATATAAAATAACTACCTAGTTAATATATAAACTAGCACCTATAGCAAACGTCTGAAGGAATTTTCCATAACACAATATCAAGTACCGATACCTTAGTTTAAAAGCATTCCACAGACATTCTGCGTGGAGGCTCACTTTGAGTGCCTTAAAATATTTTATAGACGCTTCTCTAGACGACATTCTAGTGCTTTTCGCGTACACAGTTCAGTGATCAGATTGAATTGTACGTGAGTTGAATGAAATTTATGACGTATTCATGAAGTATAGATACTATCTTTTAATTGAGTTGAAAATATTGGTTTTTTAGTTATAACTTATTAGTTATTTTTAGATATTAGTCATCTTATAATGAGACTATTGATTCAGCCTCGCTTTGCTCGGGTTCATCCCTACGTATTTTTTTGAGCAGAACTCTAATTATTTTCTGACGTAAAAGTAACTTAAGTTACTTCATATAACATCAGCTTTTCACCAGTATTTTATCTGTATCGGACCCGTCGTTTCAGAGATCAGCTTGAATAAACAGACAGACGTACGACAATTTGGAAAATTGTGTTTTTCTTATAAAAAATTGTAAAAAAAGATTTGTATTATCAAAAATTTTTATAACGCGAAAACCGATAGCTAAGTAAAAGTATTAACACTGGGGTTCTACTGCATATTCATTTAAATTTTTTAAAAACATTTAACATATTAAAACGGTATATATAAATAAAGAAATATATCTGGATTTGTCATTGCTAGTTACGAGAAAATGTTGAAAATTTATTAAAACAAGCTGTGTGCTTTCCTTATTAGCCTTCTTTGCACAATGTACAAGAGCTTTTCATTTATATCAACACACAAACATTTTAACAATTAGCATATATTTTTCAGAGATGAGAAATTTTCCTGAACTAAAATGTATTCTATAGTTGACTCGGATCATACCAAATTTCATAAAAATCTGTCGAGTGGTTTTCTCGTAAAGTCGTCACGAACCGACCACGAAAAAATTTATTAAATAAGATATTCTAAAAAAATATTTATGTACTGATACGACTTATAGCCCAAAATTTTCAACCTTCTACCATACCTACATGTTTTTAATAGCAATTAGAACGCGAGTCAGCTAGTAATCTATACTAATATTATAAATGTGAATGTAAGTTTGTTTGTCACGCAAAAATTCTTATTCGATCATCATGAAACTTTGTACACATATTCTTGGAGGTATTAGAAGTAACATAGGATACTAGCGAAACCCGCGGCTTCGCTTGCACTACAGCTATGGACGAACCTGAGCGTAGCGAGGGTGAGTCGCTAGTTCTATAATAAAAGAGAACCTTACCTAAATAAAAATATATGAATGACATATTATGATTCAATGGCTAACTTTTTTTTAAATGTTCAACCACCTTCAAAAAAGAGGAAGTAATCAATTCAGTTGTATGTTTATTTAATATGTTTGTTAACTAAGAAATCTGTCATGAACCTATTTGGTTAATTATTCTCTACTAGCGACTCGCCCTCGCTTCGCTTGGGCTTTTTCCTAGATTTAGCACAGGCAAAGCCGCGCGATCCGCTAGTTATGCATATAAACCTTCCTCTTGAATCACTCTATCTATTAAAAAAACCGCATCAAAATCCGTTGAGCAGTTTTAAAGATTTAAGCGTACAAAGGGATATAGGGACAGAGAAAGCGACTTTGTTTTATACTATGTAGTGATGTTTAAAAATATGTGTATACTTTCAATTTGGTCCTATTTAAAGTATAAAAATCCCTAAGTGTAAAGATAAATAATTTTTCATATTATATTGTTTTTTTAACTAGCTATTGTCTAATAAACTTTTTGAATATAAACTTATGTTTTACACCATCTTTCTCCATTACGGCCTTCCAACCCATATAATGAATAATAAAGATAAAACCCAACTTTGATTAACTTTATTAATTAATAAGAAAATTAAAGCCAGGACGGTGGATAGGTACGGTTACAGTTACGTTTCTTACAACCCTTAGGCTTCTCGCAAACGTCGTAATTATCGTACACCTCTCTACAAGTTATTGTGCAAGTGAACTTCTTCTTAGGGCATTTGTTTACACAAGATTTCAATGTATTGCATCGCTTGCGTAGAGCTTGGCGGAGAATATCTTCGGTTTTTCCCAATTTTTGCGCAGCTTCCTCATCTAAATCTTCATTTTCTTGTGTTGTCTGTAAGAAAAAATTGTTTTAGTGTAGTTGTATGCAGCCCATTTCTTCAATATAAGGGGGATCATAACTTTAATATATTTCATATGTATTTTGAGAATTTCATGTACGGATTTAAGTGATAGTTAGTATAAAAATTATATTAAAAATGATTAGCACATGAGTGTCATATATTTGAACCTAATTCATTCAGTTTTACAAGCTAGCGCGTTAACTATTTTAGGCTACCACTGCCTTTAGTATAGTTATGTAGAAGTTCCATGGTCTTTGAGATAATAAGGTGCTGGGGAAATTTATTCCCTGTTTAAATATATACTAGCTGATACCCGCGACTTCGTCCGCGTTGCTTGAAATATTAACAAAGTTTTCCGCATGGCGCTACGCCGCTTGCCCCACTACTCCGCAAGAAGGAAACATACATACTGCATCACTGAACACGCAGTACATATACAAATCGTTTTTTCTTGAAACTTTAACAAATTTTTATTAAATGAAGATATCGCAATCTTTTTTTATATAAGGGCCAAGTGTCTAAGAAATAAAACTTAGAAAGTTTCATTTAAATCTATCCAGTACTTTTTCCGTGATGCGCGCACAACTGCAGACCTCTATCATTTTATTTATATAGATTATTAGGTTATATAAAAACAAATGAAATATATAAATAAAAAAAAACAATTGACTTTAACCTTTTCTATTTAAACAGTAAAAAAATAATCATTTGGAGTCTGTAGAAGTTACAGTTTGGAAACATAAATTTAACATTCTCACACCCACCCCCGCAATCCATTTGGAATCCAATCAAATTTGGAATTTAAAGGAGCTATAGTTTAAAAACGGGAATTGTTCATTGTTAACGCCCCCGCAATCCCCTTTGGGGGATGAATTTCTTAAAATCCGTTTTTAGTTGCCCTCTACATAACGAAAGTAATATTCCTACCAAGTTTCACATTTCTAAGTCCTATAGTTCCCGAGATTTCGTGATGAGTAACTATAGAAATTGGAATACTTCGATTATCATCGAAATTTTTAACGTTTTAGCAGACTTTTTTAAAATTTTCTTACATATAAACATTCTCCTGACAATTCTGAAGACAACAAAAAAAAATTAACCCAAACGGTCCAGCCGTTCTCAAGTGATACTCTATCATAGATACGGCATTTTATTTTTATCAAAAAATGACAGTGGGTGTGCAGGGGTGCGTGGGAGTTGGTGGGTGGATGCGTGGAAGTTTGTAAGTAGATTCTTAGCTGAATGTAAAAGAACATTATCCGTTTAGTAAACTCCGTTGAAATCCATGAAAACAAAAGAATCAAGAGAAAACGCTTGTCTTTTGTTTTTATTAGCGGGATAAATGTTCATAAAAGTAAAACAGCAATAAAAAAATGAAGGAACATTAGAATTCGAAAAATAAATAGCCATAAACCATCTAGGAAAAATTTCGCATCGAATGGTGGTAGTTTCTTGTCGATACGATCAGTGGTTTAGGCGTGATTGAGCCTCAAACGAAGACCATTTTCATTATATATATATAAAGAAGAAAGAAGATTACTAATTTCAAGTTAAAACGTAACTATGTATAAAAATAATGTACTATACCCTCAAAATATGATAAAGATTATATATTTTTTCATCCTGTGGAGGTTCAAGTGATTCTATGTCATACGTTTCATTATCAGGTTCCGGTTTCTTCAAAAGCACGGCTATGTACGGTACTTTAACTGAACTTTGGGGCGGAAGTGGATTAAGAAGATCGTTTCTTAAGCTCCAAGATGATACGTTCTGAAAAATTAAAAAGTAAAGTTACTGTTAGTGTAGTCTCTACGTGGCCTTTTTGTTAATCAATTTCAAATTTTAATTCGAAGCTAAAGTATCACTGTTTTTTTAATTTATAATAAACTAGCTGCCCCGTGCCCACTACGTTGGGCATAATGTTAGTAATCTTTTTTTAGTACAGAGTGTTTAAATAATTTAAATTATTTTATTAATATTAAAAATTAAAAATAAAATTATCTATACTAATATTAAAAAAACTACTCTTTGTAACTTAAATATAAAAGTTAGACATATGCTGTCGTTGACTTTTTTGTAGGCATTTTCAAGCTCCACATCCTTTCTCTAGAACTCAAAAGCCTTTTTATTTTTCGGTGTTTTATATAACCTATGACACTCAGCAATAATGTGGCTTTTTATTGGTGAAAGAATTTTTAAAATCGGTTCAGTAGATCCCGAGATTACCCCTTACAATTTAACAAATAAACAAACTTTACTTCTTTATAATATTAGTATAGATTATAAATTAATATTTTGACATCAACATTAAGAGTGGACTGGAGTACAAACGTAAGTGTTCATCACATAAATTAAAACCTCCATCGGGACTCAAACTCGCGACCGCTTGCACTACTGATAGAGCTGACACATACTACAAACTGAGCCAAACCCGCGTCAAAATTTTGATAAGTTTTTTTAAGCTCACAGACTCTTTTTTATGCTCACTATGTCAGATTTCCTAAATGCTTATAATATGGTCAAAATTATTAATAACTTTACGTAAACTCTGGAAAAACTCGCCATTGAGTTGTTTAATTAGTGGAAAAAGAATTAATATAATAAATGGTGGGTGAAATAATATAATAAAATGTACATTCAAGTGAAGCAAGGATAAGACACTAACTAGTATTTCTTTTAAAAATAATATGTTATTTAAAATATCCTTACATAGATGAGGAATCCCAAGATATATAGAAAAATATCGATTTGTCTGAACCTCATGTTGTTAAAAATGAATTTGTCGGAAATATTACACACGCATGAGATCTTTTAATTAGAGGACGAAATATTAATCATAATTAATTAGTCAGTACACGTGAACGTAGATAATTGATATTAAGGCCACATTTGCACTTTTAGGCTGTATTTATATGAAAAAATTAATAAGGGACTTAATCGGTTTTGACGAAATTTGTCTCAGTCTATATCTCATCCAATGTTGAGAGAAAGGAAAGAGAAATGGACAAAAATAATAACAGAATGGTACCCTCGGGAAAGCAGAAGAAGTAAGGGAAGAAAGTTTAAGCGATGGGAAGATGATATCAAGAAAGTTGCAGGCCCAGGCTGGTTACGTATAGCTACAGGAAGGCTTTTTCAAAAGATTTTTTTGTTTTATAATATGTAAATTTAACAGCAATAAAGGCTTATTTTATTTTATTTATTTCATATATCCCTCGGGAACCGTACATTTTTCGGGGTTAAACTTACTATTCTCTATAATACATTTATGTGCCATTGTGAATCCTAGTGTGATTGACTAATAATAGTTGGACGTTTGTTACTCAATTACGCCAGAACCATCCTCTCAAAACATTGCTCTCGATGCTTGAATTTGTATGTATTCAACTTGTACTAGCACTTAGCTGATGCTTAAGAAGTAACTAAATATATTTCTGTTTTGTATATTTTATTATGTAGTTTTATATTCGCTCGGTTTCGTGATCCGTGTCAAATTTAATATTTTGTAGCACAAAAAAAGAAGGAATTTCATAGAAACTTGCGAACTGCAACTTGCCCTTAGACCTCCCTTATTCGATAAATTGAGCGTAAGCGTTTCACATTCGTATGAAATACGCGTACATATCAAAAATGAATATTTTAGTTTTAGACATTTAATTAATTATACAAATAATATAAAGCGTGGGATGCTTTGCCTAAGAAAACTATACAGAAATTTAAATTAAATAAATAAAGTACATATAATATGAAAATTTTAATCTTATTTGCCCTAGAAATCTGGAAACAAAGGATAATTTTTTTTAATTATTAATATTATTTAATTATATATTATATATTATTTAATTACATTTAAAAAAATCGGACAAGTTTAGGATCGCAAAAAAATTCGAGTTTAAACTAGTTAACAGTTTTCGTATTTTCCTTTTACTTGTACAAAAAATATTATTTATTGCCAAATTAATTATTCCAGGTAAAAACGATAAGTTTTTACCATACTAGTGTTACAATTGCGGCATATGTGGCCGTAACTTTGACTGCATTGACTAATTTGGTAGCAAACCGGAGTATTCGATATAATTGCCTACTTAATGCCTCAACACGTTTTACAGAAAGAGAATTCTAAACAGACATACATACAGTCAGACAGCAAAGTAATCCTATAAGGTTTATACGAAATCGTAAGAATTAAGCAATTTCAGAAATGATAGATTTTTAAAAGCTTTAGATCATAGTAAAAAATAATCCCTTTTCAGAGCTTCTATCTATACTAATATTATAAAGCTGAAGAGTTTGTTTGTTTGTTTAGTTGAACGCGCAAATCTCAGAAACTACTGGTCCGAATTGAAAAATTCTTTATGTGTTGGAAAGTCCATTTATCGACGAAGGCATCAGGCATATTACACCACGCTACGACCAATAGAAAAGCGGAGCATTAATGAAAAATTTGCGAAAATGGGAAGGGCGGGTGTTAGTTCTGCGAGGTACCATACCGCGAGACTCAGAACCAATTTAGTTCCCCGTCACGTGCGAAGCCGCGGGAAATGCTAGTGATACTATAAATACAAAGGCCCTTTAGAATCATTATTATATACCAAATAAATAATTAAAATTCAAATTAATTTAACAATTAATGAACATGTAAGGTATGATACGAAGGTTTAATCAAGTCGCTGTCGATTTGCTAATTATCAAACTTCACTCTAATCTCTGTATTGAATTATCTCGCATAGTCTATGCATAAAGCTGAGCTTTGAATACAATATCAAAATAATCATGCGTTTGTATTCATTGCCTGACGTCGAAGAGAAGAGGTTTCAAATACCTCTAGGTGCGGGATAAATACATTATTAGTGTATTGTAATATTGTAATACTATATTACGTTAATAGCCTCCTCCTTTTTTGTAGTCGGTTAAAAAGAGAAACTGATGAGTTTCTCGCCGGCTCTTCTCAGCAGAACTGCTTTCGAGTTGGTGGTAGCTTCCTCAGACTGACATTTCAAAAATGACAAAGTGCTTGTAACAGGTTATTCGAATTAAGTATATTTTGATATAATTTGCTATGTCTTTCTATGTCTTACACGATACCTTTGGTAGGGACTAGGGTTTGCTTAGTAAGAGATTTCACTACAGTGTGAATTTTTGATTAATTCTTCATTAAAAACTGTTTAGATTTTTTTATTGACTTAGAAAAATTCGATGAGCTCAATAAATTTATTTCCACAGCAACTATTGGGCTTTAGTTAATATAAAATGCAAACAATAAAAACTTATGTTTGTTTAAAAGCTGTATATTGCGTATTTAAAATTAGTAGACCGTGTACTACGGTGGTCGGATGGTGCACGTAATTGAGAACTCTGGAACATGTTTAATGTTTAATTTTAAATTAATATAACAGTTATTGTATTAAAATATTAACTATCACTTGTAGACGCCATTTAATTTGTATTTTTTTATTATTTTAATTTTATAACTTTGAAAAAGCTTTATTTTTCTAGTTAAGCTTAAGTTACGGAAAATGTGACTGTCATAATTATATGCAATTGGTTGCTTAAAGAAATCGCTGAGAAAGATCTTTTGTTTCGCACTTGTAAGGAGTGAGAGGCATGCCCAGCAGCGGGACCTTAAATAAAATAAAAATATATAGAATATTTAAATTATAAACCAAATTCAGATCGGCTTACAAAGCGTAACTAAACAAAACGGTGCTTCTAAGGTAATAATTTTAAAATCAAAAGCGCAGCCAAGTCATGCATTTGCATATGATATTGCAGTATAAACAGCTTGGATGTAATAGGTATTGTAAAATATCGATAATGTCGGCACCTAAGTTTACTAAGACACACTTTATGTACTAAAAATAACACTTTCAGTACATAAAGTCGGGAACGCATGACAGAATTAGAATATATTCATACATTTATATTACATACTGGCTCGCTTCGCCCGCCCTCGCTTCGCTTGGGCTCGTCCCTAGATTTAGCGCGAGCTAAGCCGCGGGTTCAACTGGGACACAAACATTCAATCATAACAAGCAAATTCCCCCAGCGGGAATCAAACTCATGACCGTTGGCACATCAAATAGAGTATCTAAGCTTGCCAAACGTGTCGTTCATAATAAAACCTTCATTTTTCAAATGTGCACCCACCTTAATCCCCAAAGTACATTTAAGAGCTGCAATTTCCATGTGTCTTTGTTTATAGCTGAGATAACACTGTATTTCATATACATGTTTCAGGAGGTGTAAGTTATGGCGTCTTTCGAATTGTCTGCACTCGCCTTAATGGTCATATTCGGTGAGTAGAATGGGGTCGGGTTTTATTCCTTTGTGCAAGTGTAAAGTGTACTAGTTATTTTAATCTATACTAATATTATACAGCTGAAGAGTTTGTTTGTTTGTTTGTTTGTTTATTTGCTTGTTTGTTAGAACATGCTAATCTCAGGAACTACTGGTCCGAATTGATAGTCCGGACTCGAACCCGCAAACGCTGGCGCATCAAGTAGAGTTATTTCAAAAACATTTAATCTACAGATTTGAGTCAGATTTTTAATAAAATAATAAGAACAAATGATAAAACGCTAAAATTACAATGAAAATGGCAATCTGCTTAAATACCTTTGTTGCAAGAGCAACAATTTAGTAACATGTTCCTCTACAAATTACGGTAGTTCTCGACAACGTAATTTCCCAATAATTGTTTAACAAAGTGGTTTTAGTAAGTTAGGTCTAAATATTACTAAATCAGCCGTTGTGGGTTCAAAACGGAAGTTAAATACGCGAATATATTCGCCTTAAACGTGTACTGTTTTCAGTAATGATGATTCATAGCTTAATATGATCATGTAATTGATTTAAAGACTTTTAACCTTAGTCTTGATAATACCCAAAAGAATATAAAAGTAGAAATCCTCACATAAAAAAACAAAAACATAATATGTAAATTAAATTTGTCTCATAACGTTAGGTTTATACAACTTTCTGTTACCTTTGAACCAACTCGAAAAGAGGAGCTTCGGAGATCAGATTTTTTATTTAGTTCCACTAACTAGGTACTAAATCAATACTACAAACTTAAATATAAATCTACTTGCTATATACTACCTAAATATAAATATAATAAATGGTAAGCATTTATGATAGTATTAAATTAATTTGTTCAATTGAAATACACATATATTTTAATATAAAACTAAAATCTACACACAGTTACAGTTTTCGTCTGTTTGTTTGTCCTTTGATTTCTTCTAAACCAGGCAGCGGATTTTGATACTGTTTACAATAATAGTAAGAACAATAAATGAGGAAAATTTGTGTATATAAATAGTAATTGTTTTGTAAAAATAACTGAACCAAAACTGATTTTGACGCAATATTCACTCGCAGATAGCTGATATTGTAAGGAGTAACTTATGCTATTTTTATTTTATTGTAAAATTATAAGAATCGTTTAATTTATTTAAACTTACGCCCAGCGAAGGCTTGCTAGTTTATTATAAAGAACGTACTTACATACGGACAAATCTGAGTTAAGTGGTATGTCGCTAGAGTACATATAACATTCTATTGGAGTCTGAAGCTAAAGTAGGATGTCAGGCATTGAGACCTGAAATAAAGTAAATACTCCTTCAGTCTTTCTCCTTATTACAGGTTTTCTTACATTTATTCTTACAAATTGGGAATATTTAACTACTCGTAGCTAATCTAAGTTTAAAAACTAATTTTAACCAGCCATTACCCGAAAATCTAATGCTTTAGTTCTTCAAACTACAAGAACATTCCAAAGAAACTATCTCGAATGCAATATAGTGATGCCAGGTTGTAGTGCTAACGAACTGACGAGAAAAATAGAGGGAGTGGATAGAACGAATGTTTTTTATCAAGATGGTTCTGTATATATATTCTTTATATAAAAAGGTAAAGAAAAATTTGGTTCATTATTTTTCTCGTCTGTTTGTCACATGATTTGCTTTGTTTTCTTTTTATTTAGTACGTGTCAGTAAGCTTAAGCATTATACACATTAAATATTATTATAGACAAATTTCAACTATAAGGTTGAACACGATTTATATGAAAAAAAAACGAAAAGTAGTTTTATTTACAACATATTGGTAACATGTTATTTTAAGAATAACTTTTTAGAATATAATAAACTTAGTTACTGTTCAAGACAAGACATTTTGAAGCCTATCAGTTATTTCCAAGTGATTCGTTTTACGATATTTACTGTTAAATAGGACTTACATATGACAGCTGACTATATTATTAGTTGAAGGTATTTCTAGGTCATAATAATATGCAATCTCATAGAGTAAACCTACGATATATGTCAACCATAAACCATGGTAATAACCGTTATTTGCTTAACTATTGTAAATAACAATAAAATTATATATACTAATTTTATCATCCCTGGAACCCTAATAAAAGCTCCGGTGAAATAGAGAGACATAATACTAGACCGAGGTTTCAGGTGTTTTTACTATATAGCTCTTATCAGCTAGCAGCAAGTTCTACAATCGAGTGGCAAATTCTCTTACCAAGATGTTCAATATCGTACACAATTTCATAAAAACAAGCAAAGTTTTTTATGAATTGATCTTAGTTGATTGCGCTTTTAAATTTTAAAGTGCATAAATCTTATAAATAAGCTGATGATAAAGTTATTGATTGACATCCTATTATTATCTAGTTACTCACCCCCGCTCCGCTTTAACGGTTAGGAATAATTTCATTACGACTCGGATAATTCGCTATTATCATACCAAATTTCACTACAATCCGTCCCATGGTTTTCACGTGATACGGATATAGACAGACAGACCGACAAAAGTTCTTAAAATTATAGATTCGGACTCTATAATATTTAATAATGACTATTTCTATAAGATTTTCCAAAAAATATGCAATGTACAGATTAGATTAGAGGTTTGTTGTGGTTTTTAAGTTTAAATTTTAGTGATAAAAGTATTAGAGGTGAGGTACTAGGTTTGAACCCGCAGTACCTACTTGGTCCAAGGGAATGATCTATATCTCAATAATAATGGTTATACTATCAATACAAGTAGGTAAATGTATTTCACCTACCGGTGGTGTAGTGGCCAGCATGTGCTACTGTATATCCAGAGATCCTGGGTTCGAAGCCCGTGTATTAGTTTTTAGCCCCAAGTTTAGTTATTAAAACCTTCTGTTTAGTAAGCCTCAGTAACAGTAATTTTGAGTTGCAAGACGGTGACCACTACTGGAATCGATCTGGAGAATATTATTAATTACTTATATTAAATGTAGATCTGCCGTTAAGTTCCTAAAACCCAAATACCTATAATGAAAAATTACATTAAAATGGACTCTACAATAAGACAAGTAGGAAACAAGAACACTTGCCTCTAATTGTTTTGAAACTTAACTAATCACTAATCAGTATGTAAATAAAGGTTCAATTTATGCAAGTTTCTAGTGAAGACACTTAAAATTCAAAGCGATACGAAATTTGAAAGGAAGTGGTTTTCTAATCGAGGGTCAAAATTGTAATTTTAAATGGGTTCAGACCGCGATCTGCCTCAGCCATACCTTTGCTATCAATACCACTACCACTTTATTGTTCTTTGTAATGCTAAAATTGGTTACTTTGAGTTGATGGTATTAAAAGAGATTGACACCAAAATCTTAAAAGTAGGTTATTATTCTATACTATATAAGTAGGTATGTATTCTAGTGTAGGTATTCTATATAATAAGGTATGTTTGACATTATGTTCGTAATGTATATGCAAAATCTTGTCAAAATATGGTCGAAATTCTTCCATATAAATATTATTATTGATATTTTTGTCGCTTATACTATTACTTTATATCGCGAAAAATTGTTTCACATTTGCTCATATTATATTGAATTAGCTCTCTGCCATTTTAAGTCTCATTAAAATCTGCCGATTTAGCCATTTGAGATTATCGGAAATAAACAGTCAGACAAAAAATATAAAAAAAATTTTTTTCTTATACGTACCGCATATTATAATATGTAGTAAAAAATAATTATTTTAATGTTTCAAGCAGACACTTCAATTTATCTCTATAGTTATACAATATACATATTTTTATTATAATAATTATTGCAATTATTGCTATATAGACCACAATTTATTCGCTTTCAAACATTGAAGAAGAATTTAATGAATAATAAATTATTTTGTTCAAAGAACTAAAAAATCACATCAGATACGAACACTACCTCTAAAGCAAATTAAAAATAAGAAAATATAAATTACTAGCCTTTCCCGCGGCTCCGCTCGCGTTCTAAGGCTGAAAATCGAAAGAAATGTTTTTCTCCCGTTTTCGCAACATTTTTCAATAATGCTCCGCTCTTATTGGTCGTAGCGTGATATAATATAGCCTATAGCCTTCCTCGATAAACGGACACTCCAACACAAAAAGGATTTTTAAATCGGACCAGTAGTTCTTGAGATTAGCGCGTTCAACCAAACAAACAAACAAACTCTTTTGCTTTATAATATTAGTATAGATAGTACCTATAGATGAAACGTGGAGCATACATTTTACAGTAAAATTTTTATTAACACAAGTGCTTATGAATAAATTACACTCAAACTTGTCGTGTCCTGTTTTACTGAATAAAACTATTCGACTTTGTCCCTTTGACCAAAATAGCATGGTAAGGGCTTCTATCCATCGAAAAGGTCGAGCCCTTTCGTCGGGTCAGGCAGCAAAATTTACGATTTTACTAGATTTACAACACTCATAAAGGATTCAGTGGTGTACTTTCTAACTTTACTCGTGTTAGACATGTTAATATAAACCGTATCGCAGAATTCGTTAAATATATGTAACAACTAGTCTACGTTGGGTTCGTTCCTAGGAACGTTTGAACGGTTCGTACAAATTTCTCAGGGACGAGCTTTTTCCGCAGTAAAAAGTATCCAATATAATAATTATAAATTATCATACAGGTTTCAATAAAATCTATGTAGTAGTTGTCTCTCGATTCAATAACAGACATGGAGAAAAACATTAAACTAAAGATTTAACTATAACTATAGATTTGACTCATCATATTTATTTGTTTAATATAAAAGATAAAACTCTCTTCCATGAACATGATTGCTGTAAAGCATTCGAAACGATGGGCACCAAAAATCAGAATAAATCCGCGACAAATTCCAAAAAGATAGTTTCATTTACTCGTATAATAATTAATAATATAAAATAAATTATAATTAAATATAATATTAATTAGATGATAGCAGTTTTATCTGTATACATATTATTATACATATATTGAGAAAAAATATTAAGAAAAATAAATAAATGTATAGTTTGTTGTTTGTAGTTTGACTTTTTTAACTCTCTCTCTCTCTCATCTTCACATTCATACATTGTTACTGTTAGCTCATTAGGGATAAGCTTTTTTTTAATAAATTGCTTAGTATAGCTACGTTTAAAATTCTGTGTTTAAACTAGAATAGAAATCTCGTTTCTTTCAGTGCCGTACATCATAAAGAATTCCTTTAGAAGAACCACTCAATATATTATTTTTAGTGAAACTAGCTTATGTTAGTGAAAAATGAAGTATCTCGAAATTAGCTAAAGATTTATCAATTCACATGACTTGTTCGGAATCCAATCAGTACTTCGATCCAAGCTGACAAATTAACAAGTTTAAAACAATTGTATAGATAAATGAAAACGTACACAAACACCTCTATGTTTTCAATTTCGGCTAATATTTGTACAATGGATATTCGATTTTGCAAGTCTGCTTCTAAATTCAATAAATAACTTTATATTTGGAATAAATGCTTAACTTTCATAGAAATTATTTTTTTTATTATACATATATTGTGACTTCAGTTAATTGTCACGTCCCACTGTCGAGCCTAACTTCGCTACGAGGAGATTAGGCCATAGTCCATCATGCTGGCTAAGTGCGGGTTGGCGGCTTTTACACGTCTTTCTAAAATTTGTTAGGTTTTCTTAAACATACAGGCTTACTCATGATGTTTTCATTCACTGTTAGATAAGCGGAAATAACATTAAAAATGATTCGCACATTATAATATCAGAGATGCGAGAACCGGGAATTGAACTTGCTTCGCTTGGTTCTAGTACATTACTCAAGCAAGCATGCTTCCACTGGGCTACCACTGTCCTGTTTTGGCTCCTTTATACCTATAATTGGATATCGTATCGGGTATTTCGCAAATATATTAATTTGTATTACAGTCATCTCTAAAGTACCTTATTACTATATAACTTAAAGCTGCAGGTGAAGTTTCTATAAACATATACACTAACGGTTATAGTCGGGTAGAATTAAGTTGGTCGAGTTGAAGTTAGGACGGCAAACTTGAGGTTAACTTAGATTTATGCTAGGGTGAATTCGTTCAATACTTGGTATCCTTTACAGTGGTATGGGATTAAGTACTTTAAAAGAATTTGTTTAGATTTAGTTTTACAGAGATAGTAGAAGTAGGTACATTTATTTATCCGGTAGATTCTTAACAATACTTTCAAATACTATCCTGAATATATATATTTTAAGCATAAAAGAACAATACTAAAAACTATCACACATTAATCGAACAATTCATAAATTATTCTTTAACTTATATTCTGGTTTACGAATCCCATTTTATAAAAAGTATAATAAAAAATCGTATATCGCGTTCCCGCCATTACGATAAAAAGTAAAAGTCAACTTGACAGCTCGGGCACAGAATGAAACACGGGCAGAAAAATGAATTGTATGTACAAGACCCGGATTTGAACCCGCATCACTCGGTTATCCAATCGAGCACGGTACTAATGGGCTACCACTGTCTAAGGAGCAACTTATACGAGTATGCTTCTAAATACCATATATGAAGAACACGTCACATCATTATTTTATACGTTACTCGGAAATTTATTTTATTATTTTAGATACTTGGCTAATTCTATCAGTTTATCTTGTTCTCAATTGCCTATTAATTTTATAATGTATAAATACTCTTAGTGAACAAATTATCCCTCTTATAACGATTATACGGTAGAGGCGAGCGAGGCTCGTTCTATATTAAGTGATGGATTGAAAACTTATCGATAAAATAGTTCATATTATAATCAGGAATTTAACAACATTTTATAATAATAAGTTCATAGTGAAGAAGTTAAGAAGAATAAGTAGGTCACTATTTATTCACAACACTAATGCAAAAAATTCTCATTCTTGTAACAACTATGATAACTATTTATTTTTATTTAAAAGTGTCTTACATAAGTGCTCGATGTTGGATGTGACATATAATATACGAATATATAAGTTTAATGAAAAAATTAGTCTTAAATTTATAGGTTCACTACATTATTCTCTTTGCTTTAAAATGTAAGCTAAAGCTATATAGCAATACTTGGCAATACTAGTCTGAAATCTACTGACAGAAAAAAACGAAATGTCTATGAAGTTTGACTAAAACAATTTTGTTTTGTCTTTTTCTATCTACGTATATTTAAATATATCAGATATATTCTTTTTACTTCGATATCGATATTGTGAAGTCAAACATCCCTAGCATTTATAAGGTCTACTTTATTGTAGGTAAATTAGATTAGTCCGTCGGATCGTTGCTCGTGGTAAGCTTTATATTAAAACATTAAAATAGTTAATACTTATACCGTTTTATTTACGGTCTTCTGCCTGAAGCTCCTTCTTACACTTAATTTGTTTTCCGAGAAACTAGAGTTCCTGAGCTTCCCAGTTCTATAGAAATAGTGGTATTAAGTTTAATTTTATCAGAAAAAGTTTATTATATAACAGTAAATGGACATTTTTTTATGGTATAATATATTATTAATATAATAATATTATATTTAAAAGTACAACCCTACAATCTATATTTTTAAATTCGAAATATTTAATTCTAGTTAGTTTGAACTGACGACTGTTTGGCGCAGTTTGTAGTTGATGCTGTAAAAGCAATCGAAACGTCGGGAACTAAAAATCATAATAAATCCGCGACAAAATCCGAAAAGATACTTTCATTTATAATATGAAATATTCACGTAAACCTAAGAAAGTATTAGATAATACATAAATAGCATAATTAAATGTACATCACAAGTGGATTTGCACTACTAATCTAGTAGATTCTCATTGAAGGGATCCATCTCCAACATGTCTTCCCGATCTCTTTACGTGAAATTTGCGAACTAGAGAAATAGAACTTTAAATTTTAAATGGTATTTTATTGATTGAAAGTTACTTTGGAATTGATTAATTTCAAATGCTTTATAAGACTTCAAAATAAAACTAGACAAGTATTATAACAAAGAATGTAATGAAAATCTATAACCTTAAAGATATACAAAATTCGTTTTTTTTGGTTTATTTCACTTATAAGTTATAATTTATAGGAACAAATATTTGTTTATAGAAGGAAGGCAGAAAAAAATTGTATATATATTATTAAAACAGGTATTCCCCGTTTTCCGCATTTTATGTACTTACTTTCAATAATTCTGCCAAGTGCAAGTTCACACTAACATAAAGTTTTTGGATATGACTTCTGATATTATAATACAAAAATAAAATAAAAAACAAATATATTTTATTTATGATTATAGTTTGTACGAATTATTTTATTTTTCAGAGTATTTATGTATAGGTATTTAAAAAAATAAAGTCAAAATAGTGTAAAATTTTGAACATGTTCTACAAGTGGCAGATATTTGGTGCTTATCATGTTTTTAGAAATGACCAATCCCATGAAATTCGATTTCTATGATCAAAATATTTTTTTAGGGTTTGATAAGTTGTTCCAAAAATTATTTCTTCTGGTTTGTACAAACAAGCAAAATTAATTTCTCTCTTTTTTATATAAGTAATTAATATTATGAAAGACATCCCGAAATTAGGATTGCTTTAGGAAAAGAAATACTATATATTAATAATTATGTCAATAAGATTTTCCCATAAATATTTAATTTATTTAAAAAATTCGACTCGCCGCAATTTTATTATATGTATAGATAATGTACTTTTAAAACAGTAGTCATTAATATATTTTATGTGCTCTTCCAGTTACCATTTGTGGGCGTAAATTAAATCGTAAAGTCCGAATTTTATGTACAGACGAGAACATCAAATGCCAAGTCATTTACGGTCGAACCCGTATATCTCGGTTAATAAAACCCGCATCCAAATTTCCTGAACTTCTAAGGCACTTGAGATGGATAAAATATTTAGGGGTTTAAGACTGGTATACTTTGAAACCTTCTAGAATCATTTAGAACCCAATTTTAGGGATATTAGGGTTCACAATATTGGTTGTGAAGGTCAGAAGAAATGGCGGTTTTTATTTTTGTAATTTGATTGCTTTTGAACGTTTTGTTTTTGAATTAGTAATTGGTTGAGTTTAGATTCTATAAAACTCTTATCATTGTTTGAAAAATTTGGAAAGTTTTTCATACGTATAAGTTATTATTTGCCCTTAGTGCAATATGTATGGGGATATGTAGGGGATATGTGTACAACTAGTACACTCGGCTACGAAGGGCTTAGTATCGAAACAGGTACAAAGTCAGTTTTCAAATCGGCATACCTATCTGAATATTATTTAGCTTCAATTTCCCATTGTTTGGAATTAGTATTTATAAAATGCGAGAATGATTAGCATATAATCCTCCACACTATCTAAGGGCAGTTTGTCCTTCATATTATATATTTCGAAATTTAGATTAATATAAATATGTTGGGACATTATTACAGTGCCGTGGTAAACTACAAAGCTTGTGTTACGGATAACAGATAGCTGATATACTACATATATAAGTTTAAATATATACATATTATAAATATAAACACTATTAGGGCTGGTCTCATTAGTGGTCTTATTGCTTTTACTACTTTTCTGACAGTAGAGTGGATAATGAGAACAACACCTTAGTGATTTGGTCTACTTCGGCAGACTTAAGAAATACCACAGGACCGTGATCTAGGACCTTGAGCCGCTTCAATAGGCTAGCACTGCCAATATAAAAAAATAATATTGTAAAATATATAAATACAAATATATTACTTCAAAATATGTCGAATGAAATAAAAGTGCACGGGGAAATCCAGAGCAAGCCATTAAGTACAAACTTCACAAACCTTGATAAGTTAACGATATAATTAAAATACGAAAGCTCCTCATAAAATACTTTTACTAATAAAACTACATCTTACGCTACAATTCCTTAGTTTAAGTATAGTTAATAGGCGATAAGAAAGCTATGATGGCGATAATAATCAGTGAGTACGGTTGGAATCGTAAAATCGATATAAATCTTGTAAGCACCAATTGTTATCGATAACGTATCGATACAAGGATATTAAGTTTCATTTGAGCTTTATTACTAGATCATTAGATAAAGAGGATTGTTTTTATATTTTTTTATGAATTTATTTAATTTGATTTAATATCAAATTCGATATATTATTGAGTAAAGCTAAATTCGAGTACTTCACAGATTAATCACGAAATCTAAGAGAGTGTTATTAATTGTATAAACTAAGACGGAAACGGAAGTCGCCAGGCGGCGTAGTAAACTTTTTATTTTTAGAACGTTTTGTGTAGATGTTCGTTTTTATAAATTATTTTTAGTATTCTTCTAAAAGGAACTTGAAATATTTAATTTTTATTTAACTACCAATTCAAGATTTAAAAATTAACTAATTCATTTAAAATAAATCAAATTGACCTCAAAACATAAAAAAACGAAACGATGCACAAAATGTATTGCTTGTATAATTGCCTAGTATTTTACTGTAAGAAAAATCTCTCATCTCTGATAAAATTAGAAGTTTTTTACATTTATTGATAGGAGTGTGGACTAACAACATAATATATACCTATAATAAATAAATATGTTGGGACATTATTACACATAGCGCCGTCTAGTTCCGTGGTAAGCTACGGAGCATGTGTTACGGATACCAGATAACTGATGTACTACATATATAAGTTTAAATACAACCATTTTATAAATATAAACACGCATGACTGGAGTACAAACATCCAGACTCGGACCCGCGACCGCTGGTGCAAGAAAGGAGGGTCACTACAAACTGCGCCAATTTAATTAAACTAACTAATAACTATTTATCAAAGTTGTTTGAAAATACAATTTTGCTAAAAACTTTATATTTTTCTAAAAAATCTTCAAAACTCGTGTAGAAAAGCGTAAGCTAAGTTCATTAAACTTAAAGATTTGGCCCCACAAATAAATAAGAGAGCCAAATGAACTGTCAGTCACGAAGAGTAAATGACGTAATCGTTTGTTTCCAAATTTTAATACAAAGCGGGCAACGAATGGCGAATTTAATTAATATTGAATTATGAAAACAAATGAATAAATTAATACGAAGTAATGTAAGGTCGGTTGCCTCGAGAGGAAATAAAATTTCCTTTTTTTGGTTCCGCCGTCATTAAAATTTAATTATATAATGAAGTAAGCGTGCTTAAACACAGCCAAATGTTACATTATGTACGAGTATGTACATAATGTATATGTAAAGACCAGATAGATATTTTTTGGCTTATGAATACTTGTTAGATTTACGCGTATATTTGTCATTTTATCACTATCACAATTTTTTAAATTTAGTATTCGAAACTTAGCGAGAAAATTATTTTGAACAATTTCGAAAGTCATTTTAGCTATTTTTTACTATTTATTATATGACGTGATGTCATGTTTTATTGCTAATTGTTCATATATAACTATAATCTTATGTATGCAAACTATAAAAATATAAAGAAATAATTATTCGAGTCCTACAGACGGTATTTTTTTTACATATTAATAAGAGCACTCCTAAGGAAAATTTGATTCATATACTTAAATTATTAAAATCAGTTCGAAAATCTCTCTTTTTTTCTCTTTTAAATTAGCTAATAAAATAGCTTTAATATTAGTTTTATTATGAAATATCATACGATAACCAGTGGACTCAAGCTTATTTTCGAATTGGTTTCGTTTGGTCCTCTTTGTTTCACCATACACCAACTTCGTATTTCGATTAGGGGAGCCGTTATAATCATGTTTTGTAACATGCTTTACATTGTGTTCATAATATTATCATTCTGGTAAACCAAATTGATTTTCAGTTGATAATATTTGTCAAAATCTTAAGTAGTCACCATTTGAAATAATAATAATTTATATATCAAATATCTTTCTTCTGTCAATACATGGGTAAAATCTAAAGATTCATATTATGATCCAAATAAATAATTTCATAATCAAGCTTGATATTATAAACACCCATGAATAGAGTACAAACATTCGCCCAACAAATGAATGCACCCAGCTGGATTCGAACCTACGACCGCTTGCACAGCTTGTAGGAAACTATAAATTGAACCAAACGTGTTATCATTGTAAATAAAGTTCAATATTAAGTTCAAATTGGTAATAAAGTTCAATATAATATGTAAAAATTAACAAAAACGCTAAAAATCACAATATTCAAGACAACTTTTCAGAGGTTTCATTTGGCGTAAATTAATTTGTAAACGGGGCTTTTGCTTTGTACTAGTTTCCGTAGAATTTTACGGTCGAGTTATCTTAGAAAATTAGTACTATGTAATAGCTTTTGGTACTCTCGTCCGACCTCTAACAGTGAAACTGGTGAATACCGAAATATTTCAATACACACGTTACCTCACCTTTTGAACTTGACTCTTTTAATATACACTAATTTTGTATGAGAATGATTATTTTAATGAACTTAAGAGCTTCAAGAAAGCACCTATTAGGTACTAGTAAAATATAATAGGACGGACATCTTGCTATCAAAATACTAAATTTGATCAATTCAGTTCAGTGGTTTTCTCGTTAGGCGATAATAATGTCCATTTCAATAGACTAGAAAATATTTAATATAGATTTCACTACGTTCGAACTTTTTTATACGTATAGATGTAGCATTATCTACAAGGACTGTCACATCTAAAGTGACTATATAATGGACGCAGACTTTTCTGTTTTCATTTATAATGTTTTTATATGCTATAGAATAAAATAGTCTCAATGCCTACGTTTTTATTAATAAATAAACTTTTCTTTTATTTGACAGAATGAGCTTAGAAATTTTTCTTTGCGAACATTTTGGCAAAATGAGGAATGATACATCGTTGGATCAAATGATCTAACGTCTTGTAACTTTAATATATAAAGTAAAAGTACTAAAGTATTATAATGTCTTTAGTAGTTTTTAACGAACCTTTAAAGCATGATGATGAAACAAAAAGACCTGGGTTCGAGTATCGGCCAAGGGCCATGTACCTTCATAGGTTTTCAAACAAGTAAAACTAAAAAAAAATAATAATTTATTTTTAGTTCGTACTATCCGTTGGAATACTTAATGCTACAAGGTGCTCGTTTATTAATAGCACAAATAAGGTAAGGTGATTTTTTGTGAAGCGGTGAAAGTTTAGCTGTTGGTGTCAAGTGACATTTATGAGGGTGTCGCTTAATACTATGTTGTAGGTCAATCGAAAAATCCCATTAAAAATGTCCTTATTTTGTTAAATTTACTAGTAACTTACCCTTGCTCTACTCTAGTACCCTACGTTCCTCTTTTAACGGTTAGTATAGTATTAGTATGTATAGCATATATTTCTAAAAGTCGGGATATCTTTGCTCAGTAAACGTCATCTATGTGTCAAACTAAATTTTATCAAAACCAGTCTAGAGGTTTTCATGATGCGGTCACAAACAGATAGACGAAAATTCTAAAACATTAGATTATATATCGATAATAATTACTATTTCAATAAGATTTTCCATTTTGCGAAAATTAATTATCGTAAAAATTCTTCTTCGTTAGAATATCATAATATATATAAATATATTTAGTAAATACATCAAACTCCTAGCAAGTACACCGCCCATCACTTCTATGATCTATCACAATTTTCTTTTGTAGTTGGTTGCCTGGAAGAGATCGCTTCAAGCGATAAAGCCTGCTGTGCATCTTAGTAATTATGTTTATTTTAATTATTATGTTATATTTTTCTGTTAATGTAAAATAAATGGTATTATTATTATTATTATATTTATTAGGAAGGGATTATCACACGAATATGAGAGTAAAATAATAAAATAAAAGAAAAATATGACGTGGACAGAGCTGCCAGAAAATGCTTGTCCACTTTACCTGTAATCATCTGTTTCAATGAATACGTAATAACTAATATGTTATTTAAATTTACGACGGTTTCTAAATTTTTCTTACTTATGTATAGTAGAGATTGCAGCATTCATTAGAACATAAACTTAAAACTTTGTTAGTACTTACTGATACATACATTACATGTGAACTTATTTTTGTTTATTTAAATATGTTTATTACTTCTTCGTTTATATCTTTTCATAATTTTTTTAAATACCTACAAAAGAAAAAAATATACATAAATACGCTACGTTCTAAAATAATGTAACTTTTGTTTTTTGACAGTCATTAACTTCGTCTTATTTCACAAAAAGGTTTAAAGTTAAGCGTTGCTAATACTTAAATAATACTGAAAAGTATAATTCACTAAAAGCTTACCTTCAGTACTTTACATTTTCAGGCAGCTTCTTTCAGTTACAGATATTATTAACTTGAGTTAAAATTTAAAGAGTCCATTATTTCTAGTACAAAATGTCTTTGGAGAGTTTTGTGAAAGTACATAATTACATGAATGACGGCAACACGGTGCCCTTGTAGACAGCCCTCGTTAGGGTGAAAATATTTTTCATTATACATGTAACTTGATGGTGAAATTCGTCAAAGGACCTACCTCAACCTTAAAAGTGTTTTAAATTATTTTCGGTAAGCTTTTATTACGTATATTAAAAGTTAAATTTAAGCAAGATTTGCCACGTAACGTAAAATATTCCGTTTCATTTACAAAGTTTTAAATGAAAAAGCAAGTTTGGTAAATTCTACTAGATTGTCGTACTAATCGAATAGATTACTTATTGGTAATTGTCACATTTTTTGCTTTCTTGTTTCAAATGCTTCACCGCGAACATAGTAACGTTAAAACGAGCTTTTAATGTCTCAAAAGTTATAGAGCCAAAATAAAACTGCAAAAAATACAAGAAGGTGCTTGGAGTTTTATTTCATCTACACTAATATTATAAAGAGGAAAGATTTGATTGTTTGTTTGTTTGAATTTAATAGGCTCCGAAACTACTGGAACGATTTAAAAAAATCTTTTACCATTATAATTCCTACATTATCCTTGATGAACATAGGCTTTATTTAATACTAGCGGAACCCACGGCTTCGCTCGCGCTAGATCTAGGCAAGAACCCGAGCGATGCGAGGGTGAGTCGTATGTAATAAATGGCTTACACTTTGGATTTATCGTGCTTAAGTATTGATTGCTTATAAAAATATCTAGCAGAATTCTGCAAAATATGTCATAGGTAACTAAATAACTATTTTTAATGGTTGTTTAATTATAACCATTAAAACATAGAAATAAATAAAATTAGGTACTTCACCAGATCCTCAAAGTACCAACTGTATCTGATGTGGACCGCTTAGTGGCATACCAACTAAGCGTTCCCGTGCTTCGGAGAGCACGTTAAGCCATTGGCACGGGATTTTATTAATGGCAATCGTTATGCCGCCAGATGTCTATAGGTGACCTGAACGGTTTTGATACTAGAGATGGCATACTAGTCATTTATATT
This sequence comes from Boloria selene, assembly GCA_905231865.2. NCBI lineage: Eukaryota > Metazoa > Arthropoda > Insecta > Lepidoptera > Nymphalidae > Boloria > Boloria selene. Next base: position 4,237,359 of record HG993157.1, read on the forward strand.
ATATCATAAATAGTTTCAATTGTAAAAGGCAAACGATAATGAATAAGTGAAAAACTATTTGAGTTTATCGCAAACAGACAGACACACATACAGGCGCGGCGGAGGACTTTGTTTTTAACCGACTTCAAACCTATCAATAGGTTGCGCATACAAAAAATATATGTGTGTGTACCAGAGTACACAGGTAAGAAGTGAAACTTTTTTACGACATATCATTTTTCTACTTCTACTTTGCAACTTCACGAAAATGGGGTAGATAAGGCTTAAGCCTTAAGAAAAACATTTTTTCCGTATTAAATTAAAGCTATTTTATTATTATAGACATGCATACAATTAATGAGTAATTTATTTTATCATTGTTCTTATTATAATATCATTGCTCTTGTTGTATTTTTACATTGCTACAAAATTTCTCCCATATGTCGATAAAGAAGTTTCATCAAAAAGCAACATGGCGCGTAACCGAAAAACGTGACGATTTTTCTACAAAATTTCTCCCATACGTCGATATTCGATAAAGAAGTTTCACTTCAATAATAGTAATTTATTAATATTAAAGGTATTAGGTTTGCAAGAGGTGTAATAAATTAAATCTTTATTAAGTTATTTTAAGCTTCTTAGTTTTTGAAGTAGGTTTTTTTAATATAATATCTAGCCTTCTGTATACCTATATAATATTTGCATTTCCCGCGGCTCCGCCTGCGATATATAAACCGGAATGCAAGCTTTTATATTTTACATATACTAAAACCTTCACGGAAACACGCTACATCCTGTGAAATAAGCTCCATGTCTATCCGTTTTGTAGTTTTTGCAGTTAGAGAAAGCAACAAAAGCGCTCGCCATTTATTAGAATAGAGATATACTACACTACCTACAATTTTTATTACTAGGTAACGGTAATACACACATTACCTATCTATAGGTAGTTTCATGATAAGTAAAGTCAAAAGTCATTTAAATAAATCCACCTGTTTGAGTATGAGGAATAAACAAACTTACATAAGCTCTCAGATCAACAAACTTTCGCAATTACTAGTATTTATAGTGATGAGTTATTACTTACATGATACTGGCGTTTACTTGCTTCTTTACACGTATATTTACATATGCATAAGTGTATATAGTAAAACTAAATGACAAAATAAACACTTTTTACAGTGGAAATCATGTAAGAAAAACAGTTTATTTTTAAATTGTTTTTACGACCTGTCTTTTCTAGCTATTCTAAAATGATAAAGCAATATTAATATGTTATAATTAAAATACAATGACTTTGTTTTTGAAAGCTATGATCATCATAGGTATCCATCATCGGAGAAGCTCTAGTCAGAATTAAGGCTGATCTCTTCTACTCGTTATTAATTATTAGTCTTAAAATATGTATTAATAAATCTACAAACAAATTAGGCAAAATTAACAAAAAAAAAGGGAAAAATACGTAAAACTAATATACGAACTTTGAAAGTTTTATTTGTTCTACATTAAAGTATTCCTTCAAGAGGGCGGAAGTCACGGAGATTATCCAAATAAAAGAAGCTTTCAAAATTGTTGTTGACGTAAAAAGTAAATTCTTCGGTTACCAACCGTGACGTAAGGCAGTTATCGATGTAAGAACTTTGCGCTTGTGCAAGGTCAGTGGTGTAGTATAGTTAAATTTGTAAGATTAAACACTGCTTATAAGTTAAATAGGCTGTGTATGGCTAATGTTGTTAGTGAATTTTTTGCCGATACGATAATTTTGGTCTGGGTATTTTCACTACATAGTATAAAACAAAGTCGCTTCCCGCTGTCTGTCTGTCCCTATGAATGCTTAGATCATTAAAACTACGCAATGGATTTTTATGCGGTTTTTTTAATAGATAGTGATTTTAGAGAAAGGTTTATATGTATAATACACTAGTGGAACTCGCGGCTACGCTCGCGCTAGATCTAGGGACGAACCCGAGTGAAGCGAGGGTGAGTCGCTAGTTATGTATAAGTAGTTGTAAATATTTCAAGGGTGTTAAACTTCAAGGGTAATTTCAAATAAAATTTCACTAAGAATGGATGATTTATTTTTAAATACCTATATTGTCAAAATTAATTTATAGTCAACCGCTTGCAGTAAAATTGAGACTTTTTTAAACTATTTGTGATTTGTTTCTATTGCACCTTAAACTTACCCTTTAAAAATAATTTACTACAATACAATTTTTCCATAATCTCATCTAATAATGGCAAAATAATGGCTGCATCTAAAATTTTATCTATACTACAGTTGCACCTGTGATGAATCAAAAAAAGCTTGATCGGCAAGTGACATCAGTGGGAAAGGGATAGCTAGTTTATTACCTAAGTAAGAAAAGGACAGATACATGGTCAATCAAGTTCAATTACGTGTTGCAGGATCCAGTATCCCAACAATAGTTATTATTATTTTCTTGGAAGGTTCTTTTGATAGTGGGTGTATTGTTGCAGTCTTCAACAGTGTTTATTTATTCAACCATTGGTCTGTCGATGAACTATAATCACTACATAGTATAAAACAAAGTCGCTTTCTCTGTCCCCATATCCCTATGTATGCTTAAATCTTTAAAACTACGCTACGGATTTTGATGCGGTTTCTTTTAATAGATAGAGTGATTCAAGAGGAAGGTTTATATGCATAACTAGCGGATCCCACGGCTTTGCCTGTGCTAAATCTAGGGAAGAGCTCGAGCGAAGCGAGGGCTAGTCGCTAGTTTTATATTATATTGCACATAAAAACACTATAGCAACACTATGTATTAAAGGCTAAGATCGTCTTATCTAAACAGAGATTACTTCTAGACACATCAACTAGTAAGATTAGTGAAAGAAAGTTTATATGTATTATGTATAGCTTTCTTAGACTTTTATTTATTACTCCAAAACAGATTTGTATGGTAATTTGTATACACTGCTATATAATGTTTTTCTTACAATTGAATCTTAGAGTGTTTTATTTGATTTTTGTAATTAGTATTTCAATTTGATTTTCCATAACTTATTTAATGTACAGATTCGAGTCCCTTAGTTTATTATACTATTAATTTTATTAACTTTAGGTACCGATGAATTATTTCATTATTCAATAAATAGTTAAATAAAGTTTAAATTAACTTCCTATAAGGTTTTAAAGGTCAAGCATTTAGAAATTTAATGCTATATAACCGTAATTTTAATAACGATTTAAATAGATATAATCGAAAAGTCAAAAAGTCAACTAGTAAGTTAGTGAAAGAAAGTTTGTGTATAGCTTTCTTAAACTTTTTTATTACTTCTTATTCTTTATGCTTAACAGATTTGGATGACAATTCGTATACACTGCTATATAATTTTTTTCTTTACAATTGAATTTTAGAGTGTTTTATTAAATTTTTTAATATCATAAAAAGGCAGTCAAGATGCAAGTGTGTTATTTGTGTGTGTAACGTGTAATTTTGATTCACTTTGAAAGGCGTCATTATAGGAAAAGAATTTAAATCAATCTAGTTGCTCTAAATATTTATACGTACCGACAAACAAAAATGAACTGCATTATTTAATATTAGCATCTAGATGTCATATTTTAGTATCGAGTGAAATTACCAATATGAGTTTTATGTGTGATTAAGCTATCAAAGAGCTTTATGACATTTCTATAAATACGGCTATTTACAGCAATTATTAATAGAGCTTTTAGTTATCTATAACTTTATGAACGTGTATTTTATTATAAAATTTGTATAGTTTTGACAGTTTTATTTAATTTTCTTAAATAACATATACTACGAGTATAGATTGATATATAGAGAGAGTAAATCATTCTTTGTTTTCTCAAATAATATTAAAATAGATGAAGAAGTCTATCGAAAAGGATATGTGTTTTATTAAAAATGTTAATATTAATTAATCATTACTAACATTACCAACATTTACTTAAACTATCTCACAATATGAGCATTTTGTGGTACACTTTACTGATTAACTATCACGCCTGTAAATTTGTGCTTTAATATATAAAAAATAAACATTAACAATCGTTACCCGTTAAAAAAACTACGCGAGACCTCACAAAGCTTTTTGCTAGTAATAATATATTTTCATTATAAAATATCAAAATCATTTTTATAAAAGAAAACATATGTAGACGTACATGTCATCGTCTTATGGAAAAGCTTTCAACTGACTCCAGATATATTCCTTTATATTTTTACTAATTGAAGCAATTTTAATGAATGAGTATATCTCAAGGGTCTCAATTTAATTAAAAAAAGCCCTACAGGCGATAAATAATTAATTAAACGATTTTGTACGATTGTCTCTCTGAAATAAAGTTATTTTTTCTATAGCTTATTCACTAAAAAGGTAATTTAGACAACCAAAAACTTTCTAAATTGAACTTTAGTAAGCTAACAAAGTAAAAGCATGTTGTTATCAACAATGCATTTCACCCTAACTCAAAGTCAGAAATTTTCGTAGCGTATGTAATCAGTTTATTTAGTCAGACGAAAGCTCGATAGGGTATCTTTTCACGAAACCGTATAAACGAAGATTAGGGTACAGACTGAAATATATTGTGTTACAATACTTTGTTGTCTCAAGTAGGTGGAATTCTCAATAGAGCTTTTATTACTTGAACGTGTTAGAGCTTTTATAATGTAATATATAGTAAAAAGTTAGTGTCTAAGTCGGCTTATATGAATAAAATACTAGGCGTATATTATTTCGGGACTCGAGTTATTTGAAAAAAGATGTCGTATATAAGAAAGTTATGCTTAAATTTTTCTTTTGTAGGTTTATTTTCTTATAATTAGTCAGAAATGATAAAATTGGCTCAGCAAATGTGATATTTCGTCTTTTGGGACTATTCGCAAATTAACTTTGTGGTTCTATTAGTTTAGGTGCAAAGATTTTTAGTATAATAATTTTGCTCGGATTCGTTTTTTAGGTGTTTTGACCATTAGTATAGATTTTTCAGAAATGTGGTATTTTCTATGATCATATCAAGTTTCATCAAAATCTGTTTAGTGCTTTTCTCTGACGCGGTCAAAGACAGACAGACAAGCAGACAAACAGGAAGTCTAAAAGTTATAGTTTCGCTGTATAAAGTAATTAATATTTGAATTTGATTTTCCATAAATTATTTATTGTACAGATTCGAGTTCCTTAGAATTTTATTAACTCAGATGAATTATTTCATTATTCAATAAATAGTTAAATAAAGTTTAAATTAACTTATTACAAAGTTTCAAAGATCAAGCATTTAGAAAATTAATGCTGTATAACCGTAATTTTAATAATGTCTTAAATCGATATAACCGAAAAGTCAAAAAGTCGTCTCAAAGTGCCTTTACTTAAAATATCGTTTGCTCGTTCATTTTATATTTAATTTATGTACTTAAGCTAGTAATAAGTTGTTATCATAAGACTAGAATATTGAAATGCCTTTTCGTTTTATACATTCAAAAAAAACCGTCTCGAGGATGTGAAATAAGTACTACTCGTAGTAAGATTTATTTTAAAAATATTGTTTTTTCTTCCACAGAATAAAGACCGTACAGAAATATAAAGAAATATATTTACTCAAATATGTTAGAACATATGAAGTGTGTATTGACTGGAGTACAAATATTCTTGCTTCACAAATGAATGCCAACAAACGACGAACCGACGAACTCGAATCCGTGACCGCTCGAACAGCAAGTAGGGTGCAATAGTACTACAAACTGGGCAAAATATTTATTATTCATTTTTTCTTTATTTCGGAACGGCTTTTTTAATGAAATTTACTACACAAATAGAGTAGAAACTTATAACGTGCTGGGAAACTCGATCCACTTCGCTGGGCGTAAGGACTTTATTATTTTCATCCCATTCAAATCGCCCCCGCCGTTTTACAGATTAGCCGGAACAAACAAACCGACAGACAAAAACTTTAAAATTTGTTTTTTTATGTAAGTACCGTACATACTGTCATATGCATTTAGTGAAAATCAGTTAAATTGAAATTAAAAATAGACACTTGAATTTCATTTATATGATGTTTTGATGTAGGTGATTACTTTGGAATATTTTTATATACTAACATATAGAATTTTTGCTCCGATCGGAAATCGAATTGGCTACCATCATAATGAGTTATCGACATCCTTAAAAATAACACAATTTAAAAAACTCTCTAATTCAAATAATTGCTTGTTACAAGACGCTTAAATTAATGAATGAACGTCATAAGTTTTTGCTAAAGCCTTACTCAAGTGGAAATAATAGGAGTTAAAGGTCAACGGTGATTAGAAGAAAGATTTTAATAATACTTTGTGCACACTCATCTGAAGTATCAAAATTTTTCAAGTCTTGGACTATTTAAATAGATTGGTATATAAGAATTTTTCTTGCAGTGTTTTACCTTATACTAAGTTATACTGTAAAATATAAAAGTCTGTATATGTATACATATATATGTCCCACAGCTGGGCCTGCCGTCCTTCAATACGAGAGGTTTTGAGGCCATAGCCCACCACGCTGGCCTAGTACGTGTTGGCGGACTTCACATGTCTTTCGAAAACTTGCTAGGTTTTCTCAGATATGCAGATTTCCTCGCGATGTTTTCCTTCAAGTGGTAATCAGTAATTATGTTAGGAAAGATTCGTATATGAAAATGTAAGAGACGAGAACCTGATTTGAACCCACTTCCAGTTATCCATGCGAACGCATCATACAAAAAAGATTAACATGCGCGAATTATTCATCCATAACTGTTCTAAGAAATACTCCTCAAGTCTACTGAATCAAATGTAACCTACGACTCCTTTTCGTTATTAGAGCAGGTCTAATACTATATCTTTCTATGATAATTATTATCTAAAGAACGTAAACGATACTCGTTTAACATCAAGACATAGCTACCTGTCATATTTTTTGCCGCTAAGTGCTAAATCTCATTAAGAATGATTAATTATACTGAAGCAACGCTCCTTTGATAAATTTTCACAAGAAACATTACCGCCTTTCATATACCTGAATAATAAGTCGCTTGCTTGTTTTTATGTAATACCCTCAAAGCTTATGTACTGCTTTACAATTATTGTACAAAGTTACAGTCTACAAGTATTGTATATAACGAAAGTGATTTTTGTATAAGATAATTTTTCTTACATATTAAAATCAAATATTTAATAATTTATTTTTTAACAAAAATGAAAACCGACTTCAAAACGTTACAAATCGAAACTAAAAAGAAAAAAAAATAATTTTAATTACTTAGTTTACTACTTAAGAGTTGGTGAAAAAAATTTTGAAATCGGCGCAGAAATCGGTGAACATAGTACATAAAAAATATATACAGTGAAACATATAAGCTCCTCCTTTTTTGAAGTCGGTTAAAAAATAACTTTTATATCCTATTTAATAATAAACGAATATCCTTAATGGTTTCCTTTATTCTCACCATAACTAATATACTTATGTAGGAAGCTCTCTTATAGAGTGGTTAGACTGTATGTAATCCTTAAATCAGTGTTCGAGTTGAGTGTTTTTTTAATCCCTTCTTAAACTTCCTATTGCTGGACACAGATGTTATCAATACGAAAGGATCAGACCCAAGTCCACCATGCTGGCCAAGTGCATGGCGGACTTCACATTTATTTCGTAAACCTGCTAGGTTTTCTTCGTCATATCATCATCATCATCAGCCCTTTTTTAACGTCCCACAGCTGGGCACGGGCCTCCCTCAGTACGAGGGGGATCAGGCCTTAGTCCACCGCACTCGCCCCGTGCGTGTTGGCGGACTTCACATGTCTTTCAAAAAAATTGCTACGTTTATCTAAGACACGCAGGTTTCCTCACGATGTTGCCCTTCACCGTAAGACAAGTGGTAATCATGATAGAAAATGATTCGCACATGAAAATATCAGAGGTGCGAGATACGGATTTGAACCCGCATCACTCGGTTATTCAAGCGAGCGCGTTACCGCTGGGCTACCACTGCCTGACATGACATGTAAGCTTACATTATTTTCCTGAACTGTATCAGGCAGTGAAAATCATGATCGAAATAATTTGCACATATATACCAGAGGTGAGGGATTTATAAAATCACTTGGGTTTTAAAGCGAACGCATTATTCGGGCTACCAATGCTATTTATTCTACTAGTATTATACATACTCGTAAAGTTCTATTGAGAAGGTAAAAATTGAACTTAAAATAAATTCATAGACATTATTTCAGCTCTACATTCTAAGTGCTTATGTATGTATACGGAGGTCACGTTTCAAGTGCAATGTCGCGCAGTTACAAAAACTCAAAATAATTTCGCAAAAAAGTCCGAATATAAAGTTTTTTACAACTAGTGATTCATCCTTGCTCCGCTCGAGTTCTTCCCTAGATATATTTTATATTGATATATCTCAGAAATTATATATTGCATGCAGTATAAAGAATCTTAAATGTTTTTTCATTATAGACCGAAATCCTCTAACATAAATCAGAGCTCTTTTTTTACTTTATTTCTTTCTACTTTTTTTATTTTGGAAACCTGAAGGTTTGTGATTTGTATACATTTTATTATTATTTCATATAAGTTTTTACATTTAAGTAATCATATATGTACTTATTTATTACTTATTAGAAGAGAGTATTGCTACATTACTATATTTTACTATGAATCTTATGTATTGTCCCGGATAACCAGTTGTCATTATACCATAATTTTATCAAAATCAGGACAGTGGTTTTCTCATGATGTGGTAACAGACAGACAGACAAACAAAAATTCTAAGAACTATAGATTCGGTCTCTGTATCTTTATAAATGACTTTTCAAGTTTTATTATAATGCTATCAATAATCTTATATAAATAAAAATTATTGTTGCTAAGCGCAAAACTCGAGAATGGCTCGACAAATTCGGATTTTTTCTTTGCTATTTCCTTAAGGCACACGGAAGGTTTTAATAATAAAAAAAAATAAAATTCAAAGTTTGTAAAAATTTATACTAACCGTACCTACCTCTAGTGTATAATAATAATAATATTATGTATGTAAAATATCAAAACACGTCTTTTAAGTGTCATAAATTGTAAAAAATAGTAAAGTTAATGATGTATATATTTATACATACTCAATTTTATAGTTTTACGTGTGAAAATACAGCTACAGCGTGAATCCATCAATAAAAACTTTATATGCGTCTAGTAACGATACAATCGTACGTGGAATGAAAAATTCATACAAAAATACAGAACGCAATATTCGAACCCTTCATATCGCCCTGAGTGCCAATTAGGCAGGTAATACTCACTCAGAATACGTAGATATGACAATACTTTTGAAACGGTCTAAATACTTGTTATTGAAGTGAAACTTCTTTAGAATCGATGTGATTTCAAACTCGATGAAACGAAAAAATAAGTCCATAGTACCAGGCGCTCAGAGACGGGGAAGAGTTAGCCTTAATTTAAATTCAAGTTTTACTTCTGACATGTGTACTTTGTACACACGCATTTTTTTTATTGCTTCATCTTTTTATTGTTGTGCAAAGATAAATAGGTGCCTAATGATTTTTCCTCGAGCTCTCTGGTTTTTGCGATTGTCTAGAGAATGCCAGTTGTTTGGTTGTTAGAAAGGTACGTATATTTAATACATAAAAATATCTTTTTTTTTGAAAAAACGAATGTGAGTTGGTTTTAAAAAAGTTTTTATCTACCATACTATTTAAATTTTGACAAGAACTTACAGATATGTATGCATATTTCTTTACGAAGATCACTAATTTACTATATTGTTGTTATTTGCAATAATTAGCCGAATAAAGAGTTTAATTTTTTCATTGACTCTTGTTCTACTTTTATCGATTTAAAAATATACACTACACAATTGAATCTGGTTCTTCAAGTACAGTTATTAAAAATATCTTTACATCTCCTTTACAAATGCAGATATACAGGTATTTATAAGGCTCAAGGACACACGTTTCATTCACAAGGAATGTCGAACTATCGGAATAATGCACTACAGTAACAATTATACATGTTGCGGGTTCGATTATTACTAATGAATGTAGCTGTATAGTATATTAAAAATTATAATTTCATTTTTATGTATGTATTTAGGCTAATTTTTAGACCCTATTGATAAAACATAGATCATATATTGAATAATGTTCCTAGGAAAAGCTGCAGCTCCTAATTTTGAGTACATTTTTCTTATGTAAAATTTGGTTTATAAATAATAATAAAGAACTCTACGAAGTACGTGCGTGCGTGCTACTTTATTTATTATTCATTCATGCTGAATTTTGACGAAATTAAAGAAATATAGACCTGTAACATACTACCCTCAGCGAGAAACTGTTCGTCCTTTTTTTGCGGTGATACAGGATCGCAGACCACATAGCCAAGGGTTTTTTCCACAGTCCAGTTTGCTGTCTGAATTACCTGGATCAACCCGCTTGGCTAACCGTCCACCGAAGCTGGCTTTCTTGTGCGTTTCTTGGCTTTGCGACCGGCTGGATTACCGCTCATAAGAGTGTGAGCGTTAGCTCTCAACTTCTCAATCAATCAATTAAACTAACTTAAAATAGAAGAATCTTAATAATTTATTTCTCATACTCAAGAAATAAGAATATTATATAAGTAGCTAATACACAAATTTCCTCTTAGAAAGAAGCACATTAAGTCAGCATTACTCTCGACTTAACTTGCAAGCAATGTCTTAATATTGCAAACTACTGCATTTCTAATTTTAAAAGTCAGACAAACTACAAAAACAAATAATTACGTTTTGCCAAGTTCACTGCGTCGAGTATTAATAGCTTCACTGTCTACAAGTTGGCCCAATACGCCAATGTTTGCCAAAGAAAAGTGTAGCTGAATTTTAATTTAAAATTTATTAAAATCAACTCTAGTTCCATGAACATTTTTATTTTACGTGTAAAATTGTATCTTTATAAGTATTAATCCTTTAATTAAAAATGTGTTTTATATTTTAATCAAACTTTTCTTTTATTTTATAAATATATTTTTGTTCTCGAAATTTGGATTTACGTGTAAGTTATGATTACATTCAACAGCTCAAATTAAATAAAAAAAGATCTTATTAAAAACGTACAAAAATAACAGTCATCAAAAGGTGAAAATCAAAATGCCCTTTTGGGGTATGAAATCCTAAAAATCAATGAAGTTTTAAACAAACATATTTTTTCATTATCTTCTTTTTTATTCATCATCTCATACTAGTTAATTATATTGTCCTATTTTTTACTAAAAAAATATAGCTGCGATGCATGCAAACACAAAATTGCTTTAATTATTTAATACTATTTTAGTATTTAATATCAATTATTTGTAATAATTAGCTATAGCTATAGATATGGCATCTATTTAATAACTATGTAGATGACGTAAATAACATTACATAAATAAATTACATAAAATTAATTATTTGTAATTACATTACATTTCCTAGAAATATATCTGATATACATAGTAAAATAAACATTTGGCTGCCATCTCTACTACTAGCTTTGGTCTGTTGGGCCAATGTGTAAAGTTATTATGGAAGTACTGCAGTGCGTGAGTGAGAGAGATAATTTATTACGTGCATTAGAATGAGATGCACATATGTCATAGAGTAAGTGCACATTGCATGCGTAAATAATGTAATGTGTATTGATGTTTGCTTAACGATTTGGTCGGGGTTTGCTTTTTATTTGCATTTTAAAATGAATGGAACTTTAATTTGACGGCGCGTTTTGGTTATGTAGAGTTTATTTGTTTAAAGTTGCACGATTTGAGTGTTATATATACTTAATTAATAAAAAATTGTTATGTATTGCTTTTTAATTATCAATAATCACTAATAAAAATCTGAGAATAGTTCATTATAATTTTCAAAGAATATTATCACTATAAAACCATAAGTTAACAATGACACCGTTATATTACATAACATAATATACTTATCTCTAAGTTACGTCTTTAAAATGAATAATCTATAAAATTAACAATTAAATATTAACAAAAATGAATTAAACGAATAAAATAATAAAAGCTTTTGTTCAGAGTAATATCAAATACAATGGAGAAGCTCTCATCATTAATACTTTCAATCATTCCAAGTTATCAGACGATTGTTTGTTTTGTATTGTTACTCTGTGACATAAGGGCGGGAAACCATTTCCACTCAGTACTTGCCCGGGCATCGTTCTATACGGTTGTTACGTCAATTGAATTTTGAATTTCGAATGTCGTGTTTGACGGACTAAAAACTTTTTTTAATTTATCAAATTAGTTTGATTGTTTGCGACCAGTTTGTGAAATGTGTGACCTTTTTGGATTTGATTAGATTTCGGTGAGTTTTTATAACTGTTCTATGGAATAATTAAAGAATGGAATGTTATTTATGATTTTTCTTTATTTTGTAATTTATATTGAATCTTTCTTTGTTTTTGTTTTTTGATTAATTAAATGACTTATATTATCATTTACTTTTAATAATAGGTTTATTTTAGCATTACATATGAATATCTATAGGAAAATCCTATATCCTTTTAAGGATATTTCCGCTTCTATTATGCTTATTATTCATAAAAATAATAGTTCACTTTCTTAATATCTTGAATAGTATTAAAAAAGGTGAAATTATCGCTAAATAATAAACATGCGTGACATAAACAGTTTATTTAACTGGCTTTGCGGAAGGTCAAAGCTCTTATACGACCTAAAGCTTTATACTATTTGTTTTGTTTTTAATTTAATAATTGAATTTTAGGTACTATATTAGCTATATTTCATTTATGATTATACAATATAACAAATTTTTACCTTTTTGTTTATTTTGAGGGCCTAAATAGTAACGTTTTTTCGGTATTTCTTAACTATTGTTAAACTTGGCTTATTTTTTTCAAGAAATTCTACAATCTAAGATTTTGAAGATTTGATTGATTTTGAAGATTACAGATTCTATTTTTAGAAATTAAGTGTATTAGGTAAACTATTTTATATACAATGTAGTAGGTATGTAAATATAAAATAAATTAAAAAAATTGTAATACATACAAATAAAACATATTATGTTATAAGTTTTTATTGACCGTGAGAACGAACTGCATTGCAACATCCTGGCTTAATATTGTACGAGTAGATGCGTAAAGGTGTATGCAGGTTTGTCCGCTTGCGCAGGACAGCAATAGCTTGGTAACCTTTTAAGGGTTATTAATTAGAACATTTTATTTACCCATTTAAGAACATAGTTCACTTGCAATGAGATTACAATTATAACTTAATATTATGATTAGATAAAAAAACATATAAGTACAAGTGAATTAGTTAAAAACAGCTTCTAAAATTTTTTTTAGTTTCAAATCAAATCAAATCAAATCAAAATATTTTATTCAGCATGAAAATTGTTACAATTTCTTACTGAACGTCATGAGTCTACCACCAGTTCGGAAAGAAGAAACCTCTGTCCTGAGAAGAACTGGCGAAAGAAACTCAGCGGGACTATTTTTAAATGCCGGGTTTATTATTTTTAAATGCTGGATTTATTTTTAAATGCCGGCAAAGACCTAGCATTTATTACATCATTTCATACCTTTACCTTTTAATCGCGTACCTAGCATGTCCTATATACGAGTACATGCAGTAGCGGATCCAGGGGGGGGGGGTAGTTCTAGGGGGCTCAAGCTAAAATTCAGCCGTTCAAGCCGCAGAGCGTGCCAAACAAGTATATATGTACATACATACGTGAAAAACATAATTCAACTTCTGGTGCAGTCGGATAAAAAAACGAGAGGCTAAGTTAGGTCCAGACACACCCCCCCCCCTAAAAGATAATCCTGGATCCGCCACTGAGTACATGCATTATGAGATCACGGGTTTGAGTCTTGGGTCAGCCCAAAGCGTTAACTGGATTTTGGGCTGTAGAGAGCTTTATCTCTCGCTGATCGTGTCAATTTGTCATCCTACTGGAGAAGGAAGTGATAGAAATAAAGAGTGCATTTGTGTTTACGCAATACTTGCCCACTATAATATCTCATGCAGTAGCTTAGACTTGCCGCTGTAGTACATATCAGTAAGATACTGCTACATCCTGTGTGTTCTGGGATCGGAAATTAAAGTGGCTCTCTCCTCTATAGATGTTTTATTGCTTTTGATTCACAAGAGTTAAGGCTCAATTCATACTAGAGCCATTAACGGTTCTTTTTAGTCTGAATTAAGTTTGGTAAAGTTATTTAAAACAAGTTTTCGAATTCGAATCACATTGCAATTTTTTTTTGTGTAAAAGTAAATAATGGACTAAGAGCGGATTGTGACCGGTCTATAGTGTGGATCGGGTTTTATTTTTTTTTATTTCTCAAAAAACGTAGGGTTAAATATGCACATTCTTTGCATCTCTAAGTTCGATCCTGACTTGATGTTGAAAAAAATTATCTTTTTATAAACGTAGGTATCTATATAATAATAGCTAAAACGTTAATATTCAAAATAAACTTGTAAATTCATAATTGAAAAACAATAACTATGATAACAATACTATTCAAAGTTATACAATTTAGTATCGATTTCCATCATATCATTTACCTGTCACTTGCAAAATTATTCGCTTTATAATAAAGGCTTGGTGATTAGTTTTCAATTTGAAATCTAATCTCTGTAAGTTAACAAATATGTAAACTTACTCATACATATTGATAACTATTATATATAGTATAGTATATAGCAGAAATAGTTTGTATATACATATATAGTATAGTATATAGTATAGTATAGTATATAGTAGAACTAGTTTGTATATCTGCTTATCACTCGGTATTAGCTGATAAGATTTAAAAAAATATATTAAATGGATTAATACAGCGGTAGCCCAATGGTAACGCTTGGATAACCGAGTGATGTAGGATCAAATTCTCTCTCGCAACTCTGATATTTTCATGTGTGGACCATCTGTAACATGATTACCACTTGCCTCATGGTTAAGGAAAACATCGTGAGGAAACCTGCATGTCTGAGAGAACCTAGCAAGTTTTCCAAAGACATATGAAGTTAATCCGCACTAGGCCAGCGCGGTGGACTATGGCCTGATCCCCATCGTATTGAAGGCAGGCCCTTGCCTAGCAGTGGGTACTTTAGGGTTAAAAGAGCTGAAACACAAACAAGTAACACATTAAATGGATTTAAGGGATTCAATCATTTTGAATTCAGCAACTCACTTTTTTAGTTCCCATATTGATAGGTATTTCTGTTATATTTTACTTACTAGAGAAAGCGATTTATATTAATTTATTTTACTATTTAAGGGAATACAAGTTTTATTAACATATTATTTTTCTTTCATTTGATTTTACATTTGATTAAAATATATGTACTTTAATTAAAATATAATTTTAGCCACACATTATTTTTTAAATAAATAATTTATGCGTTATTCAATAAGTTATTACATAGAGCTTTTAAGCTTAAAGCTTTAACTTATTACATTTTCTTATAGCCCTATTTATACAAGTATAGCCCTATGTAGACAAGGTATACTCAGTTACTGGTTATTAAAGAAGCCTATTAAGTGACCTCCAGAACACATTAACTGTTAAGTGAAGCTACAGTTAACTTGTTTTTTAAAATCCATCAGTTAAGTCTAGAATAATGTTTTTATTTTTGTTTGTAACGACTTATTCTAGATTCTTGTATTTCCTTAATACATTATTAGGTTTATTCGTATATTTGACCGTTATAAATGACACTATGTTTTTGTTTACAGGAAGGTACCTACTTTATTAACTTTTTAATAACTTTTACTTAGGTACCTTCTAATTTCAGTCTGTTCTTTTATTCTATAAGTTTTTTTTATGCTGTCATGTCATAGGAATGCAGTGTTGCTTTTAATTAGGGCATCATTTAGTCTAGTATTTGTCTTTTTTATTGTATGTCACCTACTTATGTATGGATGTATGCTCTGTTAGCAACCTAATAATAAATAAATAAATAAATAAATAAATAAATAAATAAATAAATAAATAAATAAATAAATAAATAAATAAATAAATAAATAAATAAATAAATAAATAAATAAATAAATAAATAAATAAATAAATAAATAAATAAATAAATAAATAAATAAATAAATAAATAAATAAATAAATAAATAAATAAATAAATAAATAAATAAATAAATAAATAAATAAATAAATAAATAAATAAATAAATAAATAAATAAATAAATAAATAAATAAATAAATAAATAAATAAATAAATAAATAAATAAATAAATAAATAAATAAATAAATAAATAAATAAATAAATAAATAAATAAATAAATAAATAAATAAATAAATAAATAAATAAATAAATAAATAAATAAATAAATAAATAAATAAATAAATAAATAAATAAATAAATAAATAAATAAATAAATAAATAAATAAATAAATAAATAAATAAATAAATAAATAAATAAATAAATAAATAAATAAATAAATAAATAAATAAATAAATAAATAAATAAATAAATAAATAAATAAATAAATAAATAAATAAATAAATAAATAAATAAATAAATAAATAAATAAATAAATAAATAAATAAATAAATAAATAAATAAATAAATAAATAAATAAATAAATAAATAAATAAATAAATAAATAAATAAATAAATAAATAAATAAATAAATAAATAAATAAATAAATAAATAAATAAATAAATAAATAAATAAATAAATAAATAAATAAATAAATAAATAAATAAATAAATAAATAAATAAATAAATAAATAAATAAATAAATAAATAAATAAATAAATAAATAAATAAATAAATAAATAAATAAATAAATAAATAAATAAATAAATAAATAAATAAATAAATAAATAAATAAATAAATAAATAAATAAATAAATAAATAAATAAATAAATAAATAAATAAATAAATAAATAAATAAATAAATAAATAAATAAATAAATAAATAAATAAATAAATAAATAAATAAATAAATAAATAAATAAATAAATAAATAAATAAATAAATAAATAAATAAATAAATAAATAAATAAATAAATAAATAAATAAATAAATAAATAAATAAATAAATAAATAAATAAATAAATAAATAAATAAATAAATAAATAAATAAATAAATAAATAAATAAATAAATAAATAAATAAATAAATAAATAAATAAATAAATAAATAAATAAATAAATAAATAAATAAATAAATAAATAAATAAATAAATAAATAAATAAATAAATAAATAAATAAATAAATAAATAAATAAATAAATAAATAAATAAATAAATAAATAAATAAATAAATAAATAAATAAATAAATAAATAAATAAATAAATAAATAAATAAATAAATAAATAAATAAATAAATAAATAAATAAATAAATAAATAAATAAATAAATAAATAAATAAATAAATAAATAAATAAATAAATAAATAAATAAATAAATAAATAAATAAATAAATAAATAAATAAATAAATAAATAAATAAATAAATAAATAAATAAATAAATAAATAAATAAATAAATAAATAAATAAATAAATAAATAAATAAATAAATAAATAAATAAATAAATAAATAAATAAATAAATAAATAAATAAATAAATAAATAAATAAATAAATAAATAAATAAATAAATAAATAAATAAATAAATAAATAAATAAATAAATAAATAAATAAATAAATAAATAAATAAATAAATAAATAAATAAATAAATAAATAAATAAATAAATAAATAAATAAATAAATAAATAAATAAATAAATAAATAAATAAATAAATAAATAAATAAATAAATAAATAAATAAATAAATAAATAAATAAATAAATAAATAAATAAACTATATTTTCATTCTTGTATTTTTATATTATTTATAATATTTTATACCGCTCTATTTTTATAGCAAATGTTTTATTAATAGTATGCGTATGCGCCAAGTTTTAGCCTATCTATGTACATCTAAATTTCATCAAAATTTATTCAGCCGTTTTAGCGTATGAGTACATTTTTTCACGTAGTATAAAAATATAATAAATATAATAGTTGAAAAAAAAATGCTTCAATCTTAGTAATGCCTGTGGCGTTACTAAGTGTGGCGTAACTAGCGACTGTTTATTTTTTTACTCCGAAAAAAAAATCTAAATTTATTTTTCTTTGTTAAAACATTGATTTCGTTTAAGTTTGCTAATGATCGCCCAGTGTTGAAAATTGACCATCTTATTTTTAAATGATATCATTAAAGCTCAATCACCTATTTATTTTACTTTATTTATTTATTAAACTACTAATTAAGCTTCAGATGTACATTATAAAGTGTAATAAAAAAATATTAGTAGTAGTCTAGTAGTAACGAGTTCTCTTGGGAATCCGAGTGAAGCGGGTTCGAATCTTAAGTCTTGAACCTATGTTGTTTTCCATTCATTTACAACATAATTACCACTTGCCTTACCGTAAAAAAACATCGTGAATAAACCTTCATATTTGAGAGAATTTGGCCCTACCGTATTGAAGGGATGCCTGTGGAATATTAAAAGGGCTGAATACTATAATTATTATAGTTTAGTTTTAGCCTGTGACTTCGCTAGCGTGATAAGAAAAATCGATAAGAAGTAGGCTAATCCTGGATTTCTTATTCGAATATCACTCAAATCCGTTTAGCCGTCACAAACTTGAACATGCAACAAACCCACTAACAAACTTACTTACAAACTTTCTCATGAACATTTCCCTTAAACACATATAAACTGTGTTGAGTATGGAAAGAATTGGACTTAGTTATGCGAAAATTCTATTAACCCATAATTTTTATAAGCTAAAGTTATTGCTACCATATTGATTTTAATTTATATATTATACAGTAAGAAGTGTTTTAAATTTATAAATACTAAAATAATTGCTAATTTAAAAAAATCACAATGAAAGTCGTAGGGAGTACATAATACACTAGTACATAATAACAAATTTATATGTATATATCTAAACAGATAAATACTGAAGTGCCTGCTTGTATCAACGTAATAACTTTTGCTAAATACGTATATAATAGTGCGTAGAACGTACTTTTAAGAAAAACACAATTTTTTGTCCTTTTTGTATGTCTGTTTGTTCATGCTTATTTCTGAAATGGCTTGTGAGATTTTGCTGATATTTTTACTGTCAGATAGCTGATTTTTTAAGGAGTAATTTGATCTACCTTTATTTAAAGAATTACAGTTCCGCTTAAAAAAAGGAAGAAAAAAGTGCACGCAAAGTTAAGATGAGTACATAATAGTTATAATCTATACTAATATTATAAAGAGGAAAACTTTGTTTGTATGTTTGTTTGTTTGTTTGTTTGTTTGTAATGAATAGGCTCAAAAACTACTGGACCGATTTCAAAAATTCTTTCACCATTCGAAAGCTACATTATCCACGAGTAACATAGGCTATATTTTATTTTGGAAAAAATAGGGTTCCGTAAGATATTTGGGTTTTTCGGACACAAGGTGTAAAAAATCAACCAGAAAAGTTACTTATTTTGCTTACACTGCCTAAACTATAAAAGATAGGACCTTAAAATGTTCTAATTAATTGT
This sequence comes from Boloria selene, assembly GCA_905231865.2. Taxonomy (NCBI): domain Eukaryota; kingdom Metazoa; phylum Arthropoda; class Insecta; order Lepidoptera; family Nymphalidae; genus Boloria; species Boloria selene. The sequence goes on from HG993157.1 coordinate 4,256,921, forward strand.
AGATATTATAAATATCTACAAAAAAGTCCGCGACACACTATTCCTATCTATGTCGAGTGAGGCACATCAACCATTTTTTTATTTAAAAATATTGAATTTTTTTGGACTACATTTAAACGCGTTTATTTTACTCATGCTATCAATCCTTATAAAAATAAATTATTTCATCACTAACTACAGTTTATGTAGATAATAATATTTGGTCTTTGAATGATAAAAATTGGACGTGCTATAGCAATGTTTGTATGAAATTTCTTCTTTTTTTGTGCTACAAACCTTTAACTTGATAGGGAGATAGTTAATAGTTAGTAAATGCCCGCAAAGAACGAATTTTGTGACAGGGCCGAATTAAGGAGGTCTAAGGGCTCTCGCCAGTTTGTATGAAAGTCCTTCACCTTATGTACTACAAACTTTAAATTTTGTGGAGAGGTAGTTATTATAAGTAGAAGACCTCTAAGAATTTAGAAAGGGTTTTTAACAGAGCCGGATTAAGGTAGTTTAGGGAGTCTCGCAAGTTTGTATGATGTTCCTCTATCTTTTTTGCTACAAACTTTAAAATTGGCAGATAGGTAGTTAATTGTTAGTAAACGTCTGCTAAGAACAAATTTGGCGACAGGGCCGGATTAAGAAGGTCCAAGGGCTCTCGCAAGTTTAATGAGTTCTAAGGGCTGTAGCAAGTTTCTATGTAAGTCCTTTATCTTTTGTGCTACTAACTTGAAATCTGGCGGGAAGATAATGAGTGGTCAGTAGACATCCGCTAAGAACGAAATTTGCGACAGGCTCTCATTATTTTGTATAATAGTCCTTCATTTTTTGTGTTACAAACTTTAATTTTAGCATGGAGGTAGGTAATAGTTAGGTGACGTCCGCAAAGAACAAATTTTGCAACGGGTCGAATCGAGGAGGTCTTAGGGCCATAGCAAGTTTGTATGAAAGTCTTCATCTTTTGTGCTACGAACTTTATATTTGGTACGAAGGTGTTTAATTGTTGGTAAAAGTACGCTAAAAACGTTTTTTTTCTATAGGGCCGGATTAAGATGGTGTTAAGGCTTCATAAGTTTTTGAGATACCTTCATTTTTTGTGCTACAAGTTTCAAATTTCGCACTGAGTTAGTAGATAACTTTTACGATATTACAAATCGGACACTCCATTCAAATGATATCACGAATTTAAAAATAATAATAATAAATTAACGCGCAGCACAGCGGGCAATGAGGAGAGGGACGGGGAGCCAAGAGCGGGAGAGGTAGCCGCGCCGCTCAGGAGTATATTAACGATGGGTTCTGAAATAGCTGGAGTAATTTTTGAGAATTTTCAGGCAATCTACAGATCATCTGATTGAGAGTGATCGAATAAAAATTAGTAGCGATTAAAAAAACGCGCGCGAAGCCGCGGGTACTGCTAGTAGTTTATAAAGAACCGGTAAGTTTGTAATCTTAACGCTTCCTTCAAAAATATATTTTTACCAACAAAATGTTTACAATATCGTTAGCGTGTCAGATAAAAAAGCTAAAATAGCATACATTCAATGAAAGGACTCGATTAACACACGATTTTCTATACAAAATCAATTCGGAGCCTAGCTTACCATTATAAGGCAACATAAAAAAGGTATAGTAGCACCTGTTGTTTAACTAACCCATTCCCATGGAGACCGAAACAAGTTTTGACGACAAAAAATAACCAAAAAACCTTTAGTCGAACTCAATGAAAGATTTGGGTAGCCTTTTTATATAAAAATGGGATTCATTTAGTTTTTGAATGCACCTGTATTTATTATTTTTATGAAATCACATTTTAAACAGAGTTTCTTTTGTGTTAGATATTTTTAAGTTTTTTTTTAATTCGATAAATAATAATGACTTTACCATAGTTATTGAAATGCCTATCTGATAAGTAAATTTTACTTATGAACTAATTTTTACTCTAATGTAAAATTTCGTTAATTTTTCGCATTTTCCCAGATTTAGAAAACAAAAACATTTCCCGCGGCTACGCGTTTTAAAGACCGGAAACCAAATTCCTTTAGAGTTGTGCGTATGGTATCTCGCAGAACTAACGCCAGCCCTTCCCGTTTTTGCAACATTTTTCATTGATTCTCCGCTCCTATTAGTCCTAGCGTGATATAATATAGCCTATAGCCTTCCTCAGTAAACGAACTATCCAACACAAAAAGAATTTTTCAAATCCAACTAATAGTTTTTGAGTTGAGTAGTTTTTGATAGGTACACTGATTAAACTCTGAACCTTATTCAAATTATTTATAGATAGAAAACTAACAATGTAAATATGAAAACTGACTTAATGTTATGATTTGCAATGAATATGAAACATTAATGTATACAATAATCAAAACTACATCAAAATCAATCTTGTCCCAACGTACATGAAATAAGATAGATGTGACACAATATTGATGGGACGATTTTGATTAAAATTGCAAAATTGGATGACAATTCATGCGTATTGTTCTGTCAATGTGACGTTTAATGTCATTCAAGGTACGGGCAATTTTATTGATGGGTTTTTGTATGGTATAATGCGACATAATCGATTCATCGCATGCAACATCAATTTATCGAATAAATAAATCTTTTCGAACGGATCCTTGTTCTTCAATATTCTAAATATAAAGTAAGCTATATTATTTGTTACTAGCGACTCGCCCTTACTTCGCTCGCGTTTGTCCCTAGGTCTGTGTTTTTAAACGAAACCTCAATCCTTTTAATTAAAATAACAGTAGCTCAAGTAGTTCGTTGTAACATCAATTATCAGCCAGTAAAAGTCCTGTCAAAATCTACAGTTTTAGAGATAAGGCGGTACAAACAGACAAACACACAGACAGACTTACATTAACAAATCGTGTTTTTCTTATATGTAGCATATATTTCACATGCATTTAAAAAATGATAAGATATTGACAAAGTAGCAGGTATAAAAGGATACAGTAAGGGCCAAGCAAATCGGGGTCAGCTCTCTAGTAACCTAATACTTGAAACTAATACGATAGTTTCTTGACATATTGCATAGTTTATTCGTGAATGTTCTAGAAGAATTATTATGAAAATAAGTCGAGAAATAGACTTATACAAGCATAGTGTAACAATTTCCATTAAAGAACGCGCTATGTGTTATAATTTATTGTTGTAATTATATGAAAAAAATATTTTCGATAATTTATATGAAATATAAAGAAAATTGTGGTATTATTACATACTGAACATCATTATAACAGATATTACTTTTTAAAATAATATGGGTACTACATTGTTGAAATAGCAGTCCTAATCATAATGTTCAATCTATACTGATACACAAAATTCGAGTATGTTTTTCTTTGTAACACCAACATAACAGCTTAATACTGTATAAATACAATGCTTAAGGAAAAACACTATTATTTACATTATGTCTATTTGTTCCCGCTTATCTCTGAAACGGGTGGACAGATTTTTATTGAACTATCACTGACAGATACCTGATGTTATAACTTATAAGGTGTAACTTAGGCTACTTTTATTTAAAAAAACGAATTAGGGCTCCGTTAAAATATTAAAACCTAGGATGTGTATTTCTAAGAGAACCTGATAAGTTCTCCAAGACCTGAAATATGCCAGATGTGAAGTAGTGGGACTTTAAAAATTGCTGAATATTCCTCTTTATACTCGTATTTTTGTATTGTATGTATGTAGATAAATATATAAAATGTATGTATTTAAAATGTTAATGCATAGTGTATAAACTATCTGGTATCCATAAGGTATTCCATTTGACGACACTTTTCTTTTCACTTCACTTTCTGCGCCAACAGTCGCGGGTTCGAGTCCCGCTTGTGGCATTCATTTGTTGAGCACGACTCCAGTCATGGGTGTTTATATTTATAATATGTATGAAAATTTACATAATATGAGTAGTATGTCAACTATCTGGTAACCATAGCTTACCACGGAACTAGATGGCGCTGTTGTAATAATGTCCCATAAAAAAAATATGACAAGCCTCGTAACTTACTATAGAACTAGATAGCGCTGTGTGTAATAATGTCCCAATATTTATATTTATTTACATAATATGTATTTACTATGACCCTTTTACCGTACCATTTATACATCTATTCTACGAATTCTTTTATAAACATACGCCATAATATTCCTGTCGAAGGTACATTTCATGCAAACAAAACAAAAACCATACTAAATCTGGAATATTCCATTTGAAAACGTTGTCTAAAAAGTAACATGTTTTAAATTAAGATGCTGTAGTGCATTTGGTATGCGTCTACTGAGAATTGTTGCACAGAATTTACGTTCTTTTTTACGACCCGACGGTAATCGGTAAATCTTCTATCCGTAGACAACAGATCGTTCGGATACAGATAAACAATACGAGTAAAACATAGATAAAATAAATGTTTTTAACTTTTTTATTGGCACCGATATTTTTAGATAAAAGGATTCATGTATTGTACGTAATGAGAATTGTTTTTAGAATTATTTTATCACTTGTGATAGAACAAGTAAGTGTATTTACTTATCTACATGTCATATTATTTTAATTTAATTTGTTCCTCATTTTAATAAAACGTAATAAAAACGTTAAATATTTATCTTTTTCGTTAAAGTTATTTTCTTTTTTTTAATAATATTCGCTGATACAAGTATATCACATATTTATAGTATTTTGAGTTATGATATTAACGTGATGGGACTTCTAATATATGTATGAAAATAACATTGTATAATGTTTTATACTCCAATTAAGTAGTACATGAATTTCTTTTATTATCAAAACGGTTGTAGCATGATGCGTATTTTAAAAGAATGTAGTACAGAATTGATTGATGTGCCGGACTTATCGATATATTATCAGTAGAGCAACTTTATTAACTCAGTGGAAGTAGCGAAAATTCGAAACATGACAACAAAAAAATATACTACTTAGAACACATACACTTGTTTAACTGCCTAAATAAAAATGTTAAACATGTCGAAATTATAAATATACTAGCGACTCGCCCTCGCTTCGCTTGGGCTTTTTCCTAGATTTAGCACAGGCAAAGCCGCGGGATCCGCTAGTTATGCATATAAACCTTTCTCTTGAATCACTCTATCTATTAAAAAAACCGCATCAAAATCCGTTGCGTAGTTTTAAAGATTTAAGCGTACATAGGGATATAGGGACAGAGAAAGCGACTTTGTTTTATACTATGTAGTGATTTCGGCTGATACTAGTAAACACTAAATATAATAAATGATTAAATCCCATAGAGATAAAAATGTGATTAGTAACAATTAGTTCACTTGTCTCGTGCATCTGTTGAATAGGATAATTTAAGCTCATTACCAAGATTTAGTTAGAAAAACTTTTGTGGCATTTTGCTGTTAATATAAGTTATATTTTCTGTCTGTGGCTTTGCTTTGCGATAAAGATAAAGCACAACGATAAATGGACAAAAATATTCTACAAAATAAGTTCTATGAACTTTATGGATAAATACTAAGAAATTGCGCTTTTCTCCAATCTCTTTAGTTTTTGCTTTTTGGATGATGGAATAAACGTTACACGTTACGTTATACATTTAGATAGGTCATTTTTTTAATTTTATTTTATAGTTTGATTATGTCGACACCACTTTATTAAGACAAATCATAAAATTGTTAAGAAATGTGTGTATAGCTGTGTTCTTATACGTCCACTCACTCTCACTACGCCCAAGTGCGCCCCTAGGTACCCTAGGTGTAACGGTTGAAATAAATTTATAAATAATAAATATGTTGGGACATGATCACGCACAACGCCATCTAGTTCCGTGGTAAGCTAGGAAGGAAGCTTGCGTCACGGATACCAGATAGTTGATATACTACATATATAAGTTATAAGTAAATACATATATATCATAAATATAAACACCATATTTATCCATAAAACCACATAATTACTTGTTTAAAAATAATGGATTTTCATATAACCTTTTTATCTCTTTTAGAAACATTTTCTTTGTAATACTGTGTAATTCAAAAGAAAAAAATACGCCATACCGCAAAAATTCTATTTAAAACTTTTTAATAATAATAATAATAAATAAATGAAATGAAGAATCAACAAAAGTATAGAACAAAATATCGAGGAAAATATAAAGTTACGTTCGAAAACTTTATAAGAAGTTCGTCTTGAATTTCTGGAATGGTTTGTTTTCTTTTAAGCTCGATAAGTATTTTCAGTTTTCTAGTAAATTATTTATTTATTGACTAATGCGCTTCCTTGCTTTACTCTGGTGGATTGTTTATTAGAAACAAAAACGAATTTGTTAGGGATAAAAAGAATAATATTCTATCTCTGTGCCAAATGTATAAATATGACAAATATATAGAAGAAATGAAAGTGGATTTTAATCAGAACTTATGTAAAATAGGTACAATTTCAGGTATAAGTACGTAATATGTAAAAAAATAAAAGATGTAACTATTCAAATAAAGTCATCTAATTAGGAAAAGAAGTTTAGTCACTATGAGCGGACAAACGAGGTTACAAACAGATCGAAAGTAACTAAAAAAATGTTGTATATTCTAATTAGGTACATTTATATATAGAAACTACTTTAAGGATTTATATTAATCTACACCAAAACAAAGTTTCGGTACATCCATACTTAGAATTATTATTATTTTTTATAATCGAACTAGCCTTTCGCGCGGCACCGCTCGCGTTCTAGAGGCTTTTGATTTTCAATCAAAAGAAATATTTTTCTCCTGTTTTTGCAACATATTTCATTAATGCTCTGCTCCTAAAAGCGTAGATTGATGTAATATAGCCTTCCTCGATAAACAGACTACCCACCACAAAATATAATTTTTTAATTCGAACCACTGTATTTACTGAGATAAGTGCGTTAAACCAACCACAACCAAACATCCCAACTAAGAAACAGACAAACAAACTCTTCAGCTTTATAATATTAGTATAGATAACAAAACACGATCTAGTAGTCTGCTCAAAATGGGGTCGCTTTTAGTCTTTATGTAACTCGTAGTCATAATATGGCTTAGTAACTAATGCAATTGCCAAGAATCACGGACATGACGAAATCATACGTTTTCTGTTTTTAAATTTTGCCTACGGTACCCTGATATAGATATTTTTATACAATGTAGTGCAAAAGTTACTCAAAATAAAATAAGTTCATCACTACATAGTATAAAACAAAGTCGCTTTCTCTGTCCCTATATCCCTATGTATGCTTATATCTTTAAAACTACGCAACGGATTTTGATGCGGTTTTCTTTAATAGATAGAGTGATTCAAGAGGATGATTTATATACATAACTAGCGGATCTCGCGGCTTTGCCTGTCCTAAATCTAGGGAAGAGCCCGAGCGAAGCGAGGGCGAGTTGCTAGTGAAATTATAAATGAAACTATCTTTTCGGATTTTGTCGCGGATTAATTATGATTTTTGGTTTCCGACGTTTCTAATGCTTTACAGCAATCATGGTCATCATCATGTCTAACCTGTAATCAAGCGTAAGAAAAGATAGTTTCATTTATAAAACCAAATATTCGCGTAAACCAAAGAAAGTATTGAGTTCATAAAAATTTAAAGTACTCGTAGGTGGTCTTAAAATAGAACACGTGTTAGTCTCTATACAATATCACGTTACGCAAATCATATCCTATACTAATTGCTAATTAAGCTCGTCTTCGTTATTAGATACGTTAATGCACCTGTGAATATGCAGTGTTTGCTTGAGATTATTGGAACGGAATACACGTAACTTGTATAATATATACTAATAAATATATGAGAATTATTAATTATTATTAAAATACTATACGATTACCGCGGCTCCGCCCGCGTTCTAATCACTATAAAAAATAGGAAAATTTTGCTAAATCTTAAAAAAACAAAAACTAAAAATTTGGTCTATAAATAAAAAATAAAAATCTGGAGAGGGCCACACTTATCACATAGGGGAATAAAAAATAGCCTACGACCTATCAGACCTACCAAATATACACAGTAAAATACATAAAAATCGGTCAGTTTCGGAGGAGTTCGATAACAAACACTGTGACACGAGATTTTTATATATGTATTAGAAGATGAGAGAGATAGATAGAGAGAGAGATAGAGAGAAAGAGAGAGAGAAAGAAGGAGAAGTGTAGTGAAATCTATATAATTATTATTGATACTGATGCCGTATATATATTTTTAATTTTTTCACCTGATTGTGTAACTGCCTTAATGTCTCTCTGAAAACGTATCACAATAAAATACCTGGACAGGTTTTGATTAAATGCTATAAAGTTAGCTAGTCTTTCTTATAAATGATTTTATTGACGTTCATATTTCGCTGAGTGGATTTCTTTAAATTTGAAATATATAAAAATTTTATAAATATATAATATAAATTTTACGTATTACTTATTTAATAATAGTTGTGGTGGCCCATTGGAAACGCGCTCGCTTGGAAAACCAAGTGAGCCGAACATAAGCCCAGGTCTTGATCTGAGATTTTCATGTGCGAATCATTTTTCAAGTTGATTACCACTAATACGGAAAATATTACCAAGATAATTTTATGTCTTGCTATAAGGTAATTTTTACTGCGGAAAAATATCTGCTACACTTTTTTTAACCTTGAGATTTGTATTTCCGCGTATCACTTGTCACGTATGTCAAATCATGTGATTATGTGGGGTTCAAGAAACCAGCCAGTACTAACCACTATAATCCAAGAGCCCATCTTCCGTCCAGGCTTCGTAGAAGCAGACCACACAGCAAAGGGGTTGCTCCACAGTCCACTCATCTATCAGCGAAGTACCTGAAGTAACCCGCATACTAGTGCGTGTTCGCGGACTGCACATGTCTTCCGAAAACTTGGTTATAGGTTTTCTCAGACATGCAGGTTTCCTCACGATGTTTTCCTTCACCGTAAGACAAGTGGTAATCATGATAGGAATGATTCGCATTTTCGATTCGAAAATATCAGAGGTGCGAGACCCGGATTTGAACCCGCATCACTCCGTTATCCAAGCGAGCGCGTTACTACCACTACCACTGTATCTACTAAAACTTTCTATACTAATCGTAAATTTTAGTTATAAAACTTTCAAATTACAATCATTGATTCTACCCCCTGTATTACATTCCCCTGTATTAAAAATAAAGATTTATAGACCATCTTCCTATATCAAAACATTTTTCTATGAAGAGAATAATTTCTATTGGAATTTTCACCCTCAGTTAAAGTATTTTAAACCAACCCCGAGAACGATTAAGAAAAACTTCTATTTACACGCGCAATTACTCAAATCGTTTCCTTTCAATAGCGGGTTTTGTCAAAGCCCCAGGCATCCCAAGAATTGAATGCACGTCCGTTCCAATAGCAAGGTGAGTATATGGATGCTGCAATTCGTTCATTTTGTTAATCTGTATTTATATAATAATACATAGGTATCTGTTAATTACACTAAATAATAAACATTATGTTATTTAAGAAATGCCAAAAATCAGAAAACAAGCCTATCTGTCCAATATATTTTATCCAAATCTGACTAGCCGTTTTCTTATTTGAGAAAAATTATTTAGTCTGTTTTAATACTTTCTTATAATAATACTTTCTTAGGTTTACGCGAATCAGTTTTAATCAACCATTTTTAGTAGTAGGTACCCACTAGAGTAGCAATACAATCATTTTTTTGAATTTAACATGGTTTAGCACCGCTATAAAAAATAGATGATAAAGTGTTGCTTTTTGGCCAATAAAATGGTATGTGTAGAAAGTGTGCGGAAAAAGAAATAAATCTATAAACCATAACATTTTCATACACAGAACTTTTTTAAATATAACTTCTAAAAAAAAATTTTATGAATACGTTTCTCATTCATACTGATAAGTCATAATATTTAGGTGAATGTAGTTCTGTTTTCCTTTTCACACTTAAACTGCTGAGCAGATTTTGCAAAGCCCTAGGACCTTTACCTGCTTTTCGCACGTAAGGCCGCGGGTAAAAGATAGTTAGCTTTATAAGGCAGAGAAACTTAGAGCTCAGGTTTAGGATTTAACAGTGACTAACAACGTTGTGGAGACTTCCCACGTCTAATACAGCACATTGTGATCGTACATCGATTGAAGCACCAATAAAAAAAAAACAAAATTATTGTCATCTTTGTCATACCGGAAGGAGATAGATAAAATAATCTAAGGCTAAGTTTTATTTAAATTAAGCTTAAAAAGCTTTATCTCAGCTCCTAATCCATCCGTTACGTAATAGAGCATAACTGTGATAATGATTATTACGTAACAGACATAAAGAAGAACAGACGTACATATATGTAGAAAATAAAGACAAACATACCATGTAGGCAGTCACTAATGAAGATGGAAATTTCCTTAAAACGCCCTAGAAATTAGACATTTTATGGGGTTTATATGACAGGTGTGTTAATTCGGCAACCTTTCCGCTTGGCTTATGGGCCAAACCTTTTGGGAGTTAGCAGATAATTGACAAATTTTACCAGATTTACTTAAAATATTACGCCGTGCTATATTTATTTTGTAATGTAAAGTTGAAATATAAACTCTTAAAATATTTGTATAATAGTGATTTGCTTCAAAGATTTTCCTTTGAAACAATATAATGTTTTATTTTTACATTTTAATCAATACATCAAGACGAACCTCTATATTAAATATTTTCTTAAAAAACGTTATTGAATTCGATATCGAAAAAGACACTGACTTTATAGCTTTTAGAATATTTGTCTGGAAGACTTAAGTACTGGAAAGATTTTGATTAAATTTGGTATGATAAAAGAAAAAAATATTTGAGCGAAAATATAGGAGTCTTTTTACTGTGGGAAATTATCTAATTTCTGAGAAAACTATACTAACCGTTAAAGCGTATCTATTGAGTAAGGACTAATCCGAGCGAAACAAGGATGAATCGCTAGTCTAATATAAATATTTTCTACTCACTACGAGGATTAATCACTACATAGTACAAAACAAAGTCGCTTTCTCTGTCCCTATATCGCTATGTATGCTTAAATCTTTAAAACTACGCAACGGATTTTGATGCGGTTTTTTTAATAGATAGAGTGATTCAAGGGGAAGGTTTATATGCATAACTAGCGGATCCCGCGGCTTTGCCTGTGCTAAATCTATGAAAAAGCCCAAGCGAAGCGAGGGCGAGTCGCTAGTTCAATATAAATACATTTTTCATATTAACATACTTGCTTATATTATTAATGAGAAGGTCTAACGTAAAGTAGTAGTTAATGTGTTAAAACCAAGTTAAGCCTGCGGGCTGGCAAGACTTAGTAGGACGTTTAGGTCTCCTTTATGTTTCCTTAATAGCTACACATAATTTACTAGGTAGCTTGACTGAATACATTTGCATGGAAATGTTTTGTTTTATTCTTGCTTTGAAATTGAAATTATGCTTAGCTTAATGCTATGTATTCTTAATTGTTTATCTATTGTTATTATACAATTTGTATAGAGCTTATGAAAGCTGGGGTGGTGAACTTTATTTGTAGGTAAATACGAGAGGTTTGTTTAAGGTTTTATTTAAATAAAATTTTAATTATATTAAGTATTCATTATAATATAATAATTATAATTAAAAAGACATATCCAGATAATTGAAAAATAATATCTATAAACATTAAAAACAATCGCTCTTTTTGATGATGAAGTATGTAAATTCATTCTGTATTTTCCTAGATTATATTATACCGAATAAACTGTTATAAGTAACTAGTGACTCACCCTTGCTTCGCTCGGGTTCGTCCCTATGTGCTTACAGACAATTTTAAAGTTTGTAGTACAAAAAATGAAGGACATTCATACACATTTGAGAGAGCCCTTAGACCTTCTTAATCCAACCCTGTCGCAAAATCCGTTCTTAGGGGATGTCTAAAAACTGTATACTACCTCCTTGCCAAATTTCATCTTTTTACGTCAAGCGGTTTACGATATTTCGTGATGAGTGAGTGAGTTAGTGACCTTTTGCTTGAGATATCTACTCGTATATACAACTAGCCTTTCCCGCGGCTCCGCTCGCGTTCTAAAGGCAGAAAGTAATAAAAAAAATCTCCCGTTTTTGTAAAATTTTTCATCGCTGGTCCGCTCCTCTTGCTCGTAGCGTGATGTAATATAGCCTATAGCCTTCCTCGATAAGCGGACTATCAAAGACTAAAAGAATTTTTCAATTCGGACCAGTAGTTTCTGAGATTAGCGCGTTCAAATAAACTCTTCAGATTTATAATATTAGTATAGATTATGGCTTAAGGCATTTATTTAAGCATTTTCTTTGACAATTTCTAGACCAACAAAACAACTAACATAACATGTAATGAACTTAAGTTATTTTACTATTAACTATGTATTACTAACCGCTACTCCAACCGAAGACATATTCGTAACCACATAGATGTGGTTGCAATAAAATAACTGTTATGATTCCGTTTCTGTAGCGCTTATGCGTTTTCTAGACCATATATCTTAAGTATCATGTTATTTTATTAAATATAATTCCATTTGAAACTTCCTTATATACAATATACATTCCTTTCAACGTTCTTTTAGTTTTATTATGAAATATGTATGTAAGATGTTATTTTAAAATGATTTGGTTAATGCCTTAAATTATCTAAGAAGATTTAATAGCTTATAATATAATATAGTTTTGTATTGTAAAAGAAATTCGTGAAACTATGCCTAAGAAAGCCAAACAAGTTTTCGAAGGACTAGTCACTAACTCGTAATTGGCCAGCGTTCCCTTCTGCCCACGCCCAGCAGTGGGAGTTTTAAAAGAACTGAATAAGTGTCTAATTTTAGAAATTTTATAAGCTTTTCAATTTTGAAAATAATTAGTAGGATCAGAAACCCAATAAAACCTAGACTAGTCGTTAATGTAAACATGTTCGCTGTAGGGAAATGAATTTACTGCCTCGTAAATAAGTATTGCCGTTCGAACTGACCCCATTGCACTAAGACTGTTAAAATATAATTATTATAATTATGTCTTAAGTAATATGACCACACCTTTTCCTTGCAAGCTTCCGTATTGGTGTGAAATTACGAGCTAAAATAATTATATGTACTGCGATTTTATGTGGAGTCGTAAAACAGCATCGTTTCATGTAATTGCTTGGTACAGAGCAAAATTAGACCCGTTAAGTAAGAACGTAATTTTAATTTTTTATGCCTTTAAACGTGCTAAACTATTGTATTCTGTTTTTTAATATTTGATTGGGCTTTTTGGATTATTTTAATATTTTTCCTAACTAAATAGACATAGACGAAATTAAAATTAAGGAAAGTATTAATATATTGCTTAAAAACTTTTAATGATCTATTGTAACTGCCAAAATTTCTTTGTGTGCATGTTTCTTGATACAACAAGCTACGCAGATTTTGATAAAACTTAGAACATAGACTAAATCTGACAGAGTGACATATACCTATTCTACATATATTTATTTGCCAATAGGTGGCACTACGCAAAATTCTAAACAATATACTTTCGATTTAAAATACATATGATCAAACAAATAAATGGCTAAGTCTTGATAGATTATATTACATGCGCGTGCAATGGAAATACCAGTTATAAAATATGCAATGTACAAATTCTATCTATACAGATAAATAAAATTAAAGTGTCTGTTTGTAATGTAAAATAATATATTTATGAATTTATCATATGGAATTTTATACTTCACTTATAAGAAAGCACAATTTGTAAAGTGTTTGCTTGCCTGTCTGTTTAATTTTCGGAAAATCTTCTAAATAAACCGGTTTTTTAACACGACATGTTTTGATGGGGCTTTGACTGCTAAGTAACTCATGTTAAGGAGTAACTATTGTAGAAAACTCTTAAAAAAATAACGGTTCATCTCAAAAATATTGAAATTAATGTATAGACTTCCGAGCGAAGCCAGGATAAGTCAGTAGTTGATAATAAAACTAGTAGTATTCATTTCACTTCAAAGTGACCATGAAGTTAGTTTCTATATTTACCACATACTGATGCGTTTCATAAACCACAAACCACATAGATCCATAAAAACTTGTTCATCCATCCGCTTTCGTAACGTATTTATCCTTTACCACAGTTTTAATTCGATACTCGATATCGAAATAGTAAATTGATTATCTAAAGAATATTTTAATCAATCTATTGTTGTATGCTTTAAATAAATCATTAATTTGACGACATGTTTGGCTCAGATTGTAGTGACTCTACTTGCCGTGCCAGTAGTCGTGGGTTCGAGTCCCGTAGGGGGTATTTAATTGTGTGATGAGCATGAATGTTTGTACCCCAGTAATGGGTGTTTATATTTACAATATGTATGTATTTAAAGTTATATAATATGTGTTGTGTATAAAATATCTGGCATTCATAACACAAGCCTCGTAGCTTACCACGGAACTAGACAAGCTTCATTTGAACTCAATATTTAAATGCGCTAGCGACTAGTATTAAAATAACGAAACTATGTAGTATAGTCATATAATATATTACTCGCGTTCGAGTACTGACAATTAATTAATTATACTTAAATAGGTTTTACAGTTAGGATCAAGTTATTGTTTCAAGGTTTTTTTAAATATAGAAAGAGCGCAATCGTAAAGATGAATGACTTGATAAGGTCAAAGATAATGGGTTCGATTCCGACCCTGTGTATAAAAAAACTTTATTTTAAGCTTCATATACATTAGTTATTTCAGAAAAGAGTTAAAAGCTTAATTACTTATATTAGTTTGTTATCTGTACTCAATATCTATAGGTATTAAGCGTTACTATTCCTGGTCTCTTACTCTAGTTGATATAATATAGCTAAAGAAGTTAAAGGTCCAGAGTTTAAGTGTTGGTCCAAGTTAACAAAAAACGTTGGGTTATCCTGTGAAATAATTAAGACGAGCTAAGTAAAAAGTGAGGTCATCTATACCTGTTTTGTACAAAGAGACTCTTGTGAGAGCGTTGGTTTTTCTTTGAACACGTTGGTCTTTAATTTAAACATTGTTTAATGGGACGATAATCTTATTTACCTAAGTTCCTACCAAATAGAAGTTAGCGAATATACATACACCTTATAACAAGCTATAATACGTAAGAGGTATTTTGTTTGATATCGGGCAGAAAATCCAGAGATTAGCGCGTCCAAATAAACTCTTCAACCTTTATAAACTAGTATAGACTAGTACAGATAATATTTTTTTCTACTTCAAAAACCATAGAATAAGTAGAAAAAAGTATTATTTGTGCTTTATTTTTATATTTATTCATGTATTTATGTGTAATAATAATTATCTTTTGAATTGGTGCAACCTTTTAAATCTAGTTTTTTACTAAGTTTCATCCAAATCTGCGCAGCCATTTCATCGTAAAAAAGTGACTAACATACACATTTATAATAGATAAAATGTTATAAGTAGTAGTTGCAATCATGGATAAACGAAGGTTTTATAGAGTTCAATATACTAAGATGTGTTGTGAACTTATCAAGTCAATAGACGAGGATGGTGCATGTACAGTATGATAAAAAAGTTATAAAATTAAAAATATAATATTTGTTTTCAAAGATATAATTGAAAGTAGACACTTTTATTTATATATTTGAATCTATACAGACGTTTAGACTATGGTGTTATTTAAAACATTATCTTGAATGTATACACTATACAGCCTTTAAATGTTATGACTGACAGACTTATAACGAGTCGCTTCGCTCGGGTCCGTCCCTGCGTTTTGCGCCACCGAAGCTACTCTCCTATCGTTGAACGTAAAATAATTGTTTTGGATCTGGTATTAAAAATAAAATATTATTATGGTTTCATTTCAATCTACGAACCAATCTACGAACCGTTCACTCAAAAAGATAGGTCATTGAATCAGTCAGTCAGTACCTTAAATGTAGGTACACATAAAGTTTACTTGTTTTCTTTTGCTAGGTGTATTGATATAAATTTATATTTATTATTAAGCCCCACACAAGTTTTATTCAGACTATTCCATACAACCGCAAACCATCAGTCATACCACTATCAGTTTTTTTTAAATATGTACTAATTAAAAAGATTAACATTTATTAGAACGAGCGAAGCGAGTTCTAACACATTCCCACAACCTGAGCATTTTGTGGTACACTTTGCCGAAAAACTATCATGCTTATAGATTTGTGCTTAAACATAGTAATTCATCTTTATATCTAGATGTATTATCTTTCAAAAAATATAATTTTATAACCATTAAAAAAATAACATTTACAACTAAGACTACGCGAGCCCTTACGAAGATGAGCTTTTTGCTAGTTTATAATAAGATGTACATTATATTAAAATACTTCATTACTAAGTAGCTTTAACTTTATTAAGTAATAAAAATAAGCTATATTTTATTTAATGAAAGACTATTAACTGATAATTGAAATGGAAAATTAAAGTAAATAATTGCAAATTTCATCCTCGACGATCATCCAACATACTTTATCGATACTAAATCTAAACGATACGAAAGGCTTAATCGATAGTCTATTTGTGAACATCCTGTATGGTCTGGATTAGCGGTCCACATCCGTTATACGTTACACCTGCCGTTGCGTTAATCTTATGTGAAGTTTAAATATTATGTTATATAAGGGTCAAATAATGAAAATTTATTTAGACTGGACTATTATTAAATATGAGACAGTGGTAGCTCAGCGGTAGCGCGCTCGCTTGGATAACTGAGTGATGCGTGTTAAAATCCGGGCCTCGCCCCTCTGATATATTTTCATGTGCGAATCATTTCTATCATGATTACCACTTGATCTCCTTTGAACTGAGGGAGGCCCGTGCCCAGCAGTGGGACGTTAAAAAAAAGACTGTTGACGATGATGATGATGATGATTATCATTAAATATAAGATAGTAAGAATGTTTTTTTGTTTGTTTATTTATTTGTTGAAACAGATTTAAAACGTGCAATTAAATGTAGTATGCAGATAGAATATCTAAATACCTGTATCTATTTAGGAAAAAAGCAAGCGAAGTCAGGATTTGTTACTAGTATTTAACCATTTTTACGTTCTAGTGGACGTGGATCTCATCAATACGAGACAAATAGTCATAGTCGTTCACGCTGGCCAAGTGAGGAATAGCAGTCATGTCTTTCGATTTCCTAACGATGTTTTCTTCTACCGTAAGGCAAGTAATCATGTTAGAAATGATGATAAACATGAATATATTAGAGATGCGAGATCTGGATTTGAACCTGCTTCACTCAGTTTCCCAAGCGAGCGTGTAACTACTGGGCTACCACTACCTCTACTTGTTTATTATACCCCCAATATATTTTATTACATACAATTTAAATTTATTATAACTAAATTTTTGCTTGTAATTAAATGAACACATAAAAGTGTAATTCATTTACACAGAATTTTTCGTACAGATTAAAAGCTAATAAAACGATACTTGCTTTTTCTCTATACATGACTGTTGCTTTACATGAGACTGCCGGGTAGAACTGTATAAAGGAAACCAGAAAACCTCATAGAAAATAGTGGTAGTGTAAGTAAGGCGTATTAAAATATAATAATTAGTAATAATAAAGTTTTTATTTTTTTGAAGTTAACTTTCCTTTTTGACGTCGTTTAAAAACATTTTTGAGTCAGTAGAGATTATTTTTTGACTGTCCACGTTGTGGTCAACGAATTGCCAAACTCGAATTAAAGTTCACCGGTCTTGGGTTCGAATACCTCTAGGGGTATTCATTCATGTGATAAGCACGAACGCTTATACGCCTTATAGTCATGGGTGTCTATATTCACAATATGTATGATACATATTAAATATTGTATGTGTGTATTATGCACTACACTAACTATGCTATGGTATATTTCACAAGCTCCTAGCTAACTTAGGAACTAGATGTGCTGCTGCTGATGGTACTGTGGTGGTAATGTCCCAAACTATTTATCTATTTAGTTATATTATTACTTATTCAATTTTTAATTTTGGTATTTTTATAAAAAAAATTATGTAAATTCTATTCAAACGAATAAGTTTTTTCCAAATTTTCAATAACTAATAAAAAAAATCACCTACAAATAGACAAACAAGCCTGAAATTGAATATTTGTAATATTGATAGAGATATAGCTTAAATTTTAAAAATATACCATAAAGAAAAAAAACAAAAGTGTGACTTTAATATTATTTCGTCGGCTTTAACAATTACAATGTAGTAATATATGGTGCATGAAACACGCCCTTCCCATATAAGAGCGTCTCAAGTATTTTATACTCGGAAATAAATCTGTGACTCGCCACCTGGCTTCGTGGAATGCAACCCTGCGATGTGTGGTACAAGTTGAAAGGATTCCAAACAAAAATATTCAATATTAAGCATAAATATCTAAATGAAACTATCTTTTCGGATTTTGTCGCGGATTTATTATGATTTTTGGTTCCCGACGTTTCGAATGCTTTACAGCAATCATGGTCACGGGAGAGACTAAGGTATTCGACGTCTCAGGGATGAGCCATAATAGCATAATAACATAGCTCATAAATATCTATATTAGTTTGTTTGTTGTTTGACGACACATGTGGCTCAGTTTGTACTGAGCCTACTTGCTGTGAGGTCGCGGGTTCGAGTCCCGCTGGGGGCATTCATTTGTTCAGCGTGAATGTTTGTACTCCTTAAATGGGTGTTTATATTTACAATATTATGTATTTTAAGTTATACATAATTAGCTAGATGGCGTCGTGTGTAATAATGTCTCAACATATTTATTTATTATTAATTTATAAAATAGTCTCTAAAACAGATAAATTGATTTTAAAACTTTTGTCAGTATTAAGCAGTCATAATCCTTAGTTTAAACAAAGTTAATAATATTATCGATATTTTTAATGCCGACTTAATAGCTTTGCTTAGATACATCTCTAAATGTTTCGCTTTAGATCATACTCTGTGAACTTAATTTCATCCAAAACCATGAAGAATAGGAATTAAAAACAAGCATAAGAGAAACGAAGAGAAGATTCTTCATTAAAATAAATTATGATGATAAATATGTATAACTAAAACGGAACTATGGGCAAAATCTACGCAATAAATGTAGAAAGAATTTATCTATTTGATAGAAAAATTATTTTATTCTTCGTAACTTATTTTGTTTGTACGTGTAGCAGGTGTCGCCCTATCGAAAGTTTGATTAAAACGCTACAATTGCAATATTACAAGTATTTTTTGTATATGGGAGCACTCTAATATATTAAATTGGCCTTTGAACGTTACCTACTATGGAGAAATTGAGATTTTTAATTAAAATATAAAGCATATTATGTATGAGGCAATTTTTTATGCGAAATTACGTTATCTTGTAATTAAATTTTAACAAATAGGTTTTTTGATTAATTACTTAGAACGCGAAGCGTACGTACTATACTCGTATTATGTCTAGTTAATTCATTTATTGTAGGTATATCCATGATATTTACTTTGCAATCAAGGCAGAAAATCGGAGAGAATACAAATAGAGAGATTTCTCCGTCCATTCTCTTCAGCTACAGTAAAAAAAACATTTGTTAGGTCGTTTATTTAACAGACTTCACAATTTGAATGAATAATAACAACTTTGTGGCTGGGAATTGATCTTGTGACCTCTTACTTGGGATATAAATAATTCAATTGCTCTATGATGGCCATTTTACAACTAAATCTCCTGAAACATAAGTTCGGATTAGTATTAGGCTTAAAACACTAACGACTAACTTAAATGCTAGCTTTAAAAGGGAGCTTTTTAGGAGTGAATTAATAAAGATAAATTTTTACATTAACTCTTCTCCCTTGCTATTAAGCACCACGACGGTTAATTAAATATTTTCATAGAGATAGGTATGTAATAAGTAGTGGAAGAACATTGGTAAAAAGCCTACTTGAATATGAATTTGAAGCTGGTTTTACCCCACAACGTTTTGCGAATGTCTTGAAAGAAAAATATTGAGAGGGAACCGGCAAACCTTAGAAGAACTAGAACTAACGGTAGGTGTTTGAAAGACCAGCAAAGTCTACATTAATGAGCATTTAGCTATAGTGGTAGACTCTGGCTTCTCATCGTTTTAAGGGAAGATTCAGCAATGGAATGGTTAAAAGGGATAAATATAATATAATATACGTACACCCCCAAAAAGTGGGAAAAGCATGTTTGAAATTTTTAATCTTTTTAATAATAATACTATTACCTTAATGTATAAGCTTCTGTTTTTATTACCTACCAGTGGGAAGTTCGGGTTTCTTAAATCTAATAACGTTTACATTCTATGTTATTGCGAGACGAAGGTAGACAATAGTACGTTGTAATTCTTAATAATGCTGTACCAAGATCTAAACCGTTGAGATTTATTTTGCACTGAAGGATTTGCACGTACAAACGGCTCGAGGCAATAAGTTATTACGTAAAATCTTATTATATTTCACACTATCTCACATTTAATAAAACAGTAGTGAGATGCGCTCTGAATATTCTAATAGGTTATGTAGAAGCTAAAAGATAAGCTAATAGGTTTAGTACCTAAAGCTAGGTTTTTAAAATTAATGGTACTAGGTACTTTAACTTAATTAGTAGAAAAAAAGTTGATTTTAATTTAAGTTTGTTTTTGTGTTTATTTTAATATCTAATTAGGTATTTTTTGTCATATTTTATTACGAAACATTATAGGGTACTTAAGAAAAGTATAGAATAAAAATACTTTTAGCAACAAATTATAAAATAAAATTAAATATTTAACATTCTTCTATAATAATCTTATCCAATTTCTGAAATTGAACTATTGAGTTCCCTTCAATACGAGCGAAGATCAACACGCTGGCTATGTACTCGTAAATTCGTACGGGTTGGCGTACTACATCTTTCGAAAACTTAACTAGTTCCGCTGGTTTTCCCAACAAGACTTTTCTATACTGTTAGGTTAGCTATTACCAATTGGTAATCATGTTAAAAATCTTTTAACTTAAATTAACTTAATTACTTAAATAAACTTAAATTAATGACATAACTTCAGAAAACAACTTTTTTCCATACTATTTCAAAGTTTCACTGGCACTAAATGCCCTACAACAATCTCGTGGTAAGATCTTCCTCATTAAATTATGAAAACATGTTATCTTTCTATCAATTTTATATTGAAACATTAATTAATATATATAATTATATTATCACATTCAAAATTTAAGTGTTTGTTTGTTTATGTCCTTAATAAATTAGACAAGTAATTTATTTACACACCATAGTCCTTTCGTCCGTGATTTTTGTGATATCTTTTTATATATGTAGAGATTTTTTTATCTAAACGTAGCTTTATAGTTTTTAAATTGATTAGTCTATCAATATTTGGTAGTATTATTGACTAATACTATCAAATTAGTCCTCTTAAAAATAGTCTTTTCTATAATTAATGTGCTAAGAAGCATGAAATTTTGTACAATAGTTCTTTGGATATAAACGATCCTTAGCAATAAGGAAAAAAATATTATTAAGGTTTAAAAAGTATGTCTTGGATCCTTGTGTAATAATTTAACTTTTACAGTAAATATTAAACATGCCTTTTTACCACCATGACGTTTCGTTTTTGTTTCAGTTTCAAAAACAAATGTTTTTATTTTTTTAATGCTTTTCCATTCATATGATATAGTTATATATAATAGCATATATAAGACATAAGGCAGACTATTGTATTCCAAATTTTAATTCGCCTTAGATATTCGCCTAAAATAAGCTTACTTAAGTAATATTTGCAAATTGCAAAGTGTGGACTAGCAGAAGGTGTAATGTATAATGTTCAAAAAACTTAAAAGTTATTATAAAGCTACTAATTAAGTCGGTTAAAAGTTCGTATAATTATCACCTTTTGATTTATTTATTTTGATCACCATATTCACTGTTATAACCAATAAATAGAAATATTTGTACGTACATCCGTAGGGCGTAACTAATAAAGCATAATCCCACAAGAACTTACCTATTAATTTAGAGAACACTCTTATCTCTTCCAATCAAGATCTCAAAAGATACTCACCTATTAAGTAATATATGTCTATAAATATTACATTCTAACAGTAATTAAATTCGACAGCACAGTAGTTTTACGAGCTTTTATTCAAGCACCTGTAATAATTTGGGCGGAAGCCGCTAAAGTAGTAAACACCGATGGATAATAAACGTTGAGTTTAATGATTACTGATTTAAATGTAACTTTTATCTTTCCTATCTAAAATGTAACTATCTTATAAGATTTAATATTGTAATAAATTATTCGATGTCATTAAAGTGGGTAAATTAGAAAATTAAATAAAATTAAACATTTATAAATCATAAACGCATAGCTTTTATTAACTTTAGTTACATCATGTATACTCATTTAATATTGAATTAATTAAATAAATAAAAAATAATAAATAAATAGATATGTTGGGACAATATTACAACAGCACCAACTAGTACCGTGCTAAGCTACGAGGCTTGTGTTACGGATACCAGAAATAGTTGATATACTACATATATAAATTTTAAATACATACATATTATAAATATAAACAACGATGACTGGAGTACAAACATCCGAGTTTAACAAATGAATGCCCCCAGCGAGACTCGAACCCGCGACCGCTTGCGCAGAAAGTAGGGTCACTACCAATTGAGCCAAACGAGTCGTCAAAATTATTAAAAAAAATATTTATAAGTATAAAGTTAATTCGCATATTACGTAAATGACGTTAGCATAAAATATTTATGCCCGTATTTTATTATTTATTCAATTTAATGTAACTTAATTGTCTTGTTTGTATTTAAAGCGATTTAGCTAAAGATTAATATTTATTAGCGACTCGCCCTCGATTCGCTTGGATTCGTCCCTAGCTATGTGTTATTTTTTAAACAAAATCCTAGTTTTATTAAAGTAACTTTAGTTATTCCTTACAACATCACGTAACTGCAAGTGAAAGTCTCGTGGTAAACGGATCAGTCGTTTCAGAGATCAGTCAGAAAAAGCAGATAGACGAAGAAAAATTTTAAAAGTCTTTTTTTCTATAAGTACCGTGAGTGAAAGGAATCTCTAACGCTTATGAGCTTGGGTATATTTGAGGGGCTTCAGTTTCGATATTTCTGGCGAGAGTCCTTATTTGTTTTCTTTTCCATGCTTGTTCTTTACAATTTATTTTGCATCTTAAATCTAGATTAAAATAATAAGATATTGCCAGAAAATATCCAGAAACCAGGAAACTTATTTAAATACTAAAGACGTGTAAAACATGTTAACCCTCATTTTGCAAGTGTGATGGAGTGTGGCCTAATCCCTGACTTAGAGAAACTAAACTATGCAACGTTAAAAGGTCTGAATTATTAAATTATTACAATTGCCTTACATTAAAATAAATTATATTATGAGAAAATCTAAGACCAATATTTTTTCTTTTTAAATAGTTCCTAGTTAAAACACATATTTTAGTAATTAATTATCTTATATCGGTTAATTTACGATATTAAAAATGATGTCCTCCCGACTGATTACGGCCACGGCGGCCAATCTCATTGAGACTAGCCATCTGCGCGGGAGATATTATAGTGCACAAGTGTACGCGCAGACACAAGTGCACTCTCTGTTCCTTATCATTCTCATATTCCGGTGGAACGACTGCTCGACACGACCAGTAAGAGTTAAATCGCAGGACCGACGGCTTTACGTGCAGCTCTCCGAGGCACGGGGTGAAACACCGCCAACTTCCCAACTCCGGGCCGTTACTGAGGCTTACGAAACCGAAAGACTCAATAACTATACTTGGCCCGACCCGGCACTCGAACCCAGGTCCTCTCAGTATGTGACCGTACATGCTAGCCACTACACCACCGAGGCAGTTAAACTATATAGTTGTCGAGTCTTTTTCTCAAACATATAAAGCGGTTCCGAGCGGTGGATCCGAGAATTTAGAAAGAGATAGAAGATGGTAGCTTAATTGAACATACAAAATAATTTTAATATCTACGAGTAATTTAGGCAGGGAGAATTATTGTATGGCACGTTTTGGAGCGACTCCAAGCAGTATAAAGATAAAATAAATTGAGTTCTAATATAATTTAATAAGACCCCTTTTAGAATGAAAATTAAGGATCTAAGTCGGGTTCAAGTTACGAACAAATTAAGTACTTTGACGTTTCAAATATCTTGCCAGATAATTTTACCTTTTTCAGAAATTTTCAAGTTTTAATTGAATTATATTTTTGTAATGAAAATGTTGTAGGGATTTAAATTGCCAGAATGTTTGTTTTATAAACTGGCAACCCCTGTCGCTTTGACAGATTGCGTACATTTTATATACTGTAATATTACCTATAGATAAGCATCACTATATTTTGATCTTTCTAGGTCTAGGCCTATGTAAAGTTTCTTATCCGTATATTAAATTTCAACCAAATACGTCTCATCGCGAAATAGTAACACATGTAAATGTGAACTTTAACGCATAGTATAGTATTTAATGCCTGTAACTTTGAGAATCTACACAATTTCATAAATAATGTATGTTATTTTTCCATAATTAACTAATACTTACAGATTATTAACATTATTTAGCAAAGATAAAATGTCAATAAATTTAATATATTCTATGTTTATTTTTTTAGGTTTTTTTAACTCCTATTTATCTTAATATTGTCATAGTACTCGTTAGTGCATCCTTATGCCATATATATGCATCCAGTGTGAAATCAGAGCGAATGAACCCACAAACAATAACTAGAAAAAAATGAATTCCTCCTGTTCTCTCTTCTCCGATTCATTTAGAAAACATAATAAGAGTTTCACACAAAATTATTAAATCAAGCCTGAAAAATACAAGTTTCCATAATACTACAAAGTTTATATTTACCCAAAAATCTAAAGAAATTTACAGACATTTTGAATATAAATCGAAGATTATTAAACAATGTATGATATTCTCAGGGGATTGTTCACTCACATTATCTTTCTTTATACGTATAAAGAGCAGGTTCGCACAATGAAGTACAATTATTCTTTTGTTAGCGTAACAGAATACAGATGTGTTAAATTGAAAGAATTAACGGTGACTTAGAAAAAAGCTATTGCTTTTAAGTTTTCTTTATAGGGTTAATATTTATTTGCTTGTTCGAAATATAAAAACAAAATGTTACTGTAGGTACATAATATAAATATTTAAAAAAAATATTTTTGAATTCTTCATTTTAATCGATAGAGAGGTCTAAATTATGTTTTTAGAATTTTTATTTGTTCGTCTGTTTGTCTGTGACCTCATTACAAGAAAATCATTGAACAGATTTTGATAGAATTTTTAGCATATTTAGTTAATTATCATTATATTGGATAAGTTTTATTTTGGTAAAACGTTTTATCTCTGGCAAATGTAATACTAACGTAGGGTGAAATCATCTAAATAAAGTACCTGAATAAAAGCAGTAAAAAACACTATTGTTAAACTTATCTTAATCTATCTCTAATTCTAACTCTGATTCTGCTAAGAATAAAATCTCGAAAAGAGCGGGTTTTAAGTTACGCCACTCCATATTATGATGTTGAACAAAAGCAAGCAAGGTATATAATATTATGTACATATTCCTCTATTCTCATCATTTTGATGAACTAAGCTGAGAGCGGATTACGTCAGGTTTTGTTTTAATATGAGTTTACTTTAAACCGTTGTTTCTGCAAGTCAACCGACTAAAAAAAGAGATTCCCTATTAGGATGTTATTCTTTGTTTTTCTGGCACCATCATCGTCTCATAAGATAGATACAGGAGCTTTACAAAAGCTTCGTTATGGTGTGAGTGAACAGCTTACAATATTTTTTTCTCTTGTTTTTTGGTTAGTAGCTATTGACGAAATTAAGTATTATAAATATAGTATTATGTGACCTGTGGCTATAACTAAACTAGGGAATCACGCTCGCTTCGCTCTATTTCATCCCTACGAACGTTAGTATATAGATATAGAGGTGGGATATATTTCTAAAACTCAGCAAAAATTATTTTACGAAAATATTATGTTGATCGAGATAAATAGCTACCATCATCCAAATTTCATCAAAATCTGATCAACGTGGTCAACACAGACAAAAATTCCAAAAACTATAGATTCATAGATTCGGTATCTACTTTGATAATAATGACTTTTTTCAATAACATTTTCTACAAAATATTTAATGTACCAATATGATTCAGTTATATTTTATTAGTATAGACTACAGTTTTATTATAATGATTATTTAAATTTCAATTACTTTCCTACATCAAGTGTCTTTTGTGAAGCGTAAGTAATTGTTTAATGCTAATCAGCTAATATTTTAATTAAAATATTAGGTACACTAGTAACTTCATGTAAGTTATTCGTGGTAAGGACATAGAACAGTTATAAATATTCCTACTGGGAACTGTTTCATTCGCTTCCGTATATTTAAAGGTAACATAAAATTTATTGAATTTATTATTATGAATGAAAAACATGAAATTCTGTTTTACCTTCGTTGAAAACTTTAAGCGATTCTGGTTAATAGACATGTAATCTACTCGGTACTTTAATTCACTTATTCGTTTGTTTTTAAATGTTTTTTTAATGTTATAAGAGCTTTAAAAGCTTTAAAGGCACAGTTTGAAACGATGATTGCTTATTTATTTATTTTATCATATTGAACTGATATAATGACACGTTTGGCTCAGTTGGTCATACCTACCCTACTTTCTGCGCCAGCGGTCGCGGGTTCGAGTCCCACTGGGGGCATTCATTTGTAGAGCACGAATGTTTGTACTCCAGACATTGGCGTTTATATTTTAATATGTATGTATTTAAAATTTACATATGTGTAAATCTCGTATCCATAACACAAGCCTCGTAGCTTACCACGTAACTAGATGGTGCTGTTTTAATAATGTCCCAAAATATTTATTTATTTTTATATTTTTAAAAATAGAAATCCTATATTAATTCTAAGCGATGAACATATCTAAATTAGGCAATAACGGCTATTCTCAGAAGCTAACTTCGCAGAAGATATTATAATTCATGATATAGTTCAGACATAAGTGCACTTTCTATTCTTGTTTATGTATTTTTTTTATATGTATTATGTTATGTTTATATTTATACATGACCAGTAAGAGTTAAGGCATAAGACACGACAGTCTTATTGACTTTCTTAGAGATGGGGTATGAACAATAATTTATTAAACGACTTTTTAAAAGTAGCAAACATTTTGACTTTCAATTTTCATGAGATTTTCATATACAGACAAAGAAATTGCTTTATATATAACTAGCATTTCCCGCGGCTTCGCACGCGTTCTAAAGACCGGAAATTCTTTCTGAGTCACTCGGTATGGTACCTCGCAGAACTAATGACCGCACTTCCCATTTTTGCTACATTTTTCATTGATGATCCGCTCCTATTGGTCGTAGCGTGATGTAATGTAGACTATAGCTTTCCTCGATAAACAGACTATCCAACCAAAAAAAAAATTTCAATTCGGGGCAGTAGTTTCTGAGATTAGCGCGTTCAACCAAACGAACAAACAAACAAACTCTTCAGCTTTATAATATTACTATAGATTGATAAAGTTACTTCAAACTATTAATTTTATCAATATTGCCTTAAACGCTTAGAATTTAATAAAATAAATCTGTCAATACCTCCAGTCTTAAGACTGCCAAAGAGATCCAAAGTAAGTTATTGCATATAAGCTTCTGGTAATATCCTTTGCGGGGCACGTAGAGGCAATGTAGTGACACTTTCTGTTGAATTTCAGACGTGTATTGTACGGTGGATTCAATCCTTGAGCTGTATAAGCTGCTAGTGGTAATATAGATATTTGTATTAAACCTTGACTAAGACAATATGATAGTATTATTAAGCAAAATTCTTAATACTTTTTTAGGTTTACGTGAATATTTGACATTTTGAAACTATCTTTTCGGATTTTGTCGCGGATTTATTTAGATACTTCTTAAAATTACTACTATTTTGATAATTTTACTAGCGTTTCCTCGAGTTAACCAAATTATTATATTTAAAACTTATATATTACTGGAGAATACGTTTTAAATGTTTAATGAGATATTTTTCTACAGTAAAAAGAATAACCAGCTATCATCGTACCAAACATCAAAATATGTCTAGTGATTTTTTCGTTATGCGCAGTCAGAGAGACATTCAGACAGACAAAAACTCTAAAACTATAGATTCGGCCTATGGATTTTCCAAAAAAATATTTTATATAGATACTATAGATTCGAGTTAGAATTTTATATGACACAATAAAATATTTACCGTATATATTGTATTTTATATATGTAATTTTTTTGTATGTTTATTTATAATAAGTTAATTGAGTACACTTTATGCACCTTTCCGCTTTTTATTTATTTTTTGTATCCTACGCCTAGCGGTTGCCTGTAAGAGATCACTTTTAGTGATAAGGCCGCCTTTGCACATTTCTCTAACTGCCAGTTTCTATAACCTATCTACCGATAGACCGGTATATACTTTCATACTATTTTGACAGGTTGTAACTTTTAATGAGGTAAAATAGTATGAAAGTAACTACCGGTCTATCGGTAGATAGGTTATAGAAACTGGCAGTAAATGTATTTGTTTTTGTATGTATCATTTTTATTGTTGTGTGCAATAAAGTGTCTAAATAAATAAATAAAAAATGTATAAATGAAGACAGTGACACTACCACTGAGGCACTCGGTGATTGCAAATCAATACACCTCTAGACATATGGGGTGGTTATAAATTCTAAAATACATAAAGCTGTCCTGACCGTAGCACAGAATGAACACTAATAAATAATTCGGATCGGTTGCAAGACTGCAGTTTCTGCTGCACTGCTTCCAGAGTATCGTTTAGTTTGACTTACTAATGGCCCTAGTTCTACCTAATGTAATACTCCATCGATAACTTTAAACGTATTGATTTTTTATACAATATTTATTTTTAAATAAATAAATATGTTGGGACATTATTACAACAGCGCTATACGTAATCTACGAGGCTTGTGTTACGGATACGAGATAGTTGATATACTACACATATAAATAAATACATATTATAAATATAAACATGACTGGAGTACAAATATTCGTGCTCAAGAAATTAATGCCCCCAGCGAGTCTCGAACCCGCGACCGTTGGCGCAGAAAGTAGGATCACTGCCAAACGTGTCGTCGACAAAATATAAATAAAATTTCATATATCAATTTCTTTATTAGATATTTATCATTACAAGTTTTTAATAAAACACGGTTTGTTCAGAATTGCAAAATATTTCTAAATGAAGTATTCATACATATTATTATTTAAGCGTAAAAGTAGCTTTGTTCTATAAAATATCTTTTCAAGTTTAAACTTCTAATCGATGTAATAATTAATTAATTATTAGGAAAAAAATTCAACTCCCCACATAAGTTCACTAATTACTAATTAAGTAGGTACGAGAGAATCAGACCGCCATTTGGCTGACTTCTTACTCTATGTTTAAAATACTTGCTTTTATATTTTTATATTATTGTTTTATTACTAACAGGGTTTTACGTCACCTTAAGGTGAGTAGAAATCATATCGAAATTGACTTAAAATTTAAAATCCTTTCGCATCGCTTAAGACACCACTGCCTTTCAGAAGTAAAGCTAATAAAACTTGTTAAAAAAGGATGCACTATCCCATCATCGCTGTTTCCTTGAAAAGAGAGCGTGAAATAAAAAACAACTGTTGTTGAACAATTCTAAAACTAGTGCAGTAACATAAAGAACCGAGTCGGGCTAAACTTTTCGCTTTCCTTGTACATCCAAGTATGGAGTATGACTGTGTGAGGTTGACAGAGATAGATGATTGAAAATTTTGTCGTACATTTTACGGATTCTCTAAGGAATTTTCACGAATTCTATGATATATACTATATAGTTTAGAATTTTATTTCAACTGTTAATAGACCAGTTATTAGATATCTTTCATCCATATTGTTTCTATTTCTGTATTGTTTACTAGCGATTCTCCCTTGCTTCCCTTAGATTTAACTACCTTGGGTTACATTATTAGAGTTTAAGTAAAGATACCTAATTTTTTTGAAAATATAATAAAGCGATTCCCAATAGTGAAAGAATTTTTCTAATCGGTTCAGGAATTGAGGAGCCTATTCAACGCAAACAAACAAACAAATAAATCTTTCCTATTTATAATAATACTATAGATAATAAACTAAGAACATAATATAAAGAAAGCAGTTTATAATATGAAGCAAGATAATATAATATTTTTTCATTCCATAATGCAGTCTCAAATTTGTTGCTTAGAATGCGCACTAAATTTGGTCTCAAAGTTAAGTGAAATTACATCCGCTTTTAGCTCCACTATAATTTATTTCTGTTGGTTAGTAAAATTATTTATAGCTGCAATACATACTGATCTGTGCTTCGGTTTAATTTTTGTGGTTTCCAAAATGTTCATTGTGACTTCCATATTCACGACAATGGACCAACATGTGTGTATTATTATCTTTTTCGATAAAATATGTATATAAAATGTATATTATGTTTTTATGTAAATAACACATTATTATATATTACATAATATATATTATATATATTTAACTGGTAAATACATCGATATCTTCTAAAGTATATTATTTAACCTAGCTTCAACTTTTGTATTATGTGCAAGTAACATGCTTATGAGAGAGAAAGATCTAGAGAGTGGGGGTACTCTTTCATTATTTTCATTTCTTCGTTTTCGCCTATCTTCTTCTTTACATTATACTACTAACTTATCTCCAAATGTAAAAATAAATTTATAGTTTTTATTACTATCTTATCTATCATCTTTTTCACAGATTATATCTAAATGTAAAAAGGGATTTTGCTAACACTATTTTATTTCTTTAAATTTTTTATATATTTTCCCTGCAAGTACCTCTCCCATCCCAAAATGAACCCTTTTACAACCACTTTCTGGTGGTTATGATTACGTTATAATTATATGTTATTCAAGAAACAACGAGTATTTTTATGACCAATAAGAGTCAATTTCGAGAAAATTTTGTTATAAGAAAATAGTTTACAACACCAATATCGGTTTGAAAACCTTCTTTAACTACATTATAGTATAAAACTAATAACTAATTATTGTTAGTAAAAAATAATATTATAATATTGTTACGTACTACGGGTTCGGGATCGGAAATTAAAAGCGATCTCGCACTTAAGATGTTTTATTTACACTTTATGTACACGCGCAGTCTGTACACAGCACTAGTTTAATTTAGTCTCTGAACACTATAATCCACCACTTTTAATAATTCGCTGTACTTTTCTTCACTTTTCCACTATTTCGTATCTCTTCGTAATCTTCACTTAACTCCGAACGTCAACTGATCTCTCGACACACTGCCGGCCTTTTTATATGCATAAATTTAGAACATTCTAGTATCGAAAATTCAAAATGTTTCTAGTAACTTCCAAATCTTTCCTGAAAATGCGTTATCTCTCTCTGACACATTAAAATTTGCAATAAACTGTTCTTGTTATCTAATTGTCAAAAGTTATAAATTGACATTCGCTGTTGTAAGGCATGGTACAAGCGTGCTATTATGACGAGTTCGCACTATATTCCGCGAGACTATCCCCTCCTAAGACATGCTCGTCTCGAGCATCGTTGTTGCCGTGATACTTGGCTAATCGGTCCACATGCACGATTTTAGCCGGGCTTCTATGTGTACGTTGAATTCGGAAAGTGACATCGTTAATTTTCGTTATAACCTTGTAAGGCCCCTCCCAACTGGGTTGTAGCTTTGGCGATTTACCCTTTCGTCTCACCGGGTTATGCAGCCATACCAATGAGCCTTCCTCGAAGTTCGTTCCTGTCGCCTTCCGGTCATAACGAGTTTTCATGCGTTCACTTGCTTGTAGCCCTGCATCTCGTATCTGCTCATGAACACCAATCATCTTCGCTCTTAGTTCACTGGCATATTCGGTGATGCAACTTGGAGTATCCGGCGGGCAACCACTTAACAGATCCGCTGGAAGCCGTAATTCTCTTCCGAAATTTGCAAAAGCAGGTGTTATGGTAATGCTTTCGTGTACAGCAGTCCGGTAAGAAAGCAGGAACAATGATAAATACTCGTCCCAATCCTTTTGATGTTTATCCACAACCTTAGCTAGATGGCGTTCCAAAGTCTGGTTAAACCTTTCAACCATTCCATCTGACTGCGGATGATGTGGTGTGGTTCGAGTCTTGTGTACCCCCATGATTTTACATACTTCCTGAAATATATGTGATTCAAAGTTTCTTCCTTGATCACTGTGCATTTCTATTGGAACGCCGAATCTGCAAAACACATCTTTTACCAAAGAATTTGCGATAGTTACTGCTTCTTGATTTGGGATGGCGAATGCCTCAGGCCATTTTGTAAAATAGTCCATCACAACTAAAATGTATCGGTTCCCGGAGTTAGTAATCGGAAATGGCCCTACTACGTCTAATGCGATTCTCTCCCAAGGTGCCCCAACGTTGTATAATTTCATTGCTCCTCGGCTTCTGGTCTGCGGCCCTTTGACAGAAGCACATTGCACGCATTTTCGACACCAGTCCTCAACATCATCTCTACAATGCAGCCAGTAAAATCGCTCCTTGATCTTGGTTAACGTTCTTCTTACCCCTAAATGTCCACCAGAAGAACCATCATGGTAGGCTCGAAGAACCTCAGATATTTTTATTTTAGGTACAACTAATTGAAGATGGCTATCATTTCCACGCGTTGTTTCCCATTTGCGGCACAATACTCCATTGTGTAACAACAAACTGTTCCATTGTGCCCACAAACTCTTGGTAGCGGTACTGTACTGTGCTATGTCAGTCCACTTAGGTTTTGGCCTACCACTACTTAACCATTCCATGATCGGTCGTATGTCTCGGTCTTCTTCTTGTGCTTTCTTCATGGCATCATCGCTCCAACGTTCGTCTATCGAATCTGTTCTAATAATTTTAATAGATTCTAGTTCCTTTATTTCTTGTCTGTGACAGTGCTTGCAGTCTTCCTCGCATGGTCTTCTAGATAGGGCATCGGCGTTACTGTGTATTCTACCCCTACGATGTTCAATTTCAAACTGAAACTCTTGAAGTTGTTCAATCCATCGCGCTACCTGTCCTTCGGGGTCCTTGAATTCCAATAACCATTTCAGGGCAGCGTGATCAGTTCTTACCAAAAATTTGCGCCCTAGCAAGTATTTCTTAAAATGCTGTAAGGTTTTTACTACAGCAAGTAGCTCTCTTCGAGTAACGCAATAATTCTTTTCCGGTTTAGAGAGTGACTTACTGAAGTATGCGATAACCACCTCCTGATCACCCTTCCGCTGGGACAATACACCTCCAATACCGATATTGCTGGCATCAGTGTCGACAATGAACTCTCCCTTTGCGTCTGGATACCCAAGGATCGGTGTTTGGCAAAGATGTTTCTTCAGTTCTTGAAAGGCCGATTCACAATTGTTGTCCCATACGAAAGGTCTCTTCACTTCGGTCAGTTTATGAAGTGGTTTGGCGATGTCAGAGAAGCCTTTTACAAACCGTCGATAGTAAGAGCACAATCCTAGAAATGCTCTCACTTGCGTCTTGTCCTTAGGGATCGGCCAATCTTTCACAGCGGTGATTTTTCCAGGATCCGTTTCTACTCCGTTTTCCGAAACTACGTGTCCAAGGTAATTCACTTGTCTTCTAAAGAACGAGCACTTCTTTGGACTTAACTTTAAATTTGCTTCCCTTAGTTTATCAAATACTGCTTCGAGTTTCTTAAGATGGTCTTCGAAGTCACGTCCTACAATAATTATGTCATCCAGGTAAACAAGGCAGGCTGCTCCTAGTAATCCAGCGAGTACACGTTCCATCAACCTCTCGAATGTAGCTGGTGCATTGCATAACCCAAACGGCATAACCTTAAACTGCCACAACCCTTTTCCAGTTGAAAACGCAGTCTTCTCCTTATCCACGGGGTCCATGTCCACTTGCCAATAGCCACTCTTTAAGTCGAGAGTTGAAAACCATTTCATGCCATTGAGAGTGTCTAAGGTGTCGTCGATTCGAGGCAGGGGATAACTGTCCTTTTTGGTTACATCGTTGAGTCTGCGGTAATCGATGCAAAACCTTGTAGATCCATCCTTCTTCCTTACAAGTACTACTGGAGAACACCAAGGACTAGTAGATTGTTCAATGATGTTATTCTTTCTCATGTCTTGGATCATGTCGTCAACTTCTTTCTCCTTAGCCCATGGGATTCGTCTTGGTCGTTGTCGAATAGGGGCTATGTCACCAGTATTAATTTTGTGCTTCACTAATCCGGTTCTTCCAATATCGCCATCATGTTTTGAGAACAAATCTGAATATTGGTAAAGTAAATTTTCAGCTTTTGTCTTCTGTGAACTTGTGAGATGTTCTTTGCAGTCTTCTATAAGTTTCATTGCTTGCTCTTTATCCTTGCTAAGCACCTTCTCATTCTGTTGACATCTGCTTAACCAGGCTATCTCTTCACAAGTCCCCACAACTTCCCCTCTCTGAATAGTTTGCGTAGCGTCACTGGTATTCAGCACTGGAACCATGGATGTTGAAGTTTTACCTACTACAACTCTTGCTGGGATCCACGAGCTCTCATCTCCAAACTTCTCTATGATAGCGCATGACCATGGACTACCTGACTTGTTCTGGGGTAAAACGACAGGTACTAGAGTCTGCGATCTTGGTGGAAGAGCAGTGTCTTTTAAGCAACAAACTTTCCCCAGAGCTCCACCACTTATCGGTACTTCTCTATTTCTGCACTTTAAAACTCCATATTTCATGTCAATTGTACACTGGTAATTTTGAAGAAAGTCCAATCCAATGATGCAATCATCGACGATATCTGCAACTATTGCTTTATGCCAATAAATGTTGTCCCCAATTTTGATAGCAATTTTCCTTTCTCCCCAAACAGGTACGCGCTGGCCGGTGGCTGTCATGAGAGTGATATGCTTTCTGTCTTGCAACTTGTTGTCCGCAATGTGTTTCAGCTTTCGGTTATTAATGATGGTTCGTGATGCTCCGGTATCCAGCGTCAGTTTACATGCTACTCCATTAATTGCGCCATGTATTACTAAAGTGTTTCCATCCACTGTCTGCTTCACTTCTATTTGTGGGGTTGAAGATCCCCCGGCCAGCGCCCACCCCGCAGCCCTGGCTGGAGTTAGTTTCCCTGTGGCTGGTCAGTAGTCGACACAGCCACATCTGACTGTCTCCGAATGGTCGATATTTTAGGGCAGTTACTTCTGAGATGGCCCCGCTCGCCGCACTCGTAGCATCTTGGATTAAAAATACGTCTCCGGGTGGATGATCCTTCCGTAGTGACTATTTCCCTCACCCTCCAAGCTCTTGTATCATGGCGCACGGCTTCAACTTCCAAAGCATGAGCGACAGCTTCCTTGAGACTCGTATGGTGTCTTAGGCGAACAGTGGCGCGTACCTCCGAGTCGCGAATCCCGTCCACAAAAGCCTGCAGAAGAATAGTTTCTATGGTGGATGGCGAGGATTGATATGCCTTACGTACGAGCCTCTCAATCTCTATGGACCACTGCTGCAGGGTTTCATTGGCTCGTTGTGTACGATCTTTAATTTGAGCCCTATACACGTGCTCTAGATGACTATCACCATACCGCGACTCCAATGCGTTAAGGAGTTCACTGTATGTGGTCTTCCTGCCAGGGTCGCTAGCACAAAGCGCCTCCAATACATTCAGAGCCTCCTCTCTAAGTGCAACGGTAAGGGCAGATCGGGCTTCATCATCTGTCCATCCACTTGTCTCCTTGATCGTCTCAAGCTGGATCTTGAATGCGGCCCAAGAAGATTTGCCGTCGAAGTAGGGGACTTTGAAAATCTTTGCTGATGATGAGCTAATGTCGGCACCACGCGGTAATTTCTGAGTTTCCAAGTAATCCATCCTCTTCTCAATTTTAGAGAGTTTTGAGTCGTGCTCGTCTAAAGCTTCACCGTATGTGACGAGTGTTGTCTTTAGTTCCTCAACTTCTTTTTCAACGACTTCCACCCTTTCCGTATTCTGTTGAAGAGCGGCTATGACATCCTTATGAATGCCCTCTTGGAGTGCGCGCAGCTGTTCCTCCTGTCGGCGAGCCTGCTCTTGCATCATGAACGCCATTTGTTGCAGAAGGGCGTTCATGTCTGGCGTGGTGCTCTGTGGAGCCGCGGACTCATCCCTCGATGTGCTAGGGCCAGAATCTTCCCTTTGCTGTTCTGCCATTGCGCGTGTAGTGACTCCTTCCTTCTCGTGCCTCGGTACTAACGGCATTTCCGATCCCACTTCTGACACCAATTGTTACGTACTACGGGTTCGGGATCGGAAATTAAAAGCGATCTCGCACTTAAGATGTTTTATTTACACTTTATGTACACGCGCAGTCTGTACACAGCACTAGTTTAATTTAGTCTCTGAACACTATAATCCACCACTTTTAATAATTCACTGTACTTTTCTTCACTTTTCCACTATTTCGTATCTCTTCGTAATCTTCACTTAACTCCGAACGTCAACTGATCTCTCGACACACTGCCGGCCTTTTTATATGCATAAATTTAGAACATTCTAGTATCGAAAATTCAAAATGTTTCTAGTAACTTCCAAATCTTTCCTGAAAATGCGTTATCTCTCTCTGACACATTAAAATTTGCAATAAACTGTTCTTGTTATCTAATTGTCAAAAGTTATAAATTGACATTCGCTGTTGTAAGGCATGGTACAAGCGTGCTATTATGACGAGTTCGCACTATATTCCGCGAGAATATTAACCAAAATGTTTTGTTCCAGATTTAACTGAATTATAAGAAGCGAAGCAATTTCAATGTCGTTTCCATATGGCTATACGAAATAAAAATTACAAGAGTACATCAAAATGGTTAATGAAGAAACAGATCAAGTTAAAATTACTAAATATGAATTTAATGAAGCTAACATACTTAAAGAGAAGGTAACAGACAAAAGCATTTTAAAAGTAAAGCGATCAAGAAGATTTGTGGTGAAATCAAGAATAACTAGTAGAAATGCAAATACATTGTTTCTTTTGTTAAGGATAGTTGAACATTTAGTGGTTTTAGTAAAACAATGGATGTTTTTGTTTCTACTCGTTGATAGCGTTAGTGGATTCACTCAGCAGAAGTTCGCAATTGAACCGCAAGATCAGGTGGGATATTTAACTTTTTTCTTTATTTTAACTGTTATATGTCTAGTATATAGCGGTTTGTTATGTACATATAATATATGTACACTTATGTACCCTGTTTCGGTGTTATAGTAGCACTTAGAGGTTCTGGGTTCGAGTACCGGTTAGAGCCAAATTTAATTATTGAGTTTTTTGTTTAGTAACTAGCATCACGACTTTTACTCGCAAGTTATATATATTTGAGAATACAGTAGAGATTTTTTGGTAAAACTTGATAATATAACATTTTATTTACATAAAATATGATATAAATATAGTCATATCAAGACTTATTTCACATTTTTTAAATTGACTTGTACTTTTTCTAGATTGAGCATCATTTTTAACCTACATCAGGATTATGATTTTACTCGTCAGCACTCAAATGAATAAGATTAAATTAGAGTATTTCGATTATCCAAAATAAATTTCACCATAAGCAAATATTTTGTATAGTTAATAAATTTCAGTATAATTAATTGGTTACGTGCATTAAAATTATTGAATAAACGAGAACATTCAACGATGCAGGTGTTTCGATAAGTTTTTTCAAAACTCTTTAGCCAATATATACAGATAAATAAAATTAAAGCGTGTTTGTAATGTCAAAATAACATTTTTTCCAATTAAAAAAATCTGATTTTTAATGTTTGTCTTTCTATCTGTTTGTCCCACCTTATCTCCGAAATGGATTTACTAATTTTAATAAGACTTTTACTGGCAAATAGCTGATGTTATAAGAAGTATCTTTGGCTAATTTTATTTTAGAAAAAGAGTTTACGCTTAAAAATTAAAACGCACTTACGGGCGCATTTAATAAGCGTAGGTATGTCGCTAGAGTAAAGTATTTCTCTGTAAAAATATTTTATAAGTTACCAGTATATAAATGTAAAGGCAATATAGATGAACGTTTTTTTAACTTGCATTTTCTTGTTCACGAACGTCTTTGTAGTCAAAACCAGAAAGCTTTTTGAACTTAAAGTTACTTATTCATATCGTATTGAACATACTCTACAGTCTTTAAACATAAGTCTCAGTACCGTAGATTTTTTACTTTCTTTCTACGACTACTTTGACGATATCATAAAAATATAAATGGAATATTACTTTTTGATGTGATACGATTTTACGATACGATGTTGTATTGCGTAACTTAGAAATTACTAAACTTTAGTGAAACTTTTAGGGTCTATTTCTAAAAGTAATATATTTGGGTGAATTTTGAGTATAATATATATAACAAATTTTCATTCAAAAAGATTATTTTTTCACACTACATCTAGATAACTATTACATAATGAAATATTTAATGACATAGATTTATTTTCAGACTCATTATATAAGTTAAAAATTTTAACTAGAAGCTTTACGTAATATTTTTATTTTATTCTCTTGTTCTTTTTTATTTACTATAATATTATTATATGCTTTAATTAAGCTAACACCCTACCTTTAGAAATTGTAAATTGTGAAGACTTAATTGGTATATGTTATTTTTTTTTCTCGTTTTATATGTAATTAAATACTGTTTGTCTTCCGAATATTTAAATAAATAAGATAGATAAATAAATAAATAAATAAGATTAATTATATATAGCTAGTTATAGTTCAAAAAATAGAAATTAAAATATTTGTTTTGTTTTAAATTTATACACTCAAATGGCTTTTAAAGCAATATGCTTGTTGTACCTTTAATGTAAAGAAAAACCTTCCGAAATTCTTAAGGCAAAGAATTTTTAATATCCACTGATGCTTCCGATACAACCTACTATAAGTTGCACTGTTTACATAAAATGTAAGGTACTATACATAGTTACTAAATTACTTTTCGAAATTCAACCAAATAGTTATCATGGAAAATTTAATAAATCTATATGAATTGAATTTACCCCAATATGAAAACTAACATTTTTTTTATTTATATCACTAAAACTCGTTAACTAGGTACCTCCTAAAAAAATGGTTGACTGATACTGAGGAGAGATAAAAAGGTCTTGATACATTTTTAAACGTTATGAGAAATCCTGTCTCTAACTAACTACTTGATTAGCTCTAATTTCGTTGTAAAAGTTTATAAAAGTTATTCGGACATAATCGTAGTATAACTTATTTATAAGCATATTGGACGGGAAAATAATGGTAGTAAAAAAAATATAAATAAAAACAGTAACTTTCCCAATTCTTAAAAAAAAATAAAAGTAGCTTAAGTTCCTTCTCATAACATCAGCTATTTGCTAGTGAAAGTCCTTATAAATGAAACTATCTTTTCGGATTTTGACGCGACAAAATCCGAAAAGATAGTTTCATTTATAATATCAAGTATTCGCGTAAACCTAAGAAAGTACTAAGTGAAAGTCCTGTCAAAATCGGTGCAAGCTTTTCGGAGATCATCTGGGACAAACAGAATGACAAACATTTAAATAATAAAATATGAGTTTTTCTTATACGTAATGCACTAGTATGTTATAATTAATTATATAGAAATATTATAGTAAGATAAGTGCATCACTACATAGTATAAAACAAAGTCGCTTTCTCCGTCCCTATATCCCTATGTATGCTTAAATCTTTAAAACTACGCAACGGATTTTGATGCGGTTTTTTTAATAGATAGAGTGATTCAAGAGGAAGGTTTATATGAATAACTAGCTGATCCCGCAGCTTTGCCTGCGCTAAATCTAGGGAGGTGCCCGAGCGAAGCGAGGGCGAGTCGCTAGTTTAGTAGAAAGCTGTTATTTGACATTACAAACAGACCCCTAAATATACATACTATAATTATATCAGTTAACATTCAATACCATAGGCCATATGTTATATACAGCAATCAATTTTCATTAGTAATTGACTTAATCATTTCAAATATCTTGAATAATGTGAAGTCGATGAATTATTATGTATAACTCAAACTTCACTGTAGGCTATTACAACTTAAATGCTCCGATTGTTGCGAATAAACAAGATACAAAACTTATAAAATAAAAAGCATCTTTTGGATTTGTTTACGGATTTGATTTAATTAAAATTAATTATTACATTTATCATTTAGATAACAGCAATCATGGTCAGAAGAGAAACTAAGGATTAAGATGTCTCGGTATTCATTTTGAGCTCTACTGTGATATAGACACCGCAATACATATTCACTCTTTTCATCATTCATCACCATCATCTAAACTGCTTTTTTTCTGAAAGATAGAGACGGCATTTTTTGAAAACTTTTATTAGAATTCGTTTCAATCACAGATTCTTATACCGCTAATTATTACTTACGTTCACGATATTTATTTATTTTCAAACCTCCACCTCTTGCGAGAATCGAACCTCTAACCTCTAGTATGACTAAAATTCAAATAATACTCTATATAATGAGGGTTGGCCAATGTATTTGTTATACAAACTCAATTGAGTATTAACTCATTTAATTTATACATTAGCGGGAACATTATCGATATTTTATTTCCGTAAGCCGATAATTATTTAGGTGTTTTATTTTAATGGGTACGATTTGTTATTGTTATCGCAGTAAACTGATATCCGACTCTACTTTTATATATTCGAAAGTGTTTGTGCGTGTGTATGTGTACATGAGTGTATATGTGCGTGTGTGTGCGTGCGTGCGTGATTGAGAGTGTGCGTGCGTTAAAACATTGCTTAAAATGGCTGAATGGATGTGAATTAAAGCTATATAAATAGATAATAATACTGAGTAATATATATGTAGTTAGGTATGTACGAGATAATAAAATAGTAATTTAACGGATTATATTTATAATATGTATGTATTTAAAATGATATATGTGTAGTATACCAACTATCTGGTAGCGGAACTAGATGGCGCTGTGTGTGATAATGTCCCAACATATTCAAAAAATATTTATTTTAACTTAACAGATCAGTCTGTGTTATAGTTTTTTAAGAGCAATATTAATGGTAGAAGCATAAATATAATATAATTTTAGCATTTTTTCTGAGTGTGCCCCTGGAGTATCTATTAAAATAAAAATTTTACTCAACGATAATAATACATAATAGCTACTAATGTTTTAATAATAAAAATAATATTTGCATTTTAAGCATAATTTACTAACAAACAAAACAAATAAAAAAAATAAATAAAAAAGTTATTTGTCAGAAGTGGGATTTGAACCCACGCCCTCAGAGAGGACCAGAACAACTCGCGCCTACTATGTAGGCAAGGTAACCTTGAGTCTGGCGCCTTAGACCGCTCGGCCATCCTGACATATGAGAGAGTGGCGAAATTATCAAAGTATATATGAATAAAGTTTTGATTATTATTTAAAAAAATTCTTGGTCATACATGAAATGTTCATAATTTGACGACACGTTTGGCTCAGTTGATAGTAATCCTGCTTTCTGCGCCAGCGGTCGCGGGTTCGAATCCCGCTGTGGGCATTCATTTGTTGAGCACGAAAGTTTATACTCCAGTCATGGGTGTTTATATTTATAATACGTATGTATTTAAAATTATGTATGTATGGTAAATCAACTATCTGGTATCCGTAACACAAGCCTCGTAGCTTACCACGGGACTAGATGGCGTTGTTGGATGTTCCAACATATTATTTAAAAAATATTTATTTATACTTAACAGATCAGTTCGTGTTATAGGTTTTTTTAAGAGCGATATAAATTTTAGGAGCATAAATATTTAATTTTAGCATTTCTTCTGAGTGTGTCTCTGGAGTATCTAAATTATTAAAATTTTAGGCGCAGAGAACCAAGCCAAGATGGCTTTCTACAACCGTTATCGCTTACGCAAAGTTAAAAAAGTAAATAATATTTAATTAATAAACATATAAAAGTATTTTGGCAATTGTTCAGATTATGATTTCAATTCATTTATTTATTTCCTCATATACATCACTACATAGTATTTGTGTATCTACCTGGCAAGCCGATGTGAACAGGTAGGTCAATATAGGTGACTCCATCGTTCTGCTAACTTATCGAAAGTTATATCAAACTTTAGATCATTTTATTACAAAATCAGTCATATAGACTTGCCTGCAAAAAATCATACTTAAAGCACTGTTGCCTAGCTAAAAATAGCCATGAGCACTTTCAGATAGGCAAGTAATTATAGGCATATTTGTTTATAAATTATATTCGATAAAAAATATGTCTCATCTGGTTATCAGATCGGTGAAGGTCGATCTTCCACGGTCTCCTCTACTAATAAAACAAAGTCGCTTTCTCTGTCCCTATATCCCTATGTATTCTTAAATCTTTAAAACTACGCAACGGATTTTGATGCGGTTCTTTAATAGATAGAGTGCTTCAAGAGGAAGATATGTATAACTAGCGGATCCCGCGGCTTTGCCTGTGCTAAATCTAGAGCCCGAGCGAAGCGAGGGCGAGTCTCTAGTATATAAAAAAGTAGTCTTTGCTATATATACATATTTCTTACTAGAGAAGTAGTAAAAACTCGAACTTCGTTAGTAAGTCTGTATGAAACAGAATATTAGAAGTTGTTATTTTTTATGTAATAAAACAAAATTTTTGATATGATAATGTACTAGACTATATTGATTGCTACTGATTGAAGAAACACGAGTAGCTTGAATTTCCAGTTCCATAAGATCCTAAAAACGCTGTTTATATCCTATTATGAAATAAATACTCTTTATGAAACACAATCGGTATAACTTAAAAAAACTTAGTAAGATACAAATAGACGTAAATTTCTTTTGTTAGTAACTTTTAAGTACAGAATAAGTATCTTATACATAATTTTACTGTCGAGTAGTAAAAAACTAAATGTGCATTATCTAGATGTTAAGATACCATTACACTTTAACAGTTTCACTTAAAACCCATAGAGATGCCATTATTTTATACTATAATAATTTTGTTGAAAAATCTTAATGTATGACGTCATTGTGCATAGAACCTTACGAGA
The DNA here is from genome assembly GCA_905231865.2 of Boloria selene. Lineage (NCBI taxonomy): Eukaryota > Metazoa > Arthropoda > Insecta > Lepidoptera > Nymphalidae > Boloria > Boloria selene. Next base: position 4,300,149 of record HG993157.1, read on the forward strand.
GAGGTTTAATAGGGTTGGAGAGTTTGATTTATGAAATGGAATTCCCTAAATTAATATTCTGAGGTCCGAAACTTTGATTTTTGGTTGCTCCTGAGGGATCGTGATTTATTTATTAGAAGGGACCCTTTTGATTTAGAGTGGCTAATTGTGATGGTTGGAATTTTCAGTATAAAATAGTAGGTAGGTATAAGAAAATTTTCAAGTAAAATTAGTATGAATATTTTTATAATGGTCAAATCAATAAAATAAGCTTAGATCATCGCCAACAAACATAGGTTTGACATTGCATGGTACTACTTAATATAACCAACAAAACAATTTTTCAAAGTGCACTTGTAATGAAACTCTTCATTTTGATACACTTTTCGATTGGTTTTACGACAAAAAAGACGCCTCTTAATCTATCGAGCCATTTATTTAATAGAGTGTGCGGAAAAAATATACATAATATAATATATATACATACAATTGAAAACAAAACCCTCCTTTTGGCGCAGTCGGATGAAAAAAGATATATACTATATTACATATACCATGTAAGAATAAGAAAAAACTAAAAGAAAATAACTTAGAAACATAATTCTAATAATATATTTACCAAGTAATTTAAACATATTAAAAAAGAAACATGAATAAAATATATATTTTTGCTTTATTTGAAATAAATCTAACAACTCAATTTCTTAATATTAATAATATTAATATTATATTGTTATGTAAATATCTTCTTAATAAATCGACTTCAAAGAGGTCTATGTGCGCAATTTTTTAACATATACTCAGCTACGCTGTGTACATACTAATAATATTGCCAAATTAAGAAAATTTTTATTTCTTGGTTATACTTGAGCTCCCGTTATGGTATAAAAGATTCACTTTTTATAGTAAAAATGTCTTCTTAATAATATACTATACTAATATTATAAAGCTAAAGAGTTTGTTTATTTATGTGTTTGTTCGGTTGAACGCGCTAATCTCAGGAGCTACTGGTTCGATTTGAAAAATATTTTTTGTGTTATATAGTCCGTTAATCGAGGAAGGCTAAAGCCTATATTATATCACGCTACGACCAATAGGAGCAGAGCATCAATAAAAAATGTTGCAAAAACGGGAAGGGTGGGCGTTAATTCTGCGAGGTATCATACGTTTCCGGTCATTAGAACGCGTGCGAAGCCGCGGGAAATGCTAGTTAATTGTAAGCTGAAAACCAAGATTTTTATAATAGACACCTTATTTTATATTAACTTAAAAGCTAAACCTTATCCTAGTATAAATAATTCAAATTACCGTTTTGAAATATATGAAATAAAATTATATACAAGAACTAGCTACTTACCCCCGCTTCGCTTGGGTTTTTCACTGTTTAACATTTTATTACGTATATGTTCTGTAAGACGAGATATATTCCCATTGTAAAAAGTATGTTGACCCGTATAACAAGCTACCATCATAGCAAATTTCATCAAAATCTATTCAATGGTATTCTCGTAATGCCATTGAATAGATTAATGTCTGTGACTAACAGACATACAAACAGACAAAAGTTATAATAAACTACAGATTCTGCTTCCATATAAATAATGATGACATTCAATAAGTTTCACCAAAAATAATGAATTTATATATTTTACATCATTATTTTAACAATAATTTCTTTTTACAGAGTGCAGTAGTAGGTTCAAGAGTGACTTTACCATGTCGTGTGGTAAACAAAGCTGGTCAACTGCAGTGGACCAAAGATGACTTTGGGCTTGGAACCCATCGGCATTTGACTGGTTATGAAAGATATAGGATGATAGGAAGCGATGAAGAAGGTAATCTTATTTTATAACATTATAACTAGAATTTTAGTAATTTTTAATTGACAACACTAAAGCTAAGTACCTAATTAATAATGTTCAAGCTCGTTAAAAGCTATTGAAATCATAAAAAAAATCAAGCGGAACTATCTACATACAGAAAATATTTGACTGACAAAGACGTTTATATTAATCTTTATCGTCAGCTAAAAACATAAAACATATTTGTGTTTGCTGATAAACATTAAAACAAGATATTTTAGTTATATACGAGTATAAATCACTATCGGGCGGAGTCACTGGCAACGTTAGTTATTACTATTTAAAATTAATTTGATTAAGCAATTACTTATCATTTGAAAAGTGGGAGGTATTCGTACCGACTCAAATCGTGTCTACTATATTTTTGTTATGGTACGTGTTAACCGATTGTTAGATATTTTTTATTACATCTATTACGTGTTATGATATTAAAAATGCATTAATGAGAGAATCTGATGTGTTTGAAATCGTTGTAATATTTTAGTTATTTTTTTTTATTATAGTAGAGTATTATTTTAATTTGTTGCAGGAGATTATTCGTTGGACATCAGGGATGTTGCTTTGGAAGATGACGCGTCATATCAGTGCCAAGTTAGCACAGGACCTAGAGGTAAGTGATATTACCGAAAGAGAGATATTAATATAGTAAATATTTGGCATATAAATGCTTCAAAAATAGTAACAGAATTTTGTAAGAAATATAATAATAATGTCATCCCGTCCAATTACGGCCACGGCGGTCAATCTGATTGAGACTAGCCAACTGCGCTGGAGATATTATAGTGCAACGCGTGTATGCGCAGGCACAAGTGCACTCTCTGTTCCTAACTCTCTCATATTCCCGTGGAACGACTAGTCAAAGTTAAGGCGCAGGACCGACGGCTTTACGTGCTCTCAGAGGCACGGGGGAAACATATCGCCAACTTCCCAACTCCTGGCTGTTACTGAGACTTACTAAATACAAAGAATCAATAACTAAACTTGGTCCGACCCAGGGCTCGAACCCAGGACTTCCGGATGTGCGACCGTACGTGCCACTACACCACCAAGGCAGTGTATTTAGTAGAAGAATAGAGAATAATTATATTTTAGTATAATTTTAGAAATAGCAGGTATTTTATGCACATTAAGATTTGGTAAAAAACTTTTGGTTCCTAAAAACCGCAATCCGCGTCAATCTAAGAAAGTAATAAATATATATTATGATGCTTAGAAATGCTTGTGCTAAAACTGGTGAATTACCTTGGTTCTACTCAGACGCAACTCTATATTATTTTGACAGTTACAATAACATGGAAACCTTTTAAAGGGATAATTTTTCCTCAAAATATCCACAAATTAAAGTCTTAGACCCTCCTACATAAACCCTAACTTCTAAAATTAACAATACGAAACTTTACACCATCTATTTTCATTATTTTTAACAAAAACATGCAACATTTATATTGCCAAATTGGTACATCGATTGCAATTAGGTAATTGAGCTTATCTATATCGAAAGCCCATTTTTAATTTAAGCTTAAAAGAATTACGTGATGGTTCATTCCGCTTCAAATATGACAAATCGGACCTACGTCATGTCCACTTTGTTTGCAAAGCGCGATTTTTATAAGGTTAATTGATTTCCTTCGGTTCGTTTTGGGTCGTTTTTAATGTACACGTCTAGTAATAACTCGGAAACTCTTTCCCTATAAATTGAGCTTTTTTTATATTTTTGCTATCTATTATGAAATGCGAATAGGCTTAAGACAAGTTTTGTATGTATTTGTAAGATATCGTGAAGAGACTAACAAAAAATATTAGCATATAGATGTATTTTTCTATAATAGTTTTTTTTAGTAAAGTACATTAAATATTTATGAAAATCTTATTAAATAAGTCATTAATATGGAGACAAAAGCCAAAGCTTTAGTTTTTAGTAATTTTATCTGTCTGTCAATGATCGCATCACAAGAAAACCATTGGACAGATTTTGATATACTTTGATATGATAATTGTTGCTTAACCTGTATATATAGGATACTTCTTACTACGGGGAGATATTTAATTTCTGAGAAATTTATACTATACATTAAAACGTTTCTATGGTCTAACCTGAGTGGGGCGAGGGTGAGTCGCTAGTATAATATAATACGATACTTTTAAATCTATATTAATATTATAAAGCTGAAGTGTTTTGTTTGTTTGGTTGAACGCGCTAATTTCCGTAACTACTGGTTTGATTTAAAAATTTCTTTTGTGTTAGATTGTCAGTTTATCGAAGAAGGCTATAGGTCATATTACATCACGCTACGACCAATAGCAGCGAAGGATCAATGAAAAATGTTGCAAAAACGGGAAGGGCGGGCGTTAGTTCTGCGAGATACCATACCCTGGTCCACGACTCAGTAAGAATTTGGTTTCCGGCCATTAGAACGCGTGCGAAGCCGCGGGAAATGCTAGTAAATAAATATTTATCTTTATGCGCTAAGCATTAAAATGTAGCATGAAATTAAAAGAAAATTTATGATTCACAATAAACGAGTACTAAACAGTTAAGAAGCCGTAGTGTCCATTAAGGCGAAACCTTACCAACGTAATAATATGACAAAAGGGAATCACAGTATCGCCTCAGATGTGATAGCGTCTCTTTGGACTCGTTATCATTCTGAATTATTCAAGAGTCAGTCGATAGGAACTAAAATAATACTAGATGTAAACTGTATTTTTCCTATTAGTCCAGTAAAAGTTTTTGAATAAATTTTCTTCTTCAAAGATAATTTGTTGAAGTTCATGTAAAATACGTACAGGAAGATACTAGTTTAAAATTATTGTTTTATATACATTATATAGTCAAGAAATTTTGGTTTAAATTGTAGTAGTGAAAAACTATATTCGATTTCAGATTGAAACGTAGGTAATATATGTCTTAAATTAACATTGTTTATATTTTTTGATTTTGATTTGACCTACACTATCATCCCATCAAAATTTTGTCAAAATCAGACCAGAAGTTTTTTCGTACGGTCATAGGCAAACTCAAACATATTTAAAATTATCACGATGTAGTGATTTTACATATTATAAATGTCAGTAAATAATAAATTTAATATTTATAGGCTCTTCTAGCATTATCTATCTTCGAATATCGCGCGTACTTTCCCAACCATGTTTTTCATCTTACCTCCCAAATTACTCTGATAAGAACTTTTCCCGCCTCTAGCCATAACTTCATTATCAACTTTAATCCAAGGATATAACGTCTAATTTTCCTTGACACAAATTTTCGATTGAGGAAACAATCTCGTAACCATAAAGTTTGGGATGACAAAGAGGGTATTTATATTTAAAAACGTAAAAAGATTTCAGTCTGTTTTGAGTGGAGACATTAATAATGACTAAAGGTGTAATGGGTTTAATGTTGTACTGATTTTTCTTTAATAATTTATATTAATAATGCAAATTAGCCTAAAGTAATATTGTATTCTGCCATTTATATAGTCCCACTGCTGGGCACGGGTTTCTCTTCCATACGAAGGGCATCAGGCTATAGTCCACTACGCTGCCAAATGCGAGCTTGCGTAATTCACATTCGAAAACTTGATAGGTTCTCTCAGACAGAGATTTCTTCACGATGTTTTCCTTCGATATTAAAGGTTCACTTCAGTTCAGTTCAGTTATTAGTTAATTCATCTTTTTTAAATACTGAACTTTTTTTGTAATGACAACAGTGTGACGTATAAGTATGTATGATGTAGCGGTAATAAGGAGGAAAGTTTTAAAGTTTTAAAATGAGCTAATATTATAAATTAAATCGAGCTTATTATTTAAACAATTTCATATCAAAAAGCACAACTTTTGAATTATCTTTTTCGCATAGCTTTTCTACTCTAACTTATAAAAATTAAGATATATCAAATGATTAATCATATTGCCTAACAACTATAACTGTCTGGTTTCGCTCTTCTGACGACAAGCTTTATATCTCATAAAAATACAAAAAAAAACATTAATCTATATACAAACAAACATACATATTTTATAACACAACTACAATATAAAGATAGTTAAAACAAAAAGCTTACAAATAATACAATGCATTTTAAAGTACAATATGTAAAGTCACGCCCATAATGATACAGAATATTAAACTAGTTAACCAGTTTTCTATAAACAAAGTTTTAAGCACAAAACTAACTAAATTATAAATACTGTGGCTCACAAAGAAAAGTTTAAAAATAGCTGTTTCGGTTTAACCGCAAAATAGTTGTCTAAAGTTAAAACAAAATAATATTAAACGCGTAAATTCAAGCAGTTTAAAGCCAACAAGAGGCAAAATTGTAGAATTTGTTGGTAACTGGAAAGTCTGTTATCAAAAAATTATGAAGCGAAAATTACTAGAAAAGCGACTCTACATTTATATTTGTACGAAAACTTACATAGTATTAAGGATTCTAAACGGGAATTCTTGATTTCTATCGTAAATACATATACGTCAATTTATAATCTGTATGTCTTTATATGACGTTCTATTTTAAATAGCTTATATAGCTACGCTACTTACGCTGTTTTTTGAAATATTTCGATAAATCTAGTAAAGTTAAGTAAAAATGGTTAAGAAGAGAGTGTTTTTCTATGCACAGTAAATAAAACATGTAATTGTAAGTTAGTTATTTGTCTAAAATAATATGAATGCTAATATTGTAAACTTAAAGTGTTTGTTTTTTGTTTTATGCTTCTTTTTCATCAATCATATCATAGTTTTAGAAGTGGTGGGAAAGACATACTCGTAACTTACTAAAACTATTAAAGTAAAAATAAGCTCTATATCTATACCTTTGTATTCTAAAACCGCTGAACTGATTTCGATAAATGATTTCGATGATATAGATCCTGGGATCGGATATACCCCAACATGATTCGCGACTGATACATTATACACTACTCAAAGCAAGCTTCACTAAGAATGTAAATTTAGAGTCGCTCAATTTACTGAAGCAACTATATGGATGATTATATGTATTAGATCTAAAATTAATATAATTACGAGTATCTTTACAATTTTTATCTTAAATTTTCACTATCAAAGGAAGAACACAAGCGAAACGCTATTAACTCTGGAAACAAAACTTCACTAAAGCCAAGCCAAGTACAAGTGCATTTGAGTGAAAAATGTACGAACTAGAGTAACTACTGAGTGAGGCCTCAAGGCGTCTGTCTCGAGTTTCTTAACTAACTAGAGATCTTGGCTGTGAATGAAGTTGATATTTACATAGTTGTGTTTGACATTCTAAATACGATTTCAACGAAAAATTTAAGTTTTTAGATTATTGCTAATATTTTGTGGTTATAATAACATTTAAAGACATCAAAAAAATTTATATCCCATATATTATAATTTCCCATATATTAAACGTTCAAAAATTCAGAAACAAAAATATAAAAATAAAAAAATTAAAACAAATAGTACTACCACCATAATAGTAATAGTAAGTGTAACCAATGCTGATAAAAACTGTCGTTTGAATCTATGAACATCCTGCTTACATCCACCATTAGAGTACGCAGAAAACGCTTTTTTATTTTATATATGTAAAATACAGCTAATAATATATTTGTATATATTATAAGCTTTATTTTAATTTTTGCGAACCTTAAAACATAAAAAAAAAGATTTTTTTTATTGATTACGATTAAACTTAAAGAAGGTTTTCAACTATTTGTTTTTATTTACTTATGTATTATTGTGTAACGCATTCAATTTTATAGTATGTAATATGTTAATGAACATCATGAAGAAGACGAATGGATATTTAATTTAGCTACGAAGAATATTTTCACCAAAATCATTTTACAGGCAACGCCATAAGCAAAAGCTAGTAGAAAGAGCTAATAGACATACATTTTAGCTTAGTTTAAACTGCACACAGTTGAATATCTCCCTAAAAATATCTTCAGTTTCTCTCTCAAGGTTATCTTTATGTAAAAAACTGGAAACTAGATGTTAAGGAACATCGTGGAATTGTTTTAGCTATGACTGTTTCCGTTTCTTCAGACCTCAAAAGCTCTTGTGTAGTGCAGTCGGCACAAACTTTATATTGTCATTAACATGGTATCTAACTACGTTATTTCTTTAAATTAAAGAAAAAAGATATAAAAATTAAGAAATTTTTTTTTGATTTACAGCTTATTGATTAAAGTCATTTTTACCGGATTATTTTATAAAATAGATTACGCAATCGAAACAACGTGTAAAGCTTAGTTTTTAAGTATAATAAAATTATTGTGAGTCTGATATGAGAAATTGTAAGTACGTTATATATGTTTATTTAATAAAAATTAAATGAAAATGTCATTTTATATTAGATATATTGATACCAATACAACTGTATAGAAATTTGATGTGTATATGATAATACTTTTTACTGCGGAAATATATCCTATCTATCAAAAATCTATATTTACCACTAAAATCTACCAACGCAAGAATCCGAGTGAAGCGAGATGAGTCGCTAGTATTATTTAAGATCTACAATTTGATTAGAGCTTTCTAACTCGAGCTTTAATGCTAATACATTCCAAACTGTATAGCGAGAGCTAAGATAAATAAAATTAGAATTTGCTATAAACAAGAGACCGGATACTAAGTAAACAATGGTTGTGTCTGCCATGAAAGTACCTAACTTTCCAACAAATTCACCACTATGTTGAATTTCGGTTGTGTATAGTGAGCTTTAAAAAGACTTTGTTCATATGTTCAATGCACTGTAATTGTATGAGTTTGTTGAACAGAGCTTTTTCTGTTTGTGCAAGGAAATTGGAGGGCTTTGTAGGTACATTGGGTTAGAAAATTTAACGTTTGTATGTAGCTTATAGTATAATTAAGCTTACATTATAAGCTTATATATTAATATATGATATTATTAAGGATTATGAATATTAATACTAAAGTGACTAAAACAATTTTAATTGTAAATTTTGATTAAATAAGAAATTATAGATAAATTCAATGATGGCCATTGTGTTTGTGTTTAAATAGAACAACGTACAATGTACGTCAGGTTCAATTTCCTTTTAACTCACTCTCTTTTTTCCCTCTCTGTCTTTTTGACCGACTTTTATAAGAATAGGAAATAATCATAATCACGCGATGTAATTAACAGTTAAAGTACCTAATTATTCTATAATAATACGAATTCAATAAAATAACAGGCATATAAAATTAATTTGTACTACTCGTATAAGGGCATGAATAAATTTTATTACATATTATAACGAAAGATAAACACAATAATTTAGTAAACAAGCAAAAAAATAAAATTTCACCAACATTTATGAAAATCTTCAAAAGAAACTCTTTGTTTCTATTTGTATATAACAAAACTGTGGCACAACATTCGGTTGAACTTATTTACACTGACCGCTTATAAAGTGGAGCTTTCTTTAGCTTTTGTTTGGACGCGATATCGTTACGCTTAATATTAAGTTTTGTAAATATTTCTACAGAACTTTCAAGATAATATTATAAGTTTATTTTTCTTTAAGCATATATTTTGAATATAAGAGTTTAGTTATACTGTTTTTGTTCAATTTATATTCTAGTAGATGATTAAAGTTATAGGTACTTTACATAAAAGAAGCAGGTTTTTGAAATTGCTTAACAAGAGATGTATATTCCGTGGGAAGTTACGGGTTCAATTTTCGTGTAGTGTTTGCAATTTTCTACTAGTTCAGATACTAGCTATAGTACTTTGTCCAATAACTCAAAAACCAAATCTAGCCTGATTTCGATACAAGATTCTGTATTTATAATGAATAGAATTTATTATTTGATAATATTTTACATACAAATATATTCTTTTACGATAGGTAACTTATTTATAGCAGTAATATTAAAGTAAAAGTTTATGCTCAAACAAAACGTAGTAATTGGTAGGCGAGAACGTATTAGATATAACTCTAGTCAAAGCAAAGCGAAAGTTACACATAATTTATTTAGGGACTGTAGAACCCCAGGTCCTGAATTCAAGTCCCAGTTTAGACAATGTCAAGAAATATAGTAACCTCTTGAAATTGGGAACTTGGTCGTGTCGAAATATTTATTACACTGGAATGTGACAGTAAAAGGTATAGAGTGCAATAGTTTGGAGTATATTATCTTCTGCGGGTAAAAGTCTTCTTAAAATTGGCCAATGTAACTGCTATCAGTCATAAAGACAATTATTATGCACAAGCTTTTCCCGTGGCTCCGCTCGCGTTATAAAGGCTGAAAGTTAAAAGAAATATTTTTCTCCCGTTTTTGCAACATTTTTCATTGATGCTCCGCTCCTATTGGTCGTAGCATGATGTAATATAGCCTATAGCCTTCCTCGATAAGCAGACTATACAACACTAAAACAAAATAATTTTTCAATTCGGACTAGTAGTTCTTGAGATTAGCGCGTTCAACCAAACAAACAAACTCGTCTGCTTTATATTATTAGTATAGATTAGAATAACATTTATAATAGACACTCATAACATTTGGTTGAGAGAGTGTTCTTAATCTGGATATTAGGAGATTATAAAATATGCCATTAAACTAACCGTCCATATCGAGTTCCCAACTTTACACCTCAATTTCAACAGCTGCGAACGTTTGGTCCTTTTCCTAATGTATTTAAGATCACAGTTTATATTCTATTTTAGGGTGTCTCTCGACTGAATGGAAAATATAATATACTAGATTCCCCATAATATTATAGTTATTTCTCTTATTAATTTTAATATTTATAGTTTTCTTAAACTCGTTTATCAAGAAAAAAAATCGGTTGACAAACAAAATACGAAAGAGTACTGAACTGTTTTGCAATAGCCTATTCACCTAAGTATCTCGTTAGTTCCTAGTTACTTATTGACAGTTATTATAGCTTTATCAGAAATGAGATACTTTCCGACACCAAAAAGTATCTTATGTATAAGGATGAACAGCTATCATCACACTAAACTTCATCAAAATCTGTCTTATGATGCGTTTAAAAACAGTCAGACAGAAAAAAATCCTAAAACCTATAGATTCGATCTCTATATATAATTATTACCAAAAAATTAGCATATCTTTAGCTTCCTAATACGACTGCAGGTTTTCACTAAGCTTTTAGTTCGGATTTAGTGTTATAATGAAATTATGCGGCGAGATAGTTTTGTGGTAACGTTGGATTACGAAATATGGACGGGAGTAGAGTTATTGTTTCATTTATTAGTTGACCACAAACTAAATTCGATAAATATATTTCTATGTATAAGCGTTATATTTAGAACTTTGAATTTGGTTAACACTCAGACTAAGTAAACAGTATTACGTTTATATCATGGGCCTCCCTCACTACGAGGGGGATCAGGCCATAGTCCACCGCGCTGGCCTAGTGCGAGTTGGCGGACTTCACATGCCTTTCGAAAACTTGCTAGGTTTTTCCTCACGATGTTTTCCTTCACTGTAAGACAAGTGGTAAACATCATAGAAAAAGATTCGCACATGAGAATCGTAGAGGTGCGAGACCCGAATTCGAACCCGCATCACTCGGTTATCCAAGCGAGCACGATACCGCTGGGCTACCACTGTTTATTACGTTTATATAGTATTTAGAAATAGTATCTAGTAGTACAGTCCGTATATCGACAGTGTCATTGAAATAAAAATAAAACTAAAACAGTATTCAAAAAAATTATCAATGTATTGTAATATGTATTATACAAATGATACAGTACTAGCGCAATAGTAACGCGCTCGCTTGGATAACCGCGTGATGCGGGTTCAAATCCGTGTCAATCATTTTTATCATGACACAGATATAAGTGCACAGTGTATATGCATCGTCTAGTCCGGCATCCATTTTTGTAACTCAACTCGGTGTGAGATAAGGTGCAAGTCGAAGAACTTAATGTACCCTTTGAGGCACCGAGTACGGCACTACCCACTTAACTAACTACAGCTTGTCACTGAGTTTCTTGAGTGAAAAGCAAATAATCGTACTTGGTAGACTCAAGGCTTGAACCTAAGTCCTAGGAATAGTATATCCTGGTCATTAGACCAATAAGCATACATTTTGTAAACAGCAGTTATACGAATAGCTAATTTTAATTAGTAATACTAATATAAAAATAGCCAATACTTTTCAATTCTAAGACGACCGTAACTGAGTAAATTATGCCCCAACTAACTTTAACTTTAGGGGCAAAAAATCTAATTAGAATTCCCCAAGCGTACATTTCAGCAGTTTGGGAACATGCATGCAGTATTTCGGTTTTTGGGTAGAGCATTAACTCTTAGTCACTTGTTGTTCGAAGTAAATTATTGATCAAAATATCTAAACCTAATTCTATTATAATTGCAGTGTTATTTTTGTAATTATGGCTTATATTTAAAAAAATCATGGTCGTATATTATGTGGTTTGATAGAAATAGATTTTTCTACAACGAACAATATGAAAACCTGCATGTAATCTTCTTTCTTCTAATATTATATATATCGTGCAGAAGTCCTTAGAAACTAGACTAGACCGATTTTTATGATTTTTTTTGTATTTTTGGTAGGTCTGAGAATAGGTATTAGCCTATTTTTTATCCCGCTAGGTGATAAGGTTTTCGTTTTTATTTATAGACCAAATTTTGTATTCTCTTAAGATTTCTACCACCAATCCCTTTTTTTTAATAGTGATTAGAACGCGGGTGGAGTCGCGGGAATTGCTAGTGATGTTTAAGCATAGCATATTTGTTAATTTTTGCCGAACTTATAAAGATTCGATAAGGTATGTACTTGAAGATTTTTTAATGATTATATATCAAGTCAGCGTAAGATAATTAAAAAAGTATCACCAAAGACAAAAAAATTTAACAACTATCCAAAATCTTAAACAAAATCTAACAAAATTCAATGAATGTACCTATCGTAGCTAAGTACAATAGTATGATATGATAATATAATATTATCAATTTTGTCTCTTTGTTCAATGTGAAGTATAAGACGGTTATTGGAAGCATAGCAATCTATCAAGTGTTTACATTCAATTTCTACGCTGGACCTGTCTAGCTTGAAGTCTGATAACGGAATTGTTGCTATTCGCTCTGTGCGAAGCCGGTGGTGGGGAGAAACTGATTTACCGTCAGCGCTACCCGTGGCTATATCCGATACTACGGGGGGCTGTTTTTATGTTTCGAGTTAGCTAAATATACAAGTGAATTGTTATTTAAAATTTATTTAAATAAAATAACATAAAATGAGTCACAAAAGTTGTTGTGTTGTAAGTTGTAAGAATACAGGTAGAAAAAGTGCTTGTCATTTTTATAAATTTCCAACAGCAAGTTGGAAAATAAATCAGAGGAAAAAATGGATAGCCGCTGTTAGGAGACAAAAGTAAGTAGAATCATAACCTTACTATCCGTAATAATAAAAATCTTGAAAGGAGTAAAACTTAAAAAAATAGTAAGTTTAGAAAATGCTAGGAAATATTATTATTAATTAAAAAAAAATTTTTTTTAAACATTTTTAAATTTAGCATAATTATATATTAAAAAATAAGATTGAATTTTTTTATTATAAACTTTTCATTAATAATTTAAGATTCATTTACTCTTTGCCACTTATAATATTAAACAAAAAGATTATCCATACCAATGATCATAAATTTTAAATATTAAATATTAAAATCTAAAAATAAAAATGATAAATTTAATCGATTAACAATTTTTCCCAGCTTTATTATTGAATTGTAATATGTTAATTTTAGTTAGCAAACATAATCTATTTTTTTTGTACTCAAAAACAATCAGCACTTTTAATTTGTAGAATTTTGAAACATAAAATATTTTGGTAATTTCGTTTAATCTAAATTTGCTATTAAAAAAAAATAATTGAATGTTTATTCAAGTTTTCTTATAATTTTAATTTTAAAAAAAACTTTTTCTATTTTCTTTTTATTTGATTTCAGTCTGATTTCAGTTAACCTACCTTTATGTGTGCTAACTTCTATGCTACTTTTTCGGTATTAACTATACTTACATTTTATTTTTTAATGCACAAGAACACTTTACATTAACAAATATTTATTATAAATATTCCCTTTAATTAAAAAAGCATTTTTTTATTTATCATTCGATATTATTATTACTGACAGCCATTCAATACTTAGTAAAATATATTACAATAGCCCCCTGTAGTTCAAACGTACCATGGCGCTGAAGTCGCGCACAGAGCGAATATGTTGACGATATTTGAATTATTTCTATAATAAAGTTTTATAATATATGCCTTATTATTATACATAAGTCCTTTCATATAATATCTTGTATCAGAATATTTTTAACAAAATCAAAACAAAATATAGTTTCTTTAAATAGACTTCACAAGCAATTTTGAATCATCACTTTTTGCGTTATGAAAATATAGAATTTGACTCAGTGATTCCACCACTTAATAGCAATTCTGCTGAGGAGGAGGAGGAGGAAAGCCAGCGAGAAAGTCAAGAGTTGCTCTTTTAAAATAATATTGGATTACAATATTGGATTACAATATTGCAATATAATCATTTTCGAATTATGCAACGTAAGACCCAACCAGACATTAATCCCACATTTACATTTTCAAAGTATCCCAATATGGTGTAAGCTTTAATCAATACTTATATTATCAGGGGTTATATATATTAGGGGTTAGTAGGCTTTTAATTTACACATAAGGAGATTCTTTAGCAAATAAGAAGGTGCAAATGTGCTATTTTTTCCTACACATAAAATTGCCCTCATTTTATATAAAGAATGAGCTAGAGATTTATTTTTATATAAAGGATGTGATATAAAGAATGGGTGAGATAAATATTTATCGCGCTAACTAAATATAACTAGACGGATGTTATAAGTTATCTTAGAACTTAATTTTTTTGAGATAAGTCTCTTTTTTATAATGTTTTAGGAAGTGGATTAAGATAGATGTTTATCTATATTAATATTATAAACGTTAAAGTTTGTAATTATGGATGGTTGGATGTTTGTTACTCTTTCACGTAAAAACTACTAAATAGATTTTAATGAAACTTTACAATAATATAGCTTATACATCTGAATAACACACAGACTACAATTTATAAAGATATTGTGTGAATTATCCAAAATATAATAATAACAAGCGACTCATCCTCACTTCGTTCATGTTGAAGCCGCGGGTTCCACTAGTTAGTAATATATGAAAATCTTAGTGATGCAACAACCAGGTTTGAACTCGTTACTTCGGTTCTTCAAGTACGTTTCCAGCATCGTTGTAATAAATAGTCCATTATAAATGTTAGTATAATTTTAGATCTTGCTGAAAGGCGTGTGGGCGAGGCTTCTATAAATATCTTATTAACATTTTTATGAATGTATTATATTTAGAAAGACCGTAATATATTTATAAAGAATTTTCATTTATATTTTAATTGGTTTATTTATAGACTAGCTTTAGTTTGTTAGAATAAATAAGAGTAAGTTAATTAAACTAAGCAGTTGTGAAAAAGTGTATAAGTAGAATTGTTTGTTGGCGCAGTTAGAAGTGACCCTACTTGCTGCGTCAGCTGTCGCGGGTTCGAGTCCCGCTGGAGGTATTCACTTGTTATACACGGATGTTTGAACTCATGTCATGGGTGTTTATTTTTATAATATATATGTATTTAAACTTATATAATATGTAGTATATTAACTAACTGGTATCTGTAACACAAGCTTCCTTCGTAGTGTACCACGGAATATGTACTACTTCCAATATAAGAATAGCTTTCAAAATAATAATAATTGTCTTATTGTTAAGGAAAATATTCTGAGGATACAAGCCACATTTATGTCTGAGAGAACCTAACTAGTGTTTTAGTCCAACCCATACTTGTCTAGCGCGGTGAACTATAACTTGATTCCTTTAGCATTGAAGAAAAATTAAAAATAAATGTCTGGATGAGAGAATGACGATCACTTTATTTACTTTTAAATCCATAACATCAGACAGACCTGCGTTATCTTAGAATCATTTAGTATAAGAAATTGTTATTTAAAATAAATTTTTAAATGTAATACTTTTATAGATTTACGCAAATCTTTGCCATTATAAATGAAACCACAAAACAAAATTTGAAAAGATAGTTTCGTTTATAAAATTCTTAAACGTTAATTTTATGACTATTACTATGCTTTTCTTTACCCTTTCGTGACCCTTACCATGTGCGTAGAGTCTATGAAGATCAGCCATTTTGACAAAGAGACATATACGTACAAACTTAGGCATTTATTATATTAGCAGTGTATTATTCTAACTTGACAACACGTTTGGCTCTGTTGGCAGTGACTCTACTTTCTGCGCCAGTGGTCGCGGGTTCGAGTCCCGCTGGGGGCATTCTTTTGTTGAGCACGAATGTTTGTTCTCCAGTGTTAATATTTATATTATGTTTGTATTTAAAATTAATATGTGTAGTATATCAACTATCTAGTATCCGTAATACAAGCCTTGTTCTCTCAATCATCTGTTGTCGCGGAACTAGATGGCGGTGTTGTAAATAATGTCCCAACATTTTTTTTTAAACTTGTATATTTTGCCCTAGGTGAACCAGCTATCCGGTCGAAATCCGCACGTCTAACCGTTCTCGTGCCACCGGAAGCACCGAAAATTCTTAAAGGGCCTACAATTGAAGCTGTGGAAGATAGAGAAGTTATGCTCGAATGTATATCAGTTGGTGGAAAACCAGCAGCTGAGGTAAGATAAATTAATTTCATGCTAAAATGAATGTTTTATGAAGAACTGTACAACTTTATTTTGTTGATTAATTATTATTAAACATAGTTACGCTTTATTTTGATTACATCTTTCCGCATTAAAAATACCAATCATACACTTATCTATGCGCTACTAAGTAGAAAATTTTGTTTACATTCGGTACGAATACATTCAAAGTAACTTATTAATTACAATCAGTCAGTTATCCAATTTTTTTTTAAAAACAGATTTTTTTTTGAAAAATTATTTGTCTGTATTAAATTAAATATTTTGTGGAATGAATTTGTATGGGTATTGAAAGCTTAATATTAAATTAGTTATTATTATAATCGATACAGATGCCAAATCTTTTAGAATTTGTGTGTATCTAGGTCGGCATCATGAGAAAACTGCTCGCCGTCATAAGGTACCTAGGGTACAAATTCGAGCAAAGCTAGGGTGAATCACTAGTACATTATATATTATGATAAAAAGTCATATTGTAAAGATTATTTTCTGTATATAGATCACGTGGGTAGATAACGACGGGGGAGTACTCAGTCAAGGAGTGACGTACACTGTTGAACTAATGTCTGACGGTCGAAGATACACGGCTCGGTAAGTCTATATAGAACATATATTCTAATATTAGCCTACCTATATATATATTATACCTATTTATTATTATTTACTTACCTATTTTGAAAAGGTCGCAGAAACAATTTATAAGCCATAGCCAATACGTTAATTTGGAAGTCAGGGGCCAATCAGAAGGGTGTTACTCACCCTTTAAGTGCACGGCTTAGGCATAGAAATACGGAACACATCAGTTTTTAATTGATTTAAAAAAATATTGTTATTAGAATGGTATATTTATTGTTCCTAATCGTAATAAAAAAATTGAATTAGTTATGATTTTGGTAAATATCTTAAGAAAATTGTCTAAGTCTTCAGCCTTAGATAATTTTATATTTCAAAACTTCAAAGTGTTAGTATGTATTTTTATTACAGATCAATTCTACGACTTCGCCCTAGAAGACAGAACCATGATCAAACCTATACGTGTCAAGCTCAGAACACAGCAGACAGAGCTTATAAGGCAGCAACTATAAAATTAAAAGTAAGTCAAATATTTTAAATATTAAATATTATTATGTGTACATTAATGTCTAATTAAAAAGTGAATATACAACGACGGTTAAATCATTTGTGAGTTAGAGGTGATCTTATTGAATATAAACTATAAGAAAAATTCTGAAATTAACCAAAAGCTCTATTTTAATTTATCATAATAATATTATATAGTAATGTTGTCAATAGGAATTGTGAAAAGTATGAAACCGTCTCTAATTCCGTTAACCTTTTTGTAGATAACAAGTATAGGTACATTTATAATCGTACTTTTAAAAAAAAATAGATCCAATTTTCAAACATGTCCTAAACTGATTGTATCTTAAAACTAATGAAAATATTAAAATTCCTTTAAGTAAAATATCAGAAACAGTTTAGTTTCTTTTCCTCTTATTACTAAGCCTTGCATTGTCGAGTTAAAAAAAATATACACACACACACACACACACACACACACACACACATAGCACTATAGCAAATAACAATTTCAGAAACATTATTTAAAGTTATAAGTGAATCTGCCTTTAACGGCAACTGTAAGTCTTCACTTCCTAGGACTGGAGCGGTGACATAAAATAAATGAAAAATAAAACAAAGCTTTCCTCAGCGAAAATTGGATGTGTAATCCTGCTTACTTGGGCTTATCGACGTCATTTTTGTCTCAAATACATTTGGCTTACCAACTTGTTAGGTTTTATTTAGTTTTAACGTCCCACTGCTGGGCACGGGCCTCCCTTAGTACGAGGGGGATCAGACCATAGTCCACCGCGCTGGCCTAGTGTGAGTTGGCGGACTTCACATGCCTTTCGAAAACTTCTTAGGTTTTCTCAGTCATGCAGGTTTCCTCACGATGTTTTCCTTCACCGTAAGACAAGTAGTAATCATGATATAAATGATTCGCACATGAAAATATCAGAGGTGCGAGACCCGGATTTGAACCCGCATCGCTCGGTTATCCAAGCGACGCGTTACCGCTGCGATACCACTGTCTATATTTTAACAATAGACAGATAAAAATTCTTAAATCTATTAAGATTTGGTACCTGTATCGATAATAATAATCACTATCTTAAAGGGACGGTGATCATTTTTTCTCACTTTTTCGTATTTCTTCTCCATCTTCTCTTAGCGCCAACATTCAACCAATAACTCGACACACTATACGTTTGGCTTAGTTCATAGCAACCCTACTTTCTGTGCTAGCGGTCACTGGTTTGAGTCTCGCTGGAGGCATTCATTTGTTGAGCACGTATGTTTGTACTCCAGTCATGGGTGTTTATATTTATAATATGTGTACTTCGTTACTTTTTAATGCTTCGAGGGCCAGCATAAGTAGGCGAAGAATTAAAACTTTTAACCTATCCATATTACCTACTTATTTGCTAATTGCGTTGCATAATATATGTGCCATAATTTAAACTTCTATGTCAAACAAAAGTCGTTCATATAAATTGCTTAGTAACGATCAAAATAAATCTAAGCGTTGAGTGCTATACGATGAAACAAAAGCATAGCTTAAACTTATTTTTCTGTAAATATTTAATATTGGAGTTTAACCTTATATCCATTTTGTTGTATATGTCAATTAAAAATATTGTTACTTGTTATCTTAAAAGCTTTTATTATATGATCCATATACATTTTCCGTAGGCCTATTATTATATTACTCGCTAACGACTCATCCTTAATTTGCTTTGGATTCGTCCCTAGTGAAAAACAATAACAAATCTAACCCTCGTTAACCGTAGGTATTTCCATGATAAAAAGTAGCCTATGTGCTATTTGAATCTGTTACCTATCTTATTGCTAAGTTACATCCATATAAGTTCAGTCATTCTGGCCTGAAAGAGTACATCAAGTCTCACAAATTATTGTTCACATTTATCATACATAGCATAATACACACTATAGCTAGTGCCAAAGCTAAAATTAAACGCTAAACCACTTAAAATTACTACACGTTTACTACTTACTAAAATTACTTTTTACTATCTAGAGTAACAAATATACATAAAAACAAATCTGTACTTGAATTTGTTTGCATCTATATTTCTATAGTCGATTATATCTAATACTAGTTAGTGATTGTATTGAAACAAGAGCAAACTAATTATTCGGTCATTGAAATCTCAAACTAATTTGTTAGCCTATCGACAAACGGAAATCCGAACCAAGAAGTCAATTACAGCCAAATATTCGAATTAGGGTCCTGTAATTAAGTTCATTGATGAACTAAAAACAATATGACAAGATTTTGCATTGCTATCATAATATTCAACGAGATAAAATAAAACGTATGTTAGGCATGGACTATCTTCAAAACGAGGGGCCCCAGACCGAAGTCCACCACGCTGGGTAAGTGCGAGTTAGCGGACTTCACATGTCTTTTCAGAAGATGCCAGGTTCTCTTAAACATATAGGTTTTGTCACGATGTTTGCCTTTATATTAAAACAAGTGGTAACCATTTTAGAAAGAATTTGCATATGAAAATATCAAAGGTGCATATTTGAACCCGCTTCACTCGGTTACTCAATCGAGCGCCGTACCACTAGGCTACCACTGTCAAATAAAAAATAAAACGTATGTCTACACATAAATTACTTCTAAGTCGAGCCACCAATAAACGGATAAAGGAAAAGCGTAACGAAATAAAGAAACAGACGGTAGAAAAAGCCACAATTTTTGTCTTCGCCGAATAGCCGAACCCGAACAACCGCCACTTTAATTTGACCCCAGAATCCTCGGCGAGTTGCTGAATTATATCGACTTTAGTATTGAGAGGAAAAATAGGTTAGTTCATGGAATTTTGGTCGAGTTTTTATACTGGTAAAGTGAAAATAAGAAAGCAGTAAAGCTCTAATTCTGTGATGACGTTCTAGGGATGTCAGCATATTGGAACGAATCGTTTTAACTACGTTTATTGACCGACTTCAAAAAGGAGCAAAATGAAATGAAACGATATATTTCAGATTTTTTCGCGATTTTATTTTAAAGTACCAACGCTACGTTTAAATTCACAATGTTTTACAGCAAACTTAGTTAGTGAAAATACTAATTGTAAGGTTTTGGACGTCTACAATGTCGCTTTTAATAAATTCAAACGTCTGCATTTTGTTCATTATACACTATAGAAAGTAAATGTATACCTATATTAATCAATACTTAGTTAGTTTTGCAAGTGACAGAATGTTCAGACCATAACTAGTAATCAATGAAAATGAGATAGGCATTTTATCTATTACTCGTAAGTTTAGATCTTAAGCTGTTGTAACTAACTAGTAATGCTTTTTCAAATGTATGTGAATTCCGCTAATCCACATTTGGCTGGCGTAGTGGACTACGGTCTGAATGGAGACCCATATCCAGCAGTGGAACTTAGAGCTGAATTCAATGTAGATCTTCCCTTTTACACCATAATTTACGATAATTTTATTTTCATATCCATATGTATAAATATAATATATAAATATGTTGGGACATTATTACAACAGCGCCATCTTGTTCCGTGATAAGCTAAGAGGCTTGTGTTACGGATACCAGATAGTTGATACACATATAAATAAATACATATTAAAAATATAAACACCCATGACTGGAGTACAAACGTTCGTGCTCAATAAATGAATGCCCCCAGCGGGACTCGAACCCGCGACCGCTGGCGCAGAAAGTAGGGTCACTAACAACTGAGCCAAACGATATACAAAAATACAAATTTATTATGGAAATAATTTCATGAATATTACCAGAATTCCATTAAATGTTGTCTTATGTTATTTTCGTAATCTTCCCCACCTTAATTAAGCTTAACATATCATGCATGGTACACTTGGTATATTTGCGCTTATTAGATTAACGTGAATGTGAAATGTTATTACGAGTATAATTATTTAACTTTAATTATTTTTTCAGTATTGAAATTTAGACTTGCAAAAATCTAAAATTTTCAATATCTTCTTCTTCACATAAGCTATATATTATAAGTAAAGGTCCGGTAAAAATTGCTCCAGCCGTTTCAAAGATAAGTCGGAGCAAGCAGATAGACAAGCATTATTATAAGTACCGTATATAATTCCATACGCATTAAGACTAAAGTTATTATTTCAATACTACAAACATACATAATTATTCATCAGAATACATTGAATTACTACAATTTTTACTGAACGAGAGAACTAGCTAAAGAAAGTAAGCATAAAGCAATACTAAAATTATACTGTATCTTTTTTAAGTTAAACTATTTTAATATAATCAAGTCGCTTTAATAACTTAAGAGAAAACCACAGTTGAAGCTAATAAATGCTAAATTTATTCCTGAGTAAAACAATTATTGTAGAATTCTTATTCAATTCAACCGGTACGTGACTACAGGTATAAATATTTGTTAAAAATGCCGACGACTCGTTTTCATAAAAAGTTATTGGTAAAAATGTTATTTGCAACCTTCATTACGAATAATGGCTTTGTATTATAAAAACTGGTAGAGACGATTTCTATAAATGTTTATTGTTACATTGTAACTGGCATATTTGTATGACTTTTTCTCTGTTTATAAATTTATTTTATTTTATTCAACAGTAAGAGCGTTACTTCGTTTTGCGTTTATCCATCATGACCTTTTTTCTCAAGAATTCGTGGAGATATCAAGTTAAATTAAATGCATATTAAATGGTAAAAACTGTAGGGTATTTTTAATTGACTTAGAATAATAACTTATAAAAATTTTAAAATTTTTAAAGCACAAGTAAAGGTAAAAATCCGATAAATATGAAAAAAAAATTTTGCGATTCTAAATGTTATTAATGTTTCATGTACAAGATCCCTTTGTGTTTATCAGACTAGTGTAATATTCTTTTTCAGGCTATACTTTTTATAATTATAACTGATGAAAAGTCATTTTTACGTTCTATATTAGAATTTTAAAGCTGTTAAATATCCCTAACGGGAATCAAATCCACGACTGCCGGCACACCATTCACTAAAACCTGTAAGATTTTAGCAACAAGTGAATCTACATACTCGTATTATTATATATAATACGAGCTGTACCCGCGGCTTCGCTCGCGTTCATTTTTTTAATTGCTAATCAACCTCATTGGGTTGATCTGTAGGAAAAAAAAATTGTCTAAAAAATAAAAAATAAAAATTTAGGGGTGGACTACCCTTAACATTTAGGGGGATGAAAAATAGATCTTGGCCGATTCTCAGACCTACTCAATATGCTCACAAAATTTCATGAGAATCGGTCAAGCCGTTTCGGAGGAGTTCAAGTTCGAACCCCGTGACACGAGAATTTTATATATAAGATATACAAATGTAAAAAAGACAGTGGTAACGCGTTCGCTTGTATAACCAAGTGATGCGGGTTCGAATCCGGGCCTCGCACCTCTGAGATTTTCTTGTGCGAATCTTTTCTATCATGATTACCACTTGTCTTACAGTGAAGGAAAACGTAAGGAAACCGGCATGTCTGAGAAAACCTATCAAGTTTTCGAAAGACATGTAAAGTCCGCTAACTTGCACTAGGCCAGCGCGGTGGACTATGGTCTGATCCCCCTCTTGTTGAAGGGAGGCCCGTGCCCAGCAGTGAGACGTTTAAAAGGGCCGAATACAATACGAATACTTACAAATGTACGATATAAATGTATCATGAATGTCAAACACATAACTCTCCTTTGAGCATCGCCACAGTCGAGTAATAAAAAAATATAAAAGTCTCAATCCTCATGTATATTCACATCTTGATTAAAAACTATATTTCCATTTATATAACATCAAACCATTCTACATTCTTACTTTAGACTAATTAGGAGATATAGGGGTTGTAGAATGTGAAGGATGATACCAGTTCTCAAGCAAAGGTATTTTATTAAACGTTTAAGGGTAGGGCTGGTTTTTTGTTTAGCATAATAGATACTCGTAAGTTCTTTGAATATTTTTATAGACAACGTAAAAATATTTATTTCGAGAAAAATACAAATGTTTGTAACTTTCACCAAACTGGAAAATTTTGATCGTGTTCCAGTTTAATTAGCATGATAAATATATTTCGTATAGTATACTTATTCTTATGTAACCCAAATATGTACCATTAAATACTTTATATTCTATACTAGGTTATTTCTGCTAAAGGTTTATTAGCTTACCTTCATTTCTCTGAGATGTGTGTGATATTGAGAATTCCTATAATATTACTCAAGGTACTATTATATAGCGTCCATTTCAACGTGAAACAGTACAAATGTACGTACAAAAACACATTTCAAATATTTACCTCGTACAGGATCAAACTCACGACCCTGTATTACAAATTCTACAGCCAAGAAACTTAGTTAACTAAGGTTACAAGGTTTACTATTCATGCCTTTACGTATTGAATTAACACGTCGATCATCCATTCACTTAATGCCTATTAAATTATCCCACGTACGCACTATCGTATCACATTGTCGCGTTTTATTCGATCTACGGCTTCGTCTAGACTTCTGATATTGTATCCTAATCCATTAAGTGCTTAAGCATTCAAGTGCAATCTATGTTAGTTTGCAATAAGCTTTCTATCTTTGAGCGATTAAGTTCAAAATTTCTCAGAGATAAGTAATTTTCCTATAGTTAAAAGCATTCTGTGTGAAGACACTTTCCGGACAGACAAATATACAGAAAGACTTAACAACTTCACTTAGCCCAACTTGGGACTCGAACCCACGATCTTCAGTAGTCCTACATGCTATAAGCAATAACACCACTGACTTAAACATCATGTTATTATAATGGCAAGTAGTTATTTTTAAATGGAAACTTAAGTTTCACAGTTCGGTCGCAACAATAACAAACCAATTACAAGACATTCTACAGACCTTCTTGGGTTTAAAAATTAAATAAAGAAATGATTCTACGTTTCTTTCCTTCCTAGTTATATATTTTGATTATATTTTTTCTAACAGTACATTTGTTAATTACTTTGTCTTCATTATTGCAATTTTGTTTGGTATGGATGTATTTATATTTGTAGATAAAAATGTTAGGGTTTATTTACTTACAATAGCTCTATTCTTTTTAGTATACATAAAATAAAAACAATATCTTTACATATATCGTGTTATTAAATAAAATATATATTTTTAATTCTAATTGAAATAATCAAAAAAATGAACAGATAAAATATCTAAGGACTATAGATTCGTAATCAGCATCATAATAATAACTTACCTACTCCATAAGATTTTCCAAACAAAAAATTGTTTATTAGATTAGCACTTTTAGTAAATCAAATTAAAACATATCTAATTTTTGTTTGTTACAGGTACAATATGCACCAAAAGTTCGTGTTGTTATAAAATCAAAAGCCACAAGTGGTAGAATACAGGAAGGGCAGAAGTTAGTATTAGGTAAGACCTTGGTTTAAAATATTTAATTATAATTCAGCCTTACCTTAATAGAGAACGATATTATTGTTTTTAAAATTGACAAAAATTGGCTTCACTTAAATGATAGTTTCATTCATTCAGCGATTTTTCGATTCTATGAGATTTCGGTCTCAGCAGCATAACTTAAGTTGGCGCAACTCGGGACTCGAACCTACGATATTCAACCACCTATTGCCAAAAATTTATTCATATCTCCATTGCTTAATTCAACTACCCATTGCCAAAAATTTGCCTTCATTGCTTATATTTACTTTTTTCTACCAAATGTATTTTTCATGGCAGTGATTGTTCATTTTTTATTGATTGTTTATTTTATATTTTTGTTCTTGAGTCTTATTGACTTAATAACTATACTAAGTTAAATTTTTGTAAGGTTTATTTTATAATATCGATGCATTACTTTTGAAATATATTTAAGCTATCAAGAAGTACTATCAAAAGCACTGACATACTTCCTTATGAACAATAACGAGCTTTTACATCTATAATACTAATATGTGGTGATATTGCTACATGAAACTTACATTAATAACCTACAATTATATTTGAATATAATTTAACAAGTAATTGCGGTTCAACGTCTTAGATGCAATGGGCGTGTTTTAATTAGAACTCAATTACGAATAAAGTAATAATTACCTTACAATCTACACACCTGTTATATGTATCACTGGTGTGTTCTACTAGATGAAGGTTCATAGGTTCGATTCCTGCATACAGACTAATATAGAATATGTTTATAATATAAGTGTTAAAAACTACGATTCCAACATTAAAATCATTTTAAATTTATATGACTATAATCTGGTAAATTTGTAATAAGTTTACCTATTTACTATATTTCTACACTACAACTGCTAAACATATTTTGATGGAGTTTAACGATAATATAGACTGACCAATCCATTGCCTCATGATAAAGGTTTCGAGAAAAACAACTGTAGTATATTATATTCTAATATTGATATACAATTATTGGATAGACATTTTGTACAGCTCTAGTTAAAATGATACAAATTGGAAATATTAAGTGAACCAAATTAATTTAATGCTATTTCCATCGAACCGTAGATTTTGAAGGAGCGTAAATATTATATAATTGGGTAGGGACATATTTGCATTGAAATAATCTCAGCACAGATTTAATTACAGTTTCGTCACGATCACTAACATAATATTATTATAAAATAATCTCCACCACGTCTGTCTGTCCACGATAAACTCAAAAACTACTGCACCGATTTTCATGCTGTTTTACCAATAAATATAATAATTCTCGAGGCTGGTTTTAGTATATAATTTATCAAGTTTTGTCAACATTTACTAGCGAAATCCAGTATATTATAAAATATAACAACATAATATCTACTTACTTCTCTCAAACATTAAGAACCACCATGAACGAATAAGGGAACCACATATAAATTTTACAACAAAAAAATCTGACTGACTTCTGACTGACTTCAAAATGAATTAAACATGGTGTTTTTTTTAATAATACTTGATGATTATATTATGATAACGCGCAGGGGTAGCCTTGAGAAATACCCTACTTATTAAAAATAACGAATTACATACATTTTCTTTGATGTCGGTCAAAAATCTTTTGTATCAATAAATTTAAAGACATTTCTCCGATAGGATGTCAGGCTGCAGCTAATCCGAGCAACCTCACGTACAAATGGTACGTGAACAGCGAACAAGTGCCTACTGCTAAAGACAATGAATTGGTAAGTTGGGAAATGTAAGATAAATAGTTCTTTTTTTATCGACTTTAAAGAAAGAAGAAAGAATAAAGTTTAATTTTATGTATGTGAATGGGTATGTATGAATATGTGTTACGCCATTTATTCGGTAATTATAGTTAGCGAGGCAGAGGTCAAAGGTTAGTTATCTAGGTAAGCATTTTTGAATACAAATAATTCAATTCAATTTTTTGGTTTTTTGGCTTCAATGCGTGCCAGTTGCACACAAATTATTTCGCCAATGTCACGTCGATTGGAAGAGTCACGTTCGAGATTGGCCGGTGATATTTTAATTACTTCACAGTATTAAATAGTAGGATTTTATTTTTAAAATGTATTATTTTCTCCACCTAAAAACATAGAAACGGCATAAGTGTTAATTAATATATATACAAAAAAAACATCTTAATGAACTAATACTACTTCGTACTTACTACTATGAAAGCTTAATTTTATTATATTTATGTGCTAGAGAAGTTTTATATGGTGTTTTAGTGATTTTGCATCATTACGTATCAGTCACTTTTGCATTTATATTTAAATATGGGTACTAACATACTTTAAGAAATTAATAGATATAATTGACTGAAGTAGTGAGTAGTGATTATGGATGAACCTATTCCTACGATACGTTTGGCTCAGTTTGTGACCCTACTTGCTGTACCAGCGTTCGCGGGTTCGAGTCCCGCTAGGAACAGTAATTTCTGTGATGAACACTAATGTTTGTACTCTAGTCACAAGTGTTTTTATCAATAATATGTACGTATTTATAGTTATTTATGTACTGTATGGACTGTCGAGTATTTATAACACAGGCCTCGTAGCATACAATGGATGTAGATGGCGCTGTGTATCAATGTCCCAACATATTTATTTATACACATTCAATATATTGGAGATATAATGATTGTCATAACTTCAAACGAAGGTAAATTTATCCAAAGAAATAATTGGCATTTTATACAAAAGGAGCGCTTTTAAAAGAAATTCTTTTTATTATATGATAGAAAACAGCTTATAAAGAAGGTTTATTTGAATTTTTTTTAACTCAACGCACATTTGATGATACAAAAGCACATGATTATTAATTATTAATGTTTTCAAGACATGAAATTTTTAATTCTAAATTATTTTTGTCAGTGTACGAGTATTCCAAACTGTCCATTGGACTAAGGTAAAGCAACATAATAAATACAATATAAGCTTTTTCCACGACTCTATTAGTCTATTTGTAGAATTGATTAATTTGTGGAGATCTTTCACAATAATTGGACCTATGAAAAGCGAAAATGTTCAAATCGGACTCGTAGTTCCTGAGATTAGAGCTTTCAGACAAATGACCAAACAAATTCTTTAGTTTTATAATTTTAACTTTAAACTTCTTCAGTTTTATTATAGTATAGCGGAGAGTTTTAGGCATTCCTCTCCTTATCCTGTCGGATTCACTAAGGATGTTAGTGGGTGTCAGTCACTTGACAGTTACAGTAGTCTTAGATATATCTTTATCTATAAAAATAATAAAACTCTAACTTAGTTGAATCTCTACATTAAATGTTTTTCGGAAAATCAATGATGTGATACAAACATAACTACGAAAATAATTCCATAAAAATAGTAATATCAGAACTAGTTCTTTTATTTCTAATATTTACGGACTAAAATATTAACGTTAAAGAAAATGTCTACCTAGTTGCAATATGTCCCCAGTTTGCATTTCACATACGAATAATAAAACCTGCTACGGATTTTCCTTTCAGATTGCTTAGCGTAGAAATACATGCCAATATGACGTTTTCATCTATACAAAATTCAACTCTGTACCTGCTATGTGAGGGAGATTTTAATTTAGATATCGTGATGATCATCAAAGTTCAGTGTGACGTGATTGTCACTATACAATATGGTGGATGTCGCGGGTTCTTATCTTTACATTTGAATTGAACATAAGATATTTGTAAGGCTGTCGAATATCACTACATAGTATAAAACAAAGTCGCTTTCTCTGTCCCTATGTCCCTATGTATGCTTAAATCTTTAAAACTACGCAACGGATTTTGATGCTGTTTTTTTTAGTAGATAGAGTGATTCAAGAGGAAGGTTTATATGTATAACTAGCAGATCCCTCGGCTTTGCCTGTGCTAAATCTAGGGTAGAGCCCGAGCAAAGCGAGGGCGAATCGCTAGTAACCTATAAAACATAAATAAACATGTTGGGACATTATTACAATAGCGCCATCTAGTTCCGTGGTAAGCTACTAAGGAAACTTGTGTTACGGATACCAGATAGTTGATATACTACATATATAAGTTTTAAATACATACATAGTATAAATATAAACACCTATGACTGGAGTACAAACATTCGTGCTCAACAAATGAATGCCCCCAGCGGGACTCGAACCCGCAACCACTGGCGCAGAAAGTAGGGTCACTACCAACTGAGTAATACATAGGATAGCTTTGTAGTACTTTAGTCTCAGTTAAATTTTCATAATTTATCATCTTTACATATAATAAAATTTTAATTATAACTGTAAATAAAACATTTTCTTTTAATTGAAATCCTAATTTGTCATTATTATCGAAACAGAATTTTGTCTGTCTGTCTGCCCACCTCATCACGAGAAAACTACTGAACAGATTTTAATGAGATTTGGGATGATGATAGCTGCTTTTGAGGGTCAATATATAGGAATTTTTTACGGTAAAATGTCTAATTTCTGAGAAATCTATGTTAATCATCAAAACCTATCAAGAGACGAACCTGATCGGGACGGTTCCCTTCGTCCCGATTAGGTCTCTTGATATTCTTAAATAACTTAGTCAAAACCTATTGAATCTAATATTTATATCTATATTATATAAATAGAAATAGATCGTCAAGGGAAAATCTAGTATAAATCAAAGAAAATATAACAAAGAAAGTTAAAAGCTTCATCTTATTTCCATTAAGATACAAAGCCATAAATAAGAAACCACACAATAATTGAATTTAGTGAAAGATGAGAAAGCTCTTGGTTAAGTCATTTCATTACAATATAATACTATCGCGAAAATATTTACAGTATAAATCCTCTTCATTTCTTGACTTATAAATAATCTATAAATATGCTTTAGGGAAATGAAAAATTTATGTTCGGTTTTTAATATTTATTAAAAGAAGCTTTTACTTTAACTTAAAATTTAGTTATAACTTACGAGTAGTTTTCTACTGTTTATATAAATTAAGCTGTATTTTCACCGAAAACTTCAAAAAATAAAATCATTGCGTACTTAAAGCGTAATTATACATATAACATTCTATGAAAATTGAAATAATTATTATCATTGACAATATCAATACATTCCGTATTTTTTTGATGACTTCATTTCTCGTCAGTAGCTAAACTAAATATAAAAAATGTCTGACAAAGAGAGCAGAACAGACAGTGTACTTACTGTTTATTTTTGACTACGTATTTATTTATCGATACCTAATTATTAACTTTTTGTTATATATACTAATTAATACTTGACATAGGGTTATATGATATACATACTATGTAAGTTTTGACGGTTAGTACATATTTCTCAGAATTAGATCTTTTCTTACGATATTATTATATTTATTTTATACGATAGTTTATACTGCAGAAAAGATCTAATTTATGAAAATAAATTATACGCTTTTATTAGATTTTAATAACCAGCTATCATCCTACCAAATGTCATCACAATCTGTACAGTGCTTTTCTCGTAATGCGGTTAAATATATACAGGAAAAAATTCTAAAAATTATCGCTTCGACCTCTGTATCATTAATAACGACTATGTCAAAAAACTAAAAAAAATATTCAATATATAGAGTTTACTAAGAATGTGAAGATGAAAATATTCAACTACTAATAATATATTATTATGAAGAGTATATTTTACACCAAACTATATTTTGATGAACATTGCTTGGACAGCAAATCGCATGATATACGCTCCACTAGCTTCCTGCGACCTACTAAATATCTGCTTTATTTCACGATAACCTCATACATGATTTAACAAGATTTCCTTTTGGAAAAGTTTGCTTAAGGCAACTATGGTTAGAAATATGTAACTAATGTTACGAATAAATGAACGTTTGTTCGTCTTGATTTAACAATAAAAGGTATAAACTTTTTTTTATGCCAGTGGTTCCGGTTCAATTTCCGCTGAGAGCATTCAGTTGTTGAGAATGTTTGTACTTCACGCGTGTTTATATTTATAATATGTATGTATTTAAAGTTATATATGTGTAATGTATCAACAATCTGGTATTCGTAACACAAACCTTGTAGCTTACCGTGCAACTAGATGGCGCTGCGTATAATAATGTAATATACTAAACGACTACATAATCTATACTAATATTGTAAAGTTGAAGAGTTTCTTTGATTGTTTGTTTGTTTGGTTGAACGCACTAATCTCAGGAACTACGGGTCCGAATCGAAAAATTTTGTTTTGTTTGGATAGTCCGTTTATAGAGAAAGTCTATAGGCTATATTACATCACGATACGACCAATAGGTGCGGAACATTAATTAAAATGTTGCAAAAACGGGAAAAAATATCTCTTTTCATTTTCAGCCTTTAGAACGCGAGCGGAGCCGCGGGAAAGGCTAGTTAAATATAAAGTACATATTAGGTATAAAGTAAACATTCGCAACATATGACCAAATCTCACTAGCACGAAATATACATAACTAAGCGGAGAGGCGATTCCACAAAATTGAACATAAAAAATAAAATATTCAAATTGGCTGCAATTTTACCAAAAAAGCTCGTTTTAAATTTTAAGAAAGGAACTTGTGTACAAAGAAAGCTTTAATCTTACTATTTGTAGGTTATATCAAATGTGTCCCGGAAGTACAATGAAGCGACCGTTAAATGTGAAGTTCAGAACGAAGTTGGCAAGAGCTCCGAGTCTAGAACCCTTGATGTTTCATGTAAGTCATTCCAATTATATCTAGAAAATTTACCAAAAAATAAAATTTATTAGAGCTTTTATTAAATTTATTTAAAAAATAGTTTTTGAACATTTTTTTATAACTAATGTACGTAATATAGGTATTAGGACTTAAAGCATATGACATTTAACATGTCCCTATAGATTAGATCTATAAAGATATGGGAAGGAAAATGAAGAATTTGATTTATATGACTTAAAAAATTTCATTTGCAAAATAATATTTATACCATTTTGAAACTATAATTGTACAATGTAATTTGTTTAAGTCCCTATGAAAAAGCCTTTCTGATATAATATTTTAATGGACTTTTGCTATGGAATATAGCTATACATTTTTACAAGCCTTTATTTAAGGTGCAAAGTTCGTTAGTTAGTATTTTTTGATTTAAGATTAAAAGCTGTATTTGAATCACTTCCACCTATTGGTTGTAATTTTTATACTGGCGGTGCCTTTGATATAAAGAGTATCAGACTATTATCCACCGTGCTGACCAAGTTCAGGTTGGTGGACATCACACGTCTTTGGAAAACTTGCAAGGTTTTCTTCTTGCAAGGGTTCTTAACGATGTGAGTGACTCGGGATTTGAACCCGCTTCACTCGGTTTCTAAAGTGGGGCGTGTTACCACCGCTATATTTCTCTTATTACTCGTTTATTATGTATTTAGTATTTGATTAATCTAGATCGATTATCTAAAAAGTAAATAAGGTTCATATTATATTACATTATATGCTTATTATATTTTTATGTACGTATGTGTATAATGTATGTAGCAAAGGAGAAATTACTGTAAATAATTTGGCACCAGTTTGCTACGATACTTGGGGGATAGCATTGAAGTTAGAGAAGTCTTTCAAAGCTAGCTTCAAGTTTAGTCCTGACTTTCTTATTAATAATGTACGTGGTCTGCGACAAAATGTTTCACGTAGAATATACCCAGATTATAAGCCTCAAAACTAGAAATCTAATAAACAAACTGTAAAACGTAGAATTTATAAGTAGTTGCTCGAATTAAGGAATGATTCGCGATGGTTATGGGTTCGATTCTCGTATGAGGTTATAATATGTATATAGATTAGGTTCAATATTTAGGTTTGGCATCGCCACATATTAGTTATAGGCATATACGACATTATAATGATGGAACAGTTAAGAAAACTTCATAATCACGAAAAATTTAGTTTAATACACTACATAGTGAATAGTGCGTATTTCTAAATATACAAAGCTCAATTTAAACAAGCTTTACATACATATATTTTCATAAATTTAATAAATTTTTCGTAGACGTACTATGAAAAATATTTTTTCTAATTAAAAAAAATAATTTTCAGAACATAATCAAGTAGTTTAAGTAAAAATTTACAAAGTTCGTTGCTAATATAAAAAGCTCTAAAAGCGATAAAGAAAATTTGCTAACATTTTTAAGCCTTTAAAGTTTTCGAATAAAGTAATTAAGTTTATCTTTCTCGTGAGAATAAATAAGCAGTTAAGTATCTAATTTGTTTTAAAATCTCTTAAGGAGATCGTTCATCTGGTTGAACTGGCCTTATCTTGTAAAATAATATAGATTTGGCTATGTATGTACTTCAAGAGAATCTTTAAGTTATAGACTCGTTTGCACACCTGGCTTTGTCTGATGGGTGCTTTTTTGAAAATCTAATATGTATAATAAAATTGTAAGTCAAATCTATCGAAATTTTTTAAAAATTATTAAGGGGGTTTATTTAGACTTTTTGTCTGTCTGTCTGTTTATATAAATTTTATATATGTTTTCTGTATTTGCTCCCTAAAGTTATGATCTCATGCTTTGAAGAAAAATGAGTGCGAGTAAGTATTATGAGTCATTCAATTAAGACTGCTTTGGCTATGTATCTAAATATTATAAATGAAACTATCTTTTCGGATTTTATCGCGGATTTGTTTAGATTTTTGGTTCCCGACGTTTCGAATGCTTTACAGCAATCATAGTCACGGGAGAGACTGGCTTCTCTAAAAAAGTTAGTTTCATTTATAATGTCAAATATTATCTAAATATATATAATTTTTAGTTTCAATTGTCTTATCCTTCACATCGTTACGTTTACAGTTTACTTAAAAAACTTAAATGTTAATTAAATTTTGTTTCCTTAAGATGGACCAGTCTTTAGAATGAAGCCTCAGAACGTGGAAGGAGATGTCGGTGCAACAGCGATATTATCTTGCGTTGCGGATGGACACCCCTCCCCCAAAGTACTGTGGTTGCGATACGATAGGGACAAAATTATTGTAAGTTCATATTTATAATACTTTATTTTTGTAATTTGTAAACTTTTTAGGAAGTTTTTATACAATATTATGCTTGTATTACGGACTGGATTAAATTTTAACTTTTTTTACAGAAAAAAATAAGAAATAACGTTAAAATATTGGTATGAAATATTAAAATTAATAATTTGCCATATTATCTTTGATATAAACGTAAAGATATTACCGAAATAACTGCTTCGTCTTTTCTCTCTTTGTAATTTCGATATATTATTATGTAAAGCTTAATGCTTTCATTCTCACCTAATTGAGTCACCCAATAAGACATAAAAAGTTAATTTTTTATATGATCTACTCATAAAATTATTTTAAATGAAATTTTGCATTTTAATATAAAAATATATAAAAAAGTGTGCATGGCTTAGGATTATTAAAAAATCATTGTAAGTGATTTTTTTACTATATATATTTTTTGTAGAGAGTGGGTAAATCTGCCAATTTGACCGTTACGATAAATAAACAGTCTGCAGGACAATATTGGTGTAGAGTTAGTGTTGAAGGATATCAGGACATCGAAGCACCAGCCATGGTATACTTAAAAGGTAAGCTCAAAATATGTGTCAATCAATTATTAATAATTTTTTTGCATGGTTATTAGAACAATTACATCAAGGTAACAGTTGTTGGGGTCACCACCTCGAGAAAAGCCAGTTGCTAAGCTAGTCTACGTTGCACATCTGTTTAGGTGACATGTTATACAAATGCAAATCTAAGTTTATTCACAGTATTGTCAACCATTCATTATCCGAAATAGCTTTACAATAAATCTGTACGTATAAGAAAATTCTAAGTCTATTTAAAACGATAAATATTTTTTTGGAAATTTTATTGAAATAGTAATAATTATCGATACAGAAGCCGAATCTATAGTTTGATAATTTTCGTATGTTTGTCTACCTGTTACCGAATCAAAAGACAGCCAGTGGACTATATTGATGAAATTTCATATGCTGATAACTAGTTTTCCGGAAAAAATATTTCACCTTTAAGAATTAATATATATTAATAATTAGTTATATATTTGATTAATATTTATTTATAAAAAAATTCAAATATGTTGTTTTTAAGTAATATCTATTTTTTGAATAATATTATTATATTACCTACAGGTTAAAAAGAAATAGCAAAAGATGTTAAAACACGTGTTTCCTTTTATTACGCATCTACATTTTATACTAAATACATCAAATTCTCGACATCTCTTAAATCTCAAAGTTAATAATTTTTAGTCTTTTTAATATAATTTATAAGCAACTTTATTTTAAGCAGTTTGTAAGAAACTCATGTAGCAGGAGAATGTTGAAATTGGAATAAAGTGTAAAAGACGTTTGTAAGCACTGTCTTTTTCTCACTATTCTTAGCTTGAAATCTAAGAAACTTTGAAAGCTTCGGGTGTGCTTTAAATTTGATACTAAGTAGGTACTACCTAGTAAAGTTTTTGTAGAGCTTAAAGGCTTTTAATTCATGATGCTAATTATATAGAAAAGGTGTTTTAATGTAATTGGCTAAGTTAGTAATTCATTTTTAGATTAGGTAGGTATATGTATTGCCGCATTTGTCTGGTGGTAGGCAGTACGGCTGCAAATCCGGGGTCCTAGGTTTGAATCTCTAATGTTTAGTTAAATATTAGGCTTTTATATCAACCATTTCTATGTAACAGCCAGGGTTAATAGAATTATTCCCAAAATCTGTCCGTTTAGGGGTAACAATGACACAGACAGACGCAGAATATAACTCAAACTTATAACAACCCCCCTTTTGGGTCGAGGGTTTAAAATACACCATATCTATATAAACTAGTACTTACACCAAAAATAGCTTATATTTTCTTATAGCTCATATATTATTTTAGGTCCACCCAAAATAATGTCAAATCAAACGCAGTATGGAGTGGAAGGTGATAGTGTACACGTTGAATGTATATCTTTCTCTGTACCAAAACCTGAGCTAGTAATATGGTTTTTTGGAGGAAGTGAAATAAATTCTTTTCATAATGATGTAAGTATTTTAATATTTAACAGTAGATTAATAACATTAATAGTGAATAACAGTATCTTTTCGGATTTTTTCTCGGATTAATGTAAAAAAAATAAAATATGTATTTACGTAAGAATGAAATAATTGTATATATATATATATATATATATATATATATATATATATATATATATATATATATATATATATATATATATATATATATATATATATATATATATATATATATATATATATATATATATATATATATATATATATATGTAGTTATAGTTAATATAATATAATTAATATAATAATTTATGTTTGTAGCCTATACCTACACTACTCCTCACTATTTCTCCCTCACACTCGAGGGTCTTTTAAAGGCCTAAATTCATCCTTTACACACAATGTATTTGTTTCTGTTTTTATGTTAATATATAATTTATAGTGATATATAAATAATTCTCTAGGTTCTTAAAATTTCTATTTCTTACAGTAATCATCGTCATGAATGTTTCTTTCATCGAAAAAAATTGTAGACATAGTTTTAATGAATATATTTTCGTTCTTTTTTTCTCGTAATAGAGTTTTAAAAGTACACAATATATTATAACTTATATACGTATGTATTGACGTTTTTGTGACAAGGTATCATAATAAATCCGCGACAAAATCCGAAAAGATAGTTTCATTTATAATAACAAGGAATTTTAATGTTAAATTTAAAATAGTTGCATAGTACATTTTGATGAATATTTTATATATGTTACCAATTTGCAGGAATATGTTTTCTTAGAGGAATCATTAGCAGACGGCATGACTAAATCTACTTTGGTTATTCGAAGGAGTGAGAACAAACATTTCGGTTCTTATAATTGCACAGTGTCTAATGCGTATGGAAGCGACAGTGTTGAAATTAATGTTATACCAGACAGTAAGTGAATTATTAGGCTATTAATTTGAGAAATCTACATATTTTACTTATCTTTACTACTTATTTTATACTGCTTTGACTGCATTTCGATGATATTTTAGTAACTAGATAAATTTTCTATATGCATAATATATACGAGTACTTTCTATTATTTTGTTTAAGGTTAAAAATATTTGAAGAATTAAAAATTAATGTATTTATGTGTATTTGTTATTATACAAACAATTATGCTATTTTATAGTTTAAATTTCAAGAAATATTCCTTCACAGGAAAAGGAAATAAAATCTATAAAAATCCTATTTTGTCTTATAATAAGTACTTTCTAAAATTATATATCCGTATAAGGAAAGCTATTATAAAATTCGATTTATTACAGAATCGATCCCGCTTATGGCAATGGTAGTTGCTGGAGCAGCAACAACTATAGTTATACTCATTATAATGTTAGCTTTAATGCTTTGTCATCGAAAAACCCACAAATCAGACTCGAAGAAACCTGACATTACTGAAGTTAGTAAAACTTTTGATCAGTTCAAAGATAGCGATCGAAATTCAAACATAAGTGACTTGAAGTTGGAATTAAGACAAGTGGAAGGAAGCTGTGACATGGTAAGATACGTTTTAAGATTTTTGTGAAAAGTGATTTTCTTTTAATAGGAAAATAAGTTTGATTAGAGTTTTTAACTTATTTAATGATTATCATTGAAATTTAAAAGTTAACTTAGTAATAATAGTAGTTTAATTTATTTTCTATAAAGAGTATACAATTTAAACAATTATTTAACCACATCAATACATACACATTATAAAAATAACATGGGTGTTTAATTTTATAATGTGTACTGGAACAAACGTTCGAGTTGATCCCGCAAATAAATACCTCTAACGGGACTCGAATCCACTGGAACAGCAAATTCAAATATGTAAATTTAGACTTATAAAAAATATATTCTAAATATTATGTAATGTGGTAGCTATTATACAATAAAATTTAATTCACTAAACAGCAAAAGTTTTTCCTAATAATAGAAAAAAAAACAAAAGGGTATACTTAAACAAAAAACACTTTTCCAAACAAAACATAACCCAAAATTCTTTACAGGATATTTCGAACAATGAGGAAACGGAATTACGTTCCACTTTACAACTGACCAGTAACTTGGGACTTCCCCTCGCCGGTCCCGTACTCCCCGATACTGGCTACGATAATGAACTTATGAAACAATATCAACGATATAGTGGGGATTTTAATCCTATTCATAACGTTCATTTTAAGGTATGTATAAAGTTAAATTGATTCAAATCAAATCAAAATATTTTATTCAGCATAAAAATTGTTACAATTTCTTACTGAACTTCATGAGTCTACCACCAGTTCGGAAAGAAACCTCTGACCTGAGAAGAACTGGCGAAAGATACTAAGCGGGACTAATATTTTTTTTTCTTAATCTCATTCTTTTTTAAATTAAATTGTAAATTAACAATAATTCTATATGTTGAAATAGCCTGGCAGCGATCACATCATTCCCGAGGCGTACTATCGAATTATTTTTTATGATTACTTATTTTGATATTTTTAGTATTATTTTATGATTGCTTAGTGGTTATGGGGTTGAGTCTCAGGTCGAGCAAAGTTTTGTTATTGAATTTTTCAGTTTAGATTGTTTAAGTTAGCGTTTTTTCACCCCTGTGCTTAATCTCTCACGGTCTGTCGATTAGTCATCCTACTGGTGTTAAAATTACTGGTATAGAGAGTTATCTAATAGGTTAAGTCTGAGCCTACACTTGTGCAATAAATTAGCCACCATGTTGAGTCCCAACTAGTCAAGTCTTGAGGTCCTGAGTTTGAGTTCTGGAAAACATTTATTTTTTTACAATCAGGTCTAAAATCGTTTAGACAGCCATTATTACCATCGACAGATAACCTAATCCCAACTTCTAGAGACTTGAAGAGTTAGTAATTAAAATTAGTAGTTAGTAATTAAAATTAGTAGTTAGTAATTAAAAGAAAATAATACGACAAATTATAAAAGTTATTATAGAACAAGCTCATAATAATATCCCGGTTAATTAATGCATGTAATAACCTCAGGCTTTAAACTATTTAGAACTTTTAATAAGCTTTATCCTCGTAAGCTTCTAAAGCCTATTCACTAACTAGCCGATGACATGCATTATACAGATTATTTTGAAAGTGTTACATACTCGTTATAGTTGAGCTAACAAATTTGTATAATAATATCTATATTCATATGTAATATACAGGTATAAAGTGGTTAGTTTTTGAACAAAAGTGTTTTTCGGCTTTTTCAGCGGATTTATATTGATTTTTAGTTTTATAATTTTTGAATATGTTGAAACGGATAACCAGCTATTTTATCAATTTCCTTCAAAATCTATTCAGTAGCGTTCTTATAATGGTGATCATAGTTAGACAGACAGAAAATATTCTTAAAATTTGGTTTGTGTGTAGATAAAAATTACTATTTTAAAGCATCACCTTTTACTTTAAATATTATTTTAATTTCATTACAAGTAAAAGAAACAAGAACAAAAACACAAATGTAGCTTAGTCTATTTATTCTAGAGCAAACTACATTTTAGTTCCATCGTGTTTCACACTAAAAATTCTCTTTGAATAATTGTCGTCATACATCCCACTGCACTGATTTTACTACTATGTCGTCCGGTATAAACCATCTCGTCGTGACTTACACAAATAGCACTCACAATAGTAATGTATGTGTAGAATGTAGGCTACATTTGTTTAGACGAGGATATATTTAGAGGAGTCTAAATTCTGAAATACAACGGTTTAATATTTTCAAGTGGCAGGAGGCCAAAGCACGAACTTGCTTGGTGAATAATCGATTAATAGCTTCTGTTTTATATAGGCTGTTTGTTTTGTTAAACTTTAGTCGAATTTTAGACGTGCTGTATTTCTCATCTATCTATACTAATATTATAAAGCTGAAGAGTTTGTTTGTTTGGTTGAACGTGCTGATCTTAGGAACTACTGGTTCGATTTGAAAAATTATTTTTGTGTTGGATAGTCCGTTTATCGAGGAAGGCTACAGGCCATATTATAGTACGTTACGACCAATAGGAGCGGAGCATCAATGAAAAATGTTGCAAAAACAGGAAGTATTTGGTTTCAGGCTTTAAGAACGCGCGCGAAGCCGCGGAAATGGATTGTAAATAATAAAATACTAACTGAGTTGAATCTGTGCATTGTATACTTTATGGAAAATCTAATAGAAATGCTCATTATTAGCGATGCAGAGGTGTCAAGTCTTTAGATTTCAGAATTATTGTATGTCTGTGACCACATCACAAGAAAACCACTAAATATATATTCATAAAATTTGGTATGATGATAGGTGGTTATTCGAGTCAACATTTAGGATTCTTTTTAGTACTGGAAGATATATCGTTACTGACAAATCTCAACTAACCGTTATTACCTTTGTTACGTAGGGGCGAACCCCAGTGGAACCAGGGTGAGTCACTAGTATAATAAAAATACGAACGTTTGTACGTGCATGTTTATTACTTCTTGGACATATATTTCTATGAATTTGGGGGATATTTTAAAAACAGCATTCTTCCCTTTTTAACGTCTAACTGCTGAGAATCGGGCTTCAATACGAGGGGATCAGACCATTGTCTACCACTCTGGCAAAGTGCGGTCTCGCAGATGTCATATTTCGGAAACTTGCAGCCTCTCAATGTTAATATTAATATTTATTAATATTCCTCCTCCACCTCCCAATACGCATATATGTAGAACACAATTATTAGTAACAATATTAGAAGCGTATAAGCTTCTAATATTATATAGGTACCTATAATAGGATACCTCCTTACTATCTAATACAAAACTAAATCGCACATCTTTTGTACATTGAATTTCTATAATTGTGTTATTGCTTGTTAATTTGATATTTATGATATTTTTATTATGTATTTTTTATTGATATTTAATACTACTTAAACCTGAGCGAAGCAAGGGCAAAACGTTAGTATACAATGTATATATGCCAGCTACCATTCATCATTAACATAATTTACAAGAAAATAACTTGTTACACAGCGTTATTTAGAACTTGCAAGTTTGTAGTTTAGTAAAAGGCAAAACTTTGATGATAAGTAAAGCGGACTTACTATCGGTTTTAATTAGTTGGATTACGGCCCTCGGTTTTCTAAGAGGAAAGGAAGCCCTATAAAACGGGACCTCATAAACTACTTGTCGGTGGAATAATTTAAGATGTGATATGAATTTTCCAACAAAACATTATTTAAAATGTATACGTCTGAAAGGGAAAGTGTAGACTGATTATTTAGGTAATTCAAATATGTATCTTATTACTTCTGACTCTAAGGTCATTTGTATCAAACTTTTTTTTATTTGGAAATGCAACTAGTCAACATTAATGAGGTCGTCTGCTATACCGGACGCATAAAACTTGTTTGGAGGATTATTTTGTGATATAGAAATAAATCAAAGCAAATTTTACAACCTCGTCAATAGGTATTATATACTTGTTATATAGCCACGAAATAATAATAATGTTCTCCGACCTTCGCGGCCAATCTCATTGAGACTGGCCAACTGTGCAGGAGATATTATAGTGCAGCGCGTGTACGCGCAGACACAAGTGCACTCTCTATTCCTATCACTATCATACTCCGGTGGGACGACTGTTCGACACGACCAGTGAGAACCAAGGCGCAGGATCGATAGATTTACGTGCTCTCCGAGGCACAGGGGTGAGACACCGACAACTTCCCAACTCCGGGCTGATACTGAGGCTTACTAATCAAAAAGATTCAATAATTAAACTTTGCCCGTCCCGGGACTCGAACCCAGGTCCTTTCGATGTATGACCGTACATGCTACCCACTACACCACCGAGGCAGTTAGCCACGCAATAATTTATAGGTAGTATATTAACTAAATATAATAAGCAGTTCAGAAAAGCCAAGTGAAAAGGGCTCATACTTAGTCTTAGTCGCTTTGAGATTAAGTGATTTTAGACATGAATATGCTTAACATGATTACTTACAGTACAGTGAAGGCAGATGTCGTGAGGGAAAATACCGGTCATAGAAAATCTAACTAGTTTTAAACATCTATGTGAATACCACAAATACCAGCTATCTAATGCTCAAATCTAATGGTCAAAAAAGCTGCAGAATTCGAATAGTTCAAAAATGAAGTTAAAATTTGATTTATTCAAATAAACTTTTATAAGCACTTTTCAATTATTTTTACATTAATTATATTTTAATTTGAATATAGAATTTAAATTAAATGTCTATATGTAAGTCCGTGAAGAAGCTACCACCGGCTCGGAAGGCAGTTCTGCTGAGAAAAGCCGGCGAGAAACTCAACAGTTGCTCGTTATAAAATAATATTGTATAAAAATATTACACTGCAATAATTAATTATCTATTTATCCAACGTGAAACATATTATTATGTACAATACTGTATAGGCTGGCATCAAGTGGCTTTTGTAAACTTGTTGAGCTCTTACAGATAATTATTATTCTTCCCCATGGGAATACCAGAGGTGCTAGGCACGGGATTTGAACCCGCTTCACTTAATTTCCCAAGTGATTACGTCAATATAGGGCTGCTAATGCCTTGAATAATAATAATTAAATTAAATATCAATATTATACAATTTAAATATACTAGAAAATGCTTTTCTTTATATCTCTTTGGTTATTGAATATAAAAAACATTTTCAATAGCTTAAAATAGAAAAAAACTATAGAAGTTAAGTAAATTTGATAATATTCTAAAAAAATATCTTGCCATTTTCCGTATAGAAGTTATATTTTTACAATACATTTTTCTTCTTAAAGATAAAACTTCACTTAATGGATTTAAAAGCGCTATTAGATTTTATGTCCTGTAGCTGTAAGCGAAGTGGGTAATGAATAGTACAAGAGCTTGTAGTATTTTGTAGCCTCGATATTTTTATGTATTAAGTTAAGTAAAAATACTGAAATGCGGAAAGAGAGAATTTCTATTGAATTGAGATAAATTATTTGGTAGGTAATGATCAATTCTATTAATAGCTTATAAAATATATTATATAATAACTTATATAGGATTATTTTTAACCCTCGACGCTAAAATTGGGTTGTTATAAGTTTGATTTTGGTTTATTCTGTAGCGTCTAAATTACAAAGAAGTACAAATATTTATAAAAGAAATTAATTTATCAAGAAATTAATATGATATTTAAATAAATAAAATTTTACGGAAGCCTTGCCTTCTTAAAAATCTTGATATTACATGCTTATTTAATAAAGTAATATTAAATTTCTAGATCGAACAAAAGATGAAAGTCATGCCCAAATTAATAAATATTAATTTTAATTAATTGAAAAATATAACTGAAAAATGAACTTCATGTATAAAACTGGTGGTGATATATGCTATGGTATAAATAGGATAAGACCATGGTCCATCACACTGGCCGTAGTTTGTAGACTTTACATGTCTTTCAAAACTTGGCTCTCTTCGAAACGCAGATTTCCTTACTTGTTTTCCTTTACTGTAAAAGATGTTATCTAATGAAAATTATTATATGTGATTTTATAACTATTACAATGTGAATGAAACTATATTTTCGGATTTTGTCGCGGATTTACAGTAATCATGGTCATGGGAGAGACCTCTCTAAAGCATTCGAAACGTCGGTAACCAAAAATCATAATACTCGTAAATCCGCGACAAAATCCGAAAAGGTAGTTTCATTTATAATGTCAAATATTCGCTTAAACATAACAAAGTATTATCATAATGTGATTCTAAAACCTCTTAATTTCCTAGGCACATGAACAAAGCAACGGCTACGTACCGTATGTGGACTATTCGCGAGACTACGCTCCTCCACAAGCTAGTGACTCTCTAAGTGGGTCCTTATCTAGGAGTATTACAGAAGCATCGACATATCAAAGTCATTGCGGGTCTTTGAATCGTCAAGGAAGCTGTGGAAGATTGGGCATGATTGGGCCTGATGGTGAGTTCTAATATCTTAGTATTAGATCAAGAAGCTAGGAGGTATGGCTAAAATGGTGGTCATCAGATCATCTTGGGTTCAAGCCCCGGATAGGAAATAATAAAAAAATGAAAAAAACCTTTATTGATCTATATAATATGCGTAAAAAATAGTTACAAGAGCCCCTGTACTGAGTGAAAACCCGTATTAGGGGTCGTCCATAAATCACGTGATGTTTGAATGGGGGGGGAGGGGGTTCGGAAAAAATCACGAAATATCACCAGGAGGGAGGGGGGGTGTAGTGAGTTATCACGTGATTTTTTTTTTGCTCACCGTTGGGATTATCCCGCGCGCCGCGACAATCGCCGAACTTTTATAATAATAAGCCTAGTCACCTCCAAAACTTCTCTGAAAAGACCTGTACGGGAACTACTATTGCAAGAAATGACACTATTAAAAGCTATGCTATGCTTTAAAAAATCGTGTATTATAAATTCTTCATAACAGATGATGAGACCAATAGGATGGGCCAAACATTCCCCCAGACACACGAAGCGTCGCTATTAGTAAGAATGGAAGTGTAATAATGAACCGATTGGTCTTAATTGCTTTGGATTGCTTATAAAAAGTATTGACATACTTCCATTAATATCATGTATAAAAGTTAAGACATACATAAACTATAAGTAACGTTACATTGTTATAGTAGTAGTTATAAGTTACAGACGGACGAATTATACATTT
Source organism: Boloria selene (assembly GCA_905231865.2). Lineage (NCBI taxonomy): Eukaryota > Metazoa > Arthropoda > Insecta > Lepidoptera > Nymphalidae > Boloria > Boloria selene. The sequence goes on from HG993157.1 coordinate 4,344,985, forward strand.
TTAATGATATTCTCAAAAACTTTTACTATATTTACATATTTGAATATCAGCACTGAAAGTTTAAGAAAAGTGAAAACTATTTTGACTTAACTTTAGCGGGTCATGTACCCAGTGCTCAAAGTTAATTGACGGTCGGCCGAAACTAGAGGGTATGCATACAGTCAAAGACCATACATAAACCACCTAATCCCATTGATTTTGTTAATGAGAAAAAAGAAAATTCAGGCAGGATTTTAGTCGAGTCGTAAGGATTCTGTAGGTGCTAGTGCACACAGAAGTGTGAAATAATAAGGTTATCGACAGCCATGACGTCTGAGTAGAGTATGTCGTATGTCGAGTAGAATGACAGTGCTTTATTCTATGACTTCCTTCTCCGCAGTAGTATAGCGAGCATGTGTGAGAGAGCCAGTATTTGCTTCAGGTACAATAGTAAAATTTCACGATTATTATTTTGTCATTTATTCTTCTTAATTAGATTTTTTACATTTTTATCACGGTGCTTAATTTACCAAAATTATATTAGACTAGCTGTACCCGCGGCTTCGCCCGCGTTCATTTTTTTAATTGCTCATCAACCTCATTGGGTTGATCTGTAGAAAAAAAATTGTCTAAAAAATAAAAAAATAAAATTTAGGGGTGGACTACCCTTAACATTTAGGGGGATGAAAAATAGATGTCGGCCGATTCTCGGACCTACTCAATATGCTCACAAAATTTCATGAGAATCGGTCAAGCCGTTTCGGAGGAGTATGGGAACGAAAATTGTGACACGATAATTTTATATATAAGATTATACCTGTTAACCTTTTTTTAATAATAATATTCAGATTTTTTAAGGTAAATTGAAAAAAAATACACGTGATTTTGAGTGGGGGGGGGTGTGTAATCTTAAACCTCACCACGTATCACCATGGGGGAGGGGGGGTCTAAAAAGTTGCTTAAAAACATCACGTGATTTATGGACGACCCCTATACTTGGTAAAATTCAAAGTAACTTGAATTGGGTCAAAAGATTCAAAGTAACTCTGATGTCTGTCATGAAACACTCAATAGTAGTCAGTAAATTAAGCTGGTGTTACGAGTACTATACTTTGAATCCCCAAAAGCACGTAAGCACATAATGTTCCCTACGTATATGCCTAATCTCAGTGGATTCACCAAAATCGATTATTATCATCATTTCGTACATATACCCATAATAATCGATGCAAGTCAAGTGCAATTCGCTACCCTAGTTCCCAACCCCTGGTTTCAATCGGATTGCATTCAAAAGCGCACGAATTCATTATTTAAGATAATCGGTAAAGTTAGCCATTTGAATCTACCACTTTGATAGTCCGTTGATATCAAAGGCAGTGATTATCACTTTCCGAAATACGTGATAGCTTCAAGAGTTCCGTATGGTTGGCACAAATATAAACTTAGTTTGAGGATTGAAGTTATGATCTATGCAAATGCATAAGATGATACCACTACGCATATAAATGCAAAAATATGTACGTATATTTATAACTTTTTCACGGTGAAACTGCTGAACGATATTGGATGTAATGATGATTTGACGATACGTTTGGTTCAGTTGGTAGTGAAACTACTTTCTGCGCCAGCGGTCGCGGGTTCGAGACCCGCTGAGGGATATTCACTTGTTGAGCACCAATGTTTGTACTCCAGTCATGGTTGTTTATATTCATAATATGTCTGTATCTAAAATTTCTATATGTATAGTATATCAACTACAACGGATACTTAAATACTAGCCACCACTCTCGCTTTACTCGGGTTCGTCCCTTTGTCTTAACGATGAGTATTGATTTCACAGATATAGGATATTATTCCGCAGCGTTCTCAGAAAGTCAGACAGACATACTGACAAAAATTCTTGAAACGATTCTTAATTCGGCCTATGTGTCGATAATAATAAGTCTTTAATAAAATTTTCGAATAAATTTTAATACACTCGTATGTATAGCATAAGAGCATAAGAGCTAAGCGAGGTTAAGTCGTTAGTACAAAAATAAATTATATAAAACATACAAAACTTTCGTATTTTTATATATAAAGTTATAGTAATAATTTAATTACTTGCAATAGTCATACCCCTGGGAAATGCCGGTCTAATTCTAACGGGTGGAGTTGATGTAAGATATGCTGCCACGTATGGAAACCCTTATTTGAGAGACACAGCTGGCTTTCGTAAGTTTATTTTATAAATATAAATAAGTCTTCATTAATATTATGTATAAGTTTTCCTTTTATTTATGTATGTAAAAAAAATATAAAGACATATATAGAACCTCCTATTTGGAAGTCGGTTAAACAGAGTCTCTATTTCTGTCTGTCAGTCTGTTTGGTTGTACACTTTTCTAAAGTGAGAAATAGATTTTAAAATGGGTTTTACTGTCATTTATGGAATTCCTTCAGTTTGGTTTACATGTTATTTCTTAAGAAAAGTACCAAAAGCTTGTTTTTAATAATGTTTTTTTAACATTGATTTATTATTTAAGTTTACCTAAAGTAATTTATTTGAGTTAGTTTTAGAAAGTACGGTGTATATACATTTTTATTACAGCTTACGTCCCGGCAGTCAATAATTCGGCTAAAAATGCTCCTCCACCGTACTATACATTACGCAACACTAACCATCTGCCACCAAGTAAGTTTCTAAGTTTTTAGCATTATAACTTATAAGTTTGGAACTTTATCTGAAATAGAATGTGAAATAAGGTATTATTAGGCATAAATATAACTATTATTATTTTATAATTTTGATAAAATCAAATAATAATAAATAAAAGTTACCACTAATATTATAATAAAGTACGTATTTATAATTACAGTCGTGATCAAACATTACCATATAATAATTTTAGATAAAATTTTAGATAAAATGTTACTTATATAAAAATATTTTTTTAAAATTAGATCATTGATGACATAAGAACAGCTGAACTGATTTTCATTACTGAGATCTTACATTTGTTGGGTTTGCCTCTGCCCCAAAAACGGAATAACTATTGAAAATAAAAAAAAATACTTGCCCAAAGCTGCTAATAATTTTTATATCTATTTAGTTTATAATAATTTTTAATATTTTTTTAAATGTATAAAGGTTCGTCAATAATTTCGCCATCATCATCATCTACATCACGACCGTTCACAAGTCCGCCCATTTCGTCGTCCGCTAACAACAGTGCTCAGCCTCAAGTAACTATTACTTTCTTAGATTTACTCTATATGAGATAATAATAATAATAATAAAACTCTTTATTGCACACACAATAAAAATACACAAAAAGGAGAAGAACAGTACATTTACAGGAAAGTGCACAAGAGGCGGCCTTATCGCTAAGACAGCGATGGAACTTGCGTGTTGAAGTTTATATAATACTAGCTGCGCCCCGCGGTTTCACCCACGTAGTTGCCGTTCCCGTGGGATTACAGGGATAAAAAGTAGCCTATGTCCTTTCTGAAGGTCTTCTCTATCTGTGTACCAAATTTCATCGAATTCGGTTCAGCGGTTTAGGCGTGAAAGCGTAACAGACAGACAGAGAGACAGACAGAGTTACTTTCGCATTTATAATATTAATATAATATTATAATATTAATATTATATTATAATATTAATATTATATTATAATATTATATATTATATTATAGTTAGGATAATATGGACGACTATTTTACAGTATTCTGTAAACTAGTAATATTATAAAGTCATCTAATTCATTCATATGTATATATACTTAGTATTGTCAAGCTGAAGAGTTTGTTTGTTTGTTTGGTTTAATGGGCTAGACTCAGGAAAATTGTTTTTTTAATATTCGATCAAAGATAAAAAGAATTAATTTAAATACGTTGGTTGGAAAATTTTGTAGAAAATTTTCTGTAATTCAGACCCTATGGATTTCAATACAATCATAATAACCATGTTTAAAAGGAGCTACAATGGACCAACACTGGTCGACGTAACTAGGGCTGACCTCGGCACCAATCCCAAAATATTATAATAAATAAAAAAATAATCATATACTTAAGATAGCATATTAGTCAAAATTAATAATTATTTTGTTATTTAGAACAAAAAAGTGTACTATTGTAACTTTAACAGGTGCCTAAACCCCCGCCACAGACGCCCGGCGCGATGTACATTCTCTCGCCATCTAACCAAGGAAGCATGCATACATCGCAAATATCTACCAAAGGTAATATTGAAAATATCACAATTAAATAGTCTATTCTTATATTTTTTGTCTTAGCAATGATGTCTTGAAAAGTAAGTCTTTGAAAGTTTAATGTATGTCCTAAAAGACAGTATTTAAAGCTCAATAATGTTATCAAGGAGCTTTTACTATCTTAAAATACGAATTTGTATGGAAAACTTATTCAAATCTATACATTAAATCTTTTTATTTCTTAATTGAAAGCCATTATTGATTTGGAGGCATAATTAATTTTTTAGAATTTTTGTATGCCTGTTCTGGAACGCTTTTCGAACAACTGAACAGATTTTGGTTACATTTTGTATGATAATAGCTAATTATCCGGTTCAATATAAAGGTTACTTCGTAATTACATAGGAGTTACATAATATATTATTGCAAAAAAAAATATTCGACATCGTTTCATAATTCTCTTCACGTTTTCTTTTTTTCAGGATCTGGAACTCATGTGTAGGCAATTTTAGTAATTAAAATTTGTAAGATTGAATTTTTATAAACTTAATTAATAGGTTTTAAAACCGAAAAGCTTTATAGTATTTCTGAGCTTTCGTTTAAAATTATTTTCTTTATCGTGTCAAATTGCAAAGGTCAATGAACTTTATCTTAGAAATTTATATATAACTATGCAAAGACAAACAGTTCAGTACTTTACTCTGTTAATCTTTCCTTTTCGAATCTTATTTTCGAAATTTTCAATTATAAGTAATTTTTTGAATTTACTTTGAATTGTTCAATATATGGAAAAACTAATGATTAATTCATTTAAGTCAATGATTGTACAAAAATCACTTAAATAAAATATAAGAGCTGTTTTATCTTTAAATATACATGTAATAAAAATTCTAATAGAATTATTACATTAAATATTTTTAGCAAAATCTTATTCAAATAATCATTATTATCTATTCAAATCTATATTTTTAGGATTTTTGTCTGTCTGTCTGCTTGTCTGTCTGTTTAACTTTACTAATATTACTTTTTTAAATAAAATAACTCGCTAATTATTAAATAAATACTATATTTTAAATCAATTTTTAACTGCAATTCAATTGCTAAATACAATTAATGTCAGTAATTCTCATTCAAATATTTAAAATATTTTATTCATGAATCGATGTTCGTCCCTTTTTAACTGGATATTACAATATCAAGGCGAAGGTAACTTCCTTAAGAAATGAATAATGTTATTATATGACATGATTGCGTAAACGTTCTTTGAAATGTTCTTAGAAATTATAACGACTCTTTTTTATTACCAGAATAAATACTTGTAAAGAAGTATATTTAGATGATTTACATAGTAATTGGATAAATCCGAGCTCATACGTAGCTATCTAAATTACTTACTCATCTTGAAATATAGAAAACCGTTAGACTTAAAAAGATGAAATTTGGCAGGGAGGTAGTTTATATTTAGTAGACGTTCTCCGCTAAAAACAAAAATTTTGCGACTCTCTAGTTTGTATGAAAGTCCTTCATTTTTGTGCTACAAAACGAGCAACGAACGAACTCGAGTGAAGCGAGGCTTAGTCGCTAGTTAAAAATAATTTTAGTTATAAAAAACAGTTATTTTATATAGTTTTTGATGATCTCAAAAAAATGCATACCACCGTATGAAATATTTCTATCATATTTTTTTAACTAAGATAACATTCATTGGCCCTTGTATAATTAAACAAATCCTAATTATGATACTCAAAAGAGCCTAACTTTAAAGCTTTAAGTGTACATGTCAAAGAATCTAGAATTAAGTATGACCTAGAATTTAGGCCCTTAAGAGGGTAATTGTCCACGATTAATAAGACTGTCTTAAAACCTAATGGCTATTTGCCTAATATTTTAAATGTTTTAAGACCGTCTTGTGAAATGTCAATTTGTTTTTAAAGTTTAGCCTTAAATGTTCAAGCCATTAAGTTCATAAATGATATTATACTTCTAGTTCAGATTTAAAAAAAAATAATAATCGTTAAAAGAAACTAAGGACCCTTATTTGCATCAACCCTCTTTCTTCTGTCCTACTGCAGGTTGTGGGGAGATAGATAACGTGTTGAATTTTTGACTTCGCTTAGATATATATGTATATAGAACTTCACGATATTTTCCTTTTCCGTAAGACAAGTAGTAATCATATTAGAAATGATTCGCACATGAAAATATTAGAGATATGGATTTTTTGAGAAAACTACTAGATAGATTTTGATGACATTTATGATGATAGCTGGTTAACTAAGCTAACATATAAGATTTTTTTTACTGCGGTAACGGTTTACGACGAGTAGGGCGCAGTTTGTAGTGACCCTACTTTCTGCGCCAGCGGTCGCGGGTTCGAGTCCTGCTGGCATTCATTTGTTATACTCGAATGTTTGTACTCCAGTCATGGGTGTTTATATTTATAATATGTATGTATTTAAACTTATATATGTAGTATATCAACTATCTGGTATCCGTAACACAAGCTTCCTTCGTAGCTTAACAGGAAACTAGATGGCGCTATATTTACGTCCCAATATATTTATTTACTTATATGTACTTATTTCATCTCTGTTGTCGCGAATACCGTAGGGTAGTCGCGAAATAGTGATAAAATATTTAAATATTATTTCTTATAACTTGAGGGTAGAACGAAGACTGTCAAATAGAATAGATTGCGATTCGAGTCAGTCGTGTGCGGAGCGCGACCGTGGCAGGTCGGGTGCGAGCTCCTGAGTAAAGTGTTGTGTAAACGTGCGAGGCAGATCAGGCGCAACACCGTGTTTGCCAAGTAAGTGAATTCAGTTTACCAATGTGTTAAATGTTCAATTTACCAATATTCAAAGATTCAGTATAATTCAGTGGTGTTGCGCGGGAGCCGTTTGTTGCTCATAAATTAGATTCAGAGATTCAGTATAGACATGTGGCAAGAGAGATTCACAGATTCGGTATAATTCATAGTAATAGATTCAGTATTCAGAAGCGTGAGTTCAGTCATTCGTAAATCAGTTAAATCAGACTAGTTACAAGTTTAGCGAGGCTCGGGGTGGCTATAGGGGAGGTTGGAGGCCACTAGCGAGGGATCAAACCCTCGTATGATAAATCAGATCACATTCATTATCAGTAAATCATATTTGTGTATTTATCAGTTACATTATAATTGCGATACGTCGTTATATTCCTTATATTCGACAAATACCAACGAACTGGGTACCCGGCGCCCAGGGTATTTGGCGACATCTGTGAAATGAGTATTAAAGTACGTGGAACGAATTCGAGCGCAACGAGTTGCTAGTTCCTCTATTAATAAAATTGATTTCAAACAAAAACATTCTAACTTTATTTTGTGAAATACTTAAAAATAGAAATTAATGTCACATACAATCGCTACAATACTGAGCTACAATGTTGTTCCTCGGTGTCGAATTGTGAACGCTCCAACCAGTAAAGTTGGCTTTATACAAAAATACGTACCAGTCTTTATATTGTTACATCGTAAAAGAAGTACATCATAATAAAAATATTTTCATATAAATGCTAGTAGTAAAAGTAGTATGTATGTTCATACAATTTAATATTACATTGATTTTGAAAGTTCAAAGTTTATGATAATATTGTGGCGTTAGAGAACTTTACACTTATCTACCAATTGTATAAGTACTTATATAAATATGTTGGGACATTTACACACAGCACTATCTAGTTCCACGGTAAGGTACGAGCCTTGTGTTATGGATACTAGATGGTTGATATACTACACATATATTATAAGTTTAAATACATACATATTATAAATATAAACACCCATGACTGGAGTACAAACATTCGTGCTCAACAAATGAATGCCCCCAGCGGGACTCGAACCCGCGACCGCTTGCGCAGCAAGTAGGGTCACTACAAACTGCGCCACGCGTGTCGTCAAACTTATATATAAATATATACGGTACGTATATAAATAAAATTTGTTTGTATTTCTGTCTCTCTATTTTTCCGGCTCTTCCAAAACGGATGGATCAATTTTGATGAGACTGTCACTTGTAGATAGCTTATGTTATATACGTATATTACAATATTAGGTTTTTGCTAAAAATAGGGCTCCCTATATCTAGAAACGACCCCGAGCAAAATTGTAGTAGATACGGTCCTAGGTTAAAATCAATTAACGAACACGCTTTCTCCATTTAATTATTATTTATGAACTTAATGAACAACTAATTATTACTGAGACTGATGATTTGTAAACTATTTCTATTGTAATTTTATCTTCGACTTTTTAAGGCACTTTGCAACTATCGTTAAGTTATACATAAGCTTTATAAAGGGATCTCATGTATGAAAAACTTAAATTCTGTTTTCCATACGAAAAATAGAGTTAATTTTGTATGTAATTATCTATACAGTATACTTTTCCTTCAAATAGGCTAACTCTATTTTGATAAAACTTATGATTTATAATAGTTTTTTTTATATTTGAAATATGTATGAAAATTTTGTTTATTTTAGTTAGTTAGTAATCAATGTAAATATGCAAAACTGATGTTTGAAAACGATAAATGGCATTTTTCTATAGAAGTTCTAATATTATTTTATTAAGCATAGGTATTAAATGATTTTTGATACTTTTAATTGTAATTAATGTCAGTATTATTAATGCTTGCTTACATTAAGAGAGAACTGTATGATCGATATAGTTATTACATTATAGCCATAGTTTACTAAATTTTATTGCAAATGGCTACGAAATAGTCAATTTTTAGATATAAAACAAGTATTGTTATTTTTTTCGAAGACCATTCATTTTTTCATTGAAGTATGGAAAATGTTCGATTTAAAGTTTTAATTAAGATAGTGAATTTTCTCAGACTAAGAATCGATATAGATGGAGTGGTATAAAATTACACATGAAGCCAAATAATTTTATTTTAAAATATTACCAATAACTTTTTGTATAGACATTAAATAAGAGTTTTTTATAAAATAGTAAACGTGTGTTATTGTAAAAAAATATTAAATAAGTATTTTAGTTAGAAGATATTTCGAGACCTTGGAAAGAACAAGATAGTTATTATTCTGGAAATGATAAAGCAAAACAAAACCTTAAGGTTTTTTTAAAAGCTAATATTAAGCTGTCTCCCTCTTAGCGGAAAAATAAATTAAAATAATTTAAATAAATACTACCTTAACGTTCTTCGACCGATTCCGGTGATGGCGGCCAATCTCATTGAGACTGGCCAACTGCGCAGGAGATGTTATAGTGCAGCGCGTGTACGCGCAGACACAAGTGCACTCTCTATTCCTATCACTATCATACTCCGGTGGGACGACTGTTAGACACGACCAGTAAGAGCTAAGGCGCAAGACCAACGGCTTTTATGTGCTCTCCGAAGCACGGGGGTGATACACCTTCAGCTACTGGCGGTACTGACGCGGGCGGTTACTGAGGCTTACTAAGTAGAAAGACTCAATAATTAAACTTAGCCCGCCCCGGGACTCGAATCCAGGACCTCTCGATTATGACCGTACATGCAGCTGAAGCAATCATAGGTGTTATTTTTAAAAAGTATGGCAACATTTAAAATAGAAGCATAAACAGCTAACCATGCAAGGTACTATTTTTGACTCTAAAATTCACTTTAGCGGACTCCATCTATATAAATCTTTAGAGTGAGATATATTACATCATGTTTGAAAAGACGTGAGAGAGCGTGAAAATATTGTATCATCTATTTTATTGTACGGAACATGAAAATCGCGAGTGTGACTCGCATCGGCTATGATTTTTTTTAAATAATTTTATATGTACGTTTGTGTATTAGATAATGAGTTTGATGTATTATAACTTTGATGATGTGAAAATAAAAAGTTTTTAATAATATCTATCTTTTAATTTATTATTCACTAGAGGTCCGGCCACTATATAAAAGCCATAACTAAAATTACCTTTAGTATAAAGTTAATATTTCAACTAATTTATTTATACAATTCAATGACACGTTTGGATTAGTTTACAGTGTTACTATTTTCTACGCAAGCATTCGCGGGTTTGATTCTCGCTTGGGGAATTAATTTGTGTGATAGCAAGAATGCTTCTACTTCAGTCATAGGTCTTAACTTATTTATTTAAAGTTATATATATCTAGTATATCAATTCAGGATGCACCTAAGCAAAGCGTGGATCTATCGCAAGTATTAAATAAATTAATATAGCAGCACTATATGAAAAAAATGAAATGAAGTTATCTTGAAGCTTTTTTATAAACTAAGATCAATCACATAGTTGTCTCTGTTAGTATTAGATAAATATAATTCCAAATGAAATGAGTCAACGAATCAACTGTTGATTGAATAAAATCAAAACATTTTCAAATATTGGATTTCCACTCATTCAGGCCCACTTGCTATAAGATCGCTTGAGAGGGTGGTTACTCCCCTTACGAGGAGCTCATATGATTTTAGAACTAACCCTTCTTTAGGGCGCTAAGAGGCAAAACCCTTGTCGATTTCTTTTCTAAAAGAGTCTCGTTATTTGAATGGAGTAGAATAAGGGCTTTATGTATAAATTTAAGAAAGTTAAAAATGTGTTTTTGTTAGTAAATACTACGAGTCGAAGGAAATAATCTAGTGTCTAATGAACATGTATCAGTTAAAACATTTTTAAAACGAGTACCTTCAAATCAAATTACAAAAAAAACTGTCTTAGGTAGGACATGTACATATTTTTTGTACTATAAGTGTTTATATAATATTGAAAGAAAGACGAACATTTTCAAAGTAGTAGAAGAGTCTTAGAATAATTAATACTTGCTAACTAAGTTAGTATTTAAACTGGATTCTTTCAATTTGTTTATAATTTTACATGAAAATCAATTTGAAAAATCGTGACCATTTGATGTCTGCATTAGATCTGCTGGGTTCATTAGCGTGACAACAGTGGGCGGTGTTAGGTGTACCATGTGGGCTACTCCTGGTACTAGAGTGGACTAATTGAGACATTTGCCTCTGTAGGCAGCCATTGAAATGTCTTAGCAAGTTCTTTATTTATGCTAACTTATTAAGATGGAGAATATTTCCTTGGGTTAAAAATATAAAACGTAATATCTAAAGGAACACCTTTAGCTTCAGCTATATACGATAAAATATAAATACTTAGTAATTTTTTTAATGTACTTATCCACAGGCGTTAAGCGCCCGTGCCTTTTGTATATTTATTTTTCTTTTATTTATTTGGCGTTTTACATTTTTAAAAACTTAAAACTAGCGATACATGCTTACATTCTATGACGTGGTCCGACACTGTTTTTTTTTTATTTATTTTTTTAATATGATGTGCTTTTTTAATATTACACACATAAATAGTAGAATTACGTACGTATTGAAAACTAAATAAAATTATATAATTTAGTTTACTTCTAAACTAGAAACGCTCTACTCAGCTCGTCTCTAGATTTAGCGCGAGCGAAGCCGCGGGTTCTGCTAGTAAATGTATACAAAACTTTGACAAATTATATACTCTAACCTTCCTCGAGACCCACTCTATCTATTGGTATAAACAGCATGAAAATCAGTGCAGTAGTTTTTGAATTTCTCGCAACAAACTGACTGACGCGGTGGATGACTTTGCCTTATAATATTTAGTGATGAAAAAGATTCTAACGACCAGTTAATATACAGGAATAGTTAAATCTAGAATAACTTTAATATTAAAGTCAATCGTCCGCACTCAGCTACAGTTCCGTTATCAGCAGTTAAGCTATGCAGGTCCTACTGGAGATTGAACGTAAACACTCGATAGATTGCTTTGCTTTCAATACTATCTTAAGTTTCCTCTGCAATATAAGGAATAATATTTTACTACTTACTATAATATTAGACTAGTAATTGAAAATAATAAATCTAAATGTCTTATATGGTCTTACATACTTCATTAAAGGTTGCGTGTTTGATTTATATTATCGTAAACTATACATATTATAAAAGAATCCTTTTTTCAAAGTATGAAGAAGCGAGAAACCATATTTTCAGTTAATTATAAATGGAGGCATAAAGATAGCAGATTTCGGAACAGTAAACATGTGTATTATTAGTTATTACTTACAACAAACCTTATGATCTAACACAACTCCCTCGGTGGTGTATTTTTTTTTATCCATTCTGAATAAGTGCTTGACTACGTTCCACCTGATGGTAAGTGGTAACGTAGTCGTAGATGGTAAGTCGCACTAATTCAGTAGCCACCTATTCACTCTTGCCTTGAAGACACCCATATTGTAATCGGACGGAAACACTGATGCAGGCAGGTTGTTCCAATCCTTAGCCGTACGTATAATAAATGACGAAGCGAAACGCTTCGTCCGGACAGGTGGGATGTCCACGACATAAGGATGGAGACCAGCCGTTCGTCGCGTCGTCCGATGATGAAAAGGGGATGGGGGAATTAAATCATGTAATTCCTACGCACACTCTCCGAAATGCAACCTATAGAATACACAAAGGCTGGCAACCCTACGTCGGTGATCGAGGCTTTGTAAGTTGAGAATTGAAGATTGGCTAGCATTAAGGCCGTATATCCGGATATTCGGTATTCGAGTTCCGGGCCAGGCTATGTTTATTTGTTGAGTCTTCTCTATTTAGTTAACCTCAGCAACAGCGTGAAGTTAGCAGTGTTTCGACTCAAGCCTCGGAGAGTACATAAAGCAGTCCTGCGCCTTAGCACTGGTCGAGTAGTCTTCAATGAGATTGTCCACCTAAGCCTATAATTATATTCCTACATAACATTCGTATTTGCAATGGATTTTTCTATCTATATAAAAATGAAAGCCTTGTATTAGGAAAAGTAAGTAATTTAGTAGTAATTTTACTTGATAATGTATGCTTGTCAATATGTACTACTCTAAGATTATATTGGAGACGGAAATGCTTACAGTGCTAAACGGAAACACTGTGTTTAAGCGAATCCGGTCAATGGACTGTCTAACATGTGTTTAACCAACTGCATGACATGCATCTTCGTTTATGAGTATATCAATAATTATACGTAGGTTATAATTGCTCTACTTCCTTCTGAGATCGATAGAATCCATCCCATACTAAAACATGATGAGAAAAAATCTGTTGAAATTGCTACGAAATTCAATATTGTCCAAAACGGCATCTAAAGTAATAGAGTAATAAACCCTTAATATCGATTTCAGCCAAGATAGCTCATCTTACTTACTACAGGATATAGAAGGAGAAACTGCACGTAGTATTGTAATTTACATATGTGCATAAAAACAAGTGCATTATTTATTCACATCACTCTTTTTTATTCATGTCACTCTCAAAGTTTAGTTTGGATGGATGATGATTTGGATACAAAGGATGACAATTCGACAAGACCCATGTCTTAACATACTCTACTATTCCAAAATGTAGCATCACTAACTTATCAATTCCGGGCTGTTATTGAACTTATCTCTCCAGAAAAATCAAAACAAATTCCTTGGTTTATTTATTAGTAGGGTAAAGTACCCAGTAGTCAGCCTTTTAACGGAAACTTTAACTTTAATACTACATGACAGTCTCCGTAAAGCAAAAACCAAAAGTTTTTTAATTGTTTTTGTTTACTTGTTTATTAAATTTGTTTACTTATTTAATCCTCCTATTAAAAACCACTAATAGTTGTAAAGTGAACCTTGCACATTGCTGATTCTTCTTCTCTGAAAAGTTGAGTGTATTATAATATGAGAAGCTTTCATGTCATTTTAGGGGGCCAAAAGTATTGTACAACTTCGTAACTACTTTTCGTAAAAAAGTTATCCAAAAGGTGGCGCAGATTGTATGTAAATAAAAGGCATCTAGGGATTGACTTGACTCTACGGAACAGCTAACATCACCGGAAGCATAGTGTTTGAACGGTTCTAGTCATTGATTTGCACAATAATTATCCAATCATATATATACACCTATATATATAAGAGATATATGTATGACTAAGATTTAATTAAAATTGCCGAGTGAGAAGGAATGAAATTTGAAATAGGATAATTTCAGTTTTTTTTTTTCATTATAATGTTAATAGGGGCATGAATATTAAACATATTACTTCGAGAGGAAATAAATATTTTGCTTAATTTTAGACTTATTATTTACCATTGTGTTTTATTTTCTATTAGCGACTCATCCTCTCTTCGGTCAGGTTCTTCCCTAGGTACTAGGTAGTTTTTTTACAAACTTACTTTTTACAAAAAAAATTGTCGAATTGGTCAAGCCTTTCTCGAGTTTTGCACTTCTTTTGCACTTCTTTTCTTTATTTATATATTAAAACCTTCCGTGTACCTTATTTATATATGCACATAAAAATAAAAGTTACAAATTATCAAATTTATTAAAAAACTTAAACCAATACTAAACAGAACCTTAGAATAAAATATTGAAAGATAATTGAAAAAGAGTGAATGACTTTGCATTAGTCCTTAATTATATAGCATAAGTTTTTAGAGTTCTTTTAATGACAATCTTTGTAAAGAAACCGTAAAGTTAATTTAAAAATATCGAAGTTCCTTGCACGTCTAACCCCGAATCTATTCGAATTTACGACAAAATTTACGACTCAACCATTCAATTTACGAGGCAAGTTCAGTAGTTTACTGCGATTTACAATCGCCTAATGAACTTAATTTAACGTGATCAAAGTTTTTATTGTCTGAGATTGGGTATTGATTTAGTTCTAACAAAGTAAGAGATTAATTCCCTGTTGTTGTTCTAAAAAGAAGAAACCAACCCATTAATAGGTGACTATTTAATTATAACATTTTAGGGTTCTGTTAAGAGAAGGAGAATTATATTATACAAGTTTTTTTCGGATTTTGTATCGATAATAACTAATTTCAATAAGATTATCCATAATATATTCTTGGATTTACGCGAATATTTGACATTACAAATGAAACTACTATCTTTTCCAAGAACAAAAATTTTTTCCAAAAAATATGTGGTTCTCTGGGTCTATAAGAGCAACCTTATACATAAATAGAGTATACAAATAAGGTTGGAATAAAGTCAATTCTATCACACATAAAAATGTCAGATACTGTGATGATTGAGGAAGATGGTACGGTATTATTAGGTTTTAATATCTCTTCTGATATTGTACTAGATTACATACTAAAACAGGCTTAGGTTCGATTCTTGTTCAAACAGAATATTTCATACACCAACAGCTTAGCTTTGGATACTATACAAAGCAAAACGTCAAACCTAAATTGCCCAAAGAGGCGGAAATCGTGAGAAGCAATATGCGGAGTCACTACCGCGTACCAACTAAGTAACTTTAATATTAAAGTCAATCGTCCGCACTCAGCTACAGTTCCGTTATCAGCAGTTAAGCTATGCAGGTCCTACTGGAGATTGAACGTAAACACTCGATAGATTGCTTTGCTTTCAATACTATCTTAAGTTTCCTCTGCAATATAAGGAATAATATTTTACTACTTACTATAATATTAGACTAGTAATTGAAAATAATTTTTTTACCAACCTCTGTGGTGTAGTGGATGTAGCGTAGTACGTCGCACACCGAGAGGTCCTGGGTTCGAGTCCCAGGTCGGGCCAAGTTTAGTTATTGAGACTTTCTGTTTCATATTTTAGTTTCAGTAACAGCCCAGAGTTGAGAAGTTGGCAGTGTTGGCCCCCGTGCCTCGGAAAGCACGTAAAGCCGTCGGTCCTGCACCTTAACTTCCACTGGTCATGTCGAGTAATCGTCTTACCGGAATATGAGAGTGATAAGGAATAGAGAGTGCACTTGTGTCTACGTGTACACTCGTGCACTATAATATCTCCCGCGCAGATGGCTAGTCTCAATGAGATTGGCCACCGTGGCCGTAATCGGTCGAAAGGACATTTCCTAGGTTTGAGTAAATTAAAATAATTATATTCTTCAGACTAAATAGTAAATATTAAAGTATTTATTATATTATTTTATTTTTAAATAATAAATTTAATAATGTAACTGGTACTTAAAATGAATGCTACTGTCCACTGAAAAGATACATATAGGAATATAGAAATTTTAAAACCAAAAAAATCTTCATAATCTGCATAACAAAGGGGCACAGAATATTCGCTATGATATTTTTTTTGATATTCAGAAAATTTACAATTTATCCAACACTTTTTCACTTCTCTTTGGTCCGTCTGAAAACAGTGGAGTGAAGCGACGCTCTAATAAACGCAAACAAAATTGATTACATTGTTCACACTAGCCCACGATAGCCGAATGCTGTAGAGAACCAAGCTTTTGTTATTTTGACGGCCATAGAATAGTTATTTTTATGGGAAATTGTTTACGCTTGTCAATTTTAAAATTGTTAGTCAAGTTTTTATACATAATATAGTAAAATCAGAGTCAAATCTGTATATATGTTATATATTTTTTGTAAAATCATAGTGAAATAGACATTATTATCGAAATAGAGGCCGAATCCATTGTTTTTAGAATTTTTGTGTGCCTGTCTGTCCGTCTATCCGTGACGTCACATCCCTGACAGATAGAATATAGAGACAGATATAGAGACAGTGATAAAATGTGCTATGATTGCTGTTTATTTAGTTCAACATATATAATATAAAGTACTTATTACTACGTGAAAGTAGTTTCTGAGAATTCTATACTACCAGTTAAAACTATAGTACTAGGGACAAACTCGAGGACGAACGAACCAGGATAAGTACGCTAGTGTGTTAATATTATGAAACTAATATCGTCTCTGATCGAATTTCAAGCAATTTTGTATGTCATATGAATGGAATAACCAAAGCTTAAGTTTAAATCATTAAAGCGCTGTATATTGAGGCAATAATGTTCTTAATTAAAGATATTAATGTTAAAGAGCGAGAGCTTTAATAGCACATACCTATTACTTCTTAATACATCTTAATTAATGATAATTATGGTTTTTATATTTACTTGTATTTGCAAGTATAATTTTACATTCAAACATCTACTGCACTGTGACTTTGATTGCTGCTACTGAAAACGGTCAAGAAGTCATTATTTTTATTAGCTTTTGTTTTGAACTCTTGGAAGTAAATGTACCTACAAGGATGTTGTATTTAACACTCTACAGCTAGAAAATCAAGAATAATCAGTATGTTGACTACGACTAATTAAGCAATACTTTGTATTTAAAAACTTTCTAAATTCTTTCAGACTTGAAACTCTATACTCTCTCCTCTATACTAGGCAAGGGATATACAGGTTGATAGCACATCGTGATGGGGTCTTTAGTAGCGTTCGGCAATCCAGCCGGTAGTAAAGCCAAAACGCTTCTGATACTTCTCTGATAGTCAAGTGGACTGTGGAATGATCTGCATACCCATCTCAGTGAGCCTTACATAACCTATGTTCTTCAGATAGTACGCGTTAATGGATTTTCCAAGGGTAATAAAAACCATGCAAATATCGGAATGAAACACGGAATTGAACCCACTACACATGTTTTACAAATCAAACACTGATATAATTGACCAAGCCTTTAACTATTATAAGAAGATCGACGACTTATCGGTCGACGAGTTGGCATTGACCCTACTTTCTGCGCCAGCGGTCGCGGGTTCGAGTCCCGCTGGGGGCATTTATTTGTTGAACACGAATGTTTGTTCTCCAGTCATGGGTGTTAATATTTATATTATGTATGTATTTAGAATTTATATGTGTAGTATATCAACTATCTGGTATCCGTAATACAAGCTTCGTAGCTTACCACGGAACTAGATGGCGCTGTTGTAAAAAAATGTCCCAACATATTATATTATTTTTAATAAATTGATTTAGTGTGTCTTATTGTATAACCTTGTCAGAACGAGAAGTCTATCTAAACAAAAGCCTTCGGTACAAATATTAATTGCATTACGTCGAGTCCCTACCGGAAACGCATCTGGGCCTTCTGTTAAGAGGGGTTTTATAGCAAGTATTCTAGGCATAGAACTCGGTATTTGGACGTGTCTTGAATTTTGTTCTATTAAAGTAAGCTGTTCACGATTGTAATTGAAAATATAAAAGGAAAATTTAGTACGGTTTTTAAGAATGGAAAATGTTATCTTTATATTTTTTGTATAATGACGTTGAAAAGCCTTGTTTAATATATAAATTAATATAGTATAATAATAATAATATGTATGTACCTCACACGCAATTAAAAATTACGTCTAAAAATGTTCTTTTGAAGCTAATTTTGTCTGATAAAAAAGAATCAATATGTCAATATATATTTTATACCACTTTAATGTTAAATTGTTTCCATTATACTCTAAAAACTATTAAAATATTTGAAAATTATTGTCTGTCTGTTTGTTTGTGCGTTTTTGAAGCTAAGTCTGCCAAAATTCGTAAGAGATAAATTAAATCTTTTAATAACACAACATTTCTAAAATATTCTTTTCTCGTATATCATTGACAAGAAAATGAATTAATTTTTACGTCTGAATTTTATAGCAAATGACCCTTAGACTCTTCCACAGTAACCATTTATATTACATTATGTTAGTCCTAATAGAAAATTTTGGTCATTTTGACTCAAATAAAATTATTATATATAAAACATAAAATGTTACATTTTAAAACTTATACCGTTTGATGTCAATTGCAACTAAATAGATTCACGCCTAAATAGTCTTTATTTCTGAGGTGTTAAATATCAATATTGCTAGAAATAAATTTGTTCTACACTATATACCAATTCTTGATGCTGGACATCGTATCTGACGGCCATATTGTTCCACCTGATCGTAAAAAATAATTGAATTGCGGCGAGGGTGCCATAATATTATCATATACGGTAATGTAGGTAGGGATCTGGATAGAGCTAGCGATTTCATGCCTTTAATCTCCTGCTAATTGGACGTATAGCTAAATTGTTTCGAGAATATTGTAGCATCATATCTATAAGTTAAGCTTCATACTAATGGACCTTAATAATAAATAATAATATACTAATTATGCTAGGACATTATTACAACAGCACCATCTACCTCCGTGGTAAGCTACGAGGCTTGTGTAACGGATACCAGATAGTTGATATACACATACATATATAAATTTTAAATACATACATACTATATATAGAAATATACCCATGTCTAGAGTAAAGGCATTCATGCTCAACCAATGAATGTCCCCCAGCGGGACTCGAACCGCGACCGCTGGCGCAGAAAGCAGGGTTACTACCAACTGAACCAAACATGTCTTCTTCTTATTCTTCACGTATTAATATCTGAATACTCTGAATCATGATTACATCAACCTTTGATGGCCTGTTTTCTGACTGAGATATCTTCTTGTCAAGCTGATGGAAGCTAAATGAAAGAAAAAATATTATGTTGAATGGTTTTACGGAATTTATCTACTACCAACAAATTCAGGAAGAAAAAAGTAACCAGTAGTTTAGAGTATATAATATATAGAGACGGACAGACGTGAATTGGAAGTTATATAAATATACTAATAATGTTATGTAGGAGATTATTTTTCTCAAAAACCTTACAAATTATTATAAAATAAACAGACAAACAACCAAGTAATCCTAAAATTATTTTTTTATACCCCAAAGGGTACAGAACCCTAAAAACTATCTCTGAAGTAGAAATATTTCTTTTAATTTAAATATATTTTTTTTCAAACTCTTATACATACAATCAAAAATAAAAGCATTATTGCACAAAGATAATATAATATGGTAATAATAGTACGTCTATTAAACCGCCTCAAGACTCTTTAGAGCCCACTTTAGTTCATACACTTTCTCACTCTCGACCCAATTATATAAGCGGCTTGTAGCGACTTTGTATCTTCAGCCCAGTACATTTTATTAAAGCAAAAAGTGGTACTAAATGAATTGGTCAAGGGTGAATACATTTAAATATCATGGATTTCGTATAATTGACGATACGTTTGGCGCAATTTCTAGAATCCCTACTTTCTTGCGCCAGCGGTCACGGGTTCAAGTCCCGCTGGGGGCATACATTTGTTGAACTCGGAACTCCAGTCATGGATGTATATATTTATAATATGTATGTATTTAAACTTATATATTATGTAGTATACCAACTGGTATCCGTAGCTTACCACGGAACTAGATGGCGCTGTGTGTAATAATGACTCAACATATTTATAAGGTCCCAACAATTCATAATTTGTGAAACAAAGAAACAAAATAACAAAATACGTTTTTTAAAATTCTTTTTATTTAGTAAATATATTACGAATATTTAAGTTTATCAAAAAAAATAGTAATCTCTCTATACATAGAAATACTTACTGACGGCGACTTGCACGACCTGATTTTTTCAAAATATTTTTCCAGTTTTATCCTCCTTGGCGAAATACGATCCCATGCTGTGAATAAAAACTACGAGTATTCTACGTACTTAACACTGAAGACGAAGTTAAAAGAATTATTCCCACATTTCATAGGAAAGAAAACAAAATTATAATTTTCTAAAAGTGACTAATTTATTATTATTAATTTAAATAATGGTTTGTATGTTGACTAGTCTTTCCCGCGGCTACGCTCGCGTTCTAAAGGCTGAAAATCAAAAGAAATATTTTCTCCCGATTTTCCAAAATTTTTGCAACTTCACTCGCGCTAAAGTTAAGGACGAACCCAAACGAAGCGTGGGTGAGTCGCTAGTATTCAATAAAAATTAATAGACTGAGGTATATTTTTTATTCTAAGTGGAAAGAAACTGGTACAAGCTTACTTTCCTTCGAAGGAAATTAATGTTTGTTTTGCGAAATTAAAAACGGCGTATGCGAACAAAATAGCACCTAAGTTTCCACTATAACATAAATTATTTCACGCTGTTTTCGCCCTTATTGTTGACATAAATGTTTGAATAAATGAGTTATATTTGCTTGTATCATTTTGAATGAACATAAGTCTTGTTTTTCGTATATACAGTATGTTAGCAGGTTTATAACCTGGATGTGGGATGTTTACCATTTGAAATTGGATTTTCCATAAAATCTGTATCTTATAGATACGTTTTAATCTACGATATGAATGATATGAAAATATGATCTATATATAAACGAAAGTCGTGTTAGTTACACCATTTATAACTCAAGAACGGCTGGACCAATTTTTATGATACTTGATTTTATGGATTTATTTTAGTCCGGAATAAGATAGTTAGTATTAAAATATAATATTTATAAATAAAGAAATATAAATCAAAACAATATTCTAGCTTACGTAATCATAAGATAGACTCGAAATGGCAATTTGACAACAAAATATCAACTTACAAGGTTTGCTTCCATAACAACCTAATCTTTGGACTGTTATTAACATGTATAAAGAACTAGCAACTCGCCCTTGCTTTGCTTGGCTCGATTAAGCGCGAGCGAAGCCACGGGTTCCGCTAGTTGTTAAAAAAGCAAAGTTATTTCTGCATCTCATATTATATATTCTTATCTTTTAAGAAGACTTCAATGTTAATTGAAGTCATATTGCTTTACATTCTGTTCTAATTTTATGAAATAATTAATATAATTAAGTTTAAGTGAAATGTACTAAGCTGACTTTGAGCTTTGTACATTTCCAAGAAATGTAGTATTGTCGTAAACTACATTTGAATTGGGTATTTTAGTTCCTTAACCGACTTCTATAAGGAGATATTCGTAGTTAATGCATTGTTTTCATGAAATAAGAATCGATTTTCATATTTTTTTAATTGTTATTAGTAGCTGAAGAACATACAGTTGTTTCATCTGATTTTATTATAAGTAAACGATGTCGCATTTTCTATAGTACATTGAAAGATATTAAATTCTTCGATTATTTCGAGGCACAAATTTTATTTATACAAAAAACCTATAAACGCGCCTATAAATTCAGTCCATTTAAATTTTTTATTCTAAAAAGTTTGTAAATAAGCCCTTTCTTCGTTTCCCTTAAAACGGAATCTAAACAACGTGACAAAGAAAGCAAACTGTGGCATTATCTTTTATAAGGTCGAAGTTCTAAAGTAATAACGCCATTGGCAAAATAAAGTCGTACTTCAAAACTTCTCAACTAAATTACAAGAACGGTTCCCGAAGGTAATTTATTGAAACGCAACGTTTGGACTTTTACATGTTAGATCGTATAGTACGTAAATGTGCGTTTGAGCTTAATTTTATTTAGATCTAGGTAATATTATGTAGATAGTAGGTAATAAGTATATTAAACT
This sequence comes from Boloria selene, assembly GCA_905231865.2. NCBI lineage: Eukaryota > Metazoa > Arthropoda > Insecta > Lepidoptera > Nymphalidae > Boloria > Boloria selene. The sequence goes on from HG993157.1 coordinate 4,367,385, forward strand.
TTATATTTGTACTAGCATTTCCTGCGGCTACGCACGCGTTCTAAAGACCGGAAACCAATTTCTTTTTAAGTCGCCCGGCCCGCCCTTCCCGTTTTTGCTACATTTTCATTGATGCTCCACTCGTATTGGTCGTAGCGTGATATAATATAACCTATAGCATTCCTCGATAAACGGATTTTTTATAAGTTTTTTGGAAACGAACCAGTAGTAGTCCTGAGATTAGCGCGTTCAACCAAACAAACAAACAAACTCTTCTGCTTTAGAATATTAAGTATAGATATATGTTAGTACTTATACTAGTAACACAGAAACGGCTGGTTTCTGGACCTTTAATTATTTTATTTTTTATCCTTGGGAAATGCATTGACGCATACCACTTGTAGAAAACAGGTACTACCCACTATCACCCGTCTTAATGGGCGTCGCAGGATCGCTTGCGCATTCAAATACGATGCCCCGACGGCCCGGTAGGCCTGGCCAGCCAAGATCAAATCGAATCAAATCAAAATATTTTATTCAGCATAAAAATTGTTACAATTTCTAACTGAACGTCATGAGTCTACCACCAGTTCGGAAAGAAGAAACCTCTGACCTGAGAAGAACTGGCGAAAGAAACTCAACAGGACTATTTTCTCTCTCTTTTTCACATGAAATTGCGTATTAACAATAATTCTATAAGTTGAAATGGCGGCGATCACATCATTCCCAAGGCTTGTATTGTCTTCTAAAAGAGAATTGCTTTGTGAGGATTGATTTGTTGCCCCTCTTGCGCGTTTCATAGCTTATAGCGGGCTGCCGGACGCTAACTGACTAACTGAAGGTAATGGTTTTTTGGCTTTTTTGATATAATAAAAATATATAAGACTACCACTACTAGTCTCAATCGTAGTAAGTCTAATTACCGTTGCAAAAAAAAAGCGAAAACTGCAGTGTAGTATGATATTGTTATCAAACCTATGACTTCGACTTTGATAGATCTGCGATTTAAAAGTACTTAATATAATCTTAATTTAGAACTTCGAAATAAAAAGTTGTAGATTTCATAGTTAGTTGCCTTATAATGCCTTATAATACAGTTTGTTTAAGATACAACACTGTAAGTTAAAAAATTAAAGCTTTCTTCGAAAAAACGAAGTTTTCGCAGCGCTCGAGCTAATTTGCTAAATTTTTCCGATAACAGAGTAATTGGATATTTGAGGATCGAATTTTCCAATATTTGAGAATGTTCTAGTTAGTGCTGTTTGTGAGTAAAATATTTTTTACTACTTGAAAATTAATATTATGTTAATTTTGGAAATAATTCCTAAAAATTAAACGGTTATTACATTTAATTGTTCGTCTAGATTTGACCATAGTTTTTTTATTGATGAGATGGACGAAATAAGCTTGACGACTCGTATGGCTCAGTTGACCCTACTTTCTGCGCCAGCGGTCGCGGGTTCAAGTACCGCTGGGGGCATTTATTTGTCGATCACGAATGCTTGTACACCAGTAATCTGTGTTTATATTTATAATATGTATCTACTTAAAATTTATATATATGTAGTATATCAACATTCTGGTATTCGTAACACAAGCATCCTACATAGCTTACTACGGGACTAGTGCTGTTGTAATAATGTTCCAACATATTTATTTATTCATTATTATTATTTATTAAGCATTTAATATTGAAGAGGAAGGATAGAAGGAAATATTGTTTTATTATAATAATATCTGATTTTTGTACATTAACGATATAAATTGATATAATTTTTGAGTTTAGCAATCATCTTCAATACCACATTTATCTCAATCTAAACTTCCACCCCAAATCTTTTAAATCAATGAAATTAAAATATTGGGTACTAAAAATTAAAATAAATCGCGAAAATATTTAAAGAATTATTTAAAATGTCAAATATTTGCGTTAATCTTACTAAGTTATGTGATTTCCATAATAAAAGGAAGCATTTAGGTATACAAATAAAATATTCGATATCTTTTATCCTTTAATACGAATAAAACATTTATTGTAGCTGTTATCCATTGCGCTAAGGACGGTTTTCCACTTTAAAAGCGTTAACATAATATTTTTTGCATACATTTTATTCAATTTCTCATATAAGTACGTTTCAGTGAATATTCACAAGCAATTAGATTTTTGTAGATTATATAACCGAGTGATGCGATTCAAATCTGGGACCCGGACCTCTGACATTTTCATGTGCGATTCATTTCTAACATGATTACCACTTGTTTTACGACGAAAGAAAACATCGTCCCAAACCTGCATGTCTGAGAAAACTTACCAAGTTTTTGTAAGACATGTGAAATCCGCCAACACGCACTAGGGCTAGGCCAATGTGGTGGAATATGGCCTGATCCCGCTCGTACTAAGGAAGGCCCGTGCCCAGCGGTGGGACGTTAATTTTTTTTTTGTTTTTTACAAAAACAAAAGGAAGAAATTTAGAGTCAAATTTATAGTTTTTTTGAAGTTTAATTGAAATAGACATTATGATTAAAAAAAGACCAATTGTGTAAGTTTTTTTGTCTGTCTGTATGTCTGTCTGGGAACGCGTCGCGAGTTTTCTTTCCACTATATAGATTTTGATGATATTTGGTATGATGATAGCAGGCTATATGGGTCGACATTTATGAGAAATTTATAATAACCGTAAAAACTTATCTAGGGGAAAACCCGAGTGGAGTAAAGGTAAGTCGCTAGTTAAGACTAAAAATGTACTAAAACATATAAAACATGATTCAGTATTATGTAACGTGGGTGGAATATGTCGTTTCAATATGTTCCAAGATCCTCATCAAGAGCTTGTCAGACCTATTTAGTTTAAATAAAATTTTATTTAAATAAATCTGGAAAGTCGAGGACATACTTATTTCATTATTGTTGAAAAATTGTTTTAAAAAATCTACGCTTAGTCTATTTTGGAAGTTCTTTAGAAGGTGGTTATTTTTTCAAACTGCTGATAGAGTTCTTTGACATAATTAACTATTAATTTGATAATAAAGAAAAAACCTATTGTTGACTAAAACAAACTACTTCATTTATACTATATACTTGTTATATTTAACTATATAAATATAAAAAGAAAAAAATATTTTTATTTATTGGTAATGGATGAACTAAACATCCTCTGAAGAGATTTAGACTTCTTATGAAGAAATTTGCGATCTTTATTATTACTTACCTTTTATCTTGAACTAGCGACTCGCCCTCGCTTCGCTCGGGCTCTTCCCTAGATTTAGCATAAGCAAAGCCGCGGGATCCGCTAGTTATGCATATAAACCTTCCTCTTGAATCACTCTATCTATTAAAAAAAACCGCATCAAAATCCGTTGCGTAGTTTTAAAGATTTAAGCATACATAGGGACATAGGGACATAGGGACAGAGAAAGCGACTTTGTTTTATACTATGTAGTGATGAAGTAATTCTTAAGACGGTGAAAAAGGGGTTAAAAGTTTATTTATTTATTTATTTACATCTAATTAGAACGGCGGTGCCATTTACACTAATTAAGTAAAAAAAAAATAAATTATTACAACACAAAAAGAAAGAGATAAAAAATAAACATTTGAAATATGTAAAAGTAAATTCTACTTGGGTTCCGAGAATATTAATACCAGAGTTATTCAATATTCTCAGCATACCTTAATAACTCGAGAACCAATTTATATGCTGAATCAATCATTTCTCATGTAAAGAATACTAATATGTATATAGTCTATAGTTTCTATTACTTACTAACCGTTAAGCGTTACAAGGGTCGAAATCGAGCGAAGCGAGGTTGTATCGCTCGTATAATTATCATTAATTTAATTAGCACTTTTATTTGGTTGCACTTATTTGTTTAACCGTGGGGATATGACAGCTGATGCACGGGGTCGCCTAGTTCGGCTGCAGATGCTATTTATAAGATATTTCAACAAATTCATGATTTAAGTTTTTAGCAAACACATTTGTTTGTATTTTATGGAAATAAAGAAAGAAAAGAATTTATTATTATAATATAAATAGATGAGCAACAGTCAAAGCGGTGGATAGGTAGCCTAAAGACAGTGCGGGAGTGTTTTGATCTCAAGCCGCACAGCTTATCTTTTGTGGTAGCAAATAACAAAGAAATATAATATGTGATTTTGCATTTCTAAGCGATTTGTAAATCTAATCTTTTAAATATTGTGTTTATTTGTTCGAAGAATATTTGAAATTTTAAATAAAAGCTGTCTTTTTTTTGGTTCTCTGTGACTATTATAATATATGCTATTATTGATGTAAAAAAGGCCGTGAACCACAAATAGAAATAAATCCGCAAGTGAGAAAGTCTGAAAAGAGTTTTATTTAGAACTAGTAACTTAACCATGCTTCCCTAAAGTTCATTCCTAGACACGTTTCAATGGTTAATGGTTTTATGTTTAAATTTAATGGTTAGTCTCAGATATGAGATATTTTTCTATTATATAAACTTATATTTTGTTTAACAGTTATTAATGTAACTCAATAATTAATATGAATATTATTAAACTAAACATTAAAAGTTTTGTCCAGTGAATTTCACAGACAGACGGACTGACTTACAAAAATTGTAAAATTTTTAGATTCGGCTTCTGAATCGATAATTTAATTTAGTCAAATAAATACACTAAAACATTTTCCGCGATTTATGGAATCGTTAACATAATAAAGTTATTAGTTCAGAAGCAAATTTTAATTATAATATTTTAAACACTTCAAATAAAATACAAATTGTAATTGGCTTGTTAATACGAGTACACACGTTTTTAACGACGTCCGACAAAATAATTATTAAAATTATTATAAAGTAACTTAATGAACTAAAAAAGTGTATGTTAAGATCAGCGACACTGAGAAACATTACGTTAGTGCAGTTTACATGATAAAACCAAACAGAATAAAGTGTAATTAGTGAAAAAATATTTGTGAATAGTGCAAACAAATTATATTTTAGTGTTGTAATACCCACATTCTATTTTATAAAAAGTATCAATTCATAAAAAGTTATAATAAGTACAATATTTTCACCACTGCAAGACAAGAGGTCGTGGCGTAGTCTGCTTCGTAACAGACTAAACATTCGACGAACCTGAGTTCGAGACCGAGATCGTAGTTACATATTTTTTTTTTTCTATTTTTTTCCTCTCTTTTTCGTATAGTTAATTCCGTTACTTATTTTGCAAAATGGTACTGTGCTCTGCTTGCAACATCAGTATTTTAGTTGGCCAAAAGAGAATAAAGTGCACAAATAGTACTTGCTCACTATTGTATCATATAGATTGTGTTAATTATAATGAAAACTCAGGCACTAATCGTTCAAAATGGACCTGTCCCGCATGTACAGCAAAGAGACCCAGAGAAGATAACACAAATACACCAGTATCAACTAAATATCACAAACAAATTTCACCGGACAACTTGCCTCAGACTTCATCCGAACAAAATTTTGAATACCAGAGTATTATACTTAATGAAATTCGTAATTTGCGAATGGAAATGAAAGAACAATTTGATAGTCAGCAAGAGAGTTTGCATAAATTTAATTCTACTCTATCACAAGTTCAACGGGATGTGAAGGAGTTAGGTACCAAGTTTGGATCACTAAAGAATGAAGTTGATGAAATATCTAAATCTGTGCAATTTTTCTCTGATGCTCACGATGCTCAAATGCTTATAAATAAAAAGACCGAAACAACCTTGTCTAATCTAGTGACTGAAAATAATAACATGCGTGTAAAAATTAGTGAGTTGAACACCAAAATGTCTCAGCTAGAACAACAAGCTAGAGATTGTAACGTAGAAATCCAATGCGTACCGGAATATAAGAATGAGAACTTAGTTACGTTATTTCATCAATTACTGTCAGTAGTTAAATGCGATATTTCAGAGCAGGAGATTTTGGCTTATCATAGAGTTGCAAAAGTTGATAATGAATCCCAACGGCCTAGAAGTATTATTGTAAAAATGTCTACTCCCAGAGCTCGCGATAATGTGTTAGCAGCAGTAAAGCAATTTAATAAAAAGCACATGCAGGATAAACTGAACACATCACATTTGGGACTTGCAGGGGATAAATCACCAATTTATGTATTAGAACATCTATCCTTAGCGAATAAAAGATTACATGCTGCAACAAGGTAAATGGCTAAAACTAAAAAATATGAATTTGTTTGGATAAGAAATGGTCGTATTTTTGTTCGGAAAGATAAACATACAGTGTCTCATTGGGTTAAAAATATAGAATACCTGGAAACTTTATAAAACTAAAATCCATATTACTACTCAAAGCATGCTTTTATATCTTAATATTGTAATAAAATTCACTATTCAAATGTATTACCAAAATACACGGGGCTTGAGAACAAAAACTGAAAATATCTATAGTGCAGTATTGAATCATGATTTTGATATAATTATTCTAACAGAAACTTGGTTAAATAGTACCGTTTTTGATAATGAGCTATTGGACAATAGGTATGCTATTTTTAGAAGGGATCGTTGCACTAGTTCTTTATCGACTTCAAAAAAAGATGGCGGTGGTGTTCTTATAGCTAGCTATTAACAAAAAATTTAATGCCATAAGAAAATTCTCATGGGAATCAACTTGTGAGGATCTTTGGGTAAGTTTTAAGCTGAGAAATGGTGTCATTATAAATATCTGTGGTATATATGTTCCGTCACCAGCTAAAATGAATTATATTGAAAGTTTTAGTGATAACTTTGCAAATATTTTTAACGTTAAAAGAACACTTCCAAAATCTTATAATATCATAGTGGGTGATTTTAATCTTCCTAATATTAAGTGGGAAATAACAGAAACTTCTAATAGTTTAACACCAACATTAGACAATACTTTAAGTAACAACAATGAATCGATTTTTTTAGAAATGCTAAACGTTAACAATTTGATGCAATACAATTTTATAAAAAATCATAATGGTAGAATCTTAGATTTAGTATTAACGAATTCTGACAACAATATAGAAGTAATAAAAGATAACATTAACTTAGTACCGATTGATAACAATCATCCCCCCTTAATTATAAATTTTAAATTAGGAACTGATCAATATTTCAAGCCAAATAAGGAACCTTTTCTTAATTTCTTTTTGTGTAACTATGATAAAATAAAATTAGAACTGTCTGAGACTAATTGGATAAAAATGTTCGAAGAGGAAAAAGATCCAGATCGCATGTTATCACTATTTTATGATACCACTATGACTATTATACGCAGAAATACCCCTATGCATATGCCTAAAGATAATATTTATCCTCTTTGGTATACTGCCCCATTAATTAAATCTTTAAAAGAAAAAGCTAAGTACCATAGGAAATATAAAATATATAATAATCCTATGGATAAATTTACTTATGAATTATTAAGGGAAAGGTGCACTGAATTAATCTCGGAATGCTATGAAAATTTTAAAAAACGTGCAGCAGAGCTTATTCGTGAAAACCCCTCCTATTTCTGGAAATGTTTTAACGAACGCAAAAAGGGGCACTCTTCTATTCCTAAAGAGATGTTTATAAATAACATAATTGCCACCAAAGGTAAAGAAATATGCGACTTATTTGCTGACCATTTTCAATCGGTGTATTCTTATAATAATAATAAAGTTCAACTCAAAAATTGCTTGAATAGATTTAGTTCCACTTGCTCTATTTCACCAATTACTAACTACAAAATCACACACGAAGAAGTTTATGACAAATTGTCAAAACTAGATTGTGCTAAAGGCCCTGGACCCGATCTTATACCGCCACTCTTTCTTAAGCGGTGTGCGAATGAACTATGCAAACCACTTTCTCTCATTTACAACATGTCCTTAACGTCGGGTATTTTTCCGGCACAGTGGAAAATTGCGTTAGTTACACCTATCCATAAATCAGGGGAAAAAAATAATATTGTGAACTATAGACCAATTTCTATATTATCCACTTGTGGGAAAGTATTAGAATCAATCGTACAAAAAAAACTTTACTATCATATATCTCCTCATTTAAGCTCAAATCAACATGGTTTCCGTCCAAGAAAATCGACTGCGTCAAATCTAACTGCTTATATTTCTGAAATTACTGAAATACTTGATAAACAGGGAGAGGTACATGCAATTTATACTGATTTTAAAAAAGCGTTTGACCTAGTAAATCATGACCAACTTTTGTTAAAAATAGAGCACATGGGTATACACGGATCTCTGCTGCGTTGGTGTGAGTCCTATCTAAAAAATCGCTCTCAACTTGTATCCCTTAACGGTTATAAGTCATACAAATATAATATACCTTCCGGAGTTCCACAAGGATCACACTTAGGACCTACATTCTTTTTAATTTTTATCAATGATTTAGCGAGTTGTCTGCAATGTAATTTTAAAATGTTTGCAGATGATATAAAAATTTATCGGAATATTAATAGCTTAAGTGATATGGCGATGCTACAAAATGACATAAACGCGTTGAATTCATGGTGTATCGAAAATAAAATGATATTAAATGTAGATAAATGTTTTTTTATTAAATTTAGTCGCAAAAAAACCTTTTTAATGATTATATCTACAAAATTAATGGTACAGCTCTCACAGAAGTCCATGAGATAAGAGATTTAGGTGTAATCATAGACTCTAAGGTAAGTTTCCGTCCTCATATCGATTACATTATAGCTCAAGCGTCAAAGCTGTCGGGATTTGTTGTACGCACTATGAAAAGATTTAACGATCCAAGTTTGTCAATTTTAGTCTACAACAGTTTAATTCGTAGTGTTATGGAATACTGTAGTTCAGTATGGAACCCAGGATATGAAGTTCATTCAAATCGAATCGAGCGCGTACAAAAACGTTTTCTTTATCATCTATCATACTCGAAAAACTGTAAAGATATTCACTCATATAAATCTCGTCTAGAGTATTACAGTATACTACCATTAAGGGATAGACGAAAAATAGGAGATATAACTTTTTTATGTAAATTAATTAAAGGATTAATTGATACACCTGAATTACTGGAACGCTTGCAGTTTTCAATACCACGTCAACAAACTCGATTACACAATCGCAAACCCTTCGTTTTACCTGATACAAGGACCAACCTCGATCAACATGGTCCTATCTATAGAATGGTATTTCTAGCAAACGCCTTAAAAAATGATATAGATATTTTCAGTGATTCCGTGCCCTGTTTAAAAAGAAAATTATTTAAACATTATTATGATATGAATAAACTAAATTAGATAAGTCGGATTGTACAATGTTTTATGTAACATTATGTCATAGTAGAGTAATTGTTGGATATATGTATAAATTAAGCAAGTTTTATTATTAGTACTTAGTTACTACACTATATGCATGCGATGTTCACATCTTAGAAGACATCATTTGTCCATTTGTATACTTTAGAATAAGTTAAATTAAGTTCTTTTATTATCAAATCAAATCAAATCAAAATATTCTTTATTCAAATAGACTTTTACAAGCTCTTTTGAATCGTCATTTTTACATTAATAAAATTAAATGTCAGTCTGTAAGTCTGTGAGTAAGCTACCACCGGCTCGGAAAGCTGTTCTGCTGAGAAGAACCGGCGAGAAACTCAACAGTTGCTCTTTTCAAATATTTGGTAACAATATGGTATTACAATTTATCTATTTATCCTACGTGAGACACAACCAGTCACTCCCACACATTTACATCTACTAGGTATTCCGTGATGGTGTAATAAGCCTTATTCAGTAGCGTATTTTTAATTTTAGATTTAAATTGCTTCAAAGGCAAGCTCAGTATTGACTGTGGAATTTTATTATACATGCGTACACCTTGCCCCATAAATGACCTATTTACTTTTTGTAGGCGAAAACTGGGTGTTACAAGTTTATTCTTATTTCTTGTATTTATACCGTGTTTGTCGCAGTGCCTTGAGTAGTTATTAACGTTTTGACGAACAAACATGATGTTACAATATATATATTGCGCAGCAACCGTAAGTATACCTATTTCTTTAAAAAGTTCGCGGAGAGTATCCCGAGCGCTCATGTTATAAATAGCCCGAATGGCCCTTTTTTGAATTATAAATATTGATTTAATATCCGCTGCATTACCCCACAACAAAATACCGTACGATAAAATGCTATGGAAATAGCTAAAGTAAACAAGTCTGGCAGTATCAACGTCCGTTAGCTGCCTGACTTTTCTAACAGCGAAAACAGCTGAGCTCAGTTTACTCGCAAGAGACGAGAGATGGGGACCCCATTGCAGACCCGAATCTAAAGTCAATCCCAAGAAGACCGTGGAATCTACCGTATTTAACATGTCGTTATTAAGATACAAATTGAAATTCTGCCTTTTTACATTAGGTAATAAAAACTGCATATATTTTGTCTTCTTGGCATTTAAAGCCAGATTATTGATGTTAAACCAGTGAAGTATATGCGATAATGCACTATTTACTTCGTCGTAATTATTTAACTTTCTATCAACTTTAAAAATTAAGGAGGTATCATCCGCAAAGAGTACAGTATCACACAATTTATCGGCATAAAACGGAAGATCATTAATATAAACTAAAAACAAAAACGGACCCAGGATAGATCCCTGCGGAACACCCATTCTAAGACGAGAACCAGAAGAATTGACGTTATTTACCGCGACCTTCTGAACCCTATCAGTAAGATAAGAAGCAAGTAGATCGAGAGCAATACCACGAACACCGTAATGTGCAAATTTAAGTAAAAGAGTTTCATGTTCCACACAATCAAAAGCTTTAGATAAATCACAGAAAACTCCAATTGCGTTCTGTGATTTTTCCCAAGCGTCATAAATATGTCTAAGAAGCGCAATCCCCGCATCAGCTGTAGACTTGCCTTTAGTGAAACCATACTGTTTACTATGTAAAATATTATTTGTGTTAAAATGAATTATAAGTTGACTTAAAATAAGTTTTTCAAAGATTTATTTTTTATTTATTATTTATTACATATGTATGTCAGTTTTGTGAACTTATAAATAAAAAAAAAAAAAATTACATGTAAGTGAAGCCACAGTTAAGCGCTATCATAATAAAGCTTCGACGTTCGACAAAATAAAGTGTTGAACCTTATTTAACTTAAATCAAATTACTGATTGTTTACAATCCAGATCAAACGTATATACTGTTCATAAATAAATTAAAATCGCCCAACCGTTTATCGCCTAAATACAATCTAATTATATGAATAATTTATTTTCATTAATATTAATGCAAGAGGAAATATAATTAAATTTTGATGCGTATAGATTTACGCTATTAAAACTGAATCACATTATAATATTGTAATAGTATTTCAATAATGAAATTCTATAATGAGTTATTAGGAGTCAGCTTGTGTTCTAGTGTTTACGTGGAAATCTTTAGTACTAACTTACATCTGTTTGCTTAATTGTATGCAAATATATTATATATCCAGTATATAAAGCTGATATTGTGTTTAAATATAAATGGATGCCCATTAATCGTAGCGTGTTCGAAACGTAATACGTAATATAAATAATTATTATGACCTTAATAATTTTGATCCTTCGAGCCGGATACAGCCTGAAACCAAAATGGTCCTGAATCCATTTTCAATGAAAAATCACCCATCATTATGTTATTCAGTTAAATAATCGCTTACGATTTCGAGGGGAAGTAATCTAAAGATTATTTTTAATACGGTGAAAAATTGGTGAAGATTTATTTTATTAAAGGGGAGCGACAAGGAAACGCACCGTTCAATTATAGTAATTGGATATTTGAATTGTATACTAACACTCGCTGCGTTATTCCGACTCTAACTTTTCCTGCTAGAGCTTTACATGATGATGTTATATTTTCATATATTTAGGCGCCAATTTCCTTCGTTTTTAATGTTGTGAATATTTCCTCATACAGGTGAAAATAAATGATGTAACGTAAATTAAGGTCTCAATGGTAGGTTTTATCCAAACTGAAATAAAGTTATTATGATTTTTGACAATAATGACAGCTTTTAGTTTGAATAAAAATAACCATAGCATTTTAGGTGGCAAAGAGTTTTTAAACTTGAACCAGTAATTTCAGATATTGCACTCCACATATAAACTTACAAAGTTAGCCTCTTTAATATATTATGTATTAAACAAAAACAGTAAGAAGATTTACTCCGTGAATTTGGTCCACAATATATAAATCGCTGCCACAACCAGTAGGCGTTTCATGAATTAAGTCAGAAATTTCTTCTAAGCACTTTCAGAGCAGATTTTTTCATGGGAACCTCTTGGGTGGGTGAAGGGCCATCCAACCGGCCAGGGCTCTCGTGTAAAGGAGTTCATTGTTCCATAACATAATAGCTAGCGCCATTTTGTGTCGCCTTTATTCTGTTACATAGAAATAAATGTATATATATATACATAGAAAATGTCGCTTTATTTCACAATGTTTTTAATAATTTTATTAAACCTTATAGTATATTAACGATTAACTCTCACTTCTATTTCAATATGATAATTTACAGATACTTTTTCTTTTAAATTTTATTGCTAACGGTACTCCATATTAGGTCTTTGTTTAGGTATATGTGTTGGTAGAAAACTTCATCTAAATCCGCTCAGTCCAGCTTTTCTATTTAACAGAGAACTGAGCTAGTATACCTCTGGATTAACTCGTGTTTAATTAACACTTACCTACGTTTTACTCAAGTTTTTAAGCACATTAAATTTAATTTGTCAATTTGTAAAGATGAAACAGGTGTTGATAAATTACTCGTATGTATAGCTAGCTATTCTTGATTAAAGTAGCAGTAAAATAAGTGAAGGTACGAGTATATTCGCCATCTAGTACCTGAGTTATTAGTTCTGACATTTGATATTTAATTCTAAATATTAATGTCAATTGTATGTACCCTTTCAAAATAACGTTTCTTTAACGATTTTAAGTTAAAATTAAATTCACTGAATGTCAGCCGTATCTCCCACTACGGCTACATTTGCAGTACTATGTACTATTTAGTAGTAAAACGTGGAAAATGTTTTGAATAGCGACCTTTAACATAGTGGGCTTGCATTCATTACTTTTTAACCGGGTTTTGAAAGAATAAACCACTCTTTATTTAACTATGAGTCTTTTTTACGTATATATTCCTAAGATAATTATAACATTTACAGTTATTTATTTAACTTAGGTTTAAGTCATAATTTTCTTTATAAGTATGACTGAGTAACGACTATCTCTAAGTGGCAAATTTACGAGCCTTCGTTATGGATACAAGATAGTTCATATAATACACATAATTAAATATATAAATATAACAAATATGAACGTCTATAGAGTACAGACATTCGTGCTCATCAAACAGATGTATGCTGCCAGCGGGACTCGAACCCGCGGCCAATGGCATAGTACACTATGTAGGGTTACTACAAACTGGGCTAAGCGTGGGTTATTAATTATGTATGTATTTAAACATGTATATATGTGTTGTATATCAACTATCTGGTATCCGTAACAAAAGCCTCGTAGCTTACCACATAACTAGATGGTGCTGTTGTAATAATGTCCCAACATATAATATTATATTATATATATTAATATAAGTAACCTATCTATAATAAAATATACAAGGACGCTCTTTTCGACCTTTTACTTGAAATTGTTTTTATTGAGTTCTAAGTGATATTACAATTTACACAAACCTTTTTTAAGTCAAAGTGATTTTTCTTGTCGTGAATATATTATAAGGGCGAGTTATTTTATCTCCCTCTTTAGGGAATTCCGTGGAGTTTAAGATTTAGCCAATATATATTCTAAGAAAATTATTAAGGTTAATGCTACATTTTAGGAGTACTTCTAAATAGCCAAATTTGTGTAGTTCCTAAGATTCTATATTTAAGAACCTAGTCCAGTATTTAGAGATTGGTGCATGCTTTAAAGTAAAGAGAGAAACATAGGCCCTTATGTCTTAAAATATGCGCAGGATTTCTTACCAAATTATTGACATACAAGTTTTGAGAATAAAAAGAATAGTAGTTTGATAACTTATTATTTTTCCATAAAAATAGGGCTACAGAAAAATATATTTTGTAATTTTGAATAGTTTTTTATGGATAAGTAAATTATATTCGTATATACGCATATATGTTTATCGTCAAATGTATATTTATAACGATCGACTTTTGACCATCGAAATAACACTCGTTATTTAAAATCAAATAAATTTCATATAAATAATATTTAAGGATATGAGCTAAATAGATTTTCAGGCCCTCGATATTTGCTAGAATTTTTATGTAGCGTTTAAAATTAGTTTATGTAGAAAGCTATCCTACAAGTAAGACATCATACTACAGCGTACGTACGTAACGTAACGTGTAGATATACGGTTTTACTAAAAAGAAAAAAACCCTTTGAAGACACCGCCTCCAAATTTCCAATACAGTTCCTCTCGATAATCCCTTCGACTTCCAAACACCAAATAAATTGGGTCAATAAGAGGCAGGGCCACGACGACACGACCGGAAAAATTTAATAATACCCTTGAAAACTATTTTCAATACAACTTTTGTGAATAAGTAGTTTGGATAGCTGTTTGTATTATATTTGATTGGTATCAAAAGAAATTTCAAGTAGGATTGATAATGCTATTTTTAACCCCTGACGATAAAAGAGGGTTTTTTATTGTTATTGAAGCGGTCAACGATTGAACTTATTTTAACTTAACGTTATATTGGAAATGACTAGATTTAGAGTATTCTTAGTTATAAATAAAGGAATTCTAGTTAGCTGTTTGTCTGTTATCAGCTTTTTGGACTATAAAAGGATATGAGGAACTTCCACAGAACTAGTCCATACGAAACTAGGCATTTAGTTCAGTGATATGGCAAAATAGGTACGTGTAAACTACATCACTTTTTATACATCCTCTTTTGTCTTTTATTCTATAAACTTCGAATGTATCTTACTTTTTTTGCATGAAATAAAAGGCTTATTATTATTATTATTTATGGTAAAATAGGGTAACTTTAGCCTCAAATTTCCTCAATTATTAATTTTATATATTACAAGATTTTTTTTGAACTAGGTATACATCTATAGGTATTAAAATTACTCATATAATAAACGAGAATATATTTACACTTAGAGTGGCAACATATAACGGGTGTAATATTAAGGATTATGAACAGTCTATGAAATTTAAATAAATAAATAGGGTTGTAACTTCGGACCTTATGACGTTGATTCAAACAAAAAAATAAAATAAAACCAAAAAATTCTACCATAAAGCGTTTTAGATTATTAATTATAGACAAGTTTTCGATCGAAATGCACTAACTTTATAAGGTCTCTAGCCAAGAGGCTATGGATCTGCATTAAACTAGATTCGAGAGCGTCTGAAGTGATACTTGAATTATAAGATTGAATTACAATATTTTAAGCGAAATATCGAGATATCCTATCAATTAAAATAGTTAACGGATTTGTACATTGTGATAAAGGACATTGTGATGCTTGTGGAAAAGGAGATATAGAAAAAATAACTTTGATAGTTTATTCAAGAATATTAAATTTTCAAGAATACTTCGCTATCGAATACTGGTCTCAAGAAGTCACTAACAAGGACATTATCAAAAACACTAGAAGTATCATGTTTCTAAATAATTGACCTGACACCTTACATTGTCCGGAATTCTCGAAGATATTCTGTATAAAGACTTTTTACGCTCCATTATTACCATCACTTTGAGAAATTGCACCGTTTTACAACAATTCAGGGCGCGATAATGAATTGAATAGGGATTTCTTTTTAGTAAAATGATAAATTACTTGTCATTTTGATTAAGGAAGCTACGATTAAAAGGGGCTAAATTTTGTTTGTATAAAAATGTTCTGAAAAAAATATGTTTAAAGCTTTTGTTTGGTGGTTTTTATTAATAAGTAAGATTCATAATTGACGTTATCTACTTTTAGTTATATATTTCTCCAGTTTATATTTGTGACCTAATAGGGCTATTATTCTCTTATTTGTATGTATGGATGATACAATGTTATTGTTATAAAAATTACTTAACTTATCTTTACAACACTTAATATAAGCGAAGGAAATTACAACGTCCTAAATACAAATTTTAATAGACAAGTAAACTTGATAGACGTAACTGAAGACGATATTTCAATAAATTACTTTCAATCTCTGTGATAATTAGA
The DNA here is from genome assembly GCA_905231865.2 of Boloria selene. Lineage (NCBI taxonomy): Eukaryota > Metazoa > Arthropoda > Insecta > Lepidoptera > Nymphalidae > Boloria > Boloria selene. The sequence continues at coordinate 4,383,584 of HG993157.1, forward strand.
AGGCTTCGTAAATCAATCCTGATAGAAAATAGGCTATCAACAATATATACGGGGGCTTATTCTGACAAATAATATTATATTTATTAGCTTAGCTTGAAAGTTTTATAATCATACAGAGAATTGAACCGATTGAGAACCGTGTCTTGTGTTTCTATTTTTTTTATTAATAATTCCATTTTAAAAAAACTACTTGATGTTGATTGTGTTGCATATATGTTGATTTATGGAGATTTCTTACCAGTTTTCTAAAAATCTGTTAATGATGCATGATGGACAATAGCCAAATTGCCTTGCGTTGAGTTCAGCATGTTTAAGCGCTGAAATGGTTCAGTTGTTATTATTATGTTATCTATACATATAATAAAATTCTAACCGAGTCAAAGTACATTAAATATTTTTTAGAAAATCTAATTGAAATAGACATTTTTATCGATATAGAGGCCAAATGTATTGTATTTAGAATCTTTGTCTGTCTGCCTGTGACCGCATCATGAGAAAACCACTGGACGGATTTGGATGAAATTTGGTATGATGATAGCTGGTTACCCAGGTCAATATAAAGAACACTTTTTACTGCGGGAAAATATCTAATTTCTGTCTCTGTAAATCTCTACTAACCGTTACAAACCGGCTATTAAACATCACACGGTATGTGAAATCTAATTTGTTTCCGGTATTTACAACGCGGGCGGAGTCGCGGGAAATGCTAGTGTGATTATAGAGTGATTTATTGAAAATTACAAATAAATAACGATAGCTATTAATAATATAACATTTACTAAAGTTAAAGAATATTTATCTATACTAATATTATAAAGAGGAAAACTTTGTTTGTTTGTTTGTTTGTTTGTTTGTAATGAATAGGCTCAAAAACTACTGGACCGATTTCAAAAATTCTTTCACCATTCGAAAGCTACTTTATCCACGAGTAACATAGGCTATATTTTATTTTGGAAAAAAATAGGGTTCCGTAAGATATTTGGGTTTTTCGGACACAAGGTGTAAAAAATCAACCAGAAAAGTTACTTATTTTGCTTACACTGCCTAAACTATAAAAGATAGGACCATAAAATGTTCTAATTAATTGTAGATCTTATAAATATCTACAAAAAAGTCCGCGACACACTATACCTATCTATGTCGAGTGAGGCACAACAACCATTATCTTTATTTAAAAATCTTGAATTTTTTTGGACTACATTTAAACGCGTTTATTTTACTCATGCTATCAATCCTTATAAAAATAAATTATTTCATCACTAACTACAGTTTATATAGATAATAATATTTGGTCTTTGAATGATAAAAATTGGACGTGCTATAGCAATGTTTGTATGAAATTTCTTCTTTTTTTGTGCTACAAACCTTTAACTTGACAGGGAGATAGTTAATAGTTAGTAAATGCCCGCAAAGAACGAATTTTGTGACAGGGCCGAATTAAGGAGGTCTAAGGGCTCTCGCCAGTTTGTATGAAATGCCTTAATTTTTTGTGCTACAAACTTTAAATTTGATAGGGAGGTAATTTATAGTTTGTGATCGTTCGCTAAAACCATGTTTTGCATCAGGGCCTGATTAAGGAGGTCTAAGGGCTCTCACAAGTTTGTATGAAAATTCTTCAGTTTTTGTGCTACATACTTTAAATTTGACAGGGAGGAAGTTAATAGTTAGTAGACATCCATTAAAAATGTATTTTGGAACAGAGACGGATTTATGTGGTCTAAGGGCTCTTATTTGTTTGTATGAAAGTTTTTAATTTTTGTATGCCACAAACATAAAATTTAATACAAACTTAAAATTTAACTGGGAGGTAGTTAATAATCAGTAGATATCCGCAAAGAACGATTTTGCGACAGGGCCGGAGTGAAAAGTGCAAGGGCTGTCGCAAGTTTGTATGAAAGTCCTTCACCTTATGTACTACAAACTTTAAATTTTGTGGAGAGGTAGTTATTGTAGAAGACCTCTAAGAATTTAGAAAGGGTTTTCAACAGGGCCGGATTAAGGTGGTTTAGGGAGTCTCGCAAGTTTGTATGATGTTCCTCTATCTTTTCTGCTACAAACTTTAAAATTGGCAGAGAGGTAGTTAATTGTTAGTAAACGTCCGCTAAGAACAAATTTGGCGACAGGGCCGGATTAAGAAGGTCCAAGGGCTTTCGCAAGTTTGTATGAAATTTCTTAATTTTTTTCGCTACAGACTTTTTGGCAGGAAAGTAGTTTTTGTAGTTAAGCAGAAGTCCGCTAATAACGGATTTTGCTACAGGGCCGGATTAATGAGTTCTAAGGGCTGTAGCAAGTTTCCATGTAAGTCCTTTATCTTTTGTGCTACTTACTTGAAATCTGGCGGGAAGATAATGAGTGGTCAGTAGACATCCGGTAAGAACGAATTTTGCGACAGGCTCTCATTATTTTGTATAATAGTCTTTCATTTTTTGTGTTACAAACTTTAATTTTAGCATGGAGGTAGTTAATAGTTAGGTGACGTCCGCAAAGAACTAATTTTGCGACGGGTCGAATCGAGGAGGTCTTAGGGCCATAGCAAGTTTGTATGAAAGTCTTCACCTTTTGTGCTACGAACTTTATATTCGTTACGAAGGTGGTTAGTTGTTGGTAAAAGTACGCTAAAAACGTTTTTTTTTCTATAGGGCCGGATTAAGATGGTGTTAAGGCTTCATAAGTTTTTGAGATACCTTCATTTTTTGTGCTACAAGTTTCAAATTTCGCACTGAGTTAGTAGATAACTTTTACGATATTACAAATCGGACACTCCATTCAAATGATATTACGCATTTAAAAATAATAATAATAAAATAACGCGTAGCACAGCGGGCAATGTGGAGAGGGACGGGGAGCCAAGAGCGGGAGAGGTAGCTGCGCCGCTCAGGAGTATATTAACGATGGGTTCTGAAATAGCTGGAGTAATTTTTGAGAATTTTCAGGCAATCTACAGATCATCTGATTGCGAGTGATCGAATAAAGATTAGTAGCGATTTAAAAAATGCGGGCGAAGCCGCGGGTACTGCTAGTAATTTATATATTATAATATCCTAACATTTTTGACATTACTAAGAGTAATAAGTAAGAACAGTGTATTAAACAGTACAAATATCAAATCAAAATTATACTCTCGTGTGTTTCCAAAAAGACTTCATCAAAGTCCAATGCAAAAGGATTGCCGATTCATTAATTAAGAGGGCTCACGAATATTTATCGTTGATGTGGATATTCGTCTTCACTTCCATAGTTCCAATCGACTCTCCACAAAGAGTAATGCCTATATCTAGTAACTGTAGAAGGTATCTTTTATTTTTGTATCCCATTTGGTTTTGATTAATTGTATACTGCGGTTTCACTCGTCGCTTCAATTTAAAAAGGTATTTTTACGTACATAATTTTTAATATATTTTCGTATAGCTTTCTCTTAAACTTAGATGGGCCAGATCATAATGAGGGTTGGCAAACTTTTCGTGGCATATCAGAGTGCGAGAGTTCGAGACTCAAGGTTCAATCCCGCTTCACTTAGTTTCCCAAACGAGCATTCTACCACTGGGCTCCTTTTATAATTAATTTTATAATATAAGATATTTTCTTTATAGCTGCGCCTAAAATTTTATCACATATTTACACAGTTTCAAAGTCCGTATGTTATAATTGAACAGGTTAATAGCATAAGTCACATCCCTAAGGTTAGGTTCTAAGCAATAAAACTTGACGCCACAACGAATGGATTTAACATGTTGTGCCCCTTACAGAGCGACTCTAAATTTTACTTTAGCCTACTTAATGGCTCGAAGCTGCTTATTACTAGATATGACTTAAATATAAGTAAATATAAGAATTAATAGAAAAATGTAGATATCATCTCATTATTTTCAGGCCTTTTTAACATCCTACTGCTGGGCACGGGCCTCCCTCAGTACGAGGGGGATCAGGCCATAGTCCACCGCGCTGGCCTAGTGCTTGTTGGCGGACTTCACATGTCTGTCGAAAACATGCTAGGTTTCTCTCAGACATGCAGGTTTTCTCACGATGTTTTCTTTCACCGTAAGACAAGTGGTAATCATCATAGAAAATGATTCGCACATGAATATCAGAGGTGCGAGACCCGGATTCGAACCCGCATTACTCAGTTATCCAAGCGAGCGCGTTACCGCTGGGCTACCACTGCCTTTGAAATGATTGTATCTTTTTTGTATTAAGAGATTTTATATTAATATTGAAATACGCTAACTTTCTAGAACTAGCCTTTTCTTTTCCGTATTTTATAAGCTACTTTTTTCTGATGCTAGCCTTCCAATTTAAAAACGGGAAAGTTTGGATGGATGTTTGTTTGTCAATCTCACCAGAACGATTGAACGGATTTGGATTAGAGTGCAATCTCCATATTGATATAGGAAATAGATTATAGATTGGAATAGCATATAGGTTACTTTTTATTCCGAAAAATGTACGGTTCCTGAGCGATAGATTTGTTTTTGTTTCTCATAGAGCAAGGGATGAAATAAAATGAATAAAAATGGTGCGAATGTTTACCTTGATATCGTTTAACGACACGTCTGGCGCAGTTTGTGCAAGTGACCCTACTTTCTTGCGCCAGCGGTCGCGGGTTCGAGTTCCGCTAAGGACAATAATTTGTTAAACTCAGATGTTTGTACACCAGTTATGGGTGTTTACATTTATATAATAATATGTATGTATTATAACTTATATATTATGTAGTATATCAACTATCTGGTATCCGTAACACAAGCTTATATATAACTGAGTAACAGACTTGAGACCAACAATATCGTATCAGCACGAATAAAATTATATTTACTGCAATTTAAATTAATTTATGTTCTATGTTTATTTTTTATTCTCTTGTATTTAAATAAGCTAAATAACTTATTTAATTGGAAAAATAAATTAATTTTCATTTAATATTTTTTAATATTTGCCTTGTTTTGACTAAAAACAGTTGTAAAAACCATTAAACCATATTTTTTATTATTTAAATTTTAAATTGTTTACGTTTGACATCTCTTCCATATATTTATATCTTTGACGAAGTCAGATAGTATACTCACGTAGGTTGTTTTATGTTAAGAGAAAAGTTTGCTTTGTAACATTGGTGCGTACAAAATTAGGCCTCCTTATAAACATACGCGTTACATATTATGGTTTATTTGTAATTAAAGTTACAATGTAAAATTCAGAAGCACCTTTATATAAAAATAAATTATTATTTTTAAACACATAATTTGTGAAAAAAACATTTCTTAACTAGTGATGTACACTTGTTTCGCTCTGTGTACCTAATAGTTCGCCGCTTTTCACCTTCGCGTGGTTGGGAGGCTTATAAGCGTCCGGCAATCCAGCCAGACGCGAAATAAAGAAACACTGGTTTTGCACCTGGTACTTTTGTGATAACAAACAGCATTTTTGGAGCAACTCCATGCTTTTTGTAGTCTCCTGTGACAAACCTGCATCGGACCATCGTGATTCAGCGCCTGAATGATCCTGTGATATCCCTTCCCTTTACCTACCTTGGGTAGGTTATAATAATAATATTATATATGTACCCAAGGGAGAGAGGGATGATCAGATTATTGGGTTGCCTAGGAACCCTTATATTGGACTCCAGAGGCATATATGTACACATCTTAGATTGTAGCAAAATCATTTTTTATGAAAAAATATCCTTAGGGTGTGATAAGAGAAAATGTTGTATACGAAATTATATGCTCCCGTAAATGTGAAGTTAAATTTAAATCAATGAGCAAAGTCGCAGGAAAAAGTAGGTTATGAAATACAAAAACATTGCTAAAACGCTCTATGCTGAAGAAGCAGTGCAAATAGTGCTAAAATTATAGCTCTGATTTTAAAACTGAAAGCCAGCATTTCAGAAGTAAACACTTGTACGGTCATATTTACGCTGACCGGAAATCAAAATTTCTATATAACGCACATAAATTGATGGTTAACTGACTCGCTCATAAAACTAGTCAGTTTGTTAAATAACTTATTTTTAATGAAAAATATTTACAAGTAACATACAAAATATTATAAAATAAATATGATGGAACATTATTACACACAGCGCCACCTGGTTCCGCGGTAAGCTACGAAGCTTGTGTTACGGATACCAGATAGTTGATATACTACATAATATATAAGTTTAAATACATAGATATTATAAATATAAACACTCATGACTGGAGTACACACATCTGAGTTTAATAAATGAATGCCCCCAGCGGGACTCGAACTCGCGACCGCTGGCGCATAAAGTACAACTGCGTCACTACAAACTGCGCCAAACGTATCGTCAAAATGTTAAGCATATATAGATGGTTATAGTCCCCTGTATAGTTTTTAGAAATGATTTGCAGTGGTTCAGATCTGAAATAAGGGGACCTAATGTCACAATGCTGTTATAATTTTTATACAATTTCGATTATATCTAACTGAATTGAGCCTGTATATTGAATATTTTATGGAAAATCTTATTGAAAAAGTCGATACAGAGGCAAAATCTATAGATTTTATAATTTTTGTCTGTCTGTCTGTGACTGCATCATGAGAAAACCGCTGGACTGGTTTTTATGTGGTGTGATGATAGTTGCTTTTATGGAACACAGTCCACACATAAGATATTTTTTACTGCGTGCTTTACTGCATTTTAATCACGGACGCAATAGGAGTTTAGCTTTGTATGTTACGTGTGCAACTATGACTTCATATGACCAAATAGATGAATCGATTTTAACTTTATTTTATATGAAAAGTGTTTTGATGATAAATGTTATTAAAATAATATATTAAATAGAACAAGATGAACGAAAGAAAAAAATAAATCTTTTTTAAATTTATATAGACTAAAGCAACTTTTTCAGCCACTGATTTAAAATAAAGGTATTTCCGTAAAATTATGACAGTCTATTATCACATTTTATAAGCTATGCACCGGGTACTATAATGCAAATTAATGCCTTGGGTGAGACATTTGGGGGTTGGCAGGGATGTTACATTTGTCAGTAGAGTGGTTTCAATTTGTCAAATTGGATGGAAAGATCTTTTATTTTGGGTAATTTATACAATATTTTATGTTTTATATCTATGAGTTTTCTAGACAAATAGAAAGTGCAGAAAATATATGATGTTTCTCGGAAATTATGTATGTAGGTACTTATTGCTTAAGTGTGATGTCAAGATAGTCTATTAATTATTTAATTTAAAAAAAATCTTATTTTTTTTAACACTCTATTGATCTGAATCTGAATTGAACACTCAATATAAAGAAAAAATTATAGGCGTTGTTAGAAAAATTATCAATAGTATTTCAATTAATATTTCAGCAATTATAGCTAGGCGGCACAACCCTATATAATACGCATTATCGAGCGAACTAAGCCCGACGCCTCATGTATTACGACCCTACGATCCAATTACTACATTAGACAAGACTACGCAAATCCCCTAACTCCCATCACTTTTACTTCTAAGGGAATTGCAACGTGCAAAATAACCTGAAATCGATCTTATTCCATTATATTAAAGTGGAATTTAATTTGTTTGACCGTGAAACAAAACGATCAATATCTTTTTCCATTATGCATTTCATAACTTTGGAGGAGGCTTTTAACTTGATGCATCAATTTGCAAAGACTGTTTGAATGGTTTTAGTACTAGAGGTAGCTTTTTTAATTCCTGTCTAACATTGTCTATACTAAAACTAGAATATTTACAATCTACCAGCACTATCTTTATCTAATCTTCTTATATATGAAAATTTTGTGTCACAGTGTTTGTTAACGACTTGACCGATTTTTATAAGATTTTTTGAGTTTATTTGGTAGGTCTGAGAAAAGGTCAGAGACTATTTTTTATACCCCTACGTGATAAGGGTGGCCCTCTCCAGGTTTTTAATTTTTTGTCCAATTTTTTTTTGTTTTGGCATTAAAAATAATTACAACCCTAAATTTTCATCCCTCTATCTAAAATCCCTATTCATTAATAGTGATTAGAACGCGGGCAGAGCTATGGGAATTTCTAGTATTATATATAATTCTTCCGTGCGTGTGCATGTGATTGAAATTCTCCTAAACGGCTGGACCGTCATTGAAGAATTTTTTATGTATTTTAGTGTGTGTTAGTAGTTATTTTGTACTGTTTGCATATCATATTGGGTTCGATATCCGGGTGGTGAGAAAAAGATTTTGGGACAATATACCTTAATAACTCAGAGTTGGCAAGTCATTCGTGCGTCAGTGACAGTGTATATCCATAAGTCTTGTTGGCTGATCTTTCGGAGCAATCATCGTGTCGGATAATCGTATTATCGTAATACAAGAGATTAGAGAGTACAGCTGTGTTATACACTTGAAGATTACCTTCCGCTAAAATGGCTTGTCGCAATTAATTTGCAAATTGAAACTGAAAGTCATTCTTTAAATCATTTGATTACAATTTGACGACACGCGTGGCGCAGTTTGTAGTACCCTTTTTTTTTTTTTTTTGTTAACGGGGGGGAAATCTTCTAAAGATACCGAATCAACGTATGAGATTCGGTTATGTAGGATTTTTACCTACTAAAACCCCCTCGGTTACCGTCCTCTGCGTTTAACGGAAAGCACCGGGATCTCTTTTAGAACGCACCGGTGCTCCCCTTGCGCGATGCTAAATTAAGCACATCTCGAAGTCCACAATCTCTTAGATACTGCCTCCCGGTTTGATCTCAATAAGAAGCTCAAGAACTAAATCGTCAATTAGCGTTCCTGCGCCTTTGTCTCCGTCGAGTGGGATCAGCCCTCTCTCGTTCCCGTTCTGCATTCTCCTTTTTAATAAGGACTTTCTCACAAAAGCATGTCACTATGTTCCATACTGTTTCATCTGCAAGCATGTTCGCCACTATAGAGGACAAGGTGAGATCTCCTCCAACCTTTTCAACCAAATAATTACGCTCGAGATTCCACGCCGAACAGTGTTCTAGCGTGTGCTGTGCGTCATCACGTTCACTACTACAGTGGTGACACTTTGGGCTCGCTTCACGGCCAATCCGATGAAGGTACTCACTAAAACATCCATGGCCAGTGAGCACTTGAGTTAATCTGAATGTGATGCTACCCTTCTTTCTTGCTAGCCAAGCTTCAAAATGTGGGAGTATAGCATTAACAGCGCGTGAATTATTTTCACTCTCGAGTCGCGCACGCCATTCAATAAAAACTTGTTGGTGTGCCTGTCGTCGCATTTGGTCAATCTCCACTCTTGTAGTTGTTTCGCCTCTCTGATAAAGCTCCCGAATGTTTTTGTATGTTTTGGCATCCATACTTGCAAGAATATCCAAAGGTGGAAAGCGAGCCAACACAGTAGCCGCATTAAAAGAAATTGTGCGGTAGCCTCTAACAACCCTTATAGCTAAACGACGCTGAACGCTAAAGAGCTTGGTCTTGATGCGTCTATTGTCTGACAATTTTTGTGACCATATCGGTGCTCCATAAAGGGCCATTGATCGAACCACTCCTGTATACAATCGTCGGACTCCCTCTTGTGGGCCTCCAAGATTAGGAAGTAAGCGATGCATTGCACCAGCTATCCCTTGTATTTTGGGGATTATTTGCTCAAAATGCTTTTGAAAACTCCAGCGGCTATCCAGAATAAGACCTAGGTACTTAAGATGGTTTCCTACTGGGATATTTACGTCACCTACGCGAATCGATGTGCTGGGTGGTTCCATACGATTAGAAAGTTTATGGAACCATATCGCCTCCGTCTTATGGGGGGCTATTTTAAGACCAAGGCCCTGGATTCTATTGACTACACATTTTACTCCGATTTCAGCAAGTTTAGCAGCCGCTGTAAAATTTGATCCTTCTGTTAGCACCAAAGTGTCGTCTGCATAGCAGATAATGTGAACGCCACTAGGTAATATACCTCGTAGTATCGCATCATAAGCTAAATTCCACAAGAGGGGTCCCAAGACAGATCCTTGAGGGACACCGCAAGTCACTTCTTTTTGATGCAACATACTGTCCCGACCAATATATTCTATTGATCTGTCATGTAAATATGCTCCAACTATATCACGTAGGTATTTCGGTACGTTAAAATAAATTAGTGCCCTTCTAATAGCAGCCCATGGAAGAGAGTTAAAGGCATTGACAATGTCTAAACTTACCGCCAAAACTACTCTGCCATTGTGAATAGCCTGCTCGGTTAAGCTTCGAACCCGAAAGATAGCATCTAATGTAGATCTTCCTTGCCGAAAGCCGAACTGGCCATCTGATAAATCTGGGCCAACGAAAGATATATGATCAGTCAGTCGATTTGCAATGACTCTTTCAAAGAGCTTACTTATTTCGTTAAGCAAGCATATTGGGCGGTATGCATTAAGGGAATCCGCCGGTCTATCGGGCTTTTTAATTAGGACTAGTCTTGCTCTCTTCCAGCTAGATGGAAAAATACCCAAACGTAAGCACATGCTAAATAGCTGCCTCAATCTATGTCCTAAGAGAGTTGATGCTATTACCATTATTTTGTACTGTTTGCATATCATATTGGGTTCGATATCCGGGTGGTGAGAAAAAGATTTTGGGACAATATACCTTAATAACTCAGAGTTGGCAAGTCATTCGTGCGTCAGTGACAGTGTATATCCATAAGTCTTGTTGGCTGATCTTTCGGAGCAATCATCGTGTCGGATAATCGTATTATCGTAATACAAGAGATTAGAGAGTACAGCTGTGTTATACACTTGAAGATTACCTTCCGCTAAAATGGCTTGTCGCAATTAATTTGCAACTTGAAACTGAAAGTCATTCTTTAAATCATTTGATTACAATTTGACGACACGCGTGGCGCAGTTTGTAGTACCCTACTTGCTGCGCAAGCGGTCGCGGGTTCGAGTCCCGCTGGGGGCATACATTTGTTGAGCACGAATGTTTGTACTCCAGTCATGGGTGTATATATTTATAATATGTATGTATTTAAACTTATATATGTGTAGTGTATCAACCATCTAGTATCCATAACACAAGGCTCGTAACTTACCGTGGAACTAGATAGTGCTATGTGTAAATGTCCAAAAAAAATCATTAATCTATACCCACATATAACAAAATTCATCATTATCGTCACAGAAGACGAATTTAGTTTTAGGAATTTTTGTCTGACTGTCTGTGACTGCATCACGAGAAAACCACTTAACACATTTTGATGGAAATTGCTATGATGATAGCAGGTTATCCAGGTCTACATGTTATTCCATACTTTTTATAGCTGAAAAATATTTTATCTCTTAGGAATCTATGGTAACCGTTACAAAGTTGTATGTATAAAACGGTATTTTTTCTGTTTGTCAAGTTTTTTGTAATTCAGTAGCGACGTTTCGAATGCTTTACAGCAATGGTCACGGGAGAGACATGATTTCTGTAAAGCATTCGAAACGTCGGTAACCAAAAATCATAATAAATCCGCGACAAAATTCGGAAAGATAGTTTCATTTATAATGTCAAATATTCGCGTAACCTAAGAAAGTATTAGATAATAAATATCATAATATAATTTAATTTTATGTTTTTGAAGTCAAAACAATGAAAAAGCTAGTCAAATATAATGGGATGGAATACAAAAATATTTGCTCTCATTCATTTTCCGCTTCCAGGCTCTTTTGTGAGCGTGTCAGAATGAAGAGATCATTGTTTGTATAAACGATGTGTGATAAACGTTATGCTTAGAAAATAATTAAAATAGTCTGCTTGATTTTGTATAGTAAGTGTGCAATTGTACTTTAAGCTTTATGTAACAAATAAGTGATTGTTTTAATGTTCAAAGCTCTTTTTTACCTCATAGTTATAATTTTAAGACTATTCGTATTAATTAAAATTATTTGAGTATAGAATAATAATTATCATCATCATCATCAGCCCTTCAACGTCCCACTGCTGGGCACGGGCCTCCCTTAGTACGAGGGGGAGCAGGCCACAGTCCATCGTGCTGGCCTAGTGCGTGTTGGCGGACTTCACATATCTTTCGAAAACTTGCTAGGTTTTTTCAAAAATGCAGGCTTCCACACGATGTTTTTCCTTCACCGTAAGACAAGTGGTAATCATGATATAAATGATTCGCACATGAAAATATCAGAGGTGCGAGACCCGGATTTGAATCCGCATCACTCGGTTATCCAAGGGTACGCGTCACCGCTGGGCTACCAATACAGACGCCTAAATAATAGTTATTACATTTTTTGTCTTTTTATCTACATGTCTTTTTGATGATGAGGATATTTTTAATTTCAGGAAAATTCCCACGGAAAAACAAAATAACAGGTTTTGAGGTTGAGACCTCATTTGAAATTCAATTAATGAATGCTAGCTTAAAAGAACAATGTATTAGAAAATTGTAGGTCTCTTAAGTCATAGAAAAAAATCTGTAAGAGCATAAGGCCTTCTTCTAAAATGTACACCCGCAAAAACGTACTTAGGCAAGACCCGAGCGAAGCAAAGGTCAAATGTCAATAGCCATATTATATAAATTTATTGAAAATGGGATTGTTTAGTAAATAATAAATAATAAATTATCTTCATAAAGGTAACAATTTAATTAAACAACCGAAAATTTGATTGCAAATCCAACCAACCCTTAAGAAATTTTAAAATAATTAAATTTTAAAAAAATTATAATTCTCTTCTAAACTTTTCCATGTAAAAACCAAATTGAAATGTTAAGTTTAAAAATGTTAAGGTTTGTTATTCATTTTCTTCCTCACTTCGATAAAAATGAAACTTTTTAGCAAGAATTAAAAAAGTTAAGTGAGTGAAGAAAACTGTAGTAATGACTCCGTTACACGTATTTATGAAATTTTAAAGAAGAAAAACTTCGAGAAAACTATGAAAATTAAATAGGAAGTTTTATATTTATATAGCTTTTTTATAGCTTTCTTCATACATGCTAAGCTAATAAGAACATAATATAAAAATGAATGTCAAACACATTAAAGAACTTTATCCCATTCATTAGAATCCTATTTAAATTAAACAAATAATACTATACTTTTCACCCAACAACATATCTCTAAAAGAACTTTTTGTAATATAGAAGAAAATTTTCAAACATGAATAATATAAATTAACACTTTACCAAGCCAGTTCACAAGCTACGCGCTGGGTTCCTCATAAAAATTCTACTTAATGCTGTAATTAATGTTCGCTCGCCTTAATTGTAGAGTTCTACGGCATTTCTTTGGTGAATTGGCTTTTTTATACTAGCTACAATTATAAATGCAGAAATTTGTATGTAATGTATGTTTTTTTGTTACATCTTTACGTTGAAACGTCTGAAATTTAGTAACCAGATAGATGAATGGAATTGGGCTAGGGTCATATTTTTTTTGAAAAAAGCGAAGATGAACGAATGTAAAGTCAATAGTGATAAATAAGTAATACAGATAGCCGTAGATTTTGTATTGATACCTTAACTTAATCTGATGTACTTACCATACTTTATTATATTCCATTCAAGCCTTTCCCATAGCCTATATATACCTGAATAAATTATAATTTTCTCACGCTTTTATTAAATCCACCTTTAATTAACTATAAAACTGTATAAAACAATCTACAACATACAAAACGAAATTTTTCCTAAATATATGAAGCTTTGTAGTATTTAACCAAGCTTATATAGTAAAGTTTAAATATGGCTAAGTAATATTACTGATGAACTTTCGAACTTTTTGAATTCGAATTCTAATTTTGTAAACTTTTGAACAACAACTATACGCAGTTGGTCAAAAGCATTTAATTAAGCGTTTAAATTTATGATTTTTTAATAAAAAAAATATTTATTCGAATGTTTTATTTTCAAAGCTAGAAAATTATTTTATGTCTTCTATTCAAGATGATGAATTAAAAAAAATTAATAAATAAAATTACATAAATACTCGTTTTTAAGCACGTAAAAATCCAACAAATACATTTCTTAAGAATATAAACAATTAATAATATTAAAATTGACGGTTCTCATACGTTATTACAATCTACTTATCCTATATTTGTCCTACAAGTCCTCAGTCAAGCGTTCAATTTGCTATCATAAAGCTGAACCTTGCGGCGGCAAACAGCCCTCGTTAGTACATGTACATAATCACATTAGGCTCAGGAACACGACAATCATCTGACACCATGTTTGGTTAAGCCTTTAGACAATCAATCTTGGATGAACAAGCTAAGAGATATATGCTTAGAAACTCTTATTCTATTTTAAAAAGAAACTAGGTAGTAAATAAATAAAAAAACAAAAGTAATATTATTGCCTTAAGATATGTAAAGTTAATTGAATGAAAAAGTTATTTAAACTATTTAATTTGGGTTTTATGATGGCAAATTGATGAAAAATCAATAAAATTATTTCACCTGTAAGGCATATCTAGATTTTTTTAATTCAAAGTCCATTTAGAAGGTTTGAAGAAGAAACAAAGCTTTATTAACAGAGATTTTAAATTAAGATATATTTACTTATGTACACGATCTTTACTTTTGTTTTTATTTATTTTATTTATTTATTTATTATTTAATACATGTATAATAGAAACAACATAACGATAATAACTGCATTAGTATAAAACTGTGTCGCAGTTATTAACGCCCACCTCGCAAGCGTCTTGTATGACAACAAAATTTCTTACACATATTAAACCAAAGTAAGAAAACAACAAAAATCTAAGTAACATTTATAACAACTAAACTACTTAAAAAACGTCAGTGAAATTCGCTACCAAAATCAAGTCAGCTGTTTCGGAGATAAGTCGGATCAAACAAATAGACAAAAGTTTTAAAATTGTATTAGTCTTATAAGTTGAATAGTAGTTAGTTATTATAAGTATATAATTTCCGGTACATTTACTAAAAATATTTAACTGTTTCGATTATTATTACTATCGGAAGACATTATAAATGAAACTATCTTTTCGGATTTTGTCGCGGATTTATTTAAATTTTTGGTTCCCGACGTTTCGAAACGTGCTTTACAGCAATCAAGGGAGAGACTAAGGTATTTGACGACTCAAAGGTTTATATATACGCTTATTTATATAATTTCTAATTTTAATCGGAAGCCGCTAAAGGAAATAACAAGTAAACTTAAATATATGTACAAAGTAAGTATAAACTTAATTATTACTGTACAAGTTGTGTCCGCGTGGAATAGTGGCAAGAATGCTGGCCGCATTCCCCCGCTGAAGTGCAATGCCGATTCTTTGGGCAAAAAATGAGTCAGCTGTCCCCTGTCACCAGTAGTTAAGGCGTAGGCGATAAGACGATGTGTTGTGTCTTTTAAAAAGTGCTTAGCACTTTGAATCCTTGGCCCAAGGGTTTCTACAGCAATATTAATACAAGACACTTAAACATTTATGTACTTGTTAAAATAATTTTCAGTAAGACTTCACTAATATATACATTTCACATGTAAGTTTATTTAGTGTATAACGGAAGCCGTAAACGACAATTTAGTCTAAACTTCAGAGCTGTGAGAATATGCAAATTCAGTGAACAATAACCATACAATGGACAAAGTGTTGCCTATTTAAGTACAGGCTTAGTGAAAACAGTCATGGTACAGACGGAGAGAAGGAAATTACCACATAGAAGATGAATTAAAATGTTATGGCTACAGAATTTAGGATTTTATAATATACTAGCGACTCGCCCTCGCTTCGCTCGGGCTCTTCCCTAGATTTAGCACAGGTAAAGCCGCGGGATCTGCTAGTTATGCATATAAACCTTTCTCTTGAATCACTCTATCTATTAAAAAAAACCGCATCAAATTCCGTTGCGTAGTTTTAAAGATATAAGCGCACATAGGGATATAGGGATATAGGGACAGAAAAGGCGACTTTGTTTTATACTATGTAGTGATTATCCTTTTCCGCGGCTCCACTCGCGTTCTAAAGGTTGAAAATCAAAAGAAATATTTTTGTCCTGTTTTTGCATCATTTTTCATTGATGCTCCGCTCCTATTGGTCGTAACGTGATGTGATAATATAGCGTATAGACTTCCTCGATAAACGGACCATCTAACACAAAAAGAATTTTTCAATTCGGACAAGTAGTTCCTTAGATTAGCGCGTTAGCCAAAAAAACAAACAAAGAAACGAACAAACAAACAAACAAACAAACCAGCAAAACAAACTCTTCAGCTTTATAATATTAGTATCGATTTATCGTTTATGAAAAAAGCGCATAATTTCATGCGCTTCCATTTGATCGCTTTGTGCATCTTGAGTATTTGTATGGCTTCATTGTACGAGTATATCACAAGTACAGACTATCTTAGCATATAAATAATGATCTATACATAAATTATTTTGGAAAATCTTATTAAAATAGTAATTTTTACCAATACGGACACCCAATCATTAATTTTTTTTTCAATCTGTTTGTTACCGCATTACGAGAAAACCACTGGACTGATTTTGATTAAACTTATTTATAATGATAGCTTGTTATTCGGGTCAATCAATAGGATACATTTGCTGCAGAAAAATATCTAATTTCTGCGAAAACTATAGTGATTTTATGAGATTAACTAGAATCGAACCCGAGTGGAGCGAGGGCAATTGTCTAGTATACATATAAGTAGCTATATTATACTTTCAGTGTAAATATTAAACTCAATTAAAGTAGTGACCGATTAAAAGGTACTTGGAATAAATTGGGTACTCAAATCCAGTGAAATTGTTTACTTAAAGCTTTTAAATGGATGAAAGTATATACAATTTTCAATTTTATTATTAGACGATAAGATTTAAATTTGTTTAAAATGAATAATTGTATATTCTGTTAAATAAACACGGTCTATCTCTCCATTGTATGAAATTAATCCGATTGATTGATACAAAAATTTACAAAATTATGTACTTATGTTAATAATAACAAAAATTGATAAAATTACTATGTATAATTTAATTTTTTTATTATATTATGAAGTTGGTATATGGATAACTTCCTAACGTCTGACAAGCCAGTAAAGTAACCAGATGTGCAGCCAAGAAATGCAGGCAATAGCATTTTATATATATAGATAGTAGACCATAAGAGCAACTCTAGTTATTGTCTAAGTTGGTAACGCAGTTGTCAAGGAAACGTAGTTATGTAAGAAAGTGATTATTAAGACGAAGACGAAGACTTCTCCATTAAGACGAAGCCTCTTTCCGCTATGTTATTGTAAGTAGTACTGGTTTTTGAATTTTTTAAAATCAATTTAAACGAAATCAAACTAAATTTACATTTAAACCTTTTCTATATATTATATAAATAGAAAAACCAAAAAAATTATTTTATAGTAGTTCATCGTTTAAATAAGATTTAAAGCAGGAAGTTCAATAATAGCATCCAGAATCGATGTCTCAGCGAGAGTGTTAACAAGGATATTTACAGTGAATCGCGATCAGCTCAATAATTCAGGGATTCCACTGTTGCCAGACCAAATTTCGTGGGGTATTGTGTGAGTGTTCGATAATTTCTGCCGAATTCATAGATTAAATGTCGAACTACTTCGCTGATTTAGTGTTTAAAATGAAACGCTATTTGAACCTGAAAGTTCGTTTCATACTTATTTTTTTCCATCCGATTAATGTTTTTTTTATCATATTAAGTTAATTTCGTTTAAGGTGAAAGCTTTTTGAAAACATTTTTTTCATAATTTTTCTTTATCGATTTTGAAAACATAAAACTATAAAGGTAATTTCAATACTTATTATTTAATCACTATAATTAAACAATAATTTAATACAATTCAATTCATTGGTAAATGCCTGTTGAAATTATGGAGGAGGAGGTCAATCAAAATATTGTATAACAATGTACTCGTAAAAGATTGATAAAATTTTTTTAAACACAAAACTTATCATTGTATATTCTCCAAATGTTGATTTTCTCTGGATTTAATTTAATAGGTCATATTAAAATACGTTATTATCGGTAGTATCTATAAGCGAATTAATAAGTAATAGAATTCATAGCTTAATGAAAGAGAAAATAAAAATATATACCTAGTTATATTTTTAAACTTCCATACCTATTTAAATATTAATACAAAACAATAATCAATATTGAAACCTAGAAACTTGAATATGATGAACATGAAGTAATAAAAACTAAGGCATGTAGATGTACTAAATAAAATAACTTCATTTGATTTCATCGTTCAAATTAAGATTACAAGTATAAGCAAAGTATAACTTCGAAATAAGCCCCTAAAACCATTTAAATTTTGATACTCGGTTATGCAGCGTATTATTCTGATACTCGCACATGCCGATGCTTCAAAAGCTTAAAATTATTTATTACCTTCTACGTTAACATAACTCTATAATAACAGAAAATATTTTTTTAATTATAAATATTATGTTATTTATAAATAACTATAATTTCATCAAAATCTTTCCAATGGTTTCCCATTATGCGATCACAGACAGATAGATAGACGTACAAAAATACTAAAAAAATCATCATCATCATCATCAGCCCTTTTTAACGTCCCACTGCTTGACACGGGCCTTCTTTTAATACAAGGGGGTTTAGGCCATAGGCTACCGCGCTGGCCTAGTGCGTGTTCGCGGACTTCACATGTCTTCCGAAAACTTGCTAGGTTCTCTCAGACATGCAGGTTTCTTCACTTTATTTTCCTTCACTGTAAGACAAGTGGTAATCATGATAGATATGATTCGCACATGAAATTATCAGAGGTGCGAGACCCGGATTTGAACCCGCATCACTCGGTTATCCAAGCGAGCGCGTTACCGCAAAAAAATGTAGGTTCGGCTATTTTAATCATGTTTTTCCAAAAATATTTTATATTCAAATTCTGATAAGTTAGGACGTTATTATATTATGTATAACATTTTCGAAAGATTGCCTAACTAATAAAAACATTTCCACATTTAAATGTACAAATACGGTACGGAAGCATCATTATTAATCTTGACTGTAATAATAAAATAAAAAAACACACTTCACAAATTTGTTTAAATAAATAAATAAATATGTTAGGACATTATTACAACAGCGCCATCTAGCTTCGTGGTAGCTTGTGTTACGGATACCACATAGTTGATATACTACACACATAAATAACATACATATTATAAATATTAATATCCATGACTGGAGTACAAACATTCGTGCTCAACAAATGTATGCCCCCAGCGGGACTCGAACTCGCGACCGCTGGCGCAGAAAGCAGGGTCACTACCAACTGAGCCAAACGTATACACAACCTTTAATTCAATATCCAGTCCAATTAAAGAAATAACTAAATTCATAATCAACTGAATTTATATAATCAAATCAAAATACTAATTACATAATATAATCCCAGAATCCAGAATACAGCCTCAAAGGGAATTGGTCCATGCATCAAGTAAATCTGTTGTAAATTACACTCATGGCACGACAAATACGACTAGTCTGCAGTCTCGCGCTGGATTTATTCGTTCGATTGCATTGCCTTAAATATTTGTATTCTCACTTTAGTAACATTTATTTAACATAAAAAGCTCTAGTACGGTTTATTGCAAGGATATAAGGCTTTGAACGAAAAAATTAAGCTTAAGCTGGCTTTTTATGGGATAATTATGTAGGAGTGGAACTTTTGAAAGCTCGTAAGTTATTCGGATTTAAAGTAAGGGTTCTGTATCACACAAGTAAGTGTAAAACATGTAATATTTTAAATATTTATCCAATTTAAACCAAACTTTTAACAAACAACGTTGTAAGTAAAAGCTAGATTCAACAAGATCTCGCTTACAATATCCATTTACATATTAATTAAGATAAATTTTAAAGTAAAAGCATGTAAAAACTGAAAATTAAATTGTAAAAATGCCAAATCTTTGTTTGCCAAGTGAAGTAAGGACGTGAGTGCCAAATTTCATTTAGATTTTGGTCTTTTTGTTTAGATGTTGGAAAAGTTGTTTCAATATTACATAAGTTTTTTAAGGCTTAATATTAGTATTCATTAACTGCCGGTTTCTATAACCTATCTACCGATAGACCGGTAGTTACTTTCATACTATTTTGACACATTAAAAGTTACAACCTGTCAAAATCGTATGAAAGTATCTACCGGTCTATCGGTAGATAGGTTATAGAAACTGGCAGTAAATAAGTGTCACTTATGTAAAGATCTACTCTACTATTCTACGGATACTAAATAACTTAAAACTAAATCACTTTTTTGAGTTTAGGCAAATTCTAATAATTAGACTTTTTTCGAAAAATATTGTGCCTATTGTCTAGATTTGAGTTCTAACGTAACACAAAAGAAGAACTTGGAAAATTATATGCTATCACAAACTAAAGACGTTCACAAACAAATATTATCAGCAATCTAACAACAAGTTTTGCATAGATTGCTATTTATTTTTATTAAGAATAATAGAAATCCTAGTTATATAAGAGAAGAATAATAGAAATCCTAGTTATATTATTAAGAATAATAGAAATCCTAGTTATATAAGAAACACAAATTAATATTTAAGCGTGTTTAAGAGTAGAAATAGGGCTGTTTTTACAAAAGCACATATATAAATAGGGTAGTTTTTACAAAAACACGTTGGCCAGTACTTTAATTAGAAGGCGTGTGAATTATCTCATAGATATAGTAGTCTGTAACGATCACTGCTATTCACCGTGTAAATCAACAAGCGTGAAAAATGATAAAACACCACTTTGATTTACAACTACCCTCAATTTATTGTAAGTGTTGATTATTACCGAGGAATACTCAACCTTAAATCTAGTACATTAAAGCTTAAATTCCTTTGAATTAATATTTGTTTACTAATTGATAAATCAAGAGAAGAGTTTTTAGTTACTTTGTTAAATTGAACTTTATCTCTTATAATATAAGGTATTGTTTTGATTGTTGTAGATTTAAACAAAGTATACATTTTGAAATACATTTACTCTGTATTTAGCTGATAATTGTTTGGCCATGGTATGTAAAGTTAATTGATTAATTGATGAAACAAAAGTATTGGGTATTTTCATGGTTTTCATCTTATTGTTGAAAGATCACGTTGTTTGGATTTTAGGAAGTCTGTCTGCTTGAGCTTTTATATTAAGTCTTAATATCATCAGTTTTGTAATCTATACTATTTCATACTAATATTATAAAGAGGAAAGATTTGTATGTAAGTATGTTTGTAACGAATTGGCCCAAAAAGTACTGTTAAGTTATTCAAAATAAATATCATTAATCTTCATCTTCACAAAAACAAACTTACATTACAAAAATGTATACTTTAATATTTGCAAAAAGAAACTAATTTAAAATGAAACTAGCATACTTCGGCTAAAATATAAGATAAATACTCTGCTATGGGCTTTAAAATAAATACAAAACGACAACAGTCAAGGAAGAAAAAAACGTACCGGACATGTCGAGCACACGCCTTCGCTTGATACCAACTTTTCGAACCTAGCTTTTCCGTCCTGAAAAATATCAAATTCTTTGTTTTCATTTAGATGTCTTTCCTGTCTTTTTCTTGGGACAAAGGAAATTTTATGAAAATCAGACGCGATCGTGATAATATACATAACTGGCATTTCCCGCGGCTTCGCACGCGTTCTAAAGACCAGAAACCAAATTCTTTCTGAGTCGCGCGATATGATACCTCGCAGAATTAACGCGTGCCCTTACCGTTTTTGCAACATTTTTCATTGATGCTCTGCTCCTATTAGTCGTTGCGTGATATAATATATAGCCTTCCTCGATAATCGGACTATCCTATTCAAATTGAACCAGTAGTTTCTGAGATTAGCGCGTTCAACCAAACAAAAAAAAACTCTTCAGCTTTATAATATTAGTATAGATATGTATATAATGTAAGTTTAATAAACTAGAAATTGTTGAACAAAGAATGTTTATCAAATAAATGCTTTTTTAAACGTGGGCTGGTATGGGCCAGGGGTCTCCATTGAATAAGAGGAGGATGAGTCCGTACTGTACCTCGGTGGCAAAATGCAGGTAGTTGGAATTTACATGTCTTTCGAAAACTTGCTAGGTTCTCTCAAACATGCAGGTTTACTCACGATGTTTTCCTTCACCGTAAGACAAGTGGTGACCATGTTGATAAAGATTCGCACTTAAAATTATCAGAGATTATCCGAAAAAATAAACAAAAAAGAAAAATATCTTAACTGTAGTTTTTAGTATTGTGTAACAAAATACCAAAAAGTCACGATAATTTCGTTGGGCTTTAGATAACGGTGGCAGTTAATTAAGCTCTCTTTTCTTGGACAGGTTAGACAATTTCACGATTAACAGTTAAAAAACATTATAAATTTACGATTAACTCTCCAAAAGTTAAAAACTTAAAGCTTTAAGCTTTTCAAGAAATACTTAAATAATGTACAAATACGAATATATTTTAAAAGAGTAAGATACTTTCAATAGTAGTAGTACTTTACTTTGGTGATACAGAAAGTAGAAAGAAGGGTTTGGCGCAGTTTGTGAACCTACTTTCTTGCGCCAGCGGTCGCGGGTTCAAGTCCCGCTGAGAGCATTCATTTTGTAAACTCGAATGTTTCTACTCTAGTCATGGGTGTTTATATTTATAATATGTATGTATTTAAACTTAAATATGTAGTATATCAACTATCTCGTATCCGTAACACAAGCTTCCTTAGTGCTTACCATGGAAGTAGATGGCGCTGTGTGTAATAATGTCCCAATATATTTATTATTTATTTTTATTTATATAGCGATCTGCCATCAACTATTTCTGTACAAAATACTTCACAATAATGTTAGAGCTTTTCGATATTAATCTAAAACTTTGAGATGCAATCTAATTCATTAAAAAATATAATTTAGTACCTCTTTCTTTCGAAGTCGGTCAAAACAAATGCCCACTCCCCTATTTTGATATAATAGCGAAAAGTCTTCTCCATAAAACCTTATAATGGTTTTTAAAATCCTGCTGAGATACATTTAAAACTAATGTTATAAAGCATTTTCTTTTCATAACGGCTCTATTCATGTTCGTGGGGGAAAATTTTCTACTTGACGCTTTTATTCAATGGAAAGTATTCTTTTTCGCAAATGGTTATTTTAAATTTATTTAGACTAAGTGCAGTGAAATATTACTCTAGTTACATACAGTATTTTAGTTTTTGTATCTACTCATAATATATTTTGGTAACACTATAGAGCGGTCATACTCTAAAATGGCTGAACTGATTTGGATGAAATTAATAAACAGGTAGATAGTCTACCTGACTTGAAATTGCTTCAAGAATGAACCTAAACGAAGCATTGGTAAGTCTTATAGATCCACTAGAAAAAATAACATTAATTATTTAGGTACATTGCTAAAAACGGTTGATAGGGACGATATTGTGTCATTCAGTCAAGTAACACACAATTTTAAAACATTTTAGTTAATGAAAAATTCCAATTTTTTGACATTGTCATACCTACTATCTTTTTCTATTATGAAATAGTAACAATAGTGACCAAACACCTTAAAAAAAAAGATAAAAAAAGTAGTAGTAACAATATATTTCAGTGATTTTTTCCTACTTTTCAACCTTCTTTCGTATATTTAGTAAGTAGGTACTAGATAGTGACAAGCTTTAGGACTTTCAATAAAAAAAAATATATATCATGTTCAAACGACAGCACTCTAGTACGATATAGAAATAGACCCACTAATATTTCTATATTTTGAAGTACACTTAGTCCATTTTGATGGCGGGGTGAAAAGGTCAGTCTATTGTTATAAGGGTTATTTGTCAAACATTCAAGGCCGAAGGTCATCTCTGAAACCCTTTCACAAAATAGATTGTATGTAACACAACATTTTAGGTAGAATAGATTGTGTAAGTATATATTTAAGTATATAGGTAATTTTATATGTACTTAAAATATTTTTCTCATAATTAGGTATATAATTAGATAATTTATTAATAACAAATGTACTCTTAAATCTTATAAAGTATCCCGAACTAGCCTCACTCACTTACTCACTGTCCATTGATAAAAAGTGGGCCTTTCTTTAGCTGTCACAGAATATTGAAGGAAGAAGCACATAAACTTTACATTTATAAAATTAGATTTATATTTAGAGAGTCCTAACAAATGTCGTATGTAAAACAAGTGAATAGACTTTAATGATTTGTCATTTTCATGCCTTAATTAAAAGAAACCTAGGTATTAAAGTTTTATTATAATTGGTCTAGCAGTTTTACACAAAAATCTATCGCTAATCTACAATATTTTTAACTCCTTTTGTGAGCGTTGAACAGGTTTCAGTATTATTTACATATTATACCCATTGTTATATTGTAATTCCTATAAAGTATAATAAAAAAGTTCCTTCACTTCCATAAGCCCCTTTTATATAGCTTAATTAACAATCTGTTAACCCTGTAAACGTGATAAGATATTTCGTGCCCGAGCGACCCTTACCATCTTGGAAATTTATGTGTTCTTAGGATTTAGAGTAAGCTTTTATATATTTTTTATTTTAAATACGATTATATTCATCTATATTTATCTGTATGTTTATGTATAATAATAAATGAAAGATACTTTTAGGTTTTTAAGCCGAATTTACTTCAATTCGTTTCAGAAATTACTAGTACAATTGAAATATCTTTTCTGCTTCTTAAGAAAGGCTATCTAACATTACATTATGACTTTTTATCGACTAAGTTCAACATAAATAGACTAGAGCTTTGGGAAAAGCTCAATTTATACCGAGTGTCATAAACTATTACAAACGAGTATGCTTCAAAATTAATATTTTAAATTATTCAGTAAATCAAAATTGTATTTCCCTGCCAGTCAATAAGCCCTGAATATTTAAGTAGGTACTAGCATTAGCGATCCCTTTGTGTTAAAACTTGAACATACCCACTTGCGTAAGTGATCTTACAATGTTGCACTTTTTAGATGATGGGTTCTATGGGTTTGAGTGCGAAAATGCCGATCACAGCCCGATCTCGATTCGATCGTATAAAAGACACGTTGCTGATTTTTAGGGTTCCGTACCTCAAAAGGTAAAAACGGAACCCTTATAGGATCACTTTGTTGTCCGTCTGTCTGTCTGTCTGTCTGTCTGTCTGTCTGTCTGTCTGTCTGTCTGTCTGTCTGTCTGTCTGTCAAGACCTTTTTTCTCAGGAACGCGTGGAGGTATCAAGCTGAAATTCATATCAAATACTCAAGTCTATAGTCTCTTGGAGCTGTGAAAAAATCAAACTTCTAAGTCAACGCGATCAAAAGATACTCCCGTTTATGCCGCAAATTTTCGACACTCGCAAGGGAATCAAAACCTACAGGGTACTTCCCGTGAACTCAGAATCTTGAAATTTGGTACGAAGCAACGTCTTATAACACAGATAAAGGAAAAATTGCGAAAAGCATAAATTTTTAGTTACATCATATAATAAAAATATTTTTAATAATTTTAAACTTATTACCCCTTTACTCATACACCGTTCCGTACAGGTTTGTACGGAACCCTCGGTGCGCGAGTCTGACTCGCACTTGGCCGAATTTTTTATATTTATAATATATTTTTTTAAATATGTTGGGACATTTGCAACAGTTGCAACTATCTTGCTACATGTATGTATGTCTTTAACCCCTCAACCAGCGCAGAGCCGACTTCGGCTCGGTCACGTGACGTCTAAAGAATTCCGCTCACAGTATCAGAGCCCATGTCGGCTCCGCCCGAGAATCCGACTTTGAATCCAATTTTCACTAAGACAGAGTCTACTTTTGTATGGAAAACTTGTGTTCATTAGGTTGACTATTAAATTTTACGTAATGGTAATACTGCTATATACGCGGCAACACAAAAATGACGCAATCCAACCAGTACATTGTGACAGTGCGGTTAGTGCTACAACTCGCTCGTGCGCTCCCGTTATTTCTCAAATATAATAAGGTAAGTGCTTTATTAATTAATAACTATTGTGATAATTGTATTCCTTGATAAATACAAAAGCTATTTATAAATTCAAACTTATCGTTTTAGTTGTATTTTTTACTATTTTCGTATTATATAGACGGTCAAATTTCTCGCCTTGTTCAAGTGATTTCCGTGTGAATGTAACTAAATATACGTATTTACAATTCGACGGGTGAAAGGCTACTTGGTTTAAGCGACATTTTCTTAACTTTACAGGAGAGCCAATTTAAAGAAAAATTTTTGGAAAAAAAATCATATCTTGAAAACCAAAATAAAGATTCATAAGTGAGTTGAGTTTAAGGGTTTTAAATGATAAGAGCCATAATAATAATGAATTTCTATGCAATAATAACTAATATTGACAAAAATAGCTGTCACTTAATACAAAATGTCACTATCGACTTTATTATAGAATTGGGAAAAATGATTTAAACAACAGTATAACATGTCATTAGATTCAGGAAAAATGTTTTATGTAACTCATTGACATTATTCAGAGTATGTCTAATTGATTTAACCGACATTATAGTCAAATGTTAGTATGTGACTAGTTGGCGTAACGGCCAATCAATTATCACTAGACTTTAAAAAGAAACATTGAAGTGACAACACATCAAAAAAACATTGGGTTTATTTACCGTTTCATATCAACGCTAAGAGTCACCTGGCAAATGAGACAAAACTTAAATGGACCAAATATAAAAAATGATAACTATTAGTTATTTATATAACCATATCAGGAAATTTAGATAGTACATTATGTAAATGAAACAGTAATTATTTACCAAATATCTTTTATTAAACTTTGTAACAATCATAATTAGGCTTTACCTGCCTATAGAAATAACATTTATTACTTAATTTTTACAATCAATCTCAATGTCAAGAAAAAGAAGATATTTAATAAATGCATCACTCAAAATACGATTTATTAAATACATTATTTTTCTTTTTATAAAAATAATAATTTGCTATCATTAAATCACAGCTTCATTGATGAGTATAGCAATAAAAAATATTTATAGGAACAAAAGAATCTAAGAACTAATTAATTATAAAGGCCTTACAATTAAAAAAATGCATTTTTAACAGCACGTTAAAAATACTCAATTATAAAGTTATTTAATTTTTCTTTCAACTACAGCGTTAACTTAAAATGTCAGCAGAAAACGGAATATTTCTGCATCGCTAAAATAATGCAGTTATTTCTACGCAGTTTTAGCGGTCGCTTGGATATCCGAGTGATGCGGGTTCAAATCCGGGTCTCGAACCTCTGATATTTTCATGTGCGAATCATTTATATCATGATTACCACTTGTCTTACGGTGAAGGAAAACATCGTGAGGAAACCTGCATGTCTGAGAAAACCTAACAAGTTTTCGAAAGGCATGTGAAGTCCGCCAACACGCACTAGGTCAGCGCGGTGTACTATGGCCTGATCCCCCTCGTACTGAGGGAGGCCCACCCCCAGCAGTGGGACGTTAAAAAGGGCTGATGGTTTAGCGATATAGGTATGAAAAAGTCAAACACTCATTACTACATTGTTTTTTCTACCAACTATTTAACTGAGGTTTTGTATTTAATTTATGGGATATTACTACTGGTAGTGCCATGCTTGTTACCTTCGGGTAGCAGCCGAATGGGCCGGCACGCCCCGTATAGTACCACTCTCTCACAGAAGATCGGCGTGAAGTGGTAGCTATGCTGTCGCGTTTCGTCCGGTGAGTGAGAGTCCGGGAGGCCCAATCTCCTTCCCTCCCTCCCTCTTCCCTTCAAACTCCGTCTTCGTTCCCCCCACTTTCTGCTGCTCTGTGCAATAATCTACTATTACTCCCTTGCTTCATCCTCTATATCCGTTCTGCGAGTTTGTTATTGGCATAAGATAGTTATACTTTGAATTCATTAATTTACGCTAAAGAGTAAATCATATTTTTTTCTCCATGTGTATCTTCTTTCATTGAGTAATCAAAAAAATTTAAATTAAGTATATAATTTTAACATAATTCGGAGATGCCTTTCTAAGTTTTCATAATTTTGAAAATCGTCATGCGTCACTTTAAACATTTGAAACAAAAAAATATACCTCAGCAATGTTCTCAATACATAAGCCATCTTCTGCAGTGTTCTGTAAAATACTGTGTTGCATAGAATTATTAGAATTTACATTTTTATGATTTTGTTTATGGTATGAATGGCTTCCTAATAATGTTACTGATATTCTTTTTTTTCATTTTATGTTTCTTTTCTGATTTTTGTTGCTCTTTATCTATTTCATCCATAACTTCATCTCTAGTGTTGTTGTTTACTATAATATTTTTTTTATGTTTATAATATTGTTGTCTGTGTGACTCCATCCTACCCGACCTATGGAAATGAAATACACAAAATAAATATTAACCTGAATAAAAAGCATTAATTATTATCAGCATATAACCGCTTTTTTTCAACAATGACTCAAACAAAGCGCACGTTATGTTATAGCCTAACTGTTTACCATTATAAAAAAACATTAAAATGTAAGCAACACTCTTAGAACGATTGTAAACTGACTGACTGAACCACACATTTAATACGTTATGATTGTAATTTTACATTGCTTGTGTTAATAAACATAAGTAATTATAACAAACAATTACTAGATTCTTAGATATAAAAATTTCGTTTGCTTACATAGGAAATCGAATATATACAACAGTCATAAATACCATTATAAAAATTTACGATTGATTAAATTATCAATTATTAACCAAAAACAGTACTTACTGTAAAATAAAAAAACACTTCAATCACTAAAAAGCACGCGAAAATGGCGTACGTTTTGCTTATTCCATCACTCAACAGTGACTGAAACGCCAGCGTATTGACGGTAGGTACAAAAAATATCTGGACTTAGCGGGATTATCAAGTACAAAAAACGTTTTAAACGACTCACATTAAAATTGACAAAAATTTGACTGTTTAAATGACGAGATTGACTTGAACATAGTTTTATGAAACTGTTTTAACATCCATATTAAAATTGAAAGATTGTTTGATGTAATAAGTTTCAAAAATAATTAGAAGAGCTAAAGATTTATATGACAAAGACTTCTTTATCAGCAATAAGCAAAAATAGTTTACCTCCATATACTACTAGCGCAATTTCAGCTAAAACAGTTCTAGCGACATACACCATCGAATTTAGCGGAAGGAACAATGTCTTAAGCGACCCAAAACTATTTTAATGTGGGGGGTAAAAATAGTTTAAGATTCCACTTTATAAAATTCGGTGACAAGAAAAATGCTTTAAGTATCATTGTTATTGAAAATGATGTCAGGAAAAACGGCTTAATTGATTTTATGGGTGTTGTGCATATGTTCAATGTCCAATACCTAAAAATTATGTCGTATTTTATGTCGGATCATACAAAAGTTTTGAGAAATGAAGGCAAAATCAGGGATGTCTCAAGCGACAAAAAAGTGCTCCGATTGACATGAAAGTAGGTTCATTCGACGCAGAAAAATTCGCTGATTCCGAATATATATATAACTCTATTTCGACCATAGTGTCGCTTAAACCAAATAGCCTTTCACCCGTCGAATTAAAACAAACCCATTTGTTATAAAATAATAAAGAATTCAAAGCTAAAACGAACAAAAATGTTAAATAAAGAAACTTTATATCCACGGCCGCCATCTTGTAGCGGACATTGAAAATTCAATTAGCAAAAGTAGTCTTTATGTGTAATGCCTAAGGCCTATAATAGCATCGCAGTCCATATTAATGGTCAAAGTCGTAGGAATGTGGCATCTATTACATCGTTTTTTATGCTCGATACTTTTATAGTGCAATCTATTTTTAGATTTTATGTTTATATAAAATATTGAATATACGAACTTTTTTTTAAATATATTTTTAAATCTTCTTTTTCTTTTTATATTAGTTAGTTATATTTATAATTTGTATAATAATATTTATATATAATATTTTTATGTATGTATGTAAATGAAATATTTTTATTTAGATTTTATTTTTGTATAATAATATTGAATACAAGAAGTAACCATACAATATTTAGCGAAAACAGTCATTTGTTCAATTTTAAATTCCGTTCCGCCGTATACTACGTGTTTCGCGCGGCTATGCTTATGGATTAAATTTATATCAATAAATATTATAGTGCAATCTATTTTTAGATTTTATGTTTATATTAGTATTTATAATTTGTATAATAATATTTATATATAATATTTTTATGTATGTATGTAAATGAAATATTTTTATTTAGATTTTATTTTTGTATAATAATATTGAATACAAGAAGTAACCATACAATATTTAGCGAAAACAGTCCTTTGTTATAACAAACAAAAGCGCGCGCCGTATACTACGTGTTTCGCGCGGCTATGCTTATGAATTAAATTTATATCAATAAATATTATGAACTTATAAATATAAGTAATTATATATTCGTGTGTGTAATTTGTTGTGTTATTTTTTCAGCTTCAAAATGTGGAATCCGGGAGTGGATTCCCCGCCAAGAACTTTCTTGGACATCCTAGAAGAGGAGGATGAGGAGGAGGAAGTTCCATTATCAGACGTCGATGAGGAGATGGAGGAGCTTTTTGAAGAGATCGAGGTATTTACCATATATTTAATTTGATGTACGATAGGTACATTTTGAACTCTCACTTAATGTCTTGCTTTCTTTTTTTAAAGGACCTATCAGTACAGCCCCTCGAAAGAGGTGATGAGGCGGCCCTGGTGAACTGTGATGAAGAGGTATGGACCATATTTTTGTAATTTGATGTACGATAAGTACATTACAATTTCAACTTTCTAGCTATCACGGTTCATGTGATCCACCCTGGTGACAGACAGACGGACAGCGGAGTCTTAGTAATAGGGTCCCGTTTTACCCTTTGATTGATTCATCTGTATCGTCAATGATAACTATTTCAATTTTCAGAAACATTTCAATATACAGAAATATTCGACTGTTTGAATTTTATTATATGTACAGATTTTACTAATAATAATAATAATATTGTAAATAATTATTTTTTTTCTTTTTATCTTTATTGTTGGATTTAATTGTAAGTAAAATTTTACACATCATCTGTGTAAATTTCAACTTTCTAGCTATCACGGTTCATGTGATCCACCCTGGTGACAGACAGACGGACAGCAGAGTCTTAGTAATAGGGTCCCGTTTTACCCTTTGATTGATTCATCTGTATCGTCAATGATAACTATTTCAATTTTCAAAATCTTTTCAATATACAGAAATATTCGACTGTTTGAATTTTATTATATGTACAGATTTTACTAATAATAATAATAATATTGTAAATAATTATTTTTTTTTTCTTTTTATCTTTATTGTTAGATCTAATTGTAAATTAAACATTTTATGAACATAAACATTTTTTATTTATAAAACCTCAATACATGTATCATAAGAAATAAATATCGACACTTATCGACTTTGTTCAAATATATGGATGTCACGTCACTACGGCCAATCGTCTTTTTTAGGTAAAAACGCTTGTTTTAGAATTAGTTTGTTTTCCTTTTTTTTGTATTGAGCTGGAACAAAACTTTATATTATTATCATAAATAAACCTTTATAATCCTTATCTAGTAAAATTCAATATAAAATAAAGTAGATTTTATGGAAAAAAATGTCCCTAAAAAAGTGTCTAACTTTTTTTTGCGCTTTTCGCTTTTATTATTCTTACATTAGATATAGCTTTAAGTATTTTACATCTATAAATAGATAAACTATTAACCTAGAAATATCCGTTTACAGAACTAAGATAGGTAGTCTAGTTCTGTTTATATTAATCTTTTCCCGCCGCGCGGCATAAAGTCGCGTAAAACAGTAGCGCGGCGGGTGAGTTTATGAACTCTAATGTTATTAGTATAATTTTTTTCCGTTTCTTGAGGGGTTAACTGCATACCGTGTCATGTATTTACGCGAATATTTGTCATTTTTTATAATGTTGTTTAGATTTTAATATTCATATATGATTAAAACCTCATATTACAGTACAATGTACATACGGAAATATATTTCTAACTAATCTTCTAATATATAAAAATATCGAGTCCCAGTGTTTGTTATCGAACTCCTTCGAACGGCTTGACGTTTTTTGTGATTTTTTTGTTAATATGTGGTAGGTCTGAGAATAGGTCGGCTATTCGTTATTCCCCTACGTGATAAGGGTGGCTCTATCCAGACACATCATTTTTTATTTTTTAAACCAAAATTTTTATTTCTTATAATCAAAACATACATTATAACCCTAAATTTTCATCCTTCTACTACCAATACCTATTTTTAATAGTGATTAGAACGCGGGCGGAGTCGCGGGAATTGCTAGTAACTTTAGATGTAACTAGTATACATAATAGAAATGTTAGTAGGTACATAATACATATAATATTCGAGAGATACAGGACTACAATCGTCAGAACGGCAGTACGTTCACAATCTATTTTAGAATCAATAAAGTCGCTCTCCGCCTTTGACTGTTTCTGGGCTTAATTTATCAAAGTTACGTAACAAATTTTGATACTGTAAAACAGTATACATTTTCATAGATAATTTAAAAGTGAAAGTTATACAGAAAAATAATGTTTTCAACTGAAATCCTTTATGAAGTATTTAGTTAACTAATAAAAAAAATAAAAAGTTATTATAAATACTTTATATCATTTATTATATAGTAATCTTACTAATATAAATAAATAAATTTAATAAAACACAGCACTATCTAATTCCATGGTAAGCTATGAGGCTTATGATGTAGGAACTTAGAACTACTGTAGTTATTATAATTTGTTTTTGATAATTACGTACTATATATTATAATATATTTTAATTTTAGACATTTAAATTTTAATTACCACTAGCATCGTAATTTCAGATGAAATCATCCGTTTTAAATTAAAATCCTCACGTCTCAACTTTAATTTACATAATAGCGTCACGTTCCATATAAATTAAATTTACGTGCAATGTTTAGTGTATAAATAATTATATTTAAAAATATGAAGCCATTGCGAAAATTATACTGTAGAATTACACCTGTGAGTGTGACCATGCCGCGACCATAACCACAATTATTTTATTACACTTTATGTATATACGTAATATATAAAAACCGATGTATGTACATTGTACACATATTGTGTACATTTATGTTATGTACGGACTTCATCATCATCATCATCATCACAATCATCATCATCATCATCATCAGCCCTTTTTAACGTCCCACTGCTGGGCACGGGTCTCCCTCAGTACGAAGGGGATCAGGCCATAGTCCACCGCGCTGGCCTAGTGCTTGTTGGCGGACTTTACATGTCTTTCGAAAACTTGCTAGATTTTCTCAGACATGCAGGTTTCCTAACGATGTTTTCCTTCACCGTAAGACAAGTAGTAATCATGATAGAAATTATTCGCACATGAAAATATCAGAGGTACGAGACCCGGATTTGAACCCGCATCACTCGGTTATCGAAGCGAGCGCGTTACCGCTGGGTTACCACTGTCTTGTTAAATCTCTGTACGGACTTTTGCCTATGAAATACGTACTATGTAAAGATTATTACTTACTATCTGCTTTAATAGATAATGCAATGTGCAATGTGACACTATAGATTCAAACAATTATAATATATTATACATAACTTAAACATAGCATGATAGACGCTTGAAGTGGTATTCTATTTGCGATATAATTCTAATAGTTTTAACTCCGGTCTGAATTGAAAAGTTCTTTTTGTGTTGGATAGTCCGTTTATCGAGGAAGGCTATAGGCTATATAACATCACGCTACAACCAATAGGAGCGGAGTATCAATGAAAAATGTTGCAAAAACGTGAGGTATTTTGTTTCCAGCCCTTAAAACGCGCGTGAAGCCGCGAGAAAGGCTAGTACTAAATAAGCTGAGAAACCTAACTAAATTAACCATTTCCATATTTTTGTTTACCAGCAATATTCAAAAATTCTTTATAACAATCCTAATAAGCCTTTAATCAAAAAAATTAGGTTCTAGAAAATTTTATCAGTAAAGTGAATCCGTAAAAGTGGAAAATAAGCAAGGAGTTCTCTATCTGTATATTATCGTAGCCTTCTAAATCCACCCAATAAAATTAGTTCGTTCTGCTCTGAAAATTCTAAGGACGGCGATAACGTATCGATATTAAGTTTATATTTTGAGAGTGTAATAAACTACCCACATCCATAGACATTGACCGTGTGACATTATATTATGTATACATATGTATAAGGTTGTGATGACTGATGTTATTAATAATACAATAAAATTTTTAATAAGAAATATTTTTAGCTATACGAAAATATATATGTTTTGCTCCTTTTGGGCAGCAAAATACTAGCAAAAGATTTAATTTTAATTTCTTTCTTTCATTTTTCTTCTAAAATAAAAAGTTGCGTTAGTTACCTATTATAAAATCAGCTATCAGGTAGTAAAAGGCAAATAAAAATCTGTTCGTCCAGTCCGTTAAAAAGATTAACCGTTACAAACAGACAACCGGACAGTCAGACAGACAGAAAGAAAACTAAAAAAAATAACCTTGTGAAAAATTCAGGCGTGGAATTTTTTAATTATGAGAGTTTTTCAATCATTTTGAGTAGAGTGATAAATGAAATTCATTTTTTTTACTTATTTAATACATTTATGATTTTTTTTAAAACGGTAAAAGTACTGAACTAGTAATAATTGAATTAAAAAATACCGACATATTATATTATCGATAAGAAGGTACTTCATAAGCAACATCACTATGCTTTATCGCTGAGCGCCCAATCGTCTCTGACGTATTGCTATTCATTCTTCACTAAGTCAGACACCTATTTATTCAGTAAATCCTAAATCCAGTCGCTTACAACTGCGGTTAGGGTAATTCAAATACTCTTAATGTGATACTTCTGTTCTTCCTCAATTCATCTTTATTAATATTCATTAAATTATCAAAGTTCAGCTTTCGTGAAAATTAATAGAGTTTTCCCAGACATTGCTGTTGTTATATTACTACAATTATACTACCGAAAAAATTTGATTGGCAAAAAAATTAAGATACAAATAGCCTGACTGAGAAAAATGGCAGCTCAAAATGTGAAATGTAATTTAATTTTACAACATGGTGTAATGTGCTATGTAACCATTAAAAAGTAATCATGTTGTTTGTCTTATATCACTGTAATACAATTTAAGAAATGAAAATTGAGTTAAACGAAACTCAAGAATACGTACTTATTACACACAGCGCCATCTAGTTCCGTGGTAAGCTACGAAGCTTGTGTTACGGATACCAGATAGTTGATATACTACATATATAAGTTTAAATACATACAAATAATAAATATAAACACACATGAATGGAGTACACACTTCTGAGTTTAGCAAATGAATGCCCCCAGCGGGACTCGAACCTGCGACCGCTGGTGCAAGAAAGTATGGTCACAACAATCTGCGCCAAACGTGTCGTCGAATGTATATGTGTGCAGCTTTTTTTACATGCATACTAAGAAGTAGAAATTAGACAAACTAACAAACAACTATTATAAATTTAGGGATTATTAATTAATTGCAATTATTTACTAAATGTAATTTTTCCAGCCCGCTTTTTAAGGTTTTACACTGCTTGTGTGAAAACGGAAGACATAATAGAAATACTAAAAGGAATCCTACACAATCATACATATTTATGAAACTGACCTACAAAAAATTTTATAAAATCGCAACCAGTTAAATAAATAGTATGACAATTTAACAAAAGTTCCGTCGCTTTGCTAAACCAAACCATCTGATCCACATCTAAATCGGTGCTGTAAGCGTCAATGGCTGACCAATGTCGACTATTGGTTTGATAGTTACTGTAGCAAAAAATATGGCACCAATTTATTTAGGTGATTGGTGCAAAGTAGAATCGATAGCGGACGTGTTGAGAATATACTAAAATGACTAACGCTAATAGAAAATAAAAAATATATGGAATTAAAGAAAAAAATAATAATAGTAATCAAGCTTCGCATCTGTATTTGAAGTAAGCTAAACGATGTCTGTACGACATCGTTTAGTTTACGTACGACGACACCTGTATATAATATAAATAATAATAGTAATAATCTATACTAATATTATAAAACTTTTATTAAATTGCTATAATTAAATTGCTTCACGGACCGAATGATGTGTTTTACATTGACTCACTTTTATTTGTATTATACTGTGCTATTGTATTTTGTTATTTCAGTAATTATTTATGTTACAAATATTTTTATATATTATCTAATAATGACATTTTTTTTTAAACTTGAACTAATGTAATTTAATTATCCATAAATTAAATTAATTGATTGACATTGTTTTACATCACTACATAGTATAAATTGACATAAAAGTTATTTATTATTATTATTTTTATTTAAATCAATGTTAAATAATATATTTCCAGGTTTTTTTTGCATTTTTTTTTGTTTTGTGTTATCATTTTATTTCTGTTTCCTGTTTCGTATAGGGTATGTGTTATGTATATTATCTGTAAAATACTATGATTTCTATGGACTTATTTGTCTGAAATAAACGTTATTATTATTATTATATTATTATAAAGCTGAAGAGTTTGTTTGTTTTTTTGGTTGAACGCACTAATCTCAGGAACTACTGGTCCGAAATGAAAAATTCTTTTTGTGTTGGGTAGTCCATTTATCGAGGAAGGCTATAGATTATATTACATCACGCTACGACCAATACGAGCGGAGCAACAATGAAAAATGTTGCAAAAACGGGAGTAAAATATATCTTCAGCCTTTAGAACGCGAGAAAAGCCGCGGGAAGGTATAATAGTAAAAATGTTAAGACGTTATTACACACAGTGCTATCTAGTTCCGTGGTAAGCTACGAGACTTGTGTTATGAATACCCGATAGTTGATACACTACATATACAAAGCTTTTAAGTACATACATAATATTATTTATATAAACACCAATGGTTGGAGTACAAACATACATAGCTCAACATATTATGTATGTCCCCAACGGAAATCGAACCTGCGACCGCCAGCACAGCAAGTCAGGTCACACACTGAAGAACGAACTCCCATTACGAAGACGAATTAGAAAATTTGAAAACTTAAAAAAACACTTTCTATATTTCACCTGAACCGCATAACTAACTCAATAGAACGCAAAAATTTATAACTTAATGCCGTATAAAACAAAGGGTACTCACCAATCTTGAAGGATTGGAGTCCCTATTTTATTTGATTACCTGTCACTCTTCTGGATTATGGCCAATGTTTTACAAATATTAGCCCAACTCAAATGGATTGATGAAGGTTAACGAAAGGATGAAAAGGGAGTTTTGATAAATTGCCACACTATCCAGGAAGTTTTTACTCATGTTACGAATTAAGGTGAAATCTAGTTACTAGAATGGGAATTATAGTGATGTCGAAACAAACTCAGTCTAAATTTCATTCAAATCTGTCCAGCCAATGTATAGGAATAACAAATATAGTATATGTTACAGTAGAATTGTAAATACCGTAAAATCAATAACCTATCACCTAATACTGTCTCTCCCGTAACCATCATTGCTGTAAAGCATTCGAATCGTCGGGAACCAAAAATCATGATAAATCCGCGGCAAAATTCGAAAAGATAGTTCACCTATAATAAATTTTAACTTAATCATGCCATTTTACAAATTGACGGTTTCACTCGATAGATACTAAAATAAATATAAAAATCTATTATAACATAAGCAGTTACTCACAAACTTTCGAATGAATAGCGAAATTATAATTTACGGTATTTACATACGTGATAATACATACACAACGTATTGCATACGTATACAAACTTTCATTCTATTAAATTTCAGTATATAATGTTTATAATATCTAACTAAAAATGTCGTACAGAGATTAGAACAAGGTGGCATACACGCGTGGCGCAGTTTGTAGTGACCCTACTTGCTGCGTAAGCGGTCGCGGGTTCGAGTCCCGCTGGGGGCATACATTTGTTGAGCACGAATGTTTGTACTCCAGTCATGGATGTTTATATTTATAATATGTATGTATTTAAACTTATAATATATGTGTAGTATATCAACCATCTAGTATCCATAACACAGACTCGTACGTTACCGTGGAACTAGATAGTGCTGTGTGTAAATGTCCCAACATATAGCTTACAATTTTACATGAACGAAGCGATAAGTATCCCTTTCAGTGTCGTCTGAAAGTTAAAACAAGCTAAAATTGAAATTTTAGTATGCACCCTAAATCTTTGGTCAGCTATACCGTATTTGGAGACACATCTATATCTAGTCAAGGTACGAGTATACTAACGCCATTATTAACATTACAATATTAATAATTTTAGAAACCTATGATGATTTGTTTAATTTGAAGCCAATCCACACATGGCCAGCTTGGTGGACTATGGGAATGTGAATAAAGGGAGACTCGTGCCCAGCCATGGGAAGTTAAAAAGGACTGAATACATTATGATTTTTTAACAAAAAAATCTATTAACTTTGAAAGTAATATAGGCTTAGGGATGTAATTGGCAGAAAATAAAGCATTCCTATACTATTTAAAGAAGATGATATTTACGACTACTATTCATTATGATTATAATATTTGGAATGATTCATTAATTATTTTTTTTTGTCGAAATAAAATAAAAAACCATATTACGAGTTAATAAAAATGATGTAGTAGGTGTATTTTATTTCATTTAAATTTAGAAGTCAGACGAAGAACTCACTACATAAATCCTCGCGAATAAATTTAAAATTCGTCATTTTTTAAATGTATATATATTATATTATTTAAATTGAATATTTATAAGATTTTTTTATTACAAGGCAAAACATACACGTATTAATAACATTAACGATGACGCATTGTGAACAGTAACACCATAGTCTACAAATCAAAGCAAGTTGCCTAACGAAGGCGTCTAGACAAAGCAATCGAGTAGGGTATGAGGTGAGACTCGGGTGAGGTACTGACATACATACATACATAAATGTACATCATTTCATATAACAGTTTAAAAACGGTTTTAATGTAATTTTATTGTATTCGAGGCATTTTATGTTCGTTCGATTGAAAATAAATATTTTATTATTACTACCTAATACTACTTTATAAACCCGCACATTTGCACTTTTGTGTCAGTGAAAAAAAATCATACATAATATCAAATAAAATTAAAGATGATACACACTGTATAGTGAGTACTTCGATACGTTAGGCTCAGATTGTACTGACCATACTTGTATGTTCTCGGGTTCGAGCCCCGTTAGGGGCATTCATTTATGTGATGCTTATACTCCAGTCATAGATAGAACTGGTGCTGTGTTTACGTCCCAATATACCTATTTATTTATATTATATACGTATATCTTACTGTATGGATGTTTATTATTATGGTAATGCTAAGGTAGAAAAGGTTTAAAAATAAAATTTAGATTTTTTATGACACAAAAATTTGTATAATGTAAAATTATTTAATTTAATTTTGGTAAATAAGGTAATTATTTGCAAACATGTTTGTTAATTATTTTTTTTAAATATTTTATTAGACCTAATAATCAATCTAAATAAGAATATTACAATAAAATATTTTGTTTTGTATAATATTTATTATTCAATACTTACATGAGATAGATAATTAATGGCAATAAAAAGTGTAACTGACCAATAACCAATATACGTCACGAGTGAAAGGTTAGTTCAAAAATAAAAGAATAGGCTTAGTAATTTCGTGTGCGATTGTACCCATGCGTAAACAAACCCCCCACCACTTTCTTCCAGCGTTCTTTTTACGTGACGCGAACTGTACATACAAATAAAATTGAAGTGTCTGTTTTTAATTTCAAATTAACGGTTTTTACTAAATGCATATGAATATACGGTACGAGGATCAAACCATCAATTTTTAATATTTTTGTCTGTCTGTTTGTTCTGACTAATCTCTGAACCGATTTTAACGGGACTTTCTCTTGCAGATAGTTAATGTTATAAGGCGTAACTTAGGCTAATTTTTAACCGAATCCAAAAAAGGTGGAAGTCCTTATATTTTAATTTTTTTATTTATTTTAACTAGTGGAACCAGTGGCTTCGGTCACGCTAAATATTAATAAAATAATATTAAATTCCTTCAAGTAATATTCTTATATTAGATGTCAAAAATTTCACCACTTTTAAGGCTTTCTTTAACACATGTACTAAAGGGCGTTGAAAATGTTTAACCCCAACGTGAGTCCTCCATCACGTACAGAGTCGGATCAAATGTTTTACGCGCTTAGAGAGCCCTTACTAAGTACCTGCACACGCCCAATTAGCATTCATTATTTTGGTGTTTCAAAAAACTTTTATACGTGATATTGGCTGGTTTGTCAAAACTCAATAATGTTTTTACTTACAGTTAAATATTAACTTTAAATATAATTATTTTGGTAAAGTCAACAAAAAAAATCAAACTATACTAGTGAGTAGATCATACTTTACCTCTTGAGCATGGAGAGTACTATATGTAGTATGCCTTCTTTGCTTTTTTCTTATGTTGTTTCTATTAGTGTATGAATAAACAGATCTGTTGTTTTACTACGAGAAAAAAAGGATAAAACCAAGTAACATCTTTTTCTTCAGCCCTTTTTAAAATCCCACTGTTCGGCACGGGCCTCCCTCAGTACGAGGGGGATCAGGCCATAGTCCACCGCTGGCCTAGTGCTTGTTGGCGGACTTCACATGTCTTTCGAAAACTTGCTAGGTTTTCTCAGATATGCAGGTTTTTAATGATTCGCACATGCAAATATCAGAGGTGCGAGACCCAGATTTGAACCCGCATCACTCGGTTATTCAAGCGAGCGCGTTACCGCTGGGCTACCACTGCCTCCAAATAACATGTTAAAGCTAAAATATTTAGGTATTTAGGCTTTTTAAAATAATTTCTTTATACATCTGAATTTAAATAAGAAATAAGAAACTATAGGTGTCTTAATAACATTCACAATCAGAACAATATATATAAATACATCGGTTATACGTCCAACAAAATATATTTCAAGAATGGGAATCGAACTGCCACCACACACCCAAACATTAGCACCACAACGCTATAACAGTCATTTCGAATAGACGTAAAATTACATTTCTACTTTATTTGTAGTAGTTTTAACGCAATTATCTTCTAAACTAAGTAGAAAATTTATCAAATTTATAACAACTCGTAAACCACATCTAAAACACGGACGAAGTGTAAACAAAGGTACAATCAATATCAACCCTTTCCTTAATTGGTCACGTGCGAGGTTTTTCACCGGATAGACTTTAGGGTGTGTTCTAGAATAATAGAATGGATTTATAACAGAGAGTCCAATTAAAACATTGGTTTTAAATTATGAATCACAAATTGCCGATTATGATCTGAATTTTAATATTTTCAATCTTTTTTATGTTGATACAAACACCAGTTTGTAAAATTGTCTAACAAATAAAATTAACTAATATTAGA
Source organism: Boloria selene (assembly GCA_905231865.2). NCBI lineage: Eukaryota > Metazoa > Arthropoda > Insecta > Lepidoptera > Nymphalidae > Boloria > Boloria selene. The sequence goes on from HG993157.1 coordinate 4,425,088, forward strand.
AATTCTAAGTCAATAGCGAAAAAGTTGAGAGAAGAATGTATTAAAATGTATTTTATCTAGACTAGTTTTACCTGCGACTCCGCTTGCGTGGTGTAAGGATAAAAGATCCCATGTTTAAATTAATTACAAAGGCTATACTCCTTTGTAGAGACCAATACGTCCCCGAAAGATTTTAATTCAAATCGGCTCAGTAGTTTTGGGGTGAAAGCCCGACAGACAGGGTTACTTTTATCTATATAATATGCACAAAGAGACAGAGAGATTTATAGTATACTAAAATATTATTATATACTAAAATGTGTATATACGGTAATATACCAGGGTTCTGATACATTAAGTTAGTACCTCACCCTGTCTTATGAGAGACGATCGTAGTAGTAACCTGATGAGTTTGAGACATGAAAGAAAGGGTTGGGACAGTCATTAGTTCAAAATTAAAACCGCTTTATACATTCGTGTACAAGTAATCCTACAAAGACCGTCTGGTCAAGTTGTATATTCTATGCAGGGTTACAAACTTTGAATAAAGTTAAACTGTGATTAGTTTTGTTTTAGATTTAATTACATCAGTACTATGTTCCAGCACTCCGCGAAGTTTGTGCTATCTACTGTAATTTAAAAGTAGAGCCTTGATTATGAAGAAAGTATAAGCACGATCCTTTCTGTAGCAAATTAACCATTTAAATGAGTTAGGTTTTATGTTTTTACTAGATCTTCATCACTGATAAGAATATATTTAAATATTTTTTTCTCTTTAATTATTGGGTTACGTTTTTTAACTCCCTTCGATGCAAATAGGATCAGGCCATAATCCGCCACGCTGGCCTAGTGTAGGTTGGCAGACTTCTCGTATATTTCGAATACTTGCTATGTTCTTTCAGATATGCAGGTTTCCTCACCATGTACTCCTTCAAGGTAAGACAAGTGGTGATGATGTCCTATCGATCGATTACGGGCGCGGCAACCAATCTCTTTGAGACAAGCTATCTGCGCGGGAGATATTATAATGTACAAGTATACGCGCAGATACAAGTGCACTCTCTATTCCTTTTCACTCTCATATTCCGGTGGGACGACTGCTCGACACAACCAGTGAGAGCTAAGGCACAGGACCGACGGCTTTACGTGCTCTGCGAGGCACGGGGGTGACACACCGCCAAATTCCCAAATTCGGGCTGTTACTGAGGCTTACGAAACAGAAAGACTCAATAACTAAACTTGGCCCGACCCGGAACTCGAACCCAGGACCTCTCGGTGAGAGACCGCACATGCAAGCCACAACACCACCGAGGCAGAAAGACAAGTGGTATTCATATTAGAAATGGTTTGTACATGTAAATGTCATAGCTGTCTAGATATAACAATAAATGGACCTTATGAAATAGTTTATACGAATTGAAAGCATAACAGCTATTCATAAAGAGCCACTCAATTATATTTAAATAATATTTTTTTACACAGATATCCCCTTGAAACACAATTAATTACAAGTTAATTGTTTATAGAGAATCCCTATTTGACTTTAAGAGCTGATCTACACTTGAAACTACATTGTAGCTAAACAAAGTAAATATTTTGATCAGAATTTTCATTGAAGGACTATTTATAGGTTTTGGTTTCGGTTACTTTTATATGTGTGTCTACAGTGTCGGGATATTCGCATTGCAAAGGGAAGTGAGAGTTTTCAAATTCTCGCTACTTATAGCCCTAGTAATTTGAAGGATTTTGTTGTATGGTACAAGTAATATAATAATAAAAAAGGTACAATTCAGTTTAGGAAAAAATATCATTGCGTAAAATATTTAAGTCGTGTAGACATAGTACAACAGTGGTAGCCCAGCGGTAACGTGCTCGGTTGGATAACCGAGTGATGCGGGTTCAAATTCGGGTCTCGCACCGCTGATATTTTCATGTGCGATTAATTTCTATCATGATTACCACTTGTCTTACGGTGAAGAAAAACAACCTGCATGTCTGAGAGAACCTAGCAAGTTTTCGAAAGACATGTGAAGTCTGCCAACCCGCACTAGGCCAGCGCGGTGGACTATGGCCTGATCCCCTCGTACTGAGGGAGGCGTGTGCCCAGCAGTGGGACGTTAAAAAGGGTTGATGATGATGATGATGATGATGAGACATAGTATATAACATGGTCGATTCCTGCCGTATGTATCTTTAGATCTTTTAAACTACGCAACGTATTTTCATCAATAGAAATAGTGATTTAAGAGGAAGGTTTATAAGTATAATACATGCATATTATAGTAAAAAAGAGCGGAGAAAATATCTTATTTCTGAAAAATAAATACTAATCATTAAAAGTATCTGGAAGAACCCGAGCGGTGCGATGTTGAGTCGCTATTTATCTATAAAAAATATGTTTTTTGTGTGTTTGTCCTCTATGTAGGTATATTTCTAACATCTACTCTAAGGATTACGTTAGGTAACTTTACCTAGAGAAAGTACAAAGATACCTTAATTTCAATTATATTTTTGTACCACACAGTACACTGAAAAGCGTATATTTATGTAGAGAGATGTTATACGCAATTCAGACGGAGCTTTGATGACTGATTAGTTAGAGGTGAAAATGGAAAATGGGGGTCGAGACCTCCATTTTTATATTTTACCCCTCACATTCTTTAGGATCGGCCATAAAAAGTTCAGTTAATAAGTCAGTGTTATAAAATTTGATTGAAAAATATTAAATAGAATTATTTACTAAAAAACTTCGAATTTTACAGCCTGTTTGAGAGAACATAGCAAATATTTGAAAGACACGTGAAGTCCGCCAACCCGCACTAGGCCAGCGTGGTGGACTATGGCCTGATCCCCCTCGTATTGAATATAAGCCCGTGCCCAGCAGTATGACGATAAAAAGGCTGAATACTAATACTAATACTTCGAATTTTAAAGGAAAAGAAAATATAGATTCTTTAGGACCCCTAGATAATTTTACAGTTAGTACAAAAAGACAATACATTACATAAGTTATTTTGACGCACTTTTGTAACCACCAGACAAACCCCAAAACAAACAAAAAAATATTGAAAGCCCTTTAGAGCTTTATAGGGCTAACTACCAGCAATTGATTTTTATATACATAATTTTTTAATCGCTACTAAACTTTATTTGATCACTTGCTGGGTTGAAAATTCTTCAAAATGACTCCAGCTTTAATATACTCCTGAGCCGCGCGGCTACCTATTTCATATATTATGTGCGGAGTGCAATCCTCCTCCTCTCAGTTATTGTAGTTTTATTAGGGATCCTTATTTATCTTGCAAATAAAATAGCCTATATTAATCAGTGATAATGTAGCATTCAAATGGTGAAATAATTTTTAAAATCGGTCCCGTATTTTTTGAGCCAATTTGTTACAAACATACTTACATACAAATCTTTCCTCTTTATAATATTAGTATAAAAAAAGATAACATTTTAAAATGATTACTAAAGTGAGTATAAACTTAATTAATCTAAAGCTAGAAATTTTGAGTTTCTTAATGAAATTATTTGATAAAATATTTTATTACTTCAGAGATAACAAGCTAACTTGTTAATTCAATAACACGTTATGTACTAGTTTTAATTAGCCAATTAGTGAAAAATGTTTTCATTTTATTATTAATATTTACCAGTTTCGCAAATCTTTAGTTTATCTTTATAATAAAATTCTAATTTAGTTCAATATAATATTTTTTTTAAATCTTATCAAAAAAGTCATCTATCGATATGAAGGCCAAAACTTATAGTGATTAGTATTTTTGTCCGTCTTTAAGTACATTTACACTTATCATTATTATTTTATTTCAATATATAAGAGCAAACTTTCCACTCTCACTGGTAGATCCAGGTAAAAATATATTTAGAACAAACTAAAACTAAATAAGACCAGTACCTAATACTTTCTTAGGTTTACGCGAATATTTGACATTATTGAAAGAGAGAGACTCTCCCGTGACGCTGTAAAGCGTTCGAAACGTCGGAAACCATAAATTAAAATAAATCCGCGACTAAATCCGAAAATATAGTTTCATTTATAAGCCCGTACCTGTTTAGGAGTTATGTACAAGTGTGTACAGACACTTGTGCACTTTCTATTGCTTTCACTCTCGTACTCCGATACAACTATAATTCAAGAGAGCAAAGAGTTAAGATGCAGGACGGGTTTCACGTGCACAGGTGTAGTACCACAACTTACTCAAGTTAAGAAACTGAACTACTAAGAAATTTTTTACTAAAAAATCCACTTACTATATTTAACGGATCTAGGAATCGAATCTAGGACCTGCTGTGGAGATGAAAATTAATTTCAACAAACATAATATTACAAATTATAATGAAGATATTTATTGGCATATTACAAGTTAAATAACTGCAAAATCGAATTCCTCCAACAATATTTACCGTACCGATTTTACGTAACGGTTCTAATTGAGTATATTAAATTAATATAGTCTAGTTAATAATTTGTAAAGCCTTTAATTTGCAATGGCGTACACGTCAGCAATTGTTTTAGAATAGGTTTACACACGTTCAATAATGGTAAAATGAGAGATTTTACTTGTTCGACGAAGCGTTGTTAAGATTATATAATGAACTTGGTACTTTAAATGTTTTGCTATCCTTATTTTTATTTGGTAATAGCGTTAGAGTTAACCATTTTTATTATAATACTAGCGAATCACTCTTGCTTCGCTCGTGTTTGTATGTAGGTGAAAATAAATAAAATTTCTAACTCCTCATTTTTTGAAGTTGGTTAAAAAGTAGCCTAAGTTACGCCTAATAACATTAGCTATTTGCGAGTGAAAGTCCGGTCAAAATCGGTTCAGCCGTTTCAGAGATTAGCCGGAACAAACAGAGAGACAGACAGACAAAAATGTTAATATTTGGTTTTTTGTTGCTAGTATCGTATATACTTTAATATGCATTTAGTGAAAAGCTGTTGATTTGAAATTAAAAACAAACTTATTTATATGTATAGATGTATATTTTTTATACATTTAAGAAGAAAACGTAAAGGCCTTAAGGAACTTAATGTTACATCAAAGTGATTATAAAAATCTTTAAATAGAAATATAATCTATTTAAAACATTTTATATGTTGGCTGACAAGACGTCATTTCATTTTCGTCACAAATTATCAAAGGTCACGAAAATTGTTTTTTGTTATTATTTTGTTTCCTTCATTCAACATGAGATTTGAAGTCATTACAAAAGTTATGGAGCATGAAATTCCTCAGTGCTTTAGAGTTTACATAAGATCGACTTTTTTCAGATAGAACTTAAAGCATAAAAAGCTTAGTAGCAAATATAAAGTTATTTTCAATCAGCGTAATACATGACAATTTTTTAGTTTACTTCGAAAGAACTTATTCTAGATATGAATCGATAAAGTCTAGTATAATACTTAAGACATTGATACTGTTATCTGCAGTTTGATTATATATGAAAACTGTGCAGTGGTATAGAGTATGTAATATATTAGAAATGGCACGTAAAAGTTAATATACCTAATTATATTAATTATCATAAGAAATCAAAAATATTATGGTAGAAAGAAGAGCTTTGTGGTGAAGAACCTCTATAATATTAGGCTTAGGCTAACGATATTAAACATTTTGTATTGCTGATTACAAGTAGGTTAATCTAATTAATAATGTAAATTGTATGCTGATATTGTATAGTATATCATCATCAGCCCTTTTTAACGTCCCACTGCTGGGCACGGGCTTCCTTCAGTACGAGAGGGTTCAGGCCATAGTCCACCACGCTGGCCTAGTGCGTGTTGGCGGACTTCACATGCCTTTTAAAAACTTACTAGGTTCTTTCAGACATGCAGGTTTCCTCACGATGTTTTCCTTCACCGTAAGACAAGTGGTAGTCGTGATAGAAATTATTCGCACATGAAAATATCAGAGGTGCGAGACCCGGATTTGAACCCGCATCACTCGGTTATCTAAGCGAGCCCGTTACCGCTGGGCTACCACTGTCTATAAGCCTATAAATGTAATAAAATTCCAACTACGTCCAATCTGTACATTAAATATTTTTTGAAAAATCTTATTGAAATTGTTATTATTATCGAAATAGAGGAAAATCACTGGGAATATTTTGATGAAATTTAGTAAAATAAACAGCTAGTTATCTGGGTAGGATACTTTTTACTTCGAGAAAAAATCTCATTTATGAGAAATCAATACTAACCATTAAAACTTATGTTTTAATATAAATCTTTTTAAACTTTAATAACTAATATACAAAAACGTGAAATACTATCGATTAAAATCCATATTACTCATAAAATATTAAACCTAATGACAGTTTTACGTGAGAGGGTGCAAGTCAGTCTACTAATCCATACAGTCGTTGAACTGACTCTGTGGTGTAGTGGCTAGCATGTACGGCTGTATATCTGGAGGTCCTGGGCTCGAGTCCCGAGTCGAGCAAATTTTTGTTATTTACCCTTTTTATTGTAGTCTCGGTGTTCCGGAGTAGGGAACTTCGAGGCACGCCAACTTGGCAGTGTTTCAACCCCGTCACTCGAAGAATATAGGGACAGGAACTATATCATCTATCATATATTGTATATCAACTATCTCTATCTATCATTGTATATCAACTATCTGGTATCCGTAACACAAGCTTCCTGCGTAGCTTGCGTAAAAATTATTTAACTCCAAATCCGTCCACCATGAAAATAGATATTTTGACTGCCACTAATAGCATTTCTGTTAAAATCAATAAGCGATCACCTTTTGCATATGGGTTTTTATACTATGGTGAAAATTATTTTAGTTGGCTAGAGCTGTTATTATGCACTCGTGAATTTATAATATAGATTCTACTGAAAACCATTACTGTCTGTTTTTTTTTTGCCCTTCTAAAGGTTGAGAAGGGTTCCTGTCTGATTTATATCAAGTTAGAACCACTGTCGCCTTAAGTTTGAAACTAATTTATTACTAACTGATTAATTTTATCCAATTAACTAAATTTAAACATTGTTATGATTATTGTTAGAAATCATTACGGGATTTATAAAATCTGTAGGTATGTATTATATTATTTAAAATATCACTAATAGAAAAAAAACAGTGGTAGCTCAATGGTAACACGCTCACTAAGGTAACGAGTGAAGTAGGTTCATGTGGGTCTCGTACTTCTGAGATTTTCATGTATCATTTTTAACATAATATCCACAGAGTTTGAAGAGACTTTCACTGGTACAAAGCTGATGTTATAAAAAGTAAAATAGGCTTAAATATTTGATTTAAGAAAAAGATATAGAAAAATAATTATAAAACGTGCCTAGGGACGCACTCAAGCGAAGCGAAGGTAAGCTACAAACCTAAAATACAAACCTGAAAATCAAATACAACTCTACGAAAGGTATTTAATATAGTTCCATAGTAAGATTTAATTTTCTCATATAAATATGTATGACCTTTCCAATTCCAATATTGTGTTCTGAGTGGATTAGCGAATCTATGCGTAGTGTGCATAAAACACGTACGTGCCTTGATAACTAACAAAGGCGTTATATAGTGCTATAGTATGACAGATATATTAGGATATGCCTTTATTACTAGTGCTAGAACTTCAGTAGGTTTCATTTGCTTAATTGAATGTAGGTTAATTAAATTACTTTTGACTATAAAAATATTAGAAAGAACTTTTGATATAAGAAAAAGTTCGTACGTAGTCAAGTTAAATATAATTTTAAGTTATAGTAACTTGAATAAACAGTTCTTAGGTATATGGATAAATATAATAAATATTGAAGTAGATTATAACAAGAATTCATATAGTTCGTTGCAACTTATAGTTCCCATGTTATGTTGGCTCACATGTCTATTAAACTCATTGTAAAAGTAGTTCCATTATAATGAGTGAAATTCGGGTAAACATTAGAAAAAACTAATCGAATAATTTGTAAATTTATAAGAATCTAACTAAAAACAATGCTTAAAACCACCCTCACTTTGAGGTAGGGTATTATCTATACTATCTATACTAATATTATAAAGCTGAAGAGTTTGATTGTTTGATTGTTTGGTTGAACGCGCTAATCTCAACAACTACTGGTCCGAATTGAAAAATTCTTTATGTGTTGAATAGTCCGTTTATCGAGGAAGGCTATAGGCTATATTACATGTCGCTATGACTAATAGGAGTGGAGCATCAATGAAATATGTTGCAAAAACGGGAAGGGTGGACGTTAGTCTTGCGAGGTACCATACCGCGCGACTTAGAAAGTATTTGGTTAACGGTCTTAAGAACGCGTGCGAAGCCGCGAAAATTGAAGTTACATAATATTTCTAGTTTAATTTCTGTGACTCTCAAAGTAATAATATCTAATAAGAATTACTTAATGCTGATGAATTATGGGCTATATTACATATCCTGATGAATAAAAATGTCTTATGACATCTTACCTTTATCCTGCCTATAGACGATCACATCCATCATCCATCATTAAATTCCATCTAAACTATGTATGGTATTGTCATATTGACGGCACGTTTGACGCAGTTTGTAGTGACCCTACTTTCTTGCGCCAGCGGTCGCGGGTTCGAGTCCCGCTGGGAGCATTCATTTGTTAAATTCGGTTTGTACTCCAGTCATGGGTGTTTGTTTATATTTATAATATTTATGTATTTAAACTTATATATGTAGTATATCAGCTATCTGGTATCCGTAACACAAGCCTCGTAGGTTACCATGGAACTAGATGGTGCTGTGTGTAATAATGTCCAAACATATTTATTTATTATTTTTATTTTATATTTCCAATAAATTTCTTAAAATCCATTGAAATCACGTATTTAATAATAATTATTATGCTATTTTCGTTTATCCTTAGTAATCAACAAAAACAAACTGTGAAATGCGTCATTTCCACCGAGACGTCGTGACGACTTCCTTCTTTCATTTCCTATACGTTTCCTCAAGTCTTATATAGAAATGTCGATTTTGTGATTACTTCATAAATACTTTCAATATAGTAAAATATATCTATAGGTTAAAGTTTCTTTGAATAGTATAGGGCTTGTAATATTTTTTGGTAGCTTCTAGAAAAAAAGTGTTAATATTGAATATTACATTATATAAAACATATTATATGCCTTTAGTAAAAAGTTTTTACTTTGACATTAAAAACAGTCACTTCAATTTAAAAATAATTTGTTGGCCATTAAATAAATTATCATACATCTTTAGATACCGTACTTTCATTATATGCAATTATTTAATAAAAAAATAATTAACACACTGTATGAGCCATACAAATGTTTATTAAATTAGTAAGCAATATTGTACACATTATAGACAGTAGTACCCAAGCGGTAACGCACTCGCTTGAATAACCGAGTGATGGAAGTTCGTATCCGGGTCTTGCGCCTCTGATATTTTCATGTGCGAATCATTTTAATTCATATACAAATCATTTTAACATAATTACCACTTGTCTTACAGTGAATAAAAACATCGTGAGGAAACCTGCATGTTTGAGTGAACCTAGCAAGTTTTTGAAAGACGTGAAGTCCGCCAACCCGCACTAGGCCAGCGCGGTGGACTATAGCCTGATCCCCTCGTATTGAAGGGTGGCCCGTGCCTAGTAGTGGGACGTTAAAAAGGGTTGATGATGATGATGACGATGAGACATAATATATAACATGGTCGATTCCCGCCGTCTGTATCTTTAGATCTTTTAAACTACGCAACGGATTTTCATCAATAGAAATAGTGATTTAAGAGGAAGGTTTATAAGTATAATGGACATATAATGTACAAAATACATGCACAAACGCCCCACTAATCTGCTGATATATACGGTTATTGTTGGATAATATTTAATCCTTACAAATTTTAAACTCATGCATATAAAATATCTATCTGCGAGCGAACACAGCACATTTAGTATTCAGAATTAGTTAATTGAACTGTTTTCAAATAGAAGCGAACTATTTTGCTGCGAAATTGTATGTATTGGGTATTTGTTCGTTTTCATTACTCGGAATTTATGCCTACGGCGTGATTTAGATGGACGTTCTGATATATATTGGGGTTAAATGAACGTAATTGTCTAATTAAATAAAGTTATTGCAATAACTAACACAGTGATAGTTTGGTGGTAACGCGCTTGCTAGGAAACTGGGTGTAGAAGGTTCAAATCCTGGGTCTGACACCTTTGAAGGTGTGAAATTCATTATATATATATAAGGTGAAGGAAAACATCGTAAGGAATCCACCAACCCACTTAGCCAGCGTGGTGACGTGATCCTTCTCACATTGAAGGGATGTTAAATAGGGATGAATACATAGTGATAATAGATTGACCTTTGTACTTGTATGATAGTCAGAGCAGACTAGAGTTTGTATATCGATGGGTGCAGATTCAAGTCTCGATTGTGACAAATTATATGTTTAATTAAAAAAAAATCTATATATCATTTTTGATATCTATTTCATTGAACATTTTTTTATATAGGGACAGTAAAATCGTATTTTTACTTTATAAGATGTTTTAATATTAACTAATTAGCAATGCTAATAATTTTTATACTACAGGTTACTATGGATATACTCTACTATACAGAGTGAAGCGAATCGAAGGTATATCGCTGGTATTAAATATCATTTTATAAGTCGTATCTGTCGTATCGTTAGCTTAAAACAGGTTTCGTGAAGACTTTAGAAAAAATGTTGGAATTCTGTAATTATAAAGTTCGAAAGTTAGAGTTGCGGCATTGATTCTTAGACTTTAATTTCGAGTTGTCGAAAAGTTTGTAAAAAGCAAGAAAAATTCTTTTTTCACTGCGACAATATTGTAAGAATGATATAGCTTATACTTAAGACCAATTTGTCGTGTGTCTAAGTAACACTATGAATTACTATTATGAGTTCTATGCTTTCTAGACATCAGTCTGTCAGACTGGCGTTTATCTTAAAAGCTGTCTATCCTGTTTATAAACCTTATATCTATGGAACATGATATTATAAGTAATCGAACCACTTAAAATTCTCGGGACATGTGTAATTACTGTGATATATAAAAAGAGCAAAATTTAAAAATTACAGGTACAGAGAGATACCAAAGAAAACGTATTTTTATATTTTTTTTGTTTATGAGATGAATCGTTTTTATAATAGAGCAATTATACTGTAAGTGTTAAACCCGTAATAGTAATAGATATTTGTAAACAGAAACAGCAAATACCTAATAATTAATTTGGCTAGATTTCAATTAGTCAGTCAGGGAAGTATATTATGACCGACGGGGAAGGATTCTAGTAAGAAATAGAGTTATATTCAATTAATTTTGATTATATAAAAATGTCATATTACAATTAATAATTATATAAAATAATAATTATATAAAATAATAATTATATAAAATAAATAAAAGGCAATAATTTAATGCATTTAACAAAATTCTAACTTATTCGTAACTGTACATTTTGAAGTTTTTCGTGAAATATGATGTTGTTGTTGGGACATTATCACACACAGCGCCATCTAGTACTGTGGTAAGCTGCGAGGCTTGTGTTACGGATACCAGATAATTGACACACTACACATATATAAATCTTAAATACATACATATTATAAATATATACACCCATGACTGAAGTACAAACATTCGTGCTCAATAAATGAATGCCCCCAGCGGGACTCGAACCCGCGACCGCTGGCGTAGCAAGTAGGGTCACTACTAACTGCGCCAAACGTGTCCTATTGTCTTTATTATAGCACAGGTCAAATCTATGGTTTTTAAAATTATTCTCTAACTGTCTGTCTGTGACGATATCACGAGAAACTACTAGACAGACTTTAATTGAGATTTGATAAGTTATTTGGGTCTGAGTTCTAAGAGCCCGAGCAGAGCGAGGGTTACTCGCTAGTGCTTTCTATATTTTTTTTGGTTCGAAAATTTATTTATTTATTACTAGTAAACTTAACTATATATACAAAGCAAATGTACACTTAATTATTACTGTACAAGTAGTGTCCGCGTGGAATAGTGGCAAGAATGCTGGCCGCATTCCCCCGCTGAATGGTAATGCCGATACTTTGGGCGAAAAATGAGCCAGCTCTCCTCAGTCATCAGTAGAGGCGATAAGACGAGGTGTTATGTCTTTTAAAAAGTGCTTAGCACTTTGCCTCCATGGCCCAAGGGTTTCTACAGCAAAATGTATAACAATATACACGAGAGTGGTAGCCTAGTGGTAGCGTGCTAGCTTGGATAACCGAGTGATGCGGGTTCAAATCCGGGTCTCGCACCTCTAGTATTTTCATGTGCGAATCATTTCTATCATGATTACCACTTGTCTTACGGTGAAGGAAAACATCGTGAGGAAATCTGCATGTCTGAGAAAACCTAGCAAGTTTTCGAAAGACATGTGAAGCCCGCCAACTCGCACTAGGCCAACGCAGTGTACTATGGCATGATCCCCCTCGTACTGAGGGAGGCCCGTGCCCAGCAGTGGGACGCTAAAAAAAAGCTGATGATGATGAATTATATTAGTAATTGAAATAATAAAACATACAGAAGTTTATATAAATAACTAATTTAATGTATAATATATATAAATATTCCACACATTAGAGGAAAATCGGATTAAAGCAACAAAGTACTTTATGGAACCGTAGTTGAGGGAAAATCTGTTATAGACCGAGCGATATAGGCGAGTAATATTCGCAACTAGTTTGTGTTCCACTAGAACTTGCTACTCAAATTGGATTCTATTTCGATTGGGAATCATTAATTGATTTGTGATCTCTTAGGTATTTAATGTATGCTTTTAATTATGACTTGTTGATGACAATTTTTGATTTTACTGTTACAAGTCTCATTTGTCAAACACTATTTTGCGACGTGGGACTCGAACCTTAGACCTCACAACGAAAGACATCATTACACTAATATTATAAATGAAACTATCTTTTCGGATTTTGTCGCGGATTTATTATGAATTTTGGTTCCCGACGTTTCGAATGCTTTACAGCGCACATGGTCACGGGAGAGACTAAGGTATTAGACGTCTCAGGGGGTTATATACTTGTTACAGACAGTGCCTACCCACAATTTACAAAATGTACCTTAAAATTATACATTTTAATTCTAAATATTTTAAAATTTAATAATTTTAAATTTAAATTATATTATAAATATGGCAATATTAGTAAAAGTATTACACTAATAATATGAAAAATATATTTTGTATGTAATGTATAGATGAAACAAAATCCAAAACCTGGAAATAGCAAAGGCTTTATAATTAAATTTTCTTTGGACTCGTGCACTAATAGTAAAAATAGAATGCGAAAACGGATATACGCTGTTTTTTGCTATTGCCAAAGCTTATTTCTAAATAGAATAATCAAATTAATGTAACTATCGTTAAGAGAGCAGTTTCGTTAGTATCTAATATTGTTTTGCGCCACGTAGCTTTTAATTTTATATAATTTTTCATTGTACTTATAAAACTTGTAGTAAACTGTGAATCTTTACTTAGAAAAAGTAGGAATAAAAAAGGAGCTTTTAAAACTCTAAAAAATATTATGTAACATTCATAAACATACAGCACTTGGAAACCAAAGCTTTTTTAATCAGAGCAACGAAATTATTTCATTTTTTACACGGTAAGTACGAAATAAAAAAAATTAAAGTTACGTATTTTTGGTCGGTCTATCTGTTTATCTTTCTGCAAACGTAAGTTTACTGAACGGATTTTGATGAAATTCGGTATGGTAATAGGTTACTTGGGTTTTTAGGATACATTTTTTTTGGTATCAAATCAAAATATTTTATTCAGCCTAGAAATTGTTACAATTTCTTACTGAACGTCATGAAAATATCTAATCCCTGAGAAATCTGTTGTATTAGATCAACCCAAGCGGAGCGAGAGTAAGTCGCATGTATATAATAAAAAAAGCAGTGATATCTGTCAAGTATACGATAAAAATGATTATTTTGTAAAAAAAATATTTATAAATATAAGTAACTAGCTGTACCCGCGGCTTCGCCCGCGTTCATTTTTTTAATTGCTAATCAACCAACCTCATTGGGTTGATCTGTAGGAAAAAAAAAATTGTCTAAAAAATAAAAAAATAAAATTTAGGGGTGGCCTACCCTTAACATTTAGGGGGATGAAAAATAGATGTCGGCCGATTCTCAGACCTTCTCAATATGCTCACAAAATTTCATGAGAATCGGTCAAGCCGTTTCGGAGGAGTATGGGAACGAACATTGTGACACGAGAATTTTATATATAAGAAGATATACTCTTCCGTAAAACTAAAGTAAGTTTTATTCCTATTGACGCGATTTAAAATGTTTTATAACGACTGTTCTAAAAACATCCCCTCTAAGGAAGGAGGAAGTTCAGGAAATGGGTCGGGGAAGTCGTCGCGCTTGTCGTTAGAAAATGTCACATATTACCGTGTGCTTTTTTTCCATATTTACATAATAATAACATCATAATTTCAAACAGATTTATTTTATGATACCAATATATTATACATATATATAAAATTTGGGTGTATGTTTGTCACCTTACATAAAGTGACGGATTTTAGTGAAATTCTAAATAAAAATAGACTATTTATGAGTAATAAACGCTTCAATTTACGACACGTTTGGCGCAGTTTGTAGTGACTCTACTTTCTTGCGCCAGCGGTCGCGGGTTCGAGTCCCGCTGGGGGCATTCATTTGTTAAACTCGGATGTTAGTACTCCAGTCATGGGTGTTTATATTTATAATATGTATGTATTTAAACTTATATATGTAGTATATCAACTATGGTATCCGTAACACAAGCTCCTCTCGTAGCTTGACATGGAACTAGATGGCGCTGTGTGTAATAATGTCCCAACATAGTTATTATTTATTTATTTAATAATTGCAAACATAATTTATTTTATGATACTAATATATTATATATTGAAAATCTGTATGTATGTTTGTCACCTAACATGCTGTAACGGATTTTAGTGAAATTCTAAATAAAAATAGACTATTTATTTATTTATTTATTTATTTATTTATTGAATTACCAACAAAAGTTACAATGGTTAACACAAATTATCTAGGCACTACACTTAACATGTTAATTGCACTTTTAATTACAGGTAAATACAGCATGATAATTATTATTAAGATTTGGAAGCGATCATATGGAATAAACTATAAACTTAAATTATTAAAAAGAAAAAACCAATTATAATTATTACATTCCAAATAAAATGTCACATAATATACATAAAGATATTTTAAACAATTAATAATTCATAATATAAATAATAATAATAACAATTGCAATGTCATGTCCAGATTAGATTATTACAATAATGTTAGAAATAATGTAGATTAATAATAATTGATAAAAGTTACATAAAACTATGTTCATTTATTATAAGACTGTATTATTTTAGTTTTAAAACTCTTGAGGCTGTCATGCAAGATGTCTAAATCATCAATTTTCAAGCACAGGTCATGGTAAGCTCTAGGTAGTCTATTTAGTGGCGCATTTTTTCCTAAATTAGTTTTATGTTTTTTAGTGTGAAATAAAGGACATCGTTTTCTCGCAATTCTTAAGGGTACATTAAAGTTTACTGAGGAAAGCAGCTGTGGACAATCCATTAGGTTATTTAATAATTTGTAGAAGAATAACATATCTAGTACATTACGACGCGAATGTAGTGACAGCAATTGGAAATATTTTAATTTGTTCTGATATCCTGAACACATTCGTGGAACTCCAAAACGATATACTAAATGTTTTATCAATTTTTTTTGTATTCGCTCAATCCTATCTACGTGTGTATTGTATTGTGGAGACCAGACTACACTACAATACTCTAATTTACTTCTAACGAAACAATTGTACAGCGTTATTATTGTTGAGACATTATTAAATTCTTTTGCATGTCTAAGGACAAACCCTAGGGATTTAAGAGCGGCTTTAGTGATGTGTTGAATGTTGGCAGTGAACTGCAATTTAGAATCTAACAGTACTCCCAGATCCCGGACAACCTCCACTTTACCGATAGTCACATTTAATATTTTGTATGTACTACATATCTTTTTCTTTTTACGAGTGAACTGAATGAGGTGACATTTCTTTGCGTTCAAATGCATTTTATGGGTATTGCACCAGTCACTTAGCTGATCAAGATCTTTTTGCAGAAGTGTAACATCATCGTGCGTTTTGATTCTACGTATTAGTTTTAAATCATCTGCATACATAAAAACCTTGGAATATTTAAAAATTGAGGCTATATCATTAATAAATATATTGAAAAAGATAGGACCCAGAATAGACCCTTGAGGCACTCCAGAGTGCGCGCAAAATGGAGTAGATTGATGTCCATCAATAACTACCGAGGACGTCCTTAAACGCAGATAAGAATCGCACCAGTTCAATAAAGAACCAGTGACACCAAAAGATTTGAGCTGCATAATCAGAATTGAATGATTTACTTTGTCGAAAGCCTTTGAGAAGTCAGTGTAAATTGCATCTACTTGTCCACCCTCGTCAACCACTCCCATAACCTCATCAATATAAGTAATGAGATTAGTATTAGAAGATCTTCCCGCGATAAATCCATGCTGACTTTCAGAAAGATTTGATTTTACTAGGTTATATAAGAAATGATACACTAAACCCTCAAAGACCTTCGACATAATCGAGAGAATCGAGATAGGGCGATAGTTTTCGATGAAGTTAGGATTTTCACCTTTTAACACAGGGACTATTCTAGCTTCCTTCCATTTTGTTGGGAAAACTCCTGTCCTCAAAGATGAATTATAAATTAAAAATAAAGGAAATGATAAGTTCGTTGCACAGCGAGATATAAAAATTGGATGGATATTGTCCGGGCCTGCACCCTTAGTAGTGTCAATTCTTTTTAACTTTTTTTCTATATCGCCTTGCGAGAGGAAGATGTTTCCCGAAAATGAATGCAACTTAGGAACTTTGCAATCTATTTTACCATCACCCGGCTCATATACCGATGAAAAATGACATGCAAACAGATCTGAGATATCTTGCCTACAGTCTGCCCTAACGTTACCCAGAAACATTGATGATGGATATGAACTACTTTTCTTGCGGATATTTTTTATATATGTCCAAAAATATTTAGGATTAGTTGAGATTGAACTTTCTATTAATTTAATATAATCATTATAGCATTTATTTATGAGTTTATTACAATCTTTTCTTAAATATTGAAATTCTAGTTTGTCTAAGGGATTATTAAATTTTTTAATTTTAACGTGGTATTTATGTTTTTTCTTAAGAATGCGGATGAGATTTTGTGAAAACCATATGGGATATGACCTACATCTCTTTTGAGTTTTCGGAACATATTTACGGATTACTTTATAAAGTATATCATAAAACCTGCTGACCATTTCATTTACATTATCAAGACAGTGTTTAAATTCATCAAGCCAATTCACTTTATCCAGGGACTCTGTTATATTTTCATAATCTGCTTTGAAGTAATTATAGGTGCTTTTTGATGTATTATGTTCAGAGAAATTATTGAGTGCTACGTTAATAGATATGTCTAGAGGAGGGTGATATGAATCCACACTGCGTATTGGCGATTGGCATTCGCGAATATTTATTATTTTACTATTACTTAGTGCTAGATCAAGTACATTGCCTTTAATGTTTTTGATTCCATTAAACTGGTATAAGGCATGAAAATTTATGAAATCTATTAAGATGTTGTTAAGCGAACAGTTATGGCTAGAGTTTGATAAATCATAAGTAGTATCGAAGCCGCTTTGGTTAATAGGACTAGACCAGGAAATACCAGGTAGATTAAAATCTCCTAATATTATTGTGGCACAATTATCACTCTGACTGACAGTGAAGACTTTGTTGACTTTTTCGACAAATGTTTCAAGTATACTACTGTCGACCGGAGGAGGTATGTAGACTAAACATAAGTTTAACGTTTTGAAGTTTTGACCTGATTTCAGTTCGACAGATACCCAAAGATCCTCACAGTCACTTTCCCAGTCTAAGCGACGACGCGAAATCAAATTCTTAGAAATGCCAATGAGGACACCACCACCTATCTTTTTATGGGAAGATAGTGGACATGTTTCTCGATCACGCCTAAAAATGACGTACCTATCATCAAGAACCTCAGAATCATATACGCTGCCATTAAGCCAGGTTTCAGTTAATAAAATAAAGTCATAGTTATTTTTTAGAACATTTAGACGTACATCGTGCATGCTTGTGTTTAAGCCTCTTACATTTTGATAATAACCTGATAACATAGAGAATTTTATGATTATCATCGAAAACTTGCAAATTAAAACAGATTAACATTATTGTAGAGAAGTGAGTAAGTCTGCATTCTTAACATAAATATATTCAGAGCTATCTGATTTTCGTACAAAAACTCGACCATTTTTTACCCAGACATATCGATAGCCAATTTTTTTACATTTTATCCTCGCTTCAGCGTGCAATGTTTTAATAGCAGGGGAAAGATGCTCGCATATGTAGATTGGTTTTATATCTCCACTAATACCTAGATGACTTGTATTTAATTTGTCTCTATTGCTGGCTGCTTTCTTGTTAAACGATAAGACTGCTGCTAGAAAGGTATCTCTTATCCTTGGTGTAGTAAATTTGACTAAGGCAGTCCGGGGACGTAAACTATCCTTATTTAGTTTCATAATCCTCGTACAATTTTGTATATCATGGTCAGTAATATTGCACTTTACAGTGGAAGCTATCTGTTTAACTACTGTTATTAAGTTCTCGTTTTTAAATTCGGGAATGCATTGAATTTCAACGTTACATGCACGAGACTGTTGTTCAAGTAACGATATTCTTGACTGTAGATCCGTTACCGAAGAGCGCAATGTTTTGTTTTCTTGTTCCAGGTTTTGAATTTTTTCTATTTTGTTAGTCATTTCGAGCTTGACATCCTCAAATTTCTGTTCTAAAAGACTAATTGATGTATTAATGGAAGACATATTGTCAAGCACTATCTTTATTTTAGAATCAATTTGCTCAACAATATTTGCTTTAAAATTATCAAGAATAGACACTAACTCATGTCTGATAATGCTTCTTACTTCCGATAGAGATTCGTTATCCATTGTATCACGCAATGTTCCTGATTCCTCACGTCTAACAGATATGAGACCGTTGTCTTGAGTTTCGTCCACTGGCCTTGGTACACTATTGTAAGATTGGATATTTCTGATTGGCGTGGTTGTGTTGTCGGATCGTGGTCTAGAGCATGCAGGGCAGAGCCAACTGTTTTTGTATTCGCTCGTCAATTCATTGTACGGAATTGTTGTGGTACTTACACATGCGTAGTGATATTTTTTCTTGCAGTTTTGACATTTAACAACTTCTTTAGAGTTAGGTAACCGTAAGCAACATTCAAACTTATTTTTCGACATTATGAATATCTCACTCAGACTTCTTAAAACTTATTTCTATGAATATATATTAAATTATTCTAAATGTTATGCTCGTAGAAAATAAATAAAAATCTTACAAAGTCGCCTTGGATTCGAACTCGGGTGCCTTGCGTACCAGAGCTATTATACACCGCAAGTCCAATACTACCGATGACAAGACTTCTTAATTAGCGCTTTAAGCTCAGAGACATCTTGGCAGGAATATAGAATTAGATTTATATATTATTATTATTTTTTATACACTGTCACTTTGCACATTAATATTCAATGTTATTTATATAAATGATATCAACACATTTCACATAAGTTGTTTTTAATTCAGTCGTGATTTAACTTATAACTGACATACTCGTAGTAAAGTTCACAAGACGAAGGTTCATTACATATTTATTAATTTAACTGACGCACTTCACTATTAGGTTGTATCAATAATTGTTGATTGCCTAGCTCCAGTAGTAGCTCTGGGGGTCTAGGCTTAATAAAAATACTCAGCTAGTGTAAAAGGAGACTGTATTTCTCTGTGGTAAGATAGACACATGTGTGCTCAAGGAGAGGTGGCGAGCGAGTCCCTCTGGCGGAGTGCGGCGCGGCGCTCGCGGCTGGAGTTGCCAAACCGGTTTGATACCGCGCTCGTCGCCGCGCCTTGATGTGACGTAGGAACATATTCCCCGGGTTGAAGCGACGGAGTTGAAGGCTTCAAGATGTTGATCAGGACACTGGAAGAGGGCAGATATTATTGTATGCTCGTTTTATGATTCCCTTCTTTGTAAGAATGTCCGCAACTCTGCTGTGTCCGTCCGATCCAGTGCTGACAGTAATAACTCTGCCGAGCAACCATAAAAGAGGTGGCAGATTGGGGTCTTTTACTAAGACCATAGTCCCTGCTTTTAAGTCCTGCTGAGAAGTCTGCCACTTAGTCCGCTGTTGAAGCAAAGACACATATTCGTGAGAATAGCGTTGCCAAAAATGTTGTCGCAGCTTCTCAATACGATCGAAGCGCTGTAGGCGATGGATGTTACTATTGGTGATTTGAGGACGAGGAAACGACGTGAGAGTTCGTCCGATAAGAAAATGAGAAGGGGAAAGGTAAGTTAAGTCTGAAGGATCTGTGGAAAGGGGTGTTAATGGCCTAGAATTTAAGATAGCCTCTACCTGAACCAGACACGTTGAGAGCTCTTCATATGTAAGGTGAGTTAAACCCATGACCCTACGAAGCAAATGTTTGCACTGCTTCACCGCTGCTTCCCAAATGCCACCAAAATGTGGGGTGTAGGCAGGAATAAATTTAAATTCTATACCCTGGTTCACAACATCTGATTCTATGGAGACAGAAGAAAGTTGAAGAAAGCGTGAAAGTTCGTTGAAAGCTCCAACGAATGTGGTACCGTTGTCGGAGTACACCCGCTGAGGTTTACCACGACGGCTGATGAATCGGCTGAAGGCTGCAAGAAATGCCTCTTTCGTGAGGTCAGAGACCAGCTCGAGATGCACAGCTCTGACTGCAAGGCACACAAAAACGCAAATGTAAGATTTAATTAACTTGCAACCTCTACCTTTACGGTCAGCTATCAGCACTGGCCCGGCGTAATCGAGACCTGTATTCAAAAAAGGAAACTCTAGGTTCGTCCTATCGCTGGGTAGGTTACCCATTACGACCTGGATAGGCTGCGCTTTAAAACGAGTACACCTAATACAATTACGCACTGTTTGCTTTGCTAGGTTTTTGCCTGCTAGAGGCCAGTAAGTAAGCCTAATGTGTGCTAATAATAATTGAGGTCCTGCATGACAAAGGGATTTGTGTTCTTTTTCAAATATTATTTTGGTTAAATGATGCTTACTACACAATAAGATAGGGTGCTTAACATCATAACAATAGTTAGAATTTTGAAGACGTCCACCTACTCGTATTAAGTTTTCTGAACTAATAAAAGGTGAAAGACTAATCAATCGATTTTTCTTATGTAAGACCTGATTTTTGATAAGAAGGTTATATTCCTCAGGGAACATTTCCTGTTGAGAAATCTGTAATATTAAGAACTGTGATATTTGTAATTCTGAAAGAGTTAGGTATGTTAGTGTTTTATTTTTACTATTTCTACAATTATTTATAAATCTTTTTATATATGCTACAACTCTAACTAATTTTGTAAATGAAGATGATTTATGTATTAAATTTAAAATAAGATTGTTATTATTTTTGTTATCCTCTATACTTGAATGCAAAGATATGTCTGGCAATGAAGGAGACTGTGAATTAGGCATTTTTGGAAATTGGATGTCGGACTGATTAATAAAATCTGGACCCGACCACCAAAGAGTGGACGCGCTGATGTAATCAGCCTTCACCCCTCGAGTTGCTAGATCAGCGGGATTGCTTTTAGAAGGTACATAGTTCCACGTCTGGCCAGCTGTAACTTCTTGTATTTCTAGAACTCTGTTGCGGACAAATTGTTCAAGTCGTCGTGGCTCTGTAGAGAGCCACCCCAGAACAATTGTCGAGTCACACCAAAAGAAACAAGAATTGAAATTTACAGTAAGTGAATTGCGTACCTTTTTAAAAAGTCGTGTGCCTAGTAATGCACCACACAACTCTAAACGTGGTATAGTTGTGGGTTTTATAGGAGCCAACTTGTTTTTAGAAGCTAAAAGGCGAACGCAAACTGACCCATCGGCTGTTATCGTTCTTACATAACAACAAGCAGCATAACAGCGTTCAGAAGCATCTGTAAAGGTGTGAAGTTCGATTAAAAAAGGTCTGCAACAAGATATCCAACGAGGAATGCGAAGGGAGTTAAGAGCTGAAAATGACTGAACGAATTCTAGAAATTCAGATTTAATAGTTATAGGTACCTCTTCATCCCAGTTACATTTAAGAATCCATAACTGTTGTAACAAAATTTTTGCTTGGACTACACATGGACCGACAAGGCCAAGGGGGTCAAAAATTTGACTTATTAATGAAAGAATATAGCGCTTTGTGACTTTATATGTTGTAGAATATTTTAATTGAACTGAAAAGAATAATTGGTCTAAATTACAGTCCCAATATAGTCCAAGAGTTTTAGAAGGAGATAAGTCATTTAAATTTAATGTTTTATCTAAATAATTAGTGTCTGTGCTAGTGATTGCTTCTAAGATTTTAGGGCTATTTGATTGCCACTTACGAAGGTGTAACTTTGCTGATTCGAGAGTATCAATGACACCTTTACATAATTTAACGACAGACTCTATCGAATCACCACCACTTAAGTAGTCGTCAACGTAAAAGTCTTTCTTTATAGACTCACTAACCTGAGGATCCTTACATTGATCTGCAAGAGACACCAAGCATTTAGTAGCTAAGTACGGTGCTGAAGCAGTACCGTACGTCAATGTGTTAAGGGTATATATCTTTAAAGGCTCTGAGGAATCAAATCTGAAGACGATTTGCTGCAACTGGCGTTGCGATGGATTAACTAAAATAGCTCTGTACATTTTTTCAATATCTCCTGTCACAACGAATTGATATTGCCTATACCTTAAGAGAATGGACAATAAATCCTCTTGCACAGTTGGACCTACTCTCTGTATATCATTAAAAGACTTGCCTGAGGTGCTAGAAGCTGAAGCGTCAAATACTACGCGAAGTTTTGTGGTAGTACTAGACTCACGTACCACACCATGATGAGGCATAAAATAATTAAGTGTTGAAAGCTTTGATTTTGAATTTTTTGTCATGTGATTAAGATTTATGTATTCTTTAATGAATTGTAAATATCTGTCTTTGAAAATAGAGTCACGTTCAAACCTGCGCTCTAAGGACAAAAATCGACGCTTGGCCATTGCATAAGAGTCCCCCAAACACTCAGGCGAGTCTTTCAATGGGATGGTAACGATGAATTGACCAAACTTGTTACGACATGTTGTTTCTTGGAAGAGCTTCTCACAAGCCTCCTCTTCTGAAGAGAAACAGCTCTGGTCTGATACAGAGTCAAGTTCCCAAAAGCGAGTTAGCTGCTCACTCTCCTTACTAGATAAAAAATGACATAAAGATGAGTTTTGAAGAGGTCGAGACTGATATACACAACCAGAAATAAGCCAACCTAATTTTGATGATTGCAACCTAGGCTGATTTTTACCTAAAGTGATTGAATCGGAACCTAAGACGTCCCAAAAGACTTCAGCGCCGACGAGTATGTCAATCGCTGAAGGTACATTAAATGCAGGGTCTGCCAGCTGAAGACTTACGGGAATAGAGAGATGTTTCTTATCAACGTAAGTGCTAGGCAGTGAATGTGTTATCTTGGGTAAAATAAGACAGTCTACGCTCACCTGATAGCCACCGCAACAAGATTGTATAGTAAGATTACAACTTTCAGTGCTACGTGAAACTTGACCGTTAATACCTGAGATAGTTGAACTAGAGCTTCGTTTTACCAGACTAAGTTTTCCACAGAGTTCCTGGGTGATGAAATTGGAAGTACTGCCACTGTCTAACAGGAGTCTGGCAGGATGAAGCTTTCCATTAACATCTGCTACCTTTGCCATAGCTGTGGATAATATTATAAGGGCCTGATTATTTTTTGCTTTTGGATTAGTAAGAATATTAGTAGACAATGCGATATTGTCACTTGGTTTAAGATCTGGATGAGATTCCCTATGTAAGAGGGTGTTGTGTTTTAATTTGCAATACTTGCAATGTGACAGCTTGCAACGTTTGTCGGTATGACCGGGACGAAGACAGTTCATACATACATTGCTTTCTGAAACTTTTTTGATTCTCGAATCAACATCGAGATTTCTAAAGGATTGACAGCTGAATAAAAAGTGATTTTGAGAACACATAGGACATGATGTAACCTTTTCTGATTTAAAATGTGTAGTAGTTAAATAATTTGTATTTTTGTTAGTTTCATAAGTTTGTTTAGAATTTAAATTATTATGTTTTAAGTTATGATTGTCATGCAAGGTCTCAAGTAAATCAGCTCTGTTAGATAAAAATTTTGTGTAATTTCTTAAATTTGGAAAATTATCTAAACTGTTTTTATACTCTTCCCACTCTCGGTTGGTCACAGTATCTAATTTTTTAGACATCATGTAAATTATTAACGTGTCCCAATGGTCTGTAGGCTGCCCGAGAGTATCAAGAGCTCTTAAATTTTTATTAATAATATCTATCATATTTCGCAATGAATGACTTGATTCTTTTTGTATAATAGTAAAGTTGAATAATGCTTGCACATGATTGTTGACAAGCAACCTTTCATTATTGTAACGGTCTAACAGTAACTGCCAAGCTATAGTATAGTTATCGGCTTTAAAGTCAATGCTTTTAATTACTAAAGACGCACTGCCGGTTAAAGCGGCACGCAAATAATGGAATTTATTAATTGATTGTATACTTTTGTTATCGTGAATTAAGGAAATATACGTATCTCGGAATTCAAGCCAGTGCTGATAGTCCCCGTTGAAGTGAGGCAAGTCTATCTTGGGTAGCCGAACGAAGTCATGCTTGCAGCCAGATCCGTGATGATCACTGCCATCCGAGATGACGGAGGCGGGCGCTGGCGAGGTAGGACGCGCTGAAGCAAGCATTACCCTAGCGCGGCCAACCTGCGCATAGTACTGCATCTCGAACTGTTCCCGCTCAGCGTACATGGCATCGGCATCCTCCGACAACAATTCCAACTCCGTCTGTAATACGTCGAATTCCTTATATAATATCTCCATTTGATCGAGGCGGCATTGTAGTTCTGCCGATTGAAAAGTATCTAAATTAATGTTTGGTAAAAATCTAAGAAAATTGCTAAATGATGTTAATTTAGCCTTAAAGCTGCCACGTTTCCTCACAAGATCTCTCATTTTTACGTCAGTCATATTAAGAAATTGAGATGACTTTTATGCGCAAAAAAGGCGATATAAAGAAGCAAGATGCGTAAAGAAAATTATAACTGCATAATCAGCTGTTCAAAGTAAGAATAAAAGTTGAAGCAATAACAAAAGGCTTATCGCAAACCGTCCATTCAACACAAAAGATTCACTAATGACAGCGATAAAAAATATGAATGCAACTTTGCGTAAATGAGTCACGCATGAAGTAAACAAGATGACTAAGCGGAATACGATTTAAGTGATTTTATATATTTATTTAAGCTTTATAAGAAATTGTAAGAATATAGAAAAAATATTATAGCTATAAAGATTAGGTATGCTAGCTTATATGAAGAGATCAATATGCCTGATCCACGATAGCACTATCCTAAATACCCGGAAAGAAGCTGGAAAAGACGGGAAATATAAGGATATGGAACGGACTCACTCAATATAAAATATTCCTCTGCGTGGTAGACTGTCCTCTAAGTGTCCTTTAAGTGTCCTCCGCAGGTCAGTGCGTGGCGGTCGACGGACGGTCCAAAGTCCACGGATGTTGTGCACAGCAATAAGACGGCTATCTTCTTTACTCGAAGGACCATATGTTGATTGCCTAGCTCCAGTAGTAGCTCTGGGGGTCTAGGCTTAATAAAAATACTCAGCTAGTGTAAAAGGAGACTGTATTTCTCTGTGGTAAGATAGACACATGTGTGCTCAAGGAGAGGTGGCGAGCGAGTCCCTCTGGCGGAGTGCGGCGCGGCGCTCGCGGCTGGAGTTGCCAAACCGGTTTGATACCGCGCTCGTCGCCGCGCCTTGATGTGACGTAGGAACAATAATCCAGGTCCAATAATGATCACTTAAATAGTCTTAATTGTATTTTTAAACCATAATTATTCGCGGAGCTAATGTGGATACCACTTTTTACTCCTACCGTCGATTTATGAGTAATAAACGCTTAAATTTACGACACGTTTGGCGCAGTTTGTAGTGACCCTACTACTTGCGCCCGGTCGCGGGTTCGAGTCCCGTTGGGGATATTCATATGTTGAGCACGAATGTACTCCAGTCATTACCCTTTTTTATTTATAATATGTAAAAATTTAAAGTTATATATGTAAAGTGTATCAACTGTCTGATATGCGTAACACAAGCCTCGTCTTACTAAAACTAGATAGCGCTGTGTGTAATAATGTTCCAAAATATTGTAATATTATATTTAAACCTATTTTTATTATAAAGTATCACCAAAATCGTTATATCCTCGTTAGTACGCAGTAGTATTAATTATTTAATATTAAGTTTTAATCAAAAATGTAGCCAAAGCGTAAATTCAAAAGTACTAAGCTCAGAAGTATACATAAAGTCAAAAATTAATTTAGAAGACGCTCTAAATCATTTAATCCTCGTCTTAAAGCAGCACTATCAGGTTAAAATTTTCTTAACAGAAAATTTCCAGACGCTCTAAAATCTAATTATATTTAACTAACTTGAAATACATATTCATTTCCATAGTTATGCAGTAAAAGCATAATATAAATTTATTATTCACATAAGATGCGTTTTTATTAGGGCTGTCTGTATAATATTTTTCACTAGTTTTTACTCGTGGTTTTGCTAGAATGTTTGCATTTTTAAGTAATAAAAAGATATCAGGAGTTATTATTTTACATGAAAATGAAATTTTGATTTATCATGAAATCTCAGAAATTGTAAATCTAACGAATGTTTCAGATTGATAATAATATTTTACATTATTAAGGAGTTTTTTTTAATTCAATCCTTAAAATAAGGTATAGATTATTCACATAAAACTTTCGTTATTTTTTAACTATGCGGACAGAATAAGTAGAGGGAATATGCCAATATAGTAAAGTCAAATTAAATCAAAATGAATTTTAATAATTATTTTCGTTAATTCTCTTTAAGATTTACAACAATCAGCTACAATCAGTTATATAAAATTAGTAAAGTACATGAGAGTCGAATCGACTTCGACGGTGCATTAGAATTAGCCAAATACCAAAATTCATATTAACTAGGACATAACAAATGGTAAGGTATACCAAATACCTATCAGACCTATCAGACCTATCACAGTGGTTATAACACGCTTTTTTGTTCATTAAAAATCTCATCAAGTCTCACAAGATAACAAAGGAAGGTTATTGTCAGAGTATCGATAACAGGTACTTAATATAAAGGCCATTTCAAGTAAAAGAGCAGATAAGGACGTAAACGTGATGTAGGACTCATGTACCGATATATGCAACGCAAGCAATTTTCTTAAGAAGAAGAAATATTAATATGTAAAGTACAGGCAAGACTATAATTAGGGTGGTAATGGGTTCGATCTTGTGTGCGGAAATATTTAATCGACTACAGTATTTTAAAATCCTAGTCTTGTAGGTTTAAATATTATGTTGCATTCATTTTTAGTTTAGTTAGTTTTTTTTATTTCATTTTCAAATTGATATAGATAAAAATGGAGAGGATTATTGTATTGAGGCAAATATTTAGGTAGATATTTAAACATCATAACAAAGTCTAATTACTAGCTAATTCCTTCCTAGGTACCTAACAGTAACCTCAGTCTAGGTAATAGACTATGTCTACTTTTAGGTCTCTAATTTCATAAAATCCAGCACGTTTTAGCTTGAACTAGTGACACACAAACACAAAGTATGTACAAACTTTCGTATTTATAGTAAATTAATTAATGTATTAAAATCGTCAACCCTAAAGTATCGCTGTATAGTACCTACAGGTTGTCCGTAACAGTAAGCCTTTGTAGCGTTCCTTTACATCCCGTTTAGTGAAATGTTCGCTGGATAAACCTGTAAAAATATTGAGCAAAAATGTATACAGCTTGAATTCGCTTTACGTTGGGATTGTTGCCGTTTTAATAGATCCTTCATCATTATGCTATATCATAGACCATGGCGCTTCTTATATACTATACAGCTATATATACTATATATCTAAGCTAATACTAGTAATCTACCTCGTTTGTCTGTCTACTTTCTTCTTTATATCTTTTTAATGTAGGTATTTCTTAAAAAGTATTTAGTTCCCTTTAATAATTTATAGGGTTAAATAAAAAAGCCGCGTCTAAATTTATATGAAAGTATTCATAAGATTAAATGTAATTTTTGTCGCTATTCCAGTTAATCTCCGAAACGGCTGGACTTGTGTATTTCCTTAAAATATTATTAAGTAAACAAAATCCGCACATCAAGCGTCTAAATCTAATAGTTATTACAAAATTTCAAAGTTATTTGAATTAAGCTGTAATCATTTATAAATATTGATATAATTATCATTTTTATGAAATAAATTATACTCATACATTGAAGAGTCTCCTGACACTGAGGAAATTGGATACATTTCCTGAATTCGCCCTTTTTAGGTTGAAAGGATATTACGAGGTGTGAATAGCATGGGTAAGATAATTAAATTAAAATATAATATTTGCATATTATTAACATATTATAGAAAAATGACGACACGTTTGGGTCAGTTGGTAGCTTACTACCCTACTTTCTGTGCCAGCGGTTGCGGGTTCGAGTCCCGCTAGGGATGATTATTTGTTGAGCACGATTGTTTGTACTACAGTAATGGGTGTTTATATTTATAATATGTATGTATCTAAAATGTATATACGTGTAGTATATTATCAACTATCTGGTATCCTTTACACAAGCCTTGTAACGTACCACGGAACTAGATGGCGCTGTTGTAATAATATATAAGAAAACTGAAAATCATGCTTTTCAAGAATTTGTGTAAATTATATACGTATTACTAGACCAATGTGAGCGAAAACGTAGTTATATTACTTTTTCTATTTACTGTTTTGTTTATGTCATTATAATCGGCACAGATAATAATTGTGCAATTTTTGAGTTTCGTCTAAGATATGAGAAGTAAGTTTTTTGCATTTTCACGCTTAAATTCCTTTTGATTTCAATTAAATTTTTCCAAGAAATAGATTGATGTTGAAAGAAGATGTAGTTTAAGTCTTATTTTATTCGTAATTTATCTTTAATCAAAAAAAAAAAAAACGTAGAATACTTTGCTACGAACTAAGAAGTTTGCAGAACTTATTTTCCTATAAACTTAATTCTTTTAAAGATCGATTAAACACAAAGAAAATTTTAAATATTTGACTTGGTTCATTACGATTCGACAGGTACCATCAAAAGTTAGTACTGAATCGAACGTATTTCAGACACGTATTGGATGGCATCATCCGGTATGTCACGTAGGTCATTCCACAAATACAAATTGCGGACCTTTTTATCGCCTGATTTTGGGTATACTGCCATTTTATGCAGAAAGATTGCTTTACATTGTACTGAGGAATTTACTACAGTTTTATTGTCTATCTTTATTTTTTTTCTAGAAAAAATATGTGTAGCACAATTAGAACTTTTTGTGAAATTGGCAAGTAGCTATATATCATAAATATCTATTAGAAGTCATACTAATTATCTACATACGTTTAAAGATTAAATATATCCAGTTACAAGTATTAGATTATAGCTAGTAAAGTAAAAAAAATCCACGAAACTATTTATCAAATTATAAGAAATATAAGACTTTAAATTAAAACGATTGATCTATACAGGTTTTTCCAAAGTTGAGAGGATTCAGTGAAAAGAGATATGAGTTACTTTTGAACATGTTAAGCTTGATAAACTATTTATACATATAATAGTCCTATAAAAATACATGAAAAATTGCAATAAGATAAGATAATTTTTTAGGAGAATTCTTAATCTTTTTCAACTAGAATCATTATCTAACATAAATAAAATTTTAAAAATTAATAAAATAAAAAAACTCCTACTAAGTATCCCTAAGTATATTTTAAATATTTGGTATGTATTGTAATATTTTTTGTAAATAAAAGTATCATTGGTGCTTTGTTGTATAAAGTCATTCTAAGTATTTTTTCCGTCGATTGGCAAATTAGTATGAAACCATTTGCAGATCTCGAACTCCAGTCTCACTGGTATTGAATAATTTAGAAGTTGGCCCAAACTTGTGTTATTTTATGTTGTAAGACACGAAAAGGTATTGGAAACAATATCCTTTTTTTAAGAAGTAAGGCTCGAAAAGCCAGTATTACACTCTAAAACCAAAAGGAATCTTCCCCATCTTAATTTTTAGGGGTTGTCTACTTTCCTGTCGATGACAACTCAGTGGTTGCTATTGAAATTACGTACGTTAATGAACCACTACAAGGTGGACAATGAAGTACCTAGTGATTTGGATTTTACATGTGAGTATCGTGCATGTAAAAACATGAATTTAATGAAGAAATCGAAAAAGTGACCATTGGATTTTTGCCTATATTATTCATAGGTCTGTACCATCTTTGATGAAATAGACGTCTTCCTATTCAATAAATTTTATGAATCCCACTATGTAAGATTTATTATTAAAAAGATTAATTATTTTTTTAAATTTATATGTTATAGTAATTTAATTAACGACCCGCTTGGCTCAGTTTGTAGTGACGTAGGCTGTACCGGCCGCGAAATGTTGTACTCCAGTCATGGGTGTTTATGCTTATAATATGTATGTATTTAAAATTTTTATAATACGTGTAGTATATCAACTATTTGGTATCCGTAACACAAGCCTGCTAGCTTACCACGCAACTAGATGGTGTTGTTGTAATAATGTACCAACACGAATAAATTTAAATTTATATAATTGAAGTATTTATTTAAAACCCTACTCTGTAATCAAACCCGATTAATACTTACCATAATAAAACAAATATTTAAGTTAAGTGCCTAAAATTATAGGGACAAAATCAATAGCAGAACGCAGGTGTGGACAATCTTCAAAGTAATATTACTTACAGACTTTTTTTAGAATTTTGTTAGCTTACTTAACGGAAGTAAAAGAAAATTGCCTTAAAGTACTTGCGAGGTTTTATAGTTTTAATAATGTAATGATCTTATTAAGTATTTCTTAAAAAGTATATATTATGCTTTAATTTTCCCAAGATAGAAAGAAGATTTTAGTTTTAGTTCGCTCTTTGAAACTAAAAGTAATTATTCTTGATTGGCTCGTCAATGACCATTGACAAGACAAAGAAAACTGGATTTTGCTAATTTATAAAGACAATGCCTTAGTATTTTTATACGTTACTAGCGACTCGCCCTCGCTTCGCTCGGGCTCTTCCCTAGATTTAGCACAGGCAAAGCCGCGGGATCCACTAGTTATGCATATAAACCTTCCTCTTGAATCACTCTATCTATTAAAAAAAACCGCATCAAAATCCGTTGCGTAGTTTTAAAAGATTTAAGCGTACAAAGAGATATAGGGAGAGAGAAAGCGACTATGTTTTATACTATGTAGTGATTATGTAATAGGTTATAAGAACTTAAAATTTCACATTATATCCTCTAGGCGTACCTCATTATTTTCTGACTCAAATATTCATAAATTACCTTTTTAAGTTTTAATTTTCATACTCGAGATACCAGGCTGTTATTATTGTTCGTATGTTGGTACTAAAAGCGCAACTTAGAGAATCGTTCCAAAGAATCAGAATGAAGTCAAATATTTACTACTCATAATGACTTGTCCAATAGTAAAATTGACCCATTATAAAAGTAATTATGCAAAAACATTAACTGCAACAAATTAACACAAGTATTACCCCACTTTTACCATCTAAAAATATACCACAAATTCTTAAGACCCCTTTTTACAGCTTCTCAAAAGTTACTTATAAGAAAAGGCCTCTCTACACTTCATAACCTTTGTCTAAAACGTATTGTTCTGGTGGTGCGGCAATTTTTATGAACAAAGCCCGTATAGAATTCGTGTAGTACCCCTCGGTTAGAGAAAAGCGGTCAGCCATTTCATGAAATAAGTTTCCCATCAAATAGGCTTTGTCACTTGGGTTTTTATGATATTTTCCTTTGTGACCTAGTTCAGAATTGAATGGCGAACTACTCAAAATGGCTGAACAAGTTCAAATGTACTATTATGATTAATTTGCTTATGTGATGAAGGAAACTATATAATATTGTAATTTTTGGACAAAATAGAGACATAGAAATCTACTATGACACAGAATCTGCTTTAGACCCTTAAGATATGTAACTTCTTTGTCCAGGCCTTGGCTCTTTCATCTTCATTGGAACCTTACAGCGAGTGAATGCTGAAGCTAAATTATTGTTATACAAATCCAATAAGATTCCAGAATGTCCTCCTGAACAATTTGGGTCATGGCGACCAATCTCACTGAGACTACACAGGAGATAAGCCTATCTCTTTTTATTCTCAAAGTCTCAGTACAAAGGGAAAGAAAACAACCGACCGGTGGCAGGTAACTGCGCACCTGGCTACTACTGACAAATGTCAATGACTTGACAATAAACCTCAATAATTTTTGTCTCAATCCGCACTCAAACCTTCCAATCTGCAGCTGTACATGCTTGTTACTAGACCACTGAGATAATAATATATTAATTACGAGGAACGAATTTATCAAAAATTATTATTTTTTCATCTCCTTAATTGAATTCATATATTATATAGATCCATTGAAATTAAAAATTAACGCTCATTCCTAATTAAACGTTCCATATCACAGTATAAAAGGAATAGCTAAAAGGTCTGACAAGAATTACATACAATTTCTTGCCACAAAGCGTTTTAAAACCGTTCCTGGGATGTAAATTCTCCATAGCCCCAAGGCGAGGCACAAATGAGTTTGATATTAAATTGTAAGGTGCTAATTCTAACTGAAGGTAAACAGATATTGTTGTACCAGAAATGTTCTTTTGAATTTCTTAATCAGCTTGTAAATTAATTCGAGTCTTCATTTGAATAATGAAAAGGGTATCTCAATTGTCTGCTATAAATGGAATATACGTCGAGTGAAGGTTGGCCGATCACGTGATTATGTGAGGTAGGGGATTCTATAGTTTATCGTATTCAGGCCTTTTTAACATCTTACTGCTGGACTTAAGCACTCAATGAGACGAGGATTCGCCCATAGAATCTAATAGGTCGAGTCTGGGTTGAGCGATTTCATATATTTTTCAAAAATTATGGGTTTATATCTAAATGTAGCCCAGCAGAAACGCGCTCGCTTGGATAACCGAGTGATGCGAATTCAAATTCGAGTATCGCACCTCTGATATTTTCATGTGTGAATAATTTCTACCATGATTGCCACGTGTCTTATGGTGAAGGAAAACATCGTGAGGAAACCTGCATGTCTGAGAGAATCTAGCAAGTTTTCGAAAGACATGTGAAGTCCGCCAAAACGCACTGATTCCCCTCGTACTGAGGGAGGCCCGTGCCCAGCAGTGGGATGTTGAAAAGTGCTGCTGATGATGATGATTGTCAACGATGGGAGAATATATAAACACTCAAACTGTTATACACTTATTTATTTCACCTTTCTTATTTAAACACACCACATATATAATCACTAAATCACATTATCTAATTTACTAATATTTCACTTATTCACTTCACTTTAATATTACACACAATGTCACTTTAGGTTATGCACCACAACGTAACTACCACAGGAATGGCCGTTCTTATTGACAAACTTCGTATTTATAGAGAGTAATCAAAGTGGGGAATGACAGCTAGCTGTCAACGCAGTGTCCAACTTCCGTTTTGATATTGTTGCCAACACGGCCATGCTGCACGGTGACTGTCCCAGGCACCCCACGAGTCTGGATCTAAACACTGAAAATATTCGTATATATTATAATAAGAAATTACCATGATCCTTTGCCATCAGGTACCTTGTTGAACACCAATGATTGTTGCAAAGGCCGCCTGCACTTAAAGAAACTCTGTTGCACTTAAGTGTCCCAGGCACGTCTTTATACCAATCACAGGTTTTACTTCATCTTAACATAATATAATACTAGTGCAACGAGGAGGAATGTTTCTCAAGACCACGTACACCTAAAGGAACACTGTCACACTTAGCGAGCTAGGATAGTCTTTCATTCAAAACTGCTTGTACTTAAAGGAACACTGTCACACTTAAGCTTTGCCAAACAGAGTTTGAATCCAAATAAATGTTACACTAAGTACCATATATGTGATGATATATTTTTAGAGTTTAGATTAGACTCGCTGAACATTCAGACATAATAAAGGAGGACGGATATAATAACACATACCTTGCCAACACGGAGCATACAAATTAAAAGAAAATAAAGAGTCTATTCAGCGTCCCAATCGTCTATACAAATCCAAGGCTTCATATTTTCGGCGGCTATTACACCCGTATAAGGCTGCTGACTCCTCTCGCTTCCTCTTAAATCAACTACTTCGTACCGATCGTGTCCTAATACTTTTCTAACTTTGAATGGTCCCTTGTAAACTGGCAATAGCTTTCTGCTTTGACCCTCGTTAGTTTGACTTGGTATTTTGATCAAAACTAAACTACCCTCTTCATATATTCTTGCCTTTGTTCTTAATTTAACGAATCTGTTTTTATTGTATTGTGCACTGTTTTTAATATTCTCCTCAACTGTCTTACGTAATGCTGTTATATCCGTTATGTTCTCGCTGTCTAGATTTGGAGCTAAAGCATCACTGTCTGTACGTAATCTATATCCTAATAGGACTTCTGACGGAACAGCATTTATAGTTTTATGTATAGTACTATTTAAGCCTTGCTGTAATACTTTAACATACTGATCCCAATTGTCGTCTGTTGTATTTGCACCTACCGTTCTCATAGCTTCTAGGATAGTTTTATTAAATCTTTCTACTTGCCCGTTTGAGCGAGGCATGCCAGTAGCCACTGTATGTATATGTATGTTTTTACCATTACAATAATTTTTAAAATTGTTCGAGGTAAAGCATGTACCTGCATCAGAAATAATTCTTCTAGGGTTTCCAAATATTTTTGAAATATCATCTAACTCCTTAATTACATTATTTGTTTCTGTCGATGGTACCGGTGAAATAAGAACGAACTTCGTGAATGCATCAACGACAACGAGAAGATACCGATTTTTATGTTTTGTTAATACAAATGGACCTATGTGATCAATATGAATTGTATGAAATGGTTGAGCATATTTAGGCAGCGGAAATAGTTGTCCTTCTTTGGGGCCACCTTTATTTTTGTAATATATACAATTAATGCAATTTTTAATATATTTTTTTACAGTGCGACGCATTCTGGGAAACCAATATCGATTCCTTATCCTTTCTAGGGTTTTATCGAGGGCAAAATGCCCTATGTCGTCGTGATTATATTTTATAATCTGCCAAATACATTTTTTTGGTACAACCCAACGACGACCGCAACATGTTCTTTTGTAAACTTTATTTCCCAATAATTCGTATTCATTAAATATAGTTTTGTTATTGTCGGCCTCTCCTGATTCTAATATATTCTTAATCTTCGTTATTTCAGGGTCTTGTAATTGCACAGACAATAACCAATCTGCTTCAGTTATTGATAGTAATAATTCAGTTTCTGATTTTCCGCCAGTGTGAATCGGATTCCTGCTGAGGGCGTCCACATGTTGCATTCGTGTGCCCTCTTTATGTATTATTTCAAAAGAGAATTCTTGAGTTGATAATACCCAACGAGCAATACGAGGGATGATTTCCTTCTTAGTAAGGGCAAATTTCACAGAATTACAATCCGTAACAATTTTAAATGTTGTGCCTAGTAAGTATAATCTAAATTTCTGTAATGCGCATACTATAGCTAGCAATTCTAATTCAAATGAATGGTATTTCTTTTCGTCTTCAGAGGTTTGTCTACTGTAATAGTGAACTGGTTTCTCACCTTCGTCCGTCATTTGCATTAAAATACTGGCAATGCCATCTCTACTTGCATCTGTATATAATATAATTTGTTTACTTGGGTCATAAATAGTTAATATACTCTGAGAAGTAAGTTTACTTTTTAATAATTCGAAAGCCTCCTGTTGAGAGTTTCCCCATGACCATGCTACGTCTTTCTTTAATAATCTTGTTAGGGGAATGGAAATTAATGCGCAATTCTTAATAAACTTGCGGAAATAGCTAATAAGACTAATGAATTGTCGAACTTGATGGACTGTTTTAGGCACAGGAAAATTTTGCACAGCTTCTATTTTTGATTCACTTGGCATTACACAGTCAGGTCTTATCTTATAGCCAAGGAATTCAATTTCAGATTTAAAGAAATGACATTTCTTGAGATTCAATGTTAGGCCATTTTCACGAAATATTTCTAAAATTTGTTCTAGTAATGATAAATTTTCTTCTATTGTTTCACTTATTATGTAAACGTCATCCAAATAAACGATTACTTTACCAAAACGTAAATTTCCCAGAACTTTATTCATCATTTGTTGAAAACACGATGGTGCATTTACTAAGCCAAATGGGAGCCTCAAGAACTCAAAATGACCATCCTCTGTAATGAACGCGGTTTTCTCTATAGAGTCTTTGTTCATTGCGATTTGATAATATCCGCTCTTTAAGTCTAAGCTAGTAAAATATTTATAGCCTTGCAGTCTGTCTATCAAATCTTCAATACGTGGCATAGGGTACTTGTCTTTAACAGTAATTTTATTTAATAGACGATAATCAATACACAGCCTTTTCTCTCCATTCTTTTTATCCACAAGTAACGCTGGGCTTGCATAAGGTGATTTACTTTCACGGATTATGCCGTAAAATTGTAGTTCCGCTACCATTTCACGAATAATTTTTCTGTTAACGTTGGGTGACCTGAAAGGCCTACATTGTACTGGCTGAGTGCTAATCAAATCAATTACCATCTCATGATTGTTTACCTTTCCTAATTCTTTTATATTCGTTGCAACACAATCTCTATATTTTGTAAATAACTTTAGTAATTGACTGTGATGAGTATCTGTATTTAATTTAAGTTCATTTAGATGAAGACAAGATTCAGCGTAATCAAATCTCAATGCATTACCAGTTCGCGTGTACATCAAGTCTTCTCGTTCAGTAATATTCCTTCCGATCAAAATATCGCAGCCAACAATCTTGTCAATAATGAATAAATCTACATTAGATAACTGAACCGAATCAATTTTCATAGTAACGTTCACTTTAAATTTAACAGATTTAGTGCCTTCTTCAGAAAATCCTTGTAGTACCACTGGTGCAGGTAAGAGAATTTTCTCTAAAGAATGTTTTTCTATCAAAAACTCAGATATTAGAGAGCAACTACTTCCTGTGTCTATAAATGCTTCATGGGTAAAATTATTTATGTTTATGTTTTTAATGAATTTATCTCGGGAATTTGATGTTGAGATGAATTTAGTTTCCTGTTTTTCAGGTTTCACAAAATTTTTCTTAAAGCACACAGTTTCTACATGTCCTCTTTTACCGCAGAAATCACACTTGTTAGCTTCACACTGATAGCGTTTGTGATTTCCCCCACAAATATAACATTTAGTTAATTTCCGAACTGAGGTTGTTTGAGTATTATTCAGCTGATCTGATATCTTTGCCTCAGTAGACGTAGATGGCTTTCCAATATGTTGTTCCTTGTTAATATTAACTCGAGATTGATTATTATCAAACCCGCTATTTTGCTTCGAGGTCTTCTTATAAATGCGGCTGTGTAAGAAGCTGGCCAGGCTATCGCATGTATTAAAATTACTGGCCTCTATAGTGGCTCCAATATTGCTATCTGCAATATTTCCTACAATTATCGAGATAATATCCTTTTCCGAAAAGTTCAAATTCAATTTATCTATTTTACATTTTTGTTCGAAATAAAATTCATATAAAGGTTGATTTTCAAGCGGTTTCTTGTTAATTATTTCTTTTAACAATTCAAACATATTTCTATTTATTTGAAAACTAGAGGCTAATTTCAACTTCCATTGATTCCATTTCCATGATGGCCATTCGCTTACTGTACGTACTAAAGAGTCATACCATACTTTAGCCGAACCCTTCAATTTATTCAATGCCTGATAGCGGATCATTTCATCAGACCAAGCAAACGTTACAGCGTATGTTTCGATAATGCTGAGCCATGAATTAATGTCATCTTTCAAGGGGTCGAACTCCGGGATAATGTTGTTTAAAGTAATGACATTAGTAATACTCACAGTTCTGGTATCAGCTTTACGTGATACCTTTTTTGCCCGTGGTGGTGATGGCGTGGCAGCACTAGAGCTGCTAGAAGAGGATCGTGAGCGAGCCCTCTTACGGCGTGATCTGTTTCTTCCCATAATCC
Organism: Boloria selene; assembly: GCA_905231865.2. Classification (NCBI taxonomy): domain Eukaryota; kingdom Metazoa; phylum Arthropoda; class Insecta; order Lepidoptera; family Nymphalidae; genus Boloria; species Boloria selene. The sequence continues at coordinate 4,463,640 of HG993157.1, forward strand.
ACTTCCTTAGTTATCCCACTTCTGATGTCAACGATGGGAGAATATATAAACACTCAAACTGTTATACACTTATTTATTTCACCTTTCTTATTTAAACACACCACATATATAATCACTAAATCACATTATCTAATTTACTAATATTTCACTTATTCACTTCACTTTAATATTACACACAATGTCACTTTAGGTTATGCACCACAACGTAACTACCACAGGAATGGCCGTTCTTATTGACAAACTTCGTATTTATAGAGAGTAATCAAAGTGGGGAATGACAGCTAGCTGTCAACGCAGTGTCCAACTTCCGTTTTGATATTGTTGCCAACATGATGTATATTTAAATTATGTCTCTTCTTGATTTTACTTTATTGGACCGGCTGTGTATGCGATTTTTAATGCATGATTGTCTTTCTCAATTAATAGGCATCTTGATATTAATAGTCGGTAGTTTCAGAGATGAGCGCTTTCAAACAAACAAAGAAAAAATACTTTAGTTTAATTTCTAATAATACTTTATTTTTTATTTTAGGAGGCCTCAACCTCATAAGGCTCTCTTCAATGACAAGGGGAATGAGGCCATAGCCCAACATGCTCGACATAATTTTGGTTGTTAAATTTTACATGTTTTTTAAAAACTTACTAGGTTCTCTTAGACATACAGATTTTTCTTCACCGTAAGATCCGAGATTTCACTTCTTTTTACTCGGTTTACCTAAACGTGACTATCGGTCTACCACTGCCTCTAATAGCAGTCATGCTAAGCTTCGCTTTTAATTTAATTTAATTTTCCCCTTCCCAAAACTAACCCTTATCTCTTGATAGTTTGAATTTCGAAATTAAATTATGGTGTTTCATTAATTTTACCAAAGGAAACACAATAAGTAGCTAAGTTTTATCATAAAATTATTATTCGTGTAGAGTTTTGCAACCCAAACACCCGTTTCGTCAACGGGCTTGAAGTAAAGGTTGTGCAAAATTTTTGTTGTTTGTATAAAAATATTATAGTTAAAGTAATACTATAACTGTTTTATCTGAGGATCAAAATTTGGTCTAGTGAGTACTACACTAAGAATTAATGCACTAGTATATCTAATCCATATTATTCTAGGTTAGGATGCAATATTAGCATTCACAAATCCCGTCGCGTAGGATGCTCTCATTTGCATATGTTCAGATAATTGTTACTTCGCGTAATATTCTGCAGTCATAGTGAGACTAACATCCCCTTCATTTCATTTAAGATGTATAGTTAATATAACTTATGATAGTATTTCAGTACAAGCATAACATTATTTCATTCAGACATTGCTCTATGCTAGATGTAAGTAATTTATTGTTTCCAAAGACAGTCGTATATCCTAAATTAAAGGTACGCCTCCTTTAAAATAAAGTAAGGCACTAAATTCACTCGAGATGCATGCACCTGCATGCTCTAACGGTTTTCAGTTCTTCTGCAGATATGGCTGCCCGCTATTTTAACTAAATTGGTATATCATTAAAAATATTTGGCACTCCTTCATAATATGTAAAAGTCTGGACTGATTTGGATGAAACGGACAAAAAATATAGAGATAACCTGGATTAGCATATAGACTGCTATTAGGCACTCAGAACAAAGGGTAAAACGGAAATAAACTGAATGTACTTCTAATATCGGTATCATAAGGAATTGTTTGATCTTCAAATGTAACAAAAGCTTTATGTTTAAACTAGCATTTCCCGCGGCTTCGCACGCGTTCTAAAGACCGGAAACCAAATTCTTTTTGAGTCGTGCGGTATGAACTAACACTCGCTGTTGTTGCAACATTTTTCATTAATGCTCCTCTTCTATTAGCTATAGCCTTCCTCGATAAACAGACTATCCAACACAAAAAGAATTATTCAAATCGAACTAGTAGTTCCTGAGATTAGCACGTTCAACCAAACAAACGAAGAAACAAACTCTTCAGGTTTATAATATAAGTATAGATAGGAATTGTAATTTAATAATACGATGGTGAAATTCCCACAATCTCCATGGTGAGGGAACGCAGCGAAACGTTATCTCGATGACAAAATGACACTTTGACAGAATGAAGCGTCAGCAAATGTAAGCCTACTTGCTAAGTACGAGAATTTACTATAACGGAAATCGTTTTGCGTTCATACTTTCGTGATTTTTTCGATCATGTATTTTTGACTACCCTTAAAGATGACTTGAATGTAAGAGATAATTATTATGAAAGTTTAGAAATATAATATAACTACTTCCTTCAGAAATTACTTCTTAGTATCTTGGAATTATTTGTATCATAATACTTTCTTAGATTGACGCGAATATTTGACATTATAAATGAAACTCTTTTGGGATTTTGTCGTTTTCGAAACGTCGGCAACCAAAAATCGAAATAAATCCGCGACAAAATCCGAAAAGATGGTTTTATTTCTACCACTTTTGGCCGTAACGTACCTATTTTTATAAACAGTATTGATTATAGAAAATGAACTCATCTTTTTCTTTGCAGAATAGGTTCGTGCCTTCGTTTAGGCTCACACGGCTTTGAGTAATTATCTGACGTACGACATAACAAGCTTAGCCATCGATCCCTATAGCACACATGATGTCCTCCCGACCGATTACGGCCACGGCGGGCAATCTCATAGAGCCTAGCCATCTGCGCGAGAGTAATTATAGTGCACTTTATCTATTCCTTATCACTCTCACTCCGGTGGGATGACTGCTCGACACGACCAGTGAGAGTTAAGGAGCAGGACCGACGGCTTTACGTGACCTCCGAGGCACGGGTGAAACACTGCCAACTTCCCAACTACGAGCTGTTACTGAGGCTTACGAAATAGAAAGACTCAATAACTAACTGTGGCCCGACCCGGGACTCGAACGGACTCGAAAGGACCTCTCGGTGTGCGGCCGTACATGCTAGTCACACACCAACGCGACAGTTATACACATAATTCTAGTATAGCAAACAAAAGCTAGTACAAAATAAAATTGTAGCTGCTTAAATATCTACTGGAAGAATATTTATGACAGTAATTATAATTATGTAAAACAAGAACGTGAAATGCCACTGCTAAGACCCAATAACTAAACGGAAATCCATACCAATACATCGCTTTCTAAAAGCCTATTATGTTACAATAAAATAGAAATGTTAAGATAACACCGTGCCTTCGAAATAATAAGTCGTCTTACTGCCTCAATTGCCTGTCAGATGTTTGAAGCGATCAATAATCAACCATATTCTATTGAACTAAAGTTGTTATTAGTATAAATAATTTTGATCTTGGAAATCATTGCGAACGATTCAACTGAGAGAGCGATTTAAATTTCAAATACGCTGTTACCAGATCGGGGTTACCAATGAATGGGGGTACATTAAGCCTCCCCCTATCCTAAAGCTTAACGTCTAGTATTTCAGAAGTTGTTATCTAATAAAACGCAGAACCTAATTTCTAGGGGCTAATGAATTTGATTTATAGATTAGTTTTCAGGTATATTAATAAAGTAACTAATTGGAGCGTTATTTAGTTGGTTTTACTTATTTTTTATAGTTTAATTTGTAACTAACCGTTCCGGCTGCTTCGCGCGCGTTCTAAAAACTGGAAACCAAATAACTCCCTTTTTTGTAACATTTTTCATTGATACTCCGCTCCTATTGGTCGTATCGCGATGTAATATAGCCTATATAGCCTTCTTCATTAATCGGACTATCCAACACAGAAAGAATTTTTCAATTCGGACCGATCGTTCCTGAGATTAGCGCGTTCAACCAAACAAACAAACAAACAAACTCATCAGCTTTATAATATTAGTATAGATTAAAGACTAGCGTACCGTCCTCGCTTTGCTCGGGTTGTAGGTATATTTTACCAGTTATCGTGGATTTCTCTGAGATGAGATATTTTCTCGTTATGATTCGGATAAGCAGTTATCATCATACCAAATTTCATCAAAATATGTCCAGTAGTTTTCTCGAAATTCCGTCACAGACAGACAGACAAAAAAATGAAAAGTGCATGTGTACAAAGTACACATGTCAGAAGTAAAACTTCTTTCGCAAACTAATTTTTAAATCTCGTTTATATTTATACTAAATAAACCCGTCTAAGCTCGTCGAGAGAGGGAGATGGCGCGAAGGTCACACCCACGAGTTAGACAGAGTTAGAAATGTCACTGACTCGCGGTGGGCGAGATCTAACTAAGATCTAACTCTTCCCCGTCTCTGAGCGCCTGGTACAATGGACTTATTTTTTCATTTCATCGAGTTTGAAATCACAACGATTCTAAAGAAGTTTCACTTCAAAAATCTAAAAATTCTCTGTGCCGGACATAATGACTTCTACAATAAGATTCTTCGATATAATTTACGTGTACGCGGGCGTACAGCTTAGTAAATAATAAGGTCTTTCTTACTTGGAATTATTAGTAATTGCTTCGTCTATTTGTAGATATTTTATGTTTGACTCAATCTAGTTAAATTAAAGCGAGACATTCGTCACCACCCACGTACATAATAAGTATTAGGAATGTTTATTTTATTAATAAAAGAAGATGGTTTAAATATTTTTTTATTTACTATTGAAATACCTCAAAACAGTTATATACTTTTTTAATATTTTATTGCTGTGTTACACACATAAATGTCTTATAATTTTCCATTCACACCATCTCGATGTCCAGCGTTCCACAACAGTGCCATTTTTAAGACATTTTCTGCCCCGCACTACCACGTTACGACCTGGCAATCTTCAAGATGACAGCGTACTCCTGAAAGGCTAGCAACGCATTTGCAAGCCCTGCGGTGGTGATCACTTTTCATAAGGTGAGTCTCCTGCCCGATTACTCCCTTTGTCCTATAAAAAAATACAGCTATGTATCACATAATAATATGAGCAGTTGACCTTACCCTCCATCCTCTCTTACTTTAAATTCAGGGTGTAAATGAATTGAAAATTATATTGAAAATATATATTAAGTTCTTCTTGGGCTAGATCCTATAAATACCATAATTAGTAAGTATATAAATTATATTTTCAGTTATACAGTAGATTTTTAGCAAGCATACAATTAGGTTCAGGTTTTTTTTTACTATGAGTAAGACGAGTATTAGGACAAGAATAATTTTGAGCGTGAGTCTTTTAAAAAAACATGGCTTGAAGTTGAATAATTACTTATAATTAATGTAAAGAAGTTCTACCATTTTGTTAGTAATAGTCTTATGTATGTGTTAGTTTGCATGTGTGCATGTTAGTTACTATTGTATGCTGAAACGACTGGTTCCGATACATTTGTAATAAATATTATATAAAACACAATGTACTCATCGTTTCTTTTAAATTTGTTTGGAGGCCATTTTTAAATTAACCATCTTGACTTTTTTTATTTGTTGTTATAGCAAACATATGCGTTGTATGAAAGATGAAAATTTTAATTCTACCTATTACGGTTCATAAATTACATCTACGAGACAGACGGACGGACAGCAGAGGCTTAGTAATACAGCGTCGTTAGCACCCTTGGGTACAGATCCCTAAAAAACATACATGAACTTAATCGCACAGAGTACGTGATTGTAATAAAACACTAAGCTTTTCGTTTCACTACATTATATGTATAAAAATAATATATAATTTTCTTCAGACGAAAACGGATTGTTTCTTACAAATACGCTATACGTATTTCAAGCTACGCTTCAGTTTTATACGGCCATATAAAATAAATAAGTAATTTCCTTTGTTAAAAGTTTAATTTAAAATATCGCTGCTAGTGCAGTCTTATATCTCCTCATGGGATTCGTTGTTTCTAAAACATTTATACAATATAGCTTTCCCAGTAGTAATATAATATCTGATTCTAACTTCTGAGTGATTAAAAAGTTATAGTTATAAGTAAAATGAAATACGAAAATACTAGTGAAGAGAGCTGACTTTACTCACTTTTTAGCGATAGTTTTTTGTTATGTATTTTTTTTGTTTTACCGTTACTATGTTTAAATATATATGTTAGACTAGCATTTCCCGCGGCTTTGCATGCGTTCTAATAACCGGAAACCAAATTATTTCTGTCGCACGGTATGATACCTCGCAGAACTAACACCCGCCCTTCCCGTTTTCGCAACATTTTTCATTGATACACTTATTGATACTTAATCCTATTAGTCGTAACGTGATGTAACATAGTCTTCCTCGATAAACGGACTATCGAACACAAAAAGATTTTTTTTAAATCGAACCAGTAGTTCCTGAGATAAGCGCGTTCAACCAAACAAACAAACAAACTCTTCAGCTTTATAATATAGATACATAGGGTAATCCAGGACGAAGCGAGAGTATGTCGAGTACATTTTTTGTAGATCTAGTATTATCAGAAATAGTCAGAGTTAAGACTTTATATCAAGCCAACCTTTGTAAAGATAAAGCTTAAATCGAACCCCCTATATTCACCGTAGGTTCAGCATAATGTTATACACAAAATATACATTGTATCAAAGTTTTAATAATAAATGATATCCGTGTACTTCATCCCGCTATACGCCACAAACATAATTTTGCGTTTAATTCCAATTAACACTAAAACGCCGCTGTTATATTTTATTATTTCAGACTGGAATTACGTCTCACTGGGTAAAGTCTACTAATTGTTGAACGGTTAATATGAAACAACAGTGTTTAGTATATATTTTGTTATATTACTGTGTTCAGTATAAGATTTTAACTTTTTATTTCAACTTTTAGAGATTTTAAGGAGCACAAAAACAAGAGTAGGTATTTAAAATCGTTTTGTTTTGAATTCTGTATCTCAAAATTAGAAAAGAAACGCTTTAACGGTAATTTTGTTATCCGTCTGTCCGTCTGTCCGCCTGTATGTCTGTCTGTCTGTCCGCCTGTCCGTCTGCCTGCTTGTATGTCTGCCTGCTTGTATGTCTGTCTGTCCGCCTGTCCGTCTGCCTGCCTGCCTGCCTGCCTGTCTGTCTGTCTGTCTGTCTGTCTGTATGTCTGTCTGTCTGTCCGTCCGTCTGTCTGTCTGTCCGCCTGTCCGTCTGTCCGCCTGTCTGTCTGTCTGTCCGTCTGTCCGCCTGTCCGTCTGTCCGCCTGTCCGCCTGCCTGCCTGTCTGCCTGTCTGTCTGTCTGTCCGTCTGTCCGCCTGTCCGTCTGCCTGCCTGTTTGTCTGTCTGTCTGTCTGTCTGTCCGTCTGTCCGTCTGTCCGCCTGTCCATCTGTCCACCTGTCCGTCTGCCTGCCTGTCTGTCTGTCTGTCCGTCTGTCCGCCTGTCCGTCTGCCTGCCTGTTTGTCTGTCCGTCTGTCCGTCTGTCCGCCTGTCCGTCTGCCTGCCTGTCTGTCTGTCTGTATGTCTGTCCGCCTGTCCGTCTGTCCGCCTGTCCGTCTACCTGCCTATCTGTTTGTCTGTCTGTCTGTATGTCTGTCTGTTATAATTTAATTACAATCACTATAAATAACTTTACATTGTCGCCTTACTCTGGTTATAAAGCAAACTAACAATCAATTTTGAAGTCGATGTAATATTTTAAAAATTTTATGAGTAGGTTTATTCGTTTCTTATTCACCACGTAATAGCTTGTGGAATATCAGTTAAAAAACACGTTTAAATGGTTATTATTCAGATAGGTGGTAGTTTCCCGCAGTAAAAAGTATCCCATATACTAATTCGGAAAACCAGCTATCATCGTACCGAACCTCATCAAACTTGGTCCAATGTTCAGTGTCGTGATACAGAGAGATAGACAACAAAATTCAAAAATTATAGATTCGCCCTTTGCATCGGCTATATTTCAATAAGAGTTTCCAAAAATATTTAATGTAAAAATTCAACCATTAAGAGTTTCATTCAACTATAAAACCATGAAAAATCAACGTTATAGTAGTAGAAGTAAAATAAGAAAGTCCGGTCATAATAACCTTAGAAGTGCGAGTCCTAGATTGAACTCACTTCACTTAGTATACCAAACCAGCACATTACCAATATGCTACTGTTCGATTTACGTTACGTTTACGTCAATTATTAACAATCAAATGACTTAGATTAAAATTTTATAAAATTCTTTTATATTCCTATTACATAAAGCCGATAGAACATCGCATTTTCGGAATTATCAAAGAAAATCTTACAAGTGATAAAAACAAACGATCTCACTAACCATTTTCACTTATAACAACTTTTCGAAGTATCCGTTTTGCACCATTTTACCTTTTAGGCTAAGATACGACGGTGAAATAAAATATGTTAAGATTTTTATTCCAAATATGATGTTTTATGTCAATTATATCACAATAATATTGTGTAGGTATTGTATATATTTTATCATAATTCATTCTTACGGGAAAACGCAATAGCTAATTCTATGGAGTCCTCCTTAGTTTATGTAGCTAACTCTAGCCTAAACTTAATAGAACATTAGAACATTAGAATAGAATTGTATTAGAATATAAATTATTAGAATATTAACTAACCTAACCGATTTGCATGGTTACATAAAAAGTACTGATCCGATTGTAACTAAAATTTGTGTAGTGATGACTTATAAGTAGGGTCAATATTTAGAATACCTTTCTTTAATATTTAGAATCATTTATTTTCACGAGAAAACATATATACAATAACTAGTTGTGTAGAGTCAAACTTAGAAAGAGATCTAAGGAGAAAGTTTAAATAAAAATCAATTGATGGTACATTATAATTTATAAGTAATAGTATAAAGTCAAAGAGGATTTGTAGTTTTTTTCTAACTAAGAATTTTGAAAATTAGTAATATGTTAGAGATCATATCTTGCATTCCAGCTCTTAGACTATGCCATATTGCTTTCAGCATCGAACTAGTAAGAACCGATGTGAACTCCACACCAGATGTCGCGTAACAAATAGCGATGCGGTCGGAGATGATTTCGGGACTAACATAAATCTTTAAACGCTGGGAAGTTCGCATTAGATGGGACGGAATTTTCGGGTTAACGCGAACGAGTTACAATGATATGAGATTCATAACATGAATGTTATATCTTGAATAGCCTACATTTGTCTTTTTTTGCAAGTCGTAAGAGATTTATGTACGTTTTATTAAGAAGTGCGTAAGTTTGGATATTAAAGGTGAACTCGGAACTACTGTTTGGAGTCTGAGGGTACTTTTAACAATTATAAAGTTATTATATTCTAGTGATATGCATTTTAATGATTAAATGAAAAATATGGTCGTAGATTTAACGTTTGTTTTTAAACTAATAAGAGAACGTTACCTGATGGCTGATAGCTAGAAGAGTAGAATGAGAGTGAGTAGAGAAATACAGAGGAATGTGTGAAGATTAATTACTATATTACAAGTCATGGGTGTTTATATTCATAATGTGTATTTACTTATAGTTAAATATATAGTCGGTAGTGAAACAGCTATCTGGTATACGTAACACAAGCCTCGTAACTTCCCACAAAACTAGATGGCGCTGTGAGTTATAATGTCAAAATGTCCCAACATATCCTAAGTATTTTAATTCCAAAGATTGTAAAACTGTGAGAAAGTCCATAAAATAAAGAATCGTGTAATTTTAGAATAAAACAGAAGTTAACAATGACCCCCCACGAATTTCCATCACGCTCCGAATTACTTGAAAGCCTAACAGAGTCTGAGGCAGCGAGCGTTAAATTAACCCTTTATCGCTCCCGTCAGAGCGACGCAATTACAGAATGACCACCGTTCTAATAAATGCGAGTATTTAACATACAAAACGTAACGTTTCATTTGAAATTTGCTTAATTGCAGCGGTTAAAAATGCACTTTTTAGCACTCGTTCGGGAGTTTTTAATCGGACGGTTAAATTATAAGATGGCTTAAGATAATAGTTACGTATAGTTATAAAGTGTTTAATTATAAAGACAGTACTTATAACTAAATGGATGATGATGGTTTATTGTGTACTTTGTAATATATTTTGACGACACGTTTGGCTCAGTTGGTAATGACCCTACTTTCTGTGCCAGCGGTCGCGGGTTCCAGTCCCGCTGGGGGCATTCATTTGTTGAGCACGAATGTTTGTACTCAAGTCATGGGTGTTTATATTTATAATAATATGTATGTATTTAAAAATTTATATGTGTAGTATATCAACTATCTATTATCAGTAACACAAGCCTTACCACGGAACTCGATGGCGCTGTTGTAATATTGTCCCAACATATTCATATTCCTCTATACATACCTATACCTAATAAAATTATAACTGAATCTGTACATGAAATATTCTTAGGAAATTCTTATTTATATATTTCTTATTATAAACGCCGTATCGATACATTTTTGAGTTATTGTCTGTCTGAAGATTAGCCCTGATCGATTTTGTTTTAGTTTAATCAGTTAAGTCATCTGCCTTCTTTATAAAATAGATTTACTTGTGTTTGAGGATTGTATTACTACTTAGTACACTTTTTTGGAACTGATGACAATTATTATTTTTATTATCATAATATCATATTTTCGTCTATTAAAGATCAAAGGTATTTTAAATATAAAAATCCTATGCTTTTAAGAATTATTGTTTACGATATTTTCAAATTAAATTTTATACAAAGCCAAGTTTACACTGACATAACTGTCTACATAGTCTAGTAATATTTATTCATATACGAAATCTTCACTGGCAAATTATGATGTACTACCAAACCCTGAGTTTATATGCGAAAATGAAGCAGTATGTTCTAATTTAGGCTCACCTCCTCTTATGTCGTATATGTTTAGTTTCTTGTTAATCATAGTGAATATAACAATTATAATTATAAATTAAAGACCGACTTTCAGCGGAAGTTTTTGTTTTTTTTTCTATATACATTTTTTTAATGATATTAGGTAAATTTTAAGAAAATGCCAATCAGTGTTACTGTTTAGTTTTAATTTTAATACAGTTATAAGTATATTCCACGATGATATTAATTTCACAGTTTTCGATTATTATTTATAGCTCAAGAACGGCTGAACCGATTTAGCAGAAAATTGGTGGAGAGGTAGCTTGGAACCAGGAGACGGACATAAGATACTTTTTATCACGTTCGACCGCGTTCCCGTGTGACATAAACCGTCAAGTCACTATAAAACGTGGTATAAGAAAAAGGCATCTGACATAGAATAACAAAACGCAAATGACAGCTAAACGTAATTTTGTCTTTTTAATTTTAAATTTTATCAGAAATCAATAATAAGTAATAATCAGTAATTTGTGTTCTGGCGGAACAGAGTTCGCCGGCTTCAACTAGTAAAGATATCTTCGCCTTTCAATATTGTACTGGACTGTTTCTAGGCCTCCCTTCAATACGCTGACCAAGTGCGGGTTGTTAACTTCACTTTCAATATTATTTCATTTTATTAAGTGAAGTGACAAATAAAATACAGCAAAATGTGACTACTGAAAAAGTTTATCCTGTATACGAAATATTTTACATACGTTTCAAATTTCAATGTATCAGAGTACCAATTAACGTTAATCCACGTGCATTTGATTTCACATAAATTAGCCATACCTATATACGGAGTAAATATAACACGACATATCTAAAAGCTTAGTTGATATGACGATTTAACGTAACTAAGTTATTTACTGACCCGCGGCAAACGACCACTTGGTAAATATTTAAAACTGCCGTTACGCTTTCAAAGGTAATTCAACACGCAATTAATCGAAAAAAAAAACAGAAAAGTTGTTAAAATATATTATGTAGATTTTAATGATTTACTTTTGTATGAATGATTGACCCAGAAAATAAAAATCGGAGTATTTTTCATATATACTAACTTATTTTAAGACAATTAATTCATTGAACAAGATGATGTAACTCAAGGCAATTTAAAATTGCACTGCTATGTGATGACACCAATTTTCCATGCCACAAAAGGGATAGAACAAGGTCTTTTGTTGATGCAACAATTGTGGGAGCTCGCATGTAATTCATAATACAAGTACGTCAGTCATGATTGAAACAACTTCCTCTATGGGACAAAAGCTTGGGTTTTGAGGAATTTTTATGGTGTTCTCCACTTTTTATGGCTTTCAATTAAATAGATGTCAAAACTTATTTTAGCCATTTCCGTTTTTTCCTACTCTCTATTGTCATTTCATTCCTGATGATGTGCAGAAAGTTAAATGGTTTTACATAATAATATTATTCTTTGATACTCCAATTTATGTAACAGTTAAAAATTGTAAACCATTTTTGTGTATATTATGAGTTGGAAAATTAATAAGTGCTAAGAAGTAGAATTGGCGAAAATAAAATTTATCAAAATCCATAATATATTTTGACAGTCAGAGACAGACATACTATATGAGACAGATATACTAAAATTGTACTTTTTAACAATTTTGTTAATAGCTGTTTACTAGCTAGCGAATTCACTATCACTTGTAGGTAAATAGGATAATAGGTACATATGCCTATTTATCGACAATATCTATCTAAAAAAGAAATAGTAATACTTTCCTTATACTTTCTTAAGTTTACGTGAATATTTGACATTATAAATGAAATTATCTTTTCGTATTTTGTCGCGGATTTATGATGATTATTGGTTCCCGACGACGACGTCTCGAATGCTTTATAGCAATCATGGTGACGGGTGTCTCTCCCGAAAAATCATAATAAATCCGCGACAAAATCCGAAAAGATAGTTTCATTAAGAAATAGTTAACTGTTTTTATGATCTAGTGGGTACACACGCCTGAACTGAAGCTGCTGACTTTACAAAATTAGATTTTATTTTAATAAAACAGCATATTTTTGGCTATTGTGATGTGATTTTAACGATTCGTTTTACTATTTTATACTCAAGGGAATTTAAAGAAACATCTACACAGAAAAAAATAATAATTGGAATATGAGTAAATCAGGAAAATAAACCTAGTTTAAAATTCTTGTAAATGGCTTGTTACTCAATCATGACGTAACCGCTTTTTGATTTACACGTTATTGGCTTCAAAAGTAGGTTATATTTTGGACTACTAAATTATTTTTCTCGACTTGGGATTTAATAAACTTTGACCTTTTAAAATAATGAAACAACTTGAAATATACGAAGATTTTTACAAAATTCGGAAGTGTATTAAAAATATGATTAGAAATTATAATGGGTTTTACCCGCGGCTTCACTCATGTGGTAAGTGTTAGCTTATATCCGTTCCCAGAATGCAATCTTACAAATTTTATCGAAATCTGTTTAGTAGTTTAAGTTAGAAAAGGTCTGTCTGTTACCTTTTCTAACTTATTAAATATTTTTTAGTTTATATTGTACAATATAATATAAGGATTAATATTTCGTAGAAAATCGTATTATGCGAGAAGTTCAATAAATATTATTTGATTGCAAACCTCAAATAAACGAAATGAAATTAACATAATAAATCATAATTGCCTTTATTTATACTGCAATTATTATTTTTTATCGCCTCGTCAATTCATAGTATAAAACAAAGGGTATGCTTATCTTTAAAACTACGGAACGGATTTTGATGCTGTTTTTTTAATAGATAGAGTGATTCAAGAGGAAGGTTATATGTATAACTAGTGGAACCCGTAGCTTCACTCGCTCTAAATCTAGGATGAACCCGAACGAAGCGAGGGTGAGTCGCTAGTATATAATAAAGTAATTATTTAAAACTAGCTTCTACTTTGTGGTCGAAATTCATCTTTAACCAGTAGGAAAACTTTATAAATTTAGCCTTAACGTGCACTAAAGTCCAAAAAGTTGCTAAATAAATAAAATCTGTTATCAGTCAAGTGCGAGACGGAGTCATACAGGAGGAGTTCCGTAATATAAGACTATTTACTCATTGTTTTTTATTTCTTATATTTAGGTGGCGACCATTTTTAACTCTCTACCTACTTATTACGGTTTATGAGATACAGTCTGCATATAGACCGTTGGAACTATTTGAATACGAAAAGAAGAAGATCGGATGACAAACGGAGGAGTAAAACTACTGAATTATTTTTTTTATTTGCTATTACTAATTATAATATCTAATTAATTTAAAAGTACTTTTTCCAACCTTAGAGGCGGAATCTTCGTAGAAATCGATTCGCAGTTTGCAGATATCGTGTAACTTTACAAAATATTCGTATAAAATCGACTAGCACATTAGTAAGTAATATCGATTCCGTAGTTCCTAACTGCCAGAAGGGACAGACCAAGAAATACTCGTACATTTTACAACTTAAATTTAATATAGCTATAAAATTATAATTTACGATTTTGTGGTAATAAAATTATTTGTGTAGCAGATAGGGCCTTGCTGAGTAACTTGAATGAATGGACTGACTTTTACGTATACTACAAACTAGTAGATCCCACGGCTTTGCCTGTGCTAAATCTAGGGAAGAGCCCGAGAGAAGCGAGGGCGAGTCGCTAGAATTATTATATTAGCGACTCACCCTTGTTCTGCTCCGGATCGTTCCTAGATACGTTTTTTTTATTTTCCTTTAATTTTTAGAAATAGATGCCCACTTTGTCCTACATTATCATATTTTTATGTTTTTAGATAGCTTTTTACGTAGTTAGTTATCCTTATGACTATACGTTTTTTGTCACTTTTGACTGAAACCTAAATAATTAATAAACAATTACTAAACATGAAATATTACTAAATATATACAAGGTTAAGTCTTAATAGAATTATTTATATCATATCGTAATAACAAAGTTAAAACTAAGTACATACATAGAGATGTAAAAATTTATTTCGTCTTATTTTTTTGCCAAATTTTATGCGTTAATACACAGACTGTCCTAGCCAGGATATAAAAGCTTAAAATTTTATTACAGCAACACGCTCGGGACGTCATAGTAATAAAAATACTGCGGAGTTTCGTCCAGGTAAAATTGGCGGTAAATTTTTAATGAGTATACTTAAATTGTTACTCAAATAGCCCACGCCCTAAACGAAATTATATTTATCTACCTTGAATAGTTTTATGTAATTTAAGTAAATTAGCTTTATATTTTAAATATTTTATAATAATATGCTTTAGGTTGTTAAAGTTAAAATATAATAGAAATATTTCTATTATTTATTAAGATGTAATACTGAATGTTGGTAATGGCTAGCCTGAAATATATCAGGGGTTCGATCCTGCGCATGATTATTTTTTTATTGATTACACAGATGCCTAAAGAAAATTGAGCAGTGTAAAATCACGATCAAAAATATAATGGTGACTCTTGTACTATCAATAGTTCCACTCTGCTACCGACGGAGAGATTGTGGTCATTCTCTTTATACTCTATATATGTATATATGTAACGTATATAGTAAATGTAGCACTCAATAATGCAATAGTATTTAATAATTTTGGATTATCCCATTTTAGTACTCGATAAAATAAAATTATTTTCATGCTTCAAATCCTTACTAATATTATAAATGCGAAAGTTTGTATGTATGGATGTATGGATGTTTGTTACTCTTTCACGTAAAAACTACTGAATGGATTTTAATGAAACTTTACAATAATATAGCTTATACATCAGAATAACACATAGGCTACAATTTATAAAGATATTGTGTGAATTGTCCAAAATATGACGATAAGTGTCAAGTAAGTAGTAAAAAATCTACCATCTGCGAGCTATTCTGGCGTGCGCTGCCAAAACCGCTAGAGTTACACATATGTAATGTATGATGGAAATGTTTATCTTAAACAAGCGACTCACCCTCACTTCGCTCGGGTTCGTCCCTAGATTTAGCGCGAGCGAAGCCGCGGGTTCCACTAGTTGGTTTATAATTTAAAATTGCATTTCAGCTTGGATTTATACAAATAAATTTGATTTTTCATATTAATTTTGATACTTTTATTTGTAGTGGTAGATTGTCAAAATCGTTCAAAAATGTAACCCGTGACAATAAAGCACAACGATAATAATGAACGTTTTTGTTGTACATATTTATTTGTAGCTTTAAATGATTTTGGTGTGACGTTTTTGATTTGTTGTTACATTATGAGCAGAGATGTGAATATAAGTCTTAATATCTAACGCGTGATTTGGCCCAAACTTACATTGAAAAGTCCTAGAAAGTGAAAGAGAATTCCTAGCTTTCGAAACGCAAATAAAATCCATATGTAACGAATCATATTTCATACGACGATACATACGAGTACTGCGAGTTGTAATGTTGTAAATAATTCGTACATAATATTATTAAATAATAAGTAATAATAAATTATCGCAACCGGGAATCGAACTCACTATATTTGAATTTCCAACCGAACTCCCATTGAGTTACTGTCACAACAGAAAATTACAAACCAGTTCCTCCAATTAAAATTTCTTCCCGCCATAGATTATCTTTAAACTAACTGGTAAAGTTATTATTTCAAGTAATTGGCTATATCTACTGCAGACGAAGTCGGGGGCCACGGTAAGCTATTCATAATTAAATGTGTCAAAACCGGCTGCCGCTTTAGTAATTAAGCCGTCGACTAAGAGGATAAGACAAGTAACATTATTGTTTCTAAGCTTAACTTCAAGTTAGCGCTAACTACATTTAACTTTTAAAACCTATTAGAAATAATCGAAATAAAAATTGGTAAAGTTCTAGTCAGACTCAGACTTTTTCAGATAAAGTTCTATTTTTAGTTTTTGAAATTCATTTAGTTTTTGTAACTTACTAATAACATCTATACTAATATTATAAAGAAGTAAAGTTTGTATGTTTGTTAAATTGTAAGGGGATCTCGGGATCTACTGAACCGATTTTAATAATTCTTTCACCAATAGAAAGCCACATTATTGGCATAGTGTCATAGGTTATATAAAAAACCGAAAAAAAGGCTTTTAAGTGGTAGTCCGTTTTGCAAAGTGAATCGGAGAAAAAACGGTCGAATGAACGCGTTTCTTACGAACGCTGCCTTAGCTATGAAAGATAAATTTTTGAGTTCTAGAGAAAAGATGTGGAGCTTGAAAATGCCTATAAAAAAGTCAACGACAGCATATGTCTAACTTTTATATTTAAGTTACAAAAAGTAAGTTTTGTTAATATTAGTATAGATAATTTAATTTTTAATATTAATAAAATTATTTAAATTATTTAAACACTGTGTACTAGAAAAGGATTATTAACATTATGCCCAACGAAGTGGGCACGGGTCAGCTAGTTTATTTATATTTTAGCAGATTTAAAACAAGCACGTAACCACTAACCCCAAATTTACATCACATTATATATTAAAAAGAAGTGTCTGTTTTTTATCTCAAATTAACAGCTTTTCACTAAATGCATATGAAAGTACATATATATACGGTACTTACATTAAAAAATCAATTTTCAAAATTTTTGTCTGTTTGTCTGGTTGCTCCGGCTGATTTCTGAAACAGCTGGACTGATTTTGACGGGACTTTCACACGATAGCTTATGTTTAACCGAAAACTGTTTAATTTATTTAAACTTACGCCCAGCGAAAGGGTAGGTATAGGGTTTACTATAGTTTATAGTAAAAAGTATTTAGTAAACACTGCAGTACATTTAAAAGCTTTCTCAAGTCCTAAAAAAATAATAATGATACTTATTTCTGTTTTAACTCACAATGAAAATCGATTTTTGAAGTACAACTAACTATTCATTAATAAATAGGACTTGTTACAGTAAGTTGAAGTCGTATTGAATATCCAAGCTGGGTTTTAGTTGAATTAAATTATTTACGCATTCAAAATAGTCATTTATTATGGCATAAATTCTATAGTTACCGCTTTATTTGATATTCTAATAGAATTTTAGGAATTTATGGTGAACTGGAACTTAATATTACACCCTTCTGTCTTTGTATTTCAATATTAGATTATAATATTATAAATAATAATAAATAAATAAATATGTTCGGACATTTTTTACAACAGCGCCATCTAGTTCCGTGGTAAGCTACGAGGCTTGTGTTACGGATACCAGATAGTTGATATACTACTACACATATAATTTTTTAAATACATACATAGTATAAATATGACTGGAGAATATGTATGGCAATAATTCTTGTAAAAGATGTTTAGAGAGGGAGAGAGAGAGAGTGAGAATGAGGGAGAGGTAAAGAGAAAAAAAAAGAGAGAGATAGATCACACACTACTTTTTTAAGTGTTACTAATATTTTTATTTCCTTTAGCTTGACCTGAAACTTGAACCCAAGCTTTGAAGATATGCAGCTATACAGACTAGCCACGTAACCAACGAGACAATTTATCTCAGTATTTCTATAGTCGTATTAAATATCTGTTAAGTTACCTTTCAATATTATTTTCAATTGTAACTCACTCGCCGTTCGAATTCTAATCGTCGTATCGATTTCAAGCTTTGTAAATACATGAAATTTGGATGACAACAGTTGAATTGTTGAACTTTTCGATGGCTTCTATTAAAACGGTCCAGTCTGCACTGATTTGATTAGTTTTGACAAATTCCGTACATTTAATTTCACCAAAGCCTTGTTTTTATTATATTTTTTACCTTAAATATTACCTTCAAATGTAGAAAATTATTTTAGCCAGTGATTTGATAAGGTAGAGTGAAATTTTTTTGTAAAAATTAAAATTTTATAAGTATTACCAAAGGTATTACTATTAAAATATACGAGTATGTCACTCTTATCACAGAAGCGATAAAATCACTCAATACACGAACTTAATTCCCATTTCCTACCTATCTCCTAAAATAATTTGGAAAAGATCCAATTGACATACCAAAATTTAAATAGCAACGCACAACAACACAAAAAATTTTAAGCTTATCCGACAGTTCTCTCATCAATCTTATTCTAACATTATCACCTTATAATCCACTACAATTAGTTCAACAGATAAATCTGGTGACAGCAAATAAAAATGCCTTGCTAATGCCCTACAGGAACTATTAATAGAAATAAACAAATATAATATACATTTTGTTTACATTACTCGTTTTGATTCATTCCCAAAAATTTTAACTCAAGATTAAGAGCAATGGACGTTAAATCTACAAGTAGATGAAAATATCTATAAGAAATGCTAATTTTCTTACAGTAAAAATAGTGGATAGGCACGCGATTTTTATAGCTCAGCAGTAGGAAATTGAACCCTATTATAATATAAATAAAGTTTATTTTTTTTTTGAAAAAATATTGCTTTCCATAGAGCGACATCTAGTTGTTAGTGATAAATGATTGCTATGTTAAGGACGCGTGAAAGTGATTCCCCGCGGGATATTTCTATTTTATGTTGTATCTTTATAATTTATCTTGACGAATCATTATTATTTGAAATGTCAACGACACTTGATTTTGATTTGATTTGTAACTTTTTCAGCTTTCGTGTATTAGATACTTTGTAAGCTTTCGTTGTGTTGTGTAAAGTTTATTTTGTATTTAACAGAAGTTTTTGATAAGACAAGTTCTTATCGGAACTATTATGTAGGCTTAAAACTAACATACACTTCCTTTCCTAATAACGCCTTCATTGATTGCACTAATGTCAAGTTTATCCGTTTTTAACATCCCACTGCTGGGCATGAGCCGTTTTGGGCTTTTGACAGGCCGTTTTTTGCCAGTTTTTATTACACACGACTCACCCTCGTTTCGCATGAACTGATCCCTAGATTTAGGGCGAGCGAAGCCGCGGATTCCGCTAGTGTATTACATATAAACCTCGCTCTTGAAGTACTCTATCTATTAAAAAATATGCATCAAAATTCGTTGCGTAGATTTAAAGATCTAAGCATACATAGGGACAGACAGACAGCGCGAAGCGACTTTGTTTATACTATGGAGTTCAAAAACAGTTTGGACACTACGTTTTATACGTATTATTATTTATCTTATAATACATACACAGTCGTGGGATAAATCTTAGTTAAAATGGAATTTGTATTTTTTATAATTTCTCCATATTTCTATACAACATTCTTCATTAAAGAAAATCCTTACAAGAAACCAGACTATTGTTAGAGCAACAAAACATCTAAACCTTTTGTGTGGAATAAACTACATAGAAAGTGGCTTAAAACATGTATATTTGAGTATTTAACGGTAAAGAAACTACAAAGCCCTGTTGAAAATTGAAATTTGAACCTCTGAAGTAAGACTGTCATGAAGTTAAGATTATGAGGTGTTCTAAATTATAACTTGTCTAACTAGAATCTGCTTGGTGAAGCTTTTTAAAGTAGACGAGCTTTATTTTGTAGGATGAAATATTTTTAATGTAAATAGTAGTTTGATTAAAAATTTTTTTTTTTTTTTTATGGTAAAAAGGGGGCAAACGGGCAGGAGGCTCACCTGATGGAAAGTGATCACCTCCGCCCATGGACATCTGCAAGCCTGGAGGGAAATGGGAGGGAGGGGGGAACGAAGGCGGAGGATGAAGGGAAGAGGGAGGGGGGAAGGAGAGTGGGCCTCCCGGACTCTCACTCACCGCCACTTCACGCCGGTCTTCTGTGAGAGAGTGGTACTAATGAACTATACGGGGCGTGCCGGCCCATTCGGTTGCTACCCGAAGGTAACAAGCATGGCACTACCACTAATAAAATACGCTTGAAGTAGATGGAAATGTGCTAAACGCGAGCGGTTTAGCTATTTTACGTTATATAATATTAAAATATTTAAATGACATATAAATATAAATATTATAAATAAATATATTTATTACTGTTTCGCAATTGTTAACTGTTGTTTTTAATTAATTTTATGCTAGGACGTTATTACATTCAGCGACATTTAGTTCCCTGGTAAGCTACAGTTTTTATTACACACGACTCACCCTCGTTTCGCATGAACTGATCCCTAGATTTAGGGCGAGCGAAGCCGCGGATTCCGCTAGTGTATTACATATAAACCTCGCTCTTGAAGTACTCTATCTATTAAAAAATATGCATCAAAATTCGTTGCGTAGATTTAAAGATCTAAGCATACATAGGGACAGACAGACAGCGCGAAGCGACTTTGTTTATACTATGGAGTTCAAAAACAGTTTGGACACTACGTTTTATACGTATTATTATTTATCTTATAATACATACACAGTCGTGGGATAAATCTTAGTTAAAATGGAATTTGTATTTTTTATAATTTCTCCATATTTCTATACAACATTCTTCATTAAAGAAAATCCTTACAAGAAACCAGACTATTGTTAGAGCAACAAAACATCTAAACCTTTTGTGTGGAATAAACTACATAGAAAGTGGCTTAAAACATGTATATTTGAGTATTTAACGGTAAAGAAACTACAAAGCCCTGTTGAAAATTGAAATTTGAACCTCTGAAGTAAGACTGTCATGAAGTTAAGATTATGAGGTGTTCTAAATTATAACTTGTCTAACTAGAATCTGCTTGGTGAAGCTTTTTAAAGTAGACGAGCTTTATTTTGTAGGATGAAATATTTTTAATGTAAATAGTAGTTTGATTAAAAATTTTTTTTTTTTTTTTATGGTAAAAAGGGGGCAAACGGGCAGGAGGCTCACCTGATGGAAAGTGATCACCTCCGCCCATGGACATCTGCAAGCCTGGAGGGAAATGGGAGGGAGGGTGGAACGAAGGCGGAGGATGAAGGGAAGAGGGAGGGGGGAAGGAGAGTGGGCCTCCCGGACTCTCACTCACCGCCACTTCACGCCGGTCTTCTGTGAGAGAGTGGTACTAATGAACTATACGGGGCGTGCCGGCCCATTCGGTTGCTACCCGAAGGTAACAAGCATGGCACTACCACTAATAAAATACGCTTGAAGTAGATGGAAATGTGCTAAACGCGAGCGGTTTAGCTATTTTACGTTATATAATATTAAAATATTTAAATGACATATAAATATAAATATTATAAATAAATATATTTATTACTGTTTCGCAATTGTTAACTGTTGTTTTTAATTAATTTTATGCTAGGACGTTATTACATTCAGCGACATTTAGTTCCCTGGTAAGCTACGAGCCTTGTGTTACGGATACCAATTAGCTGATACATACACATATATAACTAAAAATATATACATATTATGAATATAAGCACCCTTGAAGTACAAACATTCGTGCGCAACAAATGAATGCCCCCAGCGGGACTCGAACTCGCAACAAACTCTATCAAATGTGACGTCATAATATTTTTACTTTTTAAAAATACAAAAAGCACCTACTGACGCACCCTAACGAAGCCAGTCTACAGTTTAGGGAGTTTTAGACAAGGAAATGATAGCTAAATTTAATAACCGCTTCGTGACAGACAGAATGACTAAGTTATCTAAGAAATCCAATAATCCACGCAAACACTTCGTACTTAGCTGGCTTTCTTACCTTTTTAATATGCTAATGGTGACTCTTTGAAGGGAGACACGTTACATTTAGTGTCCTTTATTACTAGGAGGTTAGGTCTAAATTGGAATGAAATAATACTTGTATATTCGTCGTGTGCGTACGTACTTATACGGTCAGCAAATTAAAAGTACATTTATAACGAGAATATTTTTGAGCATTTTTATCTTATTATTCTATTTTCTATACATCAAAGTCTTTTTTTTTTCAAATATAAATAAGATAACTTTCAGGTATACCCTATTTTAAATAACTGTAAGTTATGCGTAGTTCAACATAAAAAATATAGTTGATTTTCGACACTCAGGAGTTGATTTTTTTTCAAATTTAAGTAATAAAATTTGGCAAATTGGTTAATAAAAATAGATTCAAATTAAGAAACTTTTTCATTTTGTAGTCGATTGAAAAGTAAAAATTACCTGACTAATAGTTTTCATTTACTTATTATGATATAGATTTTTTCAGATTCAGTGTCAGACGTCAATTATTATTGTTTAAAATATTGTATCGGTTTTTCTTACAATTTATTTTAAGTATAACGAAGAGAGATAAGAATAATTTAATTTTATTTACATACATACATAAAAACAGAAAACGAATTTTTATTGGCTAAAAAATATTATAATATATAACTTACGAGTATATATTATAATCTTTTTTAGCCAATAAAAATTCGTTTTCTGTTTTTATGCTATCTGTACATACGTGAGCTAATTTAGCTGAGAGCAGAATTTATAGGGATGCTGTTATCACTACGCTTTTATGTTATTCGGAGGAAAGAAACGGGTGTGTGGTATCAATTTGAATACTGCACGATCCTGTTCGGTTTGCAAAAAATGTCATTTTCAAGCTTTCTTTACATTTTTTTATCTTTATTTAAGTGATAGGTATGTGGAAATATTTAATTTGAAAAAAAGGGAGACTAAGATTAAAGAAATAATATTAGTCCCGCTGAGTTTCTTTCGCCGACCTCTTCTTCCCGAACTGGTGGAAGACTCATGACGTTCAGTAAGAAATTGTACCAAATTTTACGCTGAATAAAATATTTTGATTTGATTGATTTGATATTTCAATATAAGTTGCGTTTTTTATAATTGTAATCATATTAATTAAACAATACATTTTTTATATGCGGAGATATTTTATAATATTTGCTTAAAACCGTAGAATTGAATCTTGCAAAAAAGTATGTTTAGCAATTTAAAGATGTTTTTATAATTTTTAATTTTAATATAATGTATCTTAAATATATTGGATCTTGTAAGCCTCAGAGTTTTAAATTACAGTACCAAGTTTTTAAGTAAAAATATAAAAAATAAACATCCGCCATTAGTTTCTCCTCTTTTTTTGAAGGCGTTTATAATTATCATAGAAACATAATTCATTTTTATAATATTTTAGTAGTATTTAAAATATGTTTCAAAAAACTTAACAACAAACGCTTTTGTTTTATATAAAGAGCTTTCAATTTGTAAAATGTCATGTAACCTTTTAAACCGTATTTAATGTCCAAAAGTCTTAGCCGACCGTGAATGCCAGGCCAGGTATATAAATTTAAGCTTTACAAAATCCACAAATCCTTTACAAATGCTTGCGGCAAAAATTAAAGTAACTTCGTGACTAAAATTAGCCAAAAATAATGCAACAACAAAGTAAAAAATAAATTTATTCATCTTTGTTGAATATCTAGATATCAGTCCTAGATTAGAATAAAATGCCATAGTCCATGGGCTGGCTAAGTACCGGTTAGAGGACTTCATACTATGTTAACTAGTCAGATTTTCTTAGACATACGTTATTGAAATACGCGTGTAGAGCCGCGAGTAAACCCTAGTACTTAATATGATCCAAAAACATTACATGTCCGTACAAAAATATAGTAGTGAAAGTTTATAAATCATTATTTATTTTTGATATGCTGGGACATTATTACAATAGCGCCATCTAGTTCCATGGTAAGCTACGAGGCTTATGTTACGGATAACAGATGGTTGATATACTACACATATATAAGTTTTAAATACATACATAGGTATTATAAATGGCATGACTGGAGTATAAACATTTGGAGTGTTCGCAAAGGCTATTTTATATTGATAACGCGTTATAACAATATGCTATTTTTAAACACCTACATATATTTTTAATATTTAAAAGAATTATTAAATAAATTCGTTGAAATGTGGCACCATACCTACCATTAGAAACAAAATAACCTATTTTTTACGTTATATATTTTATTTCAATATAGTTTTTAATGCAATAGTTTTAGAGCATAATTTGGCGTACACGACTCGTGACAAAAACATTATACGGCTAGCACGAAGTGTCGAGCGCGTCATTTGTGGTCGTATTATATAAAAATAACGTAATAAAAATTAACGATTGCTAGAATTAATAAATAATAAACTATTTGATTATTTGTTAATAATAGGTAATTTTTTCAGTTGACTCGAACCCGCGACCGTTGGCGCAGAAAGCAGGGTCACTATCAACGGAGCCAAACGTGTCGTCAAATTATAAAACATTTCATGTATGTAAGAATTTCTTTTAAATAATAATCAAAACTTTATTCATATATACTTTGATAATTTCGCCACTCTCTCATATGTCAGGATGGCCGAGCGGTCTAAGGCGCCAGACTCAAGGTTACCTTGCCTACATAGTAGGCGCGAGTTGTTCTGGTCCTCTCTGAGGGCGTGGGTTCAAATCCCACTTCTGACAAATATTTTTGTTTTTTTATTTTTTTATTTGTTTTGTTTGTTAGTAAATTATGCTTAAAATGTAAATATTATTTTTTATTATTAAAATATTAATGATTAATATGTATTGTTATCGTTAAGTAATTTTTTTATTTTAATTCAATCCTAACGAAAATTATACAGATACGATATATATATGTTTTTGTTTATTTCACTTTATTTTAATTAATATATTCATAAATAGCACATACAAATATTATTATAAACATATATAGGAAATAAAGCCTATCTTAATAATAAAAAATATGATCTATGGCACCGTTGTAATATCACTTTTATGTGAAAAACAACTACTTAAAAAACTTTTTTTTTAAAATAAATCTGTCTGTTTGTTCCAACTAGTCTTTAAAACGGCTCGACTCATTTTGATAGGCTTTTAACAGCAGGTAGCAAAATATGTAAGGAGTAACTTAGGCTGCTTGTATATTTGTTTGTACAAGTAAAAATATATTATTACCTTTGTTATAAAATTCGAACACTCATGAACCGGTAGACACAAATTACAGCATACATCAAAAATTACTGTTTGTCATAAAATTCACAATCAATCCAAAAAATCCAAAAAAAACGATAGGTAATCTATTGGTAAGACTATAATCTTGATCGTAATTAAATTAAGTATCGATATTTTTGTATATAAATCAAAATATCTATATGTGTATGTATAAGCATCAGCTCCTTACATTATCAATGTAGAATCCATCAGGTTCATTTTTCATAACTTAATTATATTTTTTAATATGAAATGAAAGGTATTAAATAAATAAATAAGTAAATAAATATGTTGGTACATTATTAGAACAGGTCCATCTAGCTCCGTGGTAAGCTACAAGGCTTGTGTTACGGATCCCAGATAGTTGATATACTGCACATATATAAACTTTAAATACATACATATTATAAATATAAACACCCATGACTGAAATACAAACATTCGTGCTCAAGAAATGAATGCCCTCAGCGGGACTCGAACCCGCGACCGCTGGCGCAGAAGGTTGGGCCACTACCAACTGAGCCAAACGTGTCGTCAAATTAAAACAATACCACACTGTAATAATATTAAAAAAGCCGTCTAAACTGAACCGTGACCGTAAGCATAAATAATTTTAAAAGGCAAATTAGTGAAATGAAACATTGCTAAAGTACAAAAGGCCGAAGAGAATAAATTATAAAACTTTCCCGCGAATTCGTAAACATCAAAAAGTTTTGGAGTCAACGAAAATTGCCGGTTATGATGGTACAAGAATGCAAATTATTTTAAGTAATTAATGTTTGTAGATTCTGTTTCATTTTCAAGAATATCCTTCGCAATGGTTAGATGGTGTCCATTATAAATGTGCGTGTATGTATGTCCGCTTGTTACCTATTAACTGTTAAACTAGTTTTGATGAAATTTATTATTGTAATAATTGTTATTATTATATATGTATATACTACTAAATGGTACTTAGGTAGGTACTTTAGGGTAGCTTTCATGCTGAAAAGAGCTACTTAACTTTGTACAGAAAAAATACTTTTAGTTGTCAAATGCAAAAAAAAAATTAAAAAGGTGAAGCTAAGGGCAGACAGAAAAGTCTTAAATCACATCTAACAGCTGTCGCTGCTTCGTTAAATCAAAACAAAGTAACACCTGTGGTATTAATAAGAATCTTTTTTTAACGTTGGGAAATGAATTGGCGCATACCACCAGGAGATTACGTCGGACTCACCAGCTTATAATAAGCCAGTACTACCCACTAAAACCCAACGGACTCACCCGTCCTAATGGGGCGTCGCAGGATCGCTTGCGCATACATCTCTGACTCCCCGAACGGCCCGACTGGTCTGCCGAAGCATACAAAACAGCCAAAAGGATTGCTCCACAGTCCACTCTGCTATTCAGAAAAGTACCAGGAGCAACCCGCCTGACACACCGCCCATCGAAGTGGGCCTTCCCTGAACCGCCCACCGAAGTGGGCCCCTCCTGTGCGTTTCTTGGCTTCGCGTCCGGCCGGCTGCCAGACGCTACTAAGCGTCACGATACCAACCCGACCCCGGACCCATATTAAGTTATAAATTGGTTCCGACCCGGGACTCGAACCCAGGACCTTTCGTGGGTGATCGTACATTGCTCACCACTACACGAACTAGGCGGTCCTATTTATAAGAACCTAAACAAATTTAAAGTTATACAAATACAAATTTTATTACATATTTATTATTATTAATGTTGGCACTAAAATCTTTTAACGATTCAACTAAACCATTTTAAATCAATTGTAATCAGGTCAACTTTATGAGTTATGTCACATTAAAACAATCACTATAAAATCCAAATTGAGTTGGAGATAATAAAGTAAATTATTCAATATGTCATATTTGGTAGTGCTGCGCAAGCGCATGGCGCCATGGGAACTATCTTCATAGTCATAGTAAAGAAGAATATGGATATGTCATTGTCTATCTTTGTTCTATTTTTTTTAACTACCTATTTCAATACTAGTGAATTCTATATGCTAATAAATTCTTACCCGACATTAACCCAAAAGTAGGGTTTCAACCCGTATGCCATAACAAAGGAGAAATTTATTATGTATACGTATGAATTTATGTTCCCTTGTATTTACTAAACGGCTTTACTGATTCTTATGATTCATACGCCGCGCCGCTAGATTTATCTTCATAACGCAAGTGTTAGATGTATATTATTAAAAATCACGTTTGTACGGTGATTGGTTTTAATTTTTTTTTCAGAGGAACTCTGATTCTTTATTTTAATAAAAGTAGCCTAAATTACTCCTTATAACATAAGTTCTCATTGACAGTCACGTCAAAATCTATCCAGCTATTTTAAAGATTAGCGGCATAGTATAAAGAATGACAAAGTACGGCAACTTCGGCCCAATCCGCGATATAATTACCTGTCATAGTTACCATAGTTGCCTGTCACAGGGTTGTCACTGTAGCTAAATTTTAATTCAGTGCTCTGAAATTGACATTGGGCCGGGAAGTGTGTTATTAAAAGTATTTATTATTTATATATATTTAAGAATGTAAAACATTTTGTTTCTACATGTTTATGATTATTTTTATTAGGCATGTAGTTACTTGCTTAACTGATATATCAGTAGAAAATAGTATTAAAAATATTTGGTTGTTAGAAAATAAATCCATTAATTTCTTGCGTTTACAAAAACATAAATATGCTATTAGTAACAATTAAAAAAATTAAAAGTATAATATATTAATAAAATCATATCACATCCTATTCAAATAATAAACTAATACAACAAAAATAAAAGTACCTACATAAGTATTTCATCATCAAGTATAAATTATATGCTAGAATAAGTGATTTGTTTACCTTTCCTGTACCATTACGTACTGAATCTGAACAAAGACAACTCTGGAATCGATAAAGAATTTAGACACCCAAACACACAGCAATAAGATTTTCTACGAATATCACACATTTTTCATATAGTGAAAAACAGTGACCAGCGAAACTTGTGCGGCGTCAGCCTTGACTGGCGCACTGATAAATGGTTCGAGATATTGTTTGAGTGTACGTGCGGCAACGTAAAGATACTATGACGCACACATACAAGCCGCGCGCGGTGCGTTTGTATGAAGTTGCCTTACTTTGTCTATTCTTTATACTATGTTAGCGGGAACAAACAGACAGACAGGCAGTCAGACTGACGGACGAACAAATAGAAATACCGTATATAATTAGTACATTATATGCATTTAGTATTAGCATGTTACAAACGGACACTTCAATTATATTTATCTATATAGAATATACCTAATATTAAAGCTAATTTTTGAGCAGCAAATTTATTTAGTATCTAATTTTCTTTTTCATTAATTATTTTCGTGAAGCCTGCTCCACTCTAATATTAACGTATATAAGTGACTACGAGAGAACCTTGTACAATCTGCGTAGGTGTCTTGATTTAGGCCACCTAGAGGCTTACGTAAGTACCTACCATGTCTTCAACAAACTACTTGTTTACAGTACATAAAAGATTGTAGAAGCTATTTATGTAAAAATGAAAGTGGTTGTCATTATTTAAAATTTATTGTGACATATAAGCTATTAAAAACTATATAAGGTAATGTAACCATCTCAAGGTTTCAAAATGATGTAATTAAAGATGATTCAATTTAAAATAAACTTCATATTAAAATTAAAATTGCCAAAAATCGGAATTCGAATTCCGTACTTCCCCAATATTTTGCCTAATAATACTAGGACGAGAGCTTTTTGTTATTTTATACTAAGAACATTTAGCGTTAGCGGTTTCGGCGGGTTAAAGTGATAATTATTATCTATACTAATTAATTACTACATAGTATAAAACAAAGTCGCTTTCTCTGTCCCTATATCCCTATGTATGCTTAAATCTTTAAAACTACGCATCGGATTTTGATGCGGTTTTTTTTAATAGATAGAGTGATTCAAGAGGAAGGTTTATATGCATAAGTAGCAGACCCCGCGGCTTTGCCTGTGCTAAATCTAGGGAAGAGTCTGAGCAAAGCGAGGGCGAGTCGCTAGTATTGGATATAAAGTTGAAGAATTTGTTTGTTTGTTTGGTTGAACGCTGGATGTCAGGAACTACTGGTCCGAATTGAATTATTTTGTGTTCGATAGTCCGTTTATCGAGGAAGGCTATATTAAATCACGCTACGACCAATAAGAGCGGAGCATCAATGAAAAATGGTCCAAAAACGGGAGAAAAATATTTCTTTTGATTTTCAGCCTTTAGAACGCTAGTGGAGCCGTGGGAAAGGCTAGTATTTTATAAGTTAGTAGACGATTACTCGTAAATTTATAAAGTCTACTTAACTGTGATAGCTTTTCTTATATTTTCTTTTTACATCCAAATTACAGCTTTTTATCAATACTTTCTTAGGTTTACGCGAATATTTGACATTATAATTAATGAAACTTGGATTTGTCGCGGATTTTTCTTGGGGTCCGGCGTCTCGAATGCTTTAAACTAACTTGGTACGAATGGAGATGAGGACTGACGACTGTGTTTTCTTTCTAGGTGGCTTTGCTCGCGCTAAATCTTGGGATGAGCCCGAGCGAAGCGAAAGCGAGACGCTAGTATACATAATACTCTTATTAGATTATGATTCATTTTTGATAAATGTAATATGACGCACGCAGAATTTATTTGAAGGGTTTTAGAAATGTACCTACTACTTACTCGTATATATCGACACTTACACGGCATAAAGTTGTAACTTAGTATTGAAACTTTGGTTTTCAGACCATTTTTCTATTGAAGCTAACATTACGTATTTCAATATGTCTATCCAGATATTTTTCGGAAAAAAACTTTTTATTGAGAACTATTTAAAAAAATTGGTGCACTTGTTGAATATTAAACACATTGTGCCTCTAAATTTTCTATCCTTTATCCTTGAAAATTTATTATTATATTGTATATTAATTTGAAATTAATTTGAAATGAAATTGAAAGTGTTTTCTAATTAAAATAATGTTTTTATAATAACGCTCCATTAGTTTTACTCCTGTTAGAAAAAAATGTTACATATTTTTAGATTATCTCAATATAACGTTACAATGCCTTTCCTTGCAGGTTTCGAATTATGTCCACCCACTTTTTGTGACTCATTTTACTACATATATTGGAAGTGCGTCATCTCGTTGCTTTTTATATTTTTTGGGAAAACCACATAATATTTTTAAAAGCCAGTGACTAATCGAATTATTTTATTTTATTTGTAACATATTAAAAAATTACATTAATCTGTATGTCAGTTGATGCGAAAAAAAGACACATATTGAATAAAATACAATTTGAAAGTGAAAATAAATCATAAAGATACTAAAAACATTTCTGCATTTACAATGGTAGTGTAATTACTGGCAGAGATCTAGAAATAAATCTTCTTTTACTCACATTGATCTCTTTTCTATCATTTTATACTATACTAATGAATATGCCAGCTCTTCTAGTTGTAACTTTATATCATGAACACTAAATTTCTCTACACCAGCAACTGAGAACTTTTCTACCGAACTCCAATTAATTATATCGTATAATGAGTTGATTTACCCCAAACTCCCCTTCCATGTGATTTACTAATGTTTTCTTTCTAGAACAAATGTTAGAAACAGAGGAAGGTAGCTTTGAATCATTTATTAAGCAGACTAAGGTAGTTAGGATTTATATTTCAATTAACAAGTTAAATTTTGCGGTTTTACCTGCTTTTATGGAAAATATTTTTATATAACATTGACTACTTAGACTATAGGGCTTATTTGGCTTTAGGTTATTATTATCTTAAAATATGTCTTAGCAATTCAATTTAATGTCAATCGTATTGGTCATAGTCCACGAACCTGTCCAAATACATATGTTACAAATAAAAATGTGGATTCTATTTTATGTTAGGTTTTTTTTTTATAATGTTTACATTTCGTTATATTTAAGGTTTTACATAGTTTTGAATAATAATTGTTACAGATACGGCCTAAATCTATACATTATGATAGGTAATGTTAGACTGGATGTCTGCCCGCTTTCCTCGATTTTCAAGCGAGAGTGCTTTATATGACTTAAATCATTTGTTTGTACTGTAGGTATATAAAACAACTCTTATATGTTTTTGCTAGCTTATTCATTTCCCTTATTTTAACTAATTGGTTAGCATTGCTGAACCGATTTTGATGAAAGTTGAAATAAATTGTCTTGCTATAATCCCTTCCCCTTCCCTTTCTATAAGCTTACCATAAAAGCAAATCCGTGTACAAAAAGCGATATACATAAATAATAAGAAAAACATAACTTCAATGTTTTGGCCTTGTCTCTTAACAAGAAAAGTAAACAATATAACAATTTCTTACAAAACAGCCTTTTCAAATCTGTTTCTGCATATTCACATTTTATATTTCTTCGTAAGATAAAGCACTGTTATACTGTATTTTAATGTAAAAACCCGACCCGCCTGCGAAAGACACTCGACCTGGCGATTGTTTAAACAATGTTTATTTCTGAGAACAATTCAAGGCCAAAGCTAACTGCATAACTGAATCGCGTACACTATTGTTTTACAATGTTTATATAATGCGTTAGTGTGAAATAAATAGATACGGTATATTTTTCTAAGCTAAGTAGGTAACTACTACCAGACAGGGATTTCGATACCACAATTTATAAAACGACTAAGTCTACCATAGTATTTTTTAAAAGCTATGAAAATCATAATTATTAAATACTAGATTAAGCGTAAGGGTAGCCATCTTCCTCTTGAATCACTCTATCTATTAAAAAAGCGCATAAAATCCGTTGCGTAGTTTTAAAGATATAAGCATATATATAGGGACACAGACAGTGGGAAGTGGCTTTGTTTTATACTATGTAGTGACTTATAAAATATTTAATTTATCAAATAACGCTATGTTTAACCATCTAAAATTTCATGTTTTCGAATTTCTTAATATTATTTAAATAATAGCAGAGTTAGCAGATAGCAACTAAAGTTACGATATGTGAGCAGATTTCATTGCAAGAACAATCTCTTGACTCGGATAAACTCGATTATCATACCGAATTTCATCAAAATCGGTCTAGAGGTTATCTTGTGACGCTCTTTCAGGCAGAAAAACAGGTAGACACACAAACGGACGAAAAATCTATAATCTATTGACCTCTACATGGTTCACATCACTACGTTGTTTCACATATTCCAAAAAATATTTTATGTAAATATTAGACTGAGAATTTTATATGTAAAGATTTTTTAAGTAAAAATACAATATATCTAATATTATACTGTAAAATAATATAATACCACATCAAATATTCATAGCTTTATGATACATAAATTCTTTTTAAATAGGACGAGCTTCGCGCTCTGGTTGCTTCGTGGGAATATCAAAATATGCAGGAACATAGTAGTAACAATAGATCATTTAGCACAACTGTATAACTTGACTTTATTCTTATTCGACTTTGTGTAAAAAGGCAATATTGCTTTAACCGACAGTTAAAAGGAAGATTTTTTAATAATTTGTTTATATATTTTTACATACCACAGAAATAATATACATACTCGTAGGTGGAAATACCATAACTAATTTTAAATCTAGAAACTTAATTTTGATTTTCTTATAAGCCCCATTGCGCCTTATGAGTATGTCAAACGCCTTAAAGTGTTTATTTATTTATTTACTGGATATGCCAACAATACATTGTACATACATTATAAAATATTATATCTAAAAATACTTATGATAAGTTCTAGTACATGCATTAATTACAGGCATACACAACATTGATTATATGTCCGGCTTTAAACTAATATTACTTATTATATATGAAATTTAAAATACAATTTACTTACAAATACTTATAATGAATAAAATTAACTTAATAAAATTAATGTATTAATTAGATTAATTACAATTTAATTGGTATCAAAATTTGAATGGTATTATAATAGTATCGTAATAAGTGTTAGGGGATGATGGATTTTTTACTATTTTTTTTTACATTTGGCTTCTTTAATTTGTTTTGACCACCTTAAAGCTTAACACTTGGTGATGAGGGTATGATGTTTGTTGTGACTCGGGACGCTTTTAATTAACTTCTTCAGGTGGGACTCATGATTTGTTTTGACGAGATTCATTACATTAGATGACGACAGTATTGACCGAAACTTTAATGATTTTGTTAACACGATGACATATTATAACGATATAATAAAGAAGAAAGATTTGTTTGTAAGTATGTTTGTAACGAATTGGCTCAAAAAGTTCTGGACCGATTTTAAAATTCTTTCACCATTTAAATGCTACATTATCACTGGTTAATGAAGGCTATTTTAATGGCAAGAAATAATAAGGATCCCTACTAAGACTACAATAACAGGAGATGAGGAGTGCACGCCGCACTTAATATATGAAATAGGTAGCCACGCGGCTCAGGAGTATATTAAAGCTGGAGTAATTTTGGAGAATTTTTAATCCGCCACAACAACTGCTTACATTATATCAAGCACAGGTTAGGTCGTGCATGGAGTACTGCAGTCACCTTTTCGATGGCTCCGCCAAGTATCAACTTGCTGCACTAGACGCTGTAGATCGACGGGCTAGGAAACTCATCGGCAAGGACTCACCACTGTTGGCCAAGCTCCAAAGCCTTGATCACCGTCGTAAGGTTGCTGGCCTATCGGTGTTTTATAGGATATATTTTGGGGAGTGTTCCCAGGAGTTCTTCGACCTTGTTCCCCCTTCACCTTTTTACAACCGCACTGCAAGACACCGGGAAAGCTTCCATCCCTATATCGTTCATATACCATCCACGCGCACGAAACGGTTTAAGTCTTCATTTCCAATTCGCACAGCCAGGGTCTGGAATGCTTTACCGAGATCTGTGTTTCCTAACACCTACAATCTGGGTATCTTTAAAAAAAGAGTGAATAGGCATTTTCTAGGCATGCGCGTCCCACCTTAGGCCACATCATTACTGTCCATCAGGTGTGATAGTGGTCAAGCGTGTGCCTATAATGTATAAAAAAAAAAAAATTTAATCCAGCGAGTGATCGAATGAAGTTTAGTAGCAATAAAAAAAATGAATGCGGGCGAAGCCGCGCGTATTGCTGTATAATTCAGTTAAATTTAAACCATAGAGATATATAGAAACGGATGTACAATGTACATAAAATCAAAATATAAATAAACAAAAAATACTTCTAGTGAATTCGTAATCGAGACAGGAACTTTTTTGTCTAACGACTGCTGTTAGTAAACAAAAAACTGCATTGCTCTGGTTATGTACAGTTAGAGGCGTTTGCGTGTGCTCGCGATATTAGCTCGCGACGGTGTAATTGAGGACAACTCTGAGATTTTCATATGAATGATAAAAATTATAATTGCTATTGATGGAGACTGAGTGGGTTTATAATTATAGCTTATATTGTCTCCAATTAAGAAAGTTCGTAGATTAATCTTTATTTAAATTATAGGTCGTTTGGGGTGTCCATCAAAATTAATTAGTGTACGATATTTTGACCTTATTTGTCTTCTTCTTTTTAAGGTGCCATCTCCCTTTGATCGTTACGATCATTAAGATCTTATATAAACTTATATTTTAGCCTTAAATAATTAGGATTTATTTAAAATATTGGTGTTTTACAGCTAAGATATTATCATTTTTAAGCACTTTCTACCCGATATATGCACATCTTTTTAACATCCCAATTGGGCATGAACCTCACTTTAATACGAGTTAGACCATAGTTCACCTCGTTGGCCAAATGTGTGATATAGCACACATGTCTTTCGAATACTTGCTAGGGTCGATCAGACTGCAGACATGCAGGTTTCCGTACGATAAGTGGTAATCATGTTTGAAATGAATCGCACATGAAAATATTAGAGATGCGAGACCCAAGATTTGAAATCGCTTCGCCTGTTTTACAAAGCGAGCACGCTACCACTGGGCTACCCCTGTCTTTGGTTCTATATTATTGCTTTATTGGTAAAATAATAATTTACACAAAAATACGTAAAATATTAATTTACACAAAAATACGAGCTTAATTTGTTTTATAATTTTACAATAATTGGATACCATCTAACTTCTCTATCTAATGATGACTCAAATCTTCATTTTAGACTCATTTAGCTGTATCACGTTTATAATATGTTGCGACATGTCACAATCGTTACAGTTAACAAAAATATTATTTCTACTTTCATTATTA
Source organism: Boloria selene (assembly GCA_905231865.2). Taxonomy (NCBI): domain Eukaryota; kingdom Metazoa; phylum Arthropoda; class Insecta; order Lepidoptera; family Nymphalidae; genus Boloria; species Boloria selene. Next base: position 4,499,436 of record HG993157.1, read on the forward strand.
TTATTCACTTTAAACATAACAACATACAACATTAAAATTAATTCTTTACGAAAAACAAACAGAAAACAAAATGACTTTCATAGTATAATGTAAATATACCAATTAAATCATCACTAACAAACTCGTCACGCTACGGCCAATTACTCAATCTACAAAGTTCAAAAAAACGTATAATGCTTTATGTATACTTGCGAAGCTATACGATACATTTTTTTATAAAATGTTTTTCTTCTTAGCAGAAAGGTAAAATTCAATCTTGTTGAATAATAGTAACTACCTATCTTTCAACTTTATACAGCGTTATTTTTTATTATCAATATAATATGCCCGACCATTAATTAAACTTACCTACACGTATGACACTCACATATTGATTTGATAAAATTTGACGGAGCAAAGCAGATAAAGAAACCGTGAAAAACAATTTATTCATTAGTTCATGTTTCATGTCATGACATGTCCCCATGTCACATCGATTTTACTCAAAACCCATTGAAGTTATGTAAATGACAAACAATACTTATAACAAGAGGTTTCAAAAAACTATCTTCTCCATTCTACGTAAAATAAGCTTAATAATATGGAATTGAATTAACAATTATTATTATAAAAATTGTATCTACTTGCTTGACATATTTATATTGAATATTGATAATCTATAGGATAGAAAAAATATATATCTTTGTATAGCTTTTGTTACTTGTAGAAAATGGCCTAAAACTTAGCCCGCAGCTAAACACGTGGATAAGAAATCTATATAATCACATATAAGTAAACTCAATAATGTAAAGACTTGTTGTTCAAAAAAGTCCAAAAGACAAAGAAAATATCATTAAATAAAATACAGGTATATCTTTCAAATCTAATTAAAATTAAATTATTTTAATTACTCATGTTATAACTCTCTCTACTATATATCTATCGATTCGCTGTTGATCTTTCCAAGGCATCAAATAGAAACTACTCTAGTCATAGCTTATCTGCATACAAAATGTTATCCAAATCAGTCCAGCCAATTTAGTGCTAGGACTAATAAACAGACACACAATGTTTCCACTACTGTTATATAATATAATAATAGTAGTCCAAACAGTTCATTGTAAATTTCCGCTGGTTATACATAAAAACCTTCCTCTTTAATCTTTATTATATATATATAATGAAAATGGTGTTCGTTTGAGGCTCAATCACGCCTAAACCACTGATCGTATCGACATGAAACTACCACCATTCGATGCGAAATTTTTCCTAGATGGTTTATAGCTATTTATTTTTCGAATTCTAACGTTCCTTCATTTTTTATTGCTGTTTTACTTTTAAGAACATTTATCCCGCTAATAAAAACAAAAGACAAGCGTTTTCTCTTGATTCTTTTGTTTTCATGGATTTCAACGGAGTTTACTAAACGGATAATGTTCTTTTACATTCAGCTAAGAATCTACTTACAAACTTCCACGCATCCACCCACCAACTCCCACGCACCCCTGCACACCCACTCTTATTTTTTGATAAAAATAAAATGCCGTATCTATGATCGAGTATCACTTGAGAACGGCTGGACCGATTGGGTTAATTTTTTTTTGTTGTCTTCAGAATTGTCAGGAGAATGTTTATATGTAAGAAAATTTTAAAAAAGTCTGCTAAAACGTTAAAAATTTCGATGATAATCGAAGTATTCCAATTTCTATAGTTACTCATCACGAAATCTCGGGAACTATAGGACTTAGAAATGTGAAACTTGGTAGGAATATTACTTTCGTTATGTAGAGGTCAACTAAAAACGGATTTTAAGAAATTCATCCCCCAAAGGGGATTGCGGGGGCGTTAACAATGAACAATTCCCGTTTTTAAACTATAGCTCCTATAAATTCCAAATTTGGTAGGAATCTTCTGTAAGAGATGTAGAAATAGTCTATGAACGAATTTTACGGTAGCTCACCCCACAGGGGGTTGCTGGGGTGGTTTAACAATGAAAATTTTCATTTTTTAAACCGTAGCTCCTACAGACTCCAAATTTAGCTAGAGTCGTCTATATGTGATGCAGAAATGATTTAAGAGCGGATTTTACAACAATCCACCGCCGAAAAAGATTGCGGTAGTGGGTGTTAAAATGTGAAGTTTCTATTTCCAAACTGTAACTTTAAATTTGGTAGTAATCTTTTATTTGTCATGCAGAAATCATCTCAAATAGGATTTTACGAAATTCTATTTCCAATAGGGATTGCGGGGGTGGGTGTGAGAATGTTAAATAAATTTATGTTTCCAAACTGTAACTTCTACAGACTCCAAATGATTATTTTTTTACTGTTTAAATAGAAAAGGTTAAAGTCAATTGTTTTTTTTTATTTAATTAATTTCATTTGTTTTTATATAACCTAATAATCTATATAAATAAAATGATAGAGGTCTGCAGTTGTGCGCGCATCACGGAAAAAGTACTGGATAGATTTAAATGAAACTTTCTAAGTTTTATTTCTTAGACACTTGGCCCTTATATAAAAAAAGATTGCGATATCTTCATTTAATAAAAATTTATTAAAGTTTCAAGAAAAAACGATTTGTATATGTACTGCGTGTTCAGTGATGCAGTATGTATGTTTCCTTCTCGCGGAGTAGTGGGGCAAGCGGCGTAGCGCCATGCGGAAAACTTTGTTAATATTTCAAGCAACGCGGACGAAGTCGCGGGTATCAGCTAGTCACTCTATGTATTAAAAAACCGCATCAAAATCCGTTGCGTAGTTTTAAAAATCTAAGCATACTTTGGGACAGACACAGCGGAAAGCGACTTTGTTTTATAATATGTACTATTAATTTAAACACTTATGTAAAAAAAACAATCAAATCACATCAATAAATTAAACGTTTCTTCCGTCCAATATCAATAAGTAGAAAGCTTATTTGTATTTCGTATCTACCCTACTTTGGTAATAAAAAGCGTAGTTCATTTGAAAGCGATCGTAAAACTAAGATCTAAAGTCCAAAGAATTACATGATCACCGGAAATTTAGCTTCCAATAGCAAAAAGTAAAATGTAATTGATTAATTGTATATAAATAGTAGCAAGCAGTGTAATTTGCTCGCTTCAAAGAACTAAATGTAGCAGATTTAAACCCCTGATATATCGTTTCTGGTAATTTAATGTGAGAATCATTTTCAACATGATTACCACTTGTTTTACGGAGAATGAAAAAATCATGAGGAAATCCCCTTTGAATTTAAGGGAAGTCTGTAACGCATTTATTAAATATATCAGATAAAAATATTTACTTCACCCGGAAATCGTTTCGAGATTTTGTTTTCAACCGTTATAAGTATCGGTGGAATAATATAAATAAGATAAAAAGATTATCAAGTACAAATCTTAATTAATCAATAAAATCGAAATTTAATAAATGTACTGGCTACTACTACTTGTAGGCGGGTTCATTCTTTCTGTTGACAGAGTAATGACATGTTTGATGTTAAGCTTAGTCCACATCAACGGGTATAGGATTTTTTATTAATAAATCTTTTTATATGATTAATATTAATTATTAATATAATTACTATTTATATTAATAATTAATATAATTACTATTAATATTAATTATTAATATAATTACGTTATTTTTCAAAGAGGAAGGTGATCAGAAGAACATCATAGAGTCAAAGAGACGGAGGGAGATAGAGAGAGAGGGGGAAATTAAAAGGGAGTTTAGTTTATTAATCGATTAAAATCAATAATGAATACTGTTAGTTTTTTGGATAGGTAAAGCTTCATTGGTCATTGGATCATAACGTTAAAATTTCCATAACTAAGTAACAACTAAATTTAAAGAACAACAATATTTAAAATAAAAACGAAAATCAGTTTACATTATGTAATAACAAAATACAACCGATTTGATAACCTTAATTTAATTATACTATGTACATTGCACAGTGTACACTGTTCTTTACTAATACAAATCATCGACTAGTATCAAGATATGGAGATTACGTCAATAATATTTTATTGTTCACATATCTAAGCTCCTGTTGATATAAAATTCGTGACAGCGATATCTATCAGTATTTAAATAATTTTTATTGTTAGTTATTTCTAGGATTTCTAACATGTTTAGATATTTAGATTTAGATTTAACATAATTGTTCGACTAAGTTAGAATTTTATTATAAAAATAATTGTATAGATTTGATTCGTTTAAGTTGAGTATCAAACATTGTATCAAAACACAATATCAATAGAATTTTTAAAATAGAAGATACCTGTTATGTCTGTTCATATCAATTTAAATTTTCATAGATGAAACATAAGGTATTATCATCGCCGAGTGCTACTTTGGATAGCTAACAAGTTATCATGTCATAAAAAAGCCCAGTAGTAACGCATTTACTTACAAAATCGAATGGAGCTGGTTAAAATAATTACCTCACACATCTAATATTCTCATATGTACAGTGAATCGTGAGGAAATCTGCATGTAAGAAAATCTAGCACATTTTTGAAAGATGTGTGAAGTCCGTAAACAGATACTAGCTTGGTAAACTATGGCCCGATAATGCGCATTTAGGAGCTCCGTATGAATTACATACATACATACATATATACATACATACATACATACATACATACATACATACACACATACATACATACATACATACATACATACATACATACACACATACATACATACATACATACATACAAACATACACACATACATACATACATACATACATACATACATACATACATACACACATACAAACATACACACATACATACATACATACATACATACATACATACATACATACATACATACATACATACATACATACACACATACAAACATACACACATACATACATACATACATACATACATACATACATACAAGACAAACCAAAATTTTTCTTTTTTTATAAATCTTCTAGGCGTTGTATTTTAATACACTGAAATTTTGCTGTAATATAATACTTTCTTTATTACTTTGCACACGTGCTCTTGTATTGAGCGTCAGATATTATTTTTGCTAAAACACTATGTCTCCTACTTTATTGGCTATGGTGTAGCTAGACTAGGAAAGGCTAGGATTTTGAAGAAATATCTATAAATATGACTTATATTATTTTGATATTATGGGCAATTAAAATATACTATTATTTTTAACGGGAAATAGCATAGAGCTTTTTAAGTTTTAGGATTTTTAAAACAGTACTAAGGGAAATTCATTCTTTCTTTCTAAGATTTTTACTTAAAATAGTATAATGGCTAATAAGTAAAGTTCATGGACGTATTAACTAATGGACCAGTCATAAAATACAAATGCATGAAAACACTTTCAACCATTTGAAGTATAACGCACACAAAGAATTGACACAATACATCAAAATTCACTCTAATGCTAGTGCTTGAACGTAGTCGATAAAATACATACATCAATGACATTTTAAATATTAATAATAAATATTGTTTGATTTTTCGCCGACAATCAAACCCAGAACGTTCGAATGGGAAAGAAAAGGCGTATCATAAATAAGCTGTAAGGCAAAGAAAATAAAGGGAGAATAAAGGTGGGGTAAGCTTCCGGTATTTATAGTTTAATTATACTAAAATAAGCAGGACATTGTTATGAACTTTTTACTCAATTATAGTTATTATAGACTTCAAATTTTTTGTTAAGAATTTTTTTTCTCTTTCGAGAAGGATCCCTAGGAAATCTGAAATTTTGTGTAATTTATGTGTTAAAATAAAATAAAAATTAAGTACACATACTAATTATAATTTTTGCATTTATAATGTTTTTATTTAATTATAAAAATATTATTATAAATTTATTGTCATCAGATTGTAGGATACTGCGATAAAAGTATTTTATGTTATTGTACTGTACAAATAACATCCATTATTCGCTTAGTTATTTCGTCAAATATCGATATATTTTTCGACATTGTCAAGCACTAGTCGATGTCAAATGGACTTACTCGACAGTTCTGTCATTTGTTTTGAACGCTTTAATCCAGCCATTTTATGATGGTTGTCAGATGTCAACAATACATAGATATATCGACTATATTTAACATAGTTGAATAATACGAAATTTTATTTTACATTTACTCAAATTTTGTGATAAATAACATTAAATGTAATAAAATATATTACTTACAAGTGAAAAGAAATAGTGCTGCTTCCGCTGCTATAGTTTTTACACCATCTAATAGAACATTTAGTCATTTTTGGGAGATGTTTTGTTGACAAGTAAGTGCTTGAGACTGACGTAAAATCAAACGGCCAGGCCTAAAATATCCTGATTACTGTCAAGGCCGGTAAAGGTACGTCCGCTTATGTGTCTCGTCCATTAGATACGTCCATGGTAAAGTTATATTGTTTGTGAAAACAATATTAAGATTAAAATCAAGCTGAGTCGTTACTTCAATATAAAGCTCTTTTCAACATCTTTCATGTATTACATACACTTAGAAAAATATTTTTAAAGGCGCTGTTACAATAAAGGTACTAACACAAATAAAACACTACTTTAAAAGGTCATACAAACAAACTCTTTGTTATATTTGCCCTTTCTCTTTAAAGACACTAAAATGTGACGCACGATGATGTCGCAGAGACAAATATACCAGCGTTCCTTACAATAAAGTGGCGTTGTTTTAAACGTAATTTTAAATATTTGTGGGATAAAAAATATAAAACAAACTTAAAATCTTGTTAAAAGTATCAAGTTCTATTCAATCACTGTTCGTGTATTTATTTGTATAAAAAAATAATAATATACGCATTCGTATGAAAAAGTATGACGAAAACTGTTCATTCTTTTTGATTAATAACATATTACACGCAATTTTCTTTTCTAGGCAATGTAACTATGAAATTTTACGATTTATTGAGTTATTAAGAGGTGATTAGATTACTTGTCGAAAGTACATTTACTGCCTTTTTGGACGTCCCACGGCTGGGCATAGTGAACTATTGTAAACATAAGTATTAATCTTATAAAAAAGCGACAAAATGAACGAAGTATATTATTATTTTAGTGTAGAGTAGAACAAAATCTGCTTGTCTTCACAAATATTTGTTTTAAACGTCGCGTCAGCGTAGTATCAAATAAACACAGTGTAGTCACTATACTTACATTATTTATTTTTTACTTGATTTTATTTGTAAAACGCGCTTTTTGTATATACTGCAAAGAAAACTACAAGATAATCGTGTATTTTATCTATAAAATGGAATCACTATTATTTTTAATGCAAAAACTTTTATAATATTTATAAAATTATGCTTTTGCATGATTGTTACGGACGGACTAAATTGTATGAAATTTAGTATACATAAAGTCAGAAAATTCTTTAAAAAATGGCGTTTTCTGTATGTCATATGAGCATTTTACCCCCTCTTTGCTCGGATTAGTCCTTTTAAACATTAACTATGAGTATGAATATTCAAAAAGAACCGTACATTTTTGCCAGATGCACCATTATACGTCTCTAGCACCCTACAACTGCTTCACAATATATTATATTTTTTTTTATAATTCCATAAACCATAATAAATACATACCATTCTTCAAAAAAAGTATTCTAAAAGAACTAGTAGATTCTAAAAAGTAAAAAAATATGTTTAAAATATAACAAATCGTTTATCTAAAGGGTCAAAGTTTTAAAAGTGTCGATATCCCCAACTCGAATCAAAGTTACCCAAAACTTTAACTCGACTGGCCGCGGACGAAATCTTTGAAAAAAAATATAAAAGTAATTTGTCAAACTCAGCCGACCTGTCTATTACTGGACGGTAACAGATGGGGTGGGAGTGTGTATTTTTGGATACGGTAAACGTACGTAGTAACGGTAATCCTTACTTCATCTTTATAGGAACAGGGCAAAGACAAGTCCAGACAAGTTAACTCTTAGATTTGGCATATTTTATGATAAGCCTTTGATGAGCTTTAGTGTTATGACAAAATAAAATAAATGCTTTTTTTATAAATTCGACATTTTTTATGATGAAGATACACAAGAAATATTATAAATTAAAAAGTTCCATAATTAATAAAAATTAAGTTACATTCTATGTACCTAGTTATGTAGTTCCAGGAACAAAATTCCAAGAACGAAGAGTAGATACCTTTTTAACTGCACAATTATTAACTCGTAATTTATTAAAAAAACATAATATATTAAAATATATAAGTAAAATCATAATATGACCATATAATTAACGGATTATTATAAACAAATATTAATAATTAAAATAATATATAAAATGCCACATCCATATGTCCAACATCTTGTAAGTCGATGGTATCACTTCATAGTTCGTTAACGCGTATTACCCTTCGCTTGATCGATATAGTGTACAGGTTCCAGTTAAGGACCGGTTCAACACTAACTGTAATTAATTAAAGGTTAAATTTTAACACAATTAACTTAACGTAGTAATGATTAAATATTTGTTAACTAATTAAACTATTAAATTTTATTTCTTATGATTTTTATTTTGATATTTTATTATATTTTTATTAATGTTGTATTTAAATTAATAATTATTAATGTATATTTAAGATGTTTAATGAAATGGTTACAATTAATAATCAAAGAAAATCCAAATACCTATAAATAGTTTTATTATAATATTACCTAATATTGTATGAGGCAAGCGTTAGTCTAAGAATACTATTTAATCTAAAGTAAACAAACTTAATGTTTGAACTAATACTATTTGAAATATTTAACTCGACCGATAACCGACCCCGTTACCCACAATACTTTCCTCTAGATAAGAATACCATCGTTGAATTTGTAATTTACTTGTTAACCTAACGAGATATACTTTTTCTTTAAAAATTCCGGGAACGAATTTTATAAGAAACAGTAAAAAGTGTAATTGAGATCAGATATAGATTGATATAGGCATATTTGGTTGTAATGTCATGTAACATGTAGTAAGAATGTGAACAGTGGAATTTTATAAATAAATATTTTTAACTAATCTTGTTTACGGTGGATTCTTCAATACATAATTACTACCATTTTAATTGTAAATGTATCATGTAGGTGTGTTTGTCTATGTATGTATATTTTTTCTTTTGTAATTTTTAAAAGAGAGTGAGATATATAAAGTGATAGAGATAGAGAGATGGGAAGAAAGAGAGGTAGGGAGAGAGAGAGGGGATTGGGACAGAGAGTTATTTCTTACACTATTCCTTACCTGGAGAAGATGCTTAAAGATCAGCTTATCTTGAACCAACTAACACAGGTTTTTATTATATACAAACAATAGTTTTAATTTAAATACAGTTAGTATTCTAGCAATAGCTAACATTGATAAGCTATCAATATTATCAATATCAGCCTGAGTGTCGGTACTATTCAGTTGTGTCCCCTTTAATTGAACTCCATCGTCCTGAACGTTGCATACAATAACAGTCAATAGTGATACGAGTTTCCATATACATATAATTTGATGTAGTGATTGATAAAATATAGTGTTTTTGATTAGAAGGTAGTATAGAATTAAAATAACTTTTATACCGATTTTTAGGAGAATATTTTTTTCTTGCCATTGTTTTCGTCTTGACTGCTTGCGGCTATAACAAAAATAATAAAAATGCAAGATGGCAAATAAAACACAATTTATTAAAAAAGTATATTTTTTTCTTGTACATTAGTTCGGAATCAATTGTGTGCGAGCCGACTCGCACTTAACCGGTTTCTATTCTTTAATGATTGTTGAAATATATTGTCTAAGAATTTGTTAGCTAAGTTATTTATTTCATTTATCATTAAATCCGCAGAGGTTTCCATTCCGTTTATTTAACTTTGAGCCAGCAGTTACGTAAATTTCAACATAACACCGCGTTGAAGCAAATTTAATCATGCATTCAGCATTCTATTTAATATATTTAAATAAACTCTATCCAAACAAAACGTCTCTTATAAACATAAAATGGAAGTTGGGAAAGCAGTTATCATATGAAATATATGCATGTTTCTATACGCACCGTAATTAGAACTGACTTTTTGAGGCGCCTGCGGCTGTACGATTTATAACTGATGTGAACCTCAATCCATCAAAAAACATGCGCTATAGCGTATTTTAAATACAATGTAATCTGTGTTATTATGCGGTGAAAAATTGCTGTGAATGATGATATGAGAAGCATTTTTAATAGTACTATTTGTTTTTTTTCCTAAAATCTTCAACCTAGTTTATACCTATAACAATCATCATGATCAGCTCTTTTTAACGTCCCACTGCTGGGCACGGGCCTCCCTTAGTACGAGGGGGACCAGGCCATAGTCCAATGTGCTAGGTTTTCTCAAACATGCAGGTTTCCTCACGATGTTTTTCTTCACCGTAAGACAAGTGGTAATCATGTTAGAAATGAATCGCACATGAAAATATCAGAGGTTCGAGACCCGTATTGGAACCCGCGTCACTCGGTTATCCAAGCGAACGCGTTACCGCTGGGCTACCACTGTCACATATCTAACCTATAACAATAATCTTTCTATATTATGTAGGTACATACTATGAAAATCTATAAATGAAAATTTTTTTTGGAAATTCTTATTGAAATAGTAATTATCTACATAAAGGCCAAATCTATAGTTTTTAGAATGTTTGTGTAACTGTCTGTATGTTACGCATCATCAAGAATAATCGATAAATTAAATTATTTAATGATAAAAAGCTCCATTGTTGCTGATCACTTGTTGGAAATCTAAACCTTCTCAAGGGCGTATCCAAGTGGAAAGCTACCTTTATATTTGTATTGTTTTTGTCAGAAAACTCCTATTATAGGCACGTTTGGGCGTGCCGTAAATCAAGAACTTTGTAATTAAGCTAGTTTTAACACCGGGTGCTTTCCAAAGTATTGTTTACGGTTCTAAGTTAACTGTGAACTGCAATTTAATACGTACTTTCTTCCTTGCAAAAAAGCTTACGAGCTTTATGCTGACGAATAACAAGTGGTTGTGCCTACATTTGCATAGCCAGAGGGGTAAGGATGTGCTACCATGGGAATTATACATGAGATTTATTATACGTCTCGTTCATTTAATTACAATGGATTGCTATGAAGAAATATAAAGTTTGTTACTTGGAACAAAATATTTTAAGAGAGACTTTATATATATGACGTACATGCATAATTATTAAATATTTTTCTACCACAATACTGCACTAAAAAAGACAAGCATAAAGTGTAAAGCACGGTATGCTATTTTCAACGTATTCTAAAATTTTGTTTTAAGCGAAAAATATTAAAATAATCCCCAATGACGCATTGTTGGTTCAAACACCCAGACAGGCAGATCTATTTTATAGTCAAAATGCTACGTCTCGAATGACATATAATAATATGCATAGTAACTATTTAATGCATCGTCTGTGTTTTGTCTTGAGATCAGGTAACATTTTTATTATTATAAATGAAACTATCTTTTCGAATTTTGTCGTGGATTTACTATGATTTTTAGTTCCCGTAGCATCGAATGCTTTACAGCAATCATGGTCGCGGGACCAAAAATCATAATTTCATAAATTTGATTTATAATGTCAAATATTAGCGTAAACCTAAGAAAGTATTATTAATTTTTTTATATTATAATTTTTTCACTCTTTTTCCATAGTTGCTATTTTTTTATATGTTAGGAAATTCTTACAACAGCGCCATCCAGTTCCGTGGTAAGCTACGATGCTTGTGTTACGGATACAAGATAGTAGATATACAACATATTATATAACTCTTAAATACATACATATTATAAATATAAACACCCATGACTGGATATCGAACATTCGTGATTAACAAATGAATGCCCCCAGCGGGACTCGAACCCGCGACCGCTGGCGCAGAAAGCAGGGTCTCTACCAACTGAGCCAAACGAGTCGTCAAATTATTTCTATTTAAAATCTATATTACCACTCAAATGTGTAAAGATGATTGGATAAAACGTTACAAAGATTTTCTTATTCGAAGAATTAAACCCTATTTGACATAGAAAGTACGTATTATACTAGGCAGAAAATAAGTATACTAGTAGACATAGGTCCCATCAAAATATCCACGACAAACACTCTTGTACTATCCACATACAGCGTTTTCCAGCCACTTTTACCAAGTCGTCGGTATTCTTGAAAACCAGAGAAATGATAATATATCTACGACTATAAAATTTTGTTTTTTTAAATCAACTAATCTGTTACATTTATAATAAACTAGCTGACCCGTGCCCACTTCATTGGGCATAATCTATACTAATATTAAAAAAACTACTTTTTGTAACTTAAATATAAAAGTAAGATATATGCTGTCGTTGACTTTTTTGTAGACATTTTCAAGCTCCACATCTTTTCTCTAGAACTCAAAAATATATCTTTCATAGTTAAGGCAGCGTTCGTAAGAAACGCTTTCATTCGACCGTTTTTTCTCCGATTCACTTTGCAAAACGGACTACCACGTAAAAGCCTTTTTATTTTTCGGTTTTTTATATAACCTATGACACTCAACAATAATGTGGCTTTCTATTGGTGAAAGAATTTTTAAAATCGGTTCAGTAGATCCCAATTTAACAAATAAACAAACTTTACTTCTTCATAATATTAGTATAGATAAATTATTAGTAAGTATAAAATTATGGTTTGTATACTACTTTACAACTTTAATGTTTTTCCGTCATGTTTAGAAATAATAAATGTGAGTGGAATAAACATATTCAAAGTAAAATGTAAAAAATGTTGGTGTATATACATATATAATATTTGTAATAATATATCACGTAAAAGTATTATTTATAACTCAACTTAAATATTTATAACTATTGCGCAAGTTATTAAAACTATCAAATATTTACAGTTGCTGGAAATAATCAAATTTTTGATAGATTCGGGTGATTGAGTGTGATGGGATCTGTGTTTGAAATGTTAATTAAATTATTAGATTTTAAATTTTATGTACTACATAATATATACAGTTAAAAAATTGACTATATACATACTATGTACATAAATAGTGTATTTTTAAAGAGCTTAGATCTCATCAGGGTCACATATATGTATAAGTTTTAATTTAATTTACTATAGGTACATATCTTCGCTGTTCGTCTTTTGTTCTGCTTTTAAGTTTCAAGTAAGATAGACGTTATGTATAGCCTGCAAGTTACAATAACTGCTAACAGTGAAACTATGTCAACTAAATTTTTATGTCTAGGGTTAGAAAAGTTAATTAAAATGAAGTATTATATTCAAATTCAGCCGTTTTTAATTTAGTTGGGCATGGATCGCTCTCCAATACAAGATACAAGAGTGATCAGGTAATAGTCCACCGCGCTGGCCTAGTGCGTGTTGGCGGACTTCACATGTCTTTCGAAAACTTGCTAAGTTTTCTTAGACTAGACTTCTTCACGAGGTTTTTTCTCGCTGTACAGGAAGTAGTAATGAATTTGGAAATAATTCATATATGAAAATATCAGTGCTGCTTCTCGGGTTATCAACCTGCTTCACTTAACATATATACATTATTAAGGAGATAAAATCAAAAGGTTTTTAGAATCGCCTAAAAGTAATGCAAATCCTTACATCCCTACATAAATTTCAGTATATAAGAGACACTACAGTCAATAACTAACCCACGCAACCCTTGTTACTTATTTTAATGCTACCTCTGGGACGCTATATATTATAGTATTATTTGCAACATTTGAATAAAAATGTATGAGCGTAAATATTATGCCGATTATGATAAAACTAAAATCATTTTATTTAATACAAGTCATCGTATACAGCTCTGCTTGCTTAGTTAATCAGGCAAGAAAAATGTAGCTAGTAATTAATAATGGGGGTAATAATTATAGCTTAACAATGAAATCTATTTACGTGTTTTTTCCATTGAATGTGGTTAAAGCCAGAAAATATAACATATATAATACTTAATAAGATTTATGGGAATATTTAACAATTTAAATATATAATGTCATACGGCAATTATAAAGTTTTTTGAGCTTTTTCTGGTTTTTCAACTAAAAACCACTTTCAGAACCCTTTTTCAGAACTTTGAACCAACAATTCTTAGTCAAACTCACACCGACAATTAAAGTGAATGAATTGTCAATATATGCTCTTTGTTCACCCCACAAGGGAATTAGCGTGAACGGTTACATTAAAGCCAACCAAATTCGCGTTTCAATTAAGAGATTAACACGTTCTTTATAAAAATCCTTAATTTTGATATTTTTTTATTTCATTTATTGGTAAGCTATTTATACATAATATATAGATTAACTATGACACTACGTGCTGAATAGATTTCGATAAAATTTGGCAAGAAAATAAATAACATATAAAGACGGATATAGGCTACATTTGATCCCTTCACTTGCCACGAACGAAGCCGCGGACAAATAGTTGTATGCTATAACAAAATATTATTAAAGTACTTATTAGATTAATAAATAAGTATGTTGGGACATTTACAAACAGCACTATCTAGTTCCACGGTAAGGTACGAGCCTTGTGTTATGGATACTAGATGGTTGATATACTACACATATATAAGTTTAAATACATACATATTATAAATATAAACACCCATGACTGGAGTACAAACATTTGTGCTCAACAAATGTATGCCCCCAGCGGGACTCGAACCCGCGACCGCTGGCGCAGAAAGTAGGGTCACTACCAACTGAGCCAAACGTGTCGTCAAGATCAAGATAAAGTATCAACGATAATATTATTTCAAAGACAGGACGTAAGCTTTGCTGGATATAAGCTCAAGTACCCATAATAAATAATTCGAACTTGTAAGTTAAGCTTGTATTATTAAGCTTTTTGAAATTATAAAAAAAAACAATTAGTTTACCGGAAGAATTATGTAATGATAAATGCAGTTCACACACGAACGAATTTCTAATCAAATTAAGGTTAAGGTCATGTTATTGATTTTCTATTTTTAGTTATACTATAATATGCTATTCTTAAAAGCGCTTTATATAAATAAATGGACTAAGAAACGAAGAAGTTGAGCTATATTTGAAAATGAAAATAAAATGAGGGTGCTTATTTAAAGAAAAAGCATTATATTTATAACTTAAAAAGAGTATAAAAACGTGTTTCGAAAACATGCTAGGTTTTCTCAGACATGCAGATTTCCTCACGATGTTTTCCTTCACCGTAAGGCAAGTGGTATTCGTATTAGAAATGATTCGCACATGAAAATATCAGAGGTGCGAGACCCGGATTTGAACCCGCATCACTCGGTTATCCACTGGGCTACCATTGCTTTTATTTTATTATTATATTGTTTTAAAACACAAACAAAGTACAAAGTTTGAATCATAATATATCGAAACAAAGCCTTTCATTTCAAAACCGCTCCTCCTATGTAATGTGTGCTCTTGAAAACTCAAAAGATATTAACGCACTAATGTGTAACATTTAACGAGAGCATTTCTTAATGAACTTCAAACTATCTTTAGTTTTATTTGTTTGGTTTTCTTTTTATTTTTATCAAAGTGTAATGATAAGTATTTTATGTTCAGTTCCGTGGTAAGCTACAATGCTTGTGTTACGGATGCCAGATGATATACTACATATATAATTTTCAAATACATACATATTATAAACATAAATACCCATGACTGGGGAACAAACATTCGTGCTTAACAAATGAATGGCCCCAGCGGGACTCGAACCCGCGACCACAGGCGCAGAAAGCAGGATCACTACCAACTGCGCCAAACGAACTTAATAAATAAAATAAACATTTATGAATAAATTATTCCTTCCTCTCAGCCCATACACGTCCACTGCTGGACATAGGCCTCCCCCAAAGATCCCCACGACAACCGGTCTTGCGCCCTCCGTATCCAGTGGGGTCCAGCGACTTTAACCAAGTCGTCGGTCCACCTTGCGGGAGGCCTGCCCACGCTTCGCTTTCCGGTACGTGGCCGCCACTCCAGAACTTTGTGACCCCATCGACCATCCGTTCTTCGAGCGATGTGCCCCGCCCACTGCCACTTGAGCTTGGATATTCGGTTGGCTATGTCGGTGACCTTGGTCCTTCTGCGTATCTCCTCATTTCTGAATCGATCACGCAGGGAAACCCCGAGCATAGCCCTCTCCATTGCTCTCTGTGTGGCCTTGAGCTTTCTTATGAGGCCCATCGTGAGCGGCCACGTTTCTGTGCCGTATGTCATCACTGGCAACACACACTGGTCAAAGACTTTTGTCTTGAGACACTGCGGTATTGGTGACGAGAAAATTTTACGTAGCTTCCCGAACGCTGCCCATCCGAGTTTGATCCTTCGATTGACCTCTTTTTCGAAGTTGGACCTACCTAATTGGACAGTTTGTCCTAGGTATATATACTCGTCTACAACTTCGAGCATAGAGTCATCGATAGAAACTGGAGTGGTTGCAACATGGACATTCGACATAAGTCTCGTCTTGTCCATGTTTATTTTGAGACCAACTCGCTCGGAGACTCTATTGAGGTCATTCAGCATAATATCTCCATGGTCTCAGCCATGACCACAATATCGTCGGCAAATTGAAGGTGAGTGATGTACTCGCCGTTGATATTGATGCCAAGTCCGTTCCAGTCCAGGACCTTAAAGACATCTTCCAATGCAGCGGTAAACAATTTCGGCGAGATGACATCGCCCTGTCGGACTCCTCGCTGCAATTGGATGGGTCTCGAGTCCCGGTCATGAAGACGGACTGACATAGTGGCGTTTTCATACAGACACTTCAACACTTCGATATACCGGTGGTCCATTTGGCACCTTTGGAGAGACTGCAGCACAGCCCAGGTTTCGATGGAATCGAAGGCTTTTTCGTAGTCCACAAACGCCAAGCAAAGAGGCAAGTTATACTCCTCGGTCTTCTGTATAACCTGCCGCAGCGTATGTATGTGGTCTACGGTACTGAAGCCTTTACGGAAGCCAGCTTGTATATATATTATTATGATATGTCAAATGATATGGTAAATACTATTCTTATCCTTTCATTATGACGTTTTGGCGAATTTTCTGGACAATGACGTCGACACGTGTTAGAGTGTAGGCGTTAAGGTAAACGATCTGTAAGAAGCCCTGAAGCCATGAAGGTTCAAACTGATTACGTATACTTTATTCAGATTACAATTGTAAATTGGCAGTAGATGAAAAACATGTTTTACTGATTCTACTCGTATTTATTTCGTCTATTTTAATTTGCTTATACAATATGTCGCTTATGATAAAGTTTTATCTTGTTTCTTTACATTATATATGATTGTGCATTATAAAATGTATTTAAACTTATATGTACATTGTACAGTATATCAACTATCTGGTATCCGTAACACAAGCTTCCTTCGTAGCTTACCACGGAACTAGATGGCGCTGTGTGTAATGATATCCCAACATATTTATTTATTATTTATTATCATTAGATTATCATCATAATCTTTTTAATCAAAAAACTCAGCTAAGTTAAGTTCAGCTAACTTTGGATGTCAAATAAAATACACCTACTACGAGTAAACTAGCTACATAACAGCTATTTATAAAAGTTTATCGTTTCGGTATAAGTTTGGTCTCTTAATCTGGACTGAGAAAAATAACCGTGAACAGGATTCGAACCAGTGATCTTACAAAATTGTTGTTTTATCGTTTGACATCGTTATATAAGCGTAAATTATGTATAAAGTAAGAAAATTAATTTCCTATTTACTAAAAACACAAAAAATAAAGAAAATATTACGTTTCGAATGCTTTCAATCAGTTTAAGAAGATTGACTTCTTAATAGTTGAAATATAAAGCTTGAAGACGTTCAACAGGTCTCGCCATTAGGGCTTTATTTCGTGTAAGATGCGATAGCATTTGTAAGTAAATAGAGTGACACTTTACTTTTATGACTTACGTTAACTGAAAATATACTCTCAGTATTATATATAAAATGGTTAAATGCTAAAAATCTGTGTGAATCCGTTCTTAGTTATTTACATTTTTTATGATAGAGAAAGAGAGAGAGAAAGAGAGAGAGAGAGGTGGTTAGTGACTTGTGACTTGGATTACAAATTCCAGTATATTATTTACGATAAAATAGTAAACAATAATTCAGAAAATTATTTATTAAAATAATATAGTGAAATATCAAAAGCGATGCATGAGAATTAAAATTTCATTATGAAGGTTAAGCTAAAAAAATAATTTAAATAAATATACGCAATAGTATATTCTACATACAAACATATTTTTTAATTGTACCTACACGTTAGGCGCAGTTTATAGTGACCCTACTTTCTTGCGCCAGCGGTCGCGGGTTCGAGTTCCGCTGGGGGCATTCATTTGTCAAACTCGGATGTTTGTACTCCAGTCATGGGTGTTTATATTTATAATATGTATATATTTACCGTTATATATGTAGTATATCAACTATCTGGTATCCGTAACACAAGCTTCCTTCGTAGCTTACCACGGAACTAGATGGCGCTGTGTGTAATAATGTCCCAACATATTTATTTTTTATTTATTTTATTTGTATGTTATTATAATATTTTATCCACTATAGGTTAATTTTTAAACTGTATGTAAACATTCAAATAGTTCAAACTTATAAAACCCAGGAAATTATGATATCCATTCACTTAATAGGGGCAGTATGACAGAATTTCCTTTCATTTTAATTTCGTCACAGTTTTATTTTTATGGAACTATTTGAAATGTCTGGAATAATGTAATTTACTTCGCTCAGGATTTTTACTTTTTTAAAAATTTGGTATTTAGACAAATGGCGTATTATAAAGCAGTTTCTAAAATATTTTTTAGATCATGTATCTTTTTCTTCAACTATAAATAAGTTTTATGTTTAAATTATGTATGTATATAACGGCTGGATTGATTTTTATGAAATATCATAATACAACGACCTACATGCTACAAAGATTACAGTAATCAAAGTAGTAAAATTTTGCCATTAAGTGGCGCTACCATCCTTTAATGCCTGTATATAAAGTAAATAAATAAATAAATAAGTATTTTATTTTAAAGTCCTATGGGACAATATTTCGACACTGCAAGGCACTCTCCGATGCATCCCAACTAGGTACTGAGAATCATAACAAAAATCTCAGTCGACAATCTTGACCTGACACGGGACTCGAACCCAGGAACAGGGTTATAGATAACTACATAAATAGCGTAACTATATACATAGAGAAATAAAAGCAAGCAACGGGCTTTGGCATATTCTAACATATAAGCAAAACGTGCAAAAAGAAATGATTGTTATTCAAATGTTACTCGTACAATAAGGTAAGGCTTTCTGTGGTGCGTGATTTGTATGAAATATTAATTTGACTTGTCCCCTTTCATATTATGCTAAATCTCTTTTTTTCCGAATAAAACTTTTAGTAGATAATATATATAACTAGCGACTCGCCCTCGCTTCGCTTGGGCTTTTTCCTAGATTTAGCACAGGCGAAGCCTAGCCTAGCGAGATCCGCTAGTTATGCATATAAACCTTCCTCTTGAATCACTCTATCTATTAAAAAAACCGCATCAAAATCCGTTGCGTAGTTTTAAAGATTTAAGCGTACAAAGGGATATAGGGACAGAGAAAGCGACTTTGTTTTATACTATGTAGTGATACACATATAAATTTATATATTTTTAACTATTTTGGTAGGTCAACGTTATATATACCTAGTTTATAATTGTAATAAGATTCAGAGTTCAATCTGTACCGGGTACTTTAACATTTTTTTTTTAATTTTACTGAAATTTTCATTATTATCAATTCAAAGGCAAAATTATTTATAGTTTTTAGAATTACTGGCTGTCTGTATGACCGCATCTTGAGATAACCATTGAAAAGATTTTATGAAATTTTGTAAGATGGTAGCTGATCTTGTGCTTTTACTGCATATATAAATTTCCCAACTCTAAGAAATGTCTTCGAAGGTACTTAACCCGAGACCCTTTTTAAAAAAAGAACTTTATTTAACACGAATCACTTTATTAGCTTTATAGAAATACAATATATTAATATTAATTATAAGTTCTGGAGAGCTAGTGCTCTCGACCAACGATTTTTTTTATGGTAAAAAGGGGGCAAACGGGCAGGAGGCTCACCTGATGGGAAGAGATCACCTCCGCCCATGGACATCTGCAAGCCACCAACGATACTCTCGAACTGACTTAATTCTAATTACAGGGCATATATATAAGGTTCAAAATAGTGCTAGCTAGAAGGGATAAAACATAGGTAAGCAATGACCCATAGCCAAGTGGTATAACAGTACAAACCCTAGCGACATTTCAAAAGAAATTCATTGGCTTTTAACCTTATCCGATTCCCATATTAAACTGTTATTTAAAATTTTAGTTACTCAGAAATATCGCAAATATATGTACATATTTAAAGCCAAATGTCAAGTTGTATGCAGTGAGCGTACATATTATTTACTCGAATGCATATGCGATGCCATTTACAAAGTATTCTAGTGTCCACAAAGCAGTCATAAAAAACCTATAGAGCCGTCATAAAAGAGGATAGCGAGTGCCTTTAAGGTGTACTCGTAGTAGGAAAAATAAATTTTGAAGAAAAATTTACTATTCCTAGAAAGTTTTTGTTAAATGTATAAACTTCATTTTGTTGTTATTTAATTTAAATAGTTAAAAAAGCTAAACACAAAATTAAATATAATTAGTATTTAGGATATAAGGGTCTAAGGTACATGTTTTTTTGTGTATGTATGTATGTATGTATGTATGTATGTATGTATGTATGTATGTATGTATGTATGTATGTATGTATTTATGTATGTATGTACGTTTCACAATATCAATGCCGAATTTGAACTAATCTTCATTCTTTATGTGTCATCAATGTATTTTATTATCCTCAACCTCATCTTGCGCATATTAAATTATAAAAGTCATATACTTTCCTACTATTTTATTTATAATAGTTACTATAGTGTAAATCTTAGATTGATAAAAGTATGCATTCTAGTTTACTAAGAGATATGACACATAAAGGCTCAACAAGTCCCATGAAATGATCAAAAAATAAATTACCAAAAAAAAATATTCGTTGTACCTTCGGAAGCCTTTCATTTCGTGCCGCTTATTTTTTACCGATACATGCACAGTTTATGGAAGCAGATTTTTATTTTAATATATAGTGCTAGACGTATACATTTTCAATAATGACATTAATAATAATTGGGTAAACTTATTTATCAAATACAATTTTCTAGTCATAATCTTATAAAGCAATGCGCATTGAAAAAAGAAGCGCTCGTTTTGGCCGGCAAGGGAAGCGGATTCATATTCGGTTTTCGCATATTTGATATACACATACTATGTGAGAATCATTCCCAACGTGACTACTATTGTTACATTAAGGAAAAATCGTGAGGATTCCTGTATATCTAGAATCTTAGAATTGCGATAGTCAACGTGATAATAAGGGTTAAATACATACATACATTATACAATACAAAAAAATTAAGTCGCTTTATTTTTGATATATTCGAGTATTAAGATATTAAACTTAAACTAAAATAACAAGCAATATTATTTAGTATAAGTGGTAAGCACAAACTAAAATCATAATTAGTTAGTAAAAAAATTAGCTATGTTTCAAAAATAAAGGAAAGCCTATTCCATCCAATCCGAGCTTTTACTAAACGGAAGCTCGCACTGATTTCGTAGTGTAACCAGTAATCAAGTAACGGACACGCACACTACTACCTGTCATTTTACCTCCAATAAGATCAAATTGTATGTTATATTATACATAATATAATAATATAGTACCTAAGTGACCCAGCTTTACTCAGCTTAAGATCAATTTTTTCGAAAATTTTCATTTTTTGAGAAAAGACGTATATTATATAAATTATTTTAAAAGCAAAATCCTACCTAAATATAAAATTTAAGCTAATTAGTTTCGGCTATCCTGTCTTATCTAAATTTCAATATATTAAAAATATCATAAAAGTCTCCTTTTTCTAATTCTCAATTTTGCGTTTTTTTTTTCAGCCGTTATTGTCCCACTACTGGGCAAAGGTCTCTCTCTTTTCTTTCCACTCTGTCCTCTTTTTTGCGATGTATGGTGCTTACCACATTAAATGTTTATTATAATTTACAAGATTAAACTTATTACAGAAGAAGGTTGTAGGTCAAAATATACAACAAATAATATTATCATCTCACAAGAATCGAACCTGTAAAATTGTTAAATACAAAGTGAAAAAATGTTAATTTTGAGCGGCTTTATGTTAATTTCTTTTTCTAGTATCAATTTATTTATATTACTACATAGTATAAAACAAAGCCGCTTCCCGCTGTCTGTCTGTCCTTGTGTATGCTTAGATCTTTAAAACTACGCAACGGATTTTGATGCGGTTTTTTTAATAGATAGAGTAATTCAAGAGGAAGGTTTATATGCTTAATCTAAGGACGAACCCAAGCGAAGAGGGGGTGGGTCGCTAGTTCAAAATAAATTACGGAAATCAAAAACCTGACTGGATTTTACTGACCGTTTTTTTTTAAATAAGAACAAAAAAGATTAAAACTGTTATACAGTCAGAGACGTTCAAGTCAGTCTTGCTGTGAATCCTATTACATCCAGAAAGAAAGTTTGAGTGAAAAAGGTTTGATTGTTGCTGTTTTACAGTCACTAAAGGCTCTCAATAAATCGATTTCAATTTCATTTTTGATTGATCTTATAAGTGAAGAGATTAATGATAAAAGTTAATCGAGATTTGCTTTGAAGGTGCCTCAGTACGACCGGAATTCGAGGTTCGATTTATTAATTGTATAATTGTTTTGCCATCATGTTGTAGAAATGATTAATCTTATTTTATTTTCTTTTATAATACTATATATTATAACAAAAAGTCCTCCACCGCGTCTGTCTGTCTGTCTGTTCGCAATAAACTTAAAAACTACTGCACCGATTTTCATGCTGTTTTCACCAATTGATAGTGATTCTGGAGGAATATTTTAGTATTTAATTTGTCAAGTTTTATCAATTTAAATTTTTGTTCTTTGATAAATAAGTATTCCTTTGTAAAATGACGTTATTTAGATTACTTAGATTCATGTTTTTTTTAGATTTTTTGTACTTTTAATTGTTGAATGCTGGAATGCTATGTACACTTTATATTGACATGCATATACGATATATTTTTATTGTTAAATAAAATAAATAAATAAATTAATAAAGTTTTTGTTTACATTTGTGGATGGAAATTGACCGCAGCTTCGCTTGTGCTAAATCTAGAGTGACCCCGAGCGGAAGGAGAGCGATACGCTAGTCTATACATATAATACAACAAAATATAATTGAACAGATTGAACTCATTCAATCTGTTCATTTATATATTTTGGAAAATCTTATTGAAATTATTATTAAAATATTATCGATTCAGAGAACTTATTCCATAGTTTTATATTGTTTGTCTGTCTGACTGTGACCTTAATTTTAGTATAATAGCTAACAAAAAAACATTAAGCAACATACGTACATAATAATATAATATCGTAAAGTACATAATCGTATAATAAGTCACCAGTGTAATATAATTTTAACCACATTTCATTTTTCCAACGTTAAAAACACCGCAAACGAATTGCTCCATTTTTGCCGCTTTATAATTATATTGTTGGCATCAGCAAGTTTTTAATTAAAGGAAAAATGTATCTGTTCTGATTCACGAGTGCCAGAAGTTACCGATGTAAAGTACTTCATATATGTTGAGAAGTTAATTTATGTGTAATACTATTTAATTAAATATTATAGTGCTGGTAAGGAGTTCGAATGTAGGAAAGATAGAAAGTATACTAATTTATAAAATGAGAATGAAGCTCATTAGTAACTTCAAAGTAGTTTTGTAATATGACTTCAATAAATATGAATATATTGGGACATTATAACAAACAGCTTCATCTAGTTTCGCGGTAGGCTACTAAAGAAGCTTTTGTTACGGATACCAGATAGTTTATATACTTCATATATAAGTTTAAATACATACATATTATAAACTCCCATGACTTGAGTACTAACATCCAAGTTTAACAAATGAATGCACCCAGCGGGACTCGAACCCGCGACCGCTGGCGCAAGAAAGTAGGGTCACTACAAACTGCACCAAACGTGTCGTCAATTTTATTATTATATTATGTAATCAGCCCTTTATAACGTACGTGCTAGGACGGATCTTTTTAGAACGAGAGGAATTATGCCATAACACACTACGCTGGCTAAGTTCCGGTTAGAGGACTTTACATGTACTTATTTCGTAAAATTATTGCTAGCTTTTTTCAGACATGCATGCTTTCATACCCATTTAGTATATCTTCTAGTATTTTTTACCCGTGTTTTGTGCTAATACCTTAGTACTTAGTACCTAATAGTAGCCAGTTTATATACTACATAGACTGTCTACTATTAGGGCCTGTTGTAGCACTGGTATATGTATTTGGACATCATAAGCGCGTAGCGTTCCAGCGGCGTCCCATCATGACGAAGAAAGTTTCGTATTTTTAAAGAAAAGTTCTATTATTAGTTTAATATTTATTTAATTAAGTTAAGTTTATTATTGATTCTATTGTTATTCAAATTACACATAAGTTACTAAAACACAAAAACTTGCATCGTAACTAGTTTCATTTGAGAACGTAAGAAGTTAGAACCTAAGAAAATAATAATCTGTATGTATTTAATAACATCACGAAATATCACATGTGATTCATTATTGCTTTACGTAAGTCAAGCTCTGATTATGCGTTGTCGACTAAAAGTCACACTCGACTAGATATTATGGATTTGAAATTTAATTTCCACATTTCTAAGTTATGGGTGTTTTTTTTCGCTTATGCTGTTTAAAATGCTTTTATACTGCTTTTGAGAACTTTTTTTGCATAATACTTTCTTAGGTTTACGCGAATATTTGACATTATAAATGAAACTATCTTTTCGGAATTTTGTCGCGGATTTATTTTGATTTTTGGGAGACAACGGGAGAGAGCGTGACCATAATTGCGCGCCGCCACAAAATCCGAAAAGATAGTTTCATTTATATCTCACAACACAACAATAAATATTGCTAAATCAACATTGTCCTATCCTTTATTTTTGTATGTAATCTTAAGTTCATACAATAATTATTAAAATCAGAAAGTGAGATCAGTTTTTTCCAAACTTTTCAAGGTCTTGTATAGATTTAAGATATTTTCTTGCTTTAGTTACTACGAATATTTATAAAAAAACGGCACAGAAAAACTATAGAAAAGCATTTTTATTACAAGGAAGATTTTCTAGGAGCAGAGCAACTACAGGTAACTAACATATTGAATTTATATTCGCGTAAACCTAAGAAAGTATAACATAACTAATGTTAAAGGGCAAAATCACGTGCACGCTGCTTAATAATATGAATAACTTTTTTAATAAATGGGTTAACCGAGAAACTACAATTTGTATTGTGATCAGAATGACACGTGTAATACAAATGAGGCTACCTTAAGTATTACAACTGAACCAACAAATCTCGGACATTAAAGAGGTGCTCCAACTATATAGAAATTCAATATGAAGAATAATACATGAAGTAAAACCAATATTCGAAAAACAGCAAAATAAAGTAAAAAGTTAATTTTTCTTTACATATGTAATATTTTGAAGTTGTACCGCCAATTATTTTGTATTTTTTACATTTTGCAATAATTATTCTTCGTAACTAGCTTTCAATTTATAAGTGATACATTCGAAATGACATTTTCCAACAGTGTATCTTGTCGTTATAAAAATTGTTTTTCGAATTAATAACTACTCGTTCCATAATTGGTACTTAATTAGTAAATAAAGTTAATTTAAATAAAGTTTATTTAATAAATAAAATTTACTAAATATAGTTAATTTAATAATTAATCTTCTCTATTAATTATTAATTTCAGATTTTTAAAAGCATTTATAGTAATCATCTGTCTCGTCTGATACAATACAAGTGAGGCTCAGATTGCAGTACAAAAATATATTGAAGTGAGACCATTATTCACGCACTGGCTTTAACGGGCTCAACTAACATAGGAAATTGCATTCGACAAATTTCCGCTAGCGGAATCCGTACTACATACACCTACGGACATTCTATTACTAGTGGTTACATATGTTCAAATACATCAATAACTGTATAATTTAATGTACTAATATAGCTCTTATTGTGATGCAATAGGTATCAAATTCAAATGTTAAATGGTGTAAATAGAATTGGAATGTAGGTTCGATTGCGAAATGCATCATCTATGAAAATTTCTACTATCTAACTATCACAGCCTGGAGACAGACGGACAGTCAGATAGACAGCTGTGTCTTAGTATTTTATTATACAATTAATAATGTGACTAGCCACATTTTTTGTGAAACACTACTACTACACAATATAGTTGAAGATTCGTAGTTGCTTTCAGTAGTTAAAATTCAAGCAATATTCGTTAATAATACACCATAAATAAGAAAAGTTATTATGATACGTATTTCTATTTCCAAATGTTAATAAAGTCCTTTTTTTAGCAAAAGAGTTATCACATTCAGCGTTTTCGAGCCAATTTTTCCAATTCCATAAATTGATGGTACACTGGAAAGTGCAAAACTAGGTCATCGTATGAAAAACAAAATGCATATTTTCAGTGGTATATGAAGTTGGTTTATATTTGTGGAATTGAATATTATTGATGACTCACCCTCGCTTCGCTCGAGCTTGTCCCTAGTTCTAGCGCGAGCGAAGCCGTGGGTTCCGCTAGTGTATTATACATATAAATCTTTCTGTCAATTCTATGCCAAACGTCATAAGGTTACATTAAAAAAGTTTATATTGTCTAAAGCAGTTAAGTAATAATTTAATTCTGAGCATTTTCATATTTCACCTTTTAAACCTTTTCTGGATTTACACAAATAATTCAAGACCAAAATTAGCCAAATCGGTCCAGCCGTTTTCGAGTTTTAGCGAGACTAATGAACAGCAATTCATTTTTATATATAGATATAATCGTGATGGTATTACAAGTGATAGAACTGTCTTTTGAGCAGTCTATAATGCGAATTGCTATATTTTGCTATATAATAAGAAAAATTAATCTAATAATCACTACATAGTATAAAACAAAATCGCTTTCTCTGCCCCTATATCCCTTTGTACGCTTAAATATTTA
Source organism: Boloria selene (assembly GCA_905231865.2). NCBI lineage: Eukaryota > Metazoa > Arthropoda > Insecta > Lepidoptera > Nymphalidae > Boloria > Boloria selene. The sequence goes on from HG993157.1 coordinate 4,526,653, forward strand.
AAACTACGCAACGGATTTTGATGCGGTTTTTTTTAATAGATAGAGTGATTCAAGAGGAAGGTTTATATGCATAACTAGCGGATCCCACGGCTTTGCCTGTGCTAAATCTCGGAAAAAGCCCAAGCGAAGCGAGGGCGAGTCGCTAGTAAAATATATAATGATAAGATACTGAGTCGAAATGAACATAAATAAACTTAGCAGGCAAATTCACGTGCAAACGCTACTATTGGTATGAACAACTTTTTTAATGAATGGGTTAACCGAGAAACTACAATTTGTATTGTGATCAGAATGACACGTGTAATAAAAATGACGCTACCTTGAGTATAACAACTGAACCAAAAAATCTCGTGACATATTAAAGAAGTGCTTAAACTATATAGCAATGAGATATGAAAAATATTAAATATTGAATTGAATGAATTGTATATTAAAATTTGAAACTCTTATTGAAATAGTTGAAATATTATTATGGATACTTCTTGTCGGTCTGTCTGTGACCGCATCACGAGAAAACCATTGGACTTATTTTGGCGGAATTTGGTATAAATATACTGTACTATAATTTACTGCGGGAAAAAATCGTATGACTGAGAAATCTATAAGTAGATTTTTAACCTAAAGTAAATTAACTAATACTTATTATTATAAGACTTTTAACTCTAAAATATAATGTTGCGCGGGCTAAGTTTTCATTTTGAACCAAGTTTGAAGCCGACCTCAAAAATCGAGGTAAGGAAAGCCGTAAAAAGGAACGTAAAAACATGCCACTGAAATATTGACACAGGAAATTCGTGACAAGAGTATAAGAATGTATGGACGCACGTACACTTCAGTTTATTAAATTTTCTAGCTTGTACTTTTACTAAGAATATTTTGTTATATTTTACTTAGTAAACCTAAAATATTTTTAAAACTAGTTTTATATATTAGGTACACTCGGACATACAGGAATTTTCCTTAGGATGTTTTTTTTATAGTAAGACAAGTGGATGGTAGTGAGCGGGATTTGAACCCGTTTTATTCTTTTTCCCAAGCGAGCGTGTTCTCCGACCGATTCCGGCCGTGGCGGCCAGTCTCATTACGACTAGCCAACTACGCAAGAGATATTACCTATAATGCACAAGTTTACGCACAGACAAAAGTGCACTCTCTATTCCTATCACTCTCAAACTCTATGAGAGGACTACTCGACACGACCAGAGAAAGCTAAGGCGCAGGACCGACGGCTTTACGTGCTCTCCGAGGCACGAGAGGAAAACACCGCCAACTTCCAAACTCCAGGTTGTTATTGAGACTTACAGAACAGAAATACTCAATAACTTAACTTGGCCCGACCCGGGACTCGAACCCAGGACCTCTCGATGTGTGGCCGTACATGCTAGCCACTACACTACCGAGGCCAAATATAGGCAACGTGTCGGTATACCATTATTCCACAGAGAAGACAATATGCTGTGATGAATGGTCGATGAAATATGATTTGAATCGAGTTAATGATTTATGAACGATGCTTATAGCCCTTTTGTTCGATGTTGCTTTAGTAAAATTAATATAAGATAGGAAAGATTGAAGGGATAGAATATATAAGTACTTGTTATTGTTGAATCAAAATATATTATTAAGATAATTAAATAAATATTTATAATATGTATGTATTTAAAATTTATATATGTTGTATATCAACTATCTGGTATCTGTTACATAAGCCTCGTATCTTACCACGGAACTAGATGGTGCTATTGTAATAATGTCCTGACATAAACAAAAAATATGGTTATTGAAAGTTTTTAAGACTAGCTTATATCATTTTGAAATAAATTTAATTTATTTGTTTTCATGAATCTAAAGAATTATCAATAATATGTTAAAAAATGAATGAACAAACATGAAAAATAACCGTTGAGTAATTATACCTTCCATCATCATTTATCAGCTCATCCACATGAGGTGATGATTTTTAGACACAAACGCTTGAACATCTTTAGAAAATATATCAAAAACATAATAGGTGCCTATAAAATTTATTAAAAAATTAAATAATAATAAAAAATATTAATCTTATGGAAAAATCATTTGTACCCCCTTCTATCACTACATCACTACTGTTTGCGATAAACTCAAAAAATACTGCACCGATTTTCATGCTGTTTTCGATATATAGAGGTTAGAGGTTAGTTTCGATAGATAAGTTAGATGATTCTCGAAGGAGGTTTTAGTATAGTTAAATTTGTCAAGTTATAACATTTACTAGGGTAACGCGCGGTTTCGCTCGCGCCCGGTTAATAATAAAAAAACCATAATTAGCTTTCTATCTAATTCTAAAACGATACAATTTATTAGAATATTTTAAATTAATTTCCCTTTTTTGTGCTTAATGTAAATTGATATAGATACTTATTTCAACACCGTATCGTTCAAACTAATACGAGTAGTTTCTTACTTGTGAGAATATCGAATTTTAATAACAGTCTTTATTTCTTCTGCATGGAATTTCAATAGCGCCTCTAGCAATTCAAAATCTTACAAAGGTGATCGTTTATTATAAAATATTATATGAAACCTTCTATTTACACTTAGATTATAATTAAGTGCTAAGCAGAAGCTGGATTTTTAACCAACCTCAAAAAAGAGGTACCAAATACCTCCGCATATTTTTTGGGTTGGATTGGCTATATGTGATATGTACAACAATAATTGTAAATTCATATTTTTTTTTATGGTAAAAAGGGGGCAAACGGGCAGGAGGCTCACCTGATGGGAAGTGATCACCTCCGCCCATGGACATCTGCAAGCCTGGCTTGCAGATGCGTTGCCGGCCTTTCAGGAAAGGGAGGGATGGAGGAGGGAGGGAAGTGGGAGGGAGGGGGGAACGAAGGCGGAGGATGAAGGGAAGAGGGAGGGGGAAAGGAGAGTGGGCCTCCCGGACTCTCACTCACCGGACGAAACGCGACAGCATAGCTGCCACTTCACGCCGGTCTTCTGTGAGAGAGTGGTACTAATGAACTATACGGGGCGTGCCGGCCCATTCGGTTGCTACCCGAAGGTAACAAGCATTTTAAATATTATTTAGTTTAAAAAATTTTAAATATTATTTAGTTATTGAAAAAGTAATTATGCTATTCTTGTAAGTGAAATTCTATTAGGAGTATATTATATTCAAAATCATAATACCATTTACTACCCTTAAGCTATCTTATAGAGTATGTAGGTAATAATAAAAAACTAACAAAGAAAATCGATTTAAATTTTTTAAAATTATCGTATAACAAACACGTAAAGGTACAGCAACTGAATTAACAATTCGATTCGACATTTTTTAAATTATTGTATAACTAGCGACTCGCCCTCGCTTCGCTCGGGCTCTTCCCTAGATTTAGCACAGGTAAAGCCGCGGGATCTGCTAGTTATGCATATAAACCTTCCTCTTGAATCACTCTATCTATTAAAAAAAAACCGCATCAAAATCCGTCGCGTAGTTTTAAAGATTTAAGCGCACATAGGGATATAGGGATATAGGGACAGAAAAGGCGACTTTGTTTTATACTATGTAGTGACAAAGCCAAAGGTTTTAAGTTGGTCAAAAATAAAATAATTTATTTACCTGTAATAATAATATTAAACGATAAAATTCTAGTTCTTATTCGTCTGAACGCGCTAATCTCTTTAAACACTTGTCAGATATGTAAGTATTCTTTTTAAAATAAGCAGCTTATTTACTGAAAGGATTTGGGCTTTCTAAAATCACGATTCACAGTGTCCGAGACATTTTCAAAAACTACACGAGTAAAACTGCGATAAAAGTTTAGTGTATTTTATAAAACAATGTTCATGCAACTATAACATCTTTTACGTTATTTAGCGCGAGCGAAGCCACGGGTTCCGCTAGTATATCTTTATAAATTATAGCATAATTATGTGATAATCTGATGTGTAAGTATATTATTGTAAAATTTTATCAATTCAGCTAATCAAGCAAATCCATTCAGCAGTTTTAGCATGAAAGAGTAACAATCATACATCCATACATTCTTACAAACTTTCGCTTAGTAGAAAGTAGGATTGATAAAATGAAGAAAACGAGAGTTGACGAATAAAAAGAAAAAGGTGCTTTAAAGGTAGAGTACCTTCTTCTATAGTATAGTACAGACATACAAAAATACGAAAAACTATAATATATATTCGGCCTCTGTATCATTTATAATAATTATTTTAATTAAATTTTCTAAAAAATATTGTATGTACAGATCCGATTAAGAATTTAATTATATATATGTATGTATTGATCTCTTGTCCCACTTCTAGTAAATTATTTATTATACTAGCGACTCACCCTCACTTTGCTCGGGTTTATACATATAAAACTTCCTCTTGAATCACTCTATCTATTAAAAAATCGCATCAAAATCCGTTGCGTAGTTTTAAGCATACATAAGGACAGACAGACAGCGGTAAGCGAGTTTGTTTTAACTATGTAGTGATAACACTTATGGTGGCATACTTAAACGAAATCCAGTAATAATTAGAAACGTGAAACGTGAATAAAAAACATTTAGAAAACAAATTATTTTCTACTCTATTTTACATTGAAATAATAGTTATTTCACTCATTGTTGAAACATCGATAAATTCACATCACTAACAAAGACCGCAAGTGTGGCGCTTGCGTTACGATAAAAGGAATGTCGATAACTTTTCCAATTCAATACATATCGAGTCGTTACAACCATATCGAGTTACTCGCTTCAAACCAATGTTGGAATACTTGTGGTTCTATGAATGTAATTTAGACGAGTTAAATACTGTTATAGTTAAAAGCCGACGACTAATATAAAGTTACGTAATATATAAATATTTCTGTGGTCTTTAAATTAGGTGCTACATAGAAATTGGAGTTGTACCCATGATGCTTTTTTTGTGTAAGCACGTTTTAAGTACCGGGGATTCTCTATTTACTTGAATACAAAACAAGATGTTTCTCGGATAGCTAACTATTAAAAATTAAAAGTTTTTATGTGTGTACGCCTCTTTTATTTAGAAAAATCTCTCGTAATATAAATATATAAATAAATAAATATATTGAGACATCATTACACACAGTGTATTATTACATTTGTGTTACGCATACCAGATAGTTGATATACTACATATATAAGTTTAAATACATACATATTATAAATATAAACACCCATGATTTGAGTACAAACATCCGAGTTTAACAAATGAATGCGCCCAGCGGGACTCGAACCCGCGATCGCTGGTGCAAGAAAGTAGGGTCAATACAAACTACGCCAAACGTGTCGTCTAACTATAATATGAACTACGAAAATGTACTAAGTTATAATAAAAATAATAAATATTATCAAACAGCCCATTTTAGTACCAGGGTATGTTACGAGGCGTGTGTCATGGATACCAGATAGTTAATATACAACTTTAATAATATATACATATATTTATATTATATATAGAATATGACTACAGATATAAACCCGTGACTGGAGTAGAAACATTCGTTGCTCACAAATGAATGCCAGCGGAACTCGAACCCGCGACTGCACAGAAAGCTCCTACCAACTGAGCCAAACGTGTAGTATACATACATTCGTATTAGTTATATATAGTATACTCAACAAATGAATTCCCCAAGCAGGTCTCGAACCCGCGACCGCAGCAAGTTGGATCACTACAAAGTGAGCCAAACGTGTCGTCAATTACATAATATACTCCTATTGATATGTGCATATATTGTACCTAAATGCTAACAGTTACTGTCATTATCACTGAAGGTTGTGGTTTGATTCCAATAAGAGATATTACCTATAACCCAGATATTAGTCGAGATTACACACAAAATATGAAGTGCATGACCAAATACAATAATGGTAAGTAGGAAGTTGGTTTACTTCATTCTTATCGAGCTTTTGCTATCTAATAGAATAAACAATTGATCACAAAAATATCGCAAACATTTGAATTTTATTAGGCAGAAACGAAAAAAAGGTTTCTTGAATAAAAGGAGAAAAGTCTAAGTAATATCTATGAATCTCTGTCATAAGAATGTAACAAAGGACCAAGTAAGCCTTATATCACAAAGCAAATAAGGATAACTATTTAAAATACCCATTGTACGTTTCATATAAAATAAATCCCGAGTATCGAATAAAGGGAAAATACGCGAAATACGAGTGCACTGATTAGAAAAGATTCTTAGGAGAATCGAAACCGCTAAAACCTTAGATTTTTTAATTTTGGAAATGGCATATATTGTATTACGAAAAATAAACTGTAAACATAATAATATTAGACTGAGATCAAATATATTACGCCATTATGCAAGAAAAACAACGTAAATAGGTTTCAAGTACATGTTCCATCTTATGTATTTGTTATTACTTTAGAAAAGCTCAATTTAAAAGTATAAAAAATATTATGAATTAAGCTTTTGTTTTAATTTTTTTTTCTTGAAATACTTCATGATCACTTTCTTCACTAATCTTAGTTCATCAACGATGAATCTTATATATCTATAGGTATCTAAAAAGTAAGAATATCTAAAACGTAAGAATATCTTTAGGTATCTAAAAAATAAGAATATTAAAAATACATTAAGTTTAGCAAGTTTTGTTCTATAATTTATTGGAATACGGGGAAACTTAGATATCTAAGAGAACCTAGCATTTTTCTACAGATATATGAAGTCCACCAAACATCACTATATGTGGGTCTATTCCCAGCAGTGGGACGTTAAGAAAGAACACTTATTAATACACTTAACTAATATTATATAGTTGTCAATAATGATATAATTTTTTAATTCTTTCTTATACTCGTAAGTAATGCGTCCCTAAATAATTTGAAATTTCTAAATCGAAAATTTTTTAGATAAACTAAACAATACATCGAAATGATATAACATGACCTGGACCACGTAATATAACTCTTATATACGTCAATTACATATATTTCATAGTTTCCTAGAGATTTTATAGCAAGTCATAAAGAAAAGTTAAATTAAATAAAATATAACAGTCTAATCTAGGATTCTAGATGCAAAGTAAAAGTTATCAATTGATAGTTCTACACCATATTTATAATATGTATGTATTTAAAAGTTATATATTATGTAGTATATCAACTATCTGGTATCCGTAACACAGGCGTCGTAGCTTACCACGGAACTGGATGGCGCTGTTGTAAGAATGTCCTAACATATTTATATACATATAATAAATATAAACACCCATTACTCGAGTACAAACATCCGAGTTTAACAAATGAATGCCCCCAGCGGGACTCGAACCCGCGACCGCTAGCGCAAGAAAGTAGGGTCACTACAAACTGCGCCAAACGTGACGTCAAGCTATCAATTGATAGTTCACTACACCATCAATAAATATATAAATGAAATATGATAAATACATCTTCACATTTTAGTACCTATTTATATTGGAAATACAGCCTCTTATAAAGTTGTACTTGTTCGTCAACAGTTATAATCTGAACAGTAAATCTTGTTCGGAGCAATTATTTTTAATAATACTTATCTTTCGTAAGTGCTGCGTATTTATGATTTCCGTCTACAGTTTAAAATTACTTTTGTATTTGGAATTGTTATTTTTCTTAGTATTTATGGTGTTGTATCTGGATGATATATGAGATTTACAAGCTTTTCTTAAACGTGCAATATTTGTATATATGTTCATGTCAAGTCTTGCACCTGAAGGTACGAGCAGTTAAGTTTGGATGACAGTGCATGGTTAGGTAAGTAACGTCATTCTAAATCCTACATGGCGGCTTCCCAAGCATAATGTACTTTTTACGCACCTCCATGATATGGATATCAAAAAAAGAGTGTGCTAAGAAGAAAAGAAAAAAATAGATTTGTGATAAAAAATATTTAATTAGCCAAGAAACCGCAGGTAGGTGTGGAGCAACTCCTTCTCCTCGATCTTGCAATGTCCTATTAACACAGAAGAAGGTTTTGTTGGGTTTCAGTTGGTAGTACTGGCTTATCTTAAACAGGTGTGTGTATAACCACCTGGTGGTATGCGTTACTGCATTATCCAACGTTAAAAAAAGTATCTTATATCCTATGAATAACTTCAGGTTACTTATGTAGTTAATTTCATAAAAGTCAATTAAGTTAATCACACAACATACAAACTTCCGCATTTATATTACTAATTCATGGATTTATAAATTTAATAAGGATATTAATAAGCTACGAACTTCATATAGCAATAATAACACTCAAAGCTATAACAGTGAGATAGAAAAATACAGTGTACAAAAACAGCAGTGGAAGTCAAAATTACTGAAATGAACACAGAAATTCACACTTGTTTCCAACCAATGAGCAAACACTATAAATTCAACCGCAATGGGGGCTGAGCGAAATCTATATTTATGTACGAAAAAAAATAACCAAAAGCACGAAATTCCCTAATTACTCGTTCGGAACACGTACAGGGAAAGTATAGACCGTTATTTTTACAACAACCATTGCAATTTGACAGTTATTAGCGCATTAAGGCCGATTCTCGTACAGACAGCCGGCCATTTTGTGCACGATGTGAATACACAAAATGGCGGCTAATAAACAGTTTAATAGTAACCTAGCTGACTATATTATATATAGCTCATGATTGCTTTGATGTTCGAGAGTATTAATGTAATTAAAGATATCAAATATATTTTACGTACTTGTCAAAATTTCAAATGATACGCAAAGTTTCAAAATAGGACGTGAAAAGGATAGACAGATACACGATTGATATTGATGAATCAAAAAATAATCGAAATTGTTATATTGTTTTTACTACCTTTTTACTTATATTAATATGTTGGTGTATTATTATAGCATTATCTAGTTCCGTGGTAACGAATACCAGATAGTTGTTGTACTACATATATAAGTTTTAAATACATACTCATATTATAAATATCCGAGTTTGACAAATGAATGCCATAAGCGGGACTCGAACCCACGTCACTAGAAACTGCGCCAAACGTGTCGTCAAACATTGTAAAACTATTTCAAAGTACTGGTAAAATATGAATTCGATCAAAATGAGGCATAAATTGTAAGAACTTTCGTGATGTATCTAATCTCTTAGTTCGATTATCAGAAAAAAATGTGTAAGAATGGCTAGAAATGCCAAACCATTGTTTCCTTCAATTAATAAATGCCGCTTAACTCAGCGTTATTCGGATGAAGAGATTTAGGAATGATAAGTATTTTTACTCTTCTATCTCAGAAGGAGGATTATATTATTACTGTTGATGTATTTGACTTGCATTTTATTTTTTCCCATTACTATTGCGCGTGTTGGTCTAATAGCTAGCGTGTAAGGGCGAGATACGAGGGTCCTAGGTTCGAGTCTGGAATACGGAATCCTTAGTTTACAGTCCGAATTTGGGAAGTTGGTTGGATTTGGGCCACCCCAACAATACGCATAAATAAAGTTTCACTATAGTGGAACGAATGCTTTAGTTTAGGCATATAGTACGAACATACAAAAAAAGTTGGTGCATTTTTTATATAAAACTTTAAATATAATTTTAGTTTCATATTATGAAATAAGTCCCTATTTCCATTTCTGCTAAGATGCATTTTGTGTAACGTCTAGTTCGGTGGGCACTTTTATTCTTTATGACAGAACTGTTTTTGTCAGATAGCTTCTTGCTGAGTTTTATTTAAAATGTAATATTTTTTTGAAGAAATTCCAGCTACAAGTCTAAGTAAAAACTAAAGGTGCTACCGGTAAGTCTTTGGTAAAGTAAAAAATAGACTCAGGAAAGTCGAAGTAAAATTCCAATAAAAGTGTCTAGTTCTCCGAAGATCGTGAATTCTATTCTCGGAATAAGTACAGAGGATTTTTGCTGTTGATATTTGTTTGACTATTTTGCTTTGCTCATGGACTTTTGGTTCCGTTATGGGTTTTAGTAAGTAGGAGTCTTATAGTCCGGTTGACAGACTGGCAGGGCCCCATGATGAGTTTCCCCAGCGACATAAAAAGGATTCTATTCTCGTATTTCTCTATTATTTTTAAGTTGTTTCTTCGAAAGTTCTTGGAAATTCTCGGAACTGGAGGAACGGAAAGTACCTATTGCGTCTTACTTTTTTAACTTTGTCAATAAAATTGTCAATATGTATATTGCATATATATTATATATATGTATGCATATAGATATAGGCTACATTCACGGGCAAAAACTAGTATATTATATTATTAGCATAAAAGAACAATACTAAAAGCTGTCACACATAAATCTAACAATTAATAAAGAATTCTTAAACTTATATTACTTTCAGTTATCAATTAATTCAATGTATCGTATATCGCATTCGCGCCATTACGATAAAAAGTATAGTTGTTGTTGTTTCTAAAATTTATCCCCAATAGGGAAAGGCACAGGACTATGGTCCATACAGCCTACTAAAAAGTATAGTCAACGTGACAGCTCGGTCACAGATTATTAAATATAAAAATAATGAGTTTATCCTTATTATATAATAATGTATATTATTATCTTTATATATGTCGATTGTAACTTCAAGTTTAGCTCTCACAAAATAGATTTGTACTCATTTCATTGTTTTATAACGATAATATTGCTTCTGTGTACATTTGTAGTAACTGTGTTTGATCTTAACAAGTTAACATTGAATGCACTACAATAGGTATGTGATGCAAGTAAAAGGACAATTTAAAAAGACTGCCATATAACTTATCAAACTCGCGTTAAAAGACCCGACTGTCTTAAAATATCCATGAACTACTGCAAGTAAATTTAAACAAAGGGAACAATAAACATTATTTCAATTATACCTAATACGAATTCAGAAAATATGAAATTTAAGATGTTTAAAAAAATATCGTTATATAGCACACACGACACAGTTGGCGCAGTTTGTAGTGACCCTACTTTCTTGCGCCAGCGGTCGCGGGTTCGAGTCCCGCTGAAGGCATTCATTTGTTAAGCTCGAATGCTTGTACTTCAGTCATGGGTGTTTATATTTATAATATGTATGTATTTAACCTTATATATGTATAGTATATTTACTATCTGGTATCCGTAACACAAGCTTAGTAGCTTACCACGGAACCCATCTAGTTCTGCTCGCTGTGTGTAATAATGTCCCAACATATTTATTTATTTATTTAAAATGCGCCGGATTCATAATATTATTGTACTACATAGGTATATGGTGAATTAGGCGTAGCCTCTAAAATTAGCGGAGACGGGGTTACCAGAGTTGCGAATAATTATAAAGATATGGGGAAAAGCAATTTATTTTTACTTCACATATGATACATACGAGTATATACCTCCTCCTTCCAAATGTTTTTGTAAACTATGTTTTTCTTATTAGGTTTACTAATCTAATAATAACATTTTTTTTGGCTATTTTCAATAAACTCTTCATAAATACTTCTTTACCATATAGGAAAGAAATAACGTTTCATTCATAAATTTTATGGAAATTTCTTCATTGTAATAAAGTATAGATATGAAAATAAAGCTCGCTTCAGCCTGAAAGCGTCACAAGGACGTCCGGTATCAAGGGTCCGGAAGCATACACAAAACACATGGATTCGCTTCGACACATTTTTAGTCTATAACGCCAGAACGGATCTATATGAAATTTGGCACAGAAATAGATTATAGTATTAAATAACATATAGGTTGCTTTTCATAAACATACTATATAAGTATTGTTATTAAAAATCGTTAAAGGATTTTAAAATTATAAAGAAATTATGTCCTTTATCTTTCAAGAGATACATAAATGCTAAAAATATAGATATTCAAAAGTGAAGGATCGCAAGATTAAGGACTACTACCATATAAACAAAAAAATAGGAGATGTTTTTCATTATAGCCTTTTTAGCGAGTTTCCTTCTATAATTTACCTTAGTTTGAGTGTAAAGTAAAAAAATAAAATATATTTTTTTAAATTTGTATCGCAAAAGGGCTATATAAGTAAACGACCCATCTGATGGCAGTAATAGCTTTCTATGCACGGATGTAGCTGCAGGGGCATCACTCAATTATTATCAATAAAGGATGATAGATGAAGCTTGGATGGACTTCAGTCACCGTATGAAATCGATATTAATCGAATTACTAATAAAAATGTGAATGTGTGTATGTCTTAATATTTATTACTCCTTTACTGGAGTAACAAATACTAATAACTACCTCGATGGTAGGATTTCACAACCGGAGGTCCTGAGTTCGAGTCCCGGGTCAGTCCAATTTTACAACTTGTGGCTTCCTTAGGAATTCCTAGTAGCCTGGAGTTAGGAAATTGATAGTGTTACATCCCCATGCCACGGAGAGCATGGAAACACTAACGGTCCTGCGCCTTAATTCTCACCGGTCGTGTCAAGGTCAACGATCTAAACAGTCTCAGTGAAATTGACCACTGTGGCTAAAATCGGTCAGAAGGACATTATTACTGAAATAACTCATATTATGCTAATGTGGGTTATAATTATTTTTTCTCTTTATGTTAGATTTTCTATTAATATTTTTATTTCATTTATATTTTAACAAAATAAAGGCATATAGTTCAAATGTCTTCATCCTTAATTTTAGCTTATAAGTCACAAACAAACTAGCCTCAAAAGATGGACGACTTAAATCAGGACTGACTGAACTCTGGGATAAAAGTATGCAAAAGAGAAGCAATTAAATTATTAGTTTTTAACTATCCTTTTAGATTATTATTTTTTACTAATATTAGTTATTGTCTAAGTGTAGGTTCAATTCCATGGTAGGTAAAAGTTAAATGTTATAATAATTATGTTGGGTTTTTTTGATTATGATATTATATGTTTAAGAAGCTCGTAGCGAATATTTATTATTTTTTTAATTAATGCCTTTTATGTAAAAACATGATTTACTAAGTAAATGTTTTAATGTGCTATTAATTGCATTAAAATGCTACTAATATTATAATGATGGGTGGATGGTTCACGTCAGAACAGCTGAACAGATCTGGATGCTATGTTGCACCGAGATAGATTACTATTATAGACTAGAATAGCACGAAGACAATTTTTCGTCCTGAAAAATGTACGGCTCCCATGGGATAGATTTGTTTTTGGTTTTCGCTAGGGACGAACCTAAAGCGAAGCTAGTATTTAAATATGTATAAGAAGGATTGACCAAGTAAAAGCGAATATGGTGAAGTAAAAATCTAAAACTACTCACAATAAAATAAATATCTTTATGTAGTAAGAGTTGTGACATTTTCCTTTATATTTAAAGTAAATTTGTTTATTTTTGAAATACTAATATGCCAGCAAAATCTATCAAAAACTGTATGTAGAGAATCTAAAATCGAATGTACAAAGTTTAACAAGAATATTGTACTAGTTCTTCAAAAGCAAATTTCTCAAAGAACAGTACAGTAACTGCTTTAAAAATGACGAAAGTTGACGTTCTTCCATATTGCATAATGCGAGCGTTCATTTGCATTGAAACAATGTACTTGAAGTCGAAATCCCTTCTAAGTGAAGGATAAATTCTTAAGGCCGCGCCTAGCAAGTTTTATATGGTTTAAGGTTAATAAGTATGTTATTTACAGATTAATTAGTAGCTAGAAATATATTGCGTTTAAAAATTATCTTTGACGTTTATTGAAAAATCCTTATAAATTACTTAGATAAGTTATGTACTAGCTGTACTAAGTATCTACTAAAAGTTAAGCCTAAAAATATATATATTTTTAAATTACCTCATAAAAATTTAGTATCAAATAAAAGAAGCCTTGTAGAAATGCCATCATACGGTTGGCGGTTTTATAAAAATCTATATTACCAGGTATAAACAGGAAAATTGAAATAGTTAATTTGTCATATCATATTTTCCAATATCAAAATGTAAATAATTAAAAAAAATTATGATATAAGGTTGGTATACCAAAACATATCCAGGCTAGAGTTTTGTTTAACTATAAAGCCTGGAGCAAATTTTTGCAGTCAACCCCTTGACTTTACAAAATATATTTCGCTTTGAAAAACAGTGAGGTCCACTATATAATCGGAATCATAGACTATAATTCACCTGGCACGCGCGAAATATATTGGTAGAAAATGTTACAAAAAAATTATAATAGAAGAAAATAACGTAGAATCAAAGGTTAGAAAAAGAAAAAGACTGTGTGCGCTTATATAAAAGTCTTATTTTTTTTAACTTTACAAATATTATAGTGCCTAATATTTGTAAAGTTGAGTATATTTCATAGCCTTATTCTCTTTAGTACACGTGCGTGTGTATTTGCTTTATAACAATGTAACTGAAGTCAAAATTCCTACTAAGTGAAGGGTGAATTCTTAAAGGCCGCACCTAGCCTTCCTTTCATATAGGCCGAAACGTTCGAAATATGGAACTACGCTTAAGGACAAAATATCAATAGATTTTTTTTATTATTTATATTATTTTTTTTTAAAAACTAGTTAAATAATATTAATTTTATTACAATATTTTTATACAGGTAGTTTAATAATTACAGCCAAATCATAAAGAAGCGCAGTTAAAATACTGTTACCTAATACATATAAAAGACTGAACTTACTTTATCAACTAACTCTTATTTAATATTTTGAACGCAAATCTTTATTTTGTCCATCTTTAGTGAAACGTTTGAGCAACGTGGTTGTCGATTGTCGTAGTATTTGCATAGATATAGCTTATTTAACCTGAGCCTTATAATTTAAGGGTTAAATTTAAACATCGGGTGGTGCCCGTGGATTAGTTCGTAAATTATATATTTAGGGAGGCAAAAGTAATGTAATAATAGATCAAAACATAGTTAGGACGTAACTAATAAAACTTTGTTAGATTTTTGCGTATACTTATTCACATTAACAAAATTCTATTCACATTGACATAAAGAAAAAGTGTTTCAAATTCCTTTGGTTCATTTGGTTTTGGTTTCCGACATTAAATCTCTAGTTTCTATCGAGACCATGATTGCTATACTATAATGCATTCAAAATCTAGGAAAATGAAAATCTAAATAAATACATGAAAAGATCTGAAAATAATGTCCTTTTTCCTTAAAATAATATGTTTTGAGTCACGGCTAATAAATATATTTTCTTATTTATTATTATAAGTTATATATTTAGTTTAAAAATATTATAAGTAACTCTATACACTTTTTATGTCCTAAGTTGTACAATACCAACGATAGCGATAATATCGCAGTGGTAGGATTTTCTCAGAGATTTTGCATACAGATATTGCGCGTCTGATTCTAGCATTCACCTTTGGGCTTTATACTGTATATTATTTATATATTATGTACAAAAGTGTACATATTATATAATAATATAGAATATAACATGTATATATATTTATATATAAATATTATATATAGGTACTTCTATATTACATGTATAGTAACTTTTTAAAACAAATATCTTGATTTTGTTTTTTCGGATTGAACGATAGTTGAAAGTTTTCTGAGATTCTGTTGTAAATATTAAATTGTCCATAAAAAGAAGAGACTTTCTGTATATCAAAATTTTGAATTTTGCATAATTTTTAAAGATAAGTATTCCCGAAAAAAAATAAACCTTATAATATATAGCTCTCTGTGTTTTCTCCAAGTCTTATTACAATCAGTTTTCTTCTAAAGCTTTTCCCTGGATAAGTAGAAAAACAAACAAACAGATTTAAAAAATGGCTGCTACTGCTATTATTCAATAAATAACTCAATGTTCTTGAGAATATATTCTTTTGATACTATAATATTTATTTACATTTGATATATAATACATATTATGTAATAGATAATGTACATGAGATAAATATTTTATAAATGCTCAGTCGTTTTTAGTAAAACTTTAAACTATTCCACAAAATAGTTCAATATACAGACATTGACGCGTACTATTTAATTGTACGTACTTTTTCTGCGGCTTTCTGAGTTTTTCCTAAAATTTTAGCAAAGGTTTTTTGGTAGACGTGTTATTTAAATTGAAATGTAGCAGCGAAATAGAAACTAGTTAATTCGTAAGGCTTTTATTACACATATGGCTTTATGGAGCTGCTATAAAGTTGATTAATACTTTATTTTATGGAGCAGTATTTACAACAGTAACATTTAATTAAAAATTTCAAAAGTAAACAAAACAACTAACTCGGATTGAATCGTACATTCATGCTGTTTCACAATGTACAGAATCTTTTTCACTATATATATTCATTGTTATGTATTTCAATGTAATTTATATGTATGTGGGAATAATAGTGAAACGTTTTAAATTAAGTGATATTTCTTTAATAAATTCGGAACAAAATTAAACACGTCTTACATCGTTTTTTATGACAGCTGTCTACTCTTACATTTCTTAAAAAAACAAATCATTTAGTAATGAGTTCGAATACAAAAGAAAAATAAAAAAAATAAAATAAACTTAACTATCTTAGGCTACGTCCGCACAGACAGGCGGCTTGCTTAGCGCCTAAAACCTAGTGAATTGCGCTCTGGCAACATGCTAAGTTACACAGTGGCCGCACTGCAGGAGGTTTGGGTGGTTGCTTGTCGGCACGTTGACGAGACGTCACTTTCAAAAATAGTTTTCAAAATTATTTCTTGAATAAAATGCCTCGCGCCTAGTGTCAAAAAACCAACATGTTTGTTTACTTAGATACGCGCTTAGCAACTAGCTAGGAGCTAAGCGCGCAGTGCGGCCGGTCGCGAACATTTTAGAAAGTTCGTTTTAGTAAGCTACTAGCTAGGTGACTCGTTAGAATCTAGGCCCTAAGCAAGCCGCCTGTCTGTGCGGACGTAGCCTTAGTATACCACATGTATGTACATACTTTTTTATTGTGACGTAACGTAAAAATAAAAAAATGACAAAATAACGTGTTGTGTTAAAATTAGCTTTTAGGCTACGTACGTCGTACCTGTCGTAACATATATTTTATTTATCAGTTATGTGTATTTACTACTATTGGAAAGGAGGGTAGTAAATTTAGATTTTTTATCTACACTTCATCAAATGTACGTGTAATTCTAAATAAATATTTCCTAATTTCAATGTTGAACGTTAAGAATAACTTTCAAAGTTTTTTTCAAAATTTCATCATGAATAAATGTTAGATGGGGAGGGTAAATTAATTAAAGATCTCTTAATAATTTTTAACAAAAGGTGTGTTTTTCGAGTAGATTTGAATAAATTTATCATTATTTTATATAAAATAATGCTTGACAATAAAAAATCATGAAGAGTCAAAAATTCTTGAATTATATAGGTGGTATATAAAATATACATATTACATATATTGTAATTTTAACTACCTTTATGACGTACGTATTAAAATAATGAATTGTTTCCCTTTTCCAATATTTTGTGGCAATTGAGTTATTCAATTTGTCTTCACTGTTTGCTTGTTAAAGCTTGGTAAAATTAAGCTTGTTAAAGCTTCATTTTTGCCAGTTGTAAAAATTCAAATATTCACTTGCATACGTCATGTGAATTATTTACCGCACTTAAATGTATTTTTTGATGGTCGAAATCATTGAGAATCAAATGCACTTACTTTTGAATTACTTTACATATGTTGCTTCTTTTTTACTTATCTTTTTAACTAATCTTATATTAGTAATAAAGTGAAATAAGTAATTAAAGTAACTGTATATGAAGTTGCGAATCGATTAAATCTATGGAAATCGTCCATATCCTTGTACCGTCGAGAAAAGATCTGATAGCTTGCTAACGGTTACACGGATTTGCTTGATTTATAGATAAGATTGCTCTTAATAAGTTAACTTTAAAAATTATTTAGTATAGTCAAACGTTTGATCACTATAATGCCGCAGACAGATATACGTTAAGCTCTCCTTTTTATAGTGGGGTTAAAAATGCACTCCTATTGATAAAGGATTAATTTCAGTCGCACGGTTTTTGAGTTATATCGAGACTAACGAACGATTCATTTTTATATACATAATAGGTATATGTAAATATATTTTTAATAATTATTTTTAAATCACTACATAGTATAAAACAAAGTCGCTTTCTCTGTCCCTATATCCCTTTGTACGCTTAAATCTTTAAAACTACGCAACGGATTTTGATGCGGTTTTTTTAATAGATAGAGTGATTCAAGAGGAAGGTTTATATGTATAACTAGCTGATCCCGCGGCTTTGCCTGTGCTAAATCTAGGAAAAAGCCCAAGCGAAGCGGGGGCGAGTCGCTAGTTATAAATAATAACAATAAATTGTCTTTAATATCATTATAATTTTAAACTTCAATAGAGTATTAAAATGTCAAACGTGAAAAATGCAAGTCAAAGTACAAGAGGAAGATAAAAGAAAATGTTAAGTATTTACTCCTCTTAAGTAATTTTGATGCATTCGCAATCCTCATAAAAAAGTGAAGATAAATTTTATTTTTATCCAACCGGCTTGGAATCTCTTGATAGGAGATAGACTGAGAGAGACATATACAATATAGAAGCGTTAGATAAGGATAAAAAATGTCGCGTGGCAAAAAATCCTAAAGCTGGTTCGTTGCAATTTGTAGTTTTTCTATGCGGCTGATTCGCTTTTTATTACAAGACAAATGGGTTTATAAGGAATGTAGTTAATTGATGACTTAACCGATTTAGAAAATAATGTTTTGAGTTTTCTATACTAAAAGTAAAGATTTTGGTTTTAGACTTTAAATTTTATAATAGTTTTGCTTAATTTTTATTGTTTTAGTATTAGAAATTTTCAAAATGAAAAATTATTCTAAACTTCGCTAGTTTACTGGATAAGGATAGTATGGATAAGGAAGTAAGAATAATAATATGTAGGTTAAAGTGTAATATAAAATACGAGTATATGAGCATTAGAACACGGTCTATCTACAATTTATCTACGGGGTCTGTCTAATACATAAGTAAATATATAAATATTTATATGTAAATATATAAAAAATATCTTTATGTATATAGAATAGTAAGTGTTTGATCTATGTGGAATACTATTATTTCTTCCAATTACACGAACATAAACGTCATAGACAAAGCCCAAAGCTAGAGCTACTACAATTTGAATGAATATTCAGAAGCTTAATTAAACAAAACACATCAGGCCGTATGAGTATAAACAGAAGGTATTCAAAGACAGGTTAATTCATGCAGGCCATTTTGTAATGGTGTGTTGATACATATCAGAATACTATCGGACTACTTTATGTATGTATGTATGTATGTATGTATGCATGTATGTATGTATGTATGTATGTATGTATGTATGTATGTATGTATGTATGTATGTATGTATGTATGTATGTATGCATGTTTGTATTTATTTGAATGAAACTTAGCACATAAATAGTTTATACACTCGTGACACTTAGGTTTTAATCTATACAACTTTATAAAGAAATTTCAAAATCAGTATAGTAGTTTTTACGTGATGCATTTTCTGATGGACGGGTAAATAATTTTATATACTAGGTGTCGATAATATGTTATTAGTATAAATAAAATATTCAAAATCATTCACTGCTTACCACTTGTCTTTAAAATATATGACAAAAGTCGCAAAAGCACATTATTTTTCATAAACTATTTACTAAATTGTTATTGTATCCTCTTAAAATAAATTTGTAATACTTGATGAATATTTCCATTTTATATCTATTTATAGATTTGCTAAATGAAGTTTATATTGTTTATATTTTGAATGTAATCGAAGCTTACATACTTTTTGTTTTAATGAAGCTAATGAAACCTTTTAATAAAACACTATCTCAATATGTAGGCGTTTAAAGAACGTCTTTGTTCTATAGTAAAGCCAAAGTGTACTATTAAAATTGCGAAAGCATATCCATCTTATATAAACACCCATGACTGGAGTACAAACATCCGAGATTAACAAATGAATGCCCCCAGCGGGACTCGAACCCGCGACCGCTAGCGCAAGAAAGTATCGTTATAAGCGATAGAATGAAAGTTCACTAAATACTTTTAAACATAAATGTATGTCTGTGATGAATATCAAATGATAGAAAAAATATTTTTGTCGATAAACTCCTCAAGTGATAATGTATAAAGTAAACAGGTGTCTTTGTATAGGAAAAAAATAAGTTATAATAACTTCGAGTTTCATAAGCATAATATTATTTTCGTATTTTAAGAATAATTGGCAAATATTTATTTCATTTCATATAAATAAAGCTATATTCGTTATGTTACAACGCTTTGATTGATACTCGTACATCGAAACGTACCAATTATTTTTTCCTGCTTTTAACTTTCAGTGTGTGGGCTTTGCTTTATTGGAAGTTTTTCGGAAAAGAATATACCAATTTAGACGTCATGTTTGGCGCAGTTTGTAGTGACCGTACTTTCTTGCGCCAGCGGTCGCGGGTTCGAGTCCCGCTGGGGACATTCGTTTGTTAAGCTCGGATGTTTGTACTCCAGTCATGGGTGTTTATATTTATAATATGTATGTATCAAAATTTACATATGTAGTATGTCAACTATCTGGTATCCGTAACACAAGCCTCGTAGCTTACCACGGAACTAGGTGGCGTTGTGTATAATAGTGTCCCAACAGTCCCAACAATTTTGATAAACCTGTATGAGTGACTCACCCTCGTTGGATTCAGGCTCGTCCCTACGATTACATGACGAAATTAAATTATAATTTTTTTTTGGTTTCCTATACCAAAGTAAACAGTTACGTTTCTATATTTAAGTATTTTTTTCGGTTTTCTCAATATTTTTATTAATAATTTTTAAAAACTGCATTAAACAGAATAGAAAAAGAAATCTAATCGGTCACCATTTTGGAATTTTAGCGAAACTAACGCTAGTAATTTTTATTTAAGAGAGAAACATTAAAAGCATAAACCTATCTAAATACAAAACTAGATATCGTTACAACCATTACCGAAATCACGAAACATAATATATTATATACCATAATTGCTCATTTAATATTATAAGATTCATAATGTTACTCACATTAGGTAATAAATAAGTAAAAATATGAATGTCACAATTTAATTACCAAATCAAGTCTAATATTTGGAAAGCAAATTATAATAAAAAAGTTATTAGATCCCGGAAGTTAGTACAAAATACTGGTCTTATTAACTCTTCAATAAACCACCTTGTTTTTAAGTACCATGTTAATACGTATTACAACTATAAAATATTCATAACATCAAAATAGAGTCATAAACAGGTAAATTGCTCGAAAAAAATAATTAAAGTCAAGCTTAGAAGTATTAAAAATTCTTTTAGTGGATCGACCACCAACTCGGTTATGGTTGTAAGGACATGATTAATGGTATTTCAACAACTTATTTTCGTAAGCTTTTTAAGTTTAGTCTTAAAATTATAAGCATACTGATTGTAATTATTTTGTTGTGAATGTGTTACTGGCTTTATATTCGAAAGCTTTTAGCTTAGGTAAATCGAAACTTAATTATTGACATTTTTTCATTAATTTATTGATATCATCTATATCTAATTAATTATCTTCACTTATTTGTAGCTAACTACTAACTAACCACTGAGGGCTACTTTGCTATCGTGGTAGCTTAGTCACAGACTTACAGACTGACATTTAATTTTAATAATGTAAAAATGACAATTCAAAAGAGCTTGTAAAAGTCTATTTGAATAAAGAATATTTTGATTTGATTTCGTCCTAACCTAAATGTAGAGGGTTCTGCGCGTTTTTTGTCAAGTCGCAATCACTTTATTAAAGTTCTCTTGCTGCACTACTCTATGTATATTTTTGACCAACTTCTACTTCAGCGTACTGATTTTTATATATAACAATATTTTTTCTATTGTTATTTGTTTCCAAATTCGATTTTTTTATAAAAAAATTTAAAAAATTGTCTTCAACGCAAAAAGCCCTAAACCACGCAAAACATACTCTAATTCACAACTTCATTATTATTTAAAATCAGTCAAAAATTCAAAATTGGTAACCCATTGCATCCAAAAGTTCCCTTGAAGAAAAGCTTACAAAAATGATTACAAAAACATTTACCTACTTTTGCTATTTATGTTCAAAATTCAAGAGGAAAGCTTAAAATGTATCTTAATAAAATAAATATTTAATACAATTCTACTAAAATATTCCGTAGCAATTTACCTGAGAGTTTAATACCTTAATACTCTAATAACAAGGAGCATTTAACAAAAAAATATTTTTAATTCAACAAAGAAAATGACTTCGTTCACATCATGTCAAAGCAAGACTAAAACACGTTTACATATTTTAAAGGCGCAGAGAACTTAAAAAGGTATGCAATTAACTTTTATACTATTACTTTATCAATTATTTAGTAATTAGCATTATTTTTTGCAATTTTCACCAAATATCAACTTCATTAATTTATATGACTAAGAAGTAAATAAAATAGTAATAATTAGAACATACTCGTGACACAGTCACACATTAGTTCCAGGATAAGCGAGTCTTGTGTTATGGATACTAGATAGTTAATTCACTACTCATATATAACTTTAAATACATACATATTATTATAAGCATAAACTTTCGTGATTATAAAATTTCTCGCTTATCACAGAAATGAATGCCCTAGCGAAACTCAAACGCGCGACCGCTGGTGCAGCAAGTAGGGTTACGCTACAAACTGAGCCACACGTGTCGTTGAGATACGAAAAGGAAAGGGAAAGGACAATCACACACGACTTGTGAGAAATGAAGCGCAAAATACAAAATTTCTTATGATTTCTCCAACTTCTACACCAATTTCTTAAAAAAATAAATGTTTATCTGACTCGGGACTCGAACACAAGCTAATTTACATAAATGAGAAACACAAGATTAACCAGATAGGTATAGAAAAATCTAGAAAATCAGAAAATCATGCTTCATACAAGCTAAGTTATTATATTGACACTTTCCTACCATGCATAAATTGAACCCACGATATCCACTATTGTAAACACTTAAACCTTACACTGCGCTATTATTCATAAGTTAAGCAGTAAATTTAAATGAGATGACGTCTGAAGCACTTTGCACTACCTAGGTATTTAAATTTAAGACTTAGGTAAATTGTTAATTTACCTAGGTTTTTGAATCAAACATTTAGTTTTATATATTATAACTAGCGACTCGCCCTCGCTTCGCTTGGGCTTTTTCCTAGATTTAGCACAGGCAAAGCCGCGGGATCCGCTAGTTATGCATATAAACCTTCCTCTTGAATCACTCTATCTTTAAAAAAAACCGCATCAAAATCCGTTGCGTAGTTTTAAAGATTTAAGCATACAAAGGGATATAGGGACAGAGAAAGCGACTTTGTTTTATACTATGTAGTGATTAATCTTACATATAAAAATCTCGCGTTTGTTATCGAAGTTCTCCGAAATGGCTTAACCGATTTTTATGATTTTTGTGTATATTTGGTAGGTTTGAGAATAGGTCGTAGGCACCTATTTTTAATGTCCTTTCCAGATCTTTAAGATTTGAACGCAACGGTAATTGCTTGTAGTTCATAAATTATATGATAACTTCATATCACCCAAAACATACTATTGATAACAACGTACATTATATTCAATAATTGTTAAAACTTAAAAAAAAATAAGCAGTTCTATTTTACATTTTAAAACTATCTTACTTAAACGTAAAAGCTATTAGAGAACGCTACACAATAATTTCTACGGTGACATTGAGATAGCAGTATAAAAGTTAATTTAACAAGTGAAGCTACTACTAATGAGCTAGAGGTTATAAGTTCGATGCCCGTACTGTGTACAAGGTAAATGATATAAGGAGAAAGAACAACAAATCTTTTATTAAAGAATTTTCAACTATAACATAGATATGTTAGTTAAACCTCTTCGAGTTTTGGGAGCTATCATAAAAAACAAACGGTTTGTACGTGATACGAGTAATAATGCTACATCATGTAATACAAATGATATGTAATCGTTATTTCTAAGCAAAGTAATAAATTATCAAGTCACTTTTTTATTATCATTATTTTAGCAAAAATCTAAATATCTTAATGTTTATAGCCTAAAAATGCATTACATAATTTTAAACTAGTGACTCGACCTCGCTTCACTCGAGTACGTCATTTTTGTCCACAGAAAAAAACATCCTGTAACCAGGTCTCATCATACCAACATCAAAATCTGTCCAATGGTTTTCTCGTAATACGGTCAGAAACAAACAAAAAGTCTAAAATCTATAGAGTCGTCATTCTCTCGTCATCTATAATAATTTCAATATGATTTTTTTTCAATATTGAATGTACAAATTCAACTCAGAATGTTATTATTTATATAGATATATAGATTTACTACAATACATTAAAATGAAAATATTATCTAGAATCTAGATTACTGTACTAATTTATAAGTTATGTGCATAGATTATCAAATGATAAGTAATTTAATAAAAACTATAATAATGTGTTAATTTGTTAAAACAATCATAATATCTACACTGTGGCTAATATAGAAAAAATCTAATATCACCTCTACCTTGTTTTCGAAGCTCTGCAGTGGAGTGTGAAAGGGATGTAGATACAAAGCTTTATATAGAGTGAGTGAGACAGATACACGATTGCACCGGTGGTAAGGAGTGAAAGAGATCAATAATGAGA
The DNA here is from genome assembly GCA_905231865.2 of Boloria selene. NCBI lineage: Eukaryota > Metazoa > Arthropoda > Insecta > Lepidoptera > Nymphalidae > Boloria > Boloria selene. Next base: position 4,551,286 of record HG993157.1, read on the forward strand.
GGCCCGAGGAGTTGAAAAGGGATTTCAGATTAAGGTCGTTGTCGAGTCATAGATTATTGTGTAAATGATAGATGGTTATTAATTTGCTTTCTTGTGATAATGAGATTCAAAAACTTCCATAAGTAGTTTTATAATGTTATATAATTGTTTTATTCGATTTTGTCTATTTTTATAAGAAATTTAAATCTACATATTTTATTTACCCACCCATATTATTATGTTCTAATTATAAATATATTATGTACTATGTAATATAATTTCAACGATTTAATTCATTATTTTATAATATAGAAGGTGATTCAAATATATATATTTTTATTAATATAAAAAAATGAATACAATCTAATATTAGAGTAGCAGTAAAATCACCTTCTATTCTTTTATTTTAGTTAATTGTATAGGGTATGAAATACAAAAAAAAATATCGAGTCATCATAGAATTTCTAGAATCAATCAAATAAAAAATAAAAATTATACCCCGAATATGATAAAACTCAATAATGTATATTTAAACATATTCATGTCAAAACAAAATTAATAAACAGAAAAAAGAAGAGCTATACTCATTTGACCGATTAATTACAAGAGGAAACTTAGAGAATTTTCCATACATTTCCTCGTCACATCTACCTTAACTAATCTTTGGCCTAGCCTGGCCGGGGCAAGCTTTGTACACCCCAGTCACCGGCCGGGCGCCAACCGATACGTATGTTATAACCACACGGTTACTCGACGCGGTTAAAATACGATCTTTCTGTGTTTATGTGAAATTTAACTAATAAGTGAACTAAATGTGAGAATAAGTGACTGGTTAAGATTCAAAGTGTATGGGTTCTGTTTGGATTTTTTTTGTTTTAAGGTGAGTTGTTTTTGGCAGATTTTCTTATGGTTTTTCTCTTCGATTTTATGGAATTTGTTTTTAATTTTAGGTGATTTATATATTAATCTAGTTAAATTATAATGATTTCTCCTATAGATATTTTTCGCAATTTTAAAATAAAATAGCATTATAGTCGTTTGTATCGAGTGAAAGCTAAAGCTTTTATCCGTGACAAATATTGGATATTAATGTCGCAATCTAAATGAACTAATTTGTATAATATTATATTACGTATAGAAAAATATTTGTTTTCTTTTTAAATATTAAATTCCTCTTATTACTATATCATATTGAAATCATACAAAATAACTAAATTACAGTAAAATTTGCTCTGCATTTCTAATATAGTACATAATATATTTTTGTAAATTTTCGAAGGCCTTCTTAAGTATTTTGTAGTTAAATCAGAGTTAAATTTTAACTATTATCTATACAAGCCTTGTGTTTAACGGTTATCGAAAACATGTTATTAAAATTAATTAAAATCAATTCTTTGATAAACATCAATGTCACTTAAGTAGATACATCAAATCCGTGGTAGGCGTGAATATGTTGATATGTTCAAAATGTCATTTTTACAGGGTCGCAATTTTAAAGTTTAACATATTATGTTAAATCGTGTAATCTAATACCACGGAAATATTCTTATTATGAAATATTTAATATACATACATATACAAAGCATATATTAAAAGATTTAAATGTGTGTAGAACTTGGCGTTTTATATAATTATTGTAATTTTCATTAAAAATCTTAACATAAATTTTAATTTAATAAGGTCTCATAAGTGATTTTTAGATTTATTATACATGTATACGTTCATACGACCCAATTAAAATACTGTAGACTTGTATCGAAAATTAATACCTTTTTTATTTTCATAATGATTAAAATTTGTTAAATATTGTAATAAAATATAAACATATTCTGTAAGTTATTATGAATATCGCAATAATCATCATCAATATTAAAAATATTTTTTGCTATTAATCTACTTAAATTGCGTTTTGGTATTCTAAAGCAATGCCTTTTAAAGCTTTCGTGAATTTTAAATATTTTAAAACAATATTTAACGATAAAAATGATTGGTTTAGTTTACTTGTTTTTGTTATAAAAAACTGATAAAAAGTCAAAAATTTTCTTTATTTTACGTAGCTAGTAAAATTTTACTTGATATTTTGATACGGATTATGTTTTATAAAGTAGAACTAAGTAAAGTTCCGTGTCGGATACGCCTTAATTTCGATTTCCGTTTTAACCTATTTTTAAACTTAAAAGCTCACCAAGGTTAGGTTAGGTTATTATTATTATTAGATCGTTATAATCAAGTACTTTTATAACTATTTGTTTTCTTTAACTTTCAAAGCTTGTCGTAAAGTTTATTTTCTAAGAAGAAGCGTTTTTTAACTTATTGAATAGCTTAAAAGTTTTAAAGACAAGATAATAATAATAATAAATATTTGAGATATTTATAATACAGAACCGTCTAGTTCAATAGTAAGATGTGAAGCTTGTATTACGGACAAACATATATTTGATACACTACACAAAATATCCGGTTTTTGCGTTTATTTTGATTTTTTTTGATTTTTGGTCTTACCTTCACTTATCTCATCATGACGATTACCATTAAAACTTCTAAACAACGTAAATATGGTAGTTTAGTATTTTAGTTTATCTGTTCTTTACTTTATTCAATAGAAATTAATCAAAAAGGATACAAATAATATAATTTACGAAGGAAACATGTGGCATTTGACATTTCGGTACAGACCCTAAGATTTATATCAACAAAAAAAGGTTTGCTATCAAAACACTGGATCAAAATACATTCTCAAATACGTGATGCCATTACTAACAGATTTTTTTAATATAAATAGCGAAAAACAGGATTTTCATAACATATATCCCAAATACGTGGGCGTATATGAAACTATACAGAAGTCATTTTTTTTCGTTTTGTATTTCTTTCGATATTGGTTTTTATAATGGAAACTGAAATGAACTCAATATTTCTTCTTTCTACTGGAAATATCTAGAATATATTCTATTTAGTTCTGTTGCAGTTGAAAATACAAGCTGGTGTTGTTAACTTCTTTTGTGTGTGCGTTTATTTTCACGTAGCGATTCTCGCAATACTTCTGTTTCCTGGTGAAAAATAATTTATCCTATGAGAACTATATACTTTTCTGGAAAAAAAGTCTAAAATTTGAGTACATATCTCCAAACAATAATCTATACCTGTGAGAAATTTCATCCAAATAGGTTCATCGTTGTGGTGTGACCGAGTAGCAAACAGATAAATGCAAAATTCTTTAGTTCCTTCAACATATTCTTGTATAATAATGATTAAATATCTTACATTTTTAGTAATTAATTACATTTAATGTTATAAATAAAAGTATCTTTTCGGATTTTGTCGCGGATTTATTTTGATTTTTAGTTCCTGTCAAATGTTAAATATTCGTGTAAACCTAAGAAAGTATTACATTGAATATTATTAGAAAAATAAAACTGAAATACATAAAAAAGTACTAAAAACGTGCTAACGGCGTATAACTCATTAAAATGGGCTAAGCCATCATACAGCCTCCTTTAGATTTCGACGTATCTGGATAAACATACCTGTCATATAAAAGAAACTTATACAAGTGTCTTTAACGATATTGTATCAATGTCAGGTTGCATGTGCGAATCATTTACAACACTATTACCAGTATCTTACGGTGAAGGAAAATATCGATAGAAAATTTGAGAGATCATAGTAAGTTTTTGAAAGACATGTAACCCACAATTAGCCAGCTTGGTGGGTCTGATACCCTCGTATTGAACGATCAGTATGACTATGACAAAGAAAGTTGAATATTTTTTTATAATTATGCATAAAATCAACAAACAAACAAATTTTAATATTCGTACAATATCTTAGATAAAGATTTTTAATAATATACATTCACTACAGTTGAATGAATAAAACTTCGCATTCCTCAAGACAATAAGCTTCTATAACGTCAGATGGTCGTCAAATAAAATTGATTGTAACAGCAACTTCCTCGAACTTTAATAACATAAAAGCTCCGCTTTAATATACTTTCTATACAAATTAATTATTATTAAATTTTATTATGTAAAATTAATGAAATATTTATTATGATATGTGTGTATGTGCGTGTGTTAGTCCTTCACACTGAAAGCTCTATTTGTCTACGAGTTTAGTTTCTTAGACATGATATCTTTATTAAAAAGTAGCCTTAGTTACTCTTTATAACATTAGCTATCTGGCAGTGAAAGTTTGATCGAAATCGGTTCAGCCAAGCCAGAGCTTAGCCGTAACAAACATACATGCAGACAGTGTATAATTCCAAATCCATTTAGTAAAAACCTGTTATTTAACGTTACACCCAGACACTTTAATTTTATCTGTATAGTTTATAATAAATTCATATAAGGAAAGTAATATTGAATTAATCATTTTGAGTGAGTTTAAATTTTTAAATTATAGATTGGCCTTGGACCATGTTCTTGTAAAGTGAAGTAGTGATATGAACACATTATTCAAATTATATATTAAGTATAATAATGTAGATCAAACGTTTTCAATATTATGAAGGCGCGTTATTTTACTGGGAAAAAAATGTATAGCACCGAAATAAGGGCGTATTACACACTAAAAACATTAATTGTAACTATTATTCATATTAAATTTATTTAAAAAAAATTTGTTCTATTTTAATTCATTTATGTTAAGATTATCGTATTAGTATTCACTTAAATGTGAAAATTTGTCAGTTTGTTTGTTTGTTACCACTAACGCTTTAGCTCCTCAAATTAGTAGCATACGCCTTACTTACTGAAATAATTTTAGGCTTACCTAAGTTTTATCCAAATTAGTCTAGCAGTTTCAGTTTAAATAATTAGGCGGGTTTATTTATTATAGATAGACATATTATTAAAAATACAAGCGAATCTGCGGCTTAATATAGTATAAATATACATCTTATATAATTTAGTTGATATGTTATTATGTTACACTTTAAACGGGTTTCTAATCATCTAATCATCAAAATCGTATTTTAACTATTCAAAAATAATATATATCGATTACAGACTAAGGTCACGATAATTTTAATTGAGATTTAGTCTCGTATTGGTTGAAAATTGAAATAAATCATTATATTTTTTAATATGGTAATTATAATATAAATGAAGTCATTTTAATGAAGCATAATGATTCAAAGTTATATATTAATTTTTAAACCATATAAAAGCTATCTACTGTAAGTATTTTTAGGTAAGAGTCAGTGAACTGATTTTTGTGTTGAATACTTTATCGCAGTTAGAAAATATAATAACTTAGTCAACTATTTTTTAATTATAACATTAAAATTGCTATCATTATCACAATATTGGGTCAAGGGAATCCGGAAATACACTATCTCTATGAAACTTTTGTGTTAAAATTAATAATATACACACTACTACTAATACATTAAATTATTAATACGAAGAAACTTTATTAAATATAAAATATCAACGTATTCTTTTGCTCGTTTCTTATTGCGTGAAAATATTATATTTATATATTTAGTATATTTAACTATACAACTTTTATGTAATATTTCACGACATGTATGTTTGTTACATTAATGTTTGTTAAATTTATATTTAATAGAAATATTTACAAAATTTCAATTTTACTCATTAGCTTAATGAAATATATTGTATGAACTAATTTCCTGCTCAACATAAAACAAGCTACTTTCAACTCAGTACTTCAAATAGATTCCATAAAATATGGTAAAAATAAATAATTAATAAATAAATATGTTGGCACATTATGACATACAGCGCCATCTAGTTTCATGGTCAATTACGAGGTTTGTGTTATAGATACCAGATAGTTGTTTCGCTGCACATATGATATAACTTTAAATACATACATATTATAAATATAGGTATAATTACCCTTCACTAGAGTAAAAACATTCAGGACTCGAACCCGCGACCGCTAGCACAGCAAGTATAGCCACTACAAACTGAGCCAAACGAATCGTCTAATAAAAAGTAACTAAACCCCACATGAAATTAAGCAAGTCGTTAGCAGCTTATATTTTCTACCAAGGATATTAGCAGTAAAATTTTCATATTTAAACAAAAATTATCGTGCAGGGAGCTTAATAAAACGTAACTCGAACCTAGCCTTGAGCGAACAAAATAAACAACGGTAGCACAACACCTGTTGGTCAATTATCCCAAGCCTGATCCCTACAAACTCCGGCAACTTTTTAATGTCGCTACTAACGGTTTTAGTCGATCGGTTTTCGTGTTACTTCGGTTTGGATATTAAAATTTGTATTCGAGTGTATAGATATTACTAATAATTAAATATATTTTATAATATTAACACGTTCACTGCGTTACCAGGTCTAAACACCTTGTATTACGTCTCGCGTACAGTGCGGCTAAGAAAAGTGTAGACTTCCCTGTCGTGCGGAAGGCATAACTTCAATTTGGTTCGATGTAGGAAAGAGATGAATATATATATCTAAGATGTATTTGTTAAATAGAACCCAATGGTATACCTACCTTAATACCGGGCTTATAAACCTGGTACCGCACAGAAGAAATAAAATATCATCACAGTGCGAAACCAGGTCGAAGCACCTTGTACCTCGCGCACCTGGTACCGCACCCCACGCTAGCTTCGCGCGGCTAGTGTTGGCTTGCATTCGCGAGAAACGCAGGCATCGACATAGGACTAACAAAAAGGTGCCGAAGAAAAATAATCCACGGCTTTTGTGAGGACAGTAACGCGGTTAGTATTAAATCTAATCATAGATTGATTGATCAAAGACAGGTGAGTCTTCATTACTATATCATCATCATCATCATCATCAGCCCTTTTTAACGTCCCACTGCTGGGCACGGGCCTCCCTCAGTACGAGGGGGATCAGGCCATAGTCCACCGCGCTGGCCTAGTGCGAGTTGGCGGACTTCACATGCCTTTCGAAAACTTGTTAGGTTTTCTCAGACATGCAGGTTTCCTCACGATGTTTTCCTTCACCGTAAGACAAGTGGTAATCATGATAGAAATGATTCGCACATGAAAATATCAGAGGTGCGAGACCCGGATTTGAACCCGCATCACTCGGTTATCCAAGCGACGCGTTACCGCTGGGCTACCACTGTATTCTATTTTATTTATTAATTATTTAATTCTATTTTATTCTTTTACAAAAAAGGACTTTGACAATGATACAGGTAATTTCAACGCAGACGAAAACGTATGCACACATACACATCCACATCCAATCCACGCACACATATACACCTATAAATAAAAAATAAATTGATAAATTTATCTTTCTGAAAACCCGCGCGAAAAATTAAGAAACACAATTTAATAAAAGGTGTTAAGAAGAGGAATTGGATGCTACGAAAAACTCCGAACCTTTTACCGAAAAAGCTGCTAAGCTAACAAAAAGTTAAAAAAAATTACCGAAATGTGTTCAATCTAAAAGAAACTTTTGATCCATGCTTTATTGAAAAACATTAAATCATGCTTGTTTTTTTCTTTTTGTCATTATATTAAAACTTAATTAAGACTCGATATTTTTATTTCACATCCCTAAAATACGCACCAGACTTCCCATATTCAGTGCGGTACAGGGTGCATAGACCCTGTATTTTAAAAATAGCTATAATTTTTAAACTAAACAAGTTATTTACAAACGGCTTCAGGTGTATGTCAATTAGTTCATTATTATTAATATTCAAAACAAAAAAATCAAATATATTTTGACATGAAGCCAAAAAAAGGATTTAAGTTTCTTAAATGTTACAGGGTCTATAAGCCTTGTACCGCAACAATGGAAGTTTTATTACCAGGTGTATAGACCTTGTACCGCATGAATGGAAAGTATAGAAAAATAACAGCCGCAGTGAACGTGTTAATATATGTTTCACTTTAGCTATACCTAATATAATAATAATAATACGTATCGCTAGTTTTGTCTCAAAATATTTACAAAATAAAGACAATATAGCTTAAAGTAGACTTTTTACATAATCCTGCTTCATATTGGTGTAAACTATAATATGTATTAAAATCTGTACAGTAATATCTAAAATAAGCTCGAACAAACAGAAACTTTGCCCAGTAGCAATTACTTTATAGTATGTAGTATTATATTATTAGGTATACATCTATAGGTATATTTATAACGCTTAAATTATTTAACGCTTCCCGCTGTCTGTCTGTCCCTATGTATGCTTAGATCTTTAAAACAACGCAGCGGATTTTGATGCGGTTTTTTTAATAGATGGAGTGATTCAAGAGGAAGGTTTATATGTATAACTAGCGGAACCCGAGCGAATCGAGGGTGAGTTACTAGTCAATATTAAATCAATAAACAATATTCGATAATTTCACATGAAATTTATTAAATTACTAAACTATTTAAGCTTTTATAATAACACATTACAGTATTTTTTAACTCATTAGTACAAAAACAAAGCTCTCATAAAAATTGAATATATCATGTTCCTCGAAACAATATTACTATATAAAGCAATCGAGAACCGTTAGTATCATTTCAAAGGCAACTTTTTGTTGACTTGAGATCAGTGTGCTTGTTATTTTTATTGTAAAAGTTCTCAGGTTACGACCGTGGCTTCATTCACAGAGCGTCGAGTGACATGATATAACAGAATACTTCAATATACTAGATATGGATGATGTAAATTTACAGTAAGGCATATATCTATTAGGGTGGAGCGAAAAAAATTTTTTTTTGATTTCGTTATTCCTGTGTTACCAATGGATGTTCTACATTATCAGAGATCTTAAAACTTAATTTTAAGTTTCTATGTCAACATCTTAAGGTGGCGCATCAGATTTTAATTTTTAAGAAAAGTACAAATTTCAGCTTTACCTAAAGATTTTATTTAAGCTAAATTTTTTGCCAAAACTTTTATGCAATAGCTTTAAAATAATAACACGACTTCTAACCAAATAATAAAAAAATAATAGACATCAAAAGTGAGTTTTAACTTTCGAAATCAGAAGCTTAGCACAGACTCTGATTTTTGCCTAAAAAACGTTGTGTCGCATATTGGTATATCTTGCCTTGACTTTATGCTAGAACGAATAAATCCTCTCTGGCTTCTGATAAATAATCAGATGCCGAAGCCTCAGTTACAAGCTTGACGTAACGTTTCACCTGAGTGTGGCAAGGATACTTTTCAATTTTAAATAAATTACCACCTGAGGAGATCATGTCTGGAATTATCGCGTCACTATATTTCATAGTTTTTGGAGGTTCTGTAATTTTTTATTTTACCAGTTAATCATATTTGTTCAATGCATTAAATTTAATATTTGCAAACTGAAACTCTCGGTTTTCTTTCCCTTACACTCGTTTCTTGATGTTGATGACTTTTAGTGGGAATAGATGCTTTATTCCAATTTAATCAATGATGGTGGCGAACATTTCACTCAAGTATTTTACAGCAGGGTCTTTACCATCATTCAGTTCTAGCATCTTATTTCTTAAACACAAATAATATTTTATAATGAATTAATACGTTGGTAACACATTACTAATTAGTTTTATTGGATTACCAAACAAAGAGCACCCGCAAGTCTTTTCGAGTTTTTGGTATTTTACAGACGAAATTTAACAACAACTCCACTTTTTACACTTGTCCTTAGTTCTTATTGACGAGTGATTTTTAGAATATAGCGTAAATATACTAAAGATAACACCCGATAGTTATTAGAATATAAGTTTTATGACATATAGTTACAAAAACACATTAACTTACGGGTACACCTTAGAAGTTAAATTTTATTGTTTTTGCAAATTACCCTCGTAGTGCGCCACCTTAAAATAAAGTCGTAGACTTTTGATTTTTGGTACTAATAAATCTTTTACATACCATCAACGATTGATGATACAGAAGAATAAAAATTTTGAAAAAAAATAAATTTGGTCAAGTTCACTCCACCCTAATATCTATACTTCTATACTAATATTATAAAGAGGAAAGATTTGTATGTAAGTATGTTTGTAACGAATTGGCTCAAAAAGTACTGGACTGATTTTAAAAATTCTTTCACCATTTGAATGCTATACTATCACTGATTAATATACTCCTACCAATTCTCCGACCAATTCCGGTCATAGCGGCCACTTTCATTTAGACTAGCCTACTGCGCAGGACAAATCATAGTGCACCGCGCGTACGCGCAGACACAAGTGCACTCTCTATTCCTATCACTCACATACTCCGGTGGGATGACTACTCGACACGACCAGTGAGAGCTGAGGCGCAGGACCGACGGCTTTACGTGCTCTTCAAGGCATGGAGACACCGCCAACTTCCCAATTCTGGGCTATTATTGAGGCTTAATAATCAGAAAGACTAAATAACTAAACTTGGCCGGACCCGGGACTCGAATCCAAGACTACTCGATGTGTGGCTATACAAGCTAGCCACTACACCACTAAGGCAATTCAGTATATTAAACATACAAAAACAGCAAAATGACTCACAACTAAATTCTAAAGTTTTTCATATCGCGTGTTAGCAAACGTCACGTTGCCGACTTAACTAAAGTGATTTAAGCATAATTACTTATGTCTCATATCAGGAATCAACTCGCACATTCTTTTGTAAGTTTACAATACAATAATTTTTTATTCGCATAACTTTATTTATTTGGTGTAACATACACCATGCTACAATTATATACATATTATGTATAAGTTCATATTTAAATTGTATATATTTTTAGGGTTCCGTACCTCAAAAGGTAAAAACGGAACCCTTATAGGATCACTTTGTTGTCCGTCTGTCTGTCTGTCTGTCTGTCTGTCTGTCAAGACCTTTTTTCTCAGGAACGCGTGGAGGTATCAAGCTGAAATTCATATCAAATACTCAAGTCTATGGTCTCTTGGAGCTGTGAAAAAATCAAACTTCTAAGTCAACGCGATCAAAAGATACTCCCGTTTATGCCGCAAATTTTCGACACTCGCAAGGGAATCAAAACCTACAGGGTACTTCCCGTGAACTCAGAATCTTGAAATTTGGTACGAAGCAACGTCTTATAACACAGATAAAGGAAAAATTGCGAAAAGCATAAATTTTTAGTTACATCATATCGCTGGCCCCGGGCAATAAAGCGGTAACCGGCGATTACGCCCTTTTTAATGTTATTTGATTTTTGGCTTCCCTGTCCTTCAATCTATACCTCTTATTTTTTTCAGATTTGTTTGTCACCATTTAAACATATTTAATGACATTAACATCTTTATTGTACGGTAAATTATTAAACGATTAAGTTATGTGATGTGGTCTTACATCATGAAACATAAAATAAAAAATCGGCGAACATCTTTACTCTATTTTTCTTTAAAAATTTAACAATAAAACCGTTAACCGCTTTTCCCGAAACAAATATTTATAAACATGGATATGTAAACACTTAAAACGAAGTAATCATTCAATCATTTATTTTGTAAAAGCTATTACGCCTTTTTTCTCGTAAATTTGTTGTAGCTCTAGCGACGTAAGGCCACGAAAAATGAGTGTTTTAACTGAACAAAGTATTATCGCACACATAAAACTATTCCCGGTGAAAGAATCACATTATGTGCGAAAAGACACTAGAAAGTTATACTTGGAAGAAACGCTAAATATTTCTAAAATCTACCGATTATATGTAGAATGGTTTGAGAAAGAAAATGATTCGAACGATATAAAGATGGCTACAAAACGACAGACGAAACAATTTTCAATACAAAATTCAATTATTCATTTCATAAACCAAAAAAAGATATTTGCGGTCAATGTACTTTGTATTATCAAGCTGATGATGAAAGAAGAGAACAACTCAAAGAGTCTTATACAAAGCAAATTAGAAATAAGGAATGTGTTCGTGAACTTAAAACTACAGATAAAGCAGAAGGCAATCCTACGGATACTGTCGTCGCTATTTATGACCTGGAAAAAGTTTTGACGATCCCTCAATCAGATGTATCTTTATTATAAGCGAAAGTATCCTATATATATAACTTTACGGTTTATAACTCATTAAGTGGAAGAGGTTATTGCTATCTTTGGCATTATCAATTAGCCAAAAGAGGGGCAAATGAAATCGGTAGTTATCTTTTAAATTTCATTGAAAATGAAAGCAATAAAGGCATAAAGAATTTCATTTCTTATTTTCATGGCTGTGCTGGCCAGAATAAAAACAGAATTATCATTGCTCTTTATTTATATTTGGCCAAAAAGTATAGAGTTAACATAATTCATAGATATTTTGAGACTGGCTCCAGTCCGAAGGAGATTCTATGCATTCTCTTATTGAACGAGAAAAAAAGAATCATACAATTTTTACTCCTGATCAAATGTATGGTATAATTATGAATGCCAAGATCAACGGTGAAAAATTCCACCTAATGGAAATGGAACAACACAATTTCTATGATTTAAAGGAGATGATTGGTAAACGATACTGGTTACGAGCAGACCAAACTAATGAAAAAGTAATGTGGTCAAAAGTTCACGAAATTAAAATCACTGCAGATCATCCAGATCCTATTTCAAGTACAACTTTGACGATGAGTATAAATCATTAAATACTATACCAACCACTAGATCCTCAAGAGGGAGGTGCAAAAAGACACCGACAACTCATATTTCAGGAAATGAATTGACAAATCTTTACAGAGAGCTTTGCCTTTGCTTTGAATTGCCTTACCAAAACCACTTTATGATGATTTGATGAGTCTCTGCAAAGTTGAAGCAATCTCGAAACATTATCACATCTATATTAGTGCTGGCCGGATCCGTCCGGGCCTCATCTCCTGCACGGGGTAGTGAGGTGTTGAACTACCCCGTGTTCCTGTCTGTCTGTCTGTTTCCCCAAGTCCCTCGCCCCTGGACCCATTCATGGGGGCCGGAAAAGGGCGTTGTCCGCTCTTCTCCTGCGCCTGGTGCGCCTCCTGCGGCCGGGGAAGGGAGTCGAGATCTCCCTCTCTCGTTCCGCAGTTTCCTTCTGCGACATCACGTCCTCGCAGAAGGACACCACCGCGTCCCACGACTCTGCACTGCTGACCATCCTCCGCACTACGGCCGGCAGCGACAGATCGCCTCCTACTTTATTTGTGAGGACACGGCGCTGCTCCTCCCAAGCTACACACTCGGCGAGCGTGTGTTGCACTGTGTCCTCCCCGCAATGGACGCAGTGGCGGCACCGAGCGTCCGAGAACGGGTTCACCTATCCAAACCAAATATTTAGGCTTTGTTTGGACTATTTAGTAGATGTTTTATGTGAAGTTTGCACAAAATCGGTCGAGCGGTTCTTTATTTATCACATTTTTTGTAACAAATGAATTCATTAAATGGCGGATCATTTTGTTAATGTGGATTTTGCTGTCAAATTGAAACTTTTTTCAGTGTTGACAGTACAAGCATGTTGTTATGTATAAATAAGTAAGACATTCAAAGTTTGTAAACATTTTATGCCAAAGGGGTTATGGGTACCCCACCCAGAGACGAACCCGAGCGAAGCGAGGGTGAGTCGTATTTTATAATAATTTGCAGTGTGTTGGAGACACAGTAGAAGATTCGGATATTGTAAGCGAAGATTCAGACTAAATAAGCATTTTTTTTTAATAAAGCAAGTTTAATAATTAATAAAGATTATGATTGTCAATTTTAAAAGTTTTTAATCATAAATAATAATTATTTTTATTATTCAATAGGCTGATATTTGAGGCGATATCTTATACTTAATAAAATTTTAAATATTTGAAATTAAATTGGTAGTATTTATTAATTATAATTTAGTATTATATAATGTTATTGGCTTCTCCCAGTTCCAAGGGAATTTTTACCAATCAATATAATTATTTTAATCAAATCATGCTTCCAGAACTGGTACCTAATTAAAAAAGCCTTTATTAGAGCTAATATTTTAAGAATAATAATATATATAATAAAATACAGCCTACAATAATAAAAAATAATAATATATTTAGCAATGTGGTCAGTTTGTAATGATAGTCACATAAAAATTTAATTCATTGATAGGATTCCAAAATAGCGTTTAGTGGATAATACTTCCAAAATAGTATTACAAAGTTACCCTGAAAAAGGTGGTAATAGGCCGATACGCTCACGATTATAAATGGAAATTACGTTGTATTATTTACTTACATCCCGGGCTATTGCTGGAAGGTCTATTTATAAAGCAGTTAATGGTATTGCAGTTAGAACTGCAACGTAAATAATTTGTATTATACATTTTTATCATTATCTCTTCAATTATTTATGTAAGATATATTTTATTAAAAGGGATTAATAGGAAAAAAAAATACCTTTCGATTGAGATATTAAACGCCTATTTCAAATGACTGTACACTAAAATATAAATAAATTAGCTTTAATTGTTTCTCCTGTAAAATCTGTTTTTTTATATAACCGCTTTATTGCTCGGGGCCAGCGATATAATAAAAATATTTTTAATAATTTTAAACTTATTACCCCTTTACTCATACACCGTTCCGTACAGGTTTGTACGGAACCCTCGGTGCGCGAGTCTGACTCGCACTTGGCCGAATTTTTTTTAAAATTGCTGAACAAATTTAGATAAAATTTAGTACTTAGATTATAATCTGGAGTAACAAAGAATATACTTAGTAATAAAATGTGCTAAAAGATGTCGCATTATAAATACTAATGGCATTAAGTGACACGAATAAAATTTGTTAGTATAGCATATATCACTCTTAAAGACAGCCAAATTTCGGGCTGTTACTTAACTGAAAGTTTCAATAAATAAACTTGTCCCGACCCGAGATTTGAACCTAGGACCTTCTCCAAGACAGTTCAATAAAACTACTACTTCAATGTTGAATAAAACTAAGCTAGTAATATAAAACACGGAAACAACTTCAAATCTAATAAGGAACTATAAATCAATACTGTAAGCGCTTGCTAGTTTACCATTGTTTTTATTGAAGCGAGCCTGCTTAGAACGCACCTTATCAAGGTATAAACTGCTTCTTAAAATGCAACGCGAACGCGTACTTATCGAGGTCATTACTCAGTAGTGGAAGTTTCAACCCTTATTTTCATTGTAAAACAACTAAATATTAGGGTGGAATGAATTTAAAATGGGGTGAAATAGAATTTAAAGCTTTTTAGGGATCTTGTGATTTTTAATATAGGGCTATTGCTTTATTTTATCTTGTATACGCTTCTTTTATGTGCAATGAAATTATCTATCTATCTATTTACCTTTCTTAAATAATGTAGTTGGTGAAATAGCGACACAGCTCTATTTGTAAAATAACAAAAAAACCTGTAAGTCTAAGGATTTTTCTTAAAGAAAAGGTAGCTATTTTATTAACTTACTAGCAGATATAGCGTGAGAGAAGCGGCATGATTCGCCAGTGTGTTATAAATATAAACCTTCTTCTTGAATCACTCTATCAAGTAAAAAAAACCGCATTAAAATTCGTTGCGTAGTTTCAAAGATCTAAGCATACATAGGGACAGACAGACAGCGGGAAACAACTTTGTTTTATACTATATAGTGATAATGTTAGCTTTTTGACAAACTATTTAAAAATGATTTCGGTTTTAGGTATAGAATTATCGCGAACTGATATATTCGTTAATGTTAATGACACTAGAGCTTTAAGCTCTAAGAGGAGTTAGCAATCATACTTCAGCATATAATCAAAGTATGTCATATAATCATGAAAATTAAGTATGACTTTTCATAATTTTAAAATTAACAAATTATATATCAATTTTTTATTGTTTCCATATGAAAAGTAGATCGTTCAAAATTATCTGTATAGTTTATTCAGCTTTTATAATAAGTTAATGAGAATTTCCTGCATTCATTTCAATTATACCAACATAATAACTATAAAAGTGGGTCTGTCTGTTGGTAAATGATACGTCAAGTAATAGTAGTACTTTTAGAATGAAGGTAATATCGATCTTTCTTTTAAGCTATAAAAATGCAACTTTGAAAAGATTTAGGGGTTTTTTTTAATTTTCTTTCATATCCAACTATTTTGTAGAGAATAACCTTTGGTGCTCAATACACAAATAAAAATAAAATAATAAAATAAAATCTTTATTTGAAACTTTTTTTACGATAAATAAATGCAAAACTCGAACCTGCGACCGCTGGTACTGTACAAAGAGTCACTACACACTACACACTGAGCCAAAGTTATTGTCTACGACTTGCCCTCGCTTCGCTCGGGCTCTTCCCTAGATTTAGCACAGGCAAAGCCGCGGGTTCCGCAAGTTATGCATATAAATCTTCCTCTTGAATCACTTTATTTATTTACTTTATAAAAACCGCAGTAAAATCCGTTGCATAGTTTTAAAGATTTAAGCATACAAAGGGATATAGGGACAGAGAAAGCGACTTTGTTTTATACTATGTAGTGATATTTTTACTAAACTATTTAATATGTATTGCAATGAAAATATATTTTTATGAATTTGCATATAAAAGTTAAAATTCCTAACAAATCGGTTTGCTACAAAATGTATTTTTGTAGCAAACCGAAAATGTAATTTTCATTTATAGCACAGTGCTCTAGAGTCTGTATACGTTTTTAAACTTTCTGTTAACTTATAAAGTATTGCCAATGCTTTTAGCCTGAGCGAAGTTCTATTAAGAAAGACGTAAGGAATTTTGCATAGGTACCTACTATATATAGCTAGCAATTCCCGCGGCTCCGGTTAATTGGTGGTAGAAGGATAGAAATTTAGGCTTATATGTATTTCTTGATACCAAATCATAAAAAGAAATTGGTCCAAAAATAAAAAAAAACTAATAAATTATGCAGAGGGCCATTCTTATCACCTACGGGAATAAAAATAGCCTACCCATATTTAGACCTACCAAATATACACAAAAAATCATAAAAATCGGTCAAGCCGTTTCGGAGGAGTTCGATAACAAACACTGTGACACGTGATTTTTATCTACTAGACTTTAAACAATCGAATCACCCTTGTTTCGCTCGTTTCTCTAGGTCACTGCGTGTTGCTCTAGATTTTAGTTTAATCTATTTTCTAAATTACGTCCAATTCTGTCCAGCCAATTAAGTAAAGAAGTTATGTACACACGTACATATAAACTTTTCCTTTTTAATAGTTATCTAATGCATGTTTTTATAATGTGACTAGAGAAAGTGTTCTAAAAGTTTTTAATTAGCAATATATTTAGCACTATGCTGTTAATTAGTTATGACTTTTACTTGACGTTGACACTTTTACTTGAATTTATATGATAGGCTTATTATAGATTTTATTTATTTATAGATCCAGGCTATTTCTTTTCATAAGTTGTACAAAATTTTAATTCTTTATAATAATATCGAATATCTCACTGACTTTCCTTTGTAAGTTCATTTCAAATATTAGACAATATTGTTCTTTGTAAAATTGCAATTTTTTAGTGATTGGCAGCACAGTCCCCTGCTGGGCATAGGCGTCTCTTATTCCACGCCATAGAGCTCAATTTTCAGCCAGCATCCAAACAATGTCACCTACTTTATATAATATATAATTCTCGCTGAAAGTCGTTTAACATTTACCGAATCGTAGTCTCCATTTTAGAACCATTCGTTATTTGATTTGATTAAAAACCAAGTTAAACAGGTTCAAATACCTCTTTCTGGCACTTGCATATGAGAGCCATTTCGAACATGATTACATTAAGAGATGAACTATAGTCGGGCTTCCTTGTATTATTCAAGGGATTTATGTATTGTGCAGTGTAGTGGGACGTATGGGACTGAATCTCAATCTCTTTTATTTGCCATCTGCTTTTCCTTTTTAATGAAGTAAAAATTAAGAAAAGGTATTAATTATTTAGTTAGTTAGTTTTTTTCTATAGATTACTAAATTCTTATCATATAGGCATCACATTATACCTATGTAGTATGTTTTCCTCACATTTTCTATAGTTATTATGGTCAAAAATCAACCAACCAGACTAAAAATCTAATATACTAAAATTATTTATTACTAGTACTTATACTATATTACTAAACAAATTACGATAGTAAATGTACATATAATTAATTAATAGTATTAACAGAAAATTTTCCATTCTTCCCACGTAAAAGACGGGCTTATTCCACTACACTGCTTCAGGGAATGAAGGCGTTACATTAGAATTTCTCATTCGTTGTATAGACTTCCTCGCTATATTTTACATAACCGCGAACATAACATATTGTAATTAGGTGCTACAATATGATATTACTACGCTATGAGATATATTACGGAAATTATTACAAATATTTGCGAAAGGCACGTTTTAATATTTAGTATGGAGCTCTTAGAGATGAGATATTTTGGTTCAGTAAAAAGCATGGTAATGGTATACATTGACCCAGATAAACTATGGTCATATAAAATTTCATATGGTTTTCTCGTGATTGGTTCCTAAACAGACAAAAGAAAACTCTAAATTGAAATTATGAACGAAATTCGCGTACTTTAAGGCACTCTGCAGGCGAAGCGAGTCGAGTATTGTAACGAGGCTAGTTCATAATAATAGTAATCCTTTTACGATATTACACACCATTTACGTACTTACGGTGCTACCTAACAGTATTTTACGAGATCATAATATTATCTATATGTATCAAATTTCATTCAAATCTGCTCAGTCATCCAAACAGATGTCAAGTAAAAAATATACACAATACTTTCATATTGATAATAGCGATCATGTTTTAATTATTCGTCATCATATTTATCTTTATAAAAAGACTTGCGACTCGCCCTCGCTTCGCTCGGGCTCTTTCCTAGATTTAGCACAGGCAAAGCCGCGGGATCCGCTTGTTATGCATATAAACCTTCCTCTTGAATCACTTTATCTATTAAAAAAACCGCATCAAAATCCGTTGCGTAGTTTTAAAGATTTAAGCATACATAGGGATATAGGGACAGAGAAAGCGACTTTGCTTTATACTATGTAGTGATTTAAAAAGGATAGATTGACTGACGAGAATAAATTAAAAATATGCTACCCAATTCAAGCTGTAAAATTTCGTTAATATTTTGAATAAAGTGCAATTGCTGAGTTTATAACGAGTGCACACATCGTTTAATTCTATTAAAGTGATGTAAGACAAAGCTTATGATGTCACGGTATCCATGATACTTTATTTATGTATGTTAAGATTTAAAGCCAGCCTGGAATGTCGGCTTTAAATGTTTGCTTATTTGCCTAAGAAAAATTCGTAGCGAAGCCTCAATAGCGAAACTCGGTCATCTTATTTGTAACTGGTCCACCTACGCCTAGAGTAAATACCTTTGACGCGTAGGCGTACTCATTTCGAAACTGCTTAGAAGTAAAAACTTTATTTCTTGCATTGACGGTTAGATATGTCTAATGCATATTTAATAAAAGTAGTTAAGATTAGTTCAAAATTTAAAACAGATTTATTATGCTCCTATACAAATTTATGTGGACTAATAATCTTATTTTAGTATCTTTTATGTTTGAAACGATATAGAAAAGTAATAGAACTAAATCGTTATACACTTCCTATATCTATTATAAGTTATATCACTACTATAATAAAATGTTATGAAATTATTACACACAGCGCCATCTAGTCCCATTGTAAGCTACGATGCTTTTGTTACGTATACCAGATAGTTGATACCATACTGCCCATATATAACTTTAAAAACAATCTTATTATAATATGAAAATTTGCCATTAATCTTAAACCACTGGATAGTTTTCAGTTAAAATACGAGTAAGTACATAGAAAGACTATGACGTTATAAAGTATCACCTAGGCTATAAACTAGCGTATCTAAGAATTCCATAGGAAACTAGGAATGCATTAAACGAGACTAGGACAAAGATGAAGTAGACATTTTTACCTTTAACATCTTTACTTATAAAAAACTAGCGACTCACCCTGTCTTCGCTCGGCTTCGTCCCTAGATTTAGCGCGAGCGAAGGGATAATGTAGGATTCTAATGGTAAAAGAATTTTTTAAATCGGTCCAGTAGTTTCGGAGCCTATACAATACAAACAAACAAACAATCAAATCTTTCCTCTTTATAATATTAGTGTAGATACACTTTAAAAGTACGAATGAACGGACAGATGGACTACACGCCTAGTAACAGTCCAACCAAATCGAGAGTGGAACTAAAAACAATGGCTTCATTTTAATAATAATTCTTCTGGCCCAAATATTTTACACTATACCACAACCCAAATATGAACAATCAACAAGTATACGCGGTAATAAAAGTAATTGACGGTAGAGTTGCGGCTTACTTCTAAATGGTTATTTAATTGTACACTTCAAATTGTAGCTTTAGTTTCCCTAAGTAGGTAATAGAAGAAATAATAAAGTGGTGAAAGCCAAGTTATTCTCACGTACAATTTGTACGAATGTTATTCTTTTGTAATAAAGCTCAAGTACAGCTTTTTATAAAAAAATATAAGCTTTTTATATTTTTACTCGACTACAGCGAAAAGAAGGGTAATGATTTAAGAAGTATTTGTATGGCTGTACTGCTCTATATACCATTTTTTGTAACTATGCATTTTTGGATTTCTATTCGAATTATTTTCTTGTTTTGCCCATTTTAGACCCTTTTTTACGTAGTCGGGTTATAGTTTTGACTTTTTTGAGGATAAATAAATAAATAAATAAATAAATAAATATGTTGGGACATTTACACACAGCACTATCTAGTTCCACGGTAAGGTACGAGCCTTGAGTTATGGATACTAGATGGTTGATATACTACACATATATAAGTTTAAATACATACATATCATAAATATAAACACCCATGACTGGAGTACAAACATTCGTGCTAAACAAATGTATGCCCCCAGCGGGACTCGAACCCGCGACCGCTTGCGCAGCAAGTAGGGTCACTACAAACTGCGCTACGCGTGTCGTCAATTTTCGTGTCGGATTGATTTGGTTTTTGGATCTCGACGTTTTGAATGCTTTACAGCAATCATGGTCTTCGCTTACTTAGTCTCTCCTGTGTAAATATATATTCGCGTAAATCTTAAAAGTGTTAAAGTTTTTGTTTTATTAATACTTTGCCCAACAATCTTGGTTAGTAAAAATTAGGCAAATCTAAGTTTTTTTTACATATTTAAAATTTTTTCTCAATTACATGTATAAAAGCATCCCCTAATTTTTGTATTTTGTAATTTTATTGCAAAATTAACAGTAACTACTATTTAAAAATGGCACTGAACCGTTTTGCCTTTACCTCTTTATGAACGACTAGATTATAGACTTGCTATGTCGATCGCAACGTATGACATTCGCCTTTCAACTTTTTGAGGGCATTTCATATCGTTACTTGTCTGAATCGGGACATTTCTCTTCAAAGGGTCAAAAGGTACATTTTGTATGTGAATGTACGCGTTTGAAGTTTGATAATACTGAATTCTAATATTTGATATTTTCGAGTTTATAATTTTGCTGAAATATTTGTTATTTATTGTATTATGTACCCTATTCCGTGTTTAGTTCCGTGGTTAAAGCTACGAAGCTTGTGTTACTAATACCAGATAGTTGATATACTTTACATATATAACTTTTAAATACATACATATTATAAATATAAACACCCATGACTGTAGTACAAACATTCGTGCTTAACAAATGCATGCCCCCAGCGGGACTCGAACCCGCGACCACAGGCAGGCAGGCACAGAAAGCACTGTACACACACAAACTGAGCCAAACGTATCGTCAAACATAGTGTTAAAACATAGTATCTAACTGCTTTTCTTATATTAGTAAAAAAAGTATTAAGCTAATGTGTAAGTAAAATCTAATTCATAATCCATCAAATGGTAGTGGGTAGATAAACATTTTGTACAGTATATTTATTGGGACACCATTCATAAAACCTAAATGTGTTTTTTATCTCAACAGATAGTTTCAAGGAAAATTTCGACATTTATTGGCAGTATAAAAGATTTAATGCTTTACCCACATTTTGTTATAAAAATATAAAACATAACATATATAATACTTATAAAAAATAATTTATGACTGATAGTTTTGCAGGTTTAGAAATCTACTTTATGGTTTGTTTCGAAAGTAATATGCTTAATGGTATGCCATCATTTGTATAAGTAAGTTTTTATGGAGAATCCTTAGCTTGATAGGACTTTTATGTTAAAGATAGTACTTATCATAATGGTACAAGTTATTAGGCTTAGCATAATGCATTAAATTTGCAGGAATTATCATTCGTTTTGTTGTAACTACAGTATTATTCTAACCTGACCTTGCAGTATTATTTTAATTGATAATCTTATTGAAATATTTATTTTGCAAAGTTTGTCTGTCTGTCTGTGACCACATACAAAAAACACCAAACAGGTTTTGAAGAGGTATGATGGTAGTAGTAAACCCGAGTCAATATTAAGGATACTTATTAAATACTATATCTATACTAATATTATAAAGAAGTAAAGTTTGTTTATTTGTTAAATTGTAAGGGGTAATCTCGGGATCTACTGAACCGATTTTAAAAATTCTTTCACCAATAGAAAGCCACATTATTGCTGAGTGTCATAGGTTATATAAAAAACCGAAAAATAAAAAGGCTTTTACGTGGTAGTCCGTTTTGCAAAGTGAATCGGAGAAAAAACGGTCGAATGAAAGCGTTTCTTACGAACGCTGCCTTAACTATGAAAAATATATTTTTGAGTTCTAGAAAAAAAGATGTGGAGCTTCAAAATGCCTACAAAAAGTCAACGATAGCATATGTCTAACTTTTATATTTAAGTAACAAAAAGTAGTTTTTTTAATATTAATATAGATAATTTAATTTTTAATATTAATAAAATAATTTAAATTATTTAAACACTCTGTACTAAAAAAGGATTATTAACATTATGCCCAACGAAGTGGGCACGGGTCAGCTAGTCTCTGATAAATCTATACCAACCAATAAAATGTAGAGGTAATCCGAGCGGAGTAAGAGTGAGTTACTAGTATAACTATATTTTTAAGTATATTATGATACACAATCTATTGCCGAACTAAAAAAAATGTGAAGGAACGTTTGTGAACTAAGGGATTTTTTTAGAATACAGTACGCCTTGGCAATAATGTGATCGCCGCCAGGCTATTTCATTAAAGAGAGAGATTAAGATAAAAAATTTAGTCCGGCTGAGTTTCTTTCGCTCAGGTCAGAGGTATTGCTGAGTGTCATAGGTTATATAAAAAACCGAAAAATAAAAAGGCTTTTACGTGGTAGTCCGTTTTGCAAAGTGAATCGGAGAAAAAACGGTCGAATGAAAGCGTTTCTTACGAACGCTGCCTTAACTATGAAAAATATATTTTTGAGTTCTAGAAAAAAAGATGTGGAGCTTCAAAATGCCTACAAAAAAGTCAACGATAGCATATGTCTAACTTTTATATTTAAGTAACAAAAAGTAGTTTTTTTAATATTAATATAGATAATTTAATTTTTAATATTAATAAAATAATTTAAATTATTTAAACACTCTGTACTAAAAAAGGATTATTAACATTATGCCCAACGAAGTGGGCACGGGTCAGCTAGTCTCTGATAAATCTATACCAACCAATAAAATGTAGAGGTGATCCGAGCGGAGTAAGAGTGAGTTACTAGTATAACTATATTTTTAAGTTTATTATGATACACAATCTATTGCCGAACTAAAAAAAATGTGAAGGAACGTTTGTGAACTAAGGGAATTTTTTAGAATACAGTACGCCTTGGCAATGATGTGATCGCCGCCAGAGAGAGATTAAGATAAAAAATTTAGTCCCGCTGAGTTTCTTTCGCTCAGGTCAGAGGTTTCTAAACTGGTAGTAGACTCATGACGTTCATTAAAAAAAAATTATGCTGAATAAAATATTTTGATTTGATTTGATTTGAAAGCGAGGCACTAAGAAAAACGTAATGATTCTGTTATATTATAAACAAAATCAAATTAACACAGTTAATTAATGGCAATTATCGATATACATTAAAAATAAAGTCTTAATGCTTCAGCGGATTCTACTCATTTTTTTGCTTTCTAGGTCATAGTGTTTAAAAAACTTGGCGCGTGTCTCTCACTCGCTAAAAAGACCTACTAAATAAATATTACGTGCATACAAAAACTAAGAATAGCGGGTTCTGAGCAAAAACGTAGTAGTCAATTTTTTACAATTTAATGATGCCCGTTCTTCGATATTTTCATTCAATTTTTTACAAATATTAGGAGTTAGGTGCTATGTGGGACAAAACGTGTTTATTGTTGTATTAAGAAATCGAGTGAAGAAATTAAACGAATTTTGTTATGTTGGAGATTGAAATAGGTTTTCAAAATGCAATTGAAATGATTATTATTATAGTAGAAAGATATGACTGAGCTTATAGCTTAATTCTTGTTTTAGATTTATGCGGTATTTTACATTCTAAATAAATCATTTTATTTTTTTTACTTATTTATTTAAAAAAGAATACTTTTTCCGGGATACACATAGCCTATGTGCTATTCCAGTCTGTAATCTATCTCTACGCCAAATTTCATCCAGATCCGTTCAGCTTTTCAGGCGTGAAAGAGTAACTAACATACGTCCATCTATTCTCACAAACTTTCAGCAATATTAGTAGGATATACGATTTTTTTATCATAATGCATTCTCTTGGAACGCAAAATGACGTGGGTATGAATTTCGGGTCTCGCACCTTCGATATTTTCATAGCAAATCTGTATGTTTCATTGTAAAAGAACTTCACAATTCAGGCGCTATACCTTAGATAGTAACCAATATCGGTTTACAAATATTCGCAACGATTATGAGTAACATACTAAGAAAGAAAAACACTCGAGAATACTTCCTTTGTTAAGTTGGCCTAAAATAAACGGTTCCGCTAATTTACTGCATGTGATTACTTTCGTGAAGTACGGCCATAATTTTTACGATCAGCAGTTCAATGGTACGCGTAAGTCTATCCTAAATGAGATAAACATGTATATGTATACATAATATATCATCATCATCCCACTTCCCACTGCTGGGCACGGGCCTCCCTCAGTACGAGGGGGATCAGGCCATAGACCACCACGCTGGTCTAGTGCGAGTTGGCAAACTTCACATGTCTTTCGAAAACTTGTTAGGTTTTCTCAGACATGCAGGTTTCCTCACGATGTTTTCCTTCACCGTAAGACAAGTGGTAATCATGATAAATAATTGACTCGCACATGAAAATATCAGAGGTGCGAGGCCCGGATTTGAACCCGCATCACTTGGATATCCAAGTATATATTGGCCTGATGAATAATATATATATATATATATATATATATATATATATATATATATATATATATTTTTATTAAAATCCATATATTAAACATATAGCCATTCGTCCATGAAATGTCGTCTTTTACATTCAAATCAAATCAAATCAAAATATTCTTTATTCAAATAGACTTTTACAAGCTCTTTTGAATCGTCTTTTTTTTTCTCTACAAAAGAATCGAATTTGCAATACTTCTATTACAAACTTAATAATTTATAAGAAAAGCTATATAATACGTACATTCTGTGAAATATTCTTATAGATATAGAGATAGAGAAATCTCTCCATATTTTAAAACAAAGTCTTCCACGTCTGTCTGTCTGCTCGCAATAATCTCAAAAGCTACTGCACCAATTTTCATGTTGTTTTCACCAAAGGATAGAATGATATTCGAGGAAGGTTTTAGTATATAATTTGTCAAGTTTTTATATATAAGCGGATCCCGCGGCTTCACTCGCGCTAAATCGCTAGTTAATATTCATTTATACTATTCTTAATTAAAAATTATAATAATAAACTGTTTATTATTTTAATCTTTTATTCAAAGTGGCTATTACAAAAGATTTAAAAGAAAACGTTAACGTTCTAAATAAAAGTTCTATAGAAAGCTTTATTACAATAAATGAAGTATTTTCTACAGAGTCTATTAAATGGTTGTAAGATAATAGGAAAATAAGAGAAAATTTAGTTTTAAATTGGCTACAGGTTTGGCACAGTTTGTAGTAACTTTACTTTCTGTGGTAAATATCGCGGGTTCGAGTCGTGCTGGGGGCATTCATTTGTGTGATAAGCAATGTTTGTTCTCCAGTCATAGGTGATTATATTAAAATGTCAATGTATTTAGGATATAAATGTGTAGTGTATACATTCTTTTGATATCCATAACACAAGCCTCGTAGCTTACCATGGAACTAGATGTTGCTGTGTTTTTCTGTCCCAACATAATATAGGCTCAGTTGGTAGTTACACTACTTTCTGCGCAAGCGGCCGCGGGTTCGAGTCCCGCTGGGGGCATTCATTTGTTAAGCACGAATGTTTGTACTCCAGTCATGGGTGTTTGCTGTTTATATTTATAATATGTATGTATTTAAAATTTACATATGTGTATTGTATCAAGTATCTTGTATTTCGTAACATAAGCCTCGTAGCTTACCACGGAACTGGATGGCGCTGTTGTAAGAATGTTCTAACATATTTATTTATAATTATTACTCTTATATTATCATCAACTAGATATTCTTTTCAAGGTAAATTACTTGGTCTTTTGAGGAAATATTACAAAAGCGTGCGGGGATTTCATTTCTAAGAAATAATTTTTCAAGCTTAATTTTCATTTGCATTATAATTAAAACGGTACTGTCTGTGTCTTTCAGTTTGTTTCGCTAATAAATTAATTATGCCGAATGACCTCGATTTAAATTTTGACATAATAATATAGTAAGTAATTTAAATTCACTGCTTCAAATATACTAATTTAAATAAAATTAGTATTTACATACAATATACATAGAAATACATAGTGGTAACTAAATTGTGACGCGCTCACTCGGTGTAAAGTAGGTTCAAATCCGGGTCTCGCACCTCTGATGCGAATCATTTATATCATGATTACCACTTGTCTTACGGCGAAGGAAAACATCGTGAGGAAACCTGCATGTCTGAGAAAATCTAACAAGTTTTCGAAAGACATGTGAAGTCCGCCAACTCGAACTAGGCCAGCGCGGTGGACTATGGCCTGATCCCCCTCGTACTGAGGGAGGCCCGTGCCCAGCAGTGGGACGCTGAAAAGGGCTGATGATGATTTATATACAATATACATACGAATATATAGTGGTAACTAAGTTGTGACGCGTTCACTCGGTTAATCTAGTGAAGTGAGTTCAAATCCGGGTCTCGCACCTCTGATATTTTCGTATGCGAATCAGTTCAAACTGCCTCGGTGGTGTAGTGGCTAGCATGTACGGCCGTACATCGAGAGGTCCTGGGTTTGAGTCCCGGGTCGGGCCAAGTAATTATTGAGTCTTTCTGTTTAGTAAGCCTCAGTAATAGCCCGGAGTTTGGAAGTTGGCAGTGAGTCACCCCCGTGCCTCGGAGAGTGCCCAGCTGTGGGATGTTACAAAGGGCTGAATACATACAAAATATTATTTATGTTTGTTTATCCACACATAACAGTGAAACATATCAAAAATATGAATTTTATTAAACTAAAACTTTATTAAATTTTCATTTTTTTTTGTCTATAATATAATTATTGTCTATTATTTTTAATTTGCAAATGTTACTCGACTATTATTACTATTTTTAATTTAAAAAAAACGTTGACGTAAAAAATGATCTTTCACGAACTAAAAGTAAATGTCATTTCAAATTTTCGCTATAAAGTAAAGCAAGCTGTCATCACAGATACAAAAGGCTAACGTGAATTTTCAGGGCAATGCCAACTGAAAAGTACTTGAATTATCGTGACAGAATCTTAAGAAGGTTTTTCCCATTCTGAAACACGGTTTTCCGACGCATATATTTGCACCCTCATTACTGTTTCACGTTTGTTTGCTTATCTAGCTTTAATAACCTAAAAATAGTTAGACTAGCGAATCGCCTTTACTTCACTCTAGTTTTTAGTTCCCACTATAGGATCTAGAGATACTAACTCTAAGCTATACCTTTCAAATTATTGAAATTATAGAAAAATGTCGTTTGAGGGACCTCATTTGACACACTTGCTTTAAATCATACGAATGTTGGGAACAAATATCCATAATCAATTAGAAATACGATCATACAAATAGATTTCATTAGGATGTCAAATTTACTGTAAATTTAAGAAGTTATAATTTTTTTTTCTCTTTTTTACAGGTATGAAGCCTATTTGTACTGCAGTTGAAAACCAAGTGAAGCGGGTTCAAATCCCGTTCCTTTTAGTATGTGCCTTATTTAATATAATATGTTTAATATAAAAACGTTGTTCCCGATTTTTTATCATAATCGTTATTATGTTAATCTAGTATAAAGTATCAGTATTTTTGAACGTTGGGCATGGAACGCCTTCTTTTAATACGTGAGGAATTTGGCTATAGTCCAATCTATATTTATATATTTCCCTTGAATCACTCTCTCTCTCTCTATTGATGAAAACCATCCGTATAGTCCAGTCTTTATAGTATGTAGAGCAAAGTAATTAAATAAAGCATTTTTGGTAAATTTAACAAAATATTTTAAAATTAATATAAATATTTCGGGACATTATTACCTACATACAGCACCATCTAGTTCCGTGGTTAACGAGGCTTGTGTTACGGATACCAGTTAGTTGATATATGTACTACACATATATAATTTTAAATACATATATATTATAAATATAAACATCCATGACTGGAGTACAATCATTCGTGTTTAACAAATGAATGCTCCCAGCGGGACTCGAACCCGCGACCGCAAGCGCAGAAAGTAGGATTAATGCAAACTGAGCTAAACGTCCATATATATTTCTAAATAAAATATAAAAGTGCAATATCCAAATTATTTTATTGCGTGCAATAAATCAAAGCTAATGCAAAATGCATGTTACAAAAAACATTACTTTTTAGCACTAAATGTTATTATTCGTTAAAAAACCAATTTAAGAGAGTGCTGTGTTGATGTGATAATTTTTTACGTTATTTTACATTAGAGGGTACATATTTTAAAACTTTTATATTGTATAATTAGATTATACAGTTGAATGTATTATGCTTCATACATTTTTGTAAGGACGCAGCTTCGATTAATATTGTTGATATTATTAAGATAGATTAATTGTTTACATATTTGATTTAAATGGTAATCGAAACTTATATCTTATTATAACATATTTTTATGTATTTAGAATATTTTGCAGTTTTGAGATCGACTAAGGCTACCTTTTATCTCCGCTTCATATGTGGCATATGTGGCAAAAGCCATTACTTAAATTTTGAACTGAATTAAGCTAGCTATGTTATAAATATACAAGATTTTGTAAGTAAATCGTGAAGCTGGGAAGTTAATGTGTCATCATCGTAAAGTATTTGAGTGAAAATTTGAAAAAATAAATCAGACGCTACTGGGTGTATGAAACATTCTAAGTAGGAAGAAGACGCCAGGTATATGTATAGGTTAGGTTCAGGTATAGGTTCGCTAAGATAATTTCATGAATTTTCTCGTTCACACTTTCAGTACTGTATATCAGCTAAAGTATGGTACAATTTAGATTCAATTACAACAGTAATATTTTATATATAAAAAAATTTAAATTTGTATGTCAGTTCACTGAAATACTCAAGTATATATCATTAAAAAAAAGGTATCTCCACTAAAAATATTTTTAAAATGAAAGCCAACATTATATCTATCACAATTTTGCAGCACTTTAAATTCATTTTGTCCATGTTACAAATGGAAATAAATTTATAAAAGAAACTACGGTTTTCATTCCCGTAAAGTTTAACGCACCCTAAACAAAACTGGTAACGAGTGATGGGTTAAAACGTCGCAAAACAGTACATAATTTACTACAAAATCCAATCATAGAAAAAATAATCTTATTTCCTATAAATTTAAAGCGAGAATCGTTTGAAGAATTTATTTTTATGATCTTTTCCAACTAAGTTGTTTTACGTTTCAGCCAC
The DNA here is from genome assembly GCA_905231865.2 of Boloria selene. Classification (NCBI taxonomy): domain Eukaryota; kingdom Metazoa; phylum Arthropoda; class Insecta; order Lepidoptera; family Nymphalidae; genus Boloria; species Boloria selene. Next base: position 4,581,215 of record HG993157.1, read on the forward strand.
GCGATAAAATGTCCGAGCTAGACTCGACTTTATTGCTGTGTAGTATGTTATATATTAGCTCTAACAAATTACGTCGTTTACGTCTATTACTTAAGGTGGTGGTGTACTTCAGTATAACAGGTTCGCATCTACCTTTTCCCAGATGTTTTAACTTTTTGCTTGATGTGACTTGTAGCAGAATAAGGAAATATTTCTTTTTACTCTTAATGAATGAGTCAACACTATTTAAAGTTTTGAAGTGCAGATTGTATTGAATTCATTCGACAGCTCCCATTAAATTGTATTGTGGGTACTTTAAAGATTTTCTTTGGAAATAATATTTGTGGAGTTACATGGATGTTTAAAGTAGATGTTTTCTATAGAGTTCATAGATTCGATCACATTTTTATACGTAGTTTCGATAATGAAAGTAGTGAAGAATTGATAAATGTTTGTTTGTACTTATGATAATTGCGAAAAAGGTTTAAAAATCACTTTAAATATAGTTACTTAGTTACACCCTTCGGAATACTTTTCGATTTATTACATGAGATCAATAAAAAATTTAATATTTTTTTAATAAAAATATTAATTTTTTTACTGATAGGTAGCTTTTGTACAATTTTTTTTTAAATAAAAATTCATTTGTATGAACTAACTATTCCCAAAAACACCCAAATTAAGTAAACCTCTTCCAATTGAAGTCAAAAAATAAAACGCAAAATAAAAAAATTATTAAGTACTACCCTACAAATATTGGCATCAATTACGTGTCGTTTGGTTATTTTAACTATAATTTCTGAAAAAACAAAGGCATTGTATACTCGTCTTTTATTATAACACGAAATTAGTAGCATGCAACTCTAATCACCAGGTTTGAACCGTCACTGCAGTAAACCTTATTAGGTAAGTTAGCTTTTAAACTATTGCAATCATCTTTATGAGGCATATAACTGCTAGATACAAAACTAGATTAACTTTAACTTTCATAGAACACTAATGTGTTATTTGCACGATTCATATAAAAAGTATTTGAGTTCTGCATTAATGAACTTTAAAAAGTTTTTAATGGGTGCTTTTGTATCTATGTATATGTAAATAGGCGAAAATTTAGTATATAATGTACTAGAGATTCACCCTCACTCTACTCAGTCTCGTTTCTAGATACGTTTCTATGGTTAGTGTAGATAATACATTACTAAATATTATTATTATATTAGCTATTATTATACCAAATTTGATCAAAATCAGTCCAGCACATAGATGGAGACGTAAAACAGACGTATAGACAGACAAAAATTAAAAAACTAAAGATTTGGCCTCTGCATCGATAATAATATGACATTTCAATAAGACATCAAAAAAATATTTAGATATAATATATTATATATAGTACAGATTTGACTCGGATAGAATTTTGTTTATTTTATTTTATTTTTATTTATTTATTTAGGATCGTATCAGAAAATACATTATTATTACATGCCAATGTAATATACAGATTAAAATGTTGTTTTTTTTACAATTAAAATTATTTACACGGAGATAAAAGTAAAGTTACAACAATACCCACATTTTTTTATATTATAATTATAAATATTTTTTGTTATATAATGTATAGTTGTTGTAAAACATTTCTTTACAAGCCTATGCAAGTCACGCTCAACTAGACACTACTTGAAAAAACAAACTTGAATTGCCAGTTGTCACTGATACGTGGAGTCAGGTATACAGCCAATCGGCTTTCACGCACGTGAAAACAGGATACTGTGACGATTTCTAAATAAAATCGTATAAATTGTTCATAGCGTAATGGAAAATCGACTAGTACTATCATGGGTTCAATTCGCAATAAAGAACTATAGTTAAAAATCTGAAAAAGGCATATCTACAACTACTACAATCTGTTTAGTTACATATAATTAACTTTTTAAGCAATGCTAGATTTAAGAGAGTATACAAATAGGATGGCATATGTCTGCCTTTTAAAAATAAAGATTTTGTGTGAACTTATTCTGATTTTTGCAGGCCAGGCTTAGATTATCCTGGATCTCCAATAATATAAAATTTGTTCACCAAGAATACATAATATGAAGTTTAGTTTTTTTTGAAAAGAGCAACTGTTGAGTTTCTAGCCGGTTTTTCTCAGCAGAACAGCTTTCCGAGCCGGTGGTAGCTTACTCACAGACTTACAGACTGACTTTTAATTTTGATAATGTAAAAATGACGATTCAAAAGAGCTTGTAAAAGTCTATTTGAATAAAGAATATTTTGATTTGATTTGATATGTAGTTTAGAGCCAGTGTTTCGCTAGTAAATAAAAAATGCAAAAAGAAAAATAACTATACATATAAAAAGACGAGAGCCTGAGATGATTAATAAAACTTGTCTGTTTGTAAAAATGTGTTTTTATATTGCAACTTATAGTAGAAGTTATTCAGGTTTTGCTGCCGTTTTGAGGTTAAGATGGGAAAATAATAATTTTTTGCATTTAAAAATATAGGTTTAATACTATATCTTTTAAGTTAGTAAAAAATAATACATTTAAAAAAAAACGTTATGATTGAAAAAGTAATTTCGGAGCTTATCGCAGACCAACATACTGACATGGTTATTTATAATTCTGTCTTTTCTATGGACAATGGCAATCTATCTGCGTGTAAGTAGGTACTATTATTTGAGGAGTAATTAATATTTGTTTTTGCATTTGGGAATCATGTTGGTATTAGATAACATACCATGCAAGTATCGCCTTTAAAGCGTGACTATAAAGAATCAATACTATCGAGATTCTGTATGCGGTACAGATGGTACGAAAAATTAAATGGTAAATAATAATTAATATTTTTTATTATCATTTTTGTCATCCAATGATTTATGTTAATATAATTATTAAAAATCATAATAATTAGTGTCTTTGAAGCTACTAGATATAGTATCTTACAATCACTGGCTCAATATTTTAATTCCACTTGTTGGTCTTTAAGTACCTGTTCAAGTAATAAGTACTATTAATAGTTTTAAAATAAGGCTAAACATAATTAGAAAATTACCTCGTTACATCATACAAACTATATATATTATATACGAGAATGGAACTTTTAAGGTAAATAAAATTCTAGATCCACATTTTGCGATTTCTCTCTCTACTATGTCATGTAAAACAATAGCCGTATTTGTATCTCCCATGAACGAATAAGCCATTTCGTTTTTCCATTCGTTCATGATATCTCCATACCAATCAAATACTTGAAATTACAATTCAACTTTTATTTAATTTTATCCGATAACTATCATTCACTTTTGCTGTTGACTGTACAATTGGAAACAAAAATAGCGGAACGACAGGTGCAACGGACACACAACCTGCTTTGACTTGTCGGGAAGCAATCCAGCCAGATTGTGTATATTATATACTTATATATTAGTTATGTACTATAGTTCATCTTGTAGACATCAGACATAAGCTTCTAATACGCTTGGTTTAAAACTTTTACGTTATAATCTAATGATTGTTGTACGAAAATCAATTTAATACTTTTTAGAGAGAGTGAGTATACATACATATAAATAAAATTGAAGTTTCTGTTTTTAATTTCATAATTAACAGCTTTACACTAAATGTGTATGAAAGTATATAAGGTACTAACAACAAAAATCATTTCTAAAATTTTTTGTCTGTCTGTCTCTATTGTTCCGGCTAAACTCTAAAACGGTTGGACCGATTTTGACGGGTCTTCACTCGCAGATAGCTAATGTTATAAGAAGTAACTTAGTTTACTTTTATTGCGACGGATTTGTCTTACAAACTTTAAATTTGGCAGGGAGCAGTTAAAAATATAGTAATACTAGACATTATAATATTTATTTTATATGATTGATTTCTAAAAATTTAAGACAGATGTGTTACATCGGAATTGAGTACAGACTCCTCTTTCCAACATCTGCGCAGCTGTTAAACTTTTTGGGTTAAGCTTTCACTGACCGGTATATTGAGATAAGAGTAATATATTTTTTTTATCCCAAAAGGTTTCCTATAGAATAGAAATCAATTTTTTTAATCAATTTTAACGGGGTTTCATTAGTGGTTAAGGATTTCATCGGAATGTGATTTATTATTTTTTTTTTATTAGAAAAGGCAATGGTAACGAGAAATAAAGGCTAGTAGTTTTATTACTTTTATAAAATGGACTATAACGAAACAAATTGGATCGAATCACAAATAGTCAATAAAGTATACAAGAAAATTATTTCAAATTTCACTCAAATTAACTCAGCTTTATGTGTATTTATAGTGGTGGATATAAAAAACACAAATAATGTGTTTTAATATAACATTTTTACTATTATATTAAAATGGATTTTTTTCTTATTGCATATAATATGTTAAGCATATGTATAAGAAATACGCCATACATAAAAATGTCGGTCTGCCTGTTTGTCTCGGCTAATCTCTGACATGATATTTTTCATTATTGAAATAGAATTGACGAGTTATAATTTGAAGCTATCTTAAAAACAGAGTACTTACTTTTAACTAATTTAATTTATAAAAACAAAAGTGTGATACAAACTAAAAAGTACAATTTATCATTGAAACGCAAGAAAACGACAAATCATATCAAAATAGATTTAGCTAAAATCGAATCGAAAGATAGGCACTAACGGTTAAGTACGAAGTAAAAAATATTTTATCGTCATAAAAACCTTATAAGCTTTCAGATGACTATTGGCGATGACTTCATAACTCCATCTCACTCACACCACCAAGTTAATAGACTCGGTTCTCTAGAGAATTACGTCTTGATGGAAAAACTACTGTACGGTAACGGTTAAGAAATATGTTTTTAAATAGAAAATGTAATGCGTTCTTAGATTTACGCGAATATTTGTCATTTTTAATGATTTATTAGCGTAGCTGTAGCGCCTAGTCTAGCCTTTTCATAGATTTTATTACTTACTACTAAATAAGATACATAGTAAATATTTCAAATCAGTTTGAAAATCCAAGCAGAGTGCGGGTTGGCGGACTTCGTATGTCTTTCGAAAACTTGCTAGGTTCTCTCAGACATGCAGGTTTCCTCACGATGTTTTCCTTCACCGTAACACAAGTGGTAAACATGTCAGAAATGATTCGCACATGAAAATATCGGAGGTGCGAGACCCGGATTTGAACCCGCATCACTCGGATATCCAAACGAGAGTGTTACTACTGCCTTTCAAACATATAAAAGTAAATTGATAATTTATAATACGTTCGGCCATAGTACGAACAATGGATAAATGTAGGCTATTTCTTTCCCGAAACTATTAAGTTATCTCATGAGATTCTGTTACAATCTTAGTCGCTAAAATGTCATCATTGTAAATGAAACCATGATTGCTGTAAAGCATTCGAAACGTCGTGAACCAAAAATCAAAATAAATCCGCGACAAAATCCGAAAAGATAGTTTCATTAATAATGTCAAATATGCGCGTAAACTTAAGAAAGTTTTAGGTCATCATTGCTTTTATTATAATTATTTTTATCTCCATTTTAAAATGAGTTCTTAGTGAACGTTGACAACTAAATGCAAAGTTTTTATAAAAGCGTTTATGTAAAGCGACTAACTTGTACACACCGTTATAGTAATATAACTTTAATTTGTTAGACCTCTATTCTCAGTAATGCTAAAACGACTAGCTACTTATTATTAGTTCGTTTTGAAGTAGATTGCAAAGAAAGACATTATAATTATCATAATACACTAGCTTTTAATCGTGTCTCTGCTTGCGTATTTTATTAATGTACTACTACTGATATTTGTAATAGACGTAGTGTAGCGAAATTAGTATTTTTAAACAAATTAAAACCTTTGTTTTAGGCTAATAACCTATATATAAAACATACCTTAAAAATCACGTGTCATAGTCTTTTTCTGTATATATATGGATTTCATACAGTAAAACTTTTTATTACAATTTTTGTTTCTTTCTAATAGAATTTAATATTACAGTTATTTCAACAACGTTTTAGTAATATTGGTTATTTTTTAATAGACGATAAATGTAAAAATGTAAATAGGGACTTTAAGGGCGAAGCTTTTTGGCCTATTTCGTATAAACCTCGTTCCAAATAATTTGAAAGCCTTAGAAAACGGATACCGTTTACTTACAAAAGAATTTATCCATAAGCAACAATTTGCTCTTGACCGCATTTTCCACATGGGGCCTTTTCATATAAGAATGCAAATAAAAAAGTTATAACAACAATACTTAAGCACTAGCTAGGCCTTTGTACGATACAGATAATTTGTTCCTTTGAAATAAACTTTGTATGGAAACTTAAATTAATTTTCTATATCTTAATTATTTACTGTTATATTTAGTCTTAAATTGATTTAGTCTATAATTAAAAAGCTCAAATCAGGCATTTTAAATTTTGTATGTGAATATTCGTTTCTACTCTACATAGAGAAGGCTGGATGAATTTTGGTGAAATCTAGTTCCTAATTAGACCTGGATAGACTAACGTACGGTACCTTGAGACGCAGTCGAGTGAAGCTGGGTTAAATCGACAGTCTTATTACTTATAAAAGATGTAGTACATGTATAGTAAATAGGCGACTAATTACAACCATTTTTGAATGGCCCGTCTTACTTTTTTGTTGCATTGACAGGTTGAAGATAAAAACATGACACCATATTGATATATCTTAGGCTGATATCATTCTATAATCGTTATAGATCTACTAATATATGTATATACATATTGTATGTATGTATATTATATATAAGTAGATCAGCTGCCTCACTCACACACTCACATATCGAGAGGTCCTAGATTTGAGTCCCGAGTCGGTCTAAGTTTAGTTTATTAAGGCTCAGTAACAGCTAGAAGCTGGGAAGTTGGCGGCGTCACCGCTGTTTCTCGGAGAGTACGTAAAGCCGTCGGTCCTGCGCCTTAACTCTCACTGCACTGGTCGTGTCGAGTAGTTTTCCTACCTGCGTATGAGAGTGATAGAAATAGAGAGTGCACTTGTGTCTGTGCGTACACTTGTGCTCTATTAATATCTCCTGCGCAGATGGCTAGTCTTAATGAGATTGGCCGCCGTGGCCAGAATCGGTCGGGAGGACATCATATTATCTTAAGTTAGAAGACGTTCTACAATATATTATGAATATAATAATTAAAATTAATAAAACATCTTCTTATTAACTTAGAACTAACGAGTTCTTAGCTCGATTATAAAAATATATATACCATTAAAAATATATTTTACAAAATTTCTATTCTATTCTAAATAATTCAAAAAATTCGAAAATACGTACTATTTTAACATTACACTTTATATTAAAGCCATACATTATTGATGTACATTAATTTAAATACGAAACTTCCGAGAAGTGATCAGCATCTTGGACCTGTCAAACACGTTTCTAATGGCGCCAGACTACGTTTGAACGATTTCCTCTGTAGCTGTGAGAAATGTTTTTAATGATTACTTTTGCTTGTCAAATACTATATTATATGCTAATTTCATATATATACTAAGAAATCGCTATTTTAACGGCTTTTTCATACCAAATTTATAGTTTTTAGGAATTTTATTAACGTGGTATATAAAGTTATGGTACTCGTTATAGAATGTTGACATTTCATGTTTATAAGAAGTATGTGAATTAGTGCTATTGGCTATCAAATTTTTACAACTTTAGCAATTAATTGGCAATTACTAATAAGAAAACATGTATCGTATATTTTAAATGCCTATTCAAAGATGTCCCACTGTCTTACAAGTTTCAAGCTGTCCAAAGTTGCTATATTTAAAATAATATTAGATAATTTTTAAAGTGTACATTTCATAAAAGATATTTATAAAAAAAATCAATCAAAACGATTTAAAATTAATGGTAATTGAAAATTTATCATTACTTTAAAGGTTCATTATTGTAAATTATGAGTTCTTCTATACCAATAATTAGGCAAAGACAAACTAGTTCAGTACTTTTTCTTCTTTGTTTGTGAAGCAATTTACTTTTTTGTTTAAGTTTAATAGCTATTCACGAAGCTTAGTAAAAGGATTTTGGAAACAGACTTTTTTTTATAGTTCGATAGATACATTTTATTGCTACGAGCTAATTTTTGTTTCCACACAGAATGAAATACTGACATTAAAATTAAATTTTATATTTTCATAATATAATAAAGAGTAATGGTTTAGTGAAACTTGTAAAAGTCTATTTGAATAAAGTTTATTTACATTTAATTTACCTACTTTCATATATGAACTAAGCCTTTGTTAATATGAGGAGGCTGGGTCTCCTTCCAATATGAGGAGGATCAGACACCACACTGGCTACTTGCTGGTTTGCGCACTGCACAATGCATATGTCTTTCAAAATTTATAATTTTATCAAATACTAGCCTTTCCCGCAGCTCCGCTCGCGTTCTAAAGGCTAAAAATGAAAAGAAATATTTTTCTCCCGTTTTTTGCAACATTTTTTATTGATGCTCTGCTCCTATTGGTCGTAGCATGATTTAATCTAGTCTGTAGCATTCTTCAATAAACGGACTATCCAACACAAAAATATTTTTTCAATTCGGACCAGTAGTTTCTGAGATTAGGGCGTTCAAACAAACAAATTCTTCAGCTTTATAATATTAGTATATATTCAATAATAATTATGGCTGAATTTGAATAATTGGGCGATAACTAACATGTATAATATAACACCAGAATGTACTTGTATAACTAGCATCAAACATAGCATTCACAGACAATGCCACTGTTTGTTCAGAAAGTAGCAGTTAGTTTCTTCAGTAAACACGATTATCTATTCGATTTATTGTCCATATGCCACAGCTTATTAAAACTAAACAGCTTTGTCAAATTAAAGTCGTATTCTAAAGCTTATATTATAGATAAGGTATTTTTGTATTTGGTTTGGTTTATATACATATCTATCTTTCCTGAAAACGCCATTTTGTAACATCAAGCGAAGCGCCCAGATGTTGCTATTTGAATAAATATAACGATAAATTAAAATTTTTAAATATGTAGATTAAATAATATGACAGCTTTATTAATAATTACATGTGAATCAACATGTTATTAAGAAATTAATAGTTTTGTGATCATATCTTCTCATAATAAATTGTATGAATATTATTCGATACGATATAAGTGTACGATGGATGATATCAAAATAACTTAATGATCTAATAGAAAGCTTAATTCATAGTCGAATTATTAAATATTGTGCTACAGTTCGATAATTATCATAATTTTCTAATTTTGTCCTTGTATTTATATTAATTACAAAAATATATTATTATATATAGTAGCATATATATAACATCGTGTGAAGTAACACAGCTGTCTATTATAACTAGCCTGTGTTACTCGTACATTAGCATATTGATTGAAATGGTGGTCCGTTTCGTTTCAAAACAAATCATTCGCTTGACATGTATGTAAGCGATGCCGTTAGATGTGCTACAATTCATTTAACTTTAAATAGTGTTTAAAGATATATTTTGTTATTTTAATGTAGGTAAAATTAATGATTTGACAGCTAATAAGATGTTTATTTATTATTAAAAGAGAAAAAACTAATATTTTTTTTTATTTATACCCATTGAAAGAACTAGGGTTGAACTTCGATTCTCGTATTGCATTATTCTCAAATTCACACATACGAAGAAAATCTAATATTTTTCTAATAATTCCCATTAAAGATGAGGGTCGAAGTTCGATTCTTATCTTCACATATACAAACTATGTGAATGTGTAGCTTTGCGCGTGTGTGTATGTCTGTTTCCTCAAAATGATGTAATAGCTACGTAGATTTGAACGAAATTTAGTAAACAGGTTATTCAATGATATAAATGGGCAAAAGGTGATGTAGTTAGCATTATAGATTCAAAAAACATCTGTGTATGCACTAGAGCGAGGCCGATAATGTACACTACATTACAGTACATTACCTTTAGTCATTAATATCTAAGAAACTAGTCTTAAAAAGTTCAATAAAAAGCTAGGTATAAGACAAGAAAATCAACAAAAAGACTATCAGGTTAATATTCAAAAAACATGCCATTACGCAATAATAAATAACTTAAACGATTTTTCAACAAATTCTATACTAACGAGTAAAAAATGTTGAAGCGATTTGAGTGATGTAAAAATTGTTTGAGAAATAATGATATTCATCGTCGTTACAGAATAATCTCGACACTATTGTATTGAATGATACAATAGTGTGCCATCAATACAAATGGACAGTGTAACAAACTTTAGTCGTTTCATGCTCCATTGAATAAAGATACCGGCGAGTTAAGAACAAGTTTAACAAATATATGCATTGTTATGTAAACAACTACCAACTTCATTAATAATTTCTAGTCTAGACATTTTTATTTTGTTGCTTTTATCATATTATAAAATATATTTTCTTTGTAGTTATTCGATTTGCGTGTGTGTGTGTGTGTGTCTGTGTGTGTGTGTTAGCAACCTATGTAATAAATAAATAAATATGTTAAGACAATATTACAACAGCACCATCTCGTTCCATGGTAATCTACGAGGCTTGTGTTACGGATACTAGATAGTTTATATACTACACGTCATATTAATTTTAAATACATACATATTATAAATACAAACACCCATGACTGGAGTACAAACATTCGTGCTAAACAAATGAATGCCACAAGCGGGACTTGAACCCACGACCGCTGGCGCAGAAAGTAGGGTCAATACCAACTGAGCCAAACGTGTTGTCAATAGTACAAGGAATGAAATTTATAGGCAAAATTAAGATTAATTAATTTAATGACACATAGTGCATCTATTTCTTTAAAGCATGGTCTTATATGTTATGTAGTATGTACATTATTTAAAAAATAGATTTTAAATCATTACATAGTATAAAATAAAGTCGCCTTGCTGTCTGTCTGTACATATGTATGCTTAGATATTTAAAACTATGCAACGGATTTTGATGTGGTTTATTTAATAGATAGAGTGATTTAAGAGGAAGGTTTATATGTATAATACACTAGCGGAACCCGCGGACTCGCTCGCGCTGGATCTAGTTTTAATATAATTTGAATACTCGACAAGGGTATAGTGGACTCGATAGGGTGAAATAATTTGAAACTGTAGATTATACAGGCAGTTGTTTTTGAACTTTGAAACAAAATGAAATGACTTACCTTACAATTTTTATAAGTATTCTCAATAGATTCAAAGAAAAGTAGCTGTGACGTACGGATAAAGTCATGTCGAAAAACTAAGATGCTGTCTTTATATTTTCTCAACAAATCACTAAAATTTTATTTATAAGTTCTGTACATAAATATTCCATTGCATGTAACGGAATTTCCGCTGGCTCAAGTCCGATTTGATCTTAGCCGATTTTTATCGTAAACCCATAATTAAGTATTTAAACCCTAATAAACTCCTTCATTTTATTTCTACATCCTGCTTTTTATTGCTATAAATAAAACTTTATGTAATGCCATTCTTAGTCATGTATCTGTTCAGATAAATAAAATTTATGTGTCAAAAAAAAAAAACAAAAATCTTTCTGTTAACTAGATAATATTATAACGTTATTAATTATAATTTTTGTCTGTCTAATTAAGCTAATATGTGGGATGACCGATTTTGACAAAACTTATTATACTCGCAGATAACTGATTTTATATACTTATTACTTACCTAACTGAAAATATTTTTAATTAAGAAAAAAAAGATTCGGCTAAAAATTAATACTTAGGGACGTCTCCAGCGAATCGAAGGCAAGTAACTTATTAAGTAATAAAAAGAAAAGAAAAAATACTAAAAGTCGTTCAAAACAAGATATAAATAAAAATGAATGATGGTAAACGCGAAACTTGAGAATGGCTCGAATTATTCGGCTAATATTTTTTGTATGTTCCGGAACATAGAAGGTTTTAATAATAAAAAAAAGAAAAATATCAAAGTTTGTAAAAACTTATACTAACGGGGGGTACCCTTTAAATTCCCTAGGGAGGAACTCGAGCAAAGCGAGGCTGAGTCGCTAGTTCTAAATAAATTAAATATGTCTTATTATACATTTCTAGATAAAATTTTATAAACTATACATATTTTAAAATGTTAATATATATTATTAGTGCTAGTGAATAAACGAAGTTAGTTAAAAATTTCAAGCGTAACAAGGACCTCTAATAATCAAATTTACTCTCAGATCCTGGATTACAATCAGTTGTGCCGAAGGGAATAAGCAAAAGGATCAAATCTGAATAAACCAATTATCCTTTTCAAATATTATTAGTAATCAATACGGTCCAAAAGTCAGTAACAATATCTTATTAGACAATTTGGATCTAACGATGCGAATTCGATGTGTTTTTACGTGGCGTCTGAGCTATTTACTGAGGGAAAATACAATTTAAATCTTTTGATTTAGAATTGTTGAAGAGGAAACTTAGAATTATTGTAACATAATTTGATAACGATAAGTTTGGCTAAGTTTGTATAGGGTTAGTGCTTGCTGTGCCAGGTCGTGGGTTCGAGTCCCCGGGTGCATTTATTTGTGTGATGAACACTAAATATGTTTGTATTCCAGTTATGTATGTGTAGTATCAACTATCTGGTATCCATAACACAAGCCTCGTAGCTTACCAAGGAACTAGATGCTGTGTGTTAATGTCTCAGTATACCTATTTATTTCAAAATTATTCTTGTGACTTATAATTCATATCCATCTTATCTAAATAACATTTACGCCTTACATCATTATTACCCTCGTTTAAAAAAATGTAAACTTATTTGAATTGTGTTCACTCTAAATATTGTTTGTTTTTTTTTTTTGATTTTATTTCCTCTTTATTGTTCCAATTTTTTGGTATGATGGATGTACATATTGTTTTTCTGTTACTTTGCTGGTGAAGGGCGTTGATAATTATTGCGACACAGTTTCAACTTCTGTAATTATCATCGTTGCATATGTTTTTTGTTTTATATGTACCGAAATTAATAAAAAACTTTTTTTATTTAAAAAAATTTAAATCATTTTTCTATACTTTAAAGGCATGATTTTGGAATAATAATAATTTTTTTTAAATGTTTTGACCATAGCGACTAATTTCACTAATAATAACCAATGTCACAAAAGATATTGGAGTCCCTAAGTTTATGCGTAAACATAGTAAGTGGGCTACCTCTAACTTTCACTCTCAAATTCCTGTGGGGCCGACAATTCCTCGCTACCAGTGATAGATTAGGCACTAGAGTGACAAATTTACAAGCCTTCCCAAACACGTGGGTGTAGAAGCTACAACTTTCCAATTGCGGAATTTTATTGAGAATTTCGCCACTGAAAAATCAATTGTATGTAAAGCTTAAATCGGATATCGAACTTGCTCTAGACCTTTGGATCTGTAATGCATTATACTGACCATTACTTCGATAGTAAACTAAATATAATGTTTCCATCATTTTAAAACAAATGAATCTTATTACAATACAAATAGACGTTAAAGGAAAATTATTAAATAAAATGATAATAGAATGTAATGTAGAATATTAATTTTATTACGAATGAATAGATAAACGGTGCTAATTAAAAATAATTTAGTAGGTATTTAATTAGATTCATTTGCATTTTCTTGATTTTTTATCTTACGAAATTGATGTTTAAGGAAACTTTAATACATTAAATTATTATTTATATCCAACTTCTATACACATTATGAAAAAAGTTGCTAATTGCTAAACAAAAGCTCTAGCTCTTAAAAGCTCTTAAAAGAATTTTAGGAAACAAATGATGATAACTCTAAAATTAAAACGGTAAAATCAAACCCATGTACCTTAAATACAAATATATAAACATAAGCTAGCAACTAGAATACAATTTAAAATAAGAAGTACCGAGAAAAGCTTAGTTAGTACATTTTAATTACTTTGTTTCTTTTCTGCGTTTGTAGGTCACGGTTTTAATTTTCATTAGCTATAATTCTTAATGGCCTTTAAAATTTTCTCTGTTTTTTTCCTTTCCAACCAAAACATTTCGTAATGTAGAGATTATAAATTTATTATTACTAGCAGATCATCCATTTATTTTTTGATTTAAAGTAGCTGTTTTTCAGGTTTGTTCTCTGAAATATTCTAGATATGAAAATCGTTAACTTAATTATTAAAAAAAAAGAATTAATTTAGAATAAATTACACATTACAAAAAAATGGTTACATCAAGTAGGTAATTTTTGACGACACGCGTGGCGCAGTTTGTAGTGACCCTACTTGCTGCGCAAGCGGTCGCGGGTTCGAGTCCCGCTGGGGGCATTCATTTGTTGAGCACGAATGTTTGTACTCCAGTCATGGGTGTTTATATTTATAATATGTATGTATTTAAACTTATATATGTGTAGTATATCAACCATCTAGTATCCATAACACAAGGCTCGTACCTTACCGTGGAACTAGATAGACTGTGTGTAAATGTCCCAACATATTTAATATTTAAAAAAAAGTTGTTTCGGTCTTAATCGCCCATCAACAAAACTAACAAATACGAGATGTTACAAAGCGCTGCATCCGTACAATAATAAACCACTTAAGATCACTTAAAAGCTTATTATTAGACCTCTATTTGGTTTATATAAAAATGTTTTTAAGTTACGTATAGGTAATAGTAATTAAAAAATAGGAAATTGAACTTACGAAATAGCTTGGGATGTTGCATTACGTACAAAATGCTTCAACTGGTTTGAGTAAAAACCTTTTTTGAATTCTGTCAAGAATCGAATTCCAGACTACCTCGATAACTGCCACATTTAATTACTTCATTAGCATTAATAACGAAGTATATTTCTTCAACACATATCTTTTCACAATTAAAACTAACATAACTATGTCATGGATATCTTTATTGATTTTAAAAAGACAAAAATAACGTGTTTAATTAGCTTTCATTCCAACTACACGCTTTACCGCATTTTATCTGACTCTACATAAAATATTGATTTAATTTGACAGCTTTTTTCCTATTAGTGAGTCCCTCACACTCCGTTTCATCCTTAGCTTACCTTTTAATAATAATAATAATAAGTTTTTTACCTTTTATTAATAATAATACCTATAGTTTAATAGTAGTTTTTAGTATATATATCTCTAAGAAATGAGATGTTTTCTTGCAGTAAAAAGTATACTATAATATCCAGTAATTTTCTCGACTCAGTCAGACAGACAGGCAAAATTTTTCTATAGTAGAAAGTATTAAATTTAATCAAAATCTATCCATTAGTTTTCTCGTGATGCGGTCCCATAGAAAAGACAAACAAAAATTCAAAAACTATAGATTCGCCCACTATATTTTTAATAATGACTATTCCAATAATATTTTCTAAAACTATTCAACTTACAGTTATAACTAAAATAGAATTTAATTATATGTATACATTCACAAATTGTCTAAATAACCACTTTACGTACTCTACCTACATCCGTTCCCAGAGTGACTAAGGAACGAGAAGGTAAAAAACTATCACGACCACAGTAACTGACAAGCTGTCGATTCGAATGTCGTTTTCGACTTTTTACATCACAAGGCAGGTTTATGTTAAAGAGGATGTTGGGTATTTTGTTAATATATTAAAATTTACACTAGTGCCATACCCTCACTTTGATGCAAAGAAATATTTTTTTCTTAACTGCTCTTGTAAAAGCGAAAGTATTTATACATACAGTATATAGTATTATTTATTTTTTACTACTAAGTACATTTTTTTAATAATTCTTACTAAAATTTAGTTCTTTAAATTATTTTTTTTATTTAGGTCCCTTATGATTCTTAAATTTTTAATACTAAATGGCGAGGAAATATGAAAGATATGACTTAAAAATAAATATTATTATATTTACTTATAATTTATATATTGAGTTTCTGCTGAACACATTATAATATATTCCTGTAATGAAATATAGATAAAAAATCAAAAGAAATTCGCGAAAAAATAAAACAAAGATATTTTTTTATAAAATGTTACATATTATTCACATTAATCTAAAAAAGTATTACGACTATCCCTAAATTAATGTTATATGAAGGAACTAAAAAATAAACTTTACTGACTTCAAATGGGGGTAGTAAAGTGGTTGCTTGAAAAATTCTCATGTAAGATATATTAGAGGATTTGGGGTAACGTTTATAAATGTACAGAATATTTTATAGTGTTACCGTTTTTAGGTTGCGAAATAGCTAGGTCTCAAGAGTAACTACACAAATTTGTTAGGCTCTTCATAGGATAAAACTAAGTGCATATATTATAAAACTCTTTTTAACTTAATCTTCTTGCCATCTATTAGTATATATTTATTTATTTATATATTTATTTATTTATATATTTATTTATTTATATATTTATTTATATTCTTCATTTATTTATTTATTTATTTGTTCTATAATATATTCGTGTTATGTATGTATATATATAATCGTTTTTATATTGTTCTAGTTTATGTATATTTATTAATCTTTAAATCATAACTATTTTTTTATTATTATTAATTTGTGATTTATATTGTTCACACCTCTTCCATTACAGTTTGCAAGTTCCAACACCTTAAGGTTGCCTGGAAGAGATCGCTGTTTAGCGATAAGGCCGCCTCGTGTACACATTCCTTGTGTAAATTTTTCTTATAATTGTTTTTCTTTGTGTGTACAATAAAGAGTATTTATTATTATTATTATTATTTATTATTATAAAAACAAAGGTTTTATGGATTCGAAGACATATTAACAATTTAATATTATATCTAGGTATATGACATAGTTAAATAAAAAAAAAACAAAATGATTGGAAATATTTATATATAGATTTATCGGTAGTTTAGGTAACTTATACATCATTATGATAAATTAAATATATTATACCTAGTGACGTTGAACCATATTTTATACGATTTTTCATTAAAAAAATATTATTTCGTAGAAAGTCGTACTCGTGGCTTCGTTTGCGACTTCCGATTGCTACCAAACTCCACAGGATATGTCACCGGTCTAATCTAAAATTTGATCAAAATCGCTTCAGCCGTTTTGGAGTCCATAGAGAACATACAGACGTCAATTATATTCGAAATATATTTAGTATATGTCAAAACTACAAGGCGTCTAGATTAGTCTATCAAGCGTTGTAATCGCTTGTCGACTAATTAATTGGATGTTAGTTAATTAACGTTTACATAATCTGATGACAAGACGATTACTATCTAATGCAGTTAAGTAGTAATATTTATGCTATTTCTCACATATCTTAACTATGATCTTTATACATTGTAGTTACTTGTATTTTTAGTTAAAAAATCTTGTTAAAATGTTATTCAATTATGAAATAATTAGTAAAGCTTTAAAATTTTATACTAATTCTAATAAAAGTATAATTTAAACTTGTATTAAGCCCTTTCATGTGTCTTTCGAAATTGTTTTCTTTCACTTTGAGACACGTGGTAATCATGTTAGAAATGATTTGCACATGAAAATATTAGATGTTCGAGATCGGTTTTCCAAGTGAGCACGTTACCACTAGGCTATCATTGCCTCACTACTGCATTTTTTCTTTGAATTTATATGACTTGAGAATATGTTTTAATTGTTTGTGCAGATTTCTCGGAAACGAGATATTTTCCGACAGTAAAAAGTATATGTTGGCCTGAATACCCAGTTGTAGTTATACCAGTTTCTATTAAAATCTGTCATATGGTGTTCTTGTGATGCGGTCACAGACTGGCAAAAATTCTAAAAACCAATATATTTGGACTATGTATCGATAATAATGACTATTTAAATAAGATTTTCCAAAAAATATAGTTATAATTAGTTATAATTTTATTATATGACTATATGGCTTAGCGTCAGTGAAACCACGGACTCAGCTACTAAAAATAAATAAAATTTCTAAAATATAAGTTCCTCCTTTTTTGAAGTTCGTTAAAAAATAGCCTAAGTTAGGTACGCTTTATAACAATAGCTATCTGCAATTGAAAGTCCCGTCAAAATCAGACCAGCCGTTTTAGAGATTAGCAGGAACAAACCGACAGACAGACAAACAGACAAAAAATTAATAAAGTGGTTTTTTGTTGTTAGTATCGTCTATACTTTCGTATGCATTTAGTTAAAAGCTATTAATTTGAAATTAAAAACAGACACTCCAATTTTATTTACCAGTATATGTACCTATAGATTATGTAAAATTTGTATCCCTACAATTTCAGATGTTAAATATAATTATAATTACAATATTAAGTTAACTGATATTTATTAACTTCGTTATACAAAATTTAATTAGCCTAATAAAGTAAACAAACTTCATTTAATAAACCTATTCAAGCTCGACCCGTTTAACATTTACCTAACTTATTGGTATAGGATTATGAATTAGACTGCGAATATTTCATAAAGGTCTCTGTCCCTCACCATTTGGGTACACGATAGAATGTTAAGCTGTTAACTAACGTGTTAGATATTCGAGTAGGTATGTATGTATAAATATCGTTTGATAACTCTTAAACAATTTTAATTTCTTACCGATTTAAAAAGGAGGAGGTTCGCTATTCGTTGGAATATTTTTATGTATGTTCACCGATTACTCGAAAACACATTAAATGAGTTGGATAATACTTTTTTGTTTCAAGAAGATATACATATATTAAAAAGATATATACGATGACACGTTAGGCTCAGTTGGTTGTGACCCTACCTTCTGCGCCAGCGGTCGCGGGTTCGAGTCTCGCTAGGGGCATTTGCACAGACGCGCCACTTGTTGTTGAATTGTATAACTAAATCATTAGGTTATCTGCTATTAAAAATCGTACTCTAAGAGTATCTTTAAAGTTTAAAGATACTCTTAGAGTCTAAAATCTAAATACATTCATTCAAGCGTTAAGTACCAACGAACACACATCCACACACGAACTTTCGCATTTTATTAGTAGTGAGATTTTATTGGCATCAGTATTTAAAATGGTTTTCAATCTATATTTAACTGTAGATGTATTTGGTGAACGGAAACGGCGAGCATTCTGTTGCCTACATGTTTTATATTTTATAGACGCTAATGTCTTTGACTGATGGAAAGGATCAAGTTTAAGCCTTTTAAATGCCGCTAGTATGTAACGAAAAGTAATCTTAGAAGTCTATAGGATAATTAAATTTATTTCTTAGTAAAAAATAGATAAGAATGGAGAATGTATGGACAAGTCACAACTTAGTTTTTATACTTTATGAAACTTTGCCTTGAAAAATCCTAGAAAATTCAATTATGTATACCATACACATATTTATTACAGGAATAATATGGATAATTACAATTTGGTTATTTTAACTTGAGAGTTTACGTTTAAAGACTCGCTTAGGGTCACTATAATTTAAAACCCTGGTTCAGTTACAAAGATAGACATGCTCAGATTCGTAACGTTAGAATTGGAGTTATAATATAAATATAAAAACTATTTATATTTTTCACCCTAGAAGCTTCTTAAGTCAAGATTGTCTGAGAGTATCTCGCTTCTACATAGAGCATTCTCAATATTGTATAAATGTTTAAGTAGCATTAAATTGAACTATGTAAACAAATTTATATTAGTCACACTAAAGTTTTATTATAAATCTTTGTTTATATCTTTATGTTTTAATGCCTTAATCTCCAAAAATACCATAAAATATTTTTTGTCTTTGTTACCCTAATCACATGAGATTTCGATTTTTAAGAACGAAACAGCCGTATATATACTGAATATACGAGAAAAGCGATGGGATAGTTGAAAATAATTAGCTACATAACTTCCTTCCTCAATCCTATATTTAGGTCCGGAATTCGAAATAACTCAGCCATTAAGCATCGGATGTGACTCAAACTTGGGGTGGTTTAAAAATATCTACAATAGATAGTAATGCAGAGCTTACTCAGTCGCGAGTAGAGCTTAGAAAGACCGTGCCGTTGAGCAATTTGTTCTTTTTAGCAGTTTTTTGTGAGGTGTTTTTTACGGTATGTAATTTTTTTTTCTAAGCACCTTGTTAAGACAGGGGTTTGAAGGACAGGGGTTTATGAGATTTTATGTATGGGTAGTTCTTTTTATAATAATTCGATAATTTAAGCTTTCAAATTTAGAAATATACGAGTAAGTCTTAGAATTTTCATAGCTATAAGAAATATTGAGTCATATCGCGTTCATAATAATACTGATAATGTATGTCTTAGTATATGATATCTCAAAAGTTATAACAAATGAAGGCAACATAATACTTTTTTAAGTTTACGCGAATATTTAATATTATGAACGAAACTATCTTTTCGGATTTGCCATTTTCAATTTTTTGTAAATTGTGGGTATCTATTATCTGTAATAAGTATATATGCCTCTGCTGTAAAGCATTGAACGTCGGGAACCAAAATCAAAATAAATCCGCGACAAAATCCGAAAACATAGTTGCATTTATAAAAAAAAGTTATTGGAGATTTTAAGATCAAGTTTGTTTGAATTCACATAACATTATTTAGAGTTTTCTGGTAAATATTGTCTAAGTTAGTAAGAAGGTTGCTACAATACAATGAACGAAAATGTTGAAATGACGTGATCGCGTGCCATCCTTAGAAAAGCATGTATCATGGTGCGGTTTTGATTGGTGTATATTTTTGTGTGTATATACGTACTTAGAAGTTTTTTAAGTGATTTATATGAATAAGAAAGTATATAGAGTATCTGCTTTATGTATTAGCCTAATATATAGCCTATTTTTTGGATAAGCGTAGGATAAACTAATAAAAAACTAAGTATTATAATTTCCCAACAATAGTTTAACCATCCTTTCTTCTTAGAGGTTAATTTTCATAATCTTTATCAAATGGAATCTTAAACATTACATTATATAATAACTAATGATAAGGCGAATACAAGTTATAATAAATACATACATTTACTATTTAGGTACAGTTGATTGAAAACAAAAGAAAAAAGTTCCACCCCTATAGTTTTCGGCCTTATATTCTTTATACAATACAGTCATTGTTCTTAAAAAAATATGTATTTAGAACTGGTTTTACTTCGTATTTTTTTATTTAAATAATATATAATTATGTATAGATATAAATTTTTTCCTCTCAAATACAATTATACGATGAATAGTTCTAGATTTTAAATTAAATTGACAGTAAACTTAACGATTAAACGAATTAAAGCCGACATTGATCGGCATCTCTGATCTTATTTCTACTATTATCTTTGCCCAAACTTTTTATTACACCTCATACAAATTCCTTTGATCTGATCTTGTTCTTAATAACTAAATTGCAAAAACTACCAATCAAGCATAATATAGATATTACATTTAGATTATGTCATAATTATTAACCGGATCAATTAGTGAGAAAAATGATTAGAAATTCCTTAATTATCACTTATACTGGCGTAGTGTGATATGAAACATGTATATTATACCAATAACAGTAGAGTAGCTAGTAATATGTCTTCAGATCTAGAGTTCAAGGTTCGAGTCTCGGCATAAGGGTGTTTCTCTAAAGATACTCTAAGTGAAAGATAAGAAATTCCTTATATCTCATGAATCATTTCGAATTATAGTTTCACCGAGTTTGAATGTGAAAGGAAAAGGTAACTTACATATTATGTTAGCACATATATTTGTCTATTATGATAACTCACGATCACGTGGCATATCTCAGGGAGATTAGCCGCCATAGCCTAATTAGTTCAGAATCAAATTATTATTTACTAGCGACTCGCCCTCGCTTCGCTTGGGATTTTTCCTAGATTTATCACAGGCAAAGCCGCGGGATCCGCTAGTTATGCATATAAACCTTCCTCTTGAATCACTCTATCTATAAAAAAAACCGCATCAAAATCCGTTGCGTAGTTTTAAAGATTTAAGCGTACAAAGGGATATAGGGACAGAGAAAGCGACTTTGTTTTATACTATGTAGTGACTAGCATTTAGCGCGGCTTCTCCCGCTTTATAAAAATCGGAAACTAAGTTCTTATATTTCCATATAACATATACCTATGATATAAGTTCCATGTCTATCCGATTAGTTTTTGTAGTTATAGCGGACAAAAAACGTCTCGCCATTTATTAGTATAGAAGCAGAAATATATCATTAGGCTTCAATATAAAAGTTTATTTTTATATGAGGACATATTTGGGTATGTATAACATTTGCGCTAACAACAAATGAATGCCCCAGCGGGACTCGAACCCGCGACCTACCAACTGAGCTAAACGTGTAATGTTGTTTTTTTTATTTGAATATACCTATTACGTATTACTTTTTAAGGTATGATGACTTTTAAATCAGTTAGAAGTCAATATTTTACCCTGTAGTAGATTATTTTTTGGTTTTATAAAGATTTTTACAAAAGTTTTTCTATAGTTATATAAATAGGCAAAAACAACCATTTTTTTACACTATTTTTTACCATTCGTTGTAACTACAAAAGTTAGTGTACAATTAAAGTGTACTTAATAAAAGCTAACTTCAAATTCGTGAATTCGAAGTAATTCCGTAAATTACATAAGTTTCGACACAGGTTTTTTCGAACATTTCAAATAGAGCAATGGCGATATAATATCTATTAAATGTAAGGTATCGTAATACATCACCTCCAACTTTTACGTTTTCTATATGATTTATGTACACTAGGGAGCAGTTACAACATTGTGCTTTATTTGCACCAAGTCGTGTATAAAATATGCTACTGGCAAGTTTTTGTCACTTTGGAAAGAAAAAAATTGGCGCTGTTTTTTCGATAGTTCTTTTGGACCTAAACTACTTGTCTTCGAACAAATTAAGCGTCATATTTTGAAATAATTTACTTATGGATTGGTATTTTATTACAAACAAATGTACCTCAGTTATCAAACTTAAATATATACAAACACTTGCTTATTATGTCAAATTTGCAGTAAAATTACTTATCGCAATTTTTCTTTAATTTTGGAGCTTTCTATACGAAGACTACCTACTAAATTCAAACGGTGTAGTGAATTTCTTGAAAATATAATGTCTTATTTCACATTATTTTAGGTCTGTGTATGTATACATAAAAGTTTAAATCTAAGGAATTTAGAAGGGATTTTACGAAGTCGGAAAATACGCCGTTTCTGAGGGTTTCCATAATATAATAGGTAAATGTAGGTCCAACTTATACATACATAAGCCCCTATTTTTTATCCGAAAGAATCTCTCGTATAAATAGAAGATGTTATTCAAATATCATATATATACATATACAAAACTAATTATGACACTTAATTAAAAAAAGCCTGCTTTTAAAATCCGATTAACGCAATTCGTCATTGATTCTCAAGAAATAGCCGGTAATATTTCAACAATCTTTAAAACTGGTAATTTGTGGTAAAACTAGAACGGGAAGCTGTAATTTATATGAGAGCTAATCAAGCCGTCGTTATCATAATAAGAGGCTTCACGTTGGCCCAACTGTTGATAAAGGCCAGTTCATATAGAGGCTTAAATTATTTTTAAAATATTTTATAATATCTAGTTACTATTTCGCCAAAATTTTATGTACGTTTGTCATTCTTATACTCTAATAGGTAGTGGTAGCCTAGTGGTAACGCGTTTGGTTAACAGATTGATGTGGGTTCAAATTCACCTTCATATTTTCATGTGTGAATCATTTCTAGTATGATTAACACTGGTCTAATGATGAAGAAAATCATCATGAGGAAACTTGCATGTTTGAGAGATCTTAGCAAGTTTTCGAGAGCCATGTTTAAGTCCGCCCACCCGCACTATGCCAGCGTGGTGGACTATGGCCTGATCACCCTCGTATTGAAGGTAAGCTGCCGTATCCAGCTGTGGAACGATAAATACTCTAATATACTCTAACTCAGTGAGGTAAGTCTTTGTAACCGAAATCGCTCGGACATAAATAGAAGTAAATAACTGTTGGTAATCTAGAAACGCACTCGTGCGAAATGACGTAAAGTCGCTAGTATTTTATATAAATTAGAAAATTTTTTATGTAGTACATGTGAATACTGCTTTAGTTTGAATATTGGCGTTCCCATAGTGGAACATATTGGTAGACCTTACTTATTGTAAGAAGTGTGGGAATACGACTACCGTTTATGGGATGTCGTATGAAGCTTTATATGATTGGATTAAATATTCTTATCTGATATTACCGCTTTTAGTGTTTGTAGTATATTAGCAACTTAACCTTCGATGATACGTTTGGATCAGTTTGTAGTGACCCTACGTGCTGTGCCAATGGTCTCGGTTTCGAGTCCCGCTGGGGGCGTCCCTTTGTTAAGCAGTGAATGTTTGTACTTCAGTCATAGGTATTTTTATTAATTTTTACTTATATAGACTATCTGGTATTCGTAACACAAGCCTCGAAGCCGTAGAAGGACAATTCAAATTATTTTTGATTTATGTAAATGCAACACTACATTTTGGAAAATTCTATTACTTTGCCTATGTGTTGCTCCTGATCGTGAACTATCGGTTTACCAAATTGCATCTAAGCCCATTCAGCCGATTCAGTGTGCTGAATTAACAAACTTAAAAAGATACAAAATTTCATAGTATAATATTGGAGAGCTTTTTCATTGAGACTGCCGATTACGGCCATGGCGGCCAATCTTATTGAGACTAGCCATCTGCGCGGGAGACATTATAGTGCACAAGTGTACGCGCAGACACAAGTGCACTCTCTGTTCCTGTCACTATGATACTCCGGTGGCACGACTACTCGACACGACCAGTGAAAGCTAAGGCGCAAGGACCGAGTGTTTGTGAATTTACGTGCTTTCGAGGCACGGGGGTGACACACCGCCAACTTCTCAACTCCGGGCAGTAATTGAGTCTAACGAAACAAAGACTCAATAACTAAACTTGTCCCGACCCGAGTATCAAACCCAGTACCTTCCGATGTGCGACTGTAATCACAATATATAGACTATATCTTTTCCATACTGACCGCAAAGACGTTTTGCGAGACGAATTGTAGCGAAGTGATGTTGAGTCGTTAATCGCCGTCATATAAATATTCATTTAACATTTTATTACGTCTTCTGTAAAGTCATTCATACACGTTACGATATGCAATAATAACTTTAATAGTTATTACATGTTTTATGTCTATCTATGAGATTTCTATTAGCGATAATGCCACCTATACATACCATTGTATTGTCTCGTTAATGAAAGGGTTTTTATTACCATGTTTAATTATAAGATTTGTTTATTTAATCAAGCTTAATTAAGTTTTAAATAATATTAACTTCGATATAAAGTACCTAAACCTTCGTATAAAAAAAGCTTGCTAGACGTAGACGTATTGTATTTCGTAAATTTATATTTATTTATTATAAAAGGCGATTAATAATTATAATTGAATAATAATCTAAGTATATAAAAATATAAAAAACGAAAAAAGAAATTATTATATGGTCGAATTTTTGTCA
The DNA here is from genome assembly GCA_905231865.2 of Boloria selene. Lineage (NCBI taxonomy): Eukaryota > Metazoa > Arthropoda > Insecta > Lepidoptera > Nymphalidae > Boloria > Boloria selene. Next base: position 4,606,671 of record HG993157.1, read on the forward strand.
CAAGAAGATTACTACTATGGTTTAAAAATTAAAATTTCAAGAAAAGCCGTAACCACTTACTAGTATTAATAATATGTTGGGACATTTTACACACAGCACTATCTAGTTCCACGGTAAGGTACGAGCCTTGTGTTATGGATACTAGATGGTTGATATACTACACATATATAAATTTAAATACATACATATTATAAATAAATATATACACCCATGACTGGAGTACAAACATTCGTGCTCAACAAGTGTATGCCCCCAGCGGGACTCGAACCCGCGACCGCTGGCGCAGCAAGTAGGGTCACTACAAACTGCGCCACGCGCGTCGTCTAAATATAATAATAGAACAAAGCTCACGATATAATAGCGGAAATCGCAGAAACCTGACATTCAAAGTAAAATCACAACAAACAATTAGTCAAACTTAAAAAGACAGCGATGCAAAACTTGAGAATTATTCCCCTCTACAAAGTTGAGCAAGAGTTATTTATTTCATTAACTTAGTGCGAAAAGATTGTTTTGTATATCTAGCTATACTATGAATAAATTCGCGACAAAATCCAAAAAGATAGTTTCATTTATAATGTCAAATATTCGCGTAAACTTAAGAAAGTATTATTAAACAGGTTAATTAATATACAGGATACTTTTTCTGCAGGAAAATATTTTATTTCTAAGATATTTAACTTACTATTTATATTAAAATGTATCAAGGGACAATCAAAAGCAAAGCGAGGGTGATTTGTTAGTATTTTAAAAATCATCGCATTGGCTTTCAGTGGTATCATGGATTAATGGAATATTTTACAGCCAGAACATAAAGTTATAAGCGAAACTTCTAGATTTAGTGCTTTTAAAATAAGTTTGAAAGTCTAGTGGAGTGTACTGTTACGTGATATATAAAGTTAGATTTTTCTGTAAGCCATACATTTACATTTTCTTCCCTATACATTTATCATATATACTGGCTTATTTGAAAATACGTTTGGCTCCGTTTGTGCACTATTCCTAGATGCCAATTATTCAAATTTAATTATTATTTCGGATGTTTTAGAAAAAAATATATATTACTAATTAATAACATTAAATATAGCTTTATAGTTTATAAATTTTTTATGTAATCCCTCATTCTAGTGTAGAAAACCGTATGAAAATCTATCAGTTGTAAATTGACACGCTACAACACAAGTAGATTTGGTTGTTACTAGCGATTTTTTGACATCTTCAACATGTCTTATTATTAAGCCAAAGTGTGACGTTTAACGATGACATGAGAAAAAGGTAAATGCTTGATATACCGCATCTACTCGTACGTTAGGTAAAGTGAACAAATTACTCACTTTCGTCTATCAAAAGAAATACATAGGTTACCGTTCGTTTGAACCTTTTTATTTAATGTGAATAGAATATATTATGAATAAGAAAGAATATATGGATATTATGTAACAATTATCATTTTTTTATTGTTATCACTAAAACTCGTTAGTACTAAATAAAAATTAAATAGTTGACATATGTCCTTTATTTACAAAAGATTAACTATTTATTTTTGCCTATTTATATAATTAAAGAATAACTTTTTAATTAATTACAACTTGCAAAATCATATCAACTATCTGGTATCCGTGACACAAGCCTCGTAGCTTACCACAGACTAAGTGCTGTTGTAATAATGTCCCATTTTATAAAAAAAATAACTATGAGATGTTAGACAGATGTTTTTAAACTATGACGAATAAACATTATACACAGCTGCTTATAGTATTTTAAGACTTTATTTATAATTTCTTCGTTTCTTTTGTTACAGATCACCCTCGCTGAGCATGGCGCCTATTATGTCCAAAAATAACCATTTACTCAACACTTAGAGGATGTCCAACTTCCTCAAGATGTAAAACTGTAAATAAATATCTAATGTATAAAGAATAAAACAAAATGGTAAACTTTAAAAGACTGCGAGTGACTAGTAGGTGTGTACAGCCGTTGTTTCTTTTGTTGCGGACTTGGCAGTTTGTGTTCTTGGTTATTTTAAGTGTTTGTGAAGGATACGTCGAACAGAAGTTCGCAATGGAGCCTCAAGATCAGGTGAGATGATTGCTGATTCACTATTCGCTTTACTTGCTTGGAAATCTAATATTTATCTAAATTCTTGTTATAAATATAATTATTATTATATAAAAGACAAGTGAAACGCCCTCAAAATCTAATCTAATCTCTTGATATAAAATATAATTACTATAAAAGACAAGTGATTCACCCTTACTGCGCTCGAGTTTGTCATTATTATTACTTTATATTGACGTTTGGCTCAGTTTGTAGTGACCCTACTTGCTGCGGCAAAGGTCGCGGGTTCGTGTCCCGCTGGGGGCATTCATTTATTGAGCACGAATGTTTGTACTACAGTTATTTATAATATGTATTTATTTAAAAATAGTTACATATGCAGTATATCAACTATCTGGTATCCGTAACACTAGCCTCATAGCTAACGGAACTAGATAGCGCTGTGTGTAATAATGTCCCAACATATTTATTTATTACTCAGAAATGAGACATTTTCCCGATTATTTCTCGAGATTTATAAAAAGTATGATTAATTTTGACACGTATTCAGTTCTTGTGAAGCAGTACCAGACAGACAAACGGACAAAAATTTTAAACACAATAGATTCGACCTCTGTATCTATAATAATAATTATTTCAATAACATTTTCCAAAAATATTTTTCATACAGACTTGAACTCAGAATGTAATAATAATGTAATAATACCTATGTATAGTATCTAAAATAGAAATCGAAGATTTTGTTGAAAAGTATCTACATTCATAATATTGGTTTTATTTAATGGGTGCATTATCATTTTTATCACTTGTTGTTTTTTACGTATTTTGTTTAAAAGCGAAGGAAATTGGCCTTTTGTAGACTAATTAGGTCTAATAATAATAGAAATCACAATATTTTCGTTCTCAAGGCAATTGATAATCATGTTTTAATAATTCTCATAAGTATTATATTATAATAAAATGTCAGACGTACTCGACGCGGGCATGGAACCCACTTCACTTGATCATCCAAGCGAGTGCCTTACCGCTAAGTTACCACTGCTATATCATACGAAAAAGAAATAAAAATCTTATTTATACGTATGCCAAGTTTTAAGAGCCCTCTAAATATTTATTCATGGGTACTTCCCAACATTTTCACAAACTTTTACATTAGCTTTAATAACAGGATTAAAATGTTTTAGTAACGTAAAAATGATTTAAAATTCTAACTTTGTCGAGTATCAAGATCATGTTTTAAGAAATGCTTAAGATATTTCGATATTTCATTTTCGTATGTCTTCGTAGAAGACCTCCAATCAGGGTATAAGTAGAAAATTAGTAGTAAATTGACGAATGTTAGTAATGAAAGAATAACACATATTGCTCCAACCCCAAATAAAATTACGATAAGGGTAGGATGGAAATCTCTATCTAATGCATCCACACTGGTTAAAATACTACTAAAAACAAGTAAAATTGGACTATCGTTATATATTATGTGAAAGTTTACATGTCATGCTGTTTCTTATTACCATGGCTTTATGGATTTAAAAAAGATTAAGTACCCGAATAGATGATGTCTTAATATAACACAGTTATATCCTACAATATAAAAAACCAGAGAAAAGTAAGGATGAGATGCTAGTAGCGAATATTTCATTTGGGGGGATATGTAACCTATTAAATGCCACAACAAATTACTATTTTAGTCATATTGCATGTTGAAGCTTGAAATAATGTCATTAATATAAACTATTCAATCAAAACTATGTTAATTATTATAATTTTCAAATAAAGCATTTCAAAACTGTTTAGACGAACAAAATACGGTGTAGCTCGTTAAATATGTTTTGCATGACATACTCGTAGATATACCACATATTGAATGAATATTTGCTGGATATTTCATTATCTTCCGTAAAAAAAATAACGTTTAAATAGCGGAAGTGAAACTTAAAATAATCTTTATTACTTATTAGAACCGCCAAACTTATAAATAACTTTCGATTTTACTAGTTGAAATAAATAAAATTTTTACCTCCTGCCTTTTTGAAGTCGGTTAAAAACTAGCATAGGTTACGCTCTATAAAATTAACTATCTGCGAGTGAAAGTCCCGTCAAAGTCGATCCAGCCGTTTCAGAGATTAGCCGGAAGAAATAGACAGATAGACAAAAAATTTAAAAATTGTTTTTTTTCTAGTATCGTATATACTTTCATATGCATTTAGTGGAAAGCTGTTAATTTGAAAAACAGATACTCCAATTTTATTTATATGTATAGACTTTAGAATTTTATTTATATGTTTAGAATTGACGACATGTTTGGCTCAGTTGGTAGTGACCCTACTTTCTGCGCCAGGGGTCGCGGGTTCGAGTCCCGCTGGGGGCATTCATTTGTTGAGCACGAATGTTTGTACTCATGGGTGTTTATATTTATAATATGTATGTATTTAAAAACTTATATATGTAGTATATCAACTATCTGGTATCCGTAACACAAGCATCGCAGCTTACCACGGAACTGGATGACGCTGTTGTAAAAATGTCCAAACATATTTATATTTATATTAGATGTATAGACTAGTTTATAGATATCCCCCACACTCTACATACGTACCATAGTACCTACGTGTTTTGTGAAATTCCGAAATAAAAACTACTCTTTTTTTGGTCTATCCAATAAAGAATGTCAAAGCATATTTATAATACTATCGATGCAAATTATGCAACGTATTATGCAAAATTTCAATATATACTGGTATCTTAAATCAAATTGACGACACGTTTGGCGTAGTTTGTAGTGACCCTACTTTCTTGCGCCAGCGGTCGGGTTCGAGTCTCGCTGGGGGCATTCATTTGTTAAACTCGGATGTTTGTACTCCATTCATGGGTGTTTATATTTATATTTGTAATATGAATGTATTTAAACTTATACATATATGTAGTATATCAACTATCTTGTATCTGTAACACAAGCTTCCTTCGTAGATAGCGCTACTAGATAGCGCACCACGGAACTAGATAGCGCTGTGTGTAATAATGTCCCAACATATGTATTTATTTATTTAATTAAACAATAAATTTTAAGTTATGCATATATAGATAGACAAGTCAAGTACAGACTAGTAGGATATATCTAACCTGGAATCGAACCCACGACCTAAATTAATGGAAGGTCAATGGTTCATAAAATAACAATAGATTTCATAGTAAAATAGTACGGCGTCAAACATCTTAAATGCTTTTATCAAAGGCTTCCTCTAGCTGGGAAAGAATGCACCTGTGTTTTCTTTATTCACACCGCAAATATTTATCCAGGAATGTTTTCATATAGATAGCCCCAAGAAACGTACTCGTACATGAAACACGAAAAGGGTACAAGTTTATCTTTTTATAAGCTTATATAAACGAAGTAGAAAATTTCTGTAGCGATAAACTAAGCAGTTTTAGATTTTTGTTATTTTAACGAAAATTGTATATTGTATCCTGGCCTTTTTAACGTTCCACTGCTGGGCATAGGTCTCTATTTTAATTTAAAAAAGGCCATAGTCCACCACGCCGACTTAATGTGGGTTAGCGGACTTAAAATTACTGAGTTCTCTTTCTCTACAGTGAGACGAATTGCTATAAATTATTTGTATATGAGAATATCAGAGGTGCGAGACCAAGGAACTGAACCCGCTTCACTCGGTTTTCAATTGTCAGTGAGCTACCACTGGTTTGTAATAGTATTATATATTATGATAATATTTGAGAATTAAAAAAAACTACTTCACTACTTTTACTCCGATTCATAATATAATAAGAGCATTTTATATGATTCTACAAGTTAATCAAATTTTAAAGACTTTTGACGACTTTTTTGGCTTACTTTGTAGTGACCCTACTTGTACCTACTTCAGTCATGGGTGTTTATATTTATAATAATAATATGTATGTATTTAAAGTTATATATGTGTAGTATTTCAGCTATCTGGTATCCGTAACACAAGCCTCGTAGAGAACTAGATGGTGCTTTGTGTAATAATGTCCTAATGTCGCTACAAAGAATCTAAGATTTTTCTTTTGAACTCAGCTCTAGTGAAGTATATAAACAAAATCCAATATAAACTAAGCCAACCAGTATTACTTACATGCATATTACTATAAATTTGTTTTAAAAGCAATAAATTCATATAAAATTTCGCTGTATTGCCAACTTTATTAAACTTGTTAAGTAAGCACAATTTTCTTGAACAAATTTCCTTCACACGTTCTTAGAAGTTGTTTTATAGTTCTCAATACTGACAGCGCTTCAGTGAAGTCATGAATAGAATATGAAGTGCCTTTGAGATAAGTTGACTATAACATTGAAAAATAGTTGAAATAGGATGATGTTTACGAAGTTTTATTTGTATATCGCTGTGTACATAGGAAAGCATCGTGAAGAAACACGCATGACTGAGAGAATCTAGTAAGTTTTTGAAAGAACTTAGAATTCCGCCAACCCGCACTAGGACAACTAGGTGGGCTATTGTCTGAACCATTTCATATTGAAGAGGAGCCCGTAGCTCAATAGTAGGCCCTTAAAAAGGGTTGGTTTAATTTGTTGATTATACCAAATTAAACCAACGAGGCATTTTCCTTCATAATGGTTTTGAATATTATGTATATTTTTCGTAACACACATGTAAAACATAGGAAAATTGACGAAAATTTGTGAACACTACTCGTAAGTAAGTCATTTGAAATTTGTAAGAAAAATCGTGATCTTTCTTCGATATTTTTTAATTGGTAATAAAACTAAATATTATTTGAAATATTGTACTTCAATCATGCCTCTAATAATATAAGAGAAGATAAGTAATCAAATTCAAATGCATATATTATGGAAACAAGCTTTCCAGCTAAAAGCTCGATAAGTCATTACATATTACTCACATCCTATCTAGGAAATGGAAATTTTTTGATCAAAGTGACGTATCACTTTAATTTAGATACATATATTATGAAACGATATTAAACGCTTGTATTGAAAGAAAAATAGTTGTATCTTTGAAAGTAATTCATTTGATAAGTCGTTCAGATTAAAAGGCGTCCGGTTTGTATAGGCACAGTTTTTATAAGTCGAGATGAGTCTTAAGATAAAACAATATTAATCTTCTATATAGTAGCCTAAGTGGAAGGCATGTGTGGTGTAATAAATAAAAGTAATTCATATCCATACTAATATTATTAATGTGAATGTTTTTTGTTGGTCCTTCTATCACGTCGAAACAGAGTAACGGATTTATAGTGTGATTTTTTGTGAGTAGTACGAGGGCTAGTAACATATGGTAGAAAATTACTTCATTTTCACGTGAAAACGAGTTATAATACAATACAAAAACTATAATATATAATATATTTAATCTATACTCACTGTTAAAATGAACGCGAGTGAAGCGAGACTGAGGTGCTTGTATTACCAGTAAATTAAATATAGTAGAGCTTTTGCGGTCTAATATTGAACATGTCAGTGTCTTAATGTAAAAATTTGCATAAAATGAGGTGCTATTTTTATTATTTCCTGACTTTAAAACTAACCTGGAGTAAAAAAATCCCCAGTAACATATTATTTTATTTATAAAAATTTTGTATTTTGAGTTTTTTCTTAATATTTAAAATTAAAATATTATAGTGTCAACCTTTTTTATTTACGTTTTGATAACAATTGTATTTAAATTAAACTACTTTATTAAAGGTCTTTTGCTATACATTTTATTCAGTTATTATAAACTGCTTAGACAAAACACTCAAATTAAACAACTAATAATAAAGTACAACGGTCCGCTTTGAGTAGCTTTTCCGACTTCAGTTATTAAGATTTCTTGAAGTATAATATTTTTGTTGGAATACAAAACAGCTTAAAGCTCCCTCGAAAGAACAACTATTTGATCTGCAACATTAGAATCCAATCCAAACTTACAAATTTTATCTCTTAATATTACTAGTATATAAAAATATTAAAATTTTAACTATATAATAAAATACTTTTTTATTTTCACAGACGGCTGTAGTGGGTTCGAGGGTGACTTTACCATGTAGAGTGGAAAACAAAGCAGGTCAATTACAGTGGACGAAGGACGATTTCGGTCTTGGTCTACACAGGGAGCTTAGTGGCTACGACCGGTATAAGATGATTGGGAGCGATGAAGAAGGTAAGCTTTTAGTGTTTGAAGCTTATTTAAGTCTTACTTATTTTTGGAAATTTCACTCCATTTCTATTAATCTTTTCATATAATTAGAACTATAAGAACTACTTATTAAATTATGTTTTAAAATGACTTAAAATGTAAAAAATACATACAACTATATTTGAAAGTCCAGACATTTTCATATTTTTAAGAATACGCAGAAAAGATGTGTGGAAATAAAATATAACAATATTTATTTACTCAAAAAGTACACCGCCAATTATATCACTTTATGCATACTTTATTCGACCCTTTCCACTTTCATCTTAATATTTATATAGGTCCATAATAAATATTCCTCTATTTTCGATGAGAAAATCACAAACATAAGCAAAAAATATTAAATATATATCAATATGTGCTCAGCCCTCTTTTTAAATATCCCACTGTTGGGCGTTTGTTTTAAGGAAGGATTAGGGGTATAGTCCACCACGCTGTCCAAAGTGGGTTGTCGGAACTAAAAAAACTTACACAAGAAAAACTAGCTAAGTTCTCTCAGGTTTCTTTACGATATTTAGTTATTGTAAGAGATGTGGAATCATGTCAAAAATAATCCGCACATAAAATATCAGAGGTGCTAGACTCGGATTCGTCTCCTTCCCTATCCAAATTTATCTAGTTTCATAGTTAATTAGAGACTTGCGTTATGGATACCAGATAGTAGATACATTAAACAAATTAATGCCCCCAGCGGGACTCGAACCCATGACTGGCTCAGCATTTACGATCACAATGAACTGCCAAACGCCTCGTCAAATCAAATTAATTAGTTAAATAGATTAAACCAAAAATAATATTATATTTAAAGTAATAAACACTCTCTAAATCTTTACCTCAATATATTTTGAGGGAACATGACGAGGTTATAAGAAAATAAACATAGATTATACTTCCACTAGCGACTCAAAGGCAAAGCCGCGGCACCCGCTAGTTATGCATATAAACCTTCCTCTTGAATCACTCTATCTATTAAAAAAAACGCATCAAAATCCGTTGCGTAGTTTTAAAGATTTAAGCATACATAGGGATATAGGGACAGAGAAATCGACTTTGTTTTATACTATGTAGTGAAGTCGGAAGCGTGCATGTAATTACCAAGAAACTAAGTCGATGCAAAGCACACAGCGTAATTAAATTGTAATGACGTTACTAAAGCCTTTATATACCTTTCTCATGAAGGAAAATACTATATATAATAAAACACGACTATTTTCTTACCGTATTAATTAAATGCACGTCTTAAATGTAGATGCTTGACCGAATGTAATATATAAATAAAAATGCTGGGACATTATTACACACAGCGCCATCTAGTTCCATGGTAAGCTACGAGGCTTGTGTTACGGATACCATATTGTTGATACACTACAAGTATATAACTTTAAATAATATATAATTATTATAAATATAAACTTAATGTAGTACAAGTATTCGTGCTCAACAAATGAATGCCCCTGGCATGACTCGAACCCACGACCGTTAGCACAGCAACTTGGGTACACACTGGCACTACAAATTGAGACAAATGTGTCGTGTGTCGAAAAATGATGAAACTTATGTTTTTATTAGACTATCTTGACTATACTAATAACTTAGCCTTATTCAATCTGTCTTAATGCAAGTAAGCTGTACAGTGTAGAAAATGTTGGCAGAATTATTTATACTCTTTCGAAATACGTCAATCGAAAACTTGCATGGTTTTCTTAACCATGCATTTTTATAAACATTACTAGGAAAATAAATTACACTTCATGAATCATTACCGATGAACTATCACTGCTTTAATTTACAATACTACCTGAACAATAAAATACCTTGTATTGAAATCCATTGAACCATTCTAAAATGATGCTCGACTAAACTGACAGACAAAAAAGGTGGAAATTGTATATGTTATATATAGCTTACCTATAAAATATAAAATAACTAGCGAACCCGCGGCTTCGCTCGCGCTAAATCGCTAGTATAGTATAGATATAAAATATTATAGCAATACAATCAACACTTACTAAAATTAAATAATAAAAATATTAATTACGCCATCTATTAGAAATCATAACGCATTATTTGATAAGTGAAAACGGAATTATGATTTAAGAGTTTAGAACACATTATTATGTTATAATTTTTTTAACAGTATTTTAGGAATTAAATATTTTTTATGTAGTAAATATATTATGTTTTATTTAATTATAATACATATTATATTTTATTTAATTATAATACATATTTTATTATATAAAAAAAATAAAATATGTTGGGACATTTACACACAGCACTATCTAGTTCCACGTTAAGGTACGAGCCTTGTGTTATGGATACTAGATGGTTGATATACTACACATATATAAGTTTAAATACATACATATTATAAATATAAACACCCATGACTGGAATTCAAACATTCGTGCTCAACAAATGTATGCCCCCAGCGGGACTCGAACCCGCGACCGCTGGCGCAGCAAGTAGGGTCACTACAAACTGCGCCACGCGTGTCGTCAAAATTTCAGTTCATTTGTATTTTGTTGTCTGTGAGGTTTCGCTAGAGTGGCCAATATGGCGACTACGATTTGTCTGTCAGCATCATTAGAATTAAACAAAATACTCGACAATCCGAATTTTGCGAATGTACTATGTTGTAGACTCGAAATCTTTATTTTTGTACGCTTTACTATTCAGTTAAGGTTTCGATCGGGTCTACCGTAACCCTTGACGAAATTGTTAATATAGATAAACAAAGTTCGTAAAAAAATTATTGAGTTGCTTAGTTTTAGTAGGAGCTATCTGCTATTGTTAAAATAACATTTCCTTTTTCAACTATATCTGTCCATCATTTGTCAAAATATGAATAAAATAGAGCAATATGTTTTTACGAGTCCAATTGACGTTTGGCGTATAGCAGTTACTTCGTTACTTCCTTACAATATTAATTTTAAAAAAAACCAAATGTATGAATTAAGTTCAAACATATACTACAATCTTTGTAAAAAAGTGATATTATGAATTCGAAAATAAATATTTATTTTACTTTTTATAGTCTAAATTGAGTTTTATTTATATACTAGTATATAGAAAATACAGATTAAAGCTAAGAAATAGTACTTTATGTTATAAATAATAGTCTATATAACACTTCAGACTGACAACAAAGTTTCTGGAACAGTTTAGTAAATTTCAAAGCATCAGTTTGATATAATATGCGTGTAAGGTAGCTGAAGTTTACTTGTCTGTGTCAATTGAGACGAGCTTTTGTAATATCCTCATGTTAACGTCAAATACGAAGGTATCTCTTTGCACTACCAGCTTTTCTAGTTAGCTACAATGCTTTCTTAGGTTTACGCGAATGTTTGACAATATAAATGAAACTATCTTTTCGGATTTTGTCGCGGATTTATTATGATTTTTAGTTCCCGACGTTTCGAATGCTTTACAGCTCTCTCCCGTGACCATGATTGCTGTTCAATCTATGTGTATTGTGTTCAATCTTTTAATTAGTAGTTCTTGAAATAATCTGGAATAACAAAAAATATTTTTTGTTATTGTAAAGTTTAAAATTGTTTTTATTATAAACAATTGTATTTTTTGTTACAGGAGATTATTCACTGGATATCAGAGACGTTACTCTTGAAGATGACGCAAAGTATCAATGCCAAGTCAGTTCAGGGTCACGAGGTAAGTTCAAGCAACTTGTTATATTTAATGCGAGCGTAACATAAATGTATACACAAACTTTATAAATTATATACTAAAACCTTTCTCGAGAACCACTCTATCGACTAGTAAAAACAGCATGAAAATCAGTGTAGTAGTTTTTGAGGGTATTGCGAACAAACAGACAGATGCGGCGGAGGACTTTGTTTTATAATATGTAGTGATGATATTGCCTCCATCCTCGTATTATTATAATGTACAGTTGTAAATACAAACATTAGATCATTCTATATTCCCGTCAGTCTTATAAACACGATTGAATTACAATAAGACATGGCCGGTGAGAGATTAGGTGGCAGATTGATTGATAAACTCTCCAAATCACCGGAGTGTAATAATCCTACAACTACACAAGACCCGACCCGGGATTCGAACTAAGGATTTTTGGATCTGGAGCCCTATATAATAACATAAAAATAAATAAAATAAAATAAATAAATATATTGGGACATTTTTTACATCAGCGCCATCTAGTTCCGTGGTAAGCTACGAGGCTCTTGTTACGGATATCAGATAGTTGATATACTACACATATCAATTTTAAATACATGCATTATATAAATATTAACACCCATGACTGGAGAACAAACATTTGTGCTCAACAAATGAATGCCCCCAGCGGGACTCGAACCCGCGACCGCTGGCGCAGAAAGTAGGGTCACTGCCAACTGAGCCAAACTTGTCGTCAAAGCTAAAACACCAACCAACTATCATTATAAAAGTGGTACTAAAGTTTGTGTAGTGTAATATAATTCTTGCGCTAGTCTCAGTGGGTTTTTTTTAACTATAATCCGGTCTGATGACTGTTTTATCATTATTAACATAATTATTAGGTACTTGGTATATATCAAGAGTTATATTTAGAAACTATCAAGAGTTATCTTAGCAAACTTAGCCCGCTTCGCTGGGCGTAAGTTAAATAAATTAAATGGTTTTTATAATTTTCTAATAAAATAAAAGTAGTTTAAGTTCTACTTATAACATTAGCTATCTGCGAGTTAAAGTCCTTTCAAAATCGGTCCAGTCGTTTCAGAGATTAGCCGGTACAAACAGACTAACAGACAGACAAAAAAAAACAATTAGTGTTTTTATGTTAGTACCGTATATACTTCCATATGCATTTAGTGAAAAGCTGTTAATTTGAAATTGAAAACAGACACTTCAATTTTATTTATGTAGACTACTGATGTATCGATGACCAGATGAGATAAAAAAAAATAAAACTCATAGTTTTACGGTGAAGACAAAAAAAATGCGTCAGAGTTTTTAATTGGTAGTGCCATGCTTGTTACCTTCGGGTAGCAACCGAATGGGCCGGCACGCCCCGTATAGTTCATTAGTACCACTCTCACACAGAAGACCGGCGTGAAGTGGCAGCTATGCTGTCGCGTTTCGTCCGGTGAGTGAGAGTCCGGGAGGCCCACTCGCCTTCCCCCCTCCCTCTTCCCTTCATCCTCCGCCTTCCCTCCCTCCTCCCTCCCACTTCCCTCCCTCCTCCATCCCTCCCTTTCCTGAAAGGCCGGCAACGCATCTGCAAGCCTGGCTTGCAGATGTCCATGGGCGGAGGTGATCGCTTCCCATCATGTGAGCCTCCTGCCCGTTTGCCCCCTTTTTACCATAAAAAAAAAATCTTAAAACATTATATCATAGATTAAACAAGAAAGACACACCCCTTTGTACGGGCAATTAAAAAAAAAGTGCGTGTGTACAAAGTACACATGTCAGAAGTAAAACTTCTTTGGCAAACTAATTTTTAATTCTCGTTTATATTTATACTAAATAACCCCGTCTAAGCTCGTTGAGAGAGGAAGATGGCGCGAAGGTCACACCCACGAGTTAGACAGAGTTAGACATATCACTGACTCGCGGTGGGCGAGATCTAACTAAGGCTAACTCTTCCCCGTCTCTGAGCGCCTGGTACTATGGACTTATTTTTTCGTTTCATCGAGTTTGAAATCACGACGATTCTAAAGAAGTTTCACTTCAAAAACGTGTTTCTAGTACAAAACCTTGAAAATCCAAACATATCATTACAATGTAACAGTACCATATTGAAAGCCCGTAGAAATCAGTCCCGTACATTTGTACTTCAAAATGACTTAAATGCGTTCTCATAACCCGATCTCACGATACAATGTAATTGGTATATAATTATACATGTTATTCTTCAAATAGTGGCTTGTTAATTTTATTGGTGGAGAAAAAATAGCTAGCAATTTCTACTTAAGTTGAATGCTACTATGAAATTAAAGAAATGGCTGTTTTATTGATATTTAAGGACTAAGGTACGTAGACTGTAAATGCGTTTTGTAGCTTGTTATGTACGAGTATGTATAGAAACAATCTTTATAACACATAAAAAATTTTAACGGATTAATTTACGGTATTTATAAGAAAAAATGTTGTTTTTTTTTGTTTCCATTTTTGTCTGTTTGTCCGTTTGTTTTACTTTTCCTAACAAATAGTTGATTTTATAAGAGGTAATTTAAGCTCCTTTTATTAAAAGGATTCAGGTCATATTCCACCACACTGGTTAAGAGAGATTCACGTGTCTTTCGAAAACTAGCAAGGTTTTCTTAGACTCGCAAGATATCTTACGGTCTTTTTTCTACCATTCTCTATGTATGTTTGTTATATCTCTTACTAAAGTATTGTTAAGGGATGAAGGGTTTAGTCGATCTGATTAAAATTAAATAAATAAATAAATATGTTGGGACATTATTACACACAGTGCCATCTAGTTCCGTGGTAAGCTACGAGGCTTGTGTTACAGATACCATTTAGTTGATATACTACATATATAAGTTTTAATAAATACATATTATAAATAAAAACATCCATGACTGGAGTACAAACATCCGAGTTTTTAAGAAATGAATGCCCGGGAATCAACGGGTCTCGAACCCGCGATCGCTGGCGCAAATAGGTAGGTTCACTACAAACTGCGCCAAAAAAATAAAATCTTATCTTAACCCTTTGAATTGTTACGTAAAAACCGAAAATGGCTGGAATCGAACGTTTTCTTCAGTACTAACTGAATGTAGGTCATTATTAGTATTCCTCTGCTTAAAACGTTTCGAGTTTCGTTTTTAGAGCCTAAGAAGATTGGATTGAACTGTAGGCTCTTTCGAAATGTTCCTATTCAATAGCCCATTAAGTCACTTGTGTGTTGGTATATTTTCTTTGGATTACTTTTAAGAAATCGTCCCTAGCAGTCCTTTGTAGGGTTTTTTTGTTTCTATTATCACTTAACACGCGATAAGTAGAACGATGTTGTTAAAGGTATATTATAATATTGGACCACCATCGTTCCTTTCACATCCCCAAATGCCCTTTGTATTTTAATTTTAGAGGTTACGTACAATGTTACGTAAGCTCTCGTAATATTATATTTTCTAAAAATGAACATATTTAGTAGTCTTCCTAAATAACTCCTTTTGCTATTAGTGAAAACTGAATTAAAATTGGTTTAGTAGTATCTGATACTACATAATTAACTTATAATATGCATTGATTATTGAATTTGAACTAGATAAAAGTATAATTAATCATTTATTGGTTTATTGTCTACAAAAAGTTACTGTGTTAAGTTTACTAAAAGTAAGATTTAATTCAGTAGAGCTCTTCAAAACTATTCTTATGCTCGATAATTTAACCATTAGATCAGCTCAATTATTACATTTATTAGCCATTACATTTATTAGGGTTTCATATACTTAAAAAGTTCGAAGATGAAGTTACTCTTTCGTAGAATAGCTAAAGTCAGTTAAATGTCAAAGTTACTATTTAAGATGTTAAAAAAGTTATACTAAAATATGCCTAGCAATTTTTGAGAGATACACAAAAGGTTGAACTTTCATTTGGATTCTATACAAAAAGTTCACAATTATATAAACAAAATTGTCTTAAAACAATAATTAATTTGCCTTCTTGAGAATACATTACAATTTACAACATTACTTAAGTGATAAAAGATTTAATACGAATCATTATTATATCTCCTTTGAATTTTAATTTATCACTTATTTATAAAATTAATTAAAAGCTTCAATGGTATTTGCGAGGGTTTCTTGACGCTTTATGAATAGAATCCGAGAATGGCCTTAACAAATAATGTTTGTCTCATAAAGAAAATATTTCGTTATTATAATAAGGGATGGTCAGAGTGAAAAACTCAGAGATTTACAAATAAAAGGGAAACGTCTAATAGGGTTTTGAAGTAATTGTGTTTGTACGTAGCTATCTTTATTTTTTTTAATGAATTTGACTGATTTCGAACTGATTTTAGTGTTTTGAGACTGATTTCATTGATACTAACCTAAGGCCCAGCCCAAGACTCGAACCTTAGACTTCAGAATGTGCAGCCGTAAGTTGTAAGGCTATAATTTATATAGTAAGTGTAGGAATGAATCATAGCTTTCCAAACAATAACTAATCAGAGAGAAAGTAGTATATGAAATACTCGTATATTGTCTTCATTACTCTTATTTAGCTGACACTATTTATTAAGATGAATTTCTCAATAACTTTGTGGAATAAAAAGTTATATAAAGTTCTCCATTAACTTATAATATTATAATCTACAAGTTAAATAGACGTGACGAGACACCACTTTATCAATAATTATAAGTAAATGAAAATATACTATTTACACTTACTGAAAATCGAGCCTACTTATTTTGATTTATTATAACTAAGATATAGTATAGTATTATTATAGAGATAGTATAGTATTATTATAAATATCTTATATATTATATATAACATACCTATTTGAAATTCCATTCCACAAATTACTACTCACTTCTACTCATCATATACGCGTATCATTTTCAAATCACAGTTAATTACAAGGAAGCTATGTAAAGATTATTGTTCTATAATTTGAACAATGAAAAATGACGCCGCGACTAATTTTGTGAAGACTATACCGAATGAAATAGGGACATGATAATTATGACTGGTTTTTTGTATACACTCGTAGTAATCTACAGCAAAACCCTTATAATATTAAATGATCAATTTCAAAATTTTAAATACTTAATTTTGATTTTGAAGTTTTCGAAATACATGTGAGATCTATCACACTTTGCCAGCGTGGCGAACCATGGCCTGATCCCCCTCATATTGAAGGAGAAGGAATACCCGCGCCCAGCAGTGGAATTTTAAAAAAGGGCTGAATACATATTATTAAAAATTTTACCATACGCATATAATCATAAGGATTTACCTATGTATTTAAACCTTTCACTCTACTAAAATAACTAACTAAAACTACTAAAATTGATTTACAGAGAAGTAAATGGTTTTCTATTGTCTTCTTCAGCCCTTTTTATCGTCCCACTGCTGGGCACGGGCCTCCCTCAGTACGAGAGGGTTCAGGCCATAGTCCACCGAGCTGGCCTAGTGCGTGTTGGCGGACTTCACATGTCTTTCGATAACTTGCTAGGTTTTCTTAGACATGCAGGTTTCCTCACGATGTTTTCCGTCACCATCAGATAAGTGATAATCATGATAGAAATGATTCGCACATGAACATATCACAGTTGCGAGACCCGGATTTGAACCTGCATCACTCGGTTATTTAAGCGAGCGCGTTATCGCTGGGCTACCACTACCTATTTTACTCGTACATTATATTGTCAAGCACAAAAGCGTAATTTAACTAACAAAAGACTATAACTCGGTACTAAATACCATGTAACATTTTGAATTATACCTAGGATTATTTTAATAGGCTATGTATAATGAGGTGCCTTCGACATTTGAGCCCTCGATCCATTTAAGCATCTAGGAAGCTCGAGAAATTAATTTACATAAGCTTTTATACGTCTTTTGATAAAACGCTGTAAAGTCCACTGGAATATTCTTATCTATGGGTACCTCTCATGGGCCCTCGGCATTGTTTGAAGATTTAAGTTAAACTCTACATTTAAGTAATCGTTGCTCTTTCTTCCTTTAAAGTATTAATTAATTTTCATCTTAATCGAGGTAATGGAGCGTTTTTCAAAGAAACTCTACTTTTTTGATGTTCTTTGAGTTTAACGTTTCTGTTTATTTATTTGTTTCTGTTTCCGACGGAATTTCCTTATAAACTAAAGAACTCATTGGCATCTATGTTGTTCTGAGTTCGAGTCCCGTGTCAGGCCATATTTTTTAGTTTCTACGTAATGTAATTAGCAGTGACAGCCGAAGCTTGAGTTTATTGCCTATATTGCTAAGTAAAAAGCTGTTAGTTTGACATTACAAACATTTTATTTTTATTTATATAGTATGTATGAATAACATATTATTTTTACTACATTAGTTTCTCTAATATTATTATATTTTAACTAGTAGTTTTTTATATTTTATATTTAAACATCATTAAACTACTAGAACATGTCATATTAGGTGTCAAGAAAGACTATCGAAATCTCATCACAGCAAGATGAATAAAGTTTTATTAAGGAAAATCTCTCGCAAGAACTTTCTGGTTAATTTAATCCAGAAAATTTAACTAGTATCAAAACTCAATCAGAACTTAATGATAGGACTTTAGCTTAACCGACTTGGATTTTATTGGAAACTTCCTTGACATAAGCCTAAGTTTTTAAACCCTATAAACTCTAGTAATAACTGTTCATTTTATAGTATTAATTCGAGGTTAACTTTTAATGCATATTAGTTTGTTATTGTCATCTATTAACTGCTTTTTGTTATATTTGTGTATATATTGTATAATTAATTGTACCTTATGTTTGCTGAAATGAACTATTATCTAATACTTTCTTAGATTTCTGCGAATATTTAACTTTTCAAATAAAACTATCTAGCTTTTTTCGTGGATTTATTTTAATTATTAGTTCTCACGTGAAATTTCAGATCCTTTTGTATTTTTGAATTTATTTTAAATGAATTATATCTACCCGTGAGGCATTGTTCATTAGAATTGTATGAAGCTTTAAAACGTCTAAAACTTTGGTCTCCCGCTATAAAGCTTTCGAGCGTTCGAAACATCGAGATCCAAAAAATATATTAAATGTGCATAAAAATTCGGATTAGTAAATACTTTTATTAACAATCATTGTTAATATAACTAGGTAAAGAAAAAGCAATACCTTATTGTCCTAAATTTGGACACCGATTTTTGGTTGCTTAGTAGCTATTTTAGAGCTTTGGATTTCTGAATAAAAGAAAATCGTTTTTATTTTAAGAAATTAATATTCAGTAATTGTAGTCGAAATTCAACAACATTGTGACCATTAGATTGGTTAATATCATAAAAATTAGTTAAACTATAATTTCTAACAAATATACTATACACAAGAATGTAATGCGTAAAAGCAAAAATAATATGAAACATAAACAAATTACTAAAATTGTATAGCTATGTGAACTTCTAAGAAGCTAAAGTCAGC
The DNA here is from genome assembly GCA_905231865.2 of Boloria selene. Classification (NCBI taxonomy): domain Eukaryota; kingdom Metazoa; phylum Arthropoda; class Insecta; order Lepidoptera; family Nymphalidae; genus Boloria; species Boloria selene. The sequence goes on from HG993157.1 coordinate 4,626,037, forward strand.
TTCTAATTAAGTACAGGCAATCAGAACAAATTAACAGGACCACAAAGGGATGGTAGAGTCTGTAAGATCTTAACTTTAAAGAAAACTTTGCAAATAGACGAACCGTCTCTATACAAAGATTTACATGAAAGTAATGAATGTAGAGCATTTTTATCTCGAGCACAATGAACAACTAGCTTGCGGCTAAATTGTACAACTTTGCACTATTTAACTTTCGAACTAAGTTGGTACAGAAGTTTTGTCTATAGAAAACTCAACGAAGCCTGTATTGTCTTTCTACGCATACAATTATTTTATATAGAATACTAGCATTTCTCGCGGCTTCGTACGCGTTTTAAAGATCAAAAACCAAATTCTTTCTGAGTCGTGCGTTAAGGTACCTCGAAGAACTACCACGCTTGCCGTTTTTGCCACATTTTTCTTTGATGCTCCGCTCCTATTGGTCGTAGCGTGATGTATTATAGCCTATAGCCTTCCTCGATAAACGGACTGTGCAACACAAAAATAATTTTTCAAATCGAACTACTAGTTCCTGAGATTAGCGCATTCAACCAAACAAACAAACAAACAAACATAAAAACAAACAAACAAACTCTTCAGCTTTATAATATTAGTATAGTTTAATTTGATATGTAAGTTTGATTTGTATTGTATGAAGCTGTATTAACATCCCACTGCTCGGCCTTATATCAATACGAGAGGGATAAGGCCATAGTCCACCACGCTGTTTTATTGTGAGACGAAAATTACAAGTCGCTTGAAAATTTGCTACGTTCTCTTAGACATGCACACTATTTTCATTTAAAAGATGTAAAAGCGAGATACGAATTATTGATACTCTAAGCGTTATTTTTTAAAGGTAAAGAGATTTTGAAGTCAGTGCAGCTTTTTACATAAAAGCTTATTGTTATGTGAACTTTCATATACAATTAGTTGGCTAAGTAAAAGTTTGTAAATCAGATACCTTTGAGCTACTAATCCCTTAACTTCTGTATCTCAGTGGTACAGCTCCTATTTCGTAAAAGTTGGTAGAGCATGATTATCCACGCTCAGTTTCACATTTCAGACGTGACGAAACTTCCCGTAGTGTAACATAAAGATACGAAACTTTTGATGTAATTGACAAAATTACTTTTAGTTATATTATGAAATACGTAATTATCATCACTACATAGTATAAAACAAAGTCGCTTTTTCTGTCCCTATATCCCTTTGTATGCTTAAATCTTTAAAACTACGCAACGGATTTTGATGCGGTTTTTTAATAGATAGAGTGATTCAAGAGGAAGGTTTATATGCACAACTAGCGGAATCTGCGGCTTTGCCTGTGCTAAATCTAGGAAAGAGCCCGAGCGAAGCGAGGGCGAGTCGCTAGTTTTATACATAATATCATGATAATCTATACATATAATAATAATAATAAATATCCTTATTATCGATACTGAGGCTGTATTTATAGTTTTGCTCGTCTGTTTGTCTGTGACCACATTACAATTATGGGGACCCCAGATAAAACACAAAACAGATTTTGATGAAACGTATAATGATTATTAGTTATCTACGTTAAAAGGAAATTTTTTTTATCCCATCTCTGAGAAATTCATATTAACCGGTAAATCGTACCTAGGGACGAACCCAAGCAAAGCGACGGTGAATCGCTAGTTCATAATAAAAAAGTAACTAATATTATTATTTATCGTTTGCTGCTATTTTTTTATTTGCGGAACATTATCTTACATTGTGTTTGAAAAGTAGATCATGAAACCTTTTAAAATAACAGGTATTTTTTGTATGCAAAAAAGATAGTTCTAACATATAGATTACTAGCTTTAACCGTGGCTTCGCCCGCGTTAATTTTTTTAATTGCTTATCAACCTCAATGGGTTGATCTATTGTTTTTAATAAAAAATTATCCTATATTACTTCTAATACCTCCAAGAATATGTGTACATAGTTTCATGATGATCGGTTGAGTAGTTTTCGCGTGAAAGCGTAACAAACAAACTTACATTCACATTTATAATATTAGTAAGGATTATACAGTGAAATAGTAAAAGATAGAGTACCTATATTATAAAATAGATAAAAGATGATATAATAGAACTTTTAAGTTAAGAAATAAATTTTACTACAAGATTACAACTTGCCAACATTTATTTAAATTAACTTAACTTACAAGCTCTGTAGTTGAAAAAGCCACGCGTTAGTTATTTTAAGAGTCAAAAATATTTTTAGCTCAAGTGTTTAAAGCTCGCATTAGCTTGAAAAATATTTTCAGTGTGGCAACGTAACGTAATAACAAAGTAGTGGGAAATTTTAACACTTTGCATACACCAGCGCGCGCGCACACACACACACACACACACACACACACACACACACATACACACACACACACGCACATACACCTGCACACATAAAAACATAGGCCCAACAGTTTTTAAGCTTCAAAATTATAAGTCTTGTTTTTTATTTCTTTCTGTATACTTTATGACTTATTTTTTGTTTACAACTAAGATGTTATTCTCTTGTTTTTATTTTTTACTGACCTTGGAATGGTTAACTGGAGGAATAGTCATTTTTTTTACTGCCATACTCCCGCTCAACACCCTAGGGAGCTGGGTAATACTGAAAATCAGCGCTGTACTCTGGCCTCAGCAGCATCAGCTGAGTTATTACCCTTTGCCATTGATTTATTTAAGCCACCTTGTATATGTAAACTTTTTTTACTGTTCTTCATGGCAATGAACGATTTTATTATTATTATATATTTTTAAACCAGTCCGAGGCAAAGCGCTAAAAACAACACTTTGAGACTCTACCGTTAGCGCTAAAAAGTATCAATTCTCAACAACTATATGCCATGTATACTAGTGAAATAAATTAAAACTCTTTGTGTAGGTGAACCAGCAATTAGGTCACGCTACGCTCGCCTCACGGTGTTAGTGCCTCCAGAGCCACCGAAAATTCTACAAGGGAATTTCTACTCTACCACAGAAGACAGAATCATCAAATTGGAGTGCATATCTGTTGGTGGAAAACCACCAGCTGAGGTAAGTGATGAACTTTAAATATGATAGGGGGAAAATAAACCTTGTATCTATTGGGTCAAGATTGATAATTATATAATTTTATGCTAAAATAAAATGTATATGATCTCTATACACGTTAGTTACAGGTTCAATTCTGGCTAATATTTTTAATTTTACTTATAAATAGTAAAATTTTATAAAATTATCACAAAGTTTTAAGAAAGTACCTGCAAAAGACAGAAATTACATCTCTTTATTACTTTCACGAATATTTGAAAGCTTTAAAATTATTTAGCTGCTTAGCTTTTCACTTATACAATAAGCTTATATTATTATGATTTGTATTTTGCTGAATTAAAGTAACTGAAATAATAAAACAATTGTGGTTACTCTTTAAATTTAAACAATGCAATATTTTGGTCTGCAGTTCAAAGTCCGTAGTCGAAATAAATTACAAAAGGTGACTTTATAATTATGAAAATTTATGAGAGGTGTAAATATGTTGTGGAATTTCATATTGCTAAAATCAAAATAATGTTGAATAAAAATTGAAAAATATTTATTTAATAAATGTTAAATTGATTTTAAACTTCTTTTGTCTTAAACTGCTGAACAAATTTAGTTAAAAATTCTATAAAACATAGATTGTTTTCTAAAATCGGACTTACATATGATACCTTTAAATGCCACCCTGCTTTTCGCGAGTTAAACCACCGCTATATTAAATTATATAGCTTTTAAGAATAGTTACGTTACCGTAAACCTTACTTGAAATAAACGGAGCAAAAAATAACTACTCTCTTTAACTGTTCTTCTTTCTTTTTTTGTCTTACTTCTTGTTCTTTATTATCCGCTGCGATTTTTGGTTATATTACCATTATTATTAAATAATGCGATTTGACCTGTTTATATCTGTATTATATAAAAAACGTAGAATGAGCCTCTTAAGAGATTTTTTTTCTTTTTTGAATTTCTTTTTAACGTAGGTAGGAAACGTAGATGTTAGAAGTTATAATAATAAAATCTAATTACTATACATTATATTTAAATAAATTAATATTTAACTTTACATACAAATTTTAATATTTAACTTCAGCAAGTTACTTGGGTACGAGTATATAGTGTTGATATCTTTATAGAACATCTTTATTTCTAAGTGTTTCCACTGTTAATTAATGTTTGTTAATTTTAACAGCACGGAGTAAATGACTTGCAAACATTTTTGTTGTATAAATTAGCAAGAGTTTAAATACAAATGGCCCAACTTTTACCCTTTACCAAGTTTTCTTGAGATTTATTAATTGTTATACGTTTTGTTTCGTGTACAACCTTTAATTTGTCTTTTTAACTATCATCCGAATGCTTAGTTTTGATTTGATAACCTTTAAAGTTTTGACCGACTTTCTGTTTATATTTTCAAATGTAATTTTGGTGAATTTCTTATACTCAAGGAGAAAGTTCAAAAAAGCTCTATCATAATATATTAGAATTATACAAGTATAACTAACATCATCGTTTTAAATATCTTTAAGTTATCTCATATTTAAATTGTGAAAAAATATATATTTTACTGCAACTTAATAAATAAAACACAAAACACATTAAAAATTCTAGTTAATTCGAAAATTTTAATCTTAAATATCAATAAAAAAATCTTCCGACTGATTTCATTTATGGACATATAGAATAATTTTTAAAACAACTTCTAGGTTTTATATTTATTGCCATCCTCCTGAGACTGTGCTTGCAATTAACCTAAGCTGATGTACGAGTGGGTGTTTAATTTATTCGCTTCGATAAGCTACATGTTTCATTTAGTCTATTCAAATTGAGTGAATAGTATTTTCCTCGCGGAATAGATACGATTAAGAGGAAAATTGAATATGACGACAAAACATGCCCCAAAGAGAATACTGCTTGAAATATTTACAGACAACAGTGCAGTAGCAGTTTTCTTTATTTTATTCAGTCGTCTAATTACAGGACTGAGTTTTGGTTACCAAATGAATTTAAATGGACAGAAATACAGAATTACGTATGATTTATTTATATAGTACGTATTTTGTTTAAGATTAAGTTAACATAGCAGTAACTCTGATTGATAACCCTTCGGTCCCATAGGCGACTAACCATCAATATCTATATAGCTTTCAAGTTTATAAAGTTTCATATAAACTTTCATCCCCTATTTACCCTTTTAGGTAGTGAATTTGAACTTTTAAGTAACTTATAACAAAAGAAAATATACAATTCATAAAATCATGCTCATTTTATAAAATATATTGATTTCTGTCTGAAAGAATAATAAAATAAAAAAAAACACTCTCGTTTGTGTTATTTGTGTATAATAATTACTATCGACTAACCCTTGCTTTGCTTGGATATAATTAACTAGCTTTTCCCGCGGCTTCACTTGCGTTCTAAAGGCTCGCAGAGCTACCGGCGAAAAAGAAATATTTTATTCCCATTTGGCAATATTTTTTATTGATGCTCCGCTCCTATTCATAGCGTGATGTAATATAGCCTATAGCTTTTGATTAACAGACTATTCAACACAAAAAGAATTTTTCGATTCGGATCAGTAGTTTCTGAGATTAGCGCGTTCAACCAAACAAACAAAAGTACTCTTCAGCCTCATAATATTAGTATAGACATACAAAAAACATGTTTATTTTTAGTATAATTATTTTGGCTATCAAAATATCATCTCATTATAAGTATATTATGTAAATATTGACTCTTAAGCTAATATTAGGTTATAATTAATATTGTTTTATTATAGATCACGTGGGTGGACAGCAACGCTGGTGTTTTGACGCAGGGTGTAACGTATACGGTCGAGCCTTTGAGTGATGGACAGAGATTTACTGCGAGGTACGTTATTTATCTTAATAATATATTTTATGCTAAGTTAAACTTGATTTAGGTCCAAAATTGTTTAAAATTTCATGCAAAAGTTAACGATTGTTAGTAATCTTTTGAAAAAATAGAGCTTTTCAAATATTTTTAATAGATAAGAGTAGAATAATTTTTGGGTATCGTAATACAAACTTGTATAAAATTAATTAGTTAGTTAATTTAAAAACAGCAGAACTTTTATACATTAAACGACATAAAATTAAAAAAAATATAATCTACGAGTATAACAAGACAGGACATTTTAATATATTGCTAATACTTATAATGAATTCCGTGTAATCCATTTAAAAGTAGTGAATTTGTATTCTTATATTATTATAGGTACATTTTATGAAAATGAGAAAAAATGCTAGCTTTTTAGTTTCTTTAATTATGTTCATTCATTTCTAAATATATATCACTAAACTTAAAATACATACATAATGAAAAGCTTTGAGCTTTGGACAGAGACTTACAACTAAATATAGAGGCGTAAGCACAACTGTTATTGTGAGTTGTGACAAACTTCAAATGTTACTTAGAACATTGCTTTAGCTTATATTAATATTGAAATTGAATTTTGTAGTTTAACATTAGAGTTAGAGTTTAGGGATAGAAGTATACTTAATTATTTTCGTTATCTTCTAAAATTTGGGCTTTATGGTAGAGATCCTCTTATTTTTGGTTTCACATACCTTTAATTATAATAATTTAATAATATATCTTTAATATTATATCGTCAGCTATATGCTTTATATGGGTTATAAAAAAATACTCTATAAGCATTTTAAGATGAGAATACAGATGAAATAATTGCTTTAAATTGACAATTTATTTTCAGAATCTAATACAGGTTCGTTTAGGTCGGGAATCGAATTTGTGATTTCCATAATAATATTCGCTATTCCTAGCGAAATTTCACCGCTTGATTCGGGCGATCCACCTTTTGGCCAATTATCGTAATATCTAATTAGTCATTAAGATATTATAAAGCTAAAGAGTTTATTTGTTTGTTTTTTTGTTTGGTTGAACGCGCTAATCAAGTTATATAGATGCAAATATAAACTTTTGTATTTATTATAATTATAATATTACAATAAACTAATAACTGAATTTTATTCACAGGTCAATTATAAGAATGACTCCAAAACAGGAACATCATAATCAAACATTCACATGCCAGGCGCAAAACACAGCAGACAGAGCGTATAGAGCTGCCAGCATTCAAATTGAGGTAAGTTATTAGCTTTTATGCACACTGTACGTTGTTCTCATCTTTATATGCAACATAATATGGTGGGCTTTGTAGAACATTGAAAATAGAAATGTTGTCTTTTGAATTACATGACATTTTTAAAAGTGTTTTTACTTCTACCAACTTACTTATATAGTGAGTTAAATAATAATAATATATTCTTTATTCAAGTGACCAGTGACTCATTATGGTTAGTAAACAATATTTCTTAGAGACTAGGTTAGTTGTATTATTACATTTTTTTTTGTTTTAAATAAATATTACAATACACACGAATCATCGCTGCACCATTCCGTTAGCAACGGCACAGCAACGATTCAAGTATATGCAATCCAATCTGTTAGATAACATGCTCAGAATTACATTTATAATTAAAATGAAAGAGTCAAGGATTTAACTGGAGGTCTCTCCTATAATGCTTTTACGTTGGTCCGCAATTTATCTAGTCGTGAAAATAAGAGACGTAGAAAGAGGTAGCCTACTTCGATGGGATGTTACAAACGGCTTACTAAAAGTACCTCTCTGATCTCCCAACCTTGTCTGGCTTATTAGCGTCTGGCAATCCAGTCGGGCGCGAAGCCAAGAAATGTAGATGAAGGTGGCCCACTTCACCAGCAGCACCAGGTACTTTTCTGATAACAGAGTGGAGAAATCTCTTAGCTATGTTACTTACAACCCTATAGAAGCGTTATGGTAAAATACAAAACAAGAAACCCTGCAACACCCCATTAAGACGAAGGAGGTCTGTTAGTTTTTAGGGGGTAGTACTGGCTTTTTTAGCGTATGCGTAAATGTATATCCAAATGTTAAAAAAACATTAACGTACTGCAATGGCCTATACTAAGGTTATGTTGGGTTTAAAAGAATAGTAGTACTGAAATTTGAACCTGTAGTGAGAGTAAAAAAAGTGTCTAAAGTATAAAACATCAATCTACAACATGAATCGCTAAACAAGCAAAACTGGGCATGTAATTGAGAGCTTTAAACCATTTCTTGACTCTACATAAACTTCCGAAATAATAGACGTTGTGTCCATCAAATTTTAAACAAAATAGACATAAAAGCTTCATCTTCTAGGAAAAAATTAAAGCTCGTTTAGGACCGTTGTTAACTTGCCTGAAGATTTACCGTTAATAATTAAATCCAATTATCTTCCCTTTGTTTATTATCGCTGTCCAATTAAAACTTACTTTCACGCTGTGTACAGATTTTAATACAATCATTAATTTTATCTTTGAAAGGGTACATTAACTGCTTAGTAGTTCTTATGGAAAACAGTTCAGCCTATATAAAGGTTATAGAGAGTTTAATTAATGTACCTGTATTTCAATATATAATTTTTTAAGTATTTATTTGACGACTCGTTTGGCTCAGTTTGTAGTGACCCTGCTTTCTGCGCAAGCGTCGCGATCTCGAGTCCCGCTGGGGCTATTCATTTGTTAAGCACGAATGTTTGCTCTTCAGTCATGGGTGGTTTATATTTATAATATGTATGTATTTAAAAGTTATATATATGTTGTATATCAACTATCTGATATTCGTTACACAAGCATCGTAGCTTACCACGGAACTGGATGGCGCTGTTGTAAGAATGTCCCAACATATTTATTTATTTATTTACCATAAAGATGTTTCTTAAGTAAAAAGCCTGAGTAGTAGGCCGTTTAATAACTAGGTTTCTAGGGCCTAGGCCTTAGTATATAACATTTTTTTAAATGCATAAATATATAGTTACCTATACAGAAACACATACTCAAACTCACCATAAATCTTCAGTCTTTAATGGTTCATACTCAACTACGATACCGCATAAAAAAAGAATCAAAGATTTCTAAATTATTCCCTAATATTCGAATTTACAAAAACATAATATCTTTAAGAAAGTTGAACTAAATCGCACAAAATAGGTTTAAACTAATTACTTTCATTGTAATAAAATAGCTATTATAAAACTTTCTCTTTGTTTCGCATTTCGTGAAACTAATATAAATGACAATATTTTTGTCTAAAATATTATAAGACTAGCTATCTCGAAAATTCATCGTCTATCACTTAAACTAATTATGTAGCTTTTGTTTAGTTCACTTCAACTAACTGGAGATATTGTGGGTCATTTATTATTAATAGGTTCATTTTAGATAGTTTTCTTACGCACTATTAATCTTTTCGTTAGAAAATTTCAAGTCGTAGCTATGTTTCTAAGTAATGGACTCTAAAATGAAAACCGAAGAAATTTTCAAGACACTGTTGCTATCTATCACTGGGTGACGCGTTTGAAAGCTTTTGAGGGTTTTAAGCTTTTATATGAACCCGATAATTGCAAACTAATTATATTCATGAGCTTTTTCAATAATAATACAAAATTCAAGTAAATATTGTACTCATCGTACTTGTGTAATATTGAACTTCTGAGAGTAAAATATAAATAATATTTAAAGTGACTTTCAAATTAGTCTATCATTTTAGTTTAATGTGTCTGTAATTATTAATTTCTTTATTTCTATCTTACTTTTTTATTTCAAACTAAATACCTAGTAAAAGAAAAGTAAGTGAAGAAGTAATACCAAGTAAATTCAACAACGTATTAACCTTAAAATATAATATGTATGATTTTTTGGTTTTTCATCAAATATTTTTTTTATAACTAATTGTTTGTATTTATAAAAGTATGTTTAAATAATAATTAGAATTCTGTAACTGTCATATTTGTATGAATATTACGATTATTAGTATTAAAAATCTTGTTTTAAAAAGAATAAATCAAATACTCTACTACTGTATTAAAATTTCCATCTCTCAATTGAGATACGGTACAGCATATATTTTTGCAGCGATATCAATCTGCATAATCTCAGATCAGAATTTAAAGTGGAAATGGCATACAAAGCATACTACAATTGTTTTTATTTACCTATATGAACATTTACTATACTATAAGTGCAAAACTATAACTATATAATATTTCGTCTTTCGCTATCGTAAAAACAAAGACGAAGAAGTATAAGTTACTAGTTAATGTCTTAACCGACTTATAAAAGTAGGAGGTCCTTAATTTAGGTTAGGAAGGAAAAGTCTTTTGAGATTGCTTTTAGATCCATATTAATAAAAATCAACACCATATAATTATTTTAGTTAAATTTAAAAAATATATTTATCTGGTATTAAATACTTAAATATATAGTAAAAATTATAACATATCAACTATCGACAAAGATTTAACCTTGTCACCTAAGTCCATTTGACAGATACAATCATGTTATAATATCCGTAAGCTTTAAGCTTAGCCACGTATTGACACTTGTAGTGCCCACTAAATCTAATAATATAGATTATCTCGTCGTAACAATGAAGTTAGTATTGGAATTAATCTTTGCTCTACAATGAAATTACATATACTATATAAAATCAACTCTCTTAACTTAGGTTTGTCTATAGGAAAAAAATATCTATCGCACAGGAAGATAAGATTTCTGAGATAAAAAGCAGCTTATGTGCTTTTCAAATCTATAATCTATGCTAAATTTCATCAATATCCGTTAATCCTGCCGTGATCAATTAACAAACATCCAGACAAACATACGTCAACATCTTAACTTTAACATAATATTATTATATATCTTAATATTATGAGGTTTAATATTAGGTAAGATGAGATTTAGTTGACACTGAATAGTTTGGTGAATTTACTGGTTTGATAAGTTAATACTATTAAAGCTTTTTTCACAAGCTTCTCTGAAAGAATCTAAAAAAGATCTAAAAAATAAAATTTTATTATTCTTGGTCATAGAAAAAAACGTTACACGACTCATTTTTTAACACTAAAAAAATATTATAATATTTAATAAAACTAAAAATAAAATATCTTTAGAAATTATAAGAATGATGATATTTCTTATTTCGTTATTCTATGAATACTGTACATGATAGGAAAGCGAGTAGTGAAAAATATAAAAATCAATGCGATCGCGTTCTCCATATTTTGCATTGACAGCGTTTGAGCTCGGACTTCTTGGTGACTTTAAAATAACTTATTTACATATAGAATAGTTGATAAGCTTATTTAATAAGAAATATATGTTATATATTAAAATTATTAATATAGAATTGCACGTGACTTCACTCGTTTCCTCACCTAAGTTCATCGAAATCTGAACAGCAGGTTTATTTTGACAAACAGACAAACTGTTACTTTATCATTAATTAATACTAGTATAGTTTATTTTAAAAGTATAGTACGTACTAAAGTTTTGTACTAAATTTTTGCATCTAAAAATTTCATTCAGTTTAATGAAAAAAATAATATCTATGAAAATATTACAAATATTCATTCGCAATATACTCGTATTTCATATACATAAAACCTTTACCATCCATCTATTTTACCACTGTCGTTGACATTTTACGTATACTTACGCCATCGTTAGTGAGTTGTTGTGCTTACAATATGTCCTATTTTAGAATTGACTTGGCAATATATTGATTTTGTATAAGTATGAAAAATGCTTCGAAAAATTAGAAAAAATAAAATAATTAGATTTCTACGTCTTTGAGGCTCATCTACACTAATATTATAAAGAGGAAAGATTTGATTGTTTGTTTGCTTGAATTGAATAGGCTCCGAAACTACTGGACCGATTTAAAAAAATTCTTTTACCATTAGAATCATACATTACCCCTGATGAACATAGGCTATATTTAATACTAGCGGAACACGCGGCTTCGCTCGCGCTAGTCCCTTATGATACTTCATAAAATTTCTTAAAAGTATTGACTGAAATGTATTACAGTTTTTAAGACTACAAAAAATAGTTATTAAAATGTTTGTCTATTTTTCAGTATGTCTGTTTATGTGTGAGCGTTTTTCACATAAAGTACTGCACTGATTTTTACTTTGTATGTAGTGATAACTTATCACTTGGGTTAACATTTAACACTTGGGGACTCGCTAATGGGTCTAACGGACCCAGTCCTCCAGATTTTTCTTAATAACTACTTAAATTTGAGGAATGCGACATTGCCGCTCTTAGTACCTTTTAAGGATAGTGTAGTACAGCAAATGATGATATCGGTAGGTAATTAGCGCGCTACAAGTGAGTGCTATGGATGAAAAAGTTGTGTGTGGGTCCGCGGGACCCGGTAGCGACTAATTACGTACGTTATTTTTGCCTATTGTTATAACTTTTTATTTAGCCATTTTTTATTTCATTTCAAATAAAATGGCAACCAATAGGGTTTTTAAACTTGGAGATATAGATAAGTATCTTAATGAAGAAATAGAAAACCGATATTGCTCTGAAACTGAAGACTGCTTAGATATAAGTGAACATGAATGGGATTCCGAACGAGAAAGTGAGTTGAGGCCTATGTAATTGGAAAAACGATAGAAAAACCAAACCTTTTTGTACAACAATTAAAGAACACATGAACTATAGTTGTACAAAGTGTTATTACTAAATTTTATGTATAAAGTGCCTAAAGAATGTTGACAAGTGTGTTTATACTCCAAAGAAGATAATATTATTTTTATGTTATTTTTTTATTCATCTGTGATGATTGTTCTCTCTTTACTATTCCGTATAAGTAAGTACATTATAGTTGTGTAAGAAAATATAGAATATTTTGTTTAAAATATGTAATTAAAGAAATTACAATGATTAGCCTAAACATACACAAAAGTATGGAGAAATTTAGTATATTTTTAAAATAGATTTTTTTAAAGTAAAAACAATGAATATTAATATTTAATTCAATACTATCTTTTATTATACATACAAAATCCTTATAAAAAAGTAAGCATTTACGTTTATAATGCAGTTTAAAAAAAATTATGACATTATCCTGGGTCCAGCGGACCCGGCAGCGAGTATTTGTGTTACAAACAAGGACGCGACTCCCCAAGTGTTAAGATATGGCTAACGCTAGCTAAACCTTAATAAATACATCAAATGAATGTAGTAACAAAATGTAAGCCTTAAAATGGCCTACAGAAGAGTCATGTATTTGTCTTTTTCCTGAGTAACACTAGTAATAATTATTTATATTAAAAACAAGTAAAGCGATGTTATTAAATATTTAAAGCAGAAGTTTTGAATAAATGCTACATATTATATTATTTATTTGATTTTTTATATGCAGTGGCACTAAAAATAGTCTTAAATTTATTTCGAAAAATTAAATGGTATTTTATAATAATAGGTATATACTTTCGAGAAGATTTATATATTTTTTTAAGAATAAGCTTATTCTTCTTGAAAATGCACACTTTTAATATCTGTTAGAACCAGCTGACATAAGACAGTGTTACAAATATTGAAAACTTGGAGAGCTCTCGATGAACGTGAATGGAGAAAAAGGTGACGGTATAAAAAGTGGTTGAGATAGCTTTTACCGTTATATTCTTCACTTTTCGCTCTTTCACAGGTGCAGAGTTAATATACTCATATCGAATATAATTAAAAAAATAATCTGTAAGTCTGTTTATACGATTCTAATCCAGGTCGAATGATTATGACTTTTAGATATACTATATTAAGAATAAACGGAAAGTAAATAAGTAAGGACTTATTTCGATTTCTCACTTCTTATTTAGAAGTGTAGGCAGAAATTGCCGTAAGTTGCCATTTCATTTTCAGATATTTAATATGATGAAGAAATCGAACCCGCGACTACATTTATGTCAGCGACTGCATTACCAAGCGTGGATTTTTACCCAATAGCAAGCAAAATGTGAAAAACACCACTCGATCGTTTCACATGCCATCAAGCCTCAGGCGATAATTATTTTAAAAATAGCAAAATTTTGTATTTTCTTTTTAATTTATTTACTTTTATTCTACCAAGCTAAGTAGTAGTTAGCTTACATAACGAGGGTTGATATAATGAATAGATTAAGCTATACATTCGTATTTATTATATTTACTTCACTCCCAAAATAAACCTTTTAATTAATCCTAATAATAAATACTGTTTACTTCGATTTATTCTAATGTCTAAAACTTGACTTTTTTATTATTATATTTTTATTTTCAATTATTGAATTTTCTAATTTTTACAGTTAAGTCACGCGAGTTATTAATTTTTGCAACAGCACCATCTAGTTCCGTGGTAAGCTACGAGGCTTGTGTTACGGATACCAGATAGTTGATATACAACCCATATAAATTTTAAATACATACATATTGTAAATATTACAAATTTTGTATAAACATAGTTTTTTAATATTAAATGCTCCAAGAGTCGTAAAAAGAACTCGAACCTACTACCTTATCTGGTAAACCACTAAGCTACATAGTAGTTACATGGGCATCACGTACTCCTGTAATATGTTGTTTTGTTCATCCTTATTTATTCTAACCTCGTATGATTCTTCCGAGGCCTTTTGGAGGTAAAGCTTGGAATTCTGTGTGTATACAAAAAGGATAACTGGCTATGTTCCTACATTATTTATCCAGTAGGGGAGTGAAGTTGAACTTTGACAGCTCTATATGCATAGATATTGATCGATACGGTCAAATCTGTACTCGTATTTCATTGGATGCTCTATTTTTATTTATTACGGCTTCGAGTTGAAGTATTTTATCATGGAAGACAAATTTAAAGCTCACAATGTCTGGTTTGAGTGGATTTGAATATAAAATGTTGTGTACAAACTAAAAAATGTATTACAAATATGATGATATACATAATATGAAATATTATCGAATTCTTTGATGACATGTGTGGTCGTGGGTTCGAGTTCCTCTAGATACATTAATTTATGTGATGAGAACAAATGTTTGTACTGCAATCATGGGTGTTTATCTCAACTTAATATAACATTTATGTATTTAAAGATATATATGTGTAGGGTATCAAATATTTGGTATCCATAACACAAGCCTTGTAGTTTACCATGGAACAAGATGGTGCTGTGTTAGTGTTTCACCACATTAATTTAATTTAAATACTAATTTCGTAGATATTAGGTATTATAGAATTAGTAATTATACTAAACTGATGAACGTGAAGCATATAATTGATGAAACGTATGTGCAATTATAATATTAATTTAGCTACCTTTGGTTACTTTATTGAAGTTTTAGTAAGGATTCCTAATTTTTGTTGAAAATATAACATAGCCTATGCCACTTGGGGATAGTGTAGCTTTCGAACAGTGAAAGAATTTTTCAAATCGGTTCAGTAGTTTCGGAGCTTATTCAATGCAAGCAAACAAACAAACAATCAAATCTTTCCCCTTTATAATATCGTAGTAAAGATGATGACCATACGAGTAGAACCTATACTTAGCTCTACTTATATAACAGATCAATAGAGCTTTTGTTTACAAAACTTAAAAATATGTAATGTTATATTGAAAAAGCTCTCTGAGAATTCCAAACATAGTTAAAGCTTGTACAAAGTTAGGGCGGGCGGTACACACAAAGGCTTATCTTTATTCATATATTACAAATTGAAAGGCTAAAACATTAATAAACCGTTGAATAATTCAGTCAGTTTCATTTAAGTAAAATAGAATTCTCTATACAGACACTGTATTCACACTGAAATGAGGTAATTAGGTTGAAAGGTCAGTTGACAGAAAGGGGTCATTTGCCGTGACGACGTACACGTACCATTCAAAATGCTGCTTCAAAGAATCTATGGTATACATGTTGTTTCACGCTGTTTTGCTCGCTTAAAATAGAAATTAATCAAAGAAGAATTTAATTTTGTATAATACTTATGAACTTTCAGTTTATACGTTAATGCTTTAAAAGATTTCTCATAGATTAGATATTTTCTTACAATCAAAAGGCCTTTTTAATTTAGACCATAATATCAACTATCATCATATTCAAATTATATCTAATTTTGTCTAATTTTTGACTCTCTGATTGTAATACGTCGACAGATAGACAGACAGCATAGGAAGTCCTACTCTATCTCTTTTTTCACTCATTCTTTTCTCACACATTAAATACACAAATTCAAGATCTAAAATCGCAAGGAAAATAAATAAATAAACATTATAAGAGTCATATACAATGTCTATAAAACTACTGCCATTCGAAAATATACTTCATAAAAGTGTAATACTATCAATGGATTCTGTAGTGTTATATTATTGTCTTCACTCGCTAAAAGGATATTACGATTCCTATCACGGAGTTATGGACGCTGGAGATGGTTTAAATCATTTAAATGTGTATTTATTTACTTTTGCGATGGAAATAAAAACTTAGTTGGTTCTGTTGTTGATATTTTAGTGGAATTTGCTATGAAACGATCTTTTCCTTCTTTTAGAACGAAAATAATTTTCCTATCTTCATTTTTTGTACACAGATTTTCCTATAATGATAATTTTTGAAGATATAGTCAAGTTTTTAGAGTTTGAAATATAATGTATCGTGTATGGTACATATTTTATATTATGTATTATAATATAAATAAACATGTTGGGACATTATTACACCAGATAGTTGATATACTACATATATAATTTTAATACATACATATTATAAACCCATGACTATAGTACAAACATTCAAATTTAACAAATGAATGCCCCCAGCGGGACTCGAACCAGTGACCGCTGGCGCAAGAAAGTAGGGTCACTATAAACTGCGCTAAACGAGATAATGATATCGTAAAACCTTTCTCAATTAAAGAGGTTGTCTAAGGCGAAAAGGCACTTTTAATCAGATTACTGGTTCTTGAAATAAGCACGTTCAAACCAACAAACTTGACGAACTATATATCGTATTAAAAGCGTCCTCTTAAATGCAGTTGGAGTAAAAATCGACATCAATGCTATAAAATTTCATACAATATTTCGTTATTTTATTTATTGATCGCAATCTCGTTTGGAACCATTTTGTAGCTGAAATAAAATGTTTTCGAAGCTTAAGTACATATATATGTAACTACATCATATGATAACTATTGGACAGATTTTGTTAAAATTTTGTTTAATGATAATTAGTTTTCCGATTCAAAATATAGAATATAATTTCTGAGAAACTTATACTAACCGTTAAAACGTATCTAGGAACATTAAGCGGAGCGGGATGAGTCGTTAGTACTATTTTAAGGAAATAACACGTAACTTTCACCTACTGACCTATATTTAAATATGTGCAAAAATTTAAGCAAAAACAAAAT
Organism: Boloria selene; assembly: GCA_905231865.2. NCBI lineage: Eukaryota > Metazoa > Arthropoda > Insecta > Lepidoptera > Nymphalidae > Boloria > Boloria selene. Next base: position 4,643,362 of record HG993157.1, read on the forward strand.
AGTTCGGTGCCTCTTTCTCTTCTGTTTATAAACCTTTTTCTTGTTTAGAAGCTTTTTAGGAGTTATATCAATAAAAAATATGGTTAAATATAAACGACTGTACAAATACTAGTTGATGTAATATTTCAAGAATATAAAAAGGTGTACCAATTTTCGCGATATCTTTAACGTCTGCGTTGTTATGGTAAAAAGAGGGGTGTTCTGCCCATCATGTGTTTTCGTTTGCCATAAAATAAGAACCCTTTTTATGGGGTATCCAATTACTTTTTATGATCAGATGGACGGCGATATCGTGATACGAGATGACTTTCGATATAGCAGTTGCTTTCTAATGCCCGGTATAAATTTTCATGATGTAGCTGATATGAATTGAATTCTATTGCCTTTTAACTGATATTTTCTTAATATCCCTAATAAAATGAGTAGAGTCAGGTGGAAAGCTTAAGGGGTAAAGAGGGTTAGTGAATTGACTTAGCTAATCAAATGTTTACAAATCAAAGGGATGCATTTTCGAATATATGTCATAAAGTTTTAATATTATTTTGTTAAAAAAGTCTTATTTATTTATTATTTTATTTAAACACTTTATTGCACACAACAATAAAAAAAATGATACATACAGAAACAAATACATTTAAAGAACAAACAATTAAAAACTGGGTTTTTTTCTATACTAAACTTCTTTTATAAATGAGAAAAAAATGTGTAAATGTAATAAAATTTATTAATTATTTATTTATACTTATTATAGAAAATTTCTATAAGCACTTAGAAAGAAGTATTTTATAGAACTTTTCCTATAATATACACTTTCAAAATAATACGCTTAAAACTGTTTTTTTCTTACTGAGTTATCGAACACAAGTACCCCAGGAAGTGGTCATATTTGAGCCTACGATGTCACATATTATAATAGAATTATACAAGTAAATAAAAATTTTCAGCACAAAGCCGTCGTTAGAATTTAATAAAACCCGGTTATATTCGCGTGCATTACACAAACAAAATCTTTTCAAATTGAAAAATAAAATATTGTCACTACGGCGTAACGTAAAGGGGACACGCCCTTCCCATGCTTATACCTGAATGAAATTTATTTTTGTACTTGTTAGTATTTTTAGCTTAAACTACTAAAAGCCTTCATTTCTTTTAGTACTAATGTTTATGTATTTGACCTTGTATTTTTTATCTGTAGGGTAAAAAATTGGTCAAGGTTGAGTCTGATTTATGCTTTGCTTAGTTCATATATATAAACATATATGTATAGGTATATGTAGTATATGTAGGTATTGTGTTGCCTATAATAAGTAACTATACAAATATCGCAAAGCTTTTGTTCATGCCTTTTGGATTTTGACTTTATTTGGTAAGGTTTCCATTTTTCTTTTAAAAAATTTAAATATTTTCATGTTCTAAAGAAATTTGAGATAAATAATAAATAATAAATAAATATATTTGGACATTATTACACACAGCGCCAACTAGTTCCGTGGTAAGCTACGAAGGAAGCTTGTGTTACGGATACCAGATAGTTAATATACTACATATATAAGTTTAAATACATACATATTATAAATATAAACACCCATGACTGGAGTACAAACATCCCTTATGTCAATTTTTAGTTTTTAAACGTTTCTTTATAGTATTTATCCATCTACAATACATTATTTTTCTATAAATTCAAGCGGTATAGGTACTTTCTTTTGTACATACATACATACAAGTAGTTTTCCAATACAAGTTACATATAAACCACGTCGAAAATATATTAAAATGTATAATTGGAATTTTCATGCAACAGCTAACACGTTTATTTTTTTACTCCGATCCAAAAGCAGAAACGTCAATTACTTTATTGTCAGCGAAATAAAATAAATAACCTATCAAGCGTATACGAATCGAAAGTTTCATTGAACTAAATATTTACAGTGAATTACCATTTATACTCGCTAGCGAGCGCGTAAATATTAATATGACAAACCGCATGCGTTACGTAACTAGTTAAATTTTAAACATGCATAAATAAATTAAAAATATTGATCGATTTTATTCATACTGAATGGCTTAATTTAGAGATTTTAATGAAATTTAGCGCAACAGGACTTTGAGCTTAGTTTGTAGTGCTTGCCAGTGGTAGTGGTTTCGAGACCCGCTATGGGCATTTAATAGTGTGATGAGAACTAATGCTTGTGCACCAGTCATTGGTTTATATTTATAATTTTTATTTAATTTATGTGTAATATATCTACTTTCTGGTATACATAATAAAAGTTTCGTACTCGTTGGTACTTAAAAAATTTTCAGCGACCAATTTTACTTTCTTATCTCAGTACTTGAAATAATCCTTAAAGAGAAATTAATATTATACGGTAAAGATATAGCAGACAGGCAGCTGCAGTAGCCCAGTGGTAACGCACTCGCTTGGATAATCGTGCAATGTAGATTTAAATCTATATTTTCACTCATATCTATATTTTCATGTGCGAATTATTTCTAACATGATAAACTTGTCTTACGGTGCAGAAAAACACCGTGAGGAAACCTAAATATTTTTTTTTTGAAAACTATAACTTTTTAAGACACGCCCAGTGTCCGTGCCCAGTTGTAGGACGTTAACAAGACATGCATTCAAAATAAATATAATATATAAGTTAAAAGACAAAACAGAGGTGATAAGAATAGTCAGAAATAATTATCATCTTCTACATCTGAGTTTCTTTCGCCAGTTCTTCTCAGGTCAGAGGTTTCTTCTTTCCGTAAGTAAAGTTCCAGTTATAAACTGTAACAATTTTTACGCTCAATAAAATATTTTGATTTAATGTACATAACTCTTTAATTAATATGTATTAAAACAATTGTTAAAACGAAAAAAATGAGCGCTTTCTAAAATTCATTTACGCCGTATAAAATACTACCGGGTAAGCAATAAACAAAATTCATTATGGTTTGGAACGAAATAAAACCTAAAAAAGCTATAAATAAAGCGTACAGAGTGAACCCATAAACTGTTTGAATATATCTTGGCCAGTATTTTCAATACCCACTAATCTATAGGTTTCTATTTTATTTTTAACATAACAATGGTGATAAACTTTGAATTACGTTCCGAAGCGAATGTTTTCTGCGTTCGTTCTTTTTTCTTTAGTTATGTGTACTTTTAATACTTTTAGCTTATAATAATTATAATTTTATAATTTTCTATATCTATACTTACTATATAATATTATAAAGCTGAAGAGTTTGTTTGTTTGGTTGAACGCGCTAATCAGAAACTACTGGCCCGAATTGAGAAATTCATTTTGTGTTGGATAGTCCGCTTATCGAGGAAAGTTATAGGCTATTTTACATCACGCTACGATCAATAGGAGCGGAGCATCAATAAAAAAGTTGCAAAAACGGGAAGGGCGTGCGTTAGTTCTGCGAGGTACCATACCGCGCGACTCAGATATAATTTGGTTTCCGGTCCTTAGAATGTGTGCGAAGCCGCGGGACATGCTAGTATATGTATAAAAATGTCAGTTTTTGATAGTGTGTCAGATATGATATGGTGTAAGTATGAGAAATGGGAAAAACAAAAAAAAAGCATCTGAAAAATTGAAGGTTCAGATTCAGAATCAGGTCAGAATTGTTTATTTTGTATGAAATGACTTAACATTAAAAGGTAGCTAAGCACGAAATCGTACGAATCAAGGGCATAGTGCTAGTGCAAAATAATACTACTGACTGTTAGATATTGGCATAGTATTCGTGTATAAAGTCAAGTTCATTCTACCAGTATATATTTTTCACTGGAGGAGGAGTGCATTTCTTGGCTTTTCCTCAAAGTGAATACATACATCGGTATGTATTCGGACATGAAAACCATATTATAGTGGTTGGTAGACCAAAGAGGTCAAGCATACCATCCAAAAGAATATTAAGACTTTAGTATTTTTGTTTTTTACAAACGAATGGGTTGTCCGAAGTGACATTTTATGATATATTAAGGGATTCCCATGGGATACTGGAATACGCGTAAAGTAAAATACAAGCCCAGAAAGAATGTGGGTCGCAAACGTTCATATAAATATGACATAGAGTTAGTGGAAAACGTTTTAAACAAATGTAGCTTCCAGTACATGTATAGAAATTATGTCACGAGTTATGTTTAACGACGCGACGTTATTATTAAAGTCAATTCAATATAGTTAAAAAACTTTTCTTTGTACTCACTTTATTGTACTTATAAAAATAAATTATGATACAAAAAGTGCAAGAATTTTTACCGATTTTAATTTCAAAGTGTATACCTATACAAATAAAGTGTAAACAGTTTGCTTATTTGTGTATTAAAAGCATCTTATTTCTTTTTTGTTAAGGCAGAGAAACAGAAAACAATATATCTAAGGAATTACAACTATAATGCTAAATATTGTATTATCACTATTAACTTTATCAAAATAAGAAAATCATTATACATTGAATGCTTTAGAAAATTTGTATGATTACATTTGTTTTATATTTTGTTCACAGGTCAAATACGCGCCTAAAGTTAAGATTCGAATCAAAAGCGGAAAACGGATACCAGAGGGACGAGACGTTATTATAAGTAAGTTTTTATTGAATTTAGTACAATTTAATGTGTGCTATTTATAAGTTGAAAGTTTATATGTCATAATAATATGATATAAGTATTGGCTTCCTTCGATATCTACTAATATTATAAAGCTGAAGAGTTTGTTTGTTTGAACGTGATACTCTCTGGTTTGAATTGAAAAATTCTTTTAGTATCTATTGGATAGCTCATTTATCGAGGAAGGTTATAGGATATGTATCATCACATGGTATAATTACAAAACGTTTGGTAAAACAGCTTGACCGATTTTTATGAATTTTTTGTCTATAAAAAAAAATAACCATTTTTTCTGTTATGATTTGGCATCAAACATAACTTATAACCTAAAATTTTCATCCTTCTTCCACCAATCCCTATTTTTAAATACTAGTCATATGATAAAATTCGCCAGTTTTAATATGTGTTAAAGGTAGTTAATACTATACTTACATGTGTTTTAAATACAGTCCTTTTTTTTCTGCAAAATAAAATGGAATAGATATAGCTTAAATAAGACTTCTACCATCTGTTATATTTTTTCACCATTTTCGCGGATTCACAAAATGAAATTTTATTTCTGCAAGTAAAGCAATGTCTAACTTATAAGTACGGAGTGGCTATAACAGGAAAAATGTCAGGGGAAAATCAGCATTTCTTGAAAGTAATTGTGAAACGTCATAGCTGTCAACTAGCAGCGTAGATGTGTCCTATTCCTTATTATAACTGTTAGTTTTCCAACATCCTGTAGATTTGAGTACATTATAATTTAAATAATCTATATATTTACTAATTTTGAAAATACCACTTTAAGACGTTTAAGTATATGTTTGAAATTATTAATGATAGCATTTTTCCCCTGCTTTTATGTGAGTATTCTCGACGTTTCAAATGCTTTACAGTTATTAGTTGATGAGATCTTTAATGACCATGATTAACGTACTTTTTTCATCTATACATTAATGTAAAGAGTACGAAGTACCGATTTTTTTTTCATCACATTAATATTATAAATTTTCAAAAACCGTGAACGGTTATTACTCAATAATACCAAAACGACTTAGCTTATCTAGATAAAATTTTTCACAGAGATAAATTAATATATGGAATAGCACATTAAGTCACTTTATAAGTCGGAAAAATATACGGTTGCTGTACAATAGAATAGTTTTTGGCTCTACACTAGGAACGAACCTAAGCAAAGCCAGGGTGAGGCGTTAGTGGCACAAATTATAGGAAATAGTACCTTAGCAATCTCAGAGGCGTTGTTTTTATGTTCTTCCTCTTCTTCTATTGACAACAATTTCTCTATGTGTATCATAATCACTACATAGTATAAAACAAAGTCGCTTTTTCTGTCCCTATATCCCTTTGTATGCTAAAATCTTTAAAACTACGCAACGGATTTTGATGCCGTTTTTTTTAATAGATAGAGTGATTCAAGAGGAAGGTTTATATGCATAACTAGTAGATGCCGCGGCTTTGCGTGCTAAATCTAGGGAAGAGCCCGAGCGAAGCGAGGGCGAGTCCCTAGTAGTTTAATAAAATTATCTCAGCCAAACTCGAACTCGGGACTTCCATAAAATATTAATTTGAAACCAAATACAAGCAGTCGACTGTAAAAATACTATATTTTCACAGGTTGCACGGCAGATGCAAATCCAAGTAATCTCACTTTCAGATGGCTTATGAACGAATCAATTATTGGGAATACATCTGAATTGGTAAGTTTTTTAAATTTTTTATTGAAAAATCGTAAAAATTTGAAGCCAGTCAATTATTATAGTTGAATAGAGTTACTTTATACATTCGTTTTTTGCTTTGTTTATTTATCTTGTGTTAAAGATGGAGCTTTCGATTTATAGAATTAAATATACTCAAAGAAAATTAGATAATGACGATTTGTACATAACATAATATATAATTGGAACATGAGGCATACATTTATAATACAATATTAGCAAAAAGCTGAGCATTGTGAGGTGTGATAGTTTTTCAGTAAAGTGTTCCACAAAATGCTCAGGTTGTGGGATATTGTTAGGGCTCACTCGCCCTAATGATAGTTACATATTTGTGAATACCAAAAAAATAATGCCTATATCTAATATTATTAGAATCATTAACATTCACGAAAATCACTACATAGTATAAAACAAACTCGTTTTCTGTCCCTATATCCCTATGTACGCTTAAATCTTTAAAACTACGAAACGGATTTTGCTGCGGTTTTTTTTAATAGATAGAGTGATTCAAGAGGAAGGTTTATATGCATAACTAATGGATCCCGCGGCTTTGCCTGTGCTACATCTAGGGAAGAGCCCGAGCGAAGCGATGTCGAGTCGCTAGTATACTAATATTAAAAAAAGATTTCTCTAAACCTTTTCGATTTAATTTTAATCACATTTAAAATATTAAAGAAAATTTAATTTCATATAGAAAATAACGAACGTATCCCGCTCTTACAATGGCGCTGTTTTAAAATGCATGGTGTTCAACGAAGTTGGCAAAAGCGAAGAAACTGAGACCCTCGAGATTACTTGTGAGTATTACTTTGCAATATTCTCGTGTAATTTAGACAATACCGTGACTTGGCCAAGTTTTAGCGGATAAAATATAATTTTGAGGAATTCTGTTGAACGTTTTCTTTTAGTTTTCATTCTGGATTTATTAAACTGGACAAAATATTATGTTGGTTGAATTAATGTTACCGTACTTTGGTGTAAGTGAAATTTTATATAATATCATCATCCCACTGCTGGGCACGGGCCTCCCTCAGTACGAGGGGGATCAGGCCATAGTCCACCGCGCTGGCCTAGTGCGTGTTGGCAGACTTCACATGTCTTTCTAAAACTTGTTAGGTTTTCTCAGACATGCAGGTTTCCTCACGATATTTTCCTTCACCGTAAGACAAGTGGTAATCATGATAGTAATGAATCTAATTTAAATAGAATATATTATCATTTTTAAACTCTACTAAAGTTATTTCAATCATTTAAGTAGGTTTAAGAACATAGCGTTGTAAAAAACTTTCAAGGGAATAACATAACATAAACGATGTTTTTTTATCTTAATACACTTTAGATATACTATAGACTTGTCAATAGTTTGATATAGAGCAGACACCATGATTGTTAGTTATTTGATAGAAATTATGTCAACAAAATATCCTTTTTGTATTGGTAACGGGAAATTCCTTCCACGAACGACCTAATCGATACTAGAATATGTTTCGCAAAAAATGATTTTAGTTCCGACAAGTCTATTACAAAAATCCATTAGCAATATTAAATAAGTAGATTGAATATGACATAAATAAAAATATCTAGCAAAATATTTTTTGTAAAAGAATTTTGTGTAGAAAAATCTTTTGTTATATTATGTTTTGCTTTAATATTTTTTATTCCTTTCCTTAGAAATCTTTATGATGACATTAAATATATTGGAGTGAACACTGAGCAGATGTAATGTTAATAATTAATTAGCTAAATCATTTGTGCTTGTAAGATATGTAGTAAAAATGTTGCCTTTTTATTCTTCAAGATTCTGTCGAACTGTGGTGTAGCCCGTGTAGGTTACCGGTTTGATTTCTTTGTTAATAAATAGTATTTATATGTAATTAGGTGTTATAAAAGAGTGTGTGAAAATTTTATTCATACCTATATCATTAAAATATGTTCGTATTTATCTTGAAGTATGTGCAATTTTTATGAATGTTACTTTAATAAAAATGTTTTACCTCATGTATAAATGATTATAGTATACAAAAATACATTTTTTACTTACTTTACGTAGAATTTTAATTTCTGTAAAATAGTGAATGAGTTAGTTAAATATTATTATTTAAATCATTCAAATTTTAGTTAAAACAATAATGTTATAAACCATTATAAATTTAAATAAAAACAAATAAAATCCGTAGATCCGCCATCATTTCGCCACTTCCCAATGGACGTTGAAGCAGAAGTAGGCAAACAAGTTACTTTGAGTTGCGATGTAGACGGCTTTCCTGCTCCTGAAATACGATGGCTACATTTCGAAGAAGACACTAATATTGTAAGTACACTTACAGTTACACTATTTTAATTACTTTTTAACTAAGTTTTCTGTGTTTTCACTTGCCTTTTTAAATCATGGAATGAGTTAATAAGGTATCCTGTTAATTTAAATAAATAATTTAGTTAAGTAATAATTTGAATATAAGTTTTAAGAAAATTTAAAAGTTAAAAACAACTTGTGTTTTGATTATTTTAAGTTTAATACTAAGCAACACCACTGAAAACTAAAAATTGTTTAATATTTAACTTAAATAATTTAGATTATTATGTAGCATGAATCTAGATATGTACTACGAAAGTAGGTACTACTAGGTACTAAGTAGTACATTAGGTGGTTTGATATTTTGTTTAAAAAGTAATTAAAGTCTTGTTCAATGACTTCTATGATTGTCTTTTTGGCACATTTCACTTCGCCAATATACCTATGTATTATCACTTTGACCTTTGCACTTGATAAAGTCAAGGCAAGTTGCTAGTTTTCCTAATCCTAATAATGACTCGTAGTTAAACATTTTAGAAGTAAAAGGTTAGATTTCCAGGTATACCTTGTTCGCGCATCTTTATAAATCAAAAATAGATAAATATGGACAACCGTTTGTTATTATTGTTAACGCGGCGACAGGAAGGTCTTCCAATTAAACTTTATTACACATTAAATAATATGTATTCGTCTATTCTTATTATAATTATATTTCCCACAGCAAATATTTCTAGCAATACTTTCAGCAGTTATGTATTATAAAAATCTATACTGTCCGAAGTATTGAATCGAAATGTGTCACTCACCGATTAAACAGAACTTATAAAACCTTATCCCACCCATTTTACAGCGCCATCAGGTAGTCAATACAACTCCCAATAAAGTAAATTAATAATAGAATAAAAATAGTCAATACCAGTCCATATTCATTATCCATTAAATATATAGAACTTAACATTATGTATACGAGTACATATAACAACATTCTAAGTCGAATCTTTACCTTAAATATTTTAGTAAGAAAACCAGAAGAAAAGTTGCTAGTGAATAATAAAGCAAAAATGAACAAACTTTTTCTTCCAACTTTAATATTCTTGTGGCGAAATATATTTGGTCTGAAATTTTATTTTTTCCTTCATTTCTACACAATAATTTATCATCTTGAACTAAATCCTTTCTTGTCACATCTCGTAATAGCATTTTTGTTTTCCATTGTTCTTACATTCAAATAAAATTAAGAAATATATCAAGTTAGTGTAATATTATGTATATATTGTTACGTTTTAGGAATTCAGGATCGAAAATGAAATCACCTCTTTTGTGCTACGGATGTTTTAATCTATACTATAATATTTTATAATATTTTGCAGAAGAATTTGTTTGTTTGTTTGGTTGAACTGGTTAATCTCAGGAACTACTGGTCCGATTTGAAAAATTCTTTTTGTGTTGAATAGTCCATTCATCGAGGAAGGCTATAGACTATATTATATCTCGCTACGACCAATTGGAGCGGAGCATCAATGAAAAATGTTGCAAAAACGGGAAGGGCGGTCGTTAGTTCTGCGTACCATAGTACGAGACTCAGAAAGAAATTGGTTTCCGGTCTTTAGAACGCGTGCGAAGCCGCGGGAAATGCTTGTCTATACATATAAAAATATAAAAAAATCTAAATGAGTCGAACTTGTCTTATTACAGTGGTCATTATTATCGTAGATCCATAGATCGATGCAATAGGTCTAACCAATAGATTTAAGAATAGGATTTATCTACCGTATTGAGCCCGCACGAGAAACTGATTAACAGATTTTTATGAAATTTTGTTTCATGATAGCTTGTCATTCAGGTTAACATATACTATTTACTGTTTGATATTATCACTAAAGAATATATATAAAAACTTAGCTAAAGAACTAATACTTTTTCTTTTTTTTGCGATCATAAACTTATTTTAATGTTTCAAAACTCGATGTACCTACCACATATTTTAAGACACTGTTTAATTAAATTACATTTTAGGGCCGCTATATAAATTTTTAAATTTTAATTTAGTCTGGGTTCAAACATTCGCGTAAATATAATAAAGTATACTTTAGTTATGATATAATTTATATTTAATCTATCTTATAATTGTTTCAACTTCTAGAGAAAGAATTTAATAAAGTTAAATAAAGGTCCTGTCAACTAACTCAGAAGACAACAGTATTTTCGAAATTAAATCTAACATACTTTTATTAATAACTGTTTATAAATGTCTCTAAAATAATAACTTGTAGATAAAAGTTTTAAGAAGACGTAGATTTCTTTAGTTTTTATTCTTAACTAACAACTCAACCTCACTTCGCTCGTTCGTTTGTCCCTTGTTAAGTCCCTCGTTAAGTTTATATTTTTTGAACTGAACTTCTTTTTCTTAATAAAAGTAGCTTCAAATGAAAGTTCCGTCAAAATTTATCCATCCGTTTCAGAGATTCATCGCAACAAACAGAAAAACAAACTTTTAATAAAAAGGTGTCTTTCATATTTCATAAAGACAAAGCATTTTATTTATCTATAGACGTATAAATTCAAAAATTACAGAGTAAAAAAAAGAAAGTGTAAAGAAATAACCACGCTCTGTTTCACGCCTTGGCATTTTATTCGAAACCTTTTTGCTAGCCTAAAACTAATTTCTAAGACATACAATTACTTTTTATATATAAAAACCTTTAAAAATGTTATGTCTTTTGCTTCATTCTTTTATTTTTAAAACTACAATAATATAAAGTTTGTGGTTATTTTTTTTTTAATTCATTATAATCATTGTGGGCAATTAATAGGCGTTTTCACATGAAGTATTTTCATCTAATGTATGAAACAGTTAAGAAAAAAAATCATTCAATTTACAACCATAGTGGCTTTTTATAATGAATACTTAGACTTCTTAATTTTTATAGGATATAAAGAATCTCTAGTAATATAAGTAAACTCGTTTTTGCAATGAGTGTTAATGAATACGAACACTTATAGTATGGTTTATTTATATGTTTACTTGTATAACCAGGTATCGTACGAAATTTTAATAACAATAAAAGCCTGGTAGTTTTATCCTGACAAAAATTCTATGTGATAAAAATAAAAGTCAACCTCTGTATCGATACATAAAGAAAAATTGAAAATAAAAGGCACGACTTGTACAGTAATATTTTAATGTACATTTGCTTTGTATATAATATAGTTAAGATTACTCTTGTAATTTCCTTTATTGTAAAGACAATATTTTTATTCGACTACAATTTTATTCAATTTTTACTTCATGTATAAATTTTTTAGTAAAATCATTTAGAAATATTTCAGACGTGTTTTTTGGTAACTTTATGAAGCTATAAACTAAAAGTCCAAGATGAAATCACAAAAGACATTACGAGAGAACTTATTAACTTTTATTGTTTGACAATATAATATTATTCTTGATAAACTAGCAAATATTTCTTTTGACCTAAGCTATTTTTTAATTTTCTTGATAATAAAAGCCTTTATCAAATTTGGAAACTCCCACAAGGTTTCTTGGGAAAACACTATCTGGTTCTTACAGATTAATCTTAATAATATTTTTTTACGTTATATTATTATACACAGTGCCATCTAGTTCCATGGTAAGCAACGAGGCTTGTGTTACGGATACCAGATAGTTGATATACTATACATCTATATCTTGAAATACATACATATTATAAATATGGTATATATAACATATAACACTTGGTACAAACATTTATGTCTCTCTATCTATTAGTAGTAAAGAACAATAAATATTGGTAGATTGAATAAATAAAATGCACTAAAGCGACAAATTATGCAAATCCGAAATAACAAATAGGCAAATAAAGATATCAAAGTTATTATAAAAGTTAACTATTTAATTATATTTAATCAAAAGCCTAAAAAATTAAGTTTCAAGGTTGTAGTTTTAAAAATGACGTAATTTCCATACAAACTTTCATACCCTATGTAAACTCCTTGCAGCCTCTTTTCCGCCTTGAAAAGTAGCCATTGTTCTTTCTCAGGCTCTAGACTGTGTACCAAATTTCATTTAAATCTGTTTAGTTTAGTTTACTTTTGGTGTGAAAACGCGACAGACAGAGTTAGTTTCACATTTATAATATTAGTAAGAATGTTATAAAAGCAAGTGAACCAAACTAAATATACCAGTAAAACCACGTGATATACTAGTGAATATTTGAACCAATATATTTACAAGAGTTTTTGTTACAGCGTGTCGGGAGGACGGCAAATTTAACTTTGACGGTGGACACGCATACTACAGGCCGTTATTTATGCAAAGCGAGTGTTGATGGCTATCCAGAGATTGAGGCGGAAGCATCTATTTTTATTAAAGGTATGCTCTTTTAATACGTTAGAAATTTACTTGAGCTAACATTATTATCGTAACTCAATTTAATTGCAAGTAATAATAGAATAAGTAAACTATGCTAAATAGTATTATAGTTATAAAATCTTCAAGAATCCATCCTAGATATCTTCTTCCCTAAAGTATTATTCTTTATAAGTAACATGTTATATTAATTATCATAATGGGCCAACCATTTTAAGTTTCCCATTGCTGGGTAAAGGCCTCCTAATGTAAGTTACATAGTCCACCAAGCATGAAGCTGAGTGAATGTAGATTGTTGAACTTCCGAAAGAAAACTAGTGAAATTTTCTCAGACATGCAAGTTTTATAACAATAGTTGTTTGACAATTGGCAATTGTCTTCAAAATGAAATACCTTAAACCTCATCTACTTTGGTTTTTTTAAAACTTTAATATGGATTGAATACTATTTATATCTTCTTCATTTAAATCATTACTATCTATCTATATTGTTGTTTTATACAAAACTTGCATTTAAATGGAAGGAAAGATAAATATACTGTAGCTATCTTTTACAAATTATCTTCAATAGATTCTAAACTTGCCTATGTCATTTCTATAGCACAGACATGCGTTATTCGCATACGAGTGAAAGAAACGGTATCTAGAACGTAGCATGTCATTAATTAAACACATTTCAAGTATAACAAAGCTTTACAAATACAAAATAGCAAAGAGTAAATGTTTCATCGAAATAAAAGGAATTCCGTCCTTGAATTATTTCTTTAAATATGTATAAACTACTTTTTGTATTTTTACTTTTAAAAATATTTCGTATATATTATAATGTACAACTAGTGACTCATCCTCGCTCGGTTCTTATCTAAATACGATTTGATTTTTCCGAACTGAACCATTATTATTTATCTTAAATAAAAATTTAAATGAAAGTTGTATCAAAATTTGTGCAGCCATTTCAGAAATCACGCGGAATAAACAGACACACAAAAAATGATAAAAATTGAGTTTTTCTAATATGTATCGTATTTAATACATAATATGAATTAACTCGTAGTAAGAAGCTTATTATGTTAATGGTTCAAACAGACAATTCGGTTTTATTTATCTATGTAGATATTAAATGTCTTAAAATATGTGACTTTATCATCAAATAATGAACTTATTCCATTCAGTATATTTTTGGCTAGTTATATAAAAAAAGTAAAATAGACATCATTTTTGTCGAAGCTTTGCGAAACTTAAAGATTTATTCTATTCATTAAACCAATACAGAACTTAGATTTAAACTTTCAAGTTGATGCCGAAGCTTTTTTATCGCACACAGGTATTATAAAAAAATGTGTCCATATTATTAATTAATTAATTTTATTACTGATATATTTTTAATTTATTTCAAAATCATAATATAATTTTTATATTTAATAGATTACTAAGGCTTCTTTGTTATGGCTTCGTTCTTTGTACTGAAATGAACGATTCGTTTTATGTAATTAGTTTTCAGAGAATTTTATGACTGGCATTAAAAATTAAATGGAATTTTGCTTGTCTCATTTAATTAAATAATGAAAACAGATTCTAAATATCCTCTAAAAATTTGCAGAAGATTATCTTCTTTTTACTAGAAAAACTACATTTTGTAACATCAACATAAGCTTTTTACTGTATATATTGTGCACTTAAATAAGGTACTTTAATTTCAAGATAATAATCAAGATTTTTAATATCTTGTCTGTCTGTCTGTTCACGCTAATATCTGAAATGGCAGACTTTGGACCTTAACAGCTGTTATATAGCTGAAGTTATAATGAATAACTAAGGTTTTATTTATGAATAAGAATTAGGGTCTTGTTATTATAAAACTCTACGAGAGACTGTGTCGAGTCAAGTGAGGAAGAGTCGCTAGTAATAAATTAAAAAATCACTCAATAATTACTAAATTTTTCACTTCCTATAACAAAAGTTGAAGCAACAGAGGCTTTAATATCTTTTTTATTGATTCTCTTAATTTAATATGTATTAGGTATTTATATACATTTTGATATTTTGACAGTGGTAGCCCAGCGGTAACGCGCTTACTTGATTAACCGAGTGATGCGGGTTCAAATCCGGGTCCTCTGATATTTTCATATGCGAATCATTTCTATCACGTCTACCACTTGTCTTGCGGTGAAGAAAAACATCGTGAGGAAACCTGCATGTCTGAGAAAAACCAAAAAAAGTTTTCGAAAGGCATGTGAAGTCCGCCAACTCGCACTAGGCCAGCGCGGTGGACTTTGGCCTGATTCCCCTCGTACTGAGGGAGGCCCGTGCCTAGCAGTGGGACTTTAAAAAGGGCTGATGATGATGAATATATTTAAAAAAAAACCGATCCCCTTCGTACTGATGACCCGTGCCCAGCAGTGGGACGTTAAAGTATATTTTATATTTTCTATATTTTAAAGCAAACACTGATAACACATAAGATTTCATATTATAAAATTGTTCCAGGTCCACCAAAAATAATCTCCAACCACACGCAATTTGGTTCTCAAGGTGATACTGTAAATATTGAATGTGCTGCTTTCTCAGTTCCCAGAATTGATAATATTGTTTGGACCTTTGAAGGGAAGGAGATCGATACCGTTCACGATCAAGTAGGTCATACAATATGTATTAACTATACAATTTATATATACATAATTAAATTTATCCAATTAATAATTAATTATTTCGTCCAATTGTTAAATTAAGTTTAATTTAAAGTTATATTTTTGTTTGATGTTATACCAATTTTACTGGGAAATTTTTACTTTGCATATTTGCATATTAATATTAACTTTGCATTACTATTTTATTAGACCATAATATTGTGATTAACGTGTTAGTACTATATTTATATTTTTATTGAAATATAGGTAGTGATTTTCATATAAACTTTAACACCACATTATAAACTGTCATACCATGAACGAATAAACCAATAGTTTATTCGTTTATGTGTCATACAAACCAAATTTTCTTTAAGCCAAAAAGCTCCTCATACTAAATATATACGTATTTATCCTTAAAGATGTAATGCTTCAATTTTATTTAGGATTACGCCTTCTTAGAAGACTTACAACCGGGTGGAATTGTAAATTCCACTTTGATTATACGAGAAAGTCAATCGAAACACTTTGGTTCTTACAAGTGCAACGTCTCCAATGAATACGGCAGCGATACTGTTGAAATCCTTCTCAAGCCTAATAGTGAGTATGAAATGTATTGGGTGTTTGTACTTTGTTTTTTTTTTAATATTATATAGTAAAGTATGTATTATTTAACTTAGAATGTATTAAAAATTATTAATTTAAAATTATATTATTAAATTCTGAAGGAACATTTGTGTATTGAAGGCTAATATTCGATAATGTATAATAATATTTTAGAAGACAATACGCCTTGGGAATGATGTGATCGCCGCCAGGCTATTTCAACATAAATAATTATTGTTAATTTACAATTTAACTTAAAAAAGAGTGAGATAAAGATAAAAAAATACTAGTCCCGCTGAGTTTCTTTCAGTTCTTCTCAGGTCAGAGGTTCTTTCCGAACTGGTGGTAGACTCATGACGATCAGTAAGAAATTGTAACAGTTTTTAGGCTGAATAAATTATTTTGATTTCATTAAGTTTATATGAAAGCGAAATAACTATAACTATCCAATTAGTCATGAAATCTTCAAATAACTTGACGAGCTACAAACTGGTTTCACTTGTAGACTTATGCATATATATGCGTATAGTGATATATATATATATAAGTGCGGTTTAAAGGGATCCTTACTAATTTTATCTTTTAATAAACAAAGAGGGAGTGAGAAAAGACACAACACACTAGAGACTTCTAGTTTTCTTATTAAAATAATTACTTATACAAATTGATATATTTAATAGCTTAAGGTGAACTAAACCTCGAATAAATGCTTGTATTCTAATAAATTAAACGTCAATTATAATTCAATCAACTAAAGTCATTTATACATCATTCATTTTCAAGTAGGGCATTAAGAATGTGTACATTTCTCTATAAAGATAAACATAACAGGTTCTATATCTGTCAAAAGCATAAGTTTTTACGCAGTTATTTTACGTAGCCTATTTCTGGCGAAGGGCGGCGTTGAAATCCGCGTATCTTCACTTGAGCCATGTGTTTAAAGATTCACTACCCACACCCTTCTTATCTTATCTGCCAAAAAATTATATGAAAACATAAATTTACACATTATTTTTATCTATCTCATATTGTTAGTCAAAATGTTATGAGTTATTAACCTAAATATATTTAAAGTACTTTATATACGTAATTTAAATTAAAAATATGTTTTAACAATTGATTTTATTAAAGAGTTAAAATTATTAACAATGGTCTTCATTGAATGCAATAATTGAGCAATATAACTCATGTTGCTTTTTTAATACTAGTTTTTGTTAACTTTTCAATAATATACTGTTATGAAACAATAACTTTTTTATTGGAATACGAATCAATAGACTATAGCTCTAGAACGAACGTATGTGAATAAATTATTTTACTTGATTAACCCAATAACAATTATATTAATGTTATTGGGTTAAACGAGTGTAAGGCTCACTGCAGACTTTCTTTCGGGCAAAATATTGTGTTTTATATAAGACTAGCAATACGCGCTTCACCCGCGTTCATTTTTTTAATCGCTACTAAACTTCATTCGATCACTCGCTAGGTTGAAAATTCTCCAAAATTACTCCAGCTTTAATATACTCCTGAGCCGCGCGGCTACCTATTTCATATATTATGTGCGGCGTGCACTCCTCCTGCTCTCCTGTTATTGTAGTTTTAGTAGGGATCCTTATTTCTTTCTTGCAATTAAAATATGCCTATATTAATCAGTGATAATGTAGCATTAAAATGGTGAAAGAATTTTTAAAATCGGTCCAGTACTTTTTGAGCTATACAAATCTTTTCTCTTTATAATATTAGTATAGATATAGTTAAATAAATGCATTATGCTGGAAAATGCATTTAACCACTTGTATACATACTGGTTATGTGAAATACCTCCCTACCTCACACAAGGAGGTGGTCTCACTTCGGTGGGTGATGTACTATGTGGGTTGCTTCTGGTACTTTTCTAGACACCATACTGGACGAAGCAACCCCTTTTTTATGAAGTGCTTTGTCATATCAGCTGTCAGGACGTCATAGTTAAATTCGTAAGCGATTCGGGGGAAGTCCAGTTCGGTTTTAGTAGATTGTATTGGCTTTTCTAGCCACAAACCATCTGTAAATACAAATGTATGTTGATTAGTGTGTTTCATATAAACCGAAGAATAAATCGAAAACGAAGGCAAATTATGCGTAGCCTAGATTTTATTCTTATTTTATTCAACAAATTTATTTTCAAATTTATTATTTTTGTAATATGCAGGTTTCATGTTAAAAAAATATTTACACGTAATGAATTATATAGCAATCGAACCAATCCAATTTTAGCTCTCGTTTGTATTCGAATATCGAAGTGCCTACTATGTAGATATTGCTTTTCACTGTCCAATGCTGCATACTACCTGTCATACTACCTGTCACCTGTCATAATAGCAAAATGTCAATTTAGAATGCATCATACTGATGAACAAGAGAAGGAATAGATGCAAAATACTTTTGATATATTTTATCTGTCTTATTTTTTTTTAAATAGAAACGACGGTAAAATACATACGTCCACTTAATTTTATACGTAAACTAGCGACTCGCCCTCGCTTCGCTCGGACTCTTCTTCTTCTTCCCTACATTTAGCACAGGCAAAGCCGCAGGATCCGGTAGTTATGCATATAAACCCTCTACTTAAATCACTCTATCTATTAAAAAAACCGCATCAAAATCCGTTGCGTAGTTTTAAAGATTTAAGCATACAAAGGGATATAGGGACAGAAAAAACGACTTTGTTTTATACTATGTAGTGATGAATTATTAAGACATTCGTAGACAATCTAAAATAGTAATAACGTGCGTATGAAACACCTGATTTGTTCGTAGATTACTTTTTCTCATTTTCGTTTTAAAGATTTCCACTTAGAATTCAAACGAAATATTTTTCTTTTGAGAACTTTTTCAATCCGGCCGCGAAGATTTAAGTTGAATGTTTGAAAATCAGAATGTATTTTAGTTTTAAAATCTAAACTTTATGCCACGTTTGTACATTACCCGCGGGGAAAGCCGAGACATCTTCTTATTCTCCCATTGTATAAGTTTTATTGCGCTGAGATAAAAATCTTTCATTTTATTTTAAGGACTCTTGCATTAAAATATTCCTTTGAAGTGGTAGCAAGAATTATTAGAGTACCTAGAATTAGATATTTTCTTGTGATTAAACTAGGGTTAAAAATTAACCAGGTTTTTAAGTGATTGACTAACTTCTTAAAAAATTGATTACTTACAGTATTATTATTTATCTTGTAATATAATATTAATATATTTGACTAGCATATGCGTTCTTCGTGTCTATTTTCAATGAATTCTTATATAATATTATCTTTTAGAAATATCAATTAAAGGCTGTTTGATTGATTAAATACTTGAGAATTACTCGTCTAAGTTTTTTTTAATAATATGTTTTTTATAATTTCTTTTTTGGTCCTTATAGTCGTCCGGTTGAAATTTATAGGAAAAATGAGGAAAAAAATTGTCTATTTTTACCTGGGAAATGACGAAATACGGAAAAAACTAAAAATAACTGTCTCATATAATTAACATTGCTCTCATCCTGTACTCAAAATTCGACTATATTCAAAACCTAATACTCTAGGTCATCGTAAAAACTAAATATATCTTTAGGTATTGTTGCAAACATAGGGACCTCGGTCCTATCCGAAGACATTGACTAAACCCCATTATACCGCAACGACCACACATTATCGTAAACGTATCGTCATTTTAACTTTACGCCCGGGATATAAAAGTTGCCATCTGTCACTATGTGCCTTGAAAATATTTTAGGGCACATTTTTTGGTAAAAACGTCCCTTTTGCTTATATATTTTGAAATGGGCCTTTTTTCTTGTCAATATTTTTTTTTTACTTTTAGATATTTATCTATACTAAAATTATAAAGAGGAAAGGTTTGTATGTAAGTATGTTTGTAATGAATTGGATCAAAAAGTACTGGACCGATTTTTAAAATTCTTTCACAATTTGAATGCTACATTATCACTGATTAATATAGGCTATTTTAATTGCAAGAAAAAAATAAGGATCCCTACTAAAACTACTATAATAGGATAGAAGGAGGAGTGCACGCCGTCCATAATATATGAAATAGGTAATAGGCGAAGCCGCGCGTATTGCTAGTGAAGTTATATAAGACATTAAATTCATATAAAATTCGAGATGTACAGGTAGAGCTAAAATATATAACAAGTGTATAGTATAGTATATACGCACACTCGTATATGTTAAAATCCTAGATTAATCTATATTATTATGAATATCTTTACTCACGAAAATATTTACGTTATTTCCTAAAAGAATCTAGATTTAAGCATTTTAAACAGCTACGTGTTAAATTAAATCACTATAAAATGAGAATTTAAGTCCAAAAACTATTTTTAAAAGTACTGATGTCAAAAATGAATGACCCATTTTAATGAAACTTTTCTCTTTCTTTCTTAGAAAGTTTCCCATTACTCTTGATCCTATTCGGAGTGACATCAGGCACAATAATGGTAGCAGCTGTCATAATGATGGTGATACTATGTCAAAGGAAACAGAGGAAGAACAAGCAAGCCCAAATAACCGAAAAACCAGATGTTACTGTTACTGCTGAAGAGCTTTTTAAAGAAAACGATAGAAATTCGAATATAAGCGACTTGAAGCTCGAGCTGAGACAAGCAAATGGCAGTTGTGAAATTGTAAGTACTGATTTTCATATACGGTTAAGTTAGTTACTCCATAATATTACCATATTTTTTGTACTTGTATTATTAAGAATCCTACAATTCTTTTATGATTTGTATTCAATAAAATCTAACACATATATATAATATATATGTAGATAAAAAATTGAAGTGTCTTTTTAATGGCAAAATAACAGATTTTTACTTAATGCATATGGTATTTTATACGGTACTTATAAAAACTCTTATTTTTTTAAATTTTGTTTGTTTGTTTGTTTGTTCCTGTATATCTTCGAAATATAGATTTTCATAGAACTTTTATTGGTAGATAGCTGATGTTATAAAAGTGATTTAGGCTACTTTTATTATATTTATATATAAATAAAATTATTATGAAAGAACGTACTATTTAAATTGTGGTCTTTAATTATCGGTCTGCGTTAAATTACCATAGTGTGTAAACATAACTCGTAATAACATGTTATTTATAACTGTATTACTTAATTACTTCTGCAAATAAAGCCTCCGTCATATTATAGCCTTGTTATGTTTTGACGATTCTGTCATCAAATTAATGTTTTATGAATATTTCATGCTTTTTCGACTTATGTAGTATTTTTACGACTTATTTTGTTATATCCTTTGACATAAAGGAAAACAAAAATATGTTTTCCTTTTCTTAGTTAGTACTTTCATGTTTATACAAATATACAATCTATATAATTACAACAACACTAGTTTAATAACGCGGTTTCACACGCATTTAAGCTACATAAATGTACGTACGTATAGGTATATATATATACGTATTCGGAAAATCTCTTAAATCCGTAATGTAGAGTATGAAGAAATAACTAACGCACTATGACGTCTATTTGTTTATTTCGTATTTCATTAGATACATACTTTGTTTTCGTTTCGCGTTTCAGTTTTAAAAGTCATTTCTACTATATCTGCATCTGCAGTGGTAGCCCAGTGGTAGCGCGCTCTCTTGGATATCCGAGTGATGCGGGTTCGAATCCGAAGACCTCTGACATTTTACGTGCATATATTTTCTATCACGATTACCATTTGTCTTACGGCAAAGGAAAACAGTGTAAGGAAACCTACATGTCCGAGAGAACCTAGCAAGTTTTCGAAAGACATGTACAGTCCGCCAACTCGCATTAGGCCAGTACTATGCACTATGGCTTGATTTCCTCGTATTGAACCCGTGCCCAGCAGTGGGACGTTAAAAACGACTGAAACTATACTACTACTACTCTACATCTCCTGTAGTCTTCATAAAATATTTACGAAACATAAAAACATGCTGTATAATATATTTTACACTGCTTTTAGCATGTATAGGAAATTTATAATATACAATAATTTGATGTTAAAATAACTGACAAACAAAAACACCTTTAAAACCACTCATGAAGATGAATTATTTAATGCATTTATCAAAAATTAAAAAAAAATGAATACAATGAAATACTTCGTATAAACTTACGAGTACAACTCTTTTTTTGAAGTTGGTTAACGTGAATATGTAATAGGCCTAGCTTTGATATCTAACAATGATTTTGTTGACAGGACTATTCGAATACGGGTTCAGACAGCACCTTATGTTCGAACGCCAAATTAGGTAGCGGTATTCCTTTAGCCGGCACTGTACCATTGTTGTCAATCAATCAAACAAGTACATACCAGCCGTATAGATATAGCAACGATTATACGGATCCGGCGTATTCAGAATGTTATAAGGTAAATATTTTGTATTTTGAACAGTCCGAATAATTTTTTAGCTATGCAACAATTTTTTAATAACATTTTTAGGGTAATTTTGTACGCTTACAAGACACTATATTAAACACAATGTTAAAATAATTTTGAAAATAAAATAGAATCTTGGTACTCTGTTTAAAGTTAACGCTTCTAAATATAACTTTGAATAGAAATACAATAACTGTATTCGAATTCGTCCAACTATGTTCGTTATAGTTAACAATTTCTACAGGTCAATGGATTTGCTAATGGTTACCAAACGTATGTGCACTACGGTCATGACTACACACCAGGGTCTCTACGAGTGACTTCACCAACTGTGGGCAGTGACAAACTCACACCAAATAGGTATTTATTTTATTTTAATTTAGTAATATTCAATTACGTCATTATTAAAAAAAAGTGCGTGTGTACAAAGTACACATGTCAGAAGTAAAACTTGAATTTAAATTAAGGCTAACTCTTCCCCGTCTCTGAGCGCCTGGTACTATGGACTTATTTTTTCGTTTCATAGAGTTTGAAATCACAACGATTCTAAAGAAGTTTCACTTCAAAAAATACAATATGGTGCAAACTTCACATAAGTGAGAATCCCTACTGAAACAAAGCATAATACAACAATGAAAGAATGTCAACTCACCGATAAGTCACATACACGCTGTCCGTTGACAAAACCGGTTATTACCGGTACACCTGTTGACAATTTTTCACAGAATAGCTCACGCTTATGATAAAAGCACACTGTAATTATGCATATTAAATCACATATGGATTTAAAATATGTTATAAAAAGCAAACATAATCGCTGAAAGTAGTTAGTATTTATAATTACCTTCGAGACATTTCAACCGATTAATGTTGAACTCAATTTTTTTAGTGTTTCGTCTATCCTTTTGTTGTCCTAAGCATCTATTAAAATGTGAATAATTTATTACCGACGACCCTGTAATATGGTGGCCTTGCTTAAAGTGCTTTACAATCGATTGTTTTTGTTTCTCAATTAATAAAAACATTAAGAGCTTATGTTTGTTGTTCTACAACATTGTAATTTTTTTGTTTTTTCTGAAGGTATTTCTTTCTATCTCGTGGTGGTAAAAATTTGTAATAAGCTATGTTCTTTCTATTTCTCTTTAATTATTATTAAAATCAATATTGAGGAAACCTGCATGTTTCAGAGAAACTGGTAAGTTTTCGAAAGATATATGAAGCCCAGCAGTGGGACGTTATAAAGGCCAAAAAAATAATTTTAAATCCATATTTTTTATTAAAAATACGAAAAGGCGTGCTATGAAAGGGATTTTTGACAAGAATGAAGACTTTCTTTTGAAGACAATAATTATGTAGATTATAGAAACATGCACGCGATTGCACTGCAAGTTGAACAAGTTTCACACGCTAACACTTCGTTTACTTTTTTGCGATAAGTAGAGTTGTATATATTATGCATATTATATTGTTTGTGCTGCACAAAACGTGCACAGTTAAGTATTTTTAACGGATACGTACCGAATTAATTTAAATCTACTCGGGGTGATAGCTGTAAGAAAACTGTAAACGTTTATTTTTTTCGCAAATAAATTGTCTGGTGTGAATAAGTTGGTATTTGTTTCTTTATAATCGAATATTTTTATGGTGTATATCCGTCTGCACTTAATCTTAAGTGCAAATTTTTGTTTGATCCCGGCCGCTATCCAAATTAGCGTTCATTTGGAACGACTTTATTTTGTCGGTATTTTAAAATTTTCCTCTCATTTCATAATATCTCTATTAAACGACCTCAATTATACATGTCTTACGAAATGTTTGAGAGTAGTATCATGTAACGTCAATCAAAACCAGTTATCCTTCATTTGTGTGTTACAATTTTGAAAATTAAAATAACGTCAATTGAAAAATAAAATTATACCCAAATGGGTAAACGAGCAAAGCAAGAGGTTATACTAGTATAATATTAAACAAACATAATTTTTCTATAGATCTATCAATGGAAGTTTACCAAGAAGTGTTGACACGCCGTCCTCGACAAAGTACAATGGGGATGGATCACAAAGCAATTCCTTACAGCGCTCCAATAAAAGACAAGACAGTGGCACTGCTTTGAATAATTTAGCGAACGAAGGTTGGTTATTTTTATTTGTTTACCTTTTACCTCTAATTTTTCCTTAAAAAGGACAAAAAGAAAATAATTAGATTGATAATTATAACATTTTGATGGAATTATAATAATAAAAATATATATCATACTTTCCAATGGTAAAGTATTAAAATATCTTTACAAGATTTTGTTAATATTACTTATTTTTTTTTAGATTCAAGGGCTCTGTTTGAAGAAATAAGCCGTCTTAAGTACATAATAACACACAGTTCTAATTTCCTGCTTTATATTGTCTATCTCGCAGGCTTTTCACAGAAGAACTTACATACTGACTATTAATTTACATCTTATAAAATATAACACAAAAGTATTTCTAAAAGTCTTTTGAATTTATATTAAAATTTATACTAAATAAATTATTAGTTGAACGCGCTAATCTTAACTATTGGTGCGACTCGAATATTTTTTTTGTATTAGATAGTTTAGTTCATTTATTAATGCAAGGTATATAACATCCCATGGTATAATAATAGGCTTTAGAAAGCGAGTGGAGTCACGCGAAATGCTAGTATAGTCTAATATTTTAATTTGTTTTTAGGTGGTAGAGTACCAAATGGTGGTATAATACAAGGTGTGGATGTAAGATATGCAGCTACATATGGCAATCCCCATTTAAGGACTGGCATAAGTACTGTTAACACAGCCAAGCCTGCGTCAACGCCGGCCCCGCCGCCATACTCATCTGTTAGAAGTTCTGTTATAATACCATCAGGTACCATTATTTATCTTACATATCGTCGATGTAGAATAAATACCTCGTATGTCAAAAATGCATAATTTTTTTTTTGTAAAAATCAAATGAAAACCACGTATTTTATATTACGGCGAAACCGTAAGCCCAATACATGACTACTAATGCCATATTTAGAGTAAAACGAAAACCTCCTAATTAAAAAAAATTACGAAATGAAACAATTTTTCGTTTCCTGTAAAGTTTGGATCTCTGGACATACGAGGTTATCTTTACAACGACGATATAGTTTATAAATATAGTAAAACTAGTAATATATTTGTCGTGACCTTTTTGCCTCAACTTGGCGAGGGCTCTGCCGCGCTCCCTGATATTTTTTGAAATTATAATATAAATTTTTACATTGGTAGCTATAACTAACAACATGCTTATAAAATATAAGAAGTATAGAATATCCCTTTTTACCCGACTACGTCTAAAGAAGGCCTAATATGTATTTTACTTGTATGTATGTATGTATGTATGTATGTATGTATGTATGTATGTATGTATGTACATATGTATGTATTTAAGTGTGAATGTTGTTGGGACATATTATGTTGGGACATTTTTTACAACAGCGCCAACTCGTTGCGTGGTAAGCTACGAGGCTTGTATTACGGATACCAGGTAGTTGATATACTACACAAATAAATTTTGAAATACATACGTAATATAAATATTAACACCTATGACTGGAGAACAAACATTCGTGCCCAACAAAAGCGGGACTCGAACCCGCGACCGCTGCGCCGAAAGTAGGGTCACTGCCAACTGAGTCAAACGTGTCGACAAAATCCTGTGTAAAACCTTAAGTGTGATTAAGTTATCATTTACCTCTTATCAACAGGTAATTCATCACACTCTATCACATCACCAACAAGCCTCGCGTCACCGCAGTGTGCTACGAGCCCTATAACAAACTCTACGATGTCCACTGATAGTGCACAGCCTACGGTGAGTCTAGAAATATTTAACTAATATATTATTTATTAGACTTTAAAGTTTATTAGATTTTAAAAGTGGTAGTGCCATGCTTGTTACCTTCGGGTAGCAACCGAATGGGCCGGCACGCCCCGTATATTTCATTAGTACCACTCTCTCACAGAAGACCGGCGTGAAGTGGCAGCTATGCTGTCACGTTTCGACCGGTGAGTGAGAGTCCGGGAGGCCCACTCTCCCTTCCCCCTCCCTCTTCCCTTCATCCTCCGCCTTCGTTCCCCCCTCCCTCCCACTTCCCTCCCTCCTCCATCCCTCCCTTTCCTGAAAGGCCGGCAACGCATCTGCAAGCCTGGTTTGCAAATGTCCATGGGCGGAGGTGATCACTTCCCATCAGGTGAGCCTCCTGCCCGTTTGCCCCCTTTTGACCATAAAAAAAAGACTTATAGGAGAAGTTAATATTGTTTTTTAAAAAAATATTTTGGAACTATTTGGTTTTTCTTTCGGTTTTAAATTTTGTTTCCAACGTTTCGAGAATGTTTATCATAGCAAGTACCTACTCGTATTTTGTACACAGAAATGATTTTGCTTTTTGTAAGGTTGACTGTAAGTTGTATTAATTAGGTTTAGTGATTCTTGTAGGGGCAGGATCCATTTGATTACTTATACCCATATTATATTAAGAAAACCTAGCAAGTTTTCGAAAGACATGTGAAGTCCGCCAACTCGCACTAGGCCAGCGCGGTGGACTATGGCCTGGTCCCCCTCTTGTTGAAGGAAGGCCCAGCAGTGGGACGTTAAAAAGGGGTGAATACATATTATATTGACTTTGAATATACGTATTGTAACTCCTAGCACTTTTTGACCGATCAGCTACGTCGTCTTATCTCAACAATACCAACTTAATATAAAGATATTATATTACCGCGCACGAGTTTGTAAGCAAACACGTCAAGTGCGCCTACTATTCCTTTGACTTTTAAAGTCAGTTGTAACCAAAACTTCACATGATTGGTGAAACTGAAAGTCGTCTACAAAATAGGTGCATCGAATTCATCTCTTTTTAACATCCCATAGTGGGCACGGGCCTTCTTCGATACGATAGTTTACTACGCTGGCTAAGTGCTGTTTTGTTACGTTCTCTCAGACATAAAGGTTTATTCACGATATTTTCCTTTACCATAAGACAAGTGGCAATTATGATAGTAAATTTTTTGCACATGAAAATATCAGAGGTGCGAGACCCGGATTCGAACCCGCTTCACTCGGTTATCCAAGCGAGCGCTACCACTGCCTCTGCCTAGTTCATTACGGATTACATTCTAGTAGGTTACATTATTGATATGTATATACATTTTAGAAATAAAGCTTTCTTTTAGGTTCGAAAAAACTCAACTGTAACAAATATTTGTATGTAGTTTGAAAAATATACTCTAATGCGACATATGAAACAGTATGACGACTCGTTTGGCTCAGTTGGTAGTGACCCTGCCTTCTGCGCCAGCGGTCGCGGGTTTGAGTCCCGCTGGGGGCATTCATTTGTTGAGCACGAATGTTTGTACTCCAGTCATGGGTGTTAATATTTATATTATATATGTATTTAAACTTATATATGTAGTATATCAACTATCTGGTATCTGTAATACAAGCCTCGTAGCTTACCACGGAACTAGATGGCGCTGTTGTAAAAATTGTCCCAACATATTTATTTATTTATTTATTTATGTCGTACTTAGTATGTATTATAGATTGATTTGGTCATACCTTCGAACAGATTAGGCAGAACTAGATTAGTTCATGTAACGTCATCGGCCTGACTGATTAGTTCAAAGCCGATAGTAATCTCTTAAGCATCAATCTCTATGTTTGTGCTAGTACGAAATTTGGCTCGAACAAAATAACTAGGAATTTTATTCATCAACTACACTTTAAAAGGCTAAAGTATAAGAAATAATTATTGTATATTCCTAAAATATGGTAGTGGTAGCAGTAGCAGTTTTTTTGGGAAATCGAGTGAAGCTGGTTCAAATCGTGTCACCTTAGACATTTTCAAGTGAATGATTAGAATTATTTGTTTTCAAAAGACTGGTGTGGCATTAAAAAGGGCTGAAATCTAAAATATTTTACTGTAAAGATCATATTATTGTAATTAATGATCAACAAACAGCCATACTTGAGATATTTAGCTATTTATAAAACATTTAATTATCTAACGTACGTAGACGTTACAAAAAATTATTTTTATTTTATGTATACCTCCACTGAGAATTAAACACACTTAAAACATCGTAAACGATTGAATTGATATATATTAAAATTTAGATAGCACAATTATATTTAACAAAGCCATAAAAGCTTCTTGATTTTATTAAAAATCATTATTCCTTTAGAAAAGTCTACTTTTGTCGCAAACTAAAATAAAATTGCAGTGTCTTGAAAACATTGGCTGAACTTTTCCCAATATCCGTCTTTCCCGGATTATCTGAGAGTTCGAAACCTAAGCGTTTTACTACTTTTTGGTCTCGAAATTCACTGATTGCAATGAGAGTAAAAATTGTAGATCAAAAATTTTTTAAATGGAAATAATATATTGGTTTAATTTTCTTATGCATTATGAAACGTCCTTTCTAATATGTGGACGAACGAGTGCTTTTAACCTATGGTTTTAAAATTGTATAATATATTTTCAATAATTATTATTCGTAGAAGTTTATTTATTTTTAAAAAAAAATAAAATAATTTTTGTACAAGTAAAATCGAAAGTTGGAATTAGTCGAACTACTATTACAAATACGAATGTATGTTTGTTTTTACTTCACACTATAATGGCTGGACGAATTAAGATGAAATTAAGTAGGATAGATATACTGTTTAAAATTTATTATCATATTTATAAAGTGTATTTTGCTAATTAAGCAATAAAGTAGTTAATGTATATTAAGTTTGAATATCTTGTTGTTAGGTGGGAGTGACCGCCTCTGCCACTCCTCAATCGCCGAGCTCGCACTATATACTTGCGCCGTCGAATCGATCTCTAAGTAACGCTACTGTTACTAAGAAAGGTAAGGCCCAATTGTATTTTATAATTTTGTCTTAGAAAAACTTCTGTTATGTATAATAAATTAAATATTTCAATGTATTTGGAAGAATCACATACTAATGATAATTTTTCTACTAATTATCACCTAGAGTAACATAGCTACGGTGTCATCCACTCGTGGGATTTTTTGCTTTTTTCGCCAGCAACGAAGTTTAAATAATAACAAGAAAAATATTTAAGAAATATATTAAAGAATAATCGAACTCGCTAAACCATAACAAACCAGATATTGTAGTTGCTGTTTCCTTACATCAGGAATAATTTGACAAATTTTCTTTTTTCCGTAGTCAATCAAACTTAAATATAGATAATATAAGTGCAAAATTTAACTAGGGATATACCTAAACAAAGCTTTTATAAAATAAAAATTACATCTCAGACTTTTTTACAGGTAATGGCATTCAGCAACCTTTAGCGACACATGTATAAACGTTCCTAACAATGTATAGTGACAATCAAACAGTGCTATAGTGAAATAGTGTTGTCCAACATAGACAAATAGTGAATATTTAATATGTGCGATTATTTTGAAGTGTGGACAAAAATCTGATAAGATTTAAAACAAATTGGGAACGTTAATTAAAATAATTGTGTATCATATTTTAAAATTTAAATGTGAATATTGTTGTGTTTTGTCAAAATATCTTTAATAATGCGTGTTTAATTACTTTTAATGATAAACTTCCTAGGTATTTCAATTAAAGGCCTATGTTTATACGACTACAATAAAATATATTATTTTGATAGCGAATTAAAAACAATTTTATTCATAGCTCTATTAATATAATTTACTTTAGCTAGATATGTTTTGTAAAGATTTATTATAGTCAAATCTTACGAACCTTATAATATAAAAGTTATGTTTAAAATTTTTATTCTATCATCATCATAAAAAAATAATGTATTAAATTAATCGCCCTGTATATCATGATTGTGAATTATCGTCAATTTCAAATCACCCCATTGAGACTGGTCTTTATTAACTATTTAGGATATAAAATTGTGTAAATTCTACTTAAGTTGAAAATTGTGAGGTGAAGCGACTTAAACTTCGAGTGCGAAATGGATGGTTGAGTCTTTTGATTAGCCAAATTCTATCACGTGCGTTAGTACGTTTGGCCTTTACTTGGTTGTAAATAGTAAAATTTTAAAATTGTGCGTGTTTCAAATGTATAAGACCTTAAAATTATGTCACTAACATATATGTAATTAAATTATCAAATCAATGAGCCGTGCCTCTTATAAAAAACTTATTCTATTCTAAAATAAAACAATGTGTTGAACCTAGGTTTTAAAAACTGTACTGGATTGAAAAAGATACAATGTTATTAAAATAGAGTTCTAATCTTATTAAACCCTACTTAAAAGTGTTTAAATGGTTTCATCATATTTGTTACATTAGTTCAACTAGTATAAGTTTTTGATTTGTTTTATAAAAATAATTTTATTATAATCTTATATTAAAAGTACTGTATTTTTTTGTTTTTTATTATATAAATAACAATAATAATTCATTGCGATTATATCATCATTTTCTTAATTCTTATAATTAGAAAACTATTGTAATAAACTTCCAATTATTAAAATTAGAAAATTGTAATACGAAAGCTTTAAATACATCAAATTATTTGTGCCATTACTATGACATATCAGTTACTTTGTTTAAATTACATAATAAAATAAATACATTGATAGTTACTAAAATTCAGATTACTGTTAAAAAACTATAAATTAATTGATTTTTTCTAGTAAATATTAAATAAAATGTTATTAGTCAGATTAGTTCTTCCATTTTTATTTTATGTGCAAGAGAAATTTATTACCGCCTTAAAGATGTAAATATAGAGTAAAAAATTTTTGGTCGGATTCCATGTAAAATCTTTTCACTTTAATTTATCATTATTAATTCCTTTCTTGTGTAGTAAGCTACAAAAATATTAAATTTAACAATTATTATTATTATCAACATAAAATAATACAATGTTACCAATATTAACAAAAAAGTGGTAACGCTGTTTTACCAACATAAACATTTTTATCGAACCCGGTAGCAATTAATAGTTTGTCTTTTAAAAATCATTTAGAGAAAATATTATAAATTTAAAAGTCCTAGCTTGTCACTAATGCTCAATAATTAATCGTAATATGTAGTAAACTTGTTTTTTGTTTAATATTTCGATCTAAGACTGATTAGACTAACCATTGAACAATTCATTTGAAGATTTGTAAAATAATATTACTTGTCAATTTTCTGTGCATTTTAAGCTAAATATATTTTGAATTGAAAACACAAGCTAAAACATATTTCCGAGCGCCACCATTTTTAATTTTTTCAACTGGCTTTAATTTTTTCCAACGGCAATACTAATAATATGAATAGAATTTCAACACATACTGTTTAAAAAAACATCGTCTGACTAATACCAGCTTACAGAGAAAAATGTTCAGGCATCTTTATTACGCCTATATAGTATAGCTAGGAAACGTTCGCCCCTTGAATCAAAACTTAATAGAGCGTTTGATGAGACTACATACTTTCTTTAAATTCTATCTTTAGAACATTATTTCCTGTAGAATTGAAAGCAGCTTTTCGTATTAATTTACTTCAGAATGAAAAATTGTTTGTTACGTGGTATTTTAAAAGTTAAATCGAATTGGAGACATAATAAGTAGATGTTTAGATTCAATTTTGATTGTTTATTGATCTTTATAACAATACTAGCGACTTACCCTCGCTTCGCTCGGGTCCGTCCGCTTCATTTAAATTTTGTAGCACAAAAAATGAAGGATTTTCATACAAACTTGCAAGAGCACTTAGACCTCCTTAATCCAGCTTTATAATTCTTAGCGAACGTCTACTAACTATAAACTACCTCCTTGCGAAATTTCATCATCACTATAATACGTCAAGAGATTTTTGATATTTCATGATAAGTAAGTTTCGCTTCGCTTTTAAATATTTTTGGATATTAGTAAAATAACATCTAGCAGCTATATTAAAAACAATAAAACCATTTAGGATTGCAATTAATTGGTACATTCTTTCTTTTTAAGCATTTCTCAAAGCTCACTGAAGTCTACTTCTATTGCAGTAACGACAACCCGTAATTGCTTGTTCGGCCTTGTTGTATAATATTGACAGCTTAAACATTACGGTAGTTGAAAATAGAAGAATAGAACTTGCATATGTTCTGGATTTTATACCTGAAAAAAATCTGTTATAGCTAAAGTTATTGTAATTTGCCTAACATCAAAATAAAAGATATCTTAAATGTGTATAAAATTTCAAGAAAAAATCACACCTGGGGGTGAATTATTAATAACTTATATAACGTCTTGATATTAAAATCAAATTTCCTATTGTTAGAAATACATGAATGCTATAAAAGTTTTTACATTTTATAGTTATTTTGCATATCATTTGACAACTAAAAATCTTATAACTAACGATTGTATTGTTTTCTCAGAAATGGGATATTTTCTAGTATACAGTATGTTTTTTCATATAGAAAAAATATCATGTACTCGTAATATCTTGCATCATACCAAATTTTATCAAAATCTTTCCGGTTGTTTTTCTTGAGATGTGGTTATAAACAGAAAAACATAAAAAAATCTAAAAACAGCCTCCATATCTTTAGAAATGACCATTTCAATTAGATTTTCCTAAAATATATAAGTTTAATATGTATGTATAGATAGGTATATTCGATTTGTTGATTGGCCTCGGGAATATCGATCGTCTATCAATCAAGAACGTCGTTAAAATTTATGTTAGGCTCCATATCGGATAATTAGGCGCAGAACAATTACGGTGTTATCATTAAACTTTCATAGTCTCGCCACAAATTACTATAGTTTTGTCTTGAACTGAAAATCTAACATTAAATACACAAATTAACATCTATATTATAAAATTCTGAGTTGTGTCTGTACATAAAATAATTTTTTTGGGAAATCTTATTGAAATACTCATTATTATTGATACATAGGTCGAATATTATATAGTTTTTAGAATTTTTGTTTGTCAGTCTGTCTGTCTGAGGCCGCATCACGAGAAAACCACTGGATAAATTTTGATAAAATTTAATACAATTTCAATAACTAGTTATCCGGGTTATTATATAAGGTACTTTTTACTACGTAATGTCTCATTTTTGAGAAATAAATATTAACCGTTTAATTGCATATATGGACAAACCCCAGCGCTAATCTATACATATAAATAAAATGTGAGTGTCTGTTTTTAATTTCAAATTGACAGCTTATCACTAAATGCATATGAAAGTATATACGGTACTTGTATGTCTGTCTAACTGTCTGTCTGTTTGTTCCGGCTAATCTCTGAAACGGCTGGACCGATTTTGACGGGACTTTCACTTGCAGATAGCTAATGTTATAATGCATAACTTAAGCTACTTTTTAACCAACTTCAAAAAACGAGGAGGTAGAAATTTTATTTATTGTAACTAGCGCGTGCCTTCGCCGACGCTAAACCTAGGGACGAACCCGAGCGAAGCGGGGTGAGTCGCTAGTTTGAAATATAAAAGCCTAAAAGGTCTATTTATAATTTAAATATAAGAAAATATAAAAAAATGGAACTAAATTTTCAACATAGTTAAAAGTTTTCAATTCTACTTCATTATCATACAGAATTACATAAAAATATTCCTTTTATATTATATTAATATTTTTATTCAATAATTTTAAAGTTAAGCTGTTTAATGTTTTATAAATAACACAAAAAAATCAATTTAAAATGTCAATTAGATAAAGTTAGTACGCATTTGTGACATTTTTTATCATCTCACCCGTCTTTCTGTATTTTAATTAATTTCAAACGATTTGTGTTTTCTTACGAATTATACTAATCAACATTTATACCAATTCGCCTTTAATATTATTAATTTACCAAGTAATAGTGAAAATACTATGTTAAAGTAAAGTAAAGATTTTTTTTAAGAAATCACAAATTTGAGTTTATTTCCTTTAAATAAATAAATTGCTATACATTTGCCTATTATTTATTAGAAAATGTTAACATTTAGTATTTAGGATAGTTTTTGAAAGGCATTATATTTTTTTTAATACAAAACCTATATTTTCTGTTAAAATACTGTTTCTATTTCAAATAAATAGTGGAAAAATTATAAAACGTACGATTTACCTCTAAATTTCGTATAAGCACTTACTAATCTAGTACTATAAAGTAATAAATATCATTTATAGCTATTTACTAATTACTAAGTGAATAATACAATAATTTGATAGGTATTTTAATTTATAATAAAATTATTTCGTTTCTTATATACTTGTAAATGGCTGTAAATGATATTTATATACACTGTATATTTATTTTTCTGTGATACATAGATTAAAGTGTGATTTCTTTTGTAAATAGTAGTAAAATACAGTAATGTTGATTAAATATAATGTAAAGCTTTGAATTTGATAACTAATATAGTGTATAGGATACAGTTTTTGTGGATTGGTAGAAGAGAAGTGTTAACGCAAGAAACTTTAAGTTAGTGAAATTGTACAAATTACTTTTCTAAATAAAACGAAACTTTGGCCTATGTATACACTGTTTTATTTCCCCAGAGATCATGAATCAAAGAGCGTGTAATTTAGAAACGGCCAAAAAATTTCATTATGAGAGAAAATAATACTCTTTTTGTTTATATATTATTATGTTGGAGCTTGAAATAGCTTACGAAGATTTACTATAAATTACATTACATTTAGGCAATAATAGCTCAGTGGTAACGTATTCGCTTGGCAAAGCGAGTGAAGCGGGTTCAAATCCCGTGTCTCTATTTTGAGAATTGTGAATTAATTGCTTTGCAATCATAGTTAATTTTTAATTTTAAGTATATAGATTACCTCACATAGCAAAATAATATAAGTTATATAAA
Organism: Boloria selene; assembly: GCA_905231865.2. Classification (NCBI taxonomy): domain Eukaryota; kingdom Metazoa; phylum Arthropoda; class Insecta; order Lepidoptera; family Nymphalidae; genus Boloria; species Boloria selene. The sequence goes on from HG993157.1 coordinate 4,678,858, forward strand.
ATTTTATATAAGTTTCGTGTTATAAGAAAACTAATCCAACGTATTTTAATTAATAGTTAAAAGTGCTCAGAGTAGTAGCATTGATTCAGCAGAAATAACAACAAGGAACAATTTATTTTACTTTTAATCAAACAGCATCAGTTCAATCTATCTAATGAACTCAAAGTGTTTGTCTGTGACAATATTTTTAATATCATGAATTTTTAATATTATGAAGTACAAAAACTACAGCCTACATATACTTTTCTAATTACTGGACAATAAGAGTATATATCAGTAAGATTAAGTCAATACAAGTAGAAAACTAAGTTGAAAGACACGATACTTCTTCACTATTGTAAGAAATAAAAGGAGAAAGAGATAATAGGAGTATAGAGAATCATATATAGCTTACATTTATCAAGTCTAGAATGTTTACGACAGTGCCTAAGTCAATATTGTAGCTCTACATCGCATATATGGCTTCGTAACAATTTTAGCATAGCTCTTTTATTTTGCTTAATATTCAGCATTATTTACGTTCATGCTTAGAGGTGAAGGCTATGAAGTTTTGCCCGCGGATTTACTCGTGTCGTATGTAGGGATCAAAGGCAGCAAGTACATCTCAACGATGCAATTTGCATAATTGCCCAGTGAAAATAAAAAGCAGTCTAATCTTAAAAAGGTAAAATATTCCTTCCCTCCTTCGTTCCTTTTGGATTTTTTAGCCAGCACTTGCTCAGTTGAATCCCTAAACTGAGGAATTACGTCAAAATAATTTGTAATAAATATTAATAAATAAATATGTAGGGACATTAACACCACCTAGTTTCGTGGTAACCTTCGAGGCTTGTGTTACGGATGCCAGATATTTGATACACGACATATTATATGACTTTAAATGCATATAAATTATAATTAAAATAACATAAAGACATAAACACAAATAATTACCCCCATCGGATCGGAACCCACTACCGCTAACACAGCAAGTACCAACAAGTACCCTACTACAAACTGAGCCAAACAAGTCGTCATTCAACATCTAAGCTGACGCTATCGTTTAGATCTGTCTGCGTCGTTTAATTTTATAAAATAACTTTGCTCTCTTAGGTTAAAGTGTGATGAAAAATACAATATATTTAAACATTATTTAATATACATGCTGTACAATACACAATATATGATTCAAATTGGGTCAAAGACAAACAAACAAACTCTTCAACTTTATATGCTAGCGGAAATAATATTATGGATTCAATATGGAGTAGATTCAATTGTCCTTTAAATATAAGTATAGATGAAGTCGTTATGAAACAGTTATTATTCGTCCGGTATATGAATGTATCGGGATAATGTTTATACGTATCCGGTGCAAAGGGGCCACGAAATTTGCGTTTCTTTAATATTATTCTGTATACATATGTCGCTATTTTTCGATTTTTTTTGTATTTTAAGCAAATTATTTATGTAAATAGACAAGCGATAATTGCATACATTTCGCAAAAACGGCTCTGAATTCAACTACATTGGATACAATAATTACTTAGTGTCGATATTTATTTACTAGTATAACTTAATATGTCACCTTTTATATATACGAGTAGATAGTGAAATAGATTTCAGCTCAAAAATCGGCGTAAGTGTATTGGTAATTTTTTACATGTGCTCTAGACTCAATGTCGAGAATGGTGTTTTAAAAATATCAGGATTCACAGATTGATCTTCTGATTTTTTCACTGATTGTTGCGTTTACCAAAAAGTTATACTTATGAAAAGAATAAGGCGTATTAAAGGGAAATCAATGCCCAGCGCGGCGTAGTGTAGTACGTAAAAAGGGCTGAAAAAAGTTGTTGATGAATAAAAAACCAAACTGAAATCGCGTATAAATAAGAGAAAATCTCGCGTAAACCTATAGTAATTAAAAGATTGTTTCATACATAATATTTAAAATAAAGCCAAAAATAACAATGAAATATACAATTCAATTACTTATAAAAATTCGCGTTTTTAATGGCCACAAATATGATATCAGAATGTACGTCGCGAGTAAAAATACGCTACGCTTCAGTTATTGGTTGTTCTTGCTTTATTTCAACGTTTTGTTCAAACCAGCCTAGTTCTGAAGTTTTATTGGAATTTATAACTCAGAATAGTCTATTCTATACTGTACATTGTATGTTTAAAACAATGTTTACTATGAATGAATAGAATCCATATTTTATTTTTCGAAAGCTTATATTTTCGTTAGATTCTTTCAAAATTAATGTAAATTCTACTTATTTTGTTATTAATTGTAAGTCTTGTGTAGAGGAAAAAATATATAATGGTTTGCTGTACCTAGTTTGTTAGTACATAAATATCTTCCTTTGTTATATAGGGTACCTACTGTATACGCAAGTGAAAATAATTAGGGTTTGGCTAAAAATTGATTAATTGAGCTGTTTAACAACCAACGAACTTTCATTAATTTTTAGACTGATATAAACAAAAGCTCAAATGTCAACTTAAATATTTGTCATAAAAAGTCATTTTCCATACATTCCTTATCTAACCCCTTTATTTTTACCCTTGGGCAATTTTTTAAAATGATTCGTTATTGTTCACCTCGATTGTACAATTTGTGATGTCTCTCGGCTTTGGCTGTTGACAAGATATAATACTTACTACACAAAATGTTGATTAATATAATATTGTTAATATTATTTTGATACATTGTATTTGTTTGTCTTTTGGAATTAAAGATTTTTGTGACCATTTGAGAAAATCTGAAATATGATTTACTTCTAAATGCATCCATTTGTAGATATATTTATTCCCATAAAGTTAGTACTGGATTTTATTCAAAATAAGCTTTTTAAATGTGATGCATAAGGCAAGGTGTGTAATATATTTACCTCGTAACTCCAACATCAAGTCGTTAAAGTCGATAAATCACTCAATCAAATTGTCAGCCATTCCTATGCTTATAACTTCAAATCTATACGATGGTAATAATTTCTCGTAATTTTAACAATTTACTTCTAGTCAAGCTTATAATGTAATAAGAATTGTATGAGTTTTTTAATATTTTGAGCGTAATTAACCTCTGCAATAATTAACTGGTAAAAATCTAACTATATTCAAAAAATCTAGATTTTTAGTTTGAGGACGGCTATCTTATGTCATGCTAAGACTTAAGGTTGTAACAGTTATAATGTCTTTCCTATAGATTTCGGAACGATAGTGCAACTAGCCAGGTGCGATGGGGCTATACTTCGACCTGACCCATCAGAGGTAAGGCGAACTGCCGATTTTTCATGCTCTCCAAGGGATGACTTAAGAACACTGCCAAAATTCCAACTCGGGGCTATTACTGAGGCTTTCCAAACAAAAAATAACTCAATACAGTTATTAATAGGTCTGACCCGAAATTCGAAACTAGGACCTGTGGCACTGAAACTGTACACGCTATCCACTGGACCATCGACCATAAAAAGATCTACGTGAGCGGAGCCACATGAATAGCTAGTTTTAAATATATTAAAGTTAATTCACCGTATTCTATTAAAGCCCGTAAGCGTCAGAAGGCGTTATGGATAATATCTTCTTCTACGGTATTATACTGCCTACATTCACATGTATCGCTTTTTGATCTTTATTAATTATTATTATGTAATATAGTACTCACTCAAGATGTTGATGTTTTCGTCATTACAACATATCTTAAACATTTCTATCTCAATAAATATCAAAGCTCGACGTAGGAAGGCATTGATTCCCAAAAGGCACATTTACGCCCACGAGTTCAATAACATTAGCGAAATGTTTGGGAAAATAGACTAGTTTTTATATTATAACTAGCGATATAACCTCGGGTTTATGCGTACATTTTAAATATTAATATAATATACATTAATGTTATACTTTAATATACATGTAAACTATTAGTTGGGACAAGCAAATAAATAAGTATGTTGGGACATTATTACACACAGCGCCATCTAGTTCCGTGGTAAACTACGAGGCTTGTGTTACGGATACCAAATAGTTGATACACTACACATAATATATAACTTTAAATAAAGACATAATATGTTTAATCATAAACATTGCACACCCATGACTGGAGTAAAAACATTAGTGCTTAACAAATGAATGCCCCCAGCGGGATTCGAACCCGCGACCGCTGGCGCGGAAAGTAGGGCCGCTACCAACTGAGCCAAACGTGTCGTCAAAGTAGTATATATTTCTCAGACATGAGATATGTTCATTCAGTAAGAATTATCATATGTATTAAACTCTATCTCATCGAAAGTCGAGTAGTTTTTTTATGATGCGTTCCTTGAAACAGACAAACAGACTAAACTACTAAAACTATAGAATCGGCATCTCTATCGTTAGTAAGAACTATTTCAATAAGGGCTTTCAAAAAGTATATATATTAATGTACAAACTCGAATCGCAAAAAAATATCTACAATACCGTCTCCATTTCTTTATGCCTCGTTCTATTTTTATATCTTAAGAAATGTTATCAGCTGTTAACAAAATTACTTAATCTACTTGAGTATTATGTACTGTAAATAAAATCGTAGATTATTGTCCTCACTCATCTCTTAAATATAAATGTCTTGTTAGGTATAAGTTTTTGAATGTGAGTGGTACTCGATATTTTTAGTAAAAATGAAAATGTTTTAATTGGTTTCCTAGAAAAATCTATGGTGTTTGATCCCGCATACTTTCTTAAGAATATAAAATGCATACCTTTGTTTGTCTTGTATGCGTAAAATATTTAAAATTTATATATATGACTAGTACATACATTTCAATACAGTTTTTATTTACAGAAGTTTTACAACTTCACGATTTATCGGTGCGGGTTGGCGGACTTCACATGTTTTTTGAAAACATGGCAGGCAGGTTTCCTCACGATGTTTTTCTTCGTCGTAAGGCAAGTAGTAATCATGTAAAAAAGATTCACACATGAAAATATCAGAGGTGCAAGACCCGGATTTGAACCCACATCACTCAGTTATCTTTGCGCGTTACTAGGTTACCGCTGCCTTATCATATGTATATATTGAGTATATTTAGGCGAACAAAGTCACAACACTCAGTAAAAACTAATAAGCTAAGTCATTAGATATATATACTTAAAGTAAAATATTACTATCGAATAGAAATATCTAAAAATATCCAAAAAAGTACAATAATGTCGATTCGCTGAAATGTGCTATTTAAAGAATCGAGGCTGTGTTGTTCGAAACCTTTCTATTTCAAAATAGACCACTTACATTAAATAGAATTTTCAATCTATTTCTATAACAATTTTACAAACAAATAAGCGGATTTTATTCTAACATTCTGATAATAATAGACAAGTGTGTGTGATCAGAAACTTTTTTACTGTGAACTTTAAAGCTTCGTATGCTAAGCTCGTAGTTTTCAACTTTTAATGGATTTAGAGAACAAAATATTAATTATCTTTTCCAAATAAGAGTAATTAAGGGTAATTGGTAAAGAGTGTGGGTTTGATTCCCTACAAAGGCTAAATTGTACGAGGTAAAATTTAATTTAGTTGGAACGAGTGATTTAATAAACTTTTAAATTTAATATTTCAAAAAGAAATTAAAACAATATTACTATATTAAAACTTATATATTTCTTTCTTTCTCAGATCTACTAAAATAAATAATAATATAATATTACATAGCTGATATCGCAAATATTTTTGTACTTTTAAAAATATATTTTCATTACATTGTTATTATTTATTTGCAGCGCACGACAATAAAATGTATGTTTGTATGTATGTATGTATGTATGTATGTATGTATGTATGTATGTATGTATGTATGTATGTATGTATGTATGTATGTATGTATGTATGTATGTATGTATGTATGTATGTATGTATGTTTGTATGTATGTATGTATGTATGTATGTATGTACGTATGTATGTATGTATGTATGTTTGTATGTATGTATGTATGTATGTATGTATTTATGTATGTATGTATGTATGTATGTATGTATGTATGTATGTATGTATGTAAGTATGTATGTATCTATGTATGTATGTATGTATGTTTGTATGTATGTATGTATGTATGTATGTATGTATGTATGTATGTATGTATGTATGTATGTTTGTATGTATGTACGTATGTATGTATGTTTGTATGTGATTTCCTTTTTCCACCATAACTTCTAAACGTCTAAACCGATTTCGATGTATGTGGTATCGTTAGAATGCTTGTTACCCTGGGTAATATACGCTTGTTAAAAAATTTAAAAAATAAAATAGGGTAGCTATGATTCATAAAGAAACACCAACTTATTTATATATCTATTTAAAAATTAACATAATATTTCCTTTGGATTTTTCGTATTGTTCTAAAAGCTTTTGATAGTTCCTATTCCATTTCATATAAGTTTCCAGTGTTTTACATAATGTTAGGACCGAGATGTTTTTGCTCTTGGATTACCTACGACACGAATTTATACCGCACTTGGCTTCGAAGCTTCGAATTTTCGGGATCCCACACATTTTTGCCTTCTTGATTTTTGGAGTTAGTTTTTTTAGGTCCTTTCAAATACTATGCGTGTTTTTCTTTCTTACGGTGATGGTAAGTCTTATTTGATCGAGGGAATTCATTTAAGATAAATGCCATAGGGCATTCAATATCTTTTGACTCTATCTACCTATGAATGTTATTAAAATTTGTGTTCGAATTTTCGAAATAACTACCGTATATCACCAAAAACAAATTTTGAGAAAACCTTTGAAATGAGTGAACAGTTTTAATTTAAACATGAAATAATAGGGATGAAGGACTCAGGAACTGACATAGATGGTTACGTATAAATAAATAAATATGTTGGGACAAAATTACACAGCGCCATCTAGTTCCGTGATAAGCTACGAGGCTTGTATTACGGATACCAGATAGTTGATAGACTACACATATTATATAACTGTAAATACATATATATTATTGATATAAACACCCATGACTGGAGTACAAACTTTTGTGTTCAACAAATGATTGCCCCCAGCGGGACTCGTACCGTGTCTTCATAATCAGTAATCATGTCGTATTCTGACATAAAAGAAGTTCTTTTTACTCTCTAACAGAAGTTAGCCAAAGCATAGAGAATTTAAGTTAAGAATGTTTAGGCTATTTTCACAAGTGTTTTTCCAAAAATGATTTTTAGTGGCATTGAAAGTTGGTCATCAAGCACTCTAAACTATGCTGAAGTCAGTACGAGTTTGATTCTTGCATGAATTAAATCTTTATTGGCCATATATACCTGAAAGTGGCTAGACGAAAGTATAACGTCTGTATTACAACACAGAGGCTATCAATGTATACCTAGTATAGGTAAACGCCATTAACCTCGATGAAAATAATGATGTATTAGATTGTACTCTTTGTTTAACGAACACGCCCTATAAGTAATTAAAATATAGACATCGGTATACCATTACGATGAAATCAAATTATATTCATACTTTTATAAAGAGATAATTAAAGTTTAACTATAGGCGATAAACTCTAATACTAATAATTGTGAAAATCTGAAAAAATGATAACTGCCTCGGTGGTGTAGCGGCTTTCATATCCATAGGTCCTAGGTTCGAGTGTCGGATGAGGGCAAGTTTTTTCAAGAGTAATTGAGTCTTACAGTTTAATAAGCCTCAGTTACACGCCGGAGTTAGGAAGTTAGCGGTGTTACATCCCTGTTTCTCGAAAAGCAAATAAAGCCATCGGTCCTGCCTTAACTCCCGCTGGTCCCACCGGAGTATGAGAGTGAGAGGAATACAGAGTGCACTTGTGTATACGATGGCTAGTCTCGATAAGAATGGCTGGATCGGTCGGGTCGGTTAGCATCATGAATATTTGTGTATGTTTGTGCTTATTACTCCTCACGCTGTACTGGCTGGTTGGATTAAAAAGAAATTAAGTAATTAATAGACTTTGGACTTATTTTTCTATTGTCACTACTTCTACGGATTTTCAAATAAAATTTAGTAGCTTTAGCTTAAATCATTTTGAAATTTCGCTATGATTTGGACTTACTTTTCTATTGTCACTACTTCTACGGATTTTCAAATAAAATTTAGTAGCTTTAGCTTAAATCATTTTGAAATTTCGCTATGATTTGGACTTACTTTTCTATTGTCACTACTTCTACGGATTTTCAAATAAAAATAAGTAGCTTTAGCTTAAATCATTTTGCAATCTCGAATCTATAAAAAAATGGAATATACCTAAAGTGCCTTAGGTTAGTTTTCTTTCCATTACGTGTATTAGTTTTAATAAGATTTTACCGTATAATTATAATTAACTAAAGCATCAGAAGGGACTCATTTGAACTCCAATAAAGCGAATGTAGGTCGCTACTATACGTATAAATGCTATAACATCAAAGGTCATGTCTTGGGATGTTTTTATTTCATTAGTACCGAATGAGTAATTATTTTAACTATCTAATGTCTTTATACATAAACTTGATGAGATAGGTCTTAAACTCAATTACAACTAATACTAAATATTATGTAGTTTTTGAAAGACATATTATGAAGTTATTATGAAGAAATTGGTAGACCAAGCAGCATGGTGGACTATGGTCTGATATCTCCCATATTGAAGGACGGGCACGGGCCTCCCCATCCGTGGGACTTTGAAAAGGGCTGAATACATTGTTATGGTAATACTTTCTTAGATAAAAGTGGATCCGAAAAGATTCATTTATAACATTCTTATAGTATAGGTAAAGTGGTAGTGCCATGCTTGTTACCTTCGGGTAGCAACCGAATGGGCCGGCACGCCCCGTATAGTTCATTAGTACCACTCTCTCACAGAAGACCGGCGTGAAGTGGCAGCTATGCTGTCGCGTTTCGTCCGGTGAGTGAGAGTCCGGGAGGCCCACTCTCCTTCCCCCCTCCCTCTTCCCTTCATCCTCCGTCTTCGTTACCCCCTCCCTCCCACTCCCCTCCCTCCTCCATCCCTCCCTCCTCCATCCCTCCCTTTCCTGAAAGGCCGGCAACGCATCTGCAAGGCTTGCAGATGTCCATGGGCGGAGGTGATCACTTCCCATCAGGTGAGCCTCCTGCCCGTTTGCCCCCTTTTTACCATTAAAAAAAAAGAAAAAATTATGCATTTAATTAATCTATAGATGTCTATAAAAATGAATTACTGTTCGTTAGTCTCGCTAAAACTTGAAAACGCCTGGACCGATTTGGATAATTTTGGTCTTGAATTATTTGTGGAAGTCCAGAGAAGATTTAAAATATGAAAATAAGGTTTAAAATATAATAATGAAGGGTGAATAAATATGAAAGTGCTCGGAATTAAATAATTACTTAACCATCATATAAAATTATTTTTAATATAACCTTAGCGCTTTAGACAAAATAAACTTTTTTAATGTAACCTTATGACGTTTGACATAGAATTGACAGAAATATTTATATGTATAATACACTAGCAGAACCCACGGCTTCGCTCGCGCCAGATCTGGGGACGAGGTCGAGCGAAGCGAAGGCAAGTCGCTAGGTTTCTACTAAATACAGTATTCACTAAACTTTACATTTCGTAAACATACAACAATGCATTTCAAAGGTATTTCACAACACCATCAAGGGCGCCGCGAAAATATTACTACAAAGAAAAAAAAATCATCATGCACCAGAATTGGGTTTTTGTTTTGTACCTCCAAACAACATGATATAAACCTTAAAACATTTCAAGTGAATATCGCCTCTATCATCTTGTTATTAGGGCTAATTTTCTATGTTTACAATATTTGAGTAAACATTCTAATGTTGCACTACGTATGTCGGCTTCGTATAAACTTCTTTTTATGCTCAAACGCGGCTCTCGTAAAGATAGTACGTGATATTTTTGACAACGCGTCTACGAATTTCGGCCGAAATGAAACGTTAAGCTGCTGTCGGAATTTGCAAAATTAAAAGATAGCCATATTTAAAATTAAGGGTTAAGGAGATGATTGCGAATTTTTGGGGTGTGTAATGATGAGAGATAAATAGATGGTATGCGTTTTATTATGAAGAAGCTCTTTTTAGATATGTATGTGAATACTTTAACCAACTTTAAAAAAGTGAGGTTATGTTATTAATTTTTGTCTTTTTTCGTAAAAAATAGGTATACGTTAAACATAATAATATGATAATTGTTTCATTAGATGTAGAAGAAAATTTTGAATATTTTTTATCAGTGTTTGGGTAAAGTTAGATATCTTCGTCAATAATAATTTATGAGATGCTTTTTGTTTTTAAAGCTATGCCATATTATATTATTGTATAAAATTTTTCGTAAAACTTCATTTTATTTCATTGTAATATTATAATGCAAACAATTTTTTCCTTGAGCCTTCAACAATTAGAAAGAAACCTCTAAAATTTCGACACTCCTAAAATTACCAAAAGTTAAGTTTGTATTGCTTCTTATATAATAAAAAATACGTTTAAAAGCTCTCAGTTTAACAGAAAGAATAAATAAATATTCTAAATGTTTTGTTTAGGTTATTTGCATCCCTACTAATATTATAAATGTGAAAGTAAGTTTGTTTGTTACGTTTTCACGCAAAAACTACTCAACCGATCATCATGAAACTTTGTACACATATTCTTGGAGGTATTAGAAGTAACATAGGATACTATTTATTAAAAAAAATATATTTTTTTACGAGAAATTAAAAAATTGTTTGTATTAACAATGGGTTCTGAAATAGCTAGAGTAATTTGGAAGAAACTTTCAAGCATCCTACAGATCAACCCAATGAGGTTGATTAGCAATAAAAAAAATGAACGCGGGCGAAGCCGCGGGTAAAGCTAGTAATCTTATATTTTATAGCTAGCCGATCATTTTCGCTATGGTGCGTCCATAGGAAACGTTTCAACGGTAATTATGAATTATTAAACAGACTGTAAAGCATTCTAAGACCTATGTACATGTTTTGTACTTTCTGCCATTCATAATTATTATGTCTGTACAAAAGGAATCGGGCCATAGTCCACCACGCTGGCTAACTACGGGTTGGCGGATTGCACATGTCACATAACTTGCTAGGTTCTCTCAGACATGCAGATTTCTTCACGATGTTTTCCGTTATTTAAAGACAATCAAATAAAAAAAAAAGTAATCATGTCAGAAAGATGACCGAGATTTGAACCCACTTCTCTCGGTTTCCCAAGCAAGTGCATCACCATGAAGCATTGGCTTTTTTCATTGCGTATGCTATAAACATAAATAGGAACAAACATACATATTCACACACAGGTCAAATACATAACCCTCCTTTTGGCTTTACTCTAGTCGGGTAATTGAATAAATACTTAAAAAGGTAAATGGCAACAAAATATTTTTGCAGTTAAACGGGTTAAGTTTAAACACATTTCAAACAAAAGCGCTTTCAACGATTTTCTATTCAACTTTAGATAATATCAATAAAAACGAGAAACTCGTAAAATTTAAATACACTTTAAAACAGTAGTAAAAGCCTTGCTTTGTAGTAGATTTTTTGGCCTAAAACATTTTCTGTACAAAACAGCTGAGTTTATTTACAGGATGTAATTGCTTTTTAGAGATTTTTTTTGGAAATTTTGAAAAAATGAAAATAAGGAAAACAGTAATCGCTGTTGATTTTTAATTTTTAAATTGTAATTTTGATATATGTTTAAATTATAATAATTATTACAATTTTGTCATTTAATTCAGACGTTTCAAATTATAAGCTTTTGTAGTGACCCTACTTCCTTGCACCAGCGGTCGAGGGTTCGAGTCCCGCTGGAGGGATTCATTTCTTAAACTCGGATGTTTGTACTCCAGTCATGGGTGTTTATATTTATAATATGTATGTATTTAAACTTATATAATATATAGTATATCAACTATCTGGTATCCGTAACACAAGCTTCCTTCGTAGCTTACCACGGAACTAGATGGCGCTGTGTGTAATAATGTCGCAACATATTAATTAATTAATTTATTTACTTATTTTTAATCTATACATATAATATAATTCTAAGTGTAATCTTTACATAAATATTTAATGGAAAATCCTATAGAAATTATTAATTTTATCGAAATAAAGTCCGAATCTATCGTTTTTAGAGGCTTCGTGTGTCACTATACAGATTTTGATACAATTGGGTTTTGATTATGATTATGATACTGACCGATACTAACCGTAAGAAGTATCATTCATATATTATTATTATATTAAATGTTTTAATTAATGAAATATAATTCATTCTTTAAGATCATTTCACCATCTTATATAATAATTTATATGAAAAAAGACCTGCCAATAATAGGTAGTTCAGACTTAGGGATACTTTCTTTCAGACTAGGGATTTAATTATACATGCATTTTTTAACCTAAATATTCGAAAATAATTTTAAAATTTAAAATATGAAAATTGTATTACAACCAGTAACTTAGACATGTCGTAGCATACAAAAAAACAGATGTTTTGTGTCGCACCATTTAAAGTTGGTAGCTGCTCTATTAAAACTTTTAATAGCCACAAAGTAAAGTAACAATGATATTTGTATGTAGCGAGCTGGTTAGCGTGTAACGAACTTATTACTGATATTTTGAAGTATATTCTTTTTAATTTTAATAAAGGATAAGTTAGTAAGAGTTAGTTAATAAGATCCCTAAATTTATAAAATAATAATGCATGCTGTGATTACCTATAAAAAGAAATACAATCATACTTATAATTTATTACGTAAATTATTATCATTAAAATTATTGTAATTTCTGTTAATATAATAAATAAATAAATAAATAAGTGAACTTCTTTGTTTCGCTCATACACTAAATTACATCCAAATCCGTCAATCTTTTCCGTTTAATAAAGAATTAGGTTTACCCGCGGTTTCGTTCGCGCTCATTGTTCCAACCGTCGAACTAACATTTCATCATCATCATCATCCGCTAATCCGAGGTTGCCTGAAAACTTCATCGAAATCGCTCGAGTAGTTTTGGAGTTCATTGGGAACATACACATACATTGCTTTATATTAAACATGTTAATGATATATCGTCACCTGTCACGATCGAACTCGCTGAAATAACTCTATCTCCAATCAATAGCCAAATAAAGATTACAACACATTAAATACTAGAAAATCAGCCCGCTTCGCTGGGCGTAAGTTAAAATAAATGAAACGGTTTTTACAATTCTCTAATAAAATAAAAGTAGTCTAAGTTACTCCTTATAACATAAGCTATCTGCGAGTGAAAGTCCCGTCAAAATCGGTCCAGCCGTTTCAGAGATTAGTCGGAACAGACAGACCAACAGAAAAAAAATGATTTTTTTTTGATGTTTAAGTTACGGTTACGGTAATATATATATTTAAAAGCTGTTAATTTGAAATTAAAAACAGACACTCCAGTTTTATTTATACGTATAGATTTACGGATTTAACGTACCTACTAACTAGTCTTTATCCATGTTTATTTAACGCTGGAGCAAAGTTCATACCATTCCAATGATAGGCCTTTAATAAGTTGTTCTATCTCGCCTTTACATTCTTATGCAAATGAGACAGCGGTATTTCATCAAAGAGACTGTTCGCACCGACTGATTCTAACAAGAGATCTTAATTAACAGTACGATGGACGATATAATAAAAGGTGTAGGGATAATGAAATATTTCTTAAGATGAGGAAGGAAAAAACTAAAGGAAAACAATTTAAATTCGTTAGAGTTACCAGATGGTGATCTGGGAAATTTTCAGACCCAGCTTCAGACGACATACTCTTTAATGCAATTCTTAGTGAACTGATTGAAGTAGAAAAATTTAAAATTATAATACTCTTGTAGATTTGCGAGGATATTTGTCATTTTAAGATTAATTGCGTATATATCATATCGTACTACGCTACTGCACTTGTTTTTTTACAAAAACTAGTGACTCGGCCTCGTCGATAGACTTAGCGCGAGCGAAGCCGCGGGTTCCACTAGTTATACATATAAATCTTCCTCTTGAATTACTCTATCTATTAAAAAAGCGTGTCTAAATCCGTTGAGTAGTTTTAAAGATCTAAGCATACATAGGGACAGACAGACAGCGGGAAGCGACTTTGTTTTATACCATGTAGTGAAGGAAAAGGACATTTATCGTCTTTTAGTTCGTTCAGAAGAGGCTACAACAGTTAATAATTACTTAGACTTAAGCGAATATTTGATATTTTAAATAAAAATATATTTTAATATTGCATTAATTTTTATTTTTGGTTCCCGACATTTCTAATGTTTTACAGCAATCATAATCATAAGAAACTAAAACTTTAGATATTTATTGGCAGATCTTTATTTGTCACTTCTTTTTTGGGTGTATGCTAATTCTCGAAAGTATTAAGGCCATAAGATATTGTACCCTACCCCTTGCCACCGTGTTTTTAAGGAAAAAATATTTTTTTGTAAAACTTTCAAAATTTATTGTTATTACTCATTTTTTTTCAATTTCGTTCAAATTTTTAGTTTTTATAGTTTTTTTTTGATATTATCGATATTTATTTTGGGGGAATTGCGTGCCCTCGCATGCATCTCATTTTTTGTGGGGACAAAAAAGCTCTGTTTATTGGTATATAAGTTGTTACAAACAGTAGTCAAATCCAAAAGCCCCGTAACGATACATTTATTTAAAATTTAAATTTATGTAAATAGTTCTCTAAATTTTACTTTAGATTAACTTTTACGGATAAAAAGGTTGGTAAAGGTAATTAGAGTAATGTAGACCGTTTCACTATCTATTCATTAAAAAGGTTATTTAATTAATGTGTTTACTTACAAATTGCATTAAAGTAGATAAAATGGTAACAATCAGGTTAAGTAAACTACTGGTTTGTTTTAATTTATTATATACCTACAATATTGTATGATATTACTGTATATAACTATTATGTAACTTCGGGAATCAAAAACCTAAATAAATCCGCAAAATAATTTGCAGAGATAATATTAAAATATCAAATATTCGCATAAATCTAAGAAACTAATACTGTTTAAGCATTTCTAAATAAACTGAAAGACGATAACTGTTGTAAAAATCAAGAAAATTATACAGTATATAACTAGATAATTCATCATATTTAGCACATTCATTCATAAATACAAAAAATCGCAATAAAAATATTTTTTCTTTACTATTTCTATAGTATAGATATAGATTCTATACTATACTAAAATATTATACTCGTAAAGAGGAAAGATTAGTTTGTTTTATGAAACGAATAAACTGAAGAACGACTGTTTGTATGAAACGAATAAACTCAAAAGCTACTGGACGATTTAAAATATTCTTTTACCATTAGAATTCTACATTATCACTGAGTAACATAAGATATTTATTACTAGCGGAACCCACGGCTTCGCGCTAGATCTAGGGACAAACCCAAGCGAAACGAGAGCGATTCGCTAGTTTAACATATTTAGCAACTATAAAGCATTTGACTTCTAGTATTTTGCGAACAAACAACTTCGTGGTTACCAAGTTATGTAAAGAAAACACAATTTCAGTCTACACACGATTTCGCTAAGTAAAAACCAACTGACTTGGAAATCGGAATTCGTTTGCTAAAAGTCCTTTTGTAACTTCTTGTTTGTCTTTCTAAAGAAAATATTTGATGCCTCTCACACTTTATGTTAATACTTACTGCTTCTTACACTTTGATACTGTAATCAATAAAAGTTTGTGAAATTGCTTTCTAAATAACAAAGAATGTATATGTTATGACATTCTTTACACACAGCGCCATCTAGTTCCGTGGTAAGCTACGAGGCTTGTGTTATGGATACTAGATAGCTGATACGTGACACATATTATATAACTTTAAATACATACATATTAATATAAACACCGATGACTGGAGTACAAACATTCGGGCTCAATAAATGAATGCCCCCAGCGGGACTCGAACCTGCGACCGCTGGCGCAGAAAGTAGGGTCACTACAAACGTATCGTTGTAAAGCCTTATATGGTAGTATGGATTGAGGAAGTTCTACCCTATCACAAAATGTCGACGCAAAGTATTGATGCTTTCCTTTTAAACAGGAAGTCATGAATTCGATCCTCGTGCGAGGCTAACTGTGTACCGGTGTGGTTAAGATGAAGGACGGCGTTGGGAAAATTCATATATAGCTCACTAGTTTATGCCAGCGGCTTCTCTCGCATGTAAAGTGGGGTATGAATGAAAAGATCTTTTCATTGAAAAGATTTATGCGAATGTTTGATGTTTTAAGTAAACTACGGTCTAGATTTTTGGTTTTATCGTATTATTGGTTTACCCTTTGATTAATAAAAATAATAATAATATTAATTTATATATTATCTTGTCTTCTACTCGACATTGGCGAAGTAATTTGTGCCCAAATGGCACGCCTAGAAGCCACAGAATAAAGAACATGAAAATAATCTTGTCAAATTTTATGAAAATCTGCTCAGTGGTTGAAAAATAACAGCCATAGATTTTCTTTCTGAAGTTAAAAAGGTTCATACTTCACTTGTATGTCTGAAGAGCATAAAGCCGTCCAGCCATGAACATTATTAATATAAATACGGTTTTTTTTAATATAATTACGGTTGTTTTTCTAGTTTTCGGTATTGTTATCCCATCAGATATGATAAGATAAGTAGATATGATAAGTAGATAAAATAGAAGGCTTTAATATTTTTTGCTCATCAATTTTTGGATTATAACGTTGTAATATTATTACTTTTTCAGAGGCAAAGTTGATGTCACCTAAAAATGGCTAATATTTTATTATTGAGGACATCAATTACCGGAAATAAATACAAAATTGGTCTAAATAGTTGTCAAAGATATTATGGAACATTGAACCTTTATGAAATAACCATTCTTTACTGTAGAATTATTCTGTTTATTGAGTTCAGACTAAAAGCAATTATAGGTATTGAAACATATATTTTACTACTTGTATAGGAATATATATAATGTGTAGAAAGAGACTAAACAATTGTATACTTTACTTAAAATGTACACAAAAAGATATTTTGTAAGAGAAGGTAATGTTCTTACTTTGAAATGATTTAGAAAAAACCAAAACCTAACATTAGCTTTTACTTTTAGGTTCAATCGTATTATCTTTATAATGTTAAGTATTGAACACAATGGATATCATTGTTATCAAATGCTTCAATTTCCAAATGAAACATTGCTTCATCTATATACATGTATTAGTAATAATAATGTTCTCCGACCGTTTCCGGCCATGGCGGCCAATCTCATTGAGACTGGCCAACTGCGCAGGAGATATTATTATATATATAGTGCACAAGTGTACGCGCAGACACAAGTGCACTCTCTATTCATATCACTCTCATTCTTCGGTGGGACGACTGTTGGACACGACCAGTGAGAGCTAAGGCACAGAACCGATGGCACGTGGGCAAGTTCCCAACTCGGGGCGGTTACTGACGCTGACTAAACAGAAAGGCTTAATAATTAAACTTGGCCCGACCCGGAACTCGAACCCAGGACTTCACGATATATGATCGTACATGCTAGCCACTACACCACCGAGCATACGTCTATTAGTATACTATACTTAAAAGTGAAGAGTGTCTTTGAAGTGTACATTTTCTGTATATCTATATAAAAGTCAAATTCACTAAATAACGAAATATCGAAAACCATTGGACGTATCAAAATAAAATTTGGCAGGAAAGTAGATTATAGTTAGTAGACGTCCGCTAAGAACGGATTTTGCGACAGGGTCGGATTAAGGTCTAAGAGCTCTCGCAAGTTTGTATGAAACTCCTTCATTTATTGTGCTACAAAGTTTAAATTTTACAGGAAGTCTAGTATTTAGCAAAGGATTCAAGGCAAATATAGTTTGGTATTGTTAATATTATTAACTAATAGTTTATTACGCAAGATCATCCAAAAAATGCCTAAAAAATACATAATATAATGTTTTCATAAGAAATAACGCCAATATAAATACACCTTTGGAATCAGCGCAACGCCTACTTTATTATGCAAATGGATAAAAGCGAATTTGCCTCAACGTAACGGAACGTAAATTCAATTTTCTACCTTTTATTGGGCGACCTTCAGAAATATCTCTAAATCGGATGGTAAAATGCTTTGATATCATCTCAGGCTGTGGTCATTGAGTTTTGACACCTTTTATTTTAAATTGCTTTTGCTTTATCTTAATTGGCTGTGTTTTATTTAAAAAATAGATTGGAAGAGTGAAAATTAAAAATTTAATAAATTATTGTACTATAATACTTTCTTAGGTTTACGCGAATATTTGACATTATAAATGAAACTATCTTTTCAGATTTTGTCGCGGATTTATTTTGATTTTTGGTTCCCGACGATTCGAATGCTTCACAGAGACGTAATTTCATTTTCAGATTTTAAAAATATCACGTCACGTATAAGTCGAGTATAATGTCTGGGTAAGAACAACTTTACGTAGTTGATACATATTTAATCAATATCATACAATAATTTCAGAAAGTATGAAAAAATTAGTTCAATCATTTAGATGTTACAAAATATATTAAATAGGTTAATTTCAGCTACTTGTCAAAGAAATTTTATCCAAACCCCCTTAGCCGCTTCAATATAAACGAGAAAACAACAAGTTAGTGTAATTAAAAAACTTAACGACTGCGTTTCTGTGTAATTTGGAAATTGAATTGTAATTGGAAAGAACTCTAAAATATGTTGCGTTCCGATTCTAGATTTATACCCGGTGTCAATTTCACAGTTAATACGAATCTAACGACACCTTTGAAGCTGAAATCCATCGAGCCGTTCAGCGCAGAGCGTGCCAAATAATTTTTATACTTACATACATACTCTCGAAAAACATAACCCTCCTTGTCCCTCGCAGTCGGGTAAAAACAAAATACATATTTTTATATTATTAGTAACAACGATTATCGATGATATTTCTTGTCTTGTCTTGTTTATACAGATCAGGTCAGGTCTTAAGAATTAATTTAACATTTGTTCCCTTAATGGCATATACAAGAAATCCTAATTTGAGTCTAGACTGAACTAATTTTATAGTCGGTCTATATTGCAGGCTGACCTATTTCACCTGCATTTAGATCTGCTTTAAACGATTGGTGCTCAAATTTCTTACGAAAAATAGCACATTCACTATACATTCATTCATTATAGTATTACTATAGTCTAATTTCTAAATGAACATAGTAGGTATAAACATTTTAAAGCTATCTCTTACAGATCGAGCTATAAAATCAGTACTAAGTATTATATAAAAAAAATAATGAACAAAGCCATTTGGTAACAATGTATAAAATACATAGCATAGCTATCGGTATACATGTTATATGAATATGCTAAAGCTCCTTCATGAAATTTTTACAAACTTTGAATGCCCTATTTATATATACTTATCTAATAAAAAACTTAAAAACATAGCCTTAAAGCTTTAAAAATGATGTAATTACTATACAAACGTTCATCATCTATTTCAACCTTTTACCGCTTTTTTTTTACATTGAAGAGTAGCTAACTATGTCCTTTCTCAGGCTCTAGACTATCTGTATATCAAATTTGATTTAAATCTGTTCAGTAGTTTTGGCGGGAAAGCACGACAGATAAACAGAGTGACTTTCGCATTTATAATATTAGTAACGATAAGGATATGTTACAAACTGAATTCAACTTAATGTAAGCTGATAAATACATAGAATTAGTGTTTAACTAATATCTTATCTTATATATAAAGTTCTCGTGTCACGGGGTTCGAACTTGAACTCCTCCGAAACGGCTTGACCGATTCTTATGAAATTTTGTGAGTATCAGTAACATCTATTTTTCATTCCCCTAAATGTTAAGGGTAGTCCACCCCTAAATTTTTATTTTTTATTTTTTAGACAATTCTTTTTTCCTACAGATCAACCCAATGAGGTTGATTAGCAATTAAAAAAATGAACGCGAGCGAAGCCGCGGGTACAGCTAGTATTATATATAATATCAACTTACTTGACGAAGTTTAGCTTTGAAATACGCTACATGCAAACATTAGACCATAATCGTCCGTTCAGAGGATCTGATCGAAATCCATGCCAACATTTCCTATTATGATCTAAAATGGAAGTGGTACTAAGTGTTTCTAAGTTCAGCACTTAAAGTTGCCTCGTTATTCAGTTACCATGTGTGAAATTCAGAAGTGACACTTTTGAGCGACTCAGCCCAACGCGGTTTGTAAACTTTCTGGTACGTAATTGGACGTTTTAACTGTAGCCCCAATATACTATGTAACTTTATAAGTTGGAAAAAATCTGTTCGAGCTTTTTATAGTAAGCTTTTAGTGAAAAAGAAGTACACTATATATAAAGTGTGACGTTGTCGAAGATATTTACCATGTCTTAGTGGGATGTGTTCCAAACGAATTCGAAAGATTACGATTAATGAACTGTGGTAATTAACTTCAGTGAAGCCAGAATATATACTAATATTATAAAGCTGAAGAGTTTGTTTGTTTGTTTGGTTGAACGCGCTAATCTCAAGAACTACTGGTCCGATTTAAAAAAATCTATTTGTGTATGATAGTCCGTTTATCGAGGAAGGCTATAGGTTATATTACATCACGATACAACCAATAGGAGCGGAGTATCAATGAAAAATGTTGCAAAAACGTTAGAAAAAGATTTCTTTTGATTTTAAGCCTTTAGAACGCGAGCGAAGCTGCTTGAAAGGCTAGTATTATGTAAACTTTATAAAATAAATGTAATGCGTTGTTGAGTTTTGTTTAGTAGCCCAGAATGGTAGTAGCTCCAATGAGAGTGGCGTGTTCAAATATTGAACACACTCTCTTTATTTATTTATGTAATTTATTTATTTATTTAGGATCGTCAACAGAAAATACATTATTACATGCCAATATAATATACAAATTCTACGAATACAATGACTAAATGTTTTTAAAATTACAGACAACCACAGCGTGCACAATAATACAAAAGAGAAGTTAAAATTAAAAAATAATGTTTATAAAAATATTTAACATTAAAAACAAAGAATAAAAAAGTAGGTATATTATATTAGTTACTAGCGACTCGCCCTCGCTTCGCTTGGGTTTTTTCCTAGATTTAGCACAGGCAAAGCCGCGGGATCCGCTAGTTATGCATATAAACCTTCCTCTTGAATCACTCTATCTATTAAAAAAAACCGCATTAAAATCCGTTGCGTAGTTTTAAAGGGTTAAGCATACATAGGGATATAGGGACAGAGAAAGCGACTTTGTTTTATACTATGTAGTGATAGTGTATATTTTATTTCCTTATAAGTATTCACGCATGTTTTCTTAATGATGTAAATGCAAAATAATGTTTTTGTGAAATAATATTGTTCAATGTTCAATGTGGAAGGCAAGGTGCTCGCAATTCAAGTGTCACTTAGTTCGAGCGTCTTAGAATCTCTGTTTCATGTTTTTATGTATTTATTGAATAATTATAAGCGGTCGCTTGGATAACCGAGTGATGCGGGTTCAAATCCGGATCTCGCAACTCTGATATTTTGCATGTCATCTGATATGTTCGAATCATTTCTATTGATTACCACTTGTCTTACGGTGAAGGAAAACATCGTGAGGAAACCTGCATGTCTGAGAAAAACTAACAAGTTTTCGAAAGGCATGTGAAGTCCGCCAACGCGCACTAGGCCAGCGCGGTGGACTATGGCCTGATCCCCTCGTACTGAGGGAGGCCCGTGCCCAGCAGTGAGAGGTTAAAAGAGCTGATGATGATGATGATGTTAAAATACAATAAAATTTGTTATAGTGTCGATTTATAATAGACTACTAAGAAGCTTCTCAGCAGAGCAACTTAATAGTACAATGTCATCACTATTATAGTATACCTATGTATTAATTTCATTAAAATTTCAACTATCATTTTGAAGAACTATATTCTAATATAAAAAACACACTTACTAGAATATACAAGTTAAATAATAAGCCAATTTCTATTCTCTATCAGGAAGAATACATTTGATCTCAATATACCCTCATTGGTGTAGTGGATAACATGTTTAGCTGCAGATTTGGTCCTGGTTCCTTCTGGGTAGAGCAAACTTTAGCTAATGAGTCCTTATGGTAAGTATACCTAGTAATAGCAGGTGTAATTCTAATATTACGAGAGTAAGGTACTTTAGATAATTCAACGAGAGTCGGCACTATTATTCTTCAGTAGCCAAATAATTGTTTAACATCTACCTCAAGGAAGGGTTAATGTAGAACAGATTGAAGCTTGTACAAACTTTCTACGAGTATTTCTATGAGCTTACATTTAAATGTAATTTCGTGTAATTTAGTATAGTTTTTGTATGTTTAGGAAAAGAACGTGAGTAGACCATGTTGAAACAGCACTACTTTTTAATAATAAATAAAAGGCCATATAATACTTATGGAGATACTACACCTTTGACTTTCTTATTATCACTCACCTTACAATATAGGAGAATCGTATAATTTTCATAGCTTTTTTAGAAGATTCTGAGGTCTGAAATAATCATTGTAGTTATCAGCCCTTTGTGGTAGTCTGACGGTGAAGGAAAAACATCGTGAGGAAACTTGCATGTCTGAGAGAACTTAGCAAGTTTTAAAAACATGTGAAGCCCGCCAACCCGCACTTTGTCACCGTGTAGACTATGGCCTGATCCCCATTGTATTAGAGAGAGGATCGTGCCCTGCAGTAAGAGGTTAATAAGGGCTGAATACAATGGATGAAAATTTGCTTAATAGTATTTTTTTTTAGTATCGATGGGATTATTAGCTCATAATGAATAATCAAAAATTAGTCACCATCCACGAAAAATATAGAAATCTATACTATTAATTATTTCATATGTTCCATAGTTTGTTATGACTCTATATACCTAACTAGATAATAGTTTTTCTTCTAAATAGAATAAGTTCTCTTTCCAGAGTGACAAGCTAAATACGCTTCCGTCTGGAGGTGAATGAAGACAAAATAAAATAGAGGCCGGATATAGTTTTCCCCTATATCTAAGATTCGTTGCAACACCTCCCCCAAGCTTTACTTGTGAGCTTTTTAACCGACTTCATAAGAAAATGTAAAAAAAATCATTTTTTCTGTCCGTAATGCCGTTGACCAAGCGATTATTAAGCTATTTGATAAGATCAAAAGATGTTTCAAATGAAAAATAAATATCTATCAGAGATTTAGGTAAAATAGTACGCTTAATAATATTTCTTTCAAAAATTTTTTTAATTTAATAATAAATAATAATACACGTATTTGCGTAATTATAAGTGATAATATCATTACATTTCGTAGATTAAAAATTACAATTCACTACTTTCTAAAAAACAGATTTTTTTTTAACTTTGACTTAGTAGCCTTCAAGTTAACATTTTTGAGTGATTTCAACAAGGTGGTTGTACTAATTGCGTTGTAAATATTGAATGACACCCATAATATCTTTATTAATTTCTAATTCTGGGCACTCATCCCTCTTATACGACGGGGTTCTGGTCATAGTCTAGCAAGCTGGCTTTATATCTCTTTCAAAAATTTCTTAAGTACTTTAATCGTAAGGCAAGTCATTATAGAAGTGATGATTCGCACATAACTTCAGAGGTGCAAGACCCGGGATTTGAACCCGCTTCACTCGATTTTTAGGCCATCTCATTACCACTAAGCTACCACTGTCTACAATCTTGCATAATATAGTATTTAGTGGCTATTTAATAAGATCAATAGATATTTCGAATGGAAAATAATTGACTTTGTAGCCATACCTCGACTATAATGCTATTTACGAACATATTGCTTAGATATATCGCCTTACACCGTATAATTGATTTCGTCCATAGCCCCATCGGGCCGAGGATAACACTCTATTTTCCGCTTGCCTCCCCTCACTTTACTTTATTATTTCCCTTTTTCCCGAACGAAGATTTTCGCAGAATGAAAAGCAAAAGTAAAAATATTATCATAAACTTTCTTCTCGATTGACAACACGTTTGATTTTGTTTCGAGATTTCTTCTGTCACATTAAGCGGATTGAGATTTTTTCTATTACTTTTATTTTATAGGCTTTTTCGCTTATAGAAAATTACAATTATCGTTTGGTGAATTGAATCGTTTCTTTTAGATTTCTCGTTACTATTATATGTATTAGTTTATTTTGGAAAGGTGATTTCTTACGCAAGGAAAAGTTTGTTTTTGGTTACTAAGTCATCAAGCTGAAATCAGATATCAATTTGTATAGTTATAATAATGAACTCAATCGATGATTGGCTAGCATGTACGTTGCAGACCTAAGTATTGGGTTCAAGTCTCAGGTCGGCCCGAGTTTAATAATCGTGATTTTTTATTATAACTTCTCAGTAATTGCCTAGAACTTTTCCCTTATGCGTCATAACACACGTAAAGATGTAGATCCTGCGCTTGATCCTCTCTTGTTAAATTGCTTTCCGCCGGAATAAAAAAAGAAATGGTTTGTAGGTACACTTTTTCACTATTGTATCTCTTGCTAAGCACACAATAATATTATTTGCTATACTATGAATATAGAATAACCGTTTTTAATTTAACTAAGGTAGAATTTTTTAGTTTTACTAAAGGAGAATCAAAAAACGAAAGTTTGTATAGGTATAATTCCTATTGAGGACACACACACACACACACACATAAACACTGCGTGAAACAAGTGTACATTATTAGTATCTGATAAAGCATCGTATCATGCAACATCGAAACAATTACAACATGTTTTCTTTGCCAGATGAAAATACACCGGCCGTATCTCACAGCCAAATAAACAATGTGAAAGGAGAAAATATTTCAGTATTGTTTCAGAGAACACTATTAACACGTCAAAGGCTATCACGCTATGCCAAAATATGATTTTGCTGTTTATTTAGTACTATTTTGTCTTTGGGAAATGTCATTGAAAGAGGAGTTGTATCAAAATGTGTTGAGCTTTTCTAGTTATGTATATACGAGTATAACTAGCAATTTCCCCGTTCTCATCACTTTTAAAAATACGGATTTGTGGTAGAAGGTTGAAAATTTACAGTTATAAATATGTTTGATGCCAAATTATAAAAAAATAAAAATTTGGTGTAAAAATTAAAATCTGGATCTCATCACCTTGCGAAATAAAAAATAGCCTACGACCTAATACTTTCTTAGGTTTACGCGAATGTTTGACATTATAAATGAAACTATCTTTTCGGATTTTGTCGCGGATTTATTATGATTTTTGGTTCCCGACGTTTCGAATGCTTTACAGCAATCATGGTCACCATGGAACCAAAAACAATAATAGATCCGCGACAAAATCCGAAAAGATAGTTTTATTTATAAAGCCTACGACCTGTTCTCGAACCTACGAAATGTACACAAAAACAATACAAAAATTTGTCAAGCCGGAGGAGTTCGATAACAAATTATTAGAAGAACTACAACTTAACAAAATATTAAAAGTTAAAATTCTAACTTAAAACGACTTTCGATATTAAATATTGTTTGGAAAATATTATTAAAATAATCAATAATATTATCTAGTAATAGTAGAAATAAAGTAAACCTCCTGATTTAACTTAATATAGTAACAAAACATAGCTTTAATTTATCAATTGCATTAAAATAATAGTTAATAATTTTTATATAAATAATTAAGGTAATTCACCCATAAATTTAGTATTTACATCTTAAATATGATAAATACATAAATTTGTACATAAAACAACCGAAATTTCAGTCAAAAAGTCCAATTAAAAGCTAAGAAGCTGGCATACTTTGGGCTAAGTCGTTTAAGTGTCAGTACTGACTCACATACGAATAACGAGGTAGCTGGTATGGTACTTGGCATAATTTTATAAAATTTCGGCTTCGTATATAAAATGGAAATAAGCTATGTAAAATTACAAGTAGGTTTAAGTTACTCACTAATCTTCGAAACTAAGCTTTTACTAGATAATACTCCATAGGAGAAAAACGCATTATACTATCTACAACCATTTTTAAACCAGTTTCAAAAAGCCTAACTAATTACCTCTACCGGAACTAGAATCCAGGACATTACTATCTATATTCATATTATAGCTTATATTGATACTAGTTGTATATCACAGTATGAATCGTAGCAGAAACGTTGACCTGATTTCGTTTTGCCTTTTAGAATCATTTTATTACTTCGAATAACCTTAAAATACGCTTCATAACCCACATTTCTATAAAAACGATTGTAATAAAAGCTATTGTTAGGAATATGTGGATAATATTCTAGAAAAAATAAAATGATGTATTCAATACAGGAAATTACAATACAAAACTCTTATTACTTAATGAAGGACTAATTAAAAAGAGAGTAACCGTTGAATTGAAATTGTATCGTATGTAGTTATAGAATGTAGAGACTACTCGATGTATTTGATGACTTCGACGGTTATTTCCTGTACATATAATAATATAAATAAACTTGTATACTACTTGATTATGTGCTAGTTTAAGTGGAGCTTCATTGTACGTCACAATAGTTTCACTATTATTATTATTATATTCAGTTTTATAATTATAACATAGAGAAATTTCAATGATTTTTATAATAACTGTTACAACGGTAAGGCGTGATTAGGAATCGAACCTGCACCTAACACACTCGAAAGATTCGTAAAATTACAAAACATTTTCAGATCATAATCATTTTTAGATCATAAGTTAAGCGATGAATCTCTTTCTAAGATTATTTTATTGGTTTTAACCTAAGACAGGCAAAGATGTAGGTAAATACGTCTTAATATTATTATAAGGATGATAGTTGTATGAACAAAATAACATTAGACGATTTTACATTAAACATACTATCTTCTAAATATTAAAATAGTAAGATCGAAACTTAGAATATAAAAAAACACCGACTGTTCCAACCAAATTTCTTTAACATTTACTTTAAAATTCCTTCACATACAGCATTTATAACTGACAAAATTGATGTTTTCATTAGCCGGCACCTTAATTCAATTGTTGGTACCTACGTCTGATGGAACTACTCTGTTGCGGTCGTACAGATGTGGGGAAAGTGTTTCCTCTTTAATATATTTTGAACAATTTAAATGCAAGGTTCGTGTCGATGGAAATCTGTTATACTGTAACGATATGCTTTCGCATAATTTAGGTTCTCACTCCCATGTTATGACTATTTAACGTAGAAGCTTTTCCTAGTATAAGCTTTTCATAGTAGAAAGCTTGATTGTAATAAAGAGTAATCTATAAATACTATAGTGTGTTAATATTATAAAGCTGAAGAGTTTGTATGTTTGTTTGGTTGAGCGCGCTAATCTCAGAAACTACTGGACCGAATCGAAAAATTCTTTTTGTGTTGGATAGTCGGTTTATCGAGAAAGGCTATAGATTATAATACATCACGCTACGACCAGTAGGAACGGAGCATCAATGAAAAATGTTGCAAAAGCGGGAAGGGCCGGCGTTAGTTCTGCGCGGTACTATACCGCGCGACTCAAAACGAATTTGGTTTCCGGTCTTTAGAACGCTTGCGAAGCCGCGGGAAATGCTAGTATTTATATAAGTATATACATAATTAAGCATGCATTTATACTGTTATATTAAAAATTAGGAATAATTGTTTTTTTCACAAAGACTAAAACGCATGTTTTGACTGCTATGTATACATAACTAAAAGAGCCTAGTTTTTGAAGTCCGCTAAAGTGCACTTAATCAACATAGTTCACTTAAGATTGTTCGCAGATTGCTCTCGAAAGGAGACTCGTATCTTGTAGTAGAAGGTTCATACTTATAAACTTATGTACATAACACATACGAAAAGGCATACATATGGACCAATTTTAAACACATTAACAAGTGTCTATTCAAACAAAAATTACTTATAACTATCACTTACAAGTAACCAAATGTTTCAGAATTTTCAAAGGAATTCAATATGAAAGTGTTGCATGAGTTACTTCATAATAAAATCGTAACTTTCCCAAGTACGCTCGTGAACGAATTTTGATGACGCTTTGTTGTCGTCTCGCAACAGTTGGCAGTTTTAGTGAACATTGTAGCCATATTGTCTACTAGCCTTTCCTGCGGCTTCGTTCGCGTTCTAAAGGCTGAAAATCAAAAGAAATATTTTTCTCCCGTTTTTGCAACATTTTTTATTGATGCTCCGCTCCTATTGGTCGTAGCGTGGTGGAATATAGCTTATAGCCTTACTCGATAAGCGGACTATCCAACACAAAAAGATTTTTTTCAATTCGGACCAGTAGTTCCTGAGGTTAGCACGTTCAACCAAACCAACAAACAAATAAAGAAACAAAAAAACAAACAAACAAACAAACAAGCTCTTCAACTTTATAATATTAGTATAGATTATTAAAATAATGGTGCGATGTAAAAAATTAAGAAAATAAATTTAGTTGCTAAAATTAAATTATTATATTAGAAAGTCCTTTCAATTTGAGGGATTTGATGAGTGCCGGAAGCGTATCCATCTACTTTATATTCTGTACGACGACTCTCTTCCCGTATCTAAGAAAACTTTTAAAGTTAAAATTACTAATTATTTGTATCAAACGATGTCTCATTAAGATTTTTTATTAAATTTGAGGCCTAGACCTAGGCTCATTAGTTATTGTTAGCTAGGCTCACTAGTATTTAACATTTTTTTTAGATTTTTAGGCTTTTCCATCTAGAAATTAGTATTACTAGAACAGAATATATTGATTTCGTTGCTTGGTGGAGTATATAAAAATATAAATTCTATAAGCGAAGCTAAGAAAGAATCAAGCAAAGCCGCGTGTTCCAATAGTTATGACCAACGTGGTAAATGTACTAAAACCTTTCAACACCACAACCAGAGAGAATCACTCTATCCATTGAAGAAAACAGCATGAAATCGGTGCAGTAGTTTTTGAGTTATCATGAACAGACAGACTTTGTTTTATGATATGTAGTGATCATATACAATTATTTCGTTGCTTGAAACAAAAAGTATTATATAACTTACTAGCGACTCGCCCTCGCTTCGCTTGGGCTTTTTCTTAGATTTAGCACAGGAAAAGCCGCGGGATCCGCTAGTTATGCATATAAACCTTCCTCTTGAATCACTCTATATATTAAAAAAACCGCATCAAAATCCGTTGCGTTGTTTTAAAGATTTAAGCATACATAGGGATATAGGGACAGAGAAAGCGACTTTGTTTTATACTATGTAGTGATTTTGTTTTCTTATACATATCTTATTTTTTTCTATTTTAAAAATATTAAATAAACTGGAAATATATTTTAAGTTGACTTTACTTTTATATTGCGTAAGTTTTCACATAATACTTTCTAGTTCCCTCACATTTTCTAAGACCACATACCAACCGCATCGAAAATTTAATATCAAACGCAATTATTACGGTAGCCGACCAAGTTTTTTGTAAGCATTACTGTCTTTTTATTTTACACGGATCTGATTCAAATTGTAGCACTGAGTGCAATTACTTTGTCAGATGTCTTAATGTTCTTCGGTTGGTACTATGAAAGTTTCTTATTGTTTTTTCTATGTAGTTCTTTATACGTATACATTTTAAGTGTTTTTGTTACTTTAAGTTGTTTTATTTATAAACGGCATTTATATTAATTTTTTACTGAATTAAAGTCTTTAAAAATAAAGTATAAGATATTCTAAATATATTTCTTTTCAGGATACCTAGATCACAATATTAATGTATACTTGTAAAATATTATGCATTGTTAGCATTAGAAACATACATTATCAATGACATAGGCTATATTTATTACTAGCGAAACCCGCGGCTTCGCTCGCGCTAGATATAGGGACGAACCCGAGCAATACAAGGGTGAGTCGCTAGTCTGTAACACAAGCATAGTAGCTTACCACGAAACTATATGGCATTGTATGTAATTATATCCCAATTTTACATCCACAAAACCTAAAAATAGGCAATAGTAGCTCAATGGTAACTTTATCGCTCGGAAAACGAGTGAAACGAGTTCGAATCCCGGGAATTCATCGTGAGGAAATAAGAAAAGCATCGTTATAAAAAATAAATCCCCAAAAATACGTTAATCCTTGCCACTCTAGCTACATCACATATCAATTTCACTTACAAGACACAGGAAATGCCCCGGAATTACTCGCCACCCTTCGTCGACTATATAAATCAGTCTAAACGAACTGGCCCGAAGCCAGGGTTTGCCAACTTTTAACATCAGTTAATCTAACACAGGGCCGTTGGCGGCAATTCAAGTTTTTTTTTTAATTTTGGCACTAGCACAAAAATAAAAACCAAGCACCTTAATTGCTGTGACCCGAATTGGCGCTTCCTTCGCATGGATGCTGCTTAATTAAAAAATAAATAAAATCCCGACAGGATGCGAATTTTAAACTAGTTTAAGGATTTTGGTTTAAAGGAATATAGCTCTATTACTTTTTGTAGGTTCGTTTTATTTGAAACTAACTTTGAAGTAGTAGAAATTGATTAATCTAATAATATAATTATTCTATTAGGCAATATTGTATTAGAATACATTATTTAAGAACTATTATTATTTCTTTCAATAGAATAGTATCCACATTTAAAGTTTTATATATTATAATAAGGCAAAATTCAACTGATTAGGTTTGTTTATATACTTGACCAGTGTCGTTAATTAAAATGAAAGGAAAAATAAATAAGGGGCGATTTGAGTTCGGGAAGGTGAAGAGGGGGAGCATTTAAGGGGAAAAAACGGTTTTTCTCGATTTCCGGCAAAACTAAAAGTCCGGTAGAAAAAAGTTTAATGGCAAAGTTGTAGGTAATAAAAAGATCTAAAACTTTTGTATTTACACTTTTTTCACATAACCTCAAAATTTATGTGAAAATTTTTGACGAAATTTGGTGAAAATTTGCCTTTTTATGTCTCAAATACGCTGTAATCTATTTGATTTGAAATATTTATTTTTTCACCTTATTTTGAATTAATATCGAAAAAGTAGCCTAATTTTCAACCGAAAATTCACCTGTCAAAATATTAGTTTTTTTCAATAAATTGGTGTGCTTTCTGTTCGTTGAAATCTCTAATTTCCGATGGTAAAAAATATTTATGACGTGCTCATAGAGTGATTATATATAATACGTTAATGAAAATTATACTACCTTAAACTAAGGAAGTAAACCAAGTTGTATTATAGAAATCTATAACTGATAAAAAATACAAGTCTACATACTTTTTTAAGTTGTTTAAAAAAAATATTAAGTAAATAACCATTGTATTGCGTTTCGCAGTTTTTTTAAACAATTTTAACCGTCACTTTTTTATGTGCCTTACACGAAAGCTCTAAAATACCTCTGTTACTTCACCATAAAAATATTCAATAAGCTTTACAACAATAAATACGTCTTTACAACCCACAATGCTGTTAAAAGCTACCCATTACAAGAGTATTGTTTAACAGATTGTTATCAAATGTAACCTTAAGCCGGCCATTTCGATATACCTTTTCATAGATTGCGAATGTCTTTACCCTTGTTAATATATGTTATTTAATCCAAATATTAGATTTAAATGGTCAATTCTCACATACTTATTGTGAAATGAAGTATAAATGACAAGCAAATAGCTTTTAATAATTTTCTTTTTTCTGAGACAATATATTATTTTATTATAATTGTGGAAGTTTGTTTGTTTGTCCTTCTTTTGCTTCGAAGCAGAGTAACGATTTGGCGTGATTTTTTGTTTGGAAATAGAAGAAGGTTTTTATTATAATTTTTTTTATTTGTCGTCTCACGGGAAAATCAAAACAAGGGAAACCAGGTTGAAGCAATGTTCCTTTCGCAGTACGTTCCTAAGGTCACAAAAACAAGAATACTTAAGGTAGGTACTATAAGCATGAAGCGACGTTTATCTTGTAGCTCGTTGAAGAAAGGCATACAACGTGGTCGAATTTCATAAAATTCTTAACACTTATGATCACTTGGAACTTATGTTGACGTCACATAGAGTGCTCTTTGTAAATGAGTCAAAAGACACGTGACGTGTCAATTTAATTTGTCTAGCCATTTGATATATTATTAGCGAAAACAAACTGACGGACATAGATAACGGTTAAAAATTGTGTGATTCTTATAAGTAAAGTATATCATAATAATAATGATGTATATTGTTTTTACGTGCAATAAAAATATTATTTATTAGATAATATGCGATATTACAAACAGACAGTTCAGCTTTATTTATTTGTTTAGATATATACGAATATAGCATAAAAGAAACAAGGTTTTCCAACAAAAACTATTTTAAAATCAAAGAACAAGATAGAACGAATAGAGTTTTTAAGAGCATCTTTTCACCATATTTAAAAGATAAGACGGGCGATGTAATACTCACACAAATGATTGCAATTTCAAACAGCTGTAAAGAGTGCAAAATAGAAAGGCGAGTAAATGTAATGGTTGCTTCAAACGCAGGGTGCAGCGTAGCGTGGATCGAGTAAACAGTGTTCTGTACACAACAAGATTTTAGGGTTCCTTTGATAAATAATCATGGTATTTTCTTTTAATCATAGCTATTTTTCTTGCTAAGTGTTATATAGTACGATCTTTACGTGTGTAATTTGTTATACAAAATATTACGTCTTACATTGTGTATATAGTGAAAATATGCTTTTGATTTATTTTAGTGTTAGTTCTTGAAAATTGAACTAAATTATTTCAAATTTGAGGACTATTGAAGTATTTGGTTAACTTAACAAGCGAAATAGAAAATAAATCCTTAAAAGGAAAGTAGAAAGAAAGAAAAGAAGTTTACAGTTCAGTATTTCACTCAATATTTAATACATGATATTATGGATGTGATGCAAAAGACACGCGAAAATATCGTGTTAAGTTCTATTATGAAATTTCGAAATAAGAAATTGTATTTTTGTGTCAGTCTCAACATATACATATTCAGCCATTTTTCAGGCACTACTATAATACAGTGTAGACATTCCTTCAATGCGAGCGGGATCAGAGTTATCATCAAGAAATGAACAAAGTGCGTGTTAACGGTCTTGTGAAGACCGTTTTCATTAAAACTTGCTTAATTCTCTCAGATATGCAGGTTTCCGTGTAATGTTTTAGTAGTAAACATGTTAAAAATGAAAAGGATCAGACCAGGATTCGAACCTGCTTCACTTTTCAACTAACCAACTAAAACACTTATGAAATTTTAACAAATATTAGTGGTACATTTCATACTCTACTACGCCATATATTTACTAAGAATGTAGCGTTAAAAATTTTCAACAAACGTTTTTATCAAGAAATGTGACCAGAGTGTTTTATCAATTATTAAGGCTAACCGTTGAATCTCACGACTGTGCGTTGCCTTGGATACACGATGATTTCTCAAGGGAAGGAAACGTACTAAATTCTTAATACTTGTTTGGTTTCTGTTTTTTGTTTACTGAAAGAAATGCGGGAGTTTAAAAGGAATCAGAAAGGTCCAATAAATTATTCAAATTAGTATTGCGTATTTTTGTAGATGCTGTCAAGTAGATTTTTGCAATTTTAATACGAAAAACTATAAAACCTGTGGAAAGAAAGAATACCAAAGATTTAAGTTAGTTCAGACAAGTTTATTGAAATTATTACTACTTATTTCTACATTTTAAGTGCTTCCATTATTCAATTAAATACTGCAAAAAAATTATTACAGCTTTTTTTGAAAATCTAATTGAAATAGTCATTATTACCGATAAATATGCAGAATCTATAGTTTTTAGAATTTTTTTCTGTCTGTCTGTGACCACATAACGAGAAAATTACTGGACAGATTTTGGTAAGGATATAGTACTTCTTAGTGCGGGAAAATATCTCTGAGTAATGTATACTTACTAACGTAAAGTCTCTTATGGAGCAGAGTCCAAAGTCTTTACACATTGAAAATTTTTGAATGCAAATTTCATTTTCGTCTTAATTAATTACAATTTCTTTCTTAGGTTTTCGCGAATATAATATGACATTATTAATGAACCTAACTTTTTTAATCTCTCCCGTGACCATGATTGCTGTAAAGCATTCGAAACGTCGGGAACCAAAAATCAAAATAAATCCGCGACAAAATCCAAAAAGATAGTTTCATTTATAGTTACAATTTGCTAATAGGGTTTAGAAAAGCATTCGAGTAAATCTACATGTCCAAGAGAACTAACGTATTTGTGATTACAATATTGCAATACAATAATTCCTACGTGAGACCCAACACATTAATCCAATACATTTACATCCTCAAAGTATTCCGTGATAGTGTAATAAGTTTTATTCAAACCCCATCCTTTGGAGAGCAAATGAGCTGTCTTATTTATACATAAATATTCAAAGCGGAAGATTATTATAAGCAGCACTATTCTAATAAGGAACCTTGTACTGCATTTTCTCAAAGAAACGTCTTCACTGTTTTTAATATAAATGCTAAGTTGGCTGTGATCTTGTATTTGTTTACTCCAGGTTATTTTATATCAGAATAATCGACTTCATTTTTATGTAGAAGTAAATAAATACATGAAATACCTACAGATTTTTTTATTTTTCCTTATAGTTAGCCAAGTATGGGAGAAGCTCTCTGTGATAGCGGTCGTAGGTTTGACAGTTTTATGTGATATCTTTTCGACAATTGAATACATGCCTTTATTTATAGTAAACCTTATATTAGTTCGCGGGCTTAACATTTTATTTTAATTTATGTAAATAGGATAGAATATATGGAAAAATTGTCGTTTATTAAATTAAGTCATAAATTTAACGAAAATCAAAAGCAGTTTGTCTGTCGGTTCATACCCACGGCTTACCAAATTTTTAAATACACTAGCAACTCACCCTTGGTTTGCTTGGGTTCGTTCTCTAGGTTTTCCTTGCTAAAAAGTTTTAAGCACAAAAATGAGGAAGAAGAAACCTTCTTAATCGGCCCCCCACAGAATTAATTCCTAGCGGACGTCTACTATCTAGGTATACCTCCTTACCAAATTTTATCTTTATACGTGTAGCAATTTTCGATATTTCGTAATGATATTCGATAGATTTACTAAAGAATATCATATTCAGTACGTAATTAATACAAGAAATATTTAAATTGATATATTTTGCTTTCATTACAAACGAAGCCGCGATCTAAAACTAGTTTTCAATAAAAACTTTACCGTGGAAGCTTTTTAATATGTCTGAAAGCCCATATTAGTATAGATGACTAATATAGTAGTACATTACAGTTTGCACTGTGCTAGTAAAATTCAAATTCAAGTACCAGCACGGCGAAACCCGTGTGGGCAGTTAGCAAGTTGACTTGCAACTGTTCGACTGCGTTAAACTTCTGTGGTACAAAGTATGAGATTTTGCCTAAAAAGCATTTTTTTTTGTCTAGTAAAAAACAAATATGTACCTATATTGTACGTAAATACGTAGTATCCTTTGTAAAATATGTATCATCATCAGCCCTTTTTAACATCCTACTGCTGGGCACGGGCCTCCCTCAGTACGAGGGGGATCAGGCCATAGTCCACCGCGGTGGCCTAGTGCGAGTTGGCAAAAATATGAGTGGGTAACCAATTGTTTATATTTCGCTATATTCTCAGTTACGTTTCAAACTCACTTTTTACTTGACGTTTCATCATCTAAGAGCTTGTATTTTATTCAAACGACCAATTTAATTAATTTTTAATAGAATTTATTTATGTATTATTGACTTTAATGACTAAATGTCAATTATATAAATAGCTTTAATCGACGTATTTTGTTTCATAGAAAAGAAATAAAATATTTTTTTCTGAAGAAAATAACAAACAAAAACTTATATAAATACAATGTTTTATCCAAATTATTAAAACCCTTTTCGAGAGTAATTGATTACAAACAAACAATTTTTCTCGTTTATTAGTATATTATTGAATACCTAATATTTTACTTTTACACAGTCGAAAAAAATAGTTTTAAGTATATAAAATGTATATAAATCTATAAATATATTAGATATAATAAATAATTAAATTTAATTATTATTATGTGAAGATCCAAACACCATCGTTTATTACATAGCCCATTTCCTATACCCTGAAGATTGCAAAGCGTACATAAACAGATATATTGGACTCGGCGTGCAAACACGAGACTAGATGCAATAATAACGCTACAGGTAGTGTTTGAATAAATATAAGACTTATTGTGTCTGGGAATTCTATTGCTAACTATAAGTTTTTACTTGCACTGTGATCGTGTTTCATTAGCCATATTATGTTATTGGAGATACGAACATAGATATTGAAACAGAGTTTTGTAAAGCAAGCGATCTTTAAAGGTACTATAAAAACTAAATATGATGTAATAGTACCAATTGATAGGTTCAGATAGAAGAACATGTCTGTATTATACAGTTTAAAGTGTTTTAACTGTGGAATTATAGTAAAATTTTAAACAAATTATTCGTGATTGTATAACGACTCGTCCAATGAGAGTCAGTTGCAGAATTGCCACTTTATTGTGCTCACTACTAACTACTCAACTCTATGCTGTTACTGAATATGTCTTGATAGAAATACTCATAAACTGAACTTGACCCAACACATGATTCGAACCCACTACCTCCAGATCTGCAACTGTATACTAGCAGACTAAATCAAATCAAGAAGCAGTCAGCAACTGCTACAATATGAATAAATACTCTCATATACAAATATTTTTACGAATTCCAATAAACATAAAGTCCAAAATCCGATAAAACAAATCTAATACAATCTCAAGGGCGCGCTATTGGTCGCGGCGGGCAGGTGCGCCACCTAATAAATCAGCTGATACAGGCTGTTCGAAAATATTTTTTATACTGTACTAGATTACGTGAGTTATTCGGTAAACTATACTAGTTTTTGTGATTTATATACTAAGATTATAACTAAATCTAATTGTAATGGGTATATTTAAAGCGTTAATACTATTTGTAAGGAGAAGAAATTATTTCGAAATGTTTATTTTCATACTTTTAAACAGAATGCGTGAGTTTGGTAATTTTGTTAAATGTTTTGTTTAAGTTTGAGCCTAAACTTTGTCTATAAATCCACGTAAAACTCTGTAGGTCCTCGTGGACCGTCCGTTCTATCTGGTTGTATTTTAGTTTAAATTTCCATATTATTAAATATATTATTTTAGTTCACTATAAAGCAAGTAATATTAAAAATAAATCATTAAGAATACTTAGATTAAAAAAAAATGACTCGCACGCTACTAATGCTTAATTTATCAGATTTTATTTTCCTTTTCTCCTATATAAGAATCGAACCAGTGACAAAGAAATAAAATTTTCATATTAAAATCATTTTTACAAAGTCAGTAAAGTCGCTTGACGAACTCTATTTGTTTGCAAGTTATAATTGCTGGAGGTAGAACATTATTTTCATACTTAGCTACGGATAAGACCTTATTTATTACAGCAAGACGTTGACTAAGGTAAAATTTCCGAGATAAACTTACTAACTTAATATAAAATATTATACTCGTAACATTTTCAGTTTTACGCTAGAATTGTACAATTTGAAGATTTCGACTTAATCTCAACTGAGAAATTATGAGTAAACTTAATTATCGTATTTTCTCCTTTTTATAATTTACTAGCATTGCCCGCGGCTTCGCACGCGTTCTAAAGACCGGAAACCAAATTCTTACTGAGTCGCGCGGTAGGTTACCTCGCAGAACTAATGCCCGCCCTTCCCGTTATTGCAACATTTTTCATTATGCGTGATGTATGCCTATAGCCTTCCTCGATGAATGGACTATCCAACACAAAATGAATTTTTCAAATCGAACCAGTAGTCCCTAAGATTAGCGCGTTCAACCAAACTAACAAACAAACAAACTCTTCAGCTTTATAATATTAGTATAGATTTATATTAGCATGAAAAGCAATTCTATTGACTCGAATCTGTACATTAAATAATAAATTTTGGAAAATCTTATTAAAACAGTAATTATTATTGATACAGAGGCAGAATATATAGTTTTTTAGTATTTTCGTCTGTATGTTTGTGACTGCATTATGCACTAAACAGATTTTCAACTATTATAGGGTATCCTACCTACCTCTACCTCTATCCTATCCTAGATATAATAGTATTAATAATAGATTTCTCGTACCGTTTACTATTAAAACGCATTAAGAAGTAAGCTAGTTTCACATATTTTTATAAAACTTTCAGTAATTTTGAAACTAAACTTAGTTAAACTTTGTACTTATTATTGAATTAAATATATATGTAAAAATTTTACATTTTAAAACCACCTGTATATGAACTATTATAGAAAGTACAGTAGTTTAGACGTCTATGGTATGCATATGTTATTTTAATAAACACCGAAGTACTTCAACTTAATTTTATTTCAAGATCATTTATAATAGAATGAAATAGTAATAAATTTACATAGAATATAATGTTCTTAAATGAATTATTACTGTACAATATTTTATGTATAGTCAAAACTTGCTTCCGCATTTTAACTTTGTTTCGTGGGAAAACGAAATAAATATTAGGAAAGAACTTTGAATATGAAAGTTATAAGCTTTCTATCAAGTTCGGACAATATTACTCTATCTACTTTGAAAATTTCTTAATGATTTGTATTCGCGAGGAACTCCAAATGAACGAATGAGTTTAAAATGTGTAATTTGTCTCAAAGAATGATAGTTTTTATCCTGCTTATTTCTATTTTCGAAAAGTAACGGTTTTAACATACTAAAAACTACTCTAAGCTCTATCTGTGTGTGAAAGAAGTTATAAATACTATAATATATACATATAATATATACAATATACATATATATGATATTATATACTGGTATAATATATACATACATTATTCGATAAAGCTTATTTTTTTTATTTCTTTATTTATTTTACATAGGAGTGTGAGTCATGATATTTACTATGTCACCCCCGTACAGTATTTAACTTAATAGGTACTCTAAAGTAACTAAATACAATTTCAATCTTGCACCAACTTGGCTAGCATAATCGCATTGCTTATAGTGGCGCGGCCACATTGTATGATTTTAACGAAGGGGCCTAAAATCTTCATTTCGCACACATTCCATTAGTAGGTGATATATATCATCGATACAATTACATTGTGCGTATTTTTGTGTAGTAGACAATCCCATAAAAAACTTAAACTTATTCGAAAGAATGTGTCTAAAGCGTACTTAACTTATGATTTAATCTAATGAATAATCTACAAAAACTAATCTTAAATATTGTGAATATGTTATGAGACAGCTGGTAAAGTATTAGGATCTGACATCATTACTGTTCGCATTTAAAAGAAATTATTAAAAATATATTTTTTTAAAACGTCACTTTATATCTCTTCATACATCAACAAAATTGAACTGGTGATATCCGATATATTATAGAGTGCCATAAAGATATCCTTTAGAATACGGCGCATCGGCATTTATTGTATAAAAAAATATTCTACCTACTAAACGACTACTAAAATATATATTTTAATATAAAAAAAGAAATAAAAAATCTATCTAACGATAAAAAAATCTTACAACGGAAGTTTATTCAAGGTGTCAAAATTAAAGTAGTTCGTGTAATAAAATTTAATAGTCAGTAATGTAAATGTGTTTACTACCGTAACTAATTATTTACTAAGCCGTAAAAGATAAAAGTCGGTGCGTTTGATAGATACATAAGTAGAAACCGGTTCATCTCGAAGTCGGTAACAAAGTGACTACATTACGTTTAAATATGTGCCTTCATTAAATATCCATTGGAAATGTAGTGACTGATTTAATTAAAATAATCTGAATGATAAAAGGTTTGAATGTCCGATTTTGGTTATTAAGAGTAGTTTACACTTAACCAGAAGCAGTTCCCACAGAATACATGTTATTTCCGATAACTGTGGCTGGTTTGGTTTTATATGAGATTTTTAACATTAAATTTATTATGTTG
This sequence comes from Boloria selene, assembly GCA_905231865.2. Classification (NCBI taxonomy): domain Eukaryota; kingdom Metazoa; phylum Arthropoda; class Insecta; order Lepidoptera; family Nymphalidae; genus Boloria; species Boloria selene. The sequence continues at coordinate 4,718,840 of HG993157.1, forward strand.
CTCTATTTAATTTTTTAAATTATTCATATTAGAACCAATTCCCGTTTGTAAGAATGAAAATTTATTTTAGACTAGCAACTCATCCTATCTTCGCTTAGGTTCATCCCTAGCTAATCCCTGCCAAACTTAATGTTTGTAGCACAAAAATCCACCCTATTATTTAAATAAACAAATTTTCTTAAAGAAAAGCAGCCTAAATAACTCTTTATAACATTATCTATCTGCGATTGAAAGTGCTGTCAAAATCGGTCCAGTCGTTGCAAAGATTAGCCACAGACAGAAAGACTTTTTTTTTAATTGATTGATTTAATTTTTAATGTACAAGTACCATGGATATTATTTTAAGGCATAAGAGAAATCAAGAAATATAAAGTCGCCGGTACAATCATTCAGAATACCTTTCCAAGTGTCTTCATTAATACAGTACAGTACAGTATAATTATTAGACATAAGTATCAAAATATTGCTTGGTTCACTTCATAATTAGACATACCATCTACTTGTTTAACCCAGCGTAAGATATTACAAGTGTCAACGTACAATGTACATCCCGCTTTAAAATATCCTGCGTACAGATAACAGTTCATTAGACGGAAATCGTCTTGACAGAGACTAATCAGCACTGATGCATACACTCGATATATAGTGCTAGGGTTACCATACTACAAAATTTTATGATACTAGTTGAATGTTAGTCTATACCAATATTATAAATAGGCAATGTTTGTTTGTTTGTTAGAACGCGAATATCGATAAATACTAATCCGACTCCAAAAATGATGCCTAAAATAGGTCATATTCAATCATAATTAAGCATTATAATTGAATTCTTCCATATTAAAAGTCAAAGCGTAGGAACAAACTCGAGAAGCTATAGTTATGTTATACAATAAAATATTTGTAAGAGTACATACAATTTTAATAAAACGTTGTTAGTGATTGTTTAACCTTTTGTTGAGTTTTTTCTAGGAATTAATATGACACAAAAGTTTACATATTTAAGAAAAAAAAGTCAAAATATTTATTTTTTAAATAAGGTTTACCGTGACTTTACCGAGAGAAATAATATAATAAATTAAGTATTATTTATAAAAATACTGTCTTTATTTTAGTAAAAAGCGTTGTCATCCTACACGTACCGCAACGTGTGGCGTCTATATGTTTACACCTACAGAGGCTATCAGAGTGCATTGACGATTTATAATGCTAATCTAAGAAAAATTAGGATTCCACATCATTTACATAATTTAATGACTTTGTTCAGTTTTGTTTACATTAGATTCATTAAAACTAGGGTAACTTTACATAAGTTAGTTGAAATTTATTAAATGCATTTAAATTCTCTATCAGAGAACTTTAAAGCTTGGTTTGAAAATAAAAAATAAACAAATACTTTGTATGAGCTTTCCATTTATATATCAAATACCTATTATAATAACAAAATTAAACTTCATTACTATCGAAAATCTTCATCTAACCCATCCAACTATAAAAACAATAAATATTATATTTGAATCTCGCAAGATAATAACAGTGTCTAACAAGTGTGTAACAAGACTTTTATTTAAATAATTTAAGTCGAATTATTGTACTCAAATTGATTAATGGTATAAGAAGTAAATTTCAATTTTGATACCATTGTATTATACATACATATATTATTTTCACCTAAATCTAATACCTATTAAATTAATGTAATACCAATGTTATAGTCGTAAATATATGGAAAATCCCAAAAAGCTGTTCATAATGAAGAAATATGACAAGGATTACTATTCAATTAAACTCACTAAGCTCGGTTTATACGGCGACTTTTATAAGAGCGAATAAGCGCTTCGGAATTGAAGAGAGTGCCTGTAAATACACATAAATTAAAATGTGACATTTACACAAAAGTACAACTTTTAGGACACCTATTTGATGATTTTATAGGATTTATAGCTTTTGATGTGTATGAAGAACGTAAAGGCTATATATAATGTCTACGCCAAATTTTGACATTTTTAACGAATCTTATCGGATTTGTCGCGAATTATTTAGATTAAGAAGAAGAGCAAATTATTTATTATTTAGATTCAGCAAATGAACCTGAGCAAAGCGAGGGTGAATCGCTAGTTCAATATAAAATTATTTTGATATTATATGGTTTTCCAATTGAAATTCATATCAAATGAACTTTTGATGTGTGTGCGAATCAATTTCAGCATTTTTTGACCAATTGTTACCAATCAGTAAAGGAAAAACATCGCAATGAAAATACTCTAGATTTTTAGGCTTACTAGTTTTAAAAGACAGCATAGCTTTTCAACTCACACGTAGATTATGGCTTCATCCCCCTGACATTAATAGCAAGTCCATATACATATAGCAATATACGAGCATGTGAAAGGAAAAAAATTCATCTATTCTACTTAAATTTTGTCGAAAGTTTTAGTACAGATATAATACATCACAGCTATGAAGTAAATGGTCACCTGGAACACATAAATAAAAAACACGCTAATATAATTTATTGAAAGTGCGTAGAAAGAAAACTTTGCACTTGAGACTTGTATTGGATTCTTAGAAATATTACCTCTCTGAAAGTGGAATGCGAGTTGACACGGGTATAGAAATTATAGTTTCACTTACTTTTGTATGATATAAAAGTTTTCTTTGTATTCAATTTATATGGATTTAGAGATTAGTAATGAAGAAGCGTCAAAACTGTCATTTTGTATCTACAAATGAAAAATGTTCATTTGACTACATGTTTGTAGTGACCCTTCTTGCTGCGCCAGCGGTTGCGGGTTCGAGTCCGGATGGCAGACATTCGTGCTCAACAAAAAACTTTTATACATAAGTACTGTTATTACTGTATATACTTTTTTATGCATTTAGTGGATTTAAGCTGTTAATTTGAAATTAAAAACAGACACTTCAATTTTATTTATATGTACTGATTAATTATTTTTCTATATATATAGTTTGGTAGATAAATGATAAATTTAAATAAAGCTTTACAATGAAAAGGACGTATTGGAATTAAAAATACGAGTTATATTAGCGTTCGAAAAGTTGTGCTGAAGTTACTATTTTGTACATCAAATAAACATAATATTATAAGATGAGACTTTTGAGAGACGTAAAAAATCAAAATTCATAAAGCGACACTAAAAGACCCTTTTTAAATGAACTTAAAATGAAAACAAGATGAAAAACGTAGAGCAAATCTTGAAATATAATGAATGAAATATGTCGCTTATATCCCACATAATGGACGGCAAAAACGACCTTATGTAATAGAAAATAGAGTATATTCGAGTTTTTTATAATTCACATGGCATCAAAAGACTCATTCCGCTAAAAGTCCTTTGGGCACTATAATAAAAACTCGTCGAAAATTTAAAAAAAGGAATTTCACTCTCCCCGCCCGCCTAATTACGTCCGCCGTGTCGCCTGCGAAGTCGCATTTTTCGCTATTATTTTAGGGAGTTCTGCCCTACGTGTACGGACTTGGCTTACATATTTGAAATTTACTAATAGGTTTAAAGAACTTTATCACTACATAGTATAAAACAAAGTCGCTTTCCGCTGTCTGTCTGTCCCGATGTATGCTTAGATCTTTAAAACTACGCGACGGATTTTGATGCGGTTTTTGTTAATAGATAGAGTTATTCAAAAGAAAGGTTTATATGTATAACTAGTGGAACCCGCGGCTTCGCTCGTGTTAAATTTATTCATATTTCAAATATTAATACTAATTGGGTAATTAGAGCTTTTAAAGTTAGGCAAAACCCCTGGGGTCTTATAAAAAACCTTATAATTTTTAAAAAGATATCGGCTATGTCTGTACATGCATCAAGGGATAAAGTCAGCGTGTTTTTAACGCGTTACTCCATAAAGATGTGCGTTTGCGTTTAATTATTTAGCATAATGTGGCTAATCGCGCGTTATGTTACCGGCCATAATAAGGGCGTAACAAAATATTCTTTGATAGGGTACGTAATGAAAATTTAATTCTTCACATATATCACAGGTACCAAAAGGTGTATAATTTTGATAATTGTACCTTAAGCTTGTTTTAAAAACCTTTTTTGTTATACATATAACTTACTTAATTTAGAGTTTTAAATATAATATAATAATATCAATGTAACAAGTGAAATTCAGTATGACCTCCTACCATTATTTATATTGTCTTTATGTACCTCTTAAGTCATTGTACTTACGTGTAAGTATATAGTAATAAAACAAAATATTAAACTTGCATTTACATATTGTCATTTGCTCAATGCCCCCAGCGGGATTCAAACCTACGACCGCTGTCGCAGAAAGAATCGCACTACAAATTGCGCCAAATGTGTCGTCATTTAAGCGTATAATATTATGAATTATTTTTTTTAAACGAACATAGAGTCGAACCTATTTAAGAGAAAACTATTTTATCGCTTCATAATATAATAAATATCAGCTCCCGAAAAAGAACATTTTTGTTTTTTCCAAAATCATGTTATAGATTACTGTAATCTACATTAGACATTAATGTAAATATAAAGATAGTTTTGTGAAGTTATTTCCATCTATTATGAATCTTTTATTATGCATTTTGAAACCGGCCTAACTGTTATTAGGTTGTTGACCTCAGAACCAAGTTTTTATAGAATACAATGTGACAAAATGCCGAAACTCTTACGTTTAGGAAACCATTATATTTTATTTTATTGCTTTAAATGTTGATTAAAGTACAATAATTTACTTGTAGTTGTAGAAATAAGATTGTAGTTTGAAAGACTATGACAAATGACAAATGATAAAAAGTTCTTATTAATACTTTTATAGATATACTAAGATATTTACTTTATTTTCATTATCTCTAACTGCCAGTTTCAATAACTCTATCTAACTGGACTGGTAATTACTTTCATACGATTTTGGCAGGTTGTAACTTTTAATGTGTCAAAATAGTAACTACCAGTCATCGGTAGACAGAGTTATTGAAACTGGCAGTAAATGCATTAAAAGTATGGCTGATGCTAGTCGTCTGCTAGTTGGACGAGTAAAATAATTTAGTCGTCCAACAATTGTTTGACGACTAAATTATATTAAAGGCTGTTGCTAGTCATCCGATAATCGTATTAATAAAAAATATATTATTCGTCCGACTATTGTCGGTTTGTACGAATATCTTTCACTTTTTTGATTTCTAATATAAAATAAGCGATTTTTATATGCAGGATATACCTATGCCAAAAATAAAAAAAAAATAACCTTAACCTACCGAGCTGATAATTTATTATTAAGATCCCACCAATTATATTATTTAATAAGTCTAAGAGTTTTTATATGTAAAAGAGCTGGCTCTATAGAGTCGTCCTATGAAATTTACGTTACTAACACTCACTGAGAGTATTTACCTACATCAAAACAATGTACAAGAAAATGGTATTTTGTAAAAAGTACTATAGAAACGTCCGCAATTGCATTCACGAGTATGTTAAAACTTAAAAAACAAATTGATTTTTCTTTGAGCCATTTAAGAAGCAAAAAAGTCTCAGCCACGACATATCAAACACCAATTGTCGGACGAATAATACATAATTTATTCGTCCGCTTATCGGATGAATAGACACTTCGTAAAAGTATATAGAGTACTAACAACAAAAGCTAATTTTTTAAATTTTTGTCCGTCCGTCTGTCTGTCTGTTCCGGCTAATCTTTGAAACGGCTTGACCGATTTTGACGGGACTTTCTACTACTAATATTATAAGGAGTATCTTACGCTACTTTTATTTTATTAGAATATTATAAAAACCGTTTTGTCTATTCTAACTTACGCCCTGCGAAGCGGTTTTGTAAAGGTTATATTTCATTATTTATGTATAAAAATCCGGCAATTATGTAGTTCACTCTTACAGCATATTTTTGCAATACGTAAATTTAGTCGATTAAGCCCTTTTATAGTAAGTCCCTTGATAAAAGAGAAATGTTAGAAAAATTTTACAACACCTCATTTTTTTCAACTCGACTAGTGCAAAGAGCCTCGCTTTTCGTTATAAAATAAGGATCTTTGATTAAAGAGGAAACACAGGATTTCTAACATTCATTCTATGTTCAACTGAGAGTAGCAATTAAATACTTTTTGTCATAATTACTAATTTGCGACGTACACAATAAGTGAGTTCTAATATTCTTCTTGAGAAATAAATGATCTTAAACCTAGTACTTTTTGTAACTAATTCACATTTTTGTATGAACATACCTACTAGTTTTCAAATGTATAATCTATAGTATTTCTTTAATTAATTGTAATCTATAGATACGAGTATTTATACAAAATCTTAGTTGAATATATACAATATTATCTATACAGAGGCCGAGTCTATAGTTTTTAGAATTTTTATCTGCCTGTGACGGTATAACTAAAGAACCACTGTATAGATTTTAATGAAATATCAGTCAAATTATAAAATACTTTTAACTGCGGAAAAATACCTAATTTCTGAGAAATACATAATATCCGGTAAATTATTAGTGAAAATTCTAAGAAACAATGGAAACTCTTTACCTATCTTTATAAAGGAACTAAAAAGATTTATTAATACCGACACAGAACTAACAAAAAATAAGAAAATCGGTTGGCAATCAGAGACGTAAAGCTACTAAATGGTTTTTATTTATAAATTGTAGTTTAAAAGGATTTTCATCTTAGCTTATACCATTGTTTGAGTTCTAGCTTTTATCTGTTTCTAAATAAGAATAAGGCTTTACCTCAACTTTTTTTCAATATATCACTAAAATCACTTCAGCCTTATATTCACTATTTACTACCTCCGTAGTGTAGTCGCTACGATCGCACATCGAGGTCCTGGGTTCGAGTCCCGGGTCGGATCAAGTTTGGTTATTGAGTCTTTCTGTTTCGTAGCAGTAACAGCCCGGAGTTGGGAAGTTGGCGGTGTGTCACCCCCATGCCTCGGAGAGCACATTAAGCCGTCGGTCTTGCACCTTAGCTCTCACTGAAACTCCTACTGTTACATACGTTTAATAATAATTCCGAGGAATTGTTTGGACTGATCCCGGCCGCAGAATTTCACCATCGGACATCGCGTCAAATCCGCAAATTCCATCCACACCACCTCGATGTCCAGCGTTCCACAACAGTGCGATTTTTAAGACATTTTCTGCCACGCACAACCACTCTGTGGAACCAGCTGCCACCGGCGGTCTTTCCAAACCGTTACGACCTGGCGACCTTCAAGAAGAGAGCGTATTCCTTCCTGAAAGGCCGGCAACGCATTTGCAAGCCCTGCGGTGTTGCAGATGTCCATGGGCGGTGGTGATCACTTTCCATCAGGTGAGCCTCCTGCCCGTTTGCCCCCTTTGTCCTATAAAAAAAAAATAAAAAAATAAAAAATAATAAAAAAAAATAATAATAGTAACAAAAATAAACATAGGTACCTACTTATTCTAAAATTTTATTTAAACTACTATAAAAATAAACATTATCTAAATCTAAAATTAATGGCATACTCGTAATTAATGTGAATCTCTAAATTTCTATACACTTAGTTAATATTTTTCCACACGTCATGTGTCGATATTTCACAAAATGCTTAAAGTACTTATACAGCCAAAGTATAATATAATAGTGTAATATCGCAAACAAATAATGGCCTCATTTTGATAGTCAACAGTAAATCAAATACGTTCATTAATCAACGTTATAAAAGCAATACTGAAAATGCTTTACTGCAAATATATTCATTGCATGATTCCGTCCGTACATTTATAACAAATATTACTTATATTAAAAATAACCCTCATAAAATACTAGCAGGATGTTTCAGCTTCACTGGGTTTTTAGTTTCTCGTACAAAATTGTCCACATTTTTGACGATTTAGGGGATTATTGTTCAAAATGTATCGAGGATTACTAATGACATTATAGGAATAGGCTGTCAAATGTTAAAACCTTCAGATATAGTAGTTTAATTAATTAATACTAGACAGAAAGACTCAATGAATAAACATGGCCAGACTCGGGATTCTAACCCAGGCCCTCCAAATGTACAAACCTACATGCTGACTACTATACTATACGGCTGCACACCCTGAAAGAAGGTGAAGAAGGTGTGAGAAAAAAGCTCTAGGTAACAAGCTTTTTTTTGCCTACGGTTTGGTACACGAAGTAATATTATTTTCTGCACAACCTGAAAGACGGTGAAGAAGGTGTGAGGAAAAGGCTCTAGGTAACAAGCTTTTTTTGCCTACGGTTTGGTACACGAAGTAATATTATTTTATAATAGTAACATATTATTATCTATTATTGGTACAAAGTTGCTTATAAAATAAGGCAATATCCAATAGAACTCCATACCATTTATTACAACTAAAATTACAAAGGCTTTAGAATAGAAATTCAATTTAATTCGACTACATCTATTTTTATATAAAATGATAAGGACGTAACATTAATATTTTTCTGATGAAAATTTTAATAATCCTTAATAGTATCAGGTAAAAAGAAAACGTAAAGATTTTTTGCCGTAATGAAACGAGAATTTTCTTCATTATTTTAGTAATTTAAAAATCCCTGTGATACGACGAAGTTGTTGCTGATTCTACTTTGTGCTATCGACGTGAAAACATACGGTATTATAATTTGACAAATATTAAAAAAACTTATATTTTTTTTATATTAACAAAAACTAAATGATATATAATATTATAATGCTGATGAATATTTAAGCAAAATGGTCAAGTGCGTACCGTACTTAGGCTCTAACGAATACGTATTTAGCGCCTAAATAAAGCTCTATATATGATGTTATGTTCTGTTTAAAGGTAATTTTCGCACCATAATTATAACAAGTTTATCTTATGTACAATAATATAAATAACATACATTTTTAACTACACGCCCTACTTTTACCAGCTCTCTATTACCGTTTGTAAGATATGCCGTTCATAAGCCCTTAAGAATTAATAGGAGATTTTAAGACCTTTGACTGGTTTCAGTTATAAAACCTTAAAAGTGTTAATAGAATATATTTTTTCTAGATAGTCTTCTACTAGTTCTGTATTCTCTGTTTTCTACTACTAAAATATTATGTGCATAGTAAAATTGCTCTATTTTGATTTGCACTACAAACTTTGCTCACGAGATTGTTCAACAAAACCATCCCTCCGAGAGGCTTTATCAACGTGACTGCACAACACAATTGCATGCGTATTTCAAAATTACACCCAAAACACGACAGCAATATTTTAGCAAATAGCCATACCATAGGGTGAAAACAAGATTATGATCTTAGCCCTTATGAAACCTTTATGTTAGTTTTTTTGGTGCGTGTGTTTACAATTTATATGTGTTAGAACATGTCTGGTTACATACATGATATTATAACAGAAAATAATTTTATATTTCATAATGATAAATCTCGATTTTTATTGTAACAAATAATTCTTGTACAAAAATTGTGTATTTTTAATGTATTTTAATTTTCTAGTACAATTAATCTTGAATATATTTAATTTGGATCCTGAAAATATTTCATTATAGGTTATTATTTTTTGTACATAACATTCTTTGTTCCAAAGATTATTCAAATATATAATGTGTTAAATATACACGAAGAACCTCATTGAGTTATGATATGGGGAACATGTTTATTATTTCTACTTCAGAACCCTAAAAGTATATTAACCCTAAGGGAAAGCCTACGCAGTTCACTAATACTTAAAAGTGTTTTAAGATAATAAACATAGGTTAAGGCCTTAGTGTGACGAAATGAGGAACTATAAAAATAGCATTAAGTATTCAAAGCTGATAATGTGGATAATATAGTCTGGAGTAGTGCACAAAAAATTAATTAATTTGACCATATTTCGACCTAGTTTTCTAGTTCTCCCTAAAACTAGGACAACCTATGCTTTTTTTTTTTTTTTTATTTTATTCTGAATTAGTGCTTGACTGCGTTCCACCTGATGTTAAGTGGTAACGCAGTCGGAGATGGTATGTCGCACTAATTCAGTAGCCACCTATTCACTCTTGCCTTGAAGACACCCATATTGTAATCGGACGGAAACACTGACGTAGGCAGGTTGTTCCAATCCTTAGCCGCACGTATAATAAATGACGAAGCGAAACGCTTCGTCCGGACGGATGGAATGTCCACGACATAAGAATGGAGACCAGCCGTTCGTCGAGTCGTCCGATGATGGAAAGGGGATGGGGGAATTAAGTCGTGTAATTCCTGCGCACACTCTCCGAAATGCAACCTATAGAATACACAAAGGCTGGCAACCCTACGTCGGTGATCGAGGCTTTGTAAGTTGGCTTTTACCAGGGTAGGGTCACCAATAAGTCTCAGCGCACGCCTCTCAATCGAGTCTAAGGCTGACAGATGGCATTTCGCAGCACCAGCCCATATGTGACTACAGTATTCCACGCACGACCGGACTTGAGCTTTGTATAGATTAAGAAGCTGTCCCGGCGTGAAATACTGTCGGATCTTTGCGAGGATGCCAACTTTCCTCGCTGCTACATTAGCCTTAGACGCGATGAACCGCCCGTAGTTCATGTTGGGGCTAATGTCCATTCCCAACAACTGCAGACGATCAGTGTATTCTAGAGGCACATTTCGGAAAGTAGGAGTCAAGGTAAAAGGACTCCTTTTTGTGGTGAACAGACACGCCTGTGTTTTGGTGGCGTTGAAACTCACAAGATTGGCATCGCCCCAAGTGGAGACTGCCTTGAGTGTGAGATTCAAACGCTCTACCATGGCCTCTCTTTCGGACTGAATTTGATCTCTTCTGGCTCGAGGATTTGGCAGGTATCTCTCTACAACAATGCTGTCGTCTGCGTACCCATAGATACCGGGTATAAGCAGATCGTTAATATGCAGCAGGAACAAGGTTGCAGAGGGAACAGATCCCTGAGGAACTCCAGAGTTGGTCTTTAAGGGTTCTGATGAACAGCCTTCCACCTCAACTCTGAGTGATCGGTCGCTCAGGAAGTCTTTTATCCAGCCGATCAGGCCAGGAGATATGCCATAGGCTGAAAGCTTGCTTATAAGACTAGCGTGCCAAACCCTGTCAAAGGCCTTCGAGACATCGAGGGAGACAGAAATCGCCTCCCCAATGGTGTGGTTGGCATACACTAGAAGATCCCCAGTCGACCGATTCCGGCGAAACCCGTATTGTCGATCGCTGAGGAGATCGTTCTGTTCTAGGTATGCCATAAAACGAGTGTTCAATACACGCTCCATAATCTTGCAGAGTATGGAGGTGATTGAAATTGGACGATAATTGGCAGGGTCAGCACGGCTACCTTTCTTGGGCACAGGTTGCACATTGGCAAGCTTCCAGGATTTAGGCACTATTCCAGTCTTAAGAGAAAGGCGGTACAGACGTGTCAGTATTGGAGACAACTCGGGAGCACATGTTTTTAGCACTATCGCTGGTATACCATCGGGACCACTGGCTTTATTCACATCTAGACGACACAATATTCTCTTTACCTCCTTATTAGTTATGGAGATTTCGGGCATTGAGATCCCGCAGTGAGGTAGATGTGGTGGAGTAGCATTGCCAGAGTCTAGATATGAATTTTGGGCAAAAAGCGAGGCAAGTAAAGACGCCTTCTCCTTTGCCGTATGAGCCAGGGATCCGTCAGATTTTACCAGCGGTGGCAGTGAAGGCCGACAGAAGTTCGTCTCGACCGCTTTGGCAAGGGACCAAAAAGCTCTGCTACCAGATGGTTGGGCAGAGAGCTTTGCGCCAAAATGTGTAATTCGGTCAAGACGAGCCTTCTTTAATGTCTTTTTGTAGGACTTGGCGGCTAAGTTAAAGGCTCTCTTCTTAGGTCTTACATCCGGAGCTTTGCGGTCTCGAGCATCAACCCTGGCAAGGTAAGCCGAATGCTTACGCTTTTCAGCAAGGATGCATTCGGTATTAAACCATGGGCGAGCTTTGCCACCAACGGGTACATCAGAGAATGGGACAAAATATTCCATCGCTTGATGTACCACATCAGTTATAGCATCCGCACAGCTCGACGGATCGGAAGAAGAGAAGCAGACCTGCCGCCAAGGAAAGGATGCAAAAAAGTGTCGCATCTCATCCCAATCTGCTGACTTGTATTGCCATACTCGTCTAACACCAATAGAGTCGTTACCAGGTGGAGAGTAAGGCAATATAGTTTTTACCAGACAGTGGTCAGAGCTACCCAATGGGGATGAAACCTGGATGTTATATCTGTCCGGATCAGTTGTCAGCAGAAGGTCCAGACAATTAGCTGTGTGGCCGTCCACATCGGGTACCCTCGTCGCTTGGTCAACCAACTGGGAGAGTCCAAGTGACACCGCAAACTTCCACGCTTCTCTCCCAGCATGGTCCGTCTTCTGGTATGGGAACAACCAATGTTCATGATGGGCGTTAAAGTCCCCCAGAAAGACAAGCTGCGCGGTGGGGTACCGTTGGATGGCCACATCAGCGGCCTCACTGAGATGTGCAAATAATCGAGTTGTCTCCTGGTCACCTGTGTGCGATCGGTAGACACAGGAATACAGGATCTTTTCGATTCCTGTATCTACGATAACCCAGATCATAGAGAATGTGGGGTCTTCAAGGTGGCGGAGACGCTGGAAACAGAGGTCATTTCGCACGTACAAACAGACTCCGGCCCGCGAGCTGAAGTTATGCTCCAACGTGTAACCGGGATAGTCCAGGTACGCAGCGCTTAATGGACATTGAATCTGCGTCTCCGTCAAAAAGAGCATGTGTGGCTGCGCAGTCTCGAGATGGAAGTGGACTGATGAGAGGTTTGTGTGCAATCCTCGGATATTTGTGAGGTGCACATTAAGTGAGGGGGAGTGCAGCCGCTTTAAAACATTACTCCTTTTGTGTATAGCCATGATTGAGTTTTTAATATAAGAGTGAATAGGATGGAGAATGGCAGTTGAACGAGGTGTTGCACGAGCCCGGCAGTGATATTGGTGTTGTCATGTCGTTGAGGGCTTAGTCTGGAGACTGCGGGGACGCCCGAACCCCCCCAAGGATCGCCATCGGGCCCCCTCCTCTGGTCGCCAACCAACACGATGGAGCCACCCTGGGATTTTTCAGAGATGGCGGGGCAGCCTTTCATGGGTGGCTAGCCCACTAGTTGGGCCCCCAACTGTCTGCGGTCGGCCAGCGGCAAGCCGTGCTTCGGATCCCGCTACCCTCCGCGACTAAGCTCTCGACACAACAAACAACGATCCACCACCAACACGGCTACTGTGCAACACAACTATTCAGACCTTCTTGAGACACAAAGTCAAATAAAAATCTTTAAACCTATATTGGTCATAACAATAGTGTCTATATTTTGTTATTACACATTATAAATTCCCTACGCCGCGTCTGCCTATCTTATATAAAAACAATGTACTCGTATTACAGAATGATTTCTTTTAAAAAAAATTTCTTAATAAACTATAGCAATGCTATTTTCAAGTACCTAGACAGGAATTAAGCGAAGCGAGGGTATGTTACTAGTACTATAACCAAATATTGCGTAAATATGCCTCCTTTAGTCAAAATTATGTTTTTATACCTTTTGCTGTAGAAACCCTTGGGCCATGGAGGCAAAGTGCTAAGCACTTTTTAAAAGACATAACACCTCGTCTTATCGCCTCTACTGGAGACTCATTTTTCGCCCAAAGAATCGGCATTGCCCCATTCAGCGGGAGAATGCGGCCAGCATTCTTGCCACTATTCCGCGCGGACACGACTTGTACAGTAATAATTAAGTGTATATTTGCTTTGTACATATAGTTAAGTTTACTTGTAATTTACTTTATTGCAAATAAAAATTAGCTTTAATATTTATATATATTAAAGCGTATCAAGAATATAAAAAAGTGCGTATGTACAAAGTACACATGTCAGAAGTAAAACTTGAATTTAAATTAAGGCTAACTCTTCCGTCTCTGAGCGCCTGGTACTATGGACTTATTTTTTCGTTTCATCGAGTTTGAAATCACTACGGTTCTAAAGAAGTTTCACTTCAAAAATCTATAACGTGATTGCAATTTTTTCCTACACAATAAACATATCTCCATCTTACAACCAAATCAATAGATAGCGATCGTCGTTTGTTGCCACTAATATTACTCGGACGTAGTGACATTGACAAATGAAGACTCTCTAAGCTTTCAAGGCAATATTTTCTTTATTGAGCATACTAAATGAAATTATAATGCTTAGCATAATTTTTACCCACGACGGAATGAAGACGGTATATGCGTTTTTTATGGTACAAAAGTAATTAAAAATTATTAATTATTTTAATATTTTATGGGATACTTATTGTGGCTTCAGTTTTTTTTTTCAATTTTAACTAACGACTTACCTTCGCTCTACTCATGGGTTCGTCCCCTACATACATTCTAACGGTTAGATTAGACGGCTTAGATTTTAAACAAGAGATTTTTTTCCGCAGTAAAAAGTTTCTACATATTGACCCTTATCACCAACTTTCACTGTACCAAATTCATTAAAATCTCTCCAGTGGTTTTCTCGTGATACGTTAACAGACAGACAAAATTTATAAGAACCATATATTAGGCCTCTGTATCAATAATACTTAATATTTTTTATTGGTATTTGTTGTAAATAATATTTAGATTTTTGTTGTTTTCTTACTTTAGTTTAATATGTGTAAGAAATTTTGTTGTTATGACGCTTGCGAGGCGGGTGTTAAATGCAGTTATTATCGTTATGTTGTTACTATTATACATTTATTAAATATTAAATAAACAAATATAAAATATAATAATAAATATAAAATTTATGATAATTTTAATAAATATATGAGTTAAGAATTAATTATATATACTTAGAAAATATTTAATACCCATATTCGTTAAAATTTTATTGTGTACGGATAGATGTCAAATATTTACGTAAATCTAAGATTTTACTAAGGAATTATCCTTCATTTTGCTATTTCTGTTCGTCTGTAATTCTTAGAAAGCATTCCACCCCAAACATAAAGCTCAAGACACCATGTGGTAACGCCTTTGGGAATATAAACAAATTAGTTCACCCTCCAAACCATAACTTACGATATATATAAGATCCCGCTTCAACCCTCTGCAAAGGGCGGTATTAAAAAAGAATATTGGTTGCAAAAAGCATTTTTATCTTTTACCAGTTATCCAAATTTATGTTGTAACATTAAAAATATTAGTTAGCGTTATTAAATTTGTGTTAAAATTGAAATGTTTTTATGAAACGATATTACATTGTGGAAGCAATCATTTTTTACGCACACTAATAATTATGTTAACAAGAAACGAACAAACAAACCAATAATTTTAGTATAGATTATTATTTTATTTGAATTTGATATTGTATTTAATTGTTTTTTATAATTATTATAATTTAATATTTAAATTTCATGCAAAATTATTATTTTTTTGGAATACGGGAAGTGAAGCTTACTATAATTATTCACTAATGATAATAAGTAATTTTATAATATTTTGTTAAACTAAATTGTTTGTATAATAAAAGAAACTGAATAAATAAAAAACTGACATTTTACATACACATACACATAATATTAACATAATATTATTACGCAATATATTATGATGGGACGTTAATACATAGCACCATCTAGTTCCAAGGTAAGCCACGAGGCTTGTGTTATGGATAACGTACTAGCTGCTGTACTACACATACTCGTACGTATATTATTTTAAATACATGCATACTATAAATAGGCCTACTGGAGTTCAAAAATTTGTGCTCAAACACTAAAGAATGCTCCCAGTGGGACTCGAACCCGCTAACACTGACACAGCAAATACGGTCACTACAAACTAAGCTAAACGTATCGCCCATTATCTATATCTATTTCTTCTCTTTTTTTCTTCTATTTTATTATATTTTTTCTTTATTCTATTTCAATCTTTTCTTAATTATTCTGTAGGTAACAATAAAAACATTGATAATCAAGTTGTAATTTAAATACAATAAACTCAAAGCAAAGGCTTTTTCAGTCTTTGAACAAATGATATTACCTCAAATTATGATAAAAGAAAGCCATTTGCTAATCCAAGTGACTTCTAGATCAACTCCCTGAGGCTTTAGATGAATTAATTTTCAGGGAGGATCAAGGGTTAAAATATACCTTAATTAGCTTTCGTGAAAATTATTTCTGTAATAATTTTATCCTTTTTAATTATTATATACTGAGTTTTGGAATTAAATATATTGTGGTAGGTATTATAATAATTGTACTAAAATAATAGGTATATCTACATAAATAAAATTGGAGTGTCTGTTTTTAATTTGAAATTAACAGCTTTTAACTAAATGCGAGACTAATATCAAAAAACAATTTCTATTTTTTTTTGTCTGTCTGTCTGTTTGTTCCGGCTAATCTCTGAAATGGCTGGATCGATTTTGACGGGACTTTCACACGCATATTGCTAATGTTATAAGGAATAACTTAAGCTACTTTTATTTTGGAAATTAAATTTAACTAGCGGAACCTGTGGCTTCGCGCGCGCTAAATATAGGAACGAACCCAAGCGAAGCGATGGTGATTCACTAGTCATAAATAAAAGGTATACATAAATAAATAAATATGTTGGGACATTTACACACAGCACTATATAGTTCCACGGTAAGGTACGAGCCTTGTGTTATGGATACTAGATGGTTGATATACTACACATTCTTCTTCTCAGTTGTTCACTCTTTACAGAGTGGTCGTGGTCATGTTTCGGTCCAATCTTGCGTCACTGCCTCTCTCGTGATGCGACGCCATGTATCTCTATGTTTGGCGGCTTGGGTGATGAATATGACACATATATACTACACATATATAAGTTTAAAAATACATACATATTATAAATATAAACATCCATGACTGGAGTACAAACATTCGTGCTCAACAAATGTATACCAGCGGGACTCGAACCCGCGACCGCTAGCGCAGCAAGTAGGGTCACTACAAACTACGCCACGCGTGTCGTCAAATATAATAAAACTCTGAGTCAAATATGCACATTAACATTTATTTTTGACAAATCTTATTCGAATAGTCATTATTATCGTAGCAATGGTCGAAACTATAGCTTTTAGAATTTTTGTTTGTCGACGACAATCGCCATCTAGTTCCGCGGTAAGCTACGAGGCTTGTATTACGGATACCAGATAGTTGATATACTACACATATAAATTTTAAATACAATATATAAATATACAAATGAATACTCCCAGCGGGACTCGAACCCGTAAGTATGGTCACTGCCAACTGAGCCAAACGTGTGATCAAGTTCAGACTTATAATTTTTTTAAAAATATTTCTAATCCCTACTTAATATTATAAATCTGAATGTAAGTTTGTTTGTTACGCTTTCACGCGAAAACTACTCAACTGATCATCATGAAACTTTGTACACATATTCTTGGAGGTATTAGAAGTAACATAGGATACTTTTTATTAAATATATATATATTTTTTACGAGAAATTAAAAAAAATTGTTTGTATTAACAATGGGTTCTGAAAGCTAGAGTAATTTTGAAGAAACTTTCAGGCATCCTACAGATCAACCCAATGAGGTTGATTAGCAATTAAAAAAATGAACGCGGGTAAAGCCGCGGGTAAAGCTAGTAATCTATAAAAATAAGGAAAAATGTATTAATTGATTTGAATTCATGTTAACTATATCAATCAAGTCAATGTAATTTAATAACATAATTACAAACTGCAATCTATAATGTTCATTAGATTTTAGTTATCAAACTATAGTGCTACGAAAGTTCATATAAAGGCGAATTCTCTCGGCTCTGCTAAGTTAGGGTCGTAAATTTGAGTTAAGGGAAGGCGGTTACTTAGAGTTTATGACGTATATGGACACATATGGAAAATGTTTTTGATCTATTCTAAGTATAAATATACGTTTTCTGATCGGAAGATATTGCACTTTATACAAATAATGGATGATGAATATGATTTGTAATTTATTATAAGTAAGAGAATGAGAACGTCTAGATTGATATGTTCAAAAAGCTCTTGGATTTATCAAAGCTTTAGGTATAAAAAACTAAACTATAAATCCTATTCTTAGGTTTCTTCAGCCCTTTCCTTTTAATGTCCCACAGCTGGGCACGGGCCTCGCCAAGTACGAGGGGGATCAGGCCATAGTCCACCGCGCTGGCCTAGTGCGTGTTTGCAGATTTTACATGTCTTTCGAAAATTGGCTAGGTTTCCTCAGACATACAGGTTTCCTCACGATGTTTACCTTCGTCGTAAGACAAATGGTAATCACGATAGAAATGACTCGCACATGAAAATATCAAAGATACGAGACCCGGATTCGAACCCGCATCACTCGGCTAGCCAAGCGATCGCGTTACCACTAGACTATCGCTACCAAATTCTCAGATGGTGATTGATTATCAAAACTAAATGTGACTCTTTTACTTTGCGAACTAAAGACTTATCCTCGTTTCTTTACATGCTCTCTTAGTGCAGTTAATTTTTGTTGAATAAAATATTGATTCTAACATAAAATAAGCGTACATATGTATTTCTTACACTATCAGCCTTTCAGGAGTGAAAAATATAGGTTTAATTTGGTGAATGTTGATATTTTATAGACAATATTGGTTTTTTCTAGAATTCTGCAATGATCAGGTAAAATTATAAATAAGCTATATAATAGTGAAATCGATAGATGGACGGTATACGTTTAATCGGGGAATATAAGGTTAATCTTTCATATCGATCATAAGACAATTCTATTCTAAACTTTTAATTAACTTCTATAATTCCTAGTACATATTAAAGTAGGTACATCACTCGAACTCATTATATCAGCTAAAATAATTATTAAAAATTTTCTAACCCCAGCTTTATTCAATAGAACGTAAATCCTACAAAAACACGACCGTAAATTAACGTTGTTATTCTTTTGATCTAAGGCTTTTTATGTAAAACGGAAATTGTTTTTTTAACGCTTCAACAGTATTGAATATCCATTAACGTTAATTAATGCTGCTGAAAATTAATGAAGTAAGGCTTGAAGCTTTCACGCAACCCTTGTTTACGTGTCGCATCTTATTCTACGAAATTTTTTACTTTTAATACTACATCTTACATTACGGTAAGTTTTAACTTTTATTTTGGATTTCTCATAGATTAAATTTTTTCCTGCAGTAAAAAGACAGTGGTGGCCCAGCGGTAACGCGTCGCTCGGATAACCTAGTGATGCAGGTTCCAATCCGGGTCTCGCACCTCTGATATTTTCATGTGCGAATCATTTCTATCATGATTACCACTTGTCTTACGGTGAAGGAAAACATCGTGAGGAAACCTGCATGTCTGAGAAAACCTAGCCAATTTTCGAAAGACATGTAAAATCTGCAAACACGCACTAGGCCAGCGCGGTGGACTATGGCCTGATCCCCCTCGTACTGAGGGAGGCCCGTGCCCAGCAGTGGGACGTTAAAAACGGCTGATGATGATGATGAAAAAGAATCCTATAGATACAATTTGAACCAGCTTTGAAGCTTTGAATCATCATACGTAACTTCATGAAAATCGATTCAGTTAATTTCTCGTGATACGGTTACAAATGAATAGACAAAAATTCTTAAAAATATATATTTGTGCATCGAAAATAATGTTATTTCAATAGAATTTTCCATTCAAGTTAGAATTTATTATATTTAACTAGAAAATCAAAATATAGTTATTCAAAAAGTGTTTAACGAGTGCTTTAACTGAAAGTTAATTAAATTTCCATTATAAGTCAGTTGTCAGTCTTTTGCGCTACTGCTGTTTCGAAGGAAGTTTTGGTACTTCAAGATTATAATGTAATATTGATTTGAATTATGTACTAATAAAAGGGAAGAGTTTGTCTGTTTGTTTGAATGTGCTTATCTCAGGATATTAATTTGGTTTAATAAAATAAAAATATGTTTGCATTAGATAGACCTGTTTACAAAAAGCTTTAATCGAAGAAAATCGATTCGTCATAATAATTCGTTATGTAGAAATTAACATGTTTAACCTTTTACACATATTTTTAAATCAGAAATCGAACTTGCGACTTCAAGAACTATTTACTTTAAAACTTATGATTAATTATAAGTCACACATTTAAACTTATTACATTTGTCTATATAATTAAAAAATTCAGAATAGGGATAAAAATATTTTCAATTACCTAAATTAGTTCAACTACATAATAGAATTCTAAGTCAAGCCAAAATAAATCTACAGTCAAAATGCAAATATTATTTAAAGTAAATACAAAAAAAGATTTACTCGTGATACGAAGCTTAGTAAAAACATGTTAAAATAAAACTATGAATGAAAAAATTTGTACAAACTAACAAAAAATGTATTGAAAAATAAACTTTATTCTGTATTTTTAAGGTACAATTTCAATTCTATATATAAAATCATTGTCCACTTCTGATAACAAAGGTTGAATTTGCATAGAAATAAACAAGGGATGATTTCAGAAAATTTATGAACGTTTTGTACGGTAAGTCACAGAATAATATATTGCAGTGCTTTTAACTTATTACAATATATTAGCTATTTGTATTCAGACCTTTTTAACGTCCAACTACTTGGCATGGGTCTTCAATATGGGTTTACCAGGCCATAGTTAACCACGCTGGGCAAGAAAAATGTTTTAATATTAAATAAAATACCTAATTAACATAAATAATCAATGTAATATATATAATGAATTATGAACGTAACATTAATTAATTAAATTAATAAATCTGAGAGATTTACAATGTTACATTTAATGAAAAAAAAAACATTATGTAAGCTTTTATAATAATAAATAATTAAATAATCTTCTAAAGGCTATCTAAAGGCTTCACATGTCGTTCGAAAACTTGCTAGGTTCTCTCAGTCATGCAGGTTTCCTTACGATGTTTTATTTCGTATGACAAGTGGTAAATCATCTTAGAAATGATCCGCACATGAAAATATCAGAGATGCGAGACCCGGATTCAAACTCGCTTTGCTGGATTACCAATTACCGATTTGTAATGTAAATTTTATGTAATTTACTTTCTAAACTAAACTAAACCCCATAGTGACAAAAAGTTGTAAGTATTGAGAAAATACGTGGTGAGCTTCCTTTGTTATTTTTAACCGACTTCAAAAAAAGGAGGAGGTTCTCAATTCGTCGGGGACTTTTTTTTTTCTATGTATGTTACCTGATTACTCGACGATGGCTGGACCGATTTGGAAAATTCTTTTTTTGTTTGAAAGGGTATAGTTTCCAGTTGGTCCCATTGTCACCAAGTCAGGATCTGATGATGGGATCCCAGGGAAATCGAGGGCAACTCTCAAATTTTATAGGCACCTACTATGTTTTTGATACATTTTCTAAAGATGTTCCAGCATTTGTGTTTGAAAATCATCATCTCATGTGGATGAGCTGATGATGGTAGGTACAATTCCTCAACGGTTCTTTTATGTTTGTTCATTTATTTCTGCGTCAAATGTTGGCCGATTACAATTTTTTTTTGTTCGGTAGGGTATACTTCCAAGATATTCACACTATCACCAAGTCAGGATATGATGATGGGATCCTAGGAAAATCGAGGGCAACTCTCAAATTTTATAGGCATTTATTACGTTTTTCGTATATTTTATAAAGCTGTTCAAGAATTTGTGATGATGTAAGGTATATCTCCTCAACGGTTAGGAGTTGAAAGAAAATTCTTTTAATATTATACGTACTTATAAACCGATAGTTGTATTCCTTCAGGATATTAGGTTGATCTGATAATAGAAGGTAAATCTTATTAACGTTTAGGAGTTACGTGGAAAAATAGACGTGGACAAATCTCGATTGACTATTGTCTTTCACTCCAAAACTTCGCAGACTTATTGGAGCAGTAGTTTAGTTAGCCTACCAATATTATATTTAAACAAAATATCTAATTTCCACAAAAAAATTAAAAATAAATTATTTTTTAACAAAAATGAAAACCGACTTCAAAACGTTACAAATCGAAACTAGAAAGAAAATAATAATTTTAATTACTTAGTTATTGTTGGAGTCGGTGCCAGCCAAAGCAAATAAAATCTTAATACAATTTAATTAATGTATCAATTTGTAAATATAATCAAAATATCTGTTCGAAAGTTCATTGCAAAGGCAGAATAAAACTGTCCTTCTTGGCTGGCACCGACTCCAACAATAACTAAGTAATTAAAATTATTTTTTTCTTTTTAGTTTCGATTTGTAACGTTTTGAAGTCGGTTTTCATTTTTGTTAAAAAATAATTGATGTTACCGTGCGAAGCAGGAGCGGGCTGCTAGTTAAATAATAAATAAATAAGTGCGTGTTGGCTTCACATGTCTTTCGAAAACTTACTAGGTTCTCTCAGTCATGCAGGTTTCCTTGCGATGTTTTACTTCGTAAGACAAGTGGTAAATCATCTTAGAAATGATCCGCACATGAAAATATCAGAGATGCGAGACCCGGATTCAAACTCGCTTTGCTGGATTACCAATTACCGATTTGTAATGTAAATTTTATGTAATTTACTTTCTAAACTAAACTAAACCCCATAGTGACAAAAAGTTCTAAGTATTGAGAAAATACGTGGTGAGCTTCCTTTGTTATTTTTTCTTCTTATGTAAAGCATAACATCTAAATTAAATATCCCTTTTGATACTGGAATAAACCTGAAATAATTAGTAGATACATAAAGAGCACGAAAAACGAATTTTTATATATTATTAGGTACATAATTTTTTTTTCATGGTAAGATACGAAGCTTGTGTTACAGATACCAGATGGTTGATATATAATACCTATATAATTTTAAATAGATACATTTTAAAAAAATGTAAACTAACATTCGTGCTCAATAAAGGAATGCTCCCAGCGGGATTCGACCCCGCGACCGCTGGCGCAGCAAGTAGGGTCACTACAAATTAAGGCAACGTATCGTCACATATCAGCTTTTGTCACAAAAGTGAGTACAGGAAACACAAAGTTAAGACTAAGTTGTATTTCTATGGTCGAAATTCAACAATAATCATTACTTAAGTTGTTTCTAAAAGTTCTTTTTATCTAAAGCTCGTCAATTGTAACTTAACAAAACAAAAAAGGCAATCAGAGGAGAAAAAAGGAATTTAACTGTTTTATTGCCTATTTATAAATAGATATTATATGCATATTGTAGTATGAATTTAGTACATTGAATAAAATACCGTAATGAAGAAAATCGTTCAGTATGGGGAAGTCTGAAACTATAACTTATAAGACATACGAAGATCTGTTCTTAGGTAGTTAGGTTCATAGTAACTAAGAACAGATCTTCATATATATTGTCTTATAGTTTCAGATTTTCTCACACTGACCGCTTCGAATGTTACATAATATATGGTATACATATCAATTATCTACTTACAAAGGTAACGGATTATTTTCTTATCTTTGATTGCCAAATATTTAAACAAAGGTACTTATTTTCTATTTATAATATTACTAGCGACTCACCGTCACTGCGCTCAGGTTCATCCATCAGTACACAACTGTTAGTGAAACATAAAAACAGATTTGAATTATTCGGTTTTCTATATTTTAATATAACTCAAACCATCCCTAACACAACCCTAACAAAATAAAATAAAGTATTATTAAAATCTATCCAGCCGTTTTTTAGTTCTAGCGAGACTATAGCGATTATTTTATATAGATACTAGCAATTCCCGCGGCTTCGCACGCGTTCTAAGGGCCGGAAAACAAAATAATTTCTGAGTCGCACGGTATGGTACTTCGCAGAACTAACGCCCGCTCTTCCCGTTTTTGCAACATTTTTCATTGATGCTCCGCTCCTATTGGTCATAGCGTGATGTAATATAGCCTATAGCCTTCCTCGATAAACGGACTATCCAACACAAAAAGAATTTTTCAATTCGGACCAGTAGTTCTTCAGATAAGGCGCGTTCTACCAAACAAACAAACTCTTCAGCTTTATAATATTAGTATAGATATAGTTATGTATACAATTACCTAACTGTTTTGTCAACTCTATGTCCTGCCATTGTTTTCATCACAATAACTAATGACTATAGATGACCGATACTGTCGTGTCTAAATTTCGTTCGTATAATATGAGAGCAGGATTTATTACCCAATCATCGTCTAACGGTTAATATGATACCGGTTCAAATATTTTACATATAAACGTTAAATTATTATTTTTTACTAGCAAACTGTTACAAATTGTATTATATTTTGATTTAAATTAGAATGGAAAATAATTAAGGTAAGCGAAGTGAGAACTAAGACTATTCCACAACCTGAGCATTTTGTGGTGCACTTTACTGAAAAACTATCACGGCTATAGATTTGTGATTTAAAATAATAATTTAACTTTAAATCTAGGTGTGTTCTCTGTCAAAAAACCTAATTTTATAACCATTAAAAAATGTTTCGTGTTCATTGGATAGAATGTTATTGTATTATTAACGCCATCTGTTAGAAAACCAAAGTTTACATCGCTGTAAAATTATTAGCTGTTAGAAAAACAAAGCTCAGTGTTTTGCTAATTTAATTTAACATGTATTTTGAATAATAAGTAAGTTTCATATACAAATACTTCTCAATCCAAAATAATAAGCTTACCAGAGCTTTTTAAGTCCAATAAAACAAACATAAGTTGAAGAAGCTTTGATGTTATCATACTGTCTTCTCTACCTTAAGCATAAACCCGTTCATTTTAGTAGTCGTATAAGAATTTTAGCATGTCTAAAACCTTCAAGATGTTTTCACATAGAGAAAGCAAGGAAATATCTTTCCACTGTAATTCTGCCCACGTGACTTGTAATTTGGCGTACGGAAACGTTATCAACTACGCTTCTCATATAGTCGTGGTTACACTGTGCGACTTTAAAATTTTCATTTAATTTTCTTTAAGTAAAACTATGATTTTTTTTAATATTAAAAATGCGAAAATTTGTGTGATAGAATTTTTTTGGGTGTATTGGAAATGTACTCGTAGAAAGCATTAACTCTTTATTAACACATATACATCTATTTTCAAAGTAACCCATAAAAGGAACCGTACAATAATTAATTATAAATTTATATTACTTCCTTGCCAAAGATAATGAAATATCTATTAATACATAATATTATGTTATATTTTTGCCTTTACTTTATGTCTATGAATTATTCCTGGTTCATCGTCTTACTTCTAGCATTCATCGTTACCTAGTAAGCTCTTGCTTTGCTTTGCCCAAAGAATAATTTACGAGTATTTTAATTTATTTTGTTAAATAGTACAAGCGATTTCGAACAACGGGAAAAACTGCCCAAGTGCGGAAAAAGCCGTGCATGAAGAAGAAGAAACTATTTTGAATTATACTGAAAATTTTTGAGTGACAGAGAAGATAAACTTTTGAATTTGTCATATTAGTTAATAGTTTTATTTCACATTAAGCTTTATGTAAACCTTTCTATATGTTACTAAAATAGGAAATTAAAAGTTCAATGCTAAAAAGATAAATTCAAGTCTCCTAATACGAACTAGATTTTATATATATTATGCCGCTCACGTAAACAAGGCGTAGGCAAAAATACATCTAACTGCGATGTGGTCTGACGTTGCATCTTGACTTTAGTCTAGTATTGAAGACAATTTTTAAAATGTCAGTAATTAAATAACAAAAAAATCTATACTACTACTATTAAATTTCTTAAAAAGCACTTTAAGTATATACATAAAGTCTTCAATATTATAAAGAGGATATTTACCTATACTAAAATGTACCAGTGGCTATTTGTTATTAACACTTCTTGAAAAATTATGAAAAGTATGCTTATATGAATACCCATTGCTTAAATATTGGCAAAAAATCTGAAATCCAGTTGTTACCTCAGTAAACTACTAAGGACGTATGAATTACGTCCGCATTTGGCCCTTGAGAGCCCTTTAAAAGGCCCTTTGAAGCACTAGTCTGATAAAATACCTGAATTATAGTAGAGATGTCAATTATTAGGATATGAGTGTAATAATAGTATGAATATAATTATTAATTATGCTGTGATTATGATACGACTTGTATTCACATTGTCGTGGTAGTAGTCACTATCGTCTGTCAGTCTAGCTGGGGGCCAAACCAAGAGATACATCTAGACTCACGTCAGTAGATAGTGTGATGTTAAAAACACTTCTCTGATACCAGAGTACATCGTTGGAGAAAATCCATTTGCCATGGTTAGCTTTTCTACACCAGCCAACACGCCTAAATTTTAGATGCGTTCGTACTATCGTGAAAAATTCTCTTTTTCATTGTTTTAAATTGCGTTTGTATTTGTTCGTAATAAAATAATAAGGCTAAAAGCATAATTATTTGAAATTTATCCTTTTTATATTGGAAAAATTGCGGATGCCATAATTTTCCAAGTCAACATTTAAGTTATTAGAACTAAAGCTATTATAAGAATTTACCTTTCCGATATTTCCACGACTAAGATGGCTCAATAGCAAATTAAATTCGCTGAGAAAAATGCACGAAAGGCAGACTGAGAATAACCACCGTCGTGCTATTTCAAAGCGGTGAAACATAGCCCTAAGTTAGTGTTGCCCAAAATCGGTCTTGGTCTTGCAGTCTTGGTCTTGGTCTTGCATTTTTGCGAGACCAAGACCAAGAACAAGACCGCCTAATTTCAGCAAGACCAAGACCAAGACTGACCATGCAAGATTTGAGCAAGAACAAGACTAAGTCTGCGAGACTCTTGCGTCTTGCAATTAGGACTGAGTGTCGTTTCAGGAAGCGGACAGGCTTAATTTATAATACAAAAAATTGACACTTAGAAAACAAACGATACAAAACAAAAGAAAGTACCAGTACATAGAATTTTGAAGAAGAAAATAGGGAGAAAATAGGAAGACGTAAAGTACAGATATATTTTTATACCTAATTTAGTTTAAATCGGTAGGTACAAGTACTTTTTACTCGAAACTTGCACATCGATCCGCTAAGGAGAAAGATATTTGATGTAATAGACTTTTCTGTAATAGACTTTTCTGTAATTGGCTTTTTATTACCTATACATTTTCCTACTACATAGTTTTGATATAATATGATGTATCTCTTAAGATTTAGCCACCGCTAGCTTTCTAAAGACGACTCAATAAAACCAATTACCTATTTTGTTTTCCTGTGGAAATGAATTATTTTTCTGCAATAAAAAGTATCCTAAGTCACGACCTGAGTTTTGTTTGGCTCAGTTTGTAGTGACCCTACTTTCTGCGCCAGCGGTCGCGGTTCCAAGTCCCGCTGAGGGCATTCATTCGTTGAACGCGAATGTTTGTTATGAACTCCAATCATGGGTGTTTATATTTATAATATGTACCTATGTATTTAAAGTTATAGTACTTGGGCGACCGATTTTTGTAGGTAAAAAATAATAAAAAAATATGGGTGCGTGTACTTTATGTATGCGCGTGAGTAGTTAGACTTCTTTTCTAGTTGTAAATCAATCTCTGCAGTAAGAAAGATGAAGTTGTTCAAACAGATACAGAATATTTAATTCCTAAAAAAATATACTTCGTTTGTAAAATATACTTTTAAAAAAGAATAATATAATAATGTGGTCTTAACTCATAATTCCGTACTTTCACTTATCAAATGACGTATAATTATTTCTCATAGATGGCGTTTTTAATATTTTTATTAGTTATTTAATTTTAGTAAATGTCAATTGTATTTTGCTATCATATTTTTAGATACTATATATAGGATGGTGACGCTTAATCAACATTCCTTTAAACTGCATGTAGGGTGAGATGATATAAGTCGATAAAAATTGACAATTTGAAAAAATATCTTCAAATAAAAAAGTGAATTTTTCACGCAAAATAAATTATAAATACAATAAAAATGGTCATAAAAATAAACACTACTAGATCAGAGTTTGTTGACCCCAGCTAAAGGCGGCAACATCACACTGTCCCCGAGCAGCCGTAGGTACTACTAGCCCTTGCAACGTTTGCATAGAATAATTAATAAGAATTCGCAGAAGTGGCATAGCATATTATGTCTTAGAATTGAGTAAAATATCTTGTAAAGTAGGTAAATAAAAACTTTTTTTCTTGAAGCTCCACCTAGATTGGTCAGCATTTTGTGTTTTTTATGCCCATCAAGTGACCCTAAATCTTATAAAAAACAAAAATTCGATTTTATTTTTACTGGCTATTGTGGTAACACTTTTAAGATGGTTATAAAAAATCATTGATGTCAATTTATCACCAGGTATTTAAAAAAATAATCTAATATGTAATAAAAACAGGAAAAGCTTTTACTATTTTCATACTATAAATTATCATTTTGCAATATTATTAAATACTAATTAAAAGTAGGTTTTACCGTGTATTTTTTAGTCTATGACGCAAAAATCCTTGAGAGTCGCGCCATTTTGTCAAATCGGTAAAATTCAAAGAAATTTAAAGACACGTGTAAGCATCGCCGCCCTTTGAATGTGTACCGACAGAATTGTGAGGTGTGGTGAGGTGTCATAGGCGATAGCGGGGATAATAGCGAATTCGGAATAAGTAATTGAATTAATTTATTTTTCTTAAAACATTTCCTATAGGAAAACATTTATAAAATAATTATTTGAATTATTTTTACTAGAATATTTTTTTAATAATAATAATAGGCCTAAAAATACCAATAATAATATTAAATAAAGCAATGAAATTACCGCCTCAACTACGCTTACACTAGCACCCCAATGTCGGCATTTCTTTGACAAGGCGGCTTATGCTTTTAACTACCTATTTAGTATTTTTCTATTTCTTATTCTTTAGTTGACTTTAAAGTGTTGAAGTGGGAGCACGCAGTACGCACATAAGCAAAGGACTGATTTTAATGAATCGATGTACCTAATAGTGAAAGTCATACTGAGACGCCAGAGTAGCCGCCGATCGGTCGCTGATCGCCTGGCTGGGCCTCCCTGAATAGAGTCTCACACGGCTGGGCTGATCGCCCGGGCGGCTACCTACTCGATCGAAGCCTCAAGGGTCCCAGATAGTACCCTCCTAGTGACGAGCTCATAGTCGTGGGCGGCGGAAGAAGGAATGTGAGATGACCACAGAGCTCTGCGTACGTACAAGGCGGTATCAACGGCTATCTACCGCTGTGCGCAAGTACCAGGACTTGGTTTTGAGGAACTGTTTGGTTGGTAGAGGAAGGCCAATGCCCAGTCCCTTCGCCTACTCTTACCCCGAGCAAGACTTGCTTCGATTGTTTAGTGTGTGTAGTTATGTGATACAGATAAAATTAATTGAAATCAAGAGTCAAAACTCGAGTGCCAATGTACCTATTTAATTTTTTTCTGTGGACTGTGTCATACCTACAATATTTGAAATATGCTCGTAGGTATCGTAAATGTCCTTGTAATTTTATCAGAATAATTATTTATGTTGTTTAAGTATTAAATGGATCGCCGACATTCGTTTCGAATTAAAAACTTGTGAATACATTCTAGATACATAACAGTTTGAATGTATTTTTTATTATAATTATTATGGTTGATAGGTATTACGAATATTTTAGCGAGTGCCTTTGCCTAATAATTTTGCAATTATTGTTATTTTTAAGTACACTTAAGAATTTTTACGAAAGTAAATTAAACAGCGTTTTGTTTAAAGTAGGTATGTAACGAGATATTGTGATACATTGTAATTTCTAGTGAACGTTTTTCAATATTGCATTATTCATTATTGCATCTTTCAATTTAACAATTTTATATTATAACTTTGTGTATTATTTTAATCAATATTTGTGTGAATTGATGGAGGTTTAAAATCATTTTAATGCTACACGAATGTCTTATAATTTTTAATAAAGTAGTAACTAATAATATTATTTTGTTTAATTTATCCTGTCGCATAAAGTTACATTAAATAGAAAAGTTAGTACCTACCTACCTACCTATTTTATTAAATAAATTTCATATTATTGTGTCGTGAATTTGCCGCCCTTATAGGCTAATTGACCTCCCAGGGTCACAAGTTCGAATCCCGGTTAGATTACATTTTACTTTTTTAATTTTGCTGTTATTTTATTTAAGTTAAAGTTAAGTATTTATACCACTAACAGAACCTTTAACTTCTTTCTTGCACGCGTATTTTCTTGTCTCTCGTAAAATGATAAATCGAATAGATAAATTCATAGGCATTTTGATAAATAAATCGCAGGTTATTGGTACCTAAATAGATTTTTTGAAAATTGAAAGAGTAGCTTGTGTAAAACCGTGTTTGTGAAGCACGACGCAGAAAAATTTGCCGCCCTTGTGGGCTTATTGGCCCACAGATAGAGGTTGTGGGTTCGAATCCCGGTTCGATTACATGTTTCTAATTTATTGTTGCTCTTAATTTAGTTAAAAATTGATGTTAAGTATTAACTATAAATAAAAATCGATTTACTAAGAGTTTTATGTTCATCTAATATTTAGGTAGTTTTAATAATAATAAAACGAATTCTTCAATACTTTTTCGAAATCGCTACGCCGTACCGTCGGAATTTGATTGAAAAGGTGGTTTGTGTTTGTTTTGCTTTTAAGTTATTTTGATTTTAGTTTAGTCAATTTTAATGTCGTAATGATAAGTTGCTTTTATTAATGACTAGGACTACCTTAAAGACTTCGTAATAAATTATCTGAAAGAAGTACAAAAGTTAGTGACTACCTACTGACTACATCTGTGCTATGAAAATATTATACCTACTAGGTGCATAATCGCCAAGGTGGATGGAACAAAGAAACATTTAGGGGTTCGGTGTCAACGCTTGTTACGACTTACGAGGCAGTGTTCTAGTACAAGTAGCTCTGCCTCTGCATATCTGGGAGTAGGTATACATCTAGTATCTACGAATTACCTACTTACCTATCGCATGTACCTAATGCTTTGTTTTCAGTTAAGTACTGATTGGTTGTAGAAGACTAGTTCTGCAACTATTAACAACCCAGACCTGATACAAATATATTGTTTTAGTCTACTGACGTCGCAAAAAACTGGTGTTCTTAAATTAGTAGGTACAGAACTCAAGCGTAGATGTATTTTGAAATTCACATACATAATAATATGCCTTTTCATCTTTAAAAAAAATGATTAAGTAGAGGTAATTAGATAGGTACTGACTAATATCATCGTCGTGGTGCATATTATGGTAGGTACCTATCTGAAGTAAAGACATTTACTAAGTTTTAACGAACTTATGTTGTGTGAATTAATAACATGTAGGTAGGTACCTAATTGGCCTATTGAAAAGTGGTTAAGTAGTAGATTTTGAAATTGCTTTATTAACAACTAGCGACTCGCCCTCGCTTCGCTCGGGCTCTTCCCTAGATTTAGCACAGGCAAAGCCGCGGGATCTGCTAGTTATGCATATAAACCTTCCTCTTGAATCACTCTATCTATTAAAAAAAACCGCATCAAAATCCGTTGCGTAGTTTTAAAGATTTAAGCGCACATAGGGATATAGGGATATAGGGACAGAAAAGGCGACTTTGTTTTATACTATGTAGTGACTATGTAGTGATGATAGTGATTTAAAAAATACAATAAAGTCATTGATTATCTAGGCATGCAGGTCATATACATCCATACCTACCTCTTAATGCGTAGCGAGTACTAAGCTTTAATTTTGATATTGATGATGTTATGATAATAATTTATGTACCTACCTACTTATAGTCTATATTATTGTAATTATGACAGTCAATAATTTTGTGTGCCTATCAATGCGGTTCACTAACCTCAGTTAGTAGGTAATGTTGTCACACAAAAGTGGTTATAAAATGAGGTGGTAGTTTGAGGTAAAAATGTTATTTAAAAAATTTGTAATTATTCGTACCTATGTCGAAAGTGATGGGGTTTTTGAAATAATTTAATGATGTGATGTTTATAATAATTAGTAATAAAGTAGTTGCTAAAAAAATCTTTTTATTTCTCTCTGAAAGACAAATTGAAAATAATTTATTAGTTTTTTTTTGGAAATAAATTACTATACAGATACTTTTTTGATAAACGTAAGCATTTTAACTAACTATAGTAATTGATAATGTTATTACTATGATCAAAATCACATGACTATTGAGTTTCGCGGCGAACTACGCTTGCGCGTACATACGATCAACGATGATGGTTTTAAATTTTAAAACGAAAAAAAATTCCTGTGGCTTCATTTTTGAATATTTTCAATTAGTTTTTTTTGTATTCAACTCGTATTTTTTTATACTATATGTGGTTTGAAGGAACGTTGATCAAGCGTCACCACCCTGTATAAAATTAAAATAATTATAAATAATATGAAAACAGTGATCAGAGGCAACTTCAACTTGCTATGAGCTGTTTAGCAGGCAATTTCAACTTGTTACTTTTGGGGTACAGTGATTCTTAAAATTTCACTCTCATCATTTTTTCATAACGCGCCTAAAGAAGTATCTATAAATTCAATTTCAAATTTCGAATTTCTCATTAAATGTTTAGACATTTATTAATTTGTTTGCACTTTACTATGGCTATATTAATTCAATCTCAAAATGTACTTACTCCATTACGTTGTTCTAACTTCTAAGACTTAAAGTAACGTTTAATAAATAGCAATAGGCTAATAGGTAATTGCGAGACTTGCAAGACTCTTGCTGCAAGACCAAGACCAAGACCAAGACTGGGAGTGCAATACCAAGACCAAGACCAAGACCAGATGTGTTGGCGCAAGACCAAGACCAAGACTGGCTAAGTCTCGTCTTGTTCTTGCATTTGGGCAACACTACCCTAAGTTAAGGTACATACGTAAACATAATGCATATCTAACCGTTCACATTAAAAATTATTGATTCCATATTTTTATGTTATTGTACTTAAATTAACAGTTGTGTTTAGGTTTGAAAATAGTCTAAATAGATTTTTGTTTTAATTCGAAACATTTCGACCATTTAGATTGAAGTTAAGACAATCATATTATGCTATTTTCAAATACTAACAGTCATTTTCATGTAGTACTAGTCTTATTAAAATCTTACTAATCTTAGTAAACATTTTTTCATTACTACACATACAGTGTTCAAATCAGAAAACTTATTGTAAAAAGAAAATATACAAAAAAACGAACACTATAAATAAGCAAAAACCGAATATCTAACCGTATGTTTTCAGCTAATACTACATCGAGCGACATTCCCCGCGTTTTCTCAACCCAGATTGACACTCTTCCAAACAATCGGAGCCTGCTTTAATCTCGGCTATAAATTCCCTTTATCTCTCAAGACGTTCCAAAAAAGAATTCTTTTGCAAACGCTTGTTTTGCGATTATGTCTTACCCCAATGTACGTTTTAACTCTTAAATGAAAATTAGACGGTACTTTGCTTATATAAATGTTATGTACTATGTTTCTCAATATATTTTATATATTATAATAATTTTGATAAGCTGTTTTTTTTGTTTTGTTTGTCTATCATCTGTTGTCAATTTTTTTAACTATTTATATATATTTTTTTCGGAAAATTCTGGACTGGCTGGAGATTTTTAGGCGAATCGATGTTACTTTTTAACCGACTTCAAAAAAGGAGGAGGTTATATTTTAAGATAGTGTTACTAGTAGCTTTAGTACTAAGTCTATGGCAGTCCCGTGGTTATATGATGGCTTGGAAAACTAAATGAAGTAGTCTCAATCTCAATTCCCTCATGATTGATATTTTCATGTGTTAATCCTTTGGTATGATATTAGTAGGTACTGTATGTTAAAAAAGTTAACGTATCTTAAAAAGAGGTGATAAGTGGTCTATGGCTAGATTGCTATCCTAATAATAGGAGAGCCAAGCAGTGGGACTGGGAGTATATTACCCAAAAATTATAAGTAATACTTAATGTTAGGTACAATTAATTTAAAAATGAAAGCATTTTAAAAGCAATTTAAAAAAATGTATTAGCCTTCGTGTTTAAGAATCATAAATAGTAATAATAATTATGAA
This sequence comes from Boloria selene, assembly GCA_905231865.2. Classification (NCBI taxonomy): domain Eukaryota; kingdom Metazoa; phylum Arthropoda; class Insecta; order Lepidoptera; family Nymphalidae; genus Boloria; species Boloria selene. Next base: position 4,752,867 of record HG993157.1, read on the forward strand.
CAGGATTTAACTAGCATGTATATTAAAATTTAATATATTTTTACAGTGTAATAAGCTATTTCCTTTCTTTGTTATTTTTTTTAATATTTTAATTATATAAGTAGTGGTTGCGCAACTTTCATTTATGTACTCCCATTGCTAGGCACGGGTCTCCGTTAATATAAGGAGGATCAGGCCATAAAAGCATGGTGGAAGCTGGCCTAGTGCGTATTGGTGAACTGCACATGTCTTTTCATAACTAAGTTGTTTCATGCATGCATTTCCTCACGATGCTTTCATAATGTAATCATGTTGAATTCGTCAGAAGTGCGATACTTTGGATTTGAACCTACAACACTCAGTCCCTAGCGAGCGTTTTATATATTATACAGTTGAGTATTTTTTCCTCTCTTTGTTAACCTATATTCTTTTATTTGGTCGGTATTGTTGAGCGTTATCATCGAACATTATTATAATTAATAAATATCAGTGAACGGTTTTTTGCACATAACATGTACATTGTAAATAGGTTAATTCAATTCTAATCAGTACGTGTTTTTAAAATCTTCATTAAATGGTTGATTATGGTCGACTTTCGGCAACTAAACGTACACTAGACTAGCTTAGATAGCCTCACTCGGCTAGTGGGTTCAGGTCCGGGTCTCGACCCTCTAATATTTTCATGTGCGAATCATTCTTATTATTATTACAACTTGTCTTACGGTGAAGAAAAATATTTTACCTGCATGTCTATTGTCTAATAGAAGTCCACCAACCCCCTCGTTTAGCTGAGAGGCCCATGCCCAAAAGTGGGACGTTAAAAAATAAAAGGGCTAAATACACAAACTTACACTAGTCTACATAAAATATTATATCCATATAGATAATGCACTAACAAAAACTTGAATATTGAATACATACCCAACTTAAATAACAGCTCAAGGCACAATTTGATGATACTTTAACTCATGACGAAAGGAAAGCTCTCGTCTCAAGTATGCTCTCGAATGGGTACATAATATGACGAACGGCATATTTTATTTTTATTTAGATATACATCAATAACATGTAAAAATCTTCTTAATTATACTCGTTCTTCAGACTATATTATTTTTACGCGTAAAGAAATAGCAAATAATCTTATATAAACTAAAAAGCTTTGTATAAATGTAGCTTGTGTATAACTAATAATTTCTATGTATATGATACTACGATACAATGACGAAAAAACAATGTTTAATTTTTTTCTGTCTGTCTGTATTTTATTCTGAATAATCTTTAAAACGGCTAGATTGATTTTAAAGCGACTTTCACTGGTAAATAACTAAATATAAATTAAGAAGAAGTAGATAACTTACGTTTATTTTTTAATAAATGAAAAAGGCTTTGCAAAAAATTCATTAAATTGTGAAACACACCGTAAGTTGTCAATAAAAAAATCAACATTGTACTCGTTTTCGTATAAGAGTTATTTTGTCAGAGAAATATAAAAATACCTCAGGCGGTATTTATTGGATTTTTTATTGAGAAATACAGTTCTAACCTTGATCAAGCACGTGGCAGTGTCACACGTGTAAAATTCTGTGCCGTGGGGAAATATAAAAACCTTGTCTTACGCTGGTTCTCTTTTCTCTCCTTCTCTCCTTTTCGGTATCTCTTGCCGATTAAGTATTATTCAACCGGAGTTTGAGAGTGTATACAATTATATAGTATGGGTTCTCCTTCGCACATAATATTCATTTCTCATACGATAACTAGCGACTCACTTCGCTTAGTTTGGGTCCGTTCCACACATTTTAATATTTTTGAGCGGAACCCAAAATTTTCTATAATAAAAGTAGTCTAAGCTACTCCGTATAACAGATATCAGCCAGTGAAATTTCCGTCAAAATCTGTACAGTGATTTTAGATATTAACGGGAATAAACAGACAGACAGATAAGCAGACAAAATAATAAAATTTATTATACATATTATATACTATAATTTTATTTGTATGAATTATATATCATACTAGAGACTCACCCTCGGGTTCGTCCCTTGGTTTAGCGTCAGCAAAGCCACGGGTTATGCTAGTTAAAATAAATAAAAGGTGTAAAATATAACATGAAGTAGTATATTGAAGTTGGTTAAAAAGTAGCATAAGTTACGCCTTACATTCAATTTCTTCGAGTGAAAGTCCCGTCAAAATTGGTCCAGCCGTTTCAGAGATTAGCCGGAACAAACAGACAGATAGAAAAAAAAAATGTTTTTTGTTGCTAGTAGATCGTATATATTTTTATATGCATTTAGTGAAAAGCTTTTAATTTGAAATTAAAAACAGACACTCCAATTTTATTTATATGTATACTTATAGATTATTTTTATGTATATAATATTATATTATGTAGTATATAATGTGTATAATAACTTGTATCAAAATATTTTTTAAATGTTTGACAAAAAATACATAGGCTAATGAACTCTAACACCAGTCCACGTTCTACTCAGTATATATTTGTAATAAAACAAAAACGATTCGTTTGTACGACAAAGCCGCTAATTGAAAGTATTTTTATGTAAAAATGGTTTTCACGCGTACAAAATCATTTCCATTTAAATTGAAATTTGCTTTCGTCCATTTAAAGAGAAATGGTGAGGAAATTTCTGTAATTAACTAGTACTTTATTTTTGAAGTGCTTGTCATTGATAATATTAGGGTTAAATAGATGAGCCCCCCAACGTGCGTTCACCTTGTCGTGGTGGGGGGTTAATAAATATAAATAATATTAATTAAATAAAAACAGACTTATTTAGTATTTTTAAAAACGTAATAACATAAATTGAACGTGTAAAGCCGAAAGCCATGTATAGTGTTGTAATATTAAATGAAAGTCCCAAAGAAAAACATGAACCAACAGATATCTAGCTAGTCTATTTTATGTGATACTACTTCAAATTGAGAGCGTATTAGGTTCTCTGCTAAGGACGTCTACTCAAGTCCTTACTAATGACACAAAAAGAAGTTTCACCAGCGCTAATGGGTGTGTAGTGTGTACAGCTACCTCTATAGCTACAATATTATTACTTGTATGTTTGTCCGTTAGTTATAAATACATCATATACATATAAATTAAATTGGAGTGTCTGTTTTTAATTTCAAATTAACAACTTTTCAGTAAATGCATTTGAAAGTATATACGATAGCAACAAAAAAAATGATTTTATTTTTTTTGTTTGTCTGTCTGTTTCGTCTTATCTCTGAAACGGCTGGATCGATTTTGATGGGACTTTCATTCACAGAAGTTAGCTCTATAGTACTTACGAAAATATCCTATTAAACCAAAAAGCAATTTTTAAGTTTTTTCTGACTAAATGTTAGATATTGGTGAAGACTTAGTTATAATAATATTGTAAAAAAGAATTTTGTAAATTTCGTTGAAAATTTAATACTTATAAAATAATTAATTATTATAGATCAAGATAATTAATTCCTTAATTTTAATTCACCTAAATATTCATTTTGAAAAAGAAAATTAAAATAAATTGATGCTGCTTTCAATTAAGAAAAGCTCTTAATTTTGTTAAGATTCATTAAAATTGTTAGCAATTATCTAATATACTAATAACGAAAACTCAAATAAATTGGAGGACATGTTTGGTTCAGTGACTACTTGCTGTGCGAGCGGTCACGGGTTCGAGTCCTACTGAAGGCATACATTTGTGTTATGGGCAAAAATGTTTGTGTTTATATTTATAATATGTGTATCTTTAAGGTTATATTATGTCTAACTATCAGCTAGTACCCATAACTCAAGTCTCTCAAGGAAGTAGATAGTACGAGTGTCCTAATTTATTTATTTTATTTATCTATATAAATAAAATGATAGAGGTCTGCAGTTGTGCGCGCATCACGGAAAAACTACTGGATACATTTCAATGAAACTTTCTAAGTTTTATTTCTTAGACACTTGGCCCTTATCAAAAAAAAAATGATTGCGATATCTTCATTTAATAAAAAGTTATTAAAGTTTCAAGAAACAACGATTTGTATATGCACTGCGTGTTCAGTGATGTATGTTTTCTTCTCGCGGAGTAGTGGGGTAAGCGGCGTAGCGCGCATGCGGAAAACTTTATTAATATTTCAAGCAACGCGGACGAAGTTTACTATATTTTGAACCGGATATCGGTATCGGGTAAGTATAGCTATCAACATACTAATTACATCATAATCTGTCCAGTGGTTTTATGGGAATGCGGTCACACACAGACATACAATAAATTTAAAAAATATAGATTTAGATTCTCCTTAAATTAGATTTTCCCTCTATTTTTTTCACATTTCTTCTTTTTTTATACATATTCGAATCAGAACTTTATTACACCTATGTATAGATTAATTAAATAGTAACTTTTCAATTTATCTATAATATATATATAAAAATGATTCCCAATTTCCCTTAGTCACGTCATCACGCGTGAACGGCTGAACTGATTTCGCTAATTCTTTTTTTGTTGTATTTGTTATTATCAGGTGAAGGTTGTTATGAAAGAAAAAATAAGAAAATTGCGCGGAAAATTTTAAAAATTAAGAGAACTTAATAAAATTATATATTAATAGATGGGCGTTGCAAAGTAAATATACAAAACTCACAACACGTACCTAGATGAACCCGAGCAAAGCGAGCTTGAGTCGCTAGTATAACATAAAATATTCATATTTTTTAATTATCTAAAACGTTAAGTCGGAATTCTAATCAAATGATTTTGACAAGTCGAATACAGTAATGAGTTCAATTTTGTCAGAATCACGAGCGGAATGTCGGCAGTTTGAAATTCACTTGCTGATCTCGCGAAATGTCTAACAAACTGATTTAGTACATTCTAAATATTAGAGCTGAGTCAAATTTGCCATTTCTCAGTATAGACGGTTGTGCGTATTCTCATTAATTCTACGAATGCGTTTATTATAATATGTATTGTTTTATAAAATTAATTCGTTGAAATGACTTAAGTAGTATTTATTTTTATAATATATTCAGATTTACTTAAAAAAGCTTTCATTTACTTCCTTTTAACGTAGTTAGAAAAAACTTCTGTATGACCAGTACAAAAATTCTCCTGGTAATAGTCGAACCTGCATAATATATAAACATTTTCAAAAGATTCGCTAAAAAGGTATATTTTATGACTTATTTTTTCACTGTATTAAAAAGTCAAAAGTCTTGCTAATTGAAAACTATTCGGACATTTAAAACAACAAAGTAGACTCGAAGTTTGAAGTTGCTTCATTTGTCAAACCTACATGCCACCACTGGGTCACTATGGCTTGTGAATTATTAAAAATAATTACTGTAAGTAGTTAATTTTTTATAGAAGTAAAGATATATATGGCCCAAAGTAGTATATAGTATAAGTACTATGTAAATATTTACTTAATAAATTCAGCAAAATAATACAAACAAATTTAGCTGTTCACTTTATCTTTATATATCATGTTGTGAATCACAAACAGTTTCTTTTTTATTTTAATAAGTAATAACTTTGATGAAAATCTTAATATTTAAATTTTATTTCGATACCATCATAAATATCAATAAAAGATGGAGGACTATTAAAAATCTCATCATCCGCTTCATTTGTAGGCCACAAATATATATCGAAAAAACTGCTTTATAGTCAATGTTTTTCTTGACGTTATGAAGAGGGTGCTATTATGGAAATTGGTATAGACGAATGCTACAATTTTGATGTTTGTCGTATTTTCCAATTTCATCCGGATGTAGCCCCAATTGGATGGATTGTTGATTCAGGGAATTAGATAAGCACTTTTTGTTGACTGTACTGATGGAAGCGTTTTTCGGATTACGATTATCGAATGATTTGTTATTAGGGTGCCATTATTTGCTCCCTTTTGATGGCGAATCGATATCTTGTTTACGTGATTTTGGTTTTTGTTGGTACCTATACAAAATTTTTTGGAAAATTTAAAATTTAAAATTTGAAAAAAGTATCTAATTGGGAAAATCATAGTCAAAGAAAATGGTATTAAAAATTGTTCATTAGATACTGTACTGTAAGTGTAATGATGATATAAATATATATCATTTGTATACCATAATTATTATGCTTGAAATTAATATTAAAACAATACTTATTTAAGTAAGTCCTTCATTAATTATTAGGAACTAGTGCTTGGCGTAGACATTAAGAAATATTAAAAATGGCTAGTTAAAATACCTACTCAAATAAATAAAAAAAAGAATATTGTTTAAAAAACTAGCTACTCTATCTATCTTTCCCGCGGCTCCGCTCCCGTCCTGAAGGCCGAAATCAAAAGAAATAGTTTTCAACCATTTTTGCAACAATTTTCATTGATGCTCCGCTTCTATAGGTCATAGCGTGATGTAATAGCCTATAGCCCTTCTCGATTAACGGACTATCCAACACAAACAGAATTTTTCAATTCGGACCAGTAGTTCCTGAGATTAGCGCGTTCAACCAACCAACCAAACAAACAAACAAACTCTTCAGCTTTCTAATATTAGTATAGATTTCTATGTTTAGAATCTTGCTAACAATATTATCCAGACATTTCTTAGATGCACCTTCCAACAAAGAACCTCGTATTCTGCTAGTTTCATTATAATGACATATAAAAAGTCTTTATGCAGCTAAAAATAACGTCTTATAATTACAAGGCCAAAGTGTACGTCAAAGCTTACATAAAATACATCAAAAAGGTAGTACTAAAGTTATGCTAGAGTGCTGTAATGTATTATTATGGCAGTGTTGTCATTCAATATACATGTTTTAAGATCTAATAATAATTGTACATAACATATTCTTTTACTCTGTATTAGTATGAATACAAATTACAATCCCTACTAATATTATAAATGTGAATGTAAGTTTGTTTGTTGCGCTTTCACGCGAAAACTACTCAACCGATCATCATGAAACTTTGTACACATATTCTTGGAGGTATTAGAAGTAACATAGGATACTTTTTATTTAAAAAAATATTTAAAATAATATATAATAATTGTTTGTATTAACAATGGGTTCTGAAATAGCTAGAGTAATTTTGAAGAAACTTTCAGGCATCCTACAGATCAAGCCAATGAGGTTGATTAGCAATTAAGAAAATGAACGTGGGCGAAGCGGGTAAAGCTAGTATTATATAAGAATGAAGTACTGATGGGTCAGAGGTAACACAGTCGCTTAAGAAATCGAGTAAAGTGGGTTCAAATCCCAGGTCTTGCATATCAGATATTTTTATGGCGAATTACCACTTGACTAACGGTGAAGGAAAACATCGTAAGGAAACCTGAATGTCTGAGTGAACCTAGACAGATTTTGAAAGACGTTTAAAATTCGCCACCCAGCATTGAGCGGGGAGTGGTTGGGTGTGGGTATAATATTCATAAAAGTAGGACATTAAAAAGATCTAAATACATAAATTATTATTATTATTATTATGTATTTAATATTTTATATTATATACCTATGTATAAAAATCGAACAGTATTTTTTGTTTACTTGTAAATACCATAACACTGTTATAACATTTTATAATGGAAAAGTCGAATTAAAAATCAAGCTAATTAGCAATTAACATTCCCAAAGTCAAAATCTTTTAAATGCCACGGTAATTTGCTAACCGACGTAATTTACTGGACAAAGCTAGCCCACAGTTTAAAATTTAACTTTGTTTTGCTCTTTTAGGACGGTTTTGATCTGTGTTTGTTTGGGTTCAACCACATGTTGAACAAATCGTCGAGCTCCTTTAAGCCAATTTTATTTATTCCACCCATGATTTATCTATGTAATTTTAATGAAGTTAAGTTTTAACGACACGTTTGGCTCAGTATGTAGGAACTACTTGCTGCGTCAGCGGTTGCGGGTTCGAGTCCCGCTGGGGGCATTGATTTGTTAAACTCAGATGTTTTTACTCCAGTCATGGGTGTTTATATTTATAATATGTATATACTTTGACTTATATATTATGTAGTATATCAACTATCTGGTATCCGTAACACAAGCTTCCTTCGTATCTTACCACGGAACTAGGTAGTGCTGTGTGTAATAATGTCCCAACATATTTATTTATTTATTATTTATTTTAGTTATTCTTAATGAGATTGAGAATAATATATTATTCAGATTTAGTGAAAATGAAGAGTTGTAGTGTACCGATAATAATAATTGTATGAAATTTTTTAATAGTGAAGTATTTATTGTACGAGTCTCATACGTTAACGTTTATTAATCATATGATAGAGTAATTTGATATATAATTTTACATTTTTACTCCATTTTCCATTAATCAGATTTAATTAAATAAATAACTCGAACATTATTCGTGCATCTGATGACGTAATTATGTATACGTTGCAAAGAAGAAGGATCAACCAATAAACACTCTTGCATATTGTATGTCGCAAGGTAATCAAGAAATTGAGAGATAAGTATGAAACCAAGCGGCACGTTTCTACGTTCTTAAACCTTTATAAGTTTACGTAAGACCCCATTATTGTTAAAGCCCTTAAAGATAAACAATTACAAATGGACAAAAACAAAATTATGTAGAATATATGAAAGTGCTTCTGTATAATTACCTTAACCCTTACTGAAAATTAACTTGTATCCTTTTACCGTTGAAACGAAACAAAACAAAACGTTGTACCCTAAAGAGCTACCAACATAACATTCTAAATCCCATGCTCGGAACTCTTGCGTTGGCTTTATACTGGTTATTCAGCCGACTGAATTTGTACGAGTTTGTCAAGCTATAATCCAGGTAAATAGAGTAGGAGATGGCAGTAGAAATTGAATGCTTTTCATGTTATTAAATAAGCTTAAAACTCGATTTTCCAGTATAAAATCTAGATCAACGTAGAAACGATTCAGAATCAGGAGAATTTGAATTTAAAATCTAGATTTTATCGTCAACGAACAAAGCTTTTCATCTGAATAAAGTGAGTTTAATTATTAGCTCATTCAGTACTAAGCTTATCAGTGTATACTCATGTCAATTTTCAAAAGAAAAATCCATTTTCTATTTTTCATAGGAAAATGTAAATAATAAAAATGAGAATACCTTTTAAAATTACTACTAGTTCATGAAATAAAATCTTATTCCTTTTTAAAAATCCCATGAAATTTTGCATAATATGGTAAGATGATTCGCAAGTATTGTTATTGTTAAAAAGTAAACAAAAATTATGTACATTTGTATTTTTTATTTTTCCTAATCGTATTATATTTTGTAGTCATCTCCTACACTATACTCAAAAGGCTTATCCATATTCTACAGGTGGTACTTTACGCTCTGATCTCGGTTTTACTCGAACTACTGGATACCTTAATATTGGGATAAAAATAAAATGGTATCAACAATAAGTCACTAAGATTTATGATCATCTTTAGGTTTTTATGGTCGATTAATTTAAAATATATCTAAGGATTTATTGTACTTTCTGTTACTTACATAATAAGTGTAAATTACTAAGGTTATTTGAGTTGTTTGCTTTATAAGATTAATAGTTTTAGTATCCTCCATACAATCTTATTACACAGAAACTATTAATGAATCTTAAAAAATTAAGGCAATCAAATCTGCAGATAAATGTCTTTATTATTACTTATTTGTACCCTCATAAAAACCCCTGATTACCAAAACTACCAATGTGTTTAGTAATAGCTAGTAAAAGTATATACAGCATGTTGTGATAAGGTGTCTAAGTTTAGTATAGAAGTAGGAAACTTAACCCATCACCCACCAACGGTTATAAAATGAACACAAACTATTAAGACGAAAATTCTAAGACAAATATCCGGTAACAGAAAGTAAAATAAATGAAAGGTAAAATTTAACTTCAAACAGTTTCAAAAGTCAGCAATATTTTATAGAAAGGGGCGACTATCTTTATCATATAACAATCGAACAAGCCGCGGGGGTGTAAACTACCCCACATATAATATTTTCTATCGCTTCTCTGTAAATTAGAACCTCGAACACTTTTGTACCTCATCACAAGGGTTTTGTGGAGTATCAGCGTTACAGCCTTTGAAAATTTTGGATTAAATTTGCTGTTATAAAATGAACTTTATTCCATATTAATAAGGTAACAAATGAATTGTTAACTTTTTAGAAGATAAATTGTAGGATGTGTTCCCTTTCAAGTTGCTGGCACGTGCAGGGAAATTGATTTATATCTTTGTGTATCTTTGAAGTAATATGTTAGTTTCTTAGTGGTCGATAAAATATCGACAGCTTCTTACGATATTCTTCTATAATAAAAAGAAAACGGATAGTAAAAATAATATTTGAAAACAGATATATTTAGTTTTATCAAACTATAGAATTAGATAAATGCCAAAATAAACATAAAAATAAAAAAATAGTAGCGTAATAGTTATTTATGCGACTAGACTTAGCTATACAGGTTGTTTCTTTCGTGTAAAGAATAATCAAAAAAAATTAGTAATCGTTAACTTCAATTGATGTTAAATTAACTACTTTTACTAACTGAATGTAATTTTTTATTGTTACTTATTTAATAATATAGAAATCGAAGCCATTACCTTCATGGCAGGCTTTCAGGCGATATGCATCAACAAAAATATTTGCTAATACAAAATGGATTAGCAAGTAGTCATATTAAATATTTAAATAAATAATTATGTTGGGACATTATTACACACAGTGCCATCTAGTAAGCTACGAAGGAAGCTTGTGTTACGGATACCAGATAGTTGATATACTTCATATATATAAGTTTAAATACATACATATTATAAATATAAACACCCATGACTGGAGTACAAACATCCCAGTTTAACAAATGCATTCCCCCAAGCGGGAATCTGACCCGCGACCGCTAGCGCAAGAAAGTAGGGTCATTACAAACTGCACCAGATCAAAAATGACAAACATTTAAGTGTTATTGTTATAAAAATACCTAGTAATATAAAAATATCCGTAACAATTTAGTACTTAATCGTTTACACTCCCAAAATGTATGTAGCAAAAAATATTCGTCTTCACCATAATGATTGTTCCGTTAAGGGTAATGCGAGGCGTTTTGGCAAAACGTCGAGTCATTTTATACAAAGACACGGTATTTATTATACTGATTTATAAGGCGGGTTGAGTGGCATTTTAAATTAACAGTCATATTGGAGTGCATGATAGTATTTGGATTAAATAAATTATAATACTTTCTTAGGTTTACGCGAATATTTGATTTTTGGATAAGATATTATTGGATTTTTGAATCCCGACGTTTCGAATGCTTTACAGCTATCATGGTCACGGGAGAGACTAAGGTATTCCCAATATATTAAAAAAAATACATATTTATGGTTTCGACATGTTTTATCCTTAGGACATATCTTTTTAACTTGACATGAAATAAATTGGTCTGTAGATACCAATAATAACATTTATTTTAAACGTAGGTACATTAATATTTTTATTAAAACGGAATTTGTGGTTAAATTGTCAACATCTCGTTATTGGAAAGGAAAATCAAACTCAAATTCATCGTTTGTAATCATTTATTCATTTAAGAGTATGACCGCATTTTTTAGATATAATTTTTTGGGACACATCTCATTTTTATCATTACAAAAAAGAAAATATTTTTTGTAAGCATTTAGAAATATGAAGGACTTTTGTTGGTTAAGAATAAGTTATATTTGGAAATTGCTACATTAGTGTTTCATATTCTCTTTATATCAGCTATTGTTTGAATATATTAGACCCTAAAATGTCTATTCTAAGTCAGGCCTAATTGAACATACTGAAAATGGACCTACCATAAGGGTTTTACAGGGCTTATATTGTTTGTACTGTCTTAAAATTTTGTCGTGAGACAAGGCTTTATCTCAGTTCATTTGTCTCTTTAAAAATATTGTTGAAGAAATATCTATCGATTTAGAAGTTGGAGTTGTAATAGTTAGTTTTTCCGTTTTATTTCGAAACTAAGGCAAATGGATTATTTTTTTTTATCTATACTAATATTATAAAGCTGAAAAGTTTGTTTGTTTGTTTGGTTGAACGCGCTAATCTCAGGATCTACTGGTTCGATTTGAAAAATTATTTTTGTGTTGGATAGTATCTCTCTTATATCTCTTATATGGAGATAGATCTCTTATTAAGCAAAACACTATCATAAAAGCGACTTAGATTACTTCGTAATTTTCTAACAACTTCCTCTTGGACCAACTTTGCATGCCCTTGGCAAAATCTAACATATATTCAGTTAAGTCATAGTATAGTTAAATAGCAGTATATTTTTAAAACGTAAAAAAAACGTAAATTTATCAAGAAATGCAGATGTTTTAATATTTTTATATATCTGCATTAAACATTGCAGGACACTTTACATAATTAGGAACTTATAAAGTAAGTTAATAAGACTATAATGATTTCTGTTTAATCCTTGAAACATACATTAGTATTTACAGTTGTAAACACATCCATAATATTAATCTTTGTCCAAGCCAAACTCGAACTTGTAATATTCTCAATAGAAAAAAATAGACAAATTAGTTTAGTTATTAGTTATTATTAGTACGCAGAATCGATATTCTTAGCATAATAATGTTCGATGATGGCCAATCTCATTGAGACTGGCCAACTGCGCAGGAGATATTACAGTGCACTTTCCTATCACTCTCATACTCCGGTGAGACCGGTGAGAGTTAAGGCGCAGGACCGACGCCTTTACGTGCTCTCCGAGGCACGGGGTGACACACCGCCAACTTCCCTACTCCAGGCTGTAACTGAGGCTTACCAAACAGAAAAACTCAATAATCAAACTTGGCCCGACCAGAAAGTCAAACCTAGGACCTCTCAATGTATTACCGTACATGCTAGCCACTACACCATCGAGGCTTTTTATCATACACTATGCATTACGTTTTATCTTCCAAACCGTTGAATACCAGTCATACAGCATGTACGATAGTTGCAAAGTGCGCGGATAGCTTAAATGCTTTAGTACGTGAGACTATTTCCCGATAATTTATTTGTAGAACCTTCTAGAGAGGAAAAATAGCTTAGATGCATTGTAGAAAGGAAATTACATTTGAATGAGAAAAACATAAATGGTTCTCGTATTGTATCTCTTTGAATATTTTTGTACCAAGTGGTAGTAGATTTTGGGTGAATTTTCATTAATATTTTGATTTTTTTGGAAACGTTGATTTTTGTGATTGGATGCGGTATACTTACAAGTTATAGGCAGTAGCTTAGTAGTAACACGCTTGCGTAAGGGAGTATATTATTTGGGAGATTATTATATTTTCATGTACGAATCATTTCTAAAATAATTTTTTCTTTGAAGCTTTTGTAGAAATATGAATTGGGCTATTTGTCAAAATTAAACTACTTGTAATGTAATTTAGGTTTCTTTTTCTATAGAAATTTTATTTATTTTAACTAGAGGAACCCGCGGCTTCGTTTGCGCTAAATCAAGCTAGCTAGGTTATAAAAAAATGATGGACGAAGCCTTGTCTCACCACAAAATTTTAAGACAGTACAAACAGTTTAAGCCCTGTGAAACTCTAATGGACCTTATAAATAAGTCTATCTTTCCGGATCATGGCCATGATTGCTGTAAGGCATTTGAAACGTCGGGAATCCAAAATCATGATAAATCCGCGGCAAAATCCGAAAAGATAATTTCATTTATAATGTCAAATATTTGCGAAACCTAAGAAAGTATTGTTCTAATGGACCTATTCGGTATGATCATTATAGTGAAGAAAATGGAAAAAAATCGCTAATTAGGTAATAATTTCATTTATTAATAATATTCCTTGTTTTATTTCCTTGAATTTCCGTTGTCTGCAAAACAAAACAATTTCGGTATAGTTCTACCTACTGCCCACAATTTCACGCTTCCCATACGTAATGAATGTGCATAAATTTGTGCAACCAAACATTTAAACAATGCAATGCGAAGGGAAAATAAAAATATTGTGTAATTTTAAAACTTTCACTTCCGAAATAAATATTATTTATATATACAATTGCATGTGTATAGGAAGTTCAACGTCTGACGACGATGTTATGTGCGACGGAATTCGTGGGTTCGATTCCTACAAGACGTTCATCTTACATAATCTTACAAAAATTGGCCATTATAATAGTAGTCTGATTAGAAACATAAAAATGAGATCCTGCGACGCCTCATTAAGACAGAGGGAGATTTTGCTGGGTTTTAGTGGGTATCTTCTTTTGAGCCAGTGACACCCATATAATCTGACTGTAAACTCATTTCCCGACTTTTATAAAAAGCCTAGCTGTACCCGTGGCTTTGTTCTTTTATTTTTTTAAACGCTAATAAACTTCATTCGATCACGCGTGGGTTGATCTGTATTTTGCCTGGAAATTTCTTCAAAATTACTCTATTTCATATATTATGTGCACGCCCCAATCCCGCTCTTGGCATAAGAATTCAAGTTTATTATTAACAAATAAAAAAGGGGTTGATCGTAGAAGTCTAGTCAAGTAGAAGTCTCTTCTTAGTTTGACCATAGACTAGACATATTGAGAGATTTGAGTGCTGACAGATTTTACAAGAAAGAATTGAGTGTGGATGTAAATTATATTGTACGCTGTAACGCTCGGTACTATATGTAACGCTGGGTTTTATTTGAAGTCGACAATACTATTAATTACTAATTAGTATGCATACAAATGTACAAATAATAGACGATGAAACGCTTTCTCTTTATAACATAATATTTAAATGATATATTATGTACGAGTATGTTACTATAATGTATTTAAAACTACGTTCCTTAAACCCGGAAAAGGGACGGATGCCACACCACTTCGGAACATGTAATATCACTAATAGGAAATAAATAATGTATGGCAGTTACATATTATTGTGACTAATTGACATACTGGTTGGATACATGCCATTTTCATACATATTATAGTAAGTTACTAATTAGTATCTGTAGTGACTCACAACCAGTAAGTGGTTTTTAAACTTTGACGACACGTTGGGTTCAGTTGGTAGGGTACTTTCTGCGCCAGCGGTAGCGGGTTCGAGTCCCGTTGGGGCATTAATTTGTTGAGCACGAATGTTTGTACTCCAGTCATGGGTATTATACACATATTTATAATAAATATGTATTTGAAATTTATATATGTGTAATATATCAACTATCTGGTATCCGTAACACAAGCCTCGTAACTACCCACGGAACTTGATAGTGCTGTTGTAATTATGTTCCAACATATTTATCTTAACGTATATAAGCCTTCTTGTGTCATTACTACATAGTATAAAACAAAGTCGCTTCCCGCTATCTGTCTGATCCTATGTAAGCTTCGATATTCAAAACTACATAGCGGATTTTCATACATTTTTTTAATAGATGGCCTAATTCAAGCGGAAAGTTTATATGTATCACTAGCGAAACCCGCGGCTTAGCTCGCGCTAAACCTAGGGACGAACTCGAGCGAAGCGAGGGTATGTCGTTAGTAAGATGATATGTTACCTTTAAAACATACATCAAAATTCTAACAATGTCGAATCTGAACATCAAATATTTTTGAAAAATCATAAAGAAATGTATTTTTATCGGATCTATAGCTTTTAGAATTTTTGTCTGTTTTTCAGTCTGTTTATGACCGCATCACGAGAAAACTACTAGATTAATTTTGATGAATTCTGCCGTCTGGTATGATGAAAACGGGTTATCCCGGTCAACATAATATGAACTATTTAGTATGAGAAAATATCTCATTTCTAAGAAATCCATACTAACCGTTAGATAAGTTTTTCTATATCTCCATTTTCAGTCATTTCCGCTCGGAGAGATAGGAAACAGTTTTTATATAGCATTTGATAAGTTCGAGTACAAAGCAATTTGCCATATAATCTTTTAAGATAAAACTCACATATTGAATCTGATTTTGACAAGGGTCAGTGTAGAGTCCAATAGGAAATGATTTATTGAACATGTGACATGATTTCTTTGTCACACCTTATAGTTTTATGTTACTTATGACACTTACAAGTAATAAATTATATGTGAAATAAGTATCTTATGTGTGTAAAGCAGTTTTTTAAGGCTTTCTAAAGAAAATTATTCGTTAGATTTATTAAGGTAAATAAATATGTTGGGGACATCAATACATAGCATCCCCACAACCTGCGTTCACCTTGTCGTTGTGGGGGGTGGGGAGGGGTGTTGTCTTAGTTGCGTCTGAGAGCCGGCCGTCGCGAAGCTTAGAAACGCGTAAGTAGAGCCCACTTCTGTAGGTGTTGTGTCATGTGGGTTGCTCCTGGTACTTAAATAAATAATAAATATGTTGGGACATTCTTACAACAGCGCCATCCAGTTCCGTGGTAAGCTACGATGCTTGTGTTACGGATACCAGATAGTTGATATACTACATATTATATAACTTTTAAATACATACATATTATAAATATAAACTCCCATGACTGGAGAACAAACATTCGTGCTAAACAAATAATTGTCCCCAGCGGGACTCGAACCCGCGACCGCTGGCGCAGAAAGCAAGGTCACTACAAACTGAGCCAAATGAGTCGTCAACTTCTGTGGATAGCAGAGTGGACTGTGGAGCAACCCTCTTGGCTGTTTGGTCTGCCTTGGCTGACCATTTAGACCGTCCGCGTCAGGGCGTCGTAATTCCATGCGCCAGCGATTCTGCGACGCCCTATTATGACGGGTGAGTGCAGTTGTGTTTCAGTGGGTAGTAATGACTTTAGGCCAGTGAGTCTCACATAACCACCTATTTTCCAACTATAAAAAAAATCCACACGTATAGCACCGTCGTACGTGATAACGCTTATGTTATGGATACCACATAGTTTATCTAAACATATATCTATAAATATATACCTTATACATGTTATAAATATAAACACCCATGACAGGAGTACAAATATTCGAGTTCATCACACAAAGGGATGTCCTTAGCGGATTCGAACCCGCGACCGCTGATACAGCAAGAAGGTTTGATTTAATAAAAGTTAAACATTGCTGTTTACCTTATAAAGCAAAAAAGTCTTTCAAGATACTTTATATAGTAAAAATAAAGTTAATTAATTACACATACACTATATCTATTCTAAAGTAATAAGTTTAATAAAGTAATATAAATATAATAAATGGTGGTGAAAATTGTGAAGCTGTAAATTAACTCGCTATCAAAAGTTTTGTATGAGAAGAACAAACAATTACGTCCCTTTATTACACATTGTCGAGTTGTAAATGCTCTCATATTCACTAGCAAATGTCGTCAGTATTCATATTATATTACTCAAATAGATATAGTCGAGTAAAAACTACCTAGTATATCATCATCTTTAGCCTTTTTTAATGTCCTACTGCTGGGCACGGGCCTCCCTCAGTACGAGGGGGATCAGGCCATAGTCCACCGCGCTGGCCTAGTGCGTGTTGGCGGACTTCACATGTCTTTCGATAACTTGCTAGGTTCTCTCAGACATGCAGGTTTCATCGCGATGTTTTCCTTCATCGTAACACGTAGTAATCATGATAGAAAAATGATTCGCACTTGAAAATATTAGAGGTGCGAGACCCGGATTTGAACCCGTATCAATCGGTTATCCAAGCGCTTTACCGCTGGGCTACCACTGCCTTACAAGTTTTTTTAAAACCTACCAATTATTTTTTACGAAGTAGACTACGATTAATATCTTATTGACCATTAGCGACTTACCCACGCTTCTCACGGGTACCCTTAGTACACTTTAATTTTTTTACCGGAACTCCTTATAATATTAGATATCTGTCAGTGAAAGTCCCATCAAATTCGGTCCAAGCGTTTCGTAAGTTAGCCGGTGCAAACAGACAGAAAAACAAAATATATAAATTGTGTTTTTCTGATACGTATCGCATATACTTTCATCTGCACTTAGTAACAAGCTATTATTTTGACATTACAAATAGACACATCAGTATAGATGAAATTATTATACGGTGACATTATTTCTTATTATCCTTTTATAAATAAAATTGGTGTCTGTTTTTAGTTTCAAATTAATTTTTTATTTGCTTTTCTCTAAATGCATATGAAAGAATATGATACGATACTAGCAACAAAAAGCCAACTTTTAAAATTTTTGTCTGTGTGTTTGTTCCGGGTAATCTCTGAAACGGATGGATCGATTTTGACGGGACTTTCACTCACAGATATTTAATGTTATAAGAAGTAACTTAGGCTACTTTTTAACCGACTTCAAAAAATGAGGAGGTAATATTTTAGAAACTATTTTATTTTAACTAGCGGCACCTAGGGACAAACCCAAGCGAAGCGAGGGTGAGTCGCTAGTATATAATATAATACAACAAAAAATCTCCCTGTGAATCAGTCGACCTCAAGATCTTCAATTAAGAGCTAAAAACACTAAATACCTAGTATATAGTAAAACGACTAAGACATAAACTTTATAGGAGTCATATTTTAATCAATCACCGTCAGATAAAGCTTTCGAGCGCAAAATGAAAATATTTTAGATCACACTGAGTCACATGTCACTACATCGTTTATTTAATACTTTCTTAGGTTTACGCGAATACTTGACATTATAAATGAAACTATCGTTTCGGATTTTGTCACGGATTTATTATGATTTTTGGTTCTCAACGTTTCGAATGTTTTACAGCAATCATGGTCACGGGAGAGACTAAGGTATTTGACATCTCAGGGATTTATATATGTACTTGTATAATTACATCGTTTATTTGTCCTGCATTTTGAATGTTAGACTACGTATGGTTGGTTGGTTCTCGCTTTAACTGTTTCTGTCGGTGGTATTCGCAAATAGAAATTTAGTACTACATAGTAACAATGTCCCCGCCTTCTATTCGCTTAGATCTTAACTACGCAACGGATTTTAATGCGGTTTTTATTAATAGACAGAGTTTAAGAGAAAGGTTTTTTATTGTATATATAGTTTCTAGCATTAAAGTTTGTTCCGTAATAATTAAAGTAAATAAAATTTCTAAAATAAAAGAAGCCTAAGTTACTCCTTATAACATTGGCTATTGGCTAGTGAAGGTCACGTCAAAATAGGTGTAGCTGTTTCAGAGATACATGTATATTATAGTAGAAAAGCCGAAAAATATATTTTGTATGAGAAATCGAGGCTAATCATTAAAACATATCGGACTGAGCGAGTTTATACAAAATTATACTTTTCTAGTTTGTAAATCACCTGTTAGTAGAATTAATGGGTTTAGTAAAAACTAAATAGTGTTTCATTTGTGATGATTGATTCTCCTTTCAAGCTTCTATCTTCCTTTTCACCCCTTTAAGGAATATTCTTTGGTATGAAAACTATTCTTTACCCTTTCCAAAGTTTCAAATTATTTTTACTCCAAATTACATTAAAATCGGTATAGCGGACATAAACATTTTTTTCTCTAAAATTAAATTATAGGTTCATATCTACAGTACCTACTGCCTCGGTGGTGTAGTGGCTAGCACGTATGGTCATACATCGAGAGGTCCTGGGTTCGAGTTCTGGAGTGGACCAAGTTTAATTATTGAGTCTTTCTGTTTAGTAAGCTTCAGTAATAGCCCGGTTAAATGTCGGCGGAAAGTCACCCCCGTGCCTCGGAGAGCACGTAAAGCCGTCGTTCCTGCCATAGCTCTCACTGGTCGTGTCGAGTAGTCGTCCCACCGGAATATGAGAGTGATAGGAATAGAGAGTGCACTTATGTCTGCACGAATATTCGTGCACTAATTCTCAAAAAGATTGACCGCCATGGTCGGAATCGGTTGGAAAACATTATTATTATATCTATCCATTCAAAAATTAATTTCAAAGGTCTGTAAATTCATGCGACGCTATTAAAAGATCTATTAACTGTTACGAAACAGGAAAACAATCTAATATAAAGCTTAAAGTAATTTAACTTGAAACACTTTGGTTGATCGAAAACAAATAAGTTGGAGCATTTCTTTGTCCTAATGAGGAAGTTTTAATTACTTCACAAATAGACTGTATCGGATTTCTCGATTTACTTTCACTGATTCTATTGTAAGTATTAGTTTGGTTATTTGTATATTTAAACAATCTGTATATTTAATTAAACAGTAACTTATTTCAAAATTGATGGGCGGGTTTCACCTATAAAACGATTTTAACTAGATTTTTTTGTGTAAGTTATCACAACTTATTACTCAGTATTTACTGAATTTACTTAGGATACGTTACTGTAAAAGCTAGCCATACACGCACAGATCTGCCCGCAGGATCTGTCCGACAGGCAGATCCGTGATTCGCCACACACGAGTACGGGCAGCAGTTCAGATCGTAATTCCAGCAAATACGGTCGTCTGTAAAAATGTCTATTTCAAAGCATAAATTAGCAATAATGTGGCGTTGCATTTTTCGACCAATTTTTCGTATGCTTGTGCCTTTAAATCTTTTTTAAGATACAATTGCTTATCTTTGATTTTCCACAAACAAGGCATAGACTTATAAAGCTCTATAAAACTTGTCCAAAATTCTTTATTTTCACTAAACGTCATTTCTGTGATCAAACTCATGTATATTACTTCGAGTGTTAGTGCGCGACTGACGTCAAATCTGGCGGGTACATCCGTCGCTACGCACACACGCACAGTTGGGAGCTCGGATCTACCTGCCCCGTGCCCGATCCGCTCGATTTAGCTAGCCATACACGCACAGATCTGCCCGCCGGATCTGTCCGACAGGCAGATCCGTGATTCGCCACACACGAGTACGGGCAGCAGTTCAGATCGTAATTCCAGCAAATACGGTCGTCTGTAAAAATTTCTATTTCAAAGCATAAATTAGCAATAATATGTGGCGTTGCATTTTTCGACCAATTTTTCGTATGCTTGTGCCTTTAAATCTTTATTAAGATACAATTGCTTATCTTTGACTTTCCACTAACAAGGCATAGACTTATAAAGCTCTATAAAACTTGTCCAAAATTCTTTATTTTCACTAAACGCCATTTCTGTGATCAAACTCATGTATATTACTTCGAGTGTTAGTGCGCGACTGACGTCAAATCTGGCGGGTACATCCGTCGCTACGCATACACGCACAGTTGGGAGCTCGGATCTACCCGCCCCGTGCCCGATCCGCTCGATTTGACCACGGGCAGCGGGCAGGCACCCGCCGTGCAAATCCGTGTCCGTTCTCACCATACATGCACGGATCTGTCCGCCAGGCACGTCTGTCGGACAGATCCGTCGGGCAGATCCGTCGGGCAGATCTGTGCGTGTATGGCCAGCTTTTGACCACGGGCAGCGGGCAGGCACCCGGCGTGCAAATCCGTGTCCGTTCTCACCATACATGCACGGATCTGTCCGCCAGGCACGTCTGTCGGACAGATCCGTCGGGCAGATCTGTGCGTGTATGGCCAGCTAATACCATTAATATGCCTCCAATATACACAAAAAAATATTGCAGCTAATTAAATACACAGAAAATATATTTAGTTTTGACGACACGTTGGGCTCAGTTGGTAGTGACCCTACTTTCTGCGCCAGCGGTCGCGGGTTCGAGTCCCGCTGGGAGCATTCATTTGTTGAGCATGAATGTTTGTTCTCTATTCATGGGTGTTAATATTTATATTATGTATGTATTTAAAATTTATATGTGTAGTATATGAATTATTTGGTTTCCGTAACACAAGCTTTGTAGCTTACCACGGAACTCTATGGCGCTGTGTGTAATAATGTCCCAACATATTTATTTATTTATAATGTAGATATAGCTTCAATACTTTTTGTATGGATTTAAAATCTCTTAAGTCATAGTAAGATAACAAAATATGATTTTATATGCTTATCTCTAATATTATACTCTCACTAAGATAATTGAGGCAGTTTGTAGCCGACAAAAAACATAATTAATCCCCCGACATCAGCCGAATCGTTGCTCGCGACATTGAAATAGAAAAAAGTACCGTACTAAAGTCATTAACTTAGCGAACTTTTTAGGGTCTCGCTGTAAAAAGCTCTAAGAAACAAAGTTATAATGTCATTTTAAGAGTTTCCTGTTTAATTAATTAATTTTACAGGCAAATTAGAATCGTGTTACAAATCTCATATAATTTATTCGAGTATATAGATGTACTTTATTTTTATACTAGCCCGCTTTACTATAATTTTCTAATATAATAAAAGTATCCTATTTTACTCTTGATAACATTAGCTATCTGCGAGTTAAAGTTTTATCAAAATCGGTCCAGCCGTTACAGAGGTTAGCCGGAACAAGCGGACAGACAAACAAAAATTTTAAAATTGATTTGTTTATGTAAGTACCGTATATACTTTCATATGCATTAATGAATAGCTGAAATTAATAACAGGTACTTGAAATGTAGGTGTGAGTCGCTCTACACAGATTATGTAATTCAAGGTAAAAGTTAATCTACGAGTAGAAACGTGTAAAGCTTTTAAAACAATACACTTAAGTAAATCTAATCTAACCAAATATCTGCATAACTTTGATACGTTTACTTAAAAGCATATTTATTTAGCCTTATATTTTTTGTTCAGACCCTAACCAAATCTGGTACGACCTTCAGAAATATTAAATATCCCATGAGAGCCATTTTACGTACCGGGAGAAGTAGAAATCTATGTTATTCTTCAACCCATAAACTATCTCCATGTTTATAGTTATATATAATAATTATAATAATTATATATATTATAATAATTTTACAGTCTATTTTGAGAGAAAATGAAATAATGCTGTTAGTACCTATATTATATAGGTAAGTATGTATGTTTGTCCTTTTTTATGGTACAACCGCTAAGCAGATTTCGATGAACTTTAACAGAAACATAGCTATTATCTATATTTTACTCTATTATTATTAAGAAGCGAAGCGACGAGTTCCACTAATTAAAATAAATAAAATTTCTACTATACGAAATAAAAAACTACTATAAAAAAGGAGGAGCCTTTTTTGAAATCGGTTAAAAAGTAGCCTAAGCTACGCTTTATAACATGAACTATCTGTGAGTGAAAGTTCTGTCAGAATCAGCCCAGCCATTTCAGAGATTATCCGGAACAAACAGTTAGACCAACATTTTGCTATTATACATTGAGTGAAAAGCTGTTAATATGAAATTAAAAACAGACACTCCAATTTTATTTATATGTATATAGATAATATATTTTCGTTCGTAAGCACATATTTCATAAATGTCGTAATTGATTTGGTTATTATTTTGTATATTTCTAAATTTATAAAATGATCAAAAAAATGTTTGCGAGAAAAATTATTTGAATTTCCCGTAAAATAACAATTTGCTTTGATCAAAGATCACACAAAAATTGAAAGGGCAATCTGACAGGTCAGCATATTTATAATATTAATAAAAAAAACATTCTTATGACCAAGATTTTGTGAAAAAGTCTCTTAAACAAAAAAAATACTCTAATTTCATTAGTTAATTTTTAATATATTCTAAGACATACTTTAGGAATAGTACATAGCATATAAGTCACTAATAGGCAACTTGCTGTGCCAACGGTCGCGGGTTCGAGTTCTGCTGGGGGCATTTGTTTGTTGAACACGAATGATTGTACTCCAGTCATGGATGTGTATTTACTTAAAGTTATATATTAAGTGTATCAACTATTTGATATGGTATCCGTAACACAAGCCTTGTAGCTTACCATGGCAGTAGTTGGCAGTGTGTCTAATAATGTTCCAACATATTTTTACGCATAAGTGTTTGTTTGTTTGAACGCGTTTACCTTAGGAACTACTTATCTAAATCAAAATTAATAATACCTTTATACTAATAAATGGCGAGACTTTTTGTTCGCACTAGCTGGAAAAATTACAAAACGGATAGGAATGGGAATTATTTCAAAGGATGCAGCATATATTAGTAAGGTTATTTGTATATGTAACATATAAAAACTTGATTTATGGTCATATGAACGCGGGAGAAGCCACGAGAAATGCTAGTAGTCTATATACCTGTTCCATACTAACCGTTAAAACGTAGTGTACGTTACGTTCATACATTTTTATATACTGTAATATTGCATTTACAAAATGGTTCAACACACGGTAGTTGTTTGCATAATTATAAAATTATAAATGATAATGAAATAAATAATTCAGAACTTTGTATTCAATTAGAGTCAACGTTGACACATCTTAAGGAAACAATTATTTAATATTACAAGTTTATATTCGACCTCTCATTTGCATGTCAGTGAAAACATACGAGAAAATATTTTGCTGCTTGATGTTTAGTTTTATAATGTACTAGCTTTACCCGCGGCTTCGCCCACGTTCATTTTTTTAATTGCTAATCAACCTCATTGGGTTGATCTGTAGGATGCCTGAAAGTTTCTTCAAAATTGCTCTTGCTATTTCTGAACCCTTTGTTAATACAAACAATTTTTATTTTTTTGTAAAAAATATTTTTTTAATAAAAAGTATCCTATGTTACTTTTAATACCTCCAAGAATATGTGTACAAAGTTTCATGCTGCTCGGTTGAGTAGTTTTCGCGTGAAACGTAGCAAACAAACTTACATTCACATTTATAATATTAGTAGGGATTATAAATATTCTAAGAAATTTCGTTTAACATCTAGAGGAGATCATCATCATTAACAGGTAGAGGATATGCTTGGTCACTGTATAGTAACCGTAGAGCAGTATATTATAGTGTTCATATTTTTTTACGTCCCACTGCTAAGCACAGACCTCTCTTCAATACGAGGGGGATCAAGCCATAGTCCACTACGCTCGTTAAGTGTGGGTTGGCGGACTTCACTTGTCATTCGAAAACTTGCTAGGTTCTCTCAGACATACAGGTTTCCTCACGATGTTTTCCTCCACCGTAAGACAAGTGGTAATGATGTTACAATTTATTCGCGCACGAAAATATCAGAGGTGCGAGACCTGGATTTGAACCCGCATCACTCGGCTATCCAAGCGACGTTTATTACTGAACCACTATTGTCTCTCTTAGTATTATCTAACAGAAAACTCAAGTAGTTGGTTATTTTGACGAGAACGTTAAAACAGAACATACTTACCTTAAATACAAAAAAAGAAATAAAGACAATGCTACCAATGTATTACTAAATTTTCTTATAAATCTATTTCGCAAATATGCTGGTAAATTTACTTTCACAATTAAAATATTAGTAAAAAAGTATTGCTAGAGTTCTAATAATACACATTATTATCCCTTGTGTTTTCAGATCCCAACCCTTGTCGGTGCGAAGGGCACGACAAATATCGATCTATCAAGTGTCACGGCCGTCTGTTGGGTTTTACATTCTAATTATATACTTTTTACTACTTACATTTGTTAGAAATAATACTAAAAATATCATTATATTATTTACTACAAAAAATATGTTTTTGTATATTACCTGCTTCATATTTCTAGTCAACTTCATAAAGAAATACTCAAATTGAATTTAGGTTTTCAAGTTTGAAGCGATTGGCACTTTTTGTTATTTAAATTAATTTTAAAGTCGGAGAGAAAGAAGAGAAGAGTTTGAAATCATTTTTATTAATAGTAAGTTAAATATTATATGTAATAGGAAAAATAATTAAGAAAACATACATAAATCTGAATCCTACACTAGCTGTAATTTACAGGATAGTTCAAGACTAAGCTCTTTACATGTATTTAATTTTTTATCTCACAAAATTATTTTAATAATTTCCATACAATATTTGTTCGAAAGCAAATATTGAAATGTAACAAAAATTTATAACAACGCATAAAATGTATACATTTAAGATCTTTCCCTTTCAAGTAACTTGTAACACTCGCTGCTGACAAATGTAACTACATTTGTCGTCACATGTCAATACCTTACATAACAGCCTCAGAGATATTCCTAAAAAGGTAAGAGTATTAGAAACAATAAATATTTTATACTAAATTAATATAATTAATGTTAAAAATAGTAAATTTAAATTATGTTTTTTATTATACGAGATGATTATTGTAATTTTTCTTTAATAACTATGACTTTTGTAGAATGACACTATTTAGATTATTTTAATTTACTTTTTGATACTAGCTTATTATATATTTAATTTAATCGTATATTATGTATACATACATAATATAACGTAGCTTATATACGTTATATTATGCGAAGGCATATCGCGTACTGTTGCACTGACTGAAAAAATGAATTATATTATTATATGAATTTACATCTAATTTTGCCTGTATTGTTCAATTTATTATGATTTTACATAGCATTTGTATAGTAGTTATTTTCTTTATGACTATCTATTCGAATATTTCATACATTTATATTTTTCCATAGTATATATACACGATTATTAAACTTTGGTATTTAAAAAGAAATCGATCAGTATTAAAGCCATTATAGCATTCAATGTCTTATAAATTATGACAGTCAAAGTATTAAATAAGACGTCACTCACAAGAACACGCTAGGCAACGAAAAACCCAAGGGTGCTCTCAATATTGTCAGTGTTTCAAAACCTTGCCAGATTCCGTGTCACGCTATCGAGACAGAAAATATGTCTTGGGGTAGTGAAGATATTGTTCATTTATATAACGCTTTTACATAGATTATTTTTGATGGAATTATTAAGAAAATGAAATTATTTTCATAGAAAAATAATGGTTTTGTTACTTTTATGCAAAATACTCGTAATAGTGTCTTTTTCTAAGGTTTATAGAATACTAGCGAACCCGGTCCGCTTTAATGTGCGTAAGTTAAAATAAATTAAATAGTTTTTATAATTTTTTTATAAAACTTAAGTAGCCTATGTTATTTCATATAACATTAGCTATCTGCGAGTGAAAAGTCCCGTCAAAATTGGTCTAGCCGTTTCAGAGAAACTCGCTAATAAAAGCGTTAAATCAGTTAAAAAATAAGAAAAGAGTTCGTAGTTCTAGTTACAATAACTATAAGTACCATACACCCTTCAAAATAGTGCATCTGTAAACATTTGCAAAAAAGAAAAATAATAACAAATTAGTTAATAAAGTTATTACTGTAAATTAATAAAGTCACTGAAAAAAAAACAAAAAGGTACCCTCGGACAATATTGCCTTTAGTTGTTACATACCCTTTGCTGAGATCTGTGCCTCTACGAATACGTAAAGCAAAGATCCTAGGTCTAATTCCTCTCAGTTCACGTTGGATATACATCGTACCAGACAAAGCGAGTACCGAAATGCTGTACCTCTATTTGCTAATAGACTTCAGCATCTCTGACATCTTTTACAGAGATTTACTCCTTTTAACGAATTCACAGAACTTACAGTATTGACAGTTATGTATAATAATAATATAATAATATGTAGACATTATTACACCACCGCCATCTAGTTCCGTGGTAAGCTACGAGGCTTGTGTTACGGATACCAGGTAGTTGATATAACTGTTAAATACATACATATTATAAATATAAACACCCATGACTGGAGTACAAACATTCGGACTTAACAAATGAATGCTCCCAGCGGGACTCAAACCCGCGACCGACCAACTATCTTTAATTAGATACATACGTAATATTTCAAACTTCCTCTTAATATTGGTCCTTCTTCATAAGTGACGGTTATTTGGAAGCAGCTACCAATACTATCTTCTACCTCGATTCTTTATACTGCAAAGCATGATGCTTTTTACTCTTTTCCATCATTTCAATTAATTTTTTGAACATACTGGACCATGGGGGAATTAAAATATCATAATTTAATTGATATCATTAATACCCTATATCTTCTGCAGATCATGCAATAACCTAATTGACTTGCTTCCAACCTGTAAACTATAAAAAATATTTTTTTAAATAACGTTTATTTTTAAATAACATGAAACTAAATAATAAAAGCAACATCGAATACCAGTAAAAAATATAAAAAGGCTTTTACACGACACAATAATTTAATAAAAGGCATTCCACGTACTGGGTATGAATTTCTTCGTTATTATGCAAACTTGCAAATTGATCAGCTGATTAATTTAAAACCTGCCAACGCGTATACATTTAAAAATGAACTTTATCCTCAACTATTAGAATTCAAAGTGTTAGCAATGTTTGTCTAAGATATAAGAACGCAAAGATGATTTATTATTTCTAAACATTATATCGTTGGCTTCTGCGAGTAACTACGTAGTCACTTCATACATATTATGACGACACGTTTGGCGCAGTTTGTAGTGACCCTACTTGCTGCGTCAGCGGTCGCGGGTTCAAGTTCCGCTGGGCATACATTTGTTGAGCACGACTGTTTGTGCTCCAGTCATGGGTGTTTTATTTATGTTATGTATTTATTTAAAGTTATATATTATGTAGTATATCTGGTATCCGTAACACAAGCCTTGTAGGTTAACACGGAACTAGATAGCGCTGTGTGTAATAATGTACATATTTATATATTTATATTTATATACTAGTGACTCACCCTCGTTCCACTCGGGTTCATCCCCAGGTTCAGTGTCCGCGAAGCCACGGGTTCCGCTAGTTAAAATAAATAAAATTTCTACCTCCTTCTTTTTTGAAGTAAGTTAAAAAGTAGACTAAGTTACGCCTTATAACATTAGCTATCTGCGAGTGACAGTAACGTCAAAATCGGTCAAGCCGTTTCAGAGATTAACCGGAACAAACAGATAAACAGACAGATAGACAAAAATTTAACAAACTGGTTATTTGTTGCTAATATCGTATATACTTTCATATGCATTTAGTGAAAAGATGTTAAATTTAAATAAAAACAGACATTCCAATTTTATTTATATGTATAGATTACGTAGACATTTTTAGTATGTCATAAAACATCCCTAGACTATTACTATATTATAACATTCAAAAAAAATTACTTAGAGTTAAAGACAATAATGTGAGACAGGTATGATAAATTCTAGTCAGACCAAACCCATATATGCTTGCTTACATATACGACAACAGATCTTGAGTTCCATGATTCGATTCTCGAGCAGTGTTAGGTGTTCTATAAGATTTTCAGTAAAATTCCAAATAATAGTACCCATTAGTTCCGGGAACTTGGAGGTGTTATCCGAATAATCTTTTCTTGGTATGTTGAATTAATTTTTCATTTTTCATTGATGCTCCGCTCCTATTGGTCGTAGCGTGATGTAATATAGCCTATAGCCTTCCTCGATAAACGGACTATCCAATACCAAAAGGTTTTTCCAATTTGGACCGGTCGTTCCTGACATGAGCATGTTCAATCAATCAAACAAACAAACAAACAAACAAACAAACTCTTCAGCTTTATAATATTATAAGATAGATGTTTTTAGTTTTTAAGCGATATAAGTAAAATAATTGTGACTGAATAGATTGAAAACTATGAACCAAAAATAAATAAAAAACTAAATTAACTAAAATATCAAGAATTCAACACCGTATTCCCACATGTTAATAATAGAGTATTTATGAGAATTTACTATTTCCTTTGATTTTAGTTCAAAACCTCTTCTGACCTGCTTAAATCTGGACAATAGGTTTTACTAACCCTGTTCGAACCATTCACGTACGTAGAGTCCGAGATTTATTACTACAGTACGAGTACGTGTTGAAACACACTAGGCATTGGTTTCAATCAATTCCTTTGGTCAAAATGTTAGACTAGTCTCTCGAGTTTATTTTTACTTCTGCAGAATTAGTTCTTTTATACGTTTGGTTAAATTTACTTACTCTTTAGTATATTTAGTATATTAAATTGTCATGAAAAAACAATTATGTATGAATATTGAATAAAAATATCTTTTTTCTGTGATGTTTATTAATGTTGTAACGACAGACTAATATTTACATTTATAAGCAGACTAGCGACGCACTCTCGCTTCGCTCGGGTTCATCCCTAGCGCGAGCGAAGCCGTGGTTTCGGCTGGTTTTCATCGCCAGCCAATACACAAATAAACAATTCACGGAGAAATCGGTGAAAACACATAAAAAACAACTGTTGAGGAATTTTACCTTCCATCATCAGCTCATCTACATGAGATGATGATGATTTTCATACGTAAAAGCTTTATCGGGTTTAGAAAATATATCAAAAACATAATAGGTGCCTGTAAATTTTGAGAGTTGCCTTCGATTTCCCTGGGATCCCATCATCAGATCCTGACTTGGTGACAATGGGACCACCTCGGAACTATACCCTACCAATCAAAAGAAAAATTTTTGAAATCGGCCCACAGACGGCGGAGTAATCAGTGAACATACATAAAAAAAAAAAAAGATACATACAACGGAACATATAACCTCCTCCTTTTTTGAAGTCGGTTAATAAAAAATGGTTTTTCTAAATGTAGAATAACTTATGCAGTGAATTCTAAGTTCTAAAGTCTTTCTCAATCAATACTTAATAATTATATATACTTTAAGGTGGTAAAGCTAATTAGTTAAAACAATAATATGTTATTAAGACATTAAATTATTAAGTCATTAAAAAATAATAAGACAATTTTGTACCATTATTATTTTTGTATAAGAAAAGTATTATTCTCTTTGAGATGTTATTTCTAATACTGAAATATAATTTGAAATACAATAAACAAAGACATTCTCTCAGCAAAGCCAAATCCTCGGAAGCCGGACGCTTGTCAAGAGTTATCTGCTTCGAAGTAGACTTAAAGCTCGGATGTGTTCATCGTGTTTAATATTTTTGATATTTTCTATAATTTTTAAAATAAAATATGAGAGTTATACAGCATGTAAGACAACATTGTTTTAAACCGTCAAATGCACTTGTATAATAAATAATAGATTTTCCTCAAAATACAATAAATAAATTAAAAAGTTTCTGTTTTTAATTTGTAATAAATATATTTGTATAACAAACTGAATAGGATTTTGGAGATACACTGTATGTGTCACAAAAAATGTAAAATAATAATATCGGAATTTCTGCAAAAGTTGAACTATACAGACACAGAAAGCCTGCTTGTTATATTAAAATAATGTATATTTAGCTTATATACCTACTTAATATAGGTTAAGTCTAGTTATGTAAGTAGCCTACTTGTAGTTAATGTTAAATCTATGAAAACTGTAATATATCAAAACTACTTTTTTACAAATATTTAAACGGTAAGAAATGCATGTTTAAAACCAAAACCTGAAACACAGGATGTTATCCTAGTTCAGGTAGGTTCCAAACACATTCTATTGTAATTTCAGCTCTTTCATTGTACGTTATGGATTTTTGTAGAAGTATATGAATAAAAGTTATTATTATTATTATTTTATTATTATGTAATTAACAACTTTTCACTAAATGCATATAATGAAAGTATATACGGTACTTACATCAAAAAATCAATTTTGAAAATTTTTGTCTATCTGTTTGTTTCGGCTAATCTCTGAAACTTCTGGACCGTTTTGGAAGGGACTTTCACTAGCAAATTGCTAATGTTATAAGGAGTTCATCTTCAGCTCTTTTCAACGTCCCACTACTGAGCACGGGCCTTCCTCATTACGAGGGGGATTATCTAAAAACTACTTCTATTTTTGATATTTTATTTATTTTAATTACAGGACGTATTTTTGTGGTACAAATTTTAAATTTGGGTGGGAGCACCTAGGGACCAACCCAAGCGAAGCGAGGGTGAGTCCGCTAGCTATCAACTACTAATGCTAATGCCAGCTACTAATCAAGATCTATTGAAAGCCTAGCTAGTCTAGTGCTATAGGATATTTCAAATACATCAACAAGATGAGTATTACCAGTGTTACAAAATATATGCATTTTAAATATGTATTATATAATAATAATAGTTTTTATCGTAACATAACATATATACAATTTAATTAAGGCAGTGGTAGTGAAAATTAATGTCAGATTTATTCGTTTTTCCATTGTAAATGCATTCTTACTTGTATGACAGGAGCATAGTACGCCTGCTAGGACTCGTTGATTGTTGCCGGCTACGATATGATCTTATAAAAATATTTCGATAAATTCAATAGCAAAAATATTCTCTTTACTTTTTATATTATTTAAGTTTATTTATACACAAAAATGTTAGTGGCTTGCTTATACAGATCATGCACATTTTGAGTTTTTGAGTTTTTGTTAAAGACGCTTTTGAAACTATGACTGAATTGTAAAAGCAACCAGTAGTTGTTTAGTCTGCATCGGTAAATTTACCGTCGCGTCGACGCGTATGTGATTCTAGGTTACTCCATCAGAACTGAAGGTTCCAATAGGTTTTAGTGGATAGGTTATACTAGTTTCCCACATAATCAGCGTATACGTGCGAAAATTTATGTATTTTCATTCCTTAACGCTTACAAAATTTCACTGATACTATTGATGAATGATATTTTTATTTGTATAATCAGACTTTCTTAATGAGCTCTTCTATATGTATGTTTGTATGTATGTTAAGTATGTATGTTATGTATGTATATGTATGTATGTATGTATAAGGATGTATGTATGTATTTATGTATGTATGTAAGTTAGAATGTACGTATGTATGTATGTATGTATGTTTTATGTATCAATAGTATATCTATCGAAGTCTTCGCGTACACCGCCTACCTTACTTGCAAAAACTTACTCCTCTACCACAAGGGTTGCCTGGAAGAGATCGCTTTAAGCGATAAGGCCGCCTTCTGTACATCTTTTCTTTTTGTGTTTTTGTGTCTATTCTTTGTGTGTATTATTGGTGTACATTAAAGAGTTAAATAAATAATAAATAAATATTTATCACCGGATTGAGGAGCATATTTTTAAAGGAATTTCATTTTATAGCTTCTATTTATGTTATACTATATACTACATTTTTTTTTTGATTTTAACCGTCTTACGATTACTGAATATTCGTGTAAGATATACACAGACCTACACACAGACACACAATTATTTTTTGAACCCTCACTTCGGTCGAGTTTGTCCCTAGTAAAAATCAAAAACAAATAGAAAAAGTATTCCAGACTATAAATTATTCTGTGCCAAATTTTATCCAGTTCCGTTTAGCCGAGATGAGGTGATTGAGTAGCAAACATACGTCCATCCAATCGCATTATACTAAAAGGACTATGACTGAAATACATACAGACATGTTCTTGATTTCGATATATATGAAAAGTACATAATATCTTGTTTAGGTCTTCCCTAAAACTTTATTATAAATAAATATTCTACCCACATATCATTTTCGTATGGTATTTCGTCTAAACGTAATAGGGCCTACCAATAAATTTTAAGTAAAACCAAAGTTATTTAGAGTCAACGTTATAACTTTTTGAAGTGGCCACTTTGAGGGCTAAGTTATAAGCGATGGCAGTCTTGTCTAAGAATTTTTTTTATTTTATTAAATATGATTTATAGTTTATTAAATACCCCTTATAATAATAATTATTAGTATAAATACCATATATTTTGGTAGTTTAAAAACAAAACAAAAAAACTGTCTTAGTTTTGAAATAACATGATTTAAAATGAAATTTTTGATCTTATCAATGTGTAAATAAAAAGTTAGTATCTTTTTATTGCAAAGGCTTGAAAAAGATTTAGAGAAATACAGCCAGCTTTAGAACAGCTTGCAATCAGGCCTTTTTATCATCCCACTGCTGGACACGGGCCTCCCTCAGTACGAGGGGGATCATGCCATAGTCCACCGCGCTGGTCTAGTACGCGTTGACGGAATTCACATATCTTTCGAAAACTGCTAGATTCTCCCAGACATGCAGGTTTCCTTACGATGTTTTTCTTCACCGTATACCGTAGAACAGCTTATAAAAAGAATAATAGCAGTAACAATTTTGACTTCAATTTTTTTTAACTGACATAGTAGGCTTGCCTTTGATTTAGTGGTTTGCCTTAAAGTAGCTTATATACTCGTTTTTCTATGTACCTATAAATCTTTATTATATGCACGAAACATCCTAATCTTATCAAGCAATTTCAGCGTGAAATATAAAAGTTTCG
Organism: Boloria selene; assembly: GCA_905231865.2. NCBI lineage: Eukaryota > Metazoa > Arthropoda > Insecta > Lepidoptera > Nymphalidae > Boloria > Boloria selene. The sequence continues at coordinate 4,786,796 of HG993157.1, forward strand.
CATTTTAAACTATTTTAACAGCTATTAAATAACCAAATACTGTTAAAGTTAAAATTTTAAAGTTCAAAAGTTAACATAGTTAAAAGTTTTCGTAAAGAAACTCATCGCTCTTAAATCAGACCACATGAAAAGTGGGTCAAGTTGGCAGAAAAGGTTTAAACGTAGATTTAGCCTTCGCGAAGTCTGGAAAATAGTAGTTGAGTGTTCGGTGAGAATATTTCCGCTCGCTCTTCTTGAATGGGGACTAAATTTTGCATTTAAAAATCAGATGATGCCTACTTTTTGTTTATCTCATAAAAAAATATTTCGTGTCACAGTGTTTGTTATCGAATTCCTCCCAAACCGCTTGACCCATTTTTATGTTTATGTTATGGCTGAGAATAGGTCATAGGCTACTTTTTATTCCCCTAGGTGATGAGGGTAGTCCTCTCTAGATATTTTTATTTTTTATTTTTGGACCATTTTTGCATTTTTATAATGTGGCTTTATAAAATACTGATAACTACTAAATAAATACTAAATTTTCAACCTACAAATTTACTACCAATTTCTATTTTAAATAGTGATTAAAACGCGGGCGAAGCCACGGGTATTGCTAGTGTATTTATAATATACTAACTTATCCTAACTTTGCTCAGGTTTCTAAGTGTTTTTTTGTATGTATAATATTAGAGCTACCGTTTTTTTTGTAATTACTAAGGCATCCAAAATAAGTATCAGTATAAGAATAATGCCTATTGAATACATTGAAATATACATAAAATTACTTATGTTATTACACTATATATACTCGATTGATACTTTTTTTAATTATTTAATTAATATCTATTTATTTTATTTACTTTTATTAGAATATTATATAAAGATATGAGATGCTAGGTATACCGTTGGTTTGTAAATAAAACAATGGTTGTGACCAACTAATGGTTTGTCGAAAGGAGATCATATTTCTAAGCTTAACAAATGGTCAACATTAAAATGATAGTAATCAAAGATAGATGAACATAATCGTATCAAGATTGTAGTGATAAGATAGAATTGATACTGTTTATCGATACACCAATAAATATCAACAGCTTAGAAATAACTAAAGTAGAATGGATAAGTTAGTATATTTAATATTTTTGTTTGGATTTTGACAGTATATTTATACTCTATATTAATATTATAAAGAGGAAATATTTGTATGTAAGTATGTTTGTAACGAATTGGCTCAAAAAGTACTGGACCGATTTTAAAAATTCTTTCACCATTTGAATGCTTCATTATCACTGATTAATATAGGCTTTTTTAATTGCAAGAAAAAAAATAAGGATCCCTACTAAAACTACAATAATGTTACCCAAGGTGTAAAAAAATGCCTATTCGCTCCATTATAAAGAACAGTCGCAAAATTCCATACACATTATAATAAAACTTGAATATGAGTCAAATATTATGGTATGTGCGGGGGCGTTTACTTAAGAATGGTGCACACTGCATACAGATGCGATGAAATTGGTTATTTGTATTTTATACGAGAACTAGCCTTTCCCGCGGCTCCGCTCGCTTCCAAAGGCTAAAAATTAAAAGAATTATTTTTTCCTGTTTTTGCAACATCTTTTATTGATGCTCCGCTCCTATTGGTCGTTGCGTGTGTAGATGTAATATAGCCAACACAAAAAGAATTTTTCAATTTGGACCAGTAGTTTCTGAGATTAGCGCGTTCAACCAACCAACCAAAAAAACAAACAAACTCTTCAGCTTTATATATCAGTATAGATATAAAACGATACGTTTGGTTTGTAGTGAGTCTACTTCCTGCGCTAGCGGTCGCGTGTTCGAGTCCCGCTGGGGGTATTCAGTTGTTGAGCACGGATGTTGGTACGCCAGCTATGGATGTAACTTATATTTAATAACTTATTATATAAAAATTAGAACTTAGCCGAATCTGTACATGAAACATTTTTAGAAAAGTTATTGAAATCGTACGAGTAGTTTTTAATAATAGAAAGGTCGAGTCTAAAAATTTTAGAAATTTTGTCTGTCTGCAATTAAGGTAACGTTGTTAACGTTTTCGAATAATAGAAACAAATTAATTTTAAAATGGAAGCTACCTATAGAGGATCTTTACATACTTTGCATAGTTTTTTAAAAAGTATTACACAAGTATTAGTATACGTATTCAATAGAAAAAAGAAATAAATAAAAAAGAAATAGAAATCTTATTTGACTGGAATCTAGACTTAAAGTTGCAAAGTCGTTGAAAGAATGCACCAAAAATAATGATGACATCAAACACCCACACTTGATTCACAAGTTAAATTATTTAGCATGCTTATGACGAAAGTAAGATTTTAATAACTTTGGCGCAGAAACTGAACGTCTTAACAAATATGTATGGGTTTTTTAAACAAGCCATTTTTAAATTTATATTGTCATTGACAATATTATATTTTTAAGTTTGATAATACCCGATATTTCGGGAACATTACTAGTAGTACGTATACCCGTGATGTGGTTCTCCGAGTTTTTAGCTGTCGAGGTATAAGCAATGAGTATATTGTAAGAGGTTACATTGTAAAAGGTTACATTGTAAGAGATGCGTGAATCGAATGCGTATCACAAGTCTATTGTGTATTAACTAGCCTCGTGCCGCATGAGATTTGTACCAACTTCGATGTTTTTAAATTTATAAAATATTGTCGCGGAATAGAGTGCGAACCCATCATAATAGCACGCTTGTACCATGCCTTACAACAGCTAATGTCAATTTATAACTTTTGACAATTAGATAACAAGAACGGTTTATTACAAATTTTAATGTGTCAAAAAGAGATAAAGCATTTTCATGAAAGATTTGGAAGTTACTAGAAACATTTTGAATTTTCGATACTAGAATGTTCTAAATTTACGCATATAAAAAGGCCGGCAGTGTGTCGAGATCAGTTGATGTTCGGAGCTAAGTGAAGATTGCGAGGAGATACGAAATAGTGTAAAATGAAGAAGAGTATAGTGAATTGTTAAAAGTGGTAATTTATAGAGCTCAGAGACTCAATTAAACTAGTGCTGTGTACAAACTGCGCGTGTGTATAAATTGTAAATAAAACATCTTTAGTGCGAGAACGCTTTTAATTTCCGATCCCGAACCCGTAGAACGTAACAATAAGAACACTTCTAGAACCTTCATTCGTATTGAGGGATGCATTTGCGAAAATGTAAGGAAATATTTTTGTTAATATATTTTTTGAAAAGCTTTTGCATAAACTTTCGAGATTTTGGATTTGGCCAGTCAATGAAGCAATACAAACATCATTATTTATCCTAACATGATAAGAGAATACCCTAATACTAAGCACGAAATTACTTCAACGTTGGCAAATAGAAAGTGTGTAAGTACTTCAAAAATTATCTACAATTTGTAAGACATATCTATGTGATGATGTATATATACAACTTCACATATATAATATACACATATTTAACTTAAATTATTACTAGGCAACTAGGTAAACTTATGATCGATTAGTCTATAATATTTTTTTTAATATGTTGGGACATTATTAGAACATCGAGGCAACGAGGCTTGTGTTACGGATACCAGATAGTTGATATGCTACACATATTATAATGTTAAATAAATTCATATTATAAATATAAACACCCGTGACTGGAGTACAAACATTCGCGCTCAACAAACGCCCCAGCGGGACTTGAACCCGCGACCGCTTGCGCAGCAAGTAGGGTCACAACAAACTGAGCCAAACGTGTCGTCATATTAATTAAGCAAATTAATAGTAGTTTGTATAAGTAAATTATTTAAAAAATATGGTACAACTACATGAAATGATTTGAATATAGAAAAAATAAATGCAGAACAAATATTTAAGCACAATTGGTTGACAATAAAAAAAAACATCTACAAATAGGGCTTATAGAAATAGACCGATTTATAAGTAACGATTTATTCGATTGCTATTAAAAACCCATGAATTTTATAGTCCAAGCATTTGCCAAACCTTCCGTAAGGCCATAATATATTTGAGCTTAGTTAGTTAACCCAAAGCATTAGTGTGGGTACACACGTTCAACGGTTTCCACCGACTTTGCGATCGTTTTCTCTAAATTTTAGGTCATGCATTTGGTAATAAATTGCTCATAATATTTAATATAATATGCCATTAATATTTGCCAATTAAAAACTATTTTTTTGTGATTACTTATAGATGATTTGCATATCTAATATAAGAATATCAGGGGTGTGAGACCCGGGATTTGAACACGCATAACTTTTTTCCAATCGAGCGCTTTACCACTGGACTACCACTGCCTTTTTATGAAGTTCTATACCAAAACATTAATTTAAGACAGTCGTACCAAGAAATGTAACGTATGTCCCCAACATTATTTTAGAAGATATATGGATGATAAGATTCAATTTATTTTTGAGCATTTTCCCATCAAATTGATGAATGGGGTTAAGTGGTTTCCAATCGATTGGACCATGGAAATTCTGGGCTATGCTTTTTGGTTGATAAATAACTAGCTTAAAGTATTATTGTATGGCGATAGATAGCACTGGAATGCTCTGTGGAGATATAAATGGGACAAAAATTCAATATTTACGTACTTTATTTTTGTATTGTATGGATGTTTACGTGAGTTATAATAATATATTACAACAATATATCATCAAATCAAATGAAATCAATCAAATCAAACTAGAATAAACAGTGATTCTGGCCTTTCAACAGGAATTTCATTGAACTAAATAAATTTGTTCAGACTATATTCATATTTATATGAATATAGTCTGAACAAATTTATTTAGTTCAATGAATAGCATGTAACCAATGTATTTAGAGACAATACCTAAATTATTAAATTAAGCTAATATGTACTTACACACACATAATAAATTATTTAAACTTACGGGCAAGAAAGACTAATACTGAAACCAAATGAAATCTTCTCCGGCTGAATGTTTTTAAATATATTTAAATAGTTATTAGCTAGTGTTAACTGAAACTATCTTTTCAGATTTTCTTGCGGAGTTATATTGATTTTTGGTTTCTGACGTTTCGAATGCTTTACAGCAATCATGGTCACGGGAGAGACTCTTTCCCGAAAAGATAGTTTCATTTATAATGTCAAATATTCGCGTAAACCTAAGAAAGTATTATACTAGTGTTAGCTGTTTTAATTTTTTTTACAAAATTTCTGTCTGTCAATGGCAGTATCATGTAAGTGTACAGCCACAAGAAAATATAAATCTATTCGAGAAATGTACGAAATCATACCATATAATATGTTATGATAGTGACAGTGACAAACGTTACGTCTCTAGGGGCTTTGTAGGAAACGCGAGACAGTCGTTTTAATAAGAACATAGTGCGTTGTTAGTAATCTGTACAATATACATTTCTTATCTTTATATATTAATCTTTTAAATCTACATTAATATATAAAAACAATAGAAAGTATAAATTTATTTGGGTAGTTGACACTACAAGTCCATTGGCATACTTTTTGTGAACTGTCAAAATGCGACTCACCAACATTTTGGGACATTATTACACACAGCGCCATCTAGTTCCGTGGTAACCTACGAAGGAAGCTTATGTTACGGATACCAGACAGTTCACATACTACATAATATATAAGTTTAAATATATACATATTATAAATATAAACATTAATCGCCCATGACTAGAATACAAATATTCGAGTTTAATAAATAAATGCCCCCAGCGGGACTCGAACCCGCGACCGCTGGCGCAAGAAATTAGGGCAAAACAAACTGCGCCAAATGTGTCGTCAATCATTCATTTTGATCATCATTTTGAAGAAAATACAGTGCGAAATGTGGATAAATTAAAAAGGCAAAGATTAAATCTCAGAAACCAATAATCCATTTAAAAAAAAACTTTTTGCTAGACTAGGCAAACACTATTTACAAATAATTTCTTTCAAAAATAAATTTTGTTGTTGTATACTACACCGCCTGCAATGAAACATAATATACGTATAATACTCGTATGTGCGATATAAAACGCACTTCACACTGACTGGTTACTATACTTCAAGCCAATTTAAAATCACTATAAATCTCCACAATATACTCATAAATATGTCTGTCGGTACATAAAAAGCTTGATACAAAAAATATAACTTTACCATACATTACGCAAGTTAGTGTCATCTAACACAGAACAACCGTTATAAAACACAAGTACGTGTCTTAAAAAGCGTCCCTCTGGCATTGTGGACGAACCCTTCTCGAATTATAGCCCTAAGAGCCCTCTGAGCCCACATTTAGCAAACATGATGGCTAAGTTTTAGTATGATTCATGAAAGTTTTTGGTACAACCTTTTTACATTATATTTTTATGTATGATTGAATGTAAATATCACTATTTTTATTTAAGATTATGTAGCGAAATGATAAAGTTCATTATTCTTCTTTCCATAAAGTCTTGATTGGCACAGTTTTTTAAGTTTTTTTTTTTTATTAAAATCAATTAAAAATAATTTACGCTATTGTCGTTACTAACAAAACAAATTGCATGATTTTAAATAAAGCTTATAATAATATATAAAAATTCTCAAAAACAATTATTACTATTGATATGATACTTCAGTTTGTATTATAATTACAACTAATAATATGTCTACTATTACTAGATGTGTTAGGTCTCCTTCTCTAAAGCAGGGTATTTTACCGGTTTTGGTTATTAACAGCAACCCGGAGAGGCTTCTCTTTTTGACGTTGCCGTTAAGTTCATTGTTGTTCATTGTTCATTCGTTGCCAGGTAAAATCCGAAAAAACGGATTCAGATGTCATGATCGATATAAACCGGGCGGTTACATTTGATGAATCTTTACTTATGGTTTCTCTGCTAATTCAGCTTAGTAGAATAATTTTAATTTAGAATAATTAACCGCTTTAGTTTAGTGTCGAAGCCTATTTTAACCTAGCTCTAAGAATAACCGTTAACTACGATTATTTTGGTTTACAAAACCGTTCATTTGTATTAACCGGTTGATAAAAGAGCGAAGAATTAACCATTACATTACCGAAATAAACCGTTTTCAAACCAGTTCAGAGCCCGTTTTGCTTTTAACGCGACATGAAAAAATAAACAATACATTTACAGAGCAAGGGAAAGCCATAGAAACTTACCAAAATTTTATTTGTGCGTATTTCCTTTTCTTAACTTTCAAACATTACAGTACTAATTACTACGTATGACTTTGCCTGCTATTTATTACAATTTTTGGATAAAAGTAATATTTTAAATGTTTTGTTATTGTTTAAATTCTTATATTATGAGTATGAGACATTACACTTCAAAATGCTGACCTTTTACGTTTATTAAGATATGCAGGTCCCTCGGTTTCTCTCATATAGTAAGCAGGTAAAAGGTAGCCAATGTCTATCCCCAAGGAACTATTACCTTGGTACTTAAATGAAAGGGAAGAGATATATTTACGTTTTAATTAATAAATATATTAAGATGGATTTGAGATTCGGTACAATATTAAAAATTACTCGCACGTGAAAGTCTCTGAAGTCTGAGACTCGAGGTTAAAATCCGCTTCACTTGTTTTCCGCCGCTTGGAAACATATTGGGCTATCGCTGCTACATTACATACCTATGTAATAAACAAGATATTAAATTTCCAATTATATATTAATTAATGATGTCATTACTCGATATCACTATAATTGTGTAAATCATCACTACATAGTATAAAACAAAGTCGTTTTCTCTGTCCCTATGTCCCTTTGTACGCTTAAATCTTTAAAACTACGCAACGGATTTTGATGCGGTTTTTTTAATGGATAGAGTGATTCAAGAGGAAGGTTTATATGCATAACTAGCGGATCCCGCGGCTTTGCCTGTGCTAAATCTAGGAAAAAGCCCAAGCGAAGCGAGGGTGAGTCGCTAGTACTAAGTAATATTACGGACGAAAATATTTGGCATGCTTGTTTAGTGAAATTATTATATACTGAGGTAATGGTGTTAGGTTCGATTAAATCCTTCATGACGTTGTCCCTTCCTCGTCACCTTAATGTTGTTTGTTAACAGCGATATACAGTCCCTTATGTAGGTTTAAATATATCATATAAATTCTTGTAAAATATTTAATTTAGTACCATTATATGTTTTATGTGTTTGTATATATACTTTATTGTGAGGCCTTGTTTGTTTACATGTAAATGATCAATGAATGTTTTAGGGATAATGTACATAACAATCGCAATTCGGTAGCGGAAAAATGTGACAAAAATCTATCCTTCTTTTGAATGAAGCCTGAACTGTATGAAAAGATAATTAAATAAATAAATAAATATGTTGGAACATTATTACACACAGCGCCATCTAGTTCCGTGGTAAGCTACGAAGGAAGCTTGTGTTACGGATACTAGATAGTTGATATACTACATATAGAAGTTTAAATATATAAATATTATAAATATAAATACCCATGACTGGAGTACAAACATCCGTGTTTAACAAATGAATGCCCCCAGCGGGACTCGAACGCGCGACCGCTGGCGCAAGAAAGTAGGGTCACTACATACTGCGCTAAACGTGTCGTCAAATAATTAAGTATATAATAATTAGTTGTATATAAAACAGGCTACATCTATAGATGGGTCAAGGTGAATAACGAACCACAGAAAGATATTCGAATGTCACATGAGTTTTACTTCAACTATTTTTCAGTGTTATAGAGTGTTTCGTGTAACCCTAGATAATAGGAACTTATAGGTTACATTTAGAATAAAAGTAATTTTAAGTTATGTATTATAATATTTTTAATATAAGCTTTCTTAATAACTTTTTAATTCACAGGAAGTTCACAAAGCACTGTTTCACCTTTATAATCACAGAGTTACAAAGTGAAGTATAGGAGCTTCGTCTAATCTCTGGTGAGCTACTTGCTTGTTCTGGAACAAAATTGAGAGGGTTTATTCTGAAGGGATCATAATAATATGTATACTTCTAAAATTTGGGTCACAGGTTCGAACTCGTACGGGGTAAACGTTATTTTACCCTTATTTTTTACTTTTCGTGCTTTGATATACCTACTATAGCTATTCATTGAAGATATGTTTAATTCACGAGAAAATTGTTTCCCATCTCATCGGTTTACCTTATTAACTATATGAGACTGCAAGAAAATAATGTAGTGAAAGATTTGGGAGTTATTTTGGATAGCAAAATGACTTTCGTGCCACATATTGATGGCATGGTTGGAAGAGCTTCCAAGATGTTAGGATTTGTCATCAGAAACGTCAAGGCATTTAAGTGCTCATCAACGAAAATAGCTCTATATAATAGTATCGTACGATCAGTTCTCGAATATGGTAGCGTAGTATGGCGTCCACATTATGCTTGTCACATATTACGAATAGAGCGTATTCAAAAGCGGCTGGTTCGACATTTAATTTTTAACCATTACAGAGACAAGGAATCGCTCTCGTATGATAATACTCTAAAGTTACTGAATATGCATAACTTAAATAACCGACGAGACTTACTTGATCTCTGTTTCTTCTACAAAATTATGAGAAATTATCAAAATTGCCCGGCACTTTTGGAAAAAATCATGTTTAGAATCCCGATTCAGATGCCTATGCGTAAGCCGGTTGAGCCACTCTTTCGTCCTTTTCGTAGAACAGTTTTGGGTGCAAACTCGCCAATCTTAAGAATTTGTACGCTCTATAATAAGTATGGGGGATCGGTAGACGTACACAGCATGTCTCTAGCTAAATTTAAAGCAATAATAGCCCATAAGTTGAATTAGTATTTTTTTTTTTTTTTTATTTTTTTTTGTTTTTTAACGTTTAAGCGAATTTCACTCATTGTGATGGGACAGCTATTTTGGATTTTGGCGCGATCTGTGGACTTCTTGGATACCCTACGTGATCATGATTACTGTAAAGTATCTGAAGCGTCGGGCGTCGGAGAGGTCTGTTGGCCCGCGGTGGGGTCCGGAGAGGTTGTTTCGATATAGTTAGTAGATAGTTAGTAGCTACTATTAGTCTTGGTGTTTAGCATAAATTAGTTTATAAGATATTTTGTTATGTATACATACTATAATATGCATGTGGTGTATACCTGTAACTGATTGTGCAATTAGCGCAAATAAATTAACGTTATACTGTAGATGTAAGTAAAATTGTAACAATCGTTGGTGTACCAAAATAAATAAATAAATAAATAAATAAAAATAAATACTCATATATTAGTTACATAATGTAAATAAATAGGTTAGCTTCAAGTATAAAATCAGTTAGCAAATGAAATTATAAGGTATCTGTTTGGACTTATCTATAGTACCCACGTACAATGCATGAAGTCTCTCACCCTCGCTTCATTCAGGTGCTTTTAAAGTGACACATGCACTAACTGTCATCCACTAATATCTATAAGTGAGCCAAATTTCATCCAAATCGATCCATCAACATAAATAATTAATATTAATACCAATTTATATACTAGTTTTTATGTTTCTCAACCATATTATATAATAAAAAGATTCTTACCTAATAAACTATTAGAAGCAAAGTTATAACTTGTACGCTTTCAGATGTTGCCTATCTCCAGGGGAACTTCCTTTGTCGTATCACCTTGACTTTCGGGCTGAAACATATGAAATTAGTTTAGACGTGATAGTAGCATAAAGTTGCTTTACAAGTTTCATTCGCAAAATTGGGCTGTAATTGACTTACAGTTTTTCTAGTTTCTACTGAGAAAAGACATTCCAAATTCTTATTTTCCTTAGATTTACGCGTTTTAGTATTTATATATAAAACTAGCCTTTCCCGCAGCTTCGCACGCGTTCTAAAAGCTGGAAACTAAATACCTCCCGTTTTTGCAACATTTTTCATTAATGCTCCGCTCCTATAGGCCATTAAGTAATGTAATATAGCCTATAGCCTTCCTCGATAAACGGACCATCCAACATAATTTTTTTTTCAATTCGGACCAGTAGTTACTGAGATTAGCGCGTTCAACCAAACAAACAAACAAACTCTTCTGCTTTATAATATTAGTATAGATACTAGGTTTCAATAGCAAATTATACATGTAACGTCATCTACAGACTTTTTTGGTACTAATTTTTCTTTATTCCTGATGAGACACAATATTATTAGCGAAGTTTAGTGTTTAGTACATTCATTTACCTGGCACGATAAACGATTTCTCTCTTAGGCGGTACATAGCCTCTGCTTGCACCAAATTTACTTAATTTGCTTCTGGAAAAAATAAGTATTTAATAAAATGGTAATAATATAATATAAACATGTTGGGACATTATTACATACAGCGCCATCTAGTTCCGTGGTAAGCTACATAGGAATCTTGTGTTACGGATACAAGATAGTTGATATACTACATATATAAGTTTAAATACATACATATTATAAATATAAACATCCACGACTGGAGTCAAACATCCGAATTTTTAACAAATGAATGCCCCCCGCGGGACTCGAACCCGCGACCGCTGGCACAAGAAAGTACGGTCACTACAAACTGCGCCAAACGTGTCGTCAAATCTAACTAGTTGTATATATTTTGACGACACGTTTGGCGCAGTTTGTAGTGACCGTACTTTCTTGTGCCAGCGGTCGCGGGTTCGAGTCCCGTTGGGGCATTCATTTGTTAAATTTGGATGTTTGTACTCCAGTCATGGGTGTTTATATTTATGTAATGTATGTATTTAAGCTTATATATAATATATAGTATATCAACTATCTAGTATCCGTAGCACAAGCTTCGTAGCGTACCACGGAACAAGATTGCGCTTTGTGTAATAAAAAAAATAATGTCCCAACGTATTTATTATTATTATTATTATTATTTATTTATCATCGTATTATTTAGATTAAGAAATATATCTAGTGAAAATTATAAGGTGAATCACTACACCCTAGTCACATATACATACTATATGTTCAATTTTTAGAGTATATATGTACATGAATTTACGGAGCTTAAAGCGGTGTGATATGATGTAAATTGACTCGTATGTCTAACGTTAGTACTAAAAAAAAATAATTTATACTATATATAAATATTTTTTAATATCAACACATTTTACAAAACAATACAAAGTACTTTTTATGATAAAAAAAAAACAAAAAATATTTTTCGTGTAAAATACAAACTTTTGTGGATAATGTATCGTTACTCCTCTGGGAGTGACTTTTTGTTTGCACGGCCCGTTGTTGCCGCAAGGGCATCCTTTCATAGGCTTTAGAGTCGCGGGGTAGGCGGGTATAGGGGCCACTCTGAAAATTTCGTCATTTATATAAAAAAACTTATATTCGTACCGACGTGTTATCATTTTCAACTGATTTTATCGCTTAGGGATATATATCTGTTCTTTTTTTAACATCCCACTGCTGGGCACAGGCCCCACTTTACTGTAACAGATATTAAGCCAAGCCATCGCCCACCATTCTGACCAAGTGCGGGTTGACGGACTTCGCATGTCTTTAAAATCTTGCTAGGTTCTCTCGGGTATGGAGATTTTCGTTCACCGTAAGACAAGTGGTAAGGTAAGTAAGTGGACAACGGTAGAAAATATTTGTATATAAAAATATCAGAGATGTGAGACAAAGATTCTTGGAAATCGTTCTATTTTTTTGAAATAAATTACCGTGGTACCCAAATGACCAATACTGATAGATGGATAATGGATATACCCCAAAAAATAGAAACTCATAAATATGATAAAAATGAAAGCATTAGTTTTCATGCTTCCCATCATATTCACAACCTCTGTGAACAAAAAATCATTACATGTTACGAAAATTTATAAGGGATCGCACTGAAAATATGCTCTTTCGAAACCAAACCAGTCAGCAGATTCGGTTCATTACTTTCTGGGATATCGTGAGACCGATATATAAAAATATGTTGATATGAGGAATTTTATTTCAATTAACTTCTCGTTTATACTAACTCTTATATATTAAAGCACGCCTAATAATATTGTATTTTCGTCAAAAACACATGAGAAAAAGCATCAAAAAACTTTAGATTTCTATATAAATAATAAAACCGTATTGTATTCATCCCTTTTTAACGTCCCACTGTTGGGCACAGGCTTTCCTTCAATACTAGGAGGGTCAGACCATAGTCCACCTCGCTGGCCTAGTGCGGGTAGGTGGACTTCACATGTGTTTCAAAAACATGATAGGTATTCTCAGACATGCAGATTTTCTCACGTTTTCCTTCTCCGTAATACAAGTGGTGATATTAGAAATGATTAGCACATGAAAATATCAGAGGTGCTAGACCCGGATTTGAACCCGCATCACTCGGTTATCCAAGCGAGCGCGATAACATTGGGCTACCATAGTAAGTTAGCATAATCGATGTGCGCTTTTCACGCATAAACTACTAAGCCGATTTTAACTAAAACGTTTTTATACTAATAACTTTTTCTCGGGTCAAAATTTAATTCACCTTTTATTACAAGATGCATATACGATAGCATGGTCGAGTCACTAGTTTGTAAATAGACTTACGGAATCCTTAAAGTCTATCTGCAATATTTTTACAAGCATGCGGACTTATATCTGCATTACCTGTCGCACCCAATTTCGTGGTTCGTATGAGAACTCTTACGAGAACTTTACTGCACATTTTATACTACGAGTATTATTGCCATATTTGATTTTGTAAGATATGGAAGATAAGTAGAAACTAACGTTGGAATATTTCGAAATAGCCATGAGTCTAAATGATGATGAAAGCTAGATAGAACTTTTTGCGTAACTAATTTTCACTAATTTGGGCCTTGTTTGTGATGATGAAGCACAACTTTTTACCTATCAATCTAATGTGATGTCAGATCGTACAAAAATAGCCTTAGTCTCTAGTATTTATAACATAAACATAAAATATCATTATTATGTATTTTCAAAATTGGTTCAATTCTACAGATTATCCCCTGCATATCTTATAGTACATTTTAAATTCATTACGCAATTGAAAAATTGAAAATGGAATCTTTTCTTTTGTTTGTTACTTTTTTATGTCATAATAGCACGTTTAATTTAAGTGAAATTTGAAGTAAAAATAGGTTAAATCTTGGATAAAAACGCTTAGTTTTTCTCTAATGATGTATGTACCATGCAAGCGGAGCCATAGACTAAATACAATATCAAAATTCTCTCACACAAGATGTCAGTATGCCAATGTTTGATAACATTCACAGTAAATGCTAACAATTACTACGGAATATTGTACTGGACTTAACTCGGGTACAAGCAATATGTCGTATCTTATTAGAGATAACTTTGTTTTAGGGCTCGTAAAATACATCTGTCTCTCAGTCTCATAATAGTTTTTGTACTATTCGACGAATTTGTCATTTCGTATGGAATTTCCAGTATGTTAGTAAAAGGAACATTGTACTGTATTTTAGTATCAAAAATGTTATAGAAGAGTATCAGGAGTTCGTATAACAATAACATTGGATTGAAGAATGTTAAATTTCTAATACTGATATACGTATATTACATAAATGGCGAAAAATTAATATACATAGGTTTGCATTTATAATTTACAAGTGGTGCATTTCGCTTTGCTTTTAGGTTCGACCATAGTGAAAAATTAAACAATTTTTTTTCACGGGGACTGTAAATTTTAAAGAAAAAAGTAAACTATGGGCTATTCCAGTTTATAATCTACATCTGTGCCAAGTTTCATAAGAATCAAAAGAGCCTTTCTGTTGTGAACGAATACGAAACATGATAAGATGCCTCGGAGAGCACGTAAAGCCGTCGGTCCTGCGCCTTAGCTCTCACTGGTCGTGTCGAGTAGTCGTCCCACCGGAGTATGAGAGTGATAGGAATAGAGAGTGCACTTGTGTCTGCGCGTACACTTGTGCACTATAATATCTCTTGCGTAGTTGGCCAGTCTCAATGAGATTGGCCGCCATGGCCGGAATTGGTCGGAGAACATTATTATTATTATTAATATAAATAATGGTGATAGAACTAGTATATAAAAAATGCTTCGTACGTTTATTTACCAAACGGTCTTCGTCGTAGCATTGTATATGATCATAATATAATATGAAAGTAACTTACTCCCTCTTTCTAAATATGTTCCATTTGGGCTTATCATCAACGATGACGTATCGTAGGTTGGATAAACTAAAAAAAAAAACAATCATTATTAAAATATACATTAATTATGATTGAAAATTTAAGAAAGTTTTATGCCTAAATTAAATATACCTATCCATTTTCGTAAGTTCTGCAAGGCACGGGCTTCCCTTTATAGCGAGGGTATTAAGCAATAGACCACCACACTGGATAAGTGCGGGTTGGTGGACTTCACGTCTTTCAAAAACTAGTCAGGTTGATATTTTCAACATAAAATAAGTAGTAACTATATTGAAAAAGATTTACACATGAGTATGTACATTGTTCATACATATATTATGTATTATTATATTCATATTTTCGTTACATGACTAGCTAGCTATCTATATAGTGTGTTGCAGGAAACCAATTTGTTTTTAATGAATTATTAAAATGTAAAGCGATCCGTTTACACCGAAATATAAGCAGATATTGACAGTGGTATCATTCTCCATCCACAAAATATCGACAAGTAAAAAACCTTTTTCTGCCATTCATTTATTTATTACTAGCAATTTAGCGCGAGAAACCCGTGGGTTCCACGTTTAAGGTATACAAAAACTTAAATTATATACTAAAACCTTCCTCAAGAACCATTCTATATATTCATTGAATACAGCATCAAAATCAGTGCAGTAGTTTTTGAGTTAATCGCGAACAGACAGACAGACGCGTCGGAGGACTTTCTTTTATAATATTATGTAGTGAGTTATACTTACCTAGAATTACTTGTTGCTTCGTCAATTTTCCGACGAGCCATTATCTTCTTGCTACCCGTCAACCCCATTGCCGCGTCTCATTAATTTTTTACATAAAAAACTTTATTTTTGTACATTTTTAATGGTTTTTGTATGTATAATTTACATTTTATCCAATTTATGCTTGACTGACAGATACAGATTGTCATAATGAAATATTGTAATTATTCTTTGAAAGAAGGTTATCTACACTTCTAATTTAGTTGAAGCTGCACATTATTTGGATAATCTTACAGTAGAAGATCCGAACTTAAATTGACCTTTACCGAGCTGATAATAGAATAAAATTTATTTTATAATAAATTTAGTATATTTGAAAATATGTTAAAAACTTTGCTAAAATCCTAGACAGAATATTTTCAATTATTTAAAAAAAATGATTTTTCGAAAGACATGTGGAGTCCGCCAACACGATGCCAGTGCGATGGACTATATGGCCTGATCCCCCTCGTATTAAAGGGAGCAGTGAGAAGTTAAAAAGAGCTGATGATGATAATGTTGCAACATCAAGATAATAAGAAAATTTTATACTGGACTTAAAGTATAAAACATCTAGAATGTGAATGACTAACTACTGGGTGTGCCAGGTATAAACTTTCACTTGATTGGATAATAGAAAAAAAATGATTTCAACATAAGCGCAGTTTTATTGCGAAAACGTTGATATAGGGTTGTCTGCAAAAATTCGGCCCTAATAGAGGTTTGCGAATTTTAATGATTTAAATTTCAACGCGTGTCTTCTGTCCAGGATTCCTCGATAAACGGACTACCCAACACAAAAAGAATTTCTGAATTTGGACCTGTAGTTCCTGAGATTAGCGCGTTCAACCAAACAAACTCTTCAGCCTTATAATATTAGTATAGATATACCGACGATAGATTTTTTTAATTCAATAAATTTGTTATAAAACTAATCGAAGGAAAAGTCCAATGAAATTAACAACGAGCACAGCATCACAACGCATACATCATAAGTCGATGACAAAATCTAATAAGATGTTCGACGTAATTGATTATATAGAAAAAAATTCTTACAAAATTGACAATCCATCGCAATTGACAATTTCAGAGCCTATGTAGGTCCTTTGTCGGTATTGTCACCTGCTAAAATGATTGATACGACAGCACATAAAGAGATCGGCTCAAGGTATAAGAAATAGAAAACTATGTTAGACGACACAAAAATTATTTTATACAAAAAAATATAATAAGAAAGAAAAGTTCAAATTATTGCTACTAATGTTTTGTTACACTGAGGTTAACGAAGTTTAGCGTCAGCGAAGCCACGGGTTCCACTAGTTAAAATAAATAAAATTTCTAAAATATAACCTCCTCCTTTTTTGAAGTCGATTAAAAAGTAGCCTAAGTTACGCCTTATAACATTAACTATCTGCTAGTGAAAGTCCGGTCAAAATCGGTTAATCCGTTTCAGAGATTATCTGGAACAAACAGATGGACAGACAGACAGACAGACAACCATTTTAATTTTTTTGTTGCTAGTACCGTATATACTTACATATGCATTAAGTAGAAATCTGTTAATTTGAAATTAAAAACAGCCTCACCAATTTTATTTATACATAAATGTATAGATATAGTGACAATTCGCTATAAGCTTTTCAAAAGGGACTTTAATATATTTCATATATGGCTTTTTCCTCCAACACTAACAAGGAACATAATATTTTCTTAGGTTAGATTATATTTTATCACTTTAGTGTATAGATTTATTTTTTGTATTAAAAATTTAAAATATTGAAGATTGTAACGTATGAGTAAATAAAAAATAATAATTTAATATTTATATTTAACTAGCGACTCTGTATAAGCATCTAAATGTATACATAAACTTGACAAACTATATACTTTCACCTTCCTCTTGAATCACTCTATCTAATAAAAAAACCGCATCAAAATTCGTTGCGTAGTTTTACATATATATAGGGACAGACAGTCAGCGGCACGACTTTGTTTTATACTATGTAGTGATAGTGAAAAGTAATATTACCTAGCCATACACATTTTCTTCATGAAACCAGAAATATAATAAAATAGACAACGAAAATGACACACAACTAAGATGTGTACATACTAAAAACGATCTCTTCCAGGCAACGTCGAGGTGGACAAGGAAGTAAATGGAAGAATAATTAAGCGGTGAACAGATTAGAAGGAATAATTAAGAAGTCAAATAATTTTTTTTTAATGAAAACTTATTTCAATAAATTAAAATAATAACTAATACTTGCGCTAATCCACGACTACTTATTATATTGTTTTTGTTTTTTTAACAATATTTGTGCTATGTTATACGCCATTTTTAATTTATCACATCTATCTCTATACGATTCTTGACAATATATACTCATAACACTTATCCTTTCCGATATTATTGAGCGATCAATCATCGCTGATAATATGCTTATAAGGTATAAAATATGGATAAGACTATAAAGAAAAATTTAAAAGCCTTGTTTTATATCATTTAAACTAAGAAAATATCAACACTACATAATATAATAATATGTTTGGATACTAACACAGTGCCATCTAGTTCTACGGTAAGCTATGAGGCTTATATTATGGATACCAGATAGTTGATACACTACATATATATAGCTTTTAAATACATACATATTATAAATAAATACACCCATGACTAGAGTACAAACATTCGTGTTCAACAAATGAATGCCCCCAGCGGGACTCGAACCCGCGACCGTTGGCGCAGCAAGCAGGGTCACTACATACTGAGCCAACGTCGTCAAACAATAAGGTATCGCCTACTTTGAAAAATTCCAGTATCTAAAAGAAAGTAACTTAGATTTGTAGCATTTAATTTATTTACTTTGTTTTGTTTGTGGCAATCGTAAGTAATTGTTTCTAAGACGGACACTATTAAATTATTTTCGAATTAAATTTATACCTTCGAAGCTTTGTTTTGTTTCAAGTGATTTTAAATCTTTCTAGATTTAAAAGGAATTGGAAAATAAGAACAAAGATTTATTTGTAGTTTAGTAAATTGATTTTTTACAAATTCTTTCTAAAATGCTTGACAAAAATCTCTTAACTACGTAAATTTTGTATGAACTAGCAAGAAATGAGCGTAACAGGCACGTCTTAAAGCCATTAAGTGATAAAAAATTAAAATTAATGTATCTCCTAAATTCTACGCATTTTGTATGTACTACCAAAGTTGTACAATATTTTTCTCGTACATTACATATTAATTTAAAACATAAGCTGCCTTCGAAACTGAAATGAAAGTTTTTGTCATTGTTACTATGATTTCTGCCCAGTGGAATTGGTAGCGCTGCCAGTTGGGATTCAAGCAATTCAAGAAGCGGGTTCTAATTCTGGGATATTTGATATTTTTATGTGTAAAAAACTTGCATGTCTGACAGAACCTACCAAATTCATAAGATATTCGGGCCGGGTATAAAGGTAGACTTTGTCCGTCTCGAGGTATTTTAACCAAATTTTGTCAAAATAATATTTTGTTCAGTGATAGCATCATTTTTCTTTAATATATAGTAAATTGTGCATTTGCATGTTCACACATTTAGTGAGATTTGCGGTATCTACTTCCTACGATATACCGTAAATAAGGCGTAGAGAGTGCTTCAAGTCTAACCTATGTAGGGACCCCATACGTTTAGAATGGTATAGGTATTTTAATATTTTTTAAAGTTTTTGACCTGTTTTAATAATGATGATGTGAGAATCAAGAAGAATATATAATATATACAAAACTATCTATATATAGGTTTATGTCGCGGATTTATTTTGACTTTTGGTACCCGACATTTCGAATGCTTTACAGCGATAATGGTCACAGGAGAGATAATTCCAATTCTATAAAGACTAATAAAATATATGAAATCTTTGAAAGAAATTATAAATATTTGCCATAATATTATTTCAGCTTATGTCGAGGTCATTTCTTATAAATATTAAAGTAACAATTCCGAATTCCGAAATGTCAACCTTTATAATATCATTCAGGATCTTCAAAGGGTCATTTAGAAAACTAGCAGTATCCGCGGCTTTACCCGCGTTTAAATTCCATTGTTAAAAACGTCACAGAAAAACCCGCTTGCCTAAACTGAGAATTTAATTGAAATGTTATATTATTTAATTAGATATATGTTTATAGTATGAAAACATTTGATTATTTAATAAATCTGCTATTGCTTTTTATTTATTTTTCTCGTTCTGGGTCCTTAGCGCCATCTACTTCCATGCTAGCTACGAGGCTTTTGTTAAGAATAATAGATAGTTGATACACATAGTATATAACTTTAAATACATAAGAACAATTTACAAAAAAAAACCATTCGTTCTCAACAAATGAATGCCCCTAGCGGGACTCGAACCCGCGACCGCTGGCACCGCAAGTAGGAGTAGCAAGTAACTTATTTTTTTTAAACTTTGCATATTAAGTTACTTTCACTTTCTTTGATTACTTACGTTAAGATAACAAGGACTAGTTTATTAAATATCAAAATTATGGTGACATTTGCAAGTTGTCTCAAAGCCCGCATCCGCAAAGTGGCCTCAAGTGATACTACTTTGTCTTTTGTCTTCAACCTCTATGCGGCAAAGAAACTTTTTATTCATAATCACAAGATTTTTATTTTTAATATTGAGATATTTAGTCTACTTGATTTATTTATATAAACGCGATGCTTTTCTTTCGTAGTAAATCGGATAAGAAGGAAAGATATGAAAGACAAGGCAAGTTTCATTGAAATATTCATTTAAGCATAAAATGTAAAAACCAGACAAGTACATATTTCGAATACGAAAAAATACACCCTCGGGACTCGAACGTCTGACCTCCGGCATACTAACAAAAACACAAAACTAAAGTATACTTACATTGTGAGATCAATGAAGATTTTTTTAATATTACGACCATTATATTTATATGAAATGTTTCTAGGAGAGCTATTTCTTGTCAATTTGAGTGATGTCAATTTGTGAAGCGTCTACTGAAAAAGAATGTTGGGTTCAATCCGTCCTGCTTATCTTTCGATGTAAATATTATTGGTATTTTTCTTAAGGAAGATAAATAAAATTCTTTACGATAGAAATACTGTACATATTTTTGGACTATTTCAATATTATACGGTTCGACAAAAAGATTCATCAGTTGGCCAAGATATTTTTTATGTCATTTATTTCTTGAATAATATTACAGTACTCAGAAGCAATTTATAAGGAAATCTAATATATTTTAATAAATGTTTATTTTTCAATAATATATAAAAAATCTCTTTAGACGTTACTAACGACTAAATAACTATATCAAATAACGGAACGAAATGTATTAAAACTTATAATGTCCTCCCGACGGATTATGGCCACGGCGACCATCTTATTGACACTTGGGTACATGGTACGTTTTAATGATTAGTAAATATTTTATAAATGAAACTATCTTTTCGGATTTTGTCGCGGATTTTTTTGAATTTTTGGATACTAACGTTTCGAACTTTTTTATCAAATCAAATCAAATCAAATAAAAATATTTTATTCAGCATAAAAATTGTTACAATTTCTTACTGAACGTCATGAGTCTACCACCAGTTCGGAAAGAAGAAACCTGACCTGAGAAGAAATGGCGAAAGAAACTCAGCGGGATTTTATGTCAAATATTCGCCTCAACCTAAGAAATTTTTTTTTCTAAATATTTTGGGACATTATTACACACAGCGCCAACTAGTTCCGTGGTAAGCTACGAAGCTTGTGTTACGGATACCAGATATTTGATATACTACATATTATATAGCTTTAAATAAATACATATTATATAAATAACATAAATTATATAAATATTATATATAAACACCCATGACTGGATTACAAACATCCGGATTTAACAAATGAATGGCCCCAGTGGGACTAGAACCCGCGACCGCTGGCGCAAGAAAGTCGGGTCACTACAAACTGCGCCAAACGTATCGTCATATAAAGATTTACAAAATCCATTTCTACTTGAAGTTTTGTAAGCTACTACATCTGCATATCATATAGAACAAGAGAAATAGCATGCAATTTATATGAAAAGCCATCACCAATTGTAGAAAACTTGTTAGAAGAGGATAAATGGGGCAATCGGCAAGTCACAAACTTTAGATTGAGATGCCATTTATCATTCAAATACGTTGAGCAAAGTTTTCTTTGAATGCCTTTTTCGTTGTAAATTGTTAAGTTTGTCGCTAGCTTTAATGGGTGTTATATATTAAAATGTACATTTATGAGTACTTTGTATAAAATATGTTATAATAATATTGTTAGTTTGTTTGTACGCTTTAATGTATGGAACTAAAAGTCAGATTTGATTTATTTATACATTAACCCATAATAATTTATGAGTTATTAACATATATGACTTTCAACTACATATTAACTGGTCTTGTTGTAAATTCTATTTTAGCTTAAATATCTCCTATATAATTTGCCAATAGTTTCAAAGGTCAAGCAGTTTTGATAAATCGCGTTGAAAATAAAAAGCAAGCGAAATCGCGGGCAACGTCAGTACTAAATGCAAGTCAATTGCAATATTGCAAAATATTTTATTATACTTTTTATTCCTACATATATATTACTAGCAACTCACCCTAAATTCGCTCAGACTCGTACCTAGATTCAGCACAAGCGAAGCCGCGGGTTCCGCTAGTAAATTTATACAAAAACTTAACAAATATATACTAAAACCTTTACTTTACCTTTAGAGTGGTACTCTATTCATTGGTGAAAACACCATGAAGATCGGTGTGTTAGTTTTTGAGTTTATCGCGAACAGACAGACGCGACGGAGGAATTTGTTGTTTTATGAATTTTATTATAAGACATTCAATGAAAATTTGTTAGGAAAATAAAAATCTATACAGTTCTAATCATATAAAGAAAAAATGTATAAAAATAATCTCCTTTTTGAAATTGGCTAAAAAAAATAAATCAATGGGCTATATCTAAACCCAATTTCTGATTACAAAAAAGTCGAACATATGGCAAGGGCTCGATGCTAAGATAATAGCTATTTATTACATTCTCCTCCACAGGAAATTAAAGTACGCCGATATTACGAACGAAAAAATCCTTTTCATGCATTCGTTCTGTTGACTTTTGAAATTAAACGAGAGTCTAAACACGATGTGTAAAATATTGTGAATAATTCAAACGATTTGATTTGGCTGTAGTATTAAATTTAATACTGGGTTTATTTGTTTTTAAAGTGAAACTTCTTTAGAATCGATGTGATTTCAAACTCGATGAAACGAAAAAATAAGTCCATAGTACCAGGCGCTCAGAGACGGGGAAGAGTTAGCCTTATTTTAAATTCAAGTTTTACTTCTGACATGTGTACTTTGTACACACGCACTTTTTTTTTATTCAGTAGGCATTTTTTTGTTTGTAATTGTTAGAACTTTGTATTTGCATAGATATTTAGTTTACGGATTGGTTTTTGGTTTTAATTAAGTTTTTTTTTAATTACGAACTTTTTCAGAGATCAGTAGCAAAAAGATATTCTTATAATTGAATTACATACACGTCTTAGCGCTTTGTCTATCCATTTTACTTGATAATTTTTGGCTCTATACAGCTGTTACTTAGGAGTTGGGAAGTTGGCGGTGTGTCACCCCTGTGCCTCGGAGAGCACGCAAAGTTTTCGGTCCTGCACCTTAACTCTCACTGGTCGTGTCGAGCAGTCGTACCAACGGAATATGAGAGTGATAAGGAATAGAGAGTGCACTTGTGTCGCGCATACATTTGTACACTATAATATCTCCCGCGCAGATGGCTAGTCTCAATGAGATTGTCCGCCGTGGCTGGAAAGACATCATGTACTTGGATAAAGTTGGCATTAAAATATAATGGACTAATTGAATTCGTAAACTTAATCTGTTTAGAAGATTAGGACAATTAGCAGTGCTAATACTGTAAGATAAACTTATGTAAAATTTTATATTTTACATAATACTATAACCTGGCTATTAAGAGCTCCTTCTTAGTTCAATCAATAGTAAACCAAAAACTGTTTCTGATATTTTTCTGAGTCAAAAACTGATTAACTAAACTTTGCCCAACCTGAGACTTGAACCCATGATATCCAGATCTGTGGCTGTTGTGTACAAAACCACCGACACAATAAATAAGGGACGTCAACAAACAGACTGTTGCATTTATAATTTAGTCAATATTTCAGTCAGCTTTTGTCCGTATTTTCATTCGGTTAGTCTTTGTGTATAATTTTACCGCTATAATAATAATATGTGATGATAAATAAAAAGCTAATAACATCACTACATATTATAAATGAAGGACTTTCCTCCGAGTCTGTCTGTATTTTCGCGATAAACTCAAAATCTACCGATTTTCATTCTGTTTTCAACAATGGATAGAGTGGTTCTTGAAGAAGGTTTTAGTATATAACTTGTCAAGTTTTCCATATATACAATCCCTGTGTATGCTTAAATCTTTAAAACTAAGCAACGGATTTTGATGCGGTTTTTTAATACATAGAGTGATGTTGATGATTGATTGACATGAGTTCTTTTTGTGTTGGATAGTCCGTTTATCGAGGAAGGCTATATTACATAACGCTACGACCAATAAGGCCGGAACACCAATGAAAAGTGTTGCAAAAACGGGAGGTATTTGGTTTCCAGCATTTAAAGCGGCTAGTTTATTATAATACGATGATTAAAAATCAGTTTTAAAGAGTAGAAAGACTAGTAGTAGAAGACTAGTCGTAGACATTTACTTTTTATATTCCTCGTATTATCCGTATTCGTTTTACCCAATACCACTCTCAAATAAACAAACAAACCGTTTCATCAAACTTTTTGACTCATCAAAATTAATTGGAAAATCACATTTTATCTAATTCTCATTGTACCCCCAATTTATGCTCTCCAAAAACTAGCAGGAGCATAACAAATTTAATAATTGCCTTGATTGTTTATCGTTTACTGAACGAAAATACCTTTTTTTCAGAGGTTTTTCCTTCCTTTTCCTTTTTCCTTCCTCAAGAGGAAGGTTTATATGCATAACTAGCGGAACCCGCGGCTTTGCCTGTGCTAAATCTAGGGAAGAACCCAAGCGAAGCGAGGGCAAGTCGCTAGTTATTAATAAAAAGGTTATAAAAAAAATACAGTTAGTTCCATAAATGAAAATGTGTAACCATACAAAAGTGTTATATTAAGTAATTAGTAAATTAGTATAGATAATGAGTTACGTACTCGAATAATCAAATTCTATTCTCTCAGCGAAAGGAATATTGTGATACTCTCTGAATTAATGATGAGAGGGCGAGACGATAGGATCTGAACCATTTTGTTGAAATAGTTCCTGCACGATTGCCGTTTTCTGGCAAATTGGCGGAGATGGGACGAGAGATATAATTACTGATATTTAGGGTTGAAGAAAAATCTGGTTAAATGCTCATTTGTAGCGCTTTGAGAGCATAATAATTATAATTTTGACACATATTTTGTGTTAATTGTAATTAATTAGTAATACAGTGGTAGCGCAGTGGACTCGCGCTCGCGTTGATAACTCAGTGATTCGGGTTCTAATCCGGGTATCGCACCTCTGATAACAATCATTCATTTTCAACATGAATGGGGGAATGATTTGATCGCCGCCAGGCTATTTCAACATATACAATTATTGTTAATTCGCAATTTAATTTGAAAAAAAATAGTCCCGCTGAGTTTCTTTCGCCAGTTCTTCTCAGGTCAGAGGTTTCTTCTTTCCGAACTGGTGGTAGACTCATGACGTTCAGTAAGAAATTGTAACAATTTTTATTCTGAATAAAATTTGATTGATTTGATTTGATTTGACATGATTAGCAAATACACTAAATTGTAAAGCTACTGTGTATTATGTAAATATATGCATATTTCTAATGTTATAAATTAAATTTAAATACAAAACAAGTTAACTTTTCCACATAACTACGCAACTTTACCTGACCATATCAGAATATAATGCTCTGAACTAAGTATGCGACTAAACTTTGTGTAATTTACGACCAAAGTGTATACAAATGCACTCGCTAATTTAACTAACTATAAGTACTAAATCTATTAACAAATTAGAGTTACAACACCAACGCAGAAAATAACCATAACATTCCGAAAATGTCGTATAGTTTCTACTATATATTAGCAACATCAAATAGTTAAAGCAATCAAGTCAAGTATAAAATCAATAGTTTCTACGATTGGATGAAAATTATCATTAATTAAAAAAAACTAAAGAAATACTGTATATAAATTTTTATTGTAACATTTAAAAAATGTATAACATAGTGTTCGTCGAACAATTATTATTTTAGAATCACTTAAGTAGTTTTTCTCAGCTACAGTGCCTTAGCCCTTTTTAATGTCCCACTGCTGGGCAATGACCTCCCTTTACTACAAAGAAGACCAGGCCATAGTCCACGCTGGCGTAGTACCTACTCCATGAATGACTAATTACACATCTTTAAACACAATTAACTAATAAGCAAATAATATATTTTTACCTATACATCATTTCAAATAAATTGTTAATATAGATAATATGATCTAAGTAGGTATACGGTAACTGACATACTCGTATTCTATTTGATACGCTAGTGATGAGTACTCTTAGATACCCTTTTGTTTTAGGAATGCTTTAGAAATAGACCGTTATCCTCAACATTTGCGACACAAAATCTTTGGTCGTTGGTTTTATTTAATACTTTAAGGTTCGATTCATTTGTAGGTTATTTTATTTATTATATAGAAAAAACAAGAAGGCTTAATTAATAGTGTTTTTCCGATACAAGTGAAATCTACAAAAAAATTCAAGGGTCTTTAAAACTCGTTGAATCTGTTCAGTCTTTTAAATAAAAATGTGCGAAATATTAAATAAAATAAATTAATATGTTATGCGACATTATAACACATAGAAAAATTTAGTTCCGTGGTAAGCTACGAGACCCGTGCTTAACAAATGAGTACTCCCAGCGGGACTCGAACAAGCGACCTCTGGCACAGCAAGTAGAGTCACTAGAAACCGAGCCAAACGTGTTACAATAATAGACACATTTTAATCGTAAGTTTTAATAATTTAGAAAGTAAACTTTAAAAGATAACACCAATTATCAAATCAAATCAAAATATTTTATTCCGCATAAAAATTGTTACAATTTCTTACTGAACGTCATGAGTCTACCACCAGTTCGGAAAGAAGAAACCTCTGACCTGAGAAGAACTGGCGAAATAAAACTCAGCGGGACTAATATTTTTTATCTTAATCTCACTATTTTTTAAATTAAATTGTAAATTAACAATAATTCTATATGTTAAAATAGCCTGGCGGCGATCACATCATTCCCAAGACGTTAAGTTACTGTATTCTAAAAAATCGTTAATCGAATAATAGCCTTTAGAACACAAACAATCCTTCACAATTAAAAGATAACAAAAACCTTTTCTAAATAAACATATCAAAAAGTTATTAACGTAACGTAGAAAAGAAAGAGTTTATATTATACTAGTATGAAAACCACAGACAGACAGAAGTAATGTTATATACATATATAAAATATCCATTGTGACTGCAGGATTTAACTCAACTTTTTGACATAGCGCAACCCAACTCTGAAACTACTTTTGTTAAATTAGCGGCTTTTAGCAACTTCACTTGAATTTACAACAAATTCCGAGTCTAATGGTGCTCAAATATTCACACAGAGCTACGCTATAAAGATATCTACGACGAATTACTGTTGTGTTAATAAATAATTTTATTTTATCCAGTCAGTTCTTTGACGTCCCATTGCTGGGCAAAGGCCTCCCTTCACGAGGGGGATCAGGCCATAGTCCACCACACAGGCCTAGTGCGGGTTGGCGTACTTCACATGTCTTTCGAATATAATTTATAATGTTCTAAATTCGTCTTGCCATTCCATCATGTTATTGTTATACAAAAATGGTCTTATATTAAGTATCTAAAGATAGGAGAGGAAAGGAGACCGAAAGAGAAGTCCGTTCCTTTCTTTATAATTCCTTTATTTCTGTTTCCAAATGATCTTTCATTTTCAATCCAATTTCTCCTAAGTTTTACAGCATTGAATGTAAAATCATTACAGTAAATTTGTAGCACATGTTAATCTATCAGCTTTTTCTCAGTTCAGCGTTGGCTTCAGTCCAACCGAAGGCTTTTTATAGCATACGATTTTGAATTCCAATACAAATGTGTTCATAAAAATTGAACTTCTCAACGTATCTTTCATTTAGAATCGGTCGTATAATAGTCGTGTAGTATAAAAAGTAGTTAACGTTCATACACTTCACTACCATAAATATCTTACGCCCGGAACAGGCAAAACTTAATCCGTACTGGAAATGCGTTTTTGCACTTATTAGATTGATGCCGTTAGCTCGAATATCGATTGAAGAATTTTTAATAGAAGCCTATAGAGCGAAAAAAAAAATTTCTTGTTAGAGACTGACTGATTTCATGTGAATGACATAACACATGAAAATGAGATAATAGATGCTCCGCTCCTATTGGTCATAGCGTGATGTAATATAGCCTATAGCCTTCCTCGATAAAAGGACTATCCAACATAAAACGATTTTTTCAATTCGAACCGGTCGTTCCTGAGATTAGCGTGTTCAACGAAACAAACAAACAAACTTTTCAGCTTTATAGTATAAGTATAGATTAGTTAAGGAATTAATGATTTTTAAGTGTTCTATCTTCATACAAAGTCAATTAAAACATTAATTGTGCATTAGCTTTTGCTGACGTCATAAGCAATAATAATTATTCACATGCCATATATAATTAAGTATATCATAATTATGCAAACGCATATTATAAATGCTTGCTTGTCGCTCTATATTAGATATCAAATAATTATAGGCCAAAATATCCTGCTCACTTAAACTCCTATCAATACTAATATTATAAAGCTGAAGAATTTGTTTGTCTTTTTGAACGCGCTAATCTCAGGAACTACTGGTACAAATTGAAAAATTCTTTATGTGTTGGATAGTCCGTTTATCGAGAAAGGCTATAGGCTATATTACATCACGCTACGACCAATAAGGCCGGAACACCAATGAAAATGTTGCAAAAACGGGAGGTATTTGGTTTCCAGCCTTTAAAGCGCGCGCGAAACCGCGGGAAAGGCTAGTTTATTATATGATGATTAAAAATCAGTTTTAAAGAGTAGAAGACTAGTCGTAGACATTTACTTTTTATATTCCTCGTATTATCCGTATTCGTTTTACCCAATACCACTCTCAAATAAACAAACAAACCGTTTCATCAAACTTTTTGACTCATCAAAATTAATTGGAAAATCACATTTTATCTAATTCTCATTGTACCCCCAATTTATGCTCTCCAAAAATTAGCAGGAGCATAACAAATTTAATAATTGCCTTGATTGTTTATCGTTTACTGAACGAAAATACCTTTTTTCAGAGGTTTTTCCTTTGAATTATGGACACCGCAATTAATTTACCGTCCATTGTTTGTCTAACTGACAATAAAAACGTTTTTTCAAAGGGCGCTGTAGATTTATCGTGTTTTGTTCAGCATTATGTTTCGGTTTATTTTTTAGATTAAATAAATAATGTTTTACAGCGATTGTTGGTATATCATTAACGTTATATTCCTGTTGATATATCAGCTGGCATGTATGAGTGAATCAATGGTTCTGAGTTCGATTTCCAGATAGTGCCAAGTGTAATTGTGATTTCTAATAAGAAAGTTATGTCACAGTGTTAAATATATTCACATTTTTGTGGAATGAGGGCTTATTGGCGTCTGGCAATCCAGCCAGTATAAAATATTTTCATATGAGCCGTGCTCTTAGATTTTCAGTTATTATTTTTTTTGTGTTTCCGTGAGTGTTTATGTATTTATGTGCACAACTTTTTTGTTTTCTTTTCTACGGAATGTGGAAATTTTGCACGCTTTAAGCTGTAAAGTAACATAGGCATTACACAGTTCCTCAGTTAGGCAGTCACGAAGCCAGAAAAAGTTTCTGTTGTGTTTGAAGTAAAGTGCTTTGTTATAACATTGTAACAATATTTATTATATGAGAATCGTTTACTATATATTTTTAACATGTTATATAATCACTATACAGTATATAAAACAAAATCGCTTCCCGCTGTCTATCCCTATGTATGCTTAGTTCTGTAAAACTACGCAACGGATTTTGATGCGGTTTTTGTTTTTTTTTAACACATAAAGTGATTCAAAAGGAAGGTTTTATATAATATAATTTGTCAAATTTAAGTATACATTTACAAACGGAACTTCTCTCGCGCTAAATATAGGGACGTCGGACGAGCTTGAGCGAAGAACCTAAGACCTCCTTAATCTGGCCCTGTCGCAAAATTCTGTCTTAGCGGACGTCTACCGACTATAAGCTACCTCACTGCCAAAAATCTTTAGACGACAAGCGGTTTTCAATATTTCGTAATGAGTGAGTCAGTGAATGAGTGATCTTTCGCTTTTATATATTTAGACTTTAGTTACTAAATAACCAGAATAGATACGTCTATTTCAAAATACAAGCAAACAAAATATCTGATTCACTCGAGTAATAAAATGTGTATGTAAAATGATTATTGATCTTTATAGGCGGTATTCATATCATACAGAAATATATGCACATACATTTGTAAGGGTTGTCGTGTTTCGATAACATGGATTCTTAGATACCGAAAATGTTTACGTCGTAAACAGTTTATGCTGTATTTTGTTTTTACATTGCTATTAAATATTCTTTTTTATCTTGTTTTTAATATAATAAAATAAATAAGTTGGGACATTATTACACACAGCACTATCTAGTTCCGTGGTAAGATACAAAGCTTGTGTTACGGATACCAGATAGGTGATAAACTACGCATATAACTTTAAATACATACATAATATAAATATAAACACCCATGACTGGAGTACAAACATTTGTACTCAACAAATGAATACCCCCAGCGGGACTCGAACCCGCAATCGCTGGCGCAGCAAGTAGGGTCACTACAAGCTGAGCTAAACAAAATATCATGTCGGCAAAACGAAATATCTATGGAATATTTTGATTTTGTTAGAATAATATCGTTTATAATAAAATTAAATTCTTTAACATTATTAAAGTTAAATAATTATTTAGTTGTATTTATTATTTTATTACTTTGACGTTAAGGCTAAAGTATGTTCTGAACTGAAAACTTTACATTAAGTATTTGTTCATCCGTTATGACCCAAGTTTGAAGCGAGGGTGATTGATTCGCTCGTCTTCTATATAATACATAAAGCTTGTATTTTACATAGAGGACTAAAATTTAATGATGAAATACGATGGGAAAAGGTTAGTGGAATTCCATCCCTTTGGGGTATAGGTCATATATTTTATAGAAAACCTATGTATATCACTATAGGAACGTAAAGATCTAGCCAGGAAAAAAACGAGGGGTTTTTTCCTGGCTAGATCTTTTAAGAGCAAACTATATACAAGTATTTAAGACGTTTTAAGTTAATTTACAAAATCTTTCTTTAGAATAAAATATCGCGGGTTCGAGTCCCGCTGAGGGCATTCATTTGTTAAACTCGGTTGTTTGTACTCCAGTCGATTATATTTATAATATTTATGTATTTAAACTTATATATGTAGTTTCTCAACTATCTGGTATCCGTAACACAAGCTTCCTTCGTAGCTAGATGGCGCTGTGTGTAAAATGTCCCAACATATTACATTTTATACTTATGCTTATATATGAAATCTCCTTAAAATAAATTTAAATATTGATACAAAATCATCTATATATCTTTCACCCAAATCCGACCTTGCCGTAATAAAAGTAAACAACGACGTACGTTTAATTTCCTTCCAACCGTTACCCCCTTATCTGGAGCGTGGTAGAAACGAAAATTCGTAAAATGAAATTATAACCAGAAGGCCAACATATTTCCATAATATAACTCTCTCAATTTACTTTATTTTGTTATAAATAATTCATAATGTTAGATTCGAGTTATGTTTCATAGTTAGTCTGTACCTACTACTAAATAATAGTAGCAATCGAGTAAAGCAGGTTCGATTCTCGGGCACTGCTAATATTTTTATGTACAACTCATTTCTAACACGATTACTATATGTCTTACGGTGAAGGAAAAATCGTTACAAAACATAAAAGTCAGCTTATGAACGAAAATACAACTTCCTTTTTGGAAGTCGGATAGAAAGTAATCATGTTCTACACCCATTAAATATACGGCTACCATCCGTAGATTACTACACAAGTCTTCGTTGAGACTACTTGAAAATTCCATTTACATGTCTGTGTTGTAACCCCCATGTCCAGTTGTTTGAACCCTGTTTATGGGAAACGTTATATTCCCCATTAATCTCTCTTAAATGGTTTAAAGATAAACTATATGTATTATTATTAAACGAGTAAAGACTACTCAGAGATGCGATACTTTTCCGAAATATAATAGTTATCACTACATAGTATAAAACAAAGTCGCTTTCTCTGTCCCTATATCCCTTTGTACTCTTAAATCTTTAAAACTACGCAACGGATTTTGATGCGGTTTTTTTTTAATATAGAGTGACTCAAGAGGAAGGTTTATATGCATAACTAGCGGATCGCGATAGGATAGCGCGGCTTTGCCTGTGCTAAATCTAGGAAAAAGCCCAAGCGAAGCGAGGGCGAGTCGTTAGTATCAGTATATGTTATCCCAGCTACCAACATGCCAAGTTTTTCATGTGATGCGGTTAAAGATAGACTGACAGACAAATATGAAAAAAATACAAATACTACGAGTATAATGATAATAAATATGCACACAATACCCTCTTATATCGTTCATGTAATCTATATACTTATACTTAATATATAATAATATTATAAAGAAGTAAAAATTGTATATTTGTTAAATTGTAAGGGGTAATCTCGGGATCTACTGAACCGATTTTAAAAATTCTTTCACCAATAGAAATCCACATTATTGTTGAGTGTCATAGGTTATATAAAAAACCGAAAAATAAAAAGGCTTTTACGTGGTAGTCCGTTTTGCAAAGTGAATCGGACAAAAAACGGTCGAATGAAAGCGTTTCTTACGAACGCTGCCTTAACTATGAAATATATATTTTTGAGTTCTAGAGAAAAGATGTGGAGCTTGAAAATGCCTACAAAAAAGTCAACGACAGCATATGTCTAACTTTTATATTTAAGTTATAAAAAGTAGTTTTTTTTTAATATTAGTATAGATAATTTAATTTTTAATTTTTAATATTAATAAAATAATTTAAATTATTTAAACACTCTGTACTAAAAAAGGATTATTAACATTATGCCCAACGAAGTGGGCACGGGTCAGCTAGTGTGTACAATAAAAGATTGAAAAATGTAGACATATTTTCTGATTTGCTTTCGTATTTAAAAAATAATATTAATAATCTATTGTATAACTGTTAATTATATATTTGTTTTACACTTTTTATGATTTTATTATTATGTTTTAATTGGCTTTTATATATTATGTAATCTTTTTAACTAACTGTAAATTTTTCCCTTTTTTGTTTTTTCTGCTTCTTTTTTATATTATTTACTTATGGAAACTTTAGTGGTGTATGTGCTATGTAATCATCATCTATTATATATAATATGTATTATTGTACTGTTGTTTCCCTAATAAAATAAATAAAATAATAACTTAATAAAATTTCAAAAAAAAATTAACTAAAAATCCGACTAAGTAAGAATTTTATTTTTTTAAATTTAACATGTTTGTAATCACATTATCGAAAAAAGCTGTAACGATTTCGTTGAAATTTTGCAGATTGAAGAGAGAAGGTCTACGAGGGCGAAAAGTCGAGCTAGGTAATATATGTGAAAAATCGTTTTTCACACAAAAAAATTCGTTCACAAATAGGGTTCGTAATTTCTCTGCTCGCTCGTTTGAATAGCATAATGGTAAAAGCGTTGGTCTACTGCGCCAAAAGTCAGAAGTTTCTTCTCTGAAAAAAAGCCAAATGAAGCTCGGTCACTCTGGTACTGTAAGACTGAGTGATTAATATTTTGTTTGATGTTTACAATTTAATTCTAGTTTTAGTATGACCAAGAAATCTAACTATATAAAAAGCTACCTAAAGAGACGAGAATTAGTTGACGAAGAAATAGGATATAGGATTCAGACGACACCTTGGCTCAGTTTGTAGTGATCCAAGTCCAGCGGTCGCGGGTTCGAGTCAAGTTGGGAGTATTCCTTTGTTTGAGCACGAATGTTTGTACTCCAGTCATAGGTGTTTATATTTTTAATATGTATCTATTTAAAGTTATATAATATGTATATATAGTATATCAACTAGCTGGTATACGTAACACAACCTCTGTAGCTTACCACGGAACTAGATGGTGCTATGTGTAATAATATTCCAACATATTTATTTATTTATATAAATACAAGAAGTAAGACTCGCTTGTACATCTATGTGTCAGAATATTTCAAACTATTGGTGAGAAAATGAAAAAAATGTACACTATTTAATTATCTGTTTGTCTGTCTGTTTGCGCTAAACTCAAAAACTACTCCACCGATTTTCATGCTGATTTCACCAATGAATAGAGTGGTTCTTGAGGAAAGTTTTAGTATATAACTAGCGAAAACCGCGGCTTTATTTGCGCTAAATCTAATTTTTAATAAGACTTAAGCCTAACATCTTTAAGAACTCAGACAAATTTAATTAATTCTAAGTATGGTTATACTTACTTACCTATTCAACAAAATACAGTAATTTTACTTTAAAAGATACATATTCTAAGTCATTTATTTCTTAATTACCCAGTGGTTTTCAGTAAACACCGCATTAAATGCTTTTAACTCGGCTTCTATGTGAGCTAATTATTGCTACTTTTATCTTTCGCTTCTATCTAGAGCTAATTAGTCTTGAATTTTTGTTTAATTATTTTTCAGACATTCTTTTATGTTGCTCTAGTTGTAAAAGTAAATGGGGCAAATAACACGCCAGTTAACGATCATCATGGCTTAGTGAATTTTACTACCTGAGTCTGCCATTAAAGACCGCAGAATCGATTCCTGCTTGAGTATTTGTAGGTATTGACTTTTTTTATTCATAAAGGAAAGGAATACGAAGAAATATTAAGAAATTTTATAGTTAAAGACAACATCTAGATCTTGTGCCATAAGCGACGTTAAAAATTAAATCAGTGTTGTGTGTACAATTTACCCGACTACAACGATACCTAAACAAAGAAGAAGAAGATAGAAGAAGAACACATACCGTGTTTGATAAGACTTGTCTCATATATATTATACAAAATTAAGTCTTATATATTAATACTTTAATTTACAAGTCGACTGACTCCGTCTAAAATTTTCAAAGGCTACTAAAATTATAAGTAATTAAATAGTATATTTTATGGCTTCTGAAAAATAAATAATCCCTGCTTAATAACGATCGATCTTAATTATAATTATAGTTATACTATTTTAAGTCTTAAAAAATCGTAATATTTCGACGACACGCTTGGCTCAGTTTGTAGTAACTACTTGCTGCGCCGGCGATCGCGGGTTCGAGTCGCACTGAAGGCATATATTTGTTGAGCACGAATGGTTACACTCCAATCATGGGTTTTCATATTTATATAACGTATTAATTTAAAGTTATATATGAAGTATATAAACTATGTGATATCCGTAACACTAGCCTCGTAGCTTAACACGGAACTAACTGGCGCTGTTGTAATAATGTCCCAATAATTATATATATTTAAACGAGCATATTTTATATTATTGAAATAATATCATCTTTACAGTCCCTTCGTTCTAACTTCTGAGAGGAGCAGCTTTTTTAAATAAGGTAACGATTATTTAGTAACAGAATAAATATTGGTTAAACCACGAGCAATTTATGATGTAAACATCAATGTCAAACGTTTGAAACACAACCAGACATGTTAACGTATTAATAAAACATGGTATATTAAAAATTTCGACCGAAACAACATTCTTTGATAAATATACCGAGATTATTTTCCACTCATTTCTATGCAAATTTCTCCTATCCCTCGCAATTTCGTGCGTGGAGTCGCGGCGTGTTAGTACCTTTGCCTATAGGCTTTTTGTAATAATATTTTATACCTTATACCTTTTCTAAGAGCTTTCGAACAAAGGTTTTGTTTTTTAAAGAAGTTTTTTTGGTATTTTTGTGAAAATTTGGTTAAATATAAGACAAGTTTATGCATCTGTAGAATAACTAAAGAAAAATGACTTATTCTATTGTTTGTTGCATTGACTGGTAGTGTAGGCTTAAAGGGTTCTAATATACCGTTTAATGCGTACCTATAAAAATGATTCTTTATGAAACTCGTATTAGTACTCGTAATATATAGTCACTGACAGACATACAAAAAATCTACATCTAAAATCGCTACTATATCGATAATAATGACTATTTTAATAAGATTTTTCAAAAAAAAAATATCAATTAATATAAAATGATATTAATTGAAGACTCGTTTAGCGCAGTTTGTAGTGACCCTCCTTTCTTGCGCCAGCAGTCGCGGGTTCGAGTCCCGCTGGGGGCATTCATCTGTTAAACTCAGATGTTTGTACTCCAGTTATGGGTGTTTATATTTATAATATGTATGTATTTAAATTTATTATATATGTAGTATATCAACTATCTGATACCCATAATACAAGCTTCCTTCGTAGCTTACCACGGAACTAGATGACACTGTGTGTAATAATGTGCCAATATTTAAATATGATTTTTTTTAAATTATACCGGAAAATTTAGAAGTTAACCGGGCAATGTCTACATTAACCAATGAAATCTCAGTTTATCGCTGCAGTATAGATATATAGCCAAATACTAAATCCTTTATAGTATCGATATCGATACCAAGTCATGGATAACCTATTTGTATAATCCCATTTCTATCTAAATCGGTAGCTTAGTTAAACTTGAAGTTATAGGGCGTTAGCGTTCATTAGTACAGATTACGTTTAGACGGTGATATAAGATGGTATTTTGGAAATTCTACCCTATAATTTGGAAATAGAGTTGATTTTATGTTTAGCAAATCAAGGAGTAGCAATACTTAATCAAACGCCAATGAATGGCTTGTGTTGAAAGTAGGATAACTAGGTTGTCGTGGATAACAAAACAGTTTGCTTAAATAGGTTACGACGTAAATTTTG
This sequence comes from Boloria selene, assembly GCA_905231865.2. NCBI lineage: Eukaryota > Metazoa > Arthropoda > Insecta > Lepidoptera > Nymphalidae > Boloria > Boloria selene. The sequence continues at coordinate 4,823,963 of HG993157.1, forward strand.
TATTGATAACTTGCTTTTTTAGTTTTGGAAATTTAAAAAAAACTATTTAAGTTAACAAAAAAGATGAAATAAAGTTATCATCAACAGATATATACTATTTATAATAAAGTTTGTGTATGTTTATACGTATACTGTACTATATAAGTAGACAGTAGTTAAATATTTAAGTATAGGTTAGTTTCTAGTCAGCCCAGCCATTTTAGAGATTGGCCGGAAAAGAGAAATAGACAGACATCTAATCTAATCCCATCTAATCTCTCCAGGTCATGGAATATAGTCTACTCGCCCTCGCTTCGCTTGGGCTCTTCCCTACATTTAGCACAGCCAAAGCCACGGGATCCGGTAGTTATGCATATAAACCTGCCTTTTGAATCACTCTATCTATTAAAAAAACCGCATCAAAATCCGTTGCGTAGTTTTAAAGATTTAAGCATACAAAGGGATATAGGGACAGAAAAAGCGACTTTGTTTTATACTATGTAGTGATATTATAACTCTAAAAAAATCAATCCAATCTGTTGCTCTATTTTGATGTGAAAGAAGGACAAACAAACACACTTTCACATTAAAAATATATATAAATATAAAATGTATGGACTTAAAGTGTAAGAAAAATGTTATTTTTACTTAAGAAAATCATATTATGTTCAAAAAGCCTTTCATTATTAACTGAATTCCGATAACGAGAAAAGTTGGCCTGGTATTTTTGTATGTAGGCATTTACTTCGATAACTCCAAGGCATCTTGGCTTCAAAATATTACAAGTATAAAAAATAGTATAATATATTTTTTTACATTGTAGTGGTTTATTTCCTTTTTTCTAAATCATATTTATTTATTTATTTAGCCACCTTTACTTAACTATGAGGTATAAACGATTTTATTATTATTATTATTTTATTATTTTATTACTATTATTTCTATTGCATTTTATATACAATATACTCTAAGCACTTAGATTCAATGATTGATCAGCAAGAAGTCCTTCATAATATCTAATCATTGTTAATTTACTGATATTTCTTACATTTAGCCTTCAAGTTCACTTACTTATAAAGTAAAGAAAAATTGTTTTTTGACAATAGATATTGACTTTTCTACTTAAATATATCATAAGCTTAAACGTATCTTCGGAATTTAGTTTTCTGTTAAAAAATTGTAGAATATTATAATCTTATGAATAAATAAATAATTATTTTGGGAGATTATTACACACAGCGCCATCTAGTGCCGTGGTAAGCTACTAGGCTTTTGTTACGGATGCCAGATAGTTAATACACTATACATATATAACTTTAAATACGTATATACCCCATAATATCCCTCTAATACAAGCCTATTCAAAATACTAAGTCAATAGGCTAATTAATTATTATCATTAGTCACAGTATATTTGTGGGTAAGTCGAGTATTGAAAGGAATGATGTATAGCCTGTTCCTCTTGTACGTCGGCAGATTGCCAAGATTAGAAATGATTTTTCACACTCAAGCTCAAGTGGCTTTATAAATCTTGTGGTTCGTCGGCTTTAGACGTTCTTTGTTTATCAGCCTTTTTGTATGAAAACTTACCATACTAGATTTTTGGTACATTTTACTGGGTAATTGAGGCAAGGGGGGAGTACATTTTCCTGGGTAATTGAGGCAATTGTAGATGGTTTTTATTTTGACGACACGTTTAGCTCAGTTGGTAGTGACCCTACTTTCTGCGCCAACGGTTGCGGGTTCGAGTCCCGCTGGGGGCATTCATTTGTTGAGCCCGAATGTTTGTTCTCCAGTCATGGGTGTTAATAATTAAATTATGTATGTATTTAAAAATTTATGTGTAGTATATCAACTATCTGGTATCCGTAATTCAAGCCTCGTAGCTTACCGCGGAACTAAATGGCGTTGTTGTAAAAATTACCTAACATAATTATTATAATATTTAAATATTTGATTTCTTATTTGTATTATATATTGTAACACTAATAAATATACGTAAAAAGAAAGGAATTAGATTAAAATATTAAAAATTACTTTTAAGTTCACGTGTAATATTAATAATGAATTTGATCGATTTCACCCATGAACGTTAATTTCATTGAGACTAGAGAACTGCACAGATGGTAATTATTATAGTGCAAAAACATACGCGAAGACTCAAATGCACTCTCTATTGTTTTCGCTCAAACTCCGGTTGAATTAAAAATTGACATCAATAGGTGATTATGCATAGGGCTCCTACATAGGTCTTTAAATCACCAGCTTCCCAACTTCATGTTTTGAGACTTCTTTTACAGAAACACCAAACAGGTAGGTACGAGTATATTTGGTACTCGGGAAAAGAACCAGGACGTTCGGATCTGCTATCCAGTGAGAGCAGATCCGAACTTCCAATAAACCAAGGTAATAGCAATGCATATTTAAAGAGATTTTGTCACAAAAGATTTTTAGTGACGGTTTTTAGTCCGTCGAAAAATCTAGGCAAAGTGCATAGACTCCAAATCAATATTCTAAGTGTAGGGGGAAGCACAAACCTGCGGTACGAGAATTTTAAAATGAGAAAAGGTTTTAGCCATAACATATTAAATAGAATATAATCCAAGTCACTTTAGACAGTAATATTAAAAATATAAAACTTATGTATGTTGTTGCTCCTCTAAGATGAAAAGGCTCAACCAATTTGAGTGATAATTAGAATGAGATAACTTATATAGAAGAAGATATCGTTATAAGTATTATGATAAAAGTAGCTTTATCCCTTTCAGAAATAGCTTTCAATATACATAATAAAAACGATAATTAGGTATATATGTATTACCAAACCAGTTATTCTATAATTATTGACATGAAACAAATAAACAGCTTATAAATTAAAGGTAATAGTGCATATATAAGGAAATTGATTGAAAATAATAAAAGCTGTTTCAATTATTATAACTAATTCATAAACGACACTAGTTTTTGTCTTCGTCTCCGATCGCATTTCAGGAACCAATCTATTCGAAACTGGTTAATCTATTAAATAGTATTCAAATCAAATCAAAATATTCTTTATTCAAATAGACATTTACAAGCTGTTTTGAATCGTCATTTTTACATTATTAAAATTAAATGTCAGTCTGTAAGTCTGTGAGTAAGCTACCACCGGCTCGGAAAGCTGTTCTGCTGAGAAGAACCGACGAGAAACTCAACAGTTGCTCTTTTAAAAAAAAATTTGGTAACATTATTGTTTTACAATATTTATCTATTTATCCAACGTGAGACACAACTAGACATTAATCCCACACATTTACATCTACTAAGTATTCCGTGATGGTGTAATAAGTCTTATTCAACAACGTATTTTAAGACATATTTGTCGCAAGTCTAGAGTTTCATTTAAAAATATCTCAAATAGACATTGCGACTGCTGCGGAATGATGCAAAAAGTAACTGGAGAGCAACAATTTTCTACGAGAGATTGACAAATATTGTTTTTACGTTTTTGAAATCCGCCACTGGTGTTGGATAATTGGGATTCAGAGAGATTGGTACGAGTACGATAGCTGATTAGACTTTCATTTTAATTTATTTATTTACCAGTTTATCCTTTAGATTTTGTGTATTATTTGCAATTTTTTTTATTGTATTTTATGTCATTGTGGAGGGTTCAAGTGTAACTTAAAGTTTCGTTCCTTCAATAAGTAATATGTAAATAATGTTCTTAAAGCTAAAAAAGCTCATTAACAAGTCTATTTAAAGTTTTGATAATACGATGATGATTGAACTCTATAATATATAAATAAATAATAAATATTATAATATCAAATAAATAATGATACTGAACTGTTTTGTCTTTACAGTTTCATAAAAAAAACTTTTTCCAATATTTTATTGATGACTAAACTGAAGCTCGTGAATAGATACTGCAAAAAAAACTCTCATCGCCTTCTTTCTTGCTCTCTCTTTTCTTACTCTAAAAAAATCTAGATGAAACGGTCGTTTATTTCGAATTCATACGGGACCCTTAAGGTATAACTCCGTTCTTCATCTTCATTAAAAAATAATTATGAAAATCGATCCATAACGTTGATATCAGTTTACTCGATGGAATAAGTGAAGAAGTAAAAATTTCTTAGAAAATCGTAAGGGAAATTTTGGTAACGGCTTATAAGTTTTAATGATACGAATATGATAGAAGTTATCAGAACTTTATAAAATATGTTATTTTATAAAGTGACGACACATTTGGCTCAGTTGGTAGTATCCTGCTTTCTACGCCAGCGTTCGCGGGTTCGAGTCCCGCTGGGGGCATTCATTTGTTGAGCACGAATGTTTGTACTCCAGTCATGGGTGTTTATATTTATAATATGTATGTATTTAAACTTATATATGTAGTATATCAACTATCTGGTATCCGTAACACAAGCTTCGTAGCTTAACACGGAACTAGATGGCGCTGTATGTAATAATGTCCCAACATATATTTAAAAAAAATAGTCATTTTCGATATAGAGTTTTTATAACTTATCTGACCGTCTGTGACCGCCTCACTTGAAAACCACTCGACAGATTTTGATGAGTATAACAATAGAATCTTATCCGGGTCAACATAAAGGATACCTTTTACTACGAGAAAATACTTTTTACTCTAAGAAATACATATATATACTAATGCGTCACATGCAATTTTCTAAGCATTATTATCATACAAACTAAAAAGTTACTTCAGGATTGAAATGAGACGAATTCATCACACGAATTGCTTTCAAAACTAATTAAAAGAAAAGTATAAGAGGTAAGTCATTAAACATTTCAGTAACTAACAAGTCACATTAATTTCTAACTTTTTGAACGCGACTTCGAATGATTTAGTAAAAACTATGTCGCCGGCTAGAGATTTTCTTGAATAACTTTATATTGTAGTCAGGAAAAACATTCGTTCAATTATAAAACTACTCAAGTTCACAAATTACCTTTATATACCTGCATTGAATTAAACGAATTTTACATATGCAACGAAATCGAAAAAATCCTAGACCCAAAAATAAATAATCATTGTTATAATGAACAAAATCCTTCTGTCAAAAAAACTGTGTCGGAGATATTATAGCGTTTCTTTAAAATCGCGATTGCTCGATCATTTCACATGAACAGTGAGAGTTAAGGTGAAGGACGACTATAAGTGCTCTCTAAGCAAAGGGATAAAACGCCACCTAATTCCTTATTCCAGGCTGTTAATGGGTCTTTCATAACAGAAAAACTTAATAACTTAATTTGACCTGACCCGGAACTCGAACCCAGAACCTCTGAATGTTCAGTGTTCACTATACCATCAGTTAACTAGTATACCGGTAAGGTTGATAAGAAAACATAGAGATGAAAACTGAATAAGTAAATAGAGTTGATCTAAAAGAATTAAGTAATTATCTTAGCAAAGGTTTGAATTCGTAATATAATTGAAAGCAAGGTACATAAATAAGATAATACATGAATAAAAAATCTGCTATTAATAGTTTGCCTTATATAATTTAGGAGATAATGGAACCTGAAAATAAATGGCGACCTGAGCAAAGTTACCTGGGGTCACTATTTACATATAAAAGCCGAAACAGGTTTATTTATACGAAGCTCGTAAACGAAAATCGTTGTTATATCAATATTTTCTTCGAGATACATTTTTCTTGCATTTAACCTATCTTTAGAATATAATTCATTTACAAGTAATTATATTAAGTAACTTGTACAAAACGCTACCCTTTTTAAATTGTACGAGTATTCACCCCTTTATAATGTTCCACTAATGAATATGATGGTGATCAGGCCATAATCCACCACGCTGGCCTAGTGCGTGTTGGCGGACTTCACATGTATTTCGAAAACTTGCTAAGTTTTCTCTGACATGCAGGTTTCCTCATATTCTCCTTCACCGTAAGACAAGCGGTAATCTGCAATAATAATATTGGAAAATTATTCGCACATAAAATGTCAGAAGGATTTTGCATTTGGCACAAAATAATAATGAAAAGAGTATACAATAATGAATATATTAAGATAAACAGAGAGAGAGAGAGAGTTTAAAAGGATTTCAAGTTACATATAAAATAAGTCGATTCTTAAATTTCCTTGTCGGGGAACTGTTTACTTTTTCTAAATTGCTTTAGCTGATTCAGTTCGTTTACTTCGTCACGATACGATATTGTTATATTGTTAAATTTGAAACTCGCAGAATGTGATAAATCTTGGAAAATTTGTGAAAAATAAATACATTTTGTATTAATTAGATGAATTTAAATTGTTAATTGTTAAAAAAAATAAAAGCACATATGTATTTTTTTTTGTATTTGTCTTAACAGAACACAAAAGTTTTTAAGTAATGATTGAATTTTTTTGATTCAATTTAATTGATTCTTTATTAATGAATAGGTTACATATAAGGCCGTTCTATATAAAGAAACTTAGGAAGAAAGGAAGGAAGTCTCAATCAAAAACTAATGTTGGTATATTTAATTTCACGCTCTATTTTTGGCGAACTAGATAGGGAGCAAACCGAAGACTACATTCTCTGGAAAAAAGTAAATTTGAATATTCAGTATGTTGAACGATTGAAATATTCTAGTCATAAATATTTTGCGAATAGCATATAACAGAGATAATAATTATTTAATATTCATAATATTATATAATTACAGTGGTAGTCAAGTAGTAGCGCGCTCGCTTGGGAAACTGAGTGAAACGGGTGAAAAGGGTTCGAATCTCGGGTCTCGCACTCGGATATTTTCTTGGGCAGTTTATTTACAGGATTTCGACCTCTGGGTACACAAACATTTTTTTTTAAATATGCAATAATTAAATATCTTTTTTAATCATTTCAATATTGTGTAAACGAAGAATCTTAGTAATCGTAAATAAGCGATTTCGCGCTTTTGTCTTTAAATTTACATTGTTTTCTAGTTCCCCTTTGTACCTACTTCATTGACGTTACCATTGTTAGGGACAATACGTCGGTTTAACTTAGGAGTTTTAAATAAATTTTCAAGAAGACTTGTTTATATTATTACTATAGAGTACACGAGAATGACCATGTTTTTCTTAAATACAGGAACTAAGTAAGATTATGCATAATTTATGTGTGAGTATGGTTTTGTACAACCTATATCAGGATTTTTTTCGAGTTTTAACGTTTATTATGTACATATAAAAAGTATAATATTACGTATATTAGTATCCTATACTTGAAAAAATATTATTTATTTCCAACACAAACTTCTGGATTAAATTGATCCTATGTATACAGTATACAGCACCATCTATGAATAAGCAATGCTACCTAATGCCTGATTTTACTAGGTAGGTACTATAACCATTAGTTATGTCATTTGCGGTGTATAACCGCAATACCATACAACGCTACTAAGCATTATGTGGTTACTATGGGAAGTGTGGGGAGAAGTAGAGATAAGTCTATTTTATTTGTATTTTTTATAAAAAACGCCTGATAAAGTTCCTGAAATACAAAATGATAAATTCAAAACGCAGTTTTATTTAAATTTTTAAAAATAAATATACTGAAAATAGTATTAAATACATTATATTATACTATATATTTCATGCATATTTCAATTCAAAAAAAATGGAAAAACGTACTCTCTTAGCATCTCATAGAACTTTTACTTTGTGGCCAAAATTTATTATTATCATAATTATAAGACAATTAACCTACTCGACTAAAAAAGGCATTTTACTTAAAATATATATTCATCAGTGAGTCCCACTGCTAAAACAATATTATGGTCTAAGAGCCGGTGGAAGATCGACCTTCACCGATCTGATAACCAGATGAGACATATTTTTTATCAAATATAATTCATAAACAAATATGCCTATAATGACTTGCCTATCTGAAAGTGCTCATGGCTATTTTTAATTAAATTAACTTTAATCGATTTTTTTTTTCATCACTTTCATTCTTTTGATAACCAAATGAATTTTATTTCACTGTTAGTTTTTAACACACAGAATATGCCTCAGTAGGCTTCCTACTCATTTTTGTGTATAGCTACCTGGCAAGCCGATGTGAACAGGTAAGTCAATATAGGTGACTCCATCGTTCTGCTAACTTATCGAAAGTTATATCAAATTTTAGATCATTTTATTACAAAATCAGTCATATAGAATTGCCTGCAAAAAATCATACTTAAAGCACTGTTGCCTAGTTAAAAATAGCCATGAGCACTTTCAGATAGGCAAGTAATTATAGGCATATTTGTTTATAAATTATATTCGATAAAAAATATGTCTCATCTGGTTATCAGATCGGTGAAGGTCGATCTTCCACGTCTCCTCTACCATTAGAATAGATAGTGACGTATATTAGTACATGTAGACCATAAAATATTGCGAACAGTTCGTAAGTCATAGGAACATTGGCCTTTGTGGCGAAAAGTCGACTAAGAAATAATTAATTACAATATTTTTATTGCAACAGCAATGAATATTTGTAGTTAAGCTTTTGCTTAGGTATCTTTACATATATATTTTTTCATATTTTCATATACATATTTCAGAAATAGTTACACTTTTTTTAGTCAAAAACTCTATTAACATGTATTGTAAAGTTTGATTATATTTTTATACTTAATTTTTTATTATTATTAGTATATTCAAGTAAAATCAGGAATAGAAACCTAGTCTAGTTGTTCAATTTTCTAGTCATAATGAAACCGGAAACAGTAAATCATATTCATTTCTTTTCCCCAAGAATAAACAGGTCAATTACAAAACCTAGGTTTTCTAATTAGGAATACAATTAAACTGAGTGTTCAACTTCGATTCGAGCTCACTACTTACCAGCGGACCGCAAATGACTTGATTGTATGGAAGCTCTTTCAAGCAGAATTTAACTTTAATTATAGTGTGGTAGAATTTGAATTACATTACATTAACGGTAATTTAGGTGAAAATGTTTGGAAGTCCTTGGTTCAAACTTGAAAACTTTAATAGAGGAGTCGTGAGTTAGTAAAATTGTATATATGTAAATTTATACATAATATAATTAAATTATATTTAAGTCAAGTCTGTACGTCATTATATATTTTTTTGGAAAAATTTTCTACTAGTCATTTTGAAGGACTTTAATGTCCTAATATTATATATTTATAATTTTAATAATTTTGTATGTCTGTGACGCTTCACGATAAAACCACAGATTTTGGACAGATTTAATGAAATTCGGTATGATAATAACTGGTTTACCAAGTCATCATATAAGATACTTTTTACTACTGAAGGATATTTCATTTTCGAGAAATCTTTTTTGACCGTTAAAAAGTAATATGATTTGAACTTTAGAAATGACTGTCCTACATATTTTACTTTAGAAACAGGGGCTTTGTCATCAAACGTCATTTACATATACATATGAAAAAATCTGATTCGAATCTGAACATTACGTATTATTTTGAATAAGCTGGTTAACATGGGATACTTTTTACTGCGGAAAGATATTTCATCTCTAAGAAATCTATTTTTGTTACCCTTTAAAACGTACCTAAAAGATATTTCGAGTGGAATAAGGGTGAATAGCTAGTATAATATATATTATTCACATACTATGGCTATAAAAATGCAAAAAATCATAACATGTGCATATTAAATTGTGTGAAATAATAAAAAACGTTGAAATAATTAGAGTTATACAGGGTTTTATTACTTTTCATAATAAGAATTCCATACGAAAGTAAAGTTTAACGAGTTTCATGAAAAGAAATAAATTCTATGTTGTATTTTAATGGTAAGGTTTTATTTTTAAACTAATTGTGTAACAAGTGCCAACACTAGACTAAGCGTAATACTGTTGCTTTACTACTATGAGATATCGAAGCGATTTTCCTCAAATTCATATTTAAGATATAAATACTATCACTCTGTAGTCTATATAAATTAAAATGTATGATTTTCACACAGCACTGTTTAGTTCAAAACTACACTTAATTTGTATTATGACTTTAAATACATAATATATGTATATTGATTGATATTTCTTTGTATATTAGTCTTTTGAACTTCCCTCGGCCATTCTGATTGTCATAAAACATGAGTGAGTTTTACTTACAGCTGAATGAACCTAGCAGAGAAAACATATATTAATTAAAATAAATATCTAAAAAAAATCATCACTTGATCCTAAGAACGATACTTAAAGCATGGCGATTGTAACTTCTCATTACTAGTAGTAAATCATGAAAACCAGTACACAATTGAACTTGCAACATAATATCAATTGAGATTGGGATATTAAATAAGATTTCTTCTTACTTTATATGAGTTTATTGCTTTAAACACCGTGCACGTTACATGTAAGACCAAAGGACGCCAAGAAACAGAAAAGGAAAAAGTGGCGCCATCTTAAGCAACAAATAAATTTAAAACAGGCAAAGACATACTGGCATACAGCCACTAAATAAAATTTTAATCCAATAATATCTACATTGTACTATACATTCACGTAAACGCATATTATACATATTATTAATAATTACTTGTATTAGTATGAGCTTTTCTCTACCCTATTTAAAGTTTATATTTCGAAACTATTGCATATAGTACCTACACGAAATAGAAAATAATCTTATTTTTTCGGAGCTTAAATAACGTAAAATTTAGAATCTGGGTATAAAAAGATGGGTTGAAGGCAAAAGAAAACTTAGTAAAACAAAATATTATATATTATTTAGTCTCGGGGTATAAAAAGCTATAATGGCTTGAAGGTAAAAGAAAACTAAGTGAAATAAAATATTGTATCAAAACTTTAATATTACACTAAAATATTTGCATACCGATACCTTAATTCGCAATTCGGCTAACTCCGTTAACGTGAACTTTTTAAGGGGCCACTAAAATCGTTATTATTTCAATTATAAGTGTTACAAACTCTTACAACATATTTTTTTAGATTAATTAAGAATATATCGTTAGTATAAAAAAAAATTGTTCCAGATTTATAATTAATATTTAAGAGTTAACCGATTTGCAAATTAAGGCTTTGAAAAAAATATTGAAAAGGAGTTAACCGATTTGCAAATTAAGGTATCGATATATGTAATAAATCTAACGATTTAGGGCGTGTCAGTGCGTCTAATCCATTGTATGGGTGGGGGATAGCGTAGTGGAAATTGAAGCTAACTGTTAAACGTGCTTTTCGAAGCATACGAGGGATGAACACGTCGTTAAGGATTGCGGTGGAGTTGCATCTGTAGAGAGAAATATTTAAAGGTAGGTCTTTGTCATATAATAACATGTAAACTAGTACAAAATGCATATAAAAAAAACTAAAAAATGAATTTCCCGACTGTGATAGAATAAGTAGTCAATATGTAATGAACATATTCCTAAATTTCTTAGTTATCTTAATAATATATAAAGAATTAAAGCAGCAATAAGAATATTTACTCTTAATATTAAAGTATTAGCGTGTAGTTAGAAGCTTTTGTTATTTCTATAATTTCTATAAATCTATCAACTGCATATAAAGCGAATTAAAAATACGAGGACAAGTTTTTTTTATAAAATAATGTTTATAAAATAAATAATAGAATATAGTATTATAACCTAAACTGCTATAAATATTTCTAGTGTAGGTATAAATTATGACTGACATAGTTATTTGAGCCAGTAATAGCCCAGTGGTAGCGTGCTCGCTTGGAAAACCGAGTGATGCGGGTTCAAATCCGAGTCTCGCACCTCAGATATTTTCATGTGCGAATAATTTCTAACATGTTACCACTTGTCTTATAGTGAAGTAAAACATTGTCCGGAATTCTGCATGTTTGGAGCACCTAGCAAGTTCTTTTATGGCCCTTCTCTTATTGAAGGGAGGACCTGAAGGCCTGAATACAACTGAGTTGAATCTGTTCGCAAATTATTTTTTGAAAAATGTTACTGCAATTTATTTATTTTTTAATTTTATTTTTATTGGCGAAACAAACAGTGTTTACAAATATTTATACAATAATTTATATAAATGGTACATTGACCAATAAAGTTTCCACTGATATATAAATCAAACTATCGGTGAATTTGACTGTTACTACGAAAAAATACAAAAGTATCACATATTAGACTTAACAAAAACGAATAAAAAAATACAAGAATTAACTAAAGCTTACTGACAAAACAAAACCTTATTTTAAAATGTCATTATTATCGATATAGAGGCCAAATCTTCAGTTATTATTTTTTTCTAATTGTCTTTCTGTCTATGACAGTATAACGAGAAAACTACTGAACCGATTTTGATGAAAATGATACCTATAGTTATCAACTTATCGGACAATTTTTACAGCGGGAACATATATAAATCTCTAAGATGTATCTTAATGTATGAAGAAACGAACCTAAGCCTTATTATAATCTAATTTTTTTAAATATATTGGAAAAATATTATAACAGCACCATCTGTTCCGTGGTAAGCTACGAGGCTTGTGTTACGGATACCAGATGGTTGATATACTACACATATATAAAATTTAAATACATACATATTATAAATATAAACACCCATGACTGGAGTACAAACATTCGTGTTCAACAAATGTATGCCCCCAGCGGGACTCGAACCCGCGACCACTGGCGCAGAAAATAGGGTCAAATATATTATTGAAATAATACAATAATACAAAAATATTGAACATCTTTGTCGAAACAAAATAATGCTAAATATACATTAGATATACATTACCTTAATCCCAGGACACGTTATCATATGGCGGATAGGATATGAATTATTTACTCCGTCCCAGTATATTATTTTTATATACATTTACATATTGTTTTTCATTCAATTGTCTATTCCATAGAAATATTTGGAAAATATTCAAGATAATGTTTAATTCAGATATTTTTTTTCTAATATCTATAGTTTTGCTTTTAGTTTTTAGTTTTTTTTGTGATTTCCGGTTACGCTTGCGTTGTTTGGATATATATTGTAATACGATCATGCCTGTTCTACAATAAAATCATTGTAAATTCAAAAGACGGAACTCTTTTTTTAGCATAACTTCGGTATTGTTTATAGCGTGATGTAAGAGTGCAACGATTTTCAATCTATAAGCAATTAAAATTTAAAAGATTTATTATACTGGACCTGATACGACTACAGAGAGAACAAACAGTAAAATATACTTTTAAGCCGTGTATGTGAATAAATTTATTATAATATATAAATATATATAACAAAATATTATGTGAATAACAATAAGTGAAGAAAATAGATCAAAAACAAGGTTAAAAATAGGGTAAAAATCTAAGAGTATGTCGGAAAATATTTTATACTTTTAATTAAATGTATCGCGATTTAGCGCGAGCGAAGCCGCATGTTCCGCTAGCATATTTTACATATAAATCTTCCTCTGTAATCACTCTATCTATTACAAAAACCGCATCAAAATCCGTTGTTCTTGTTTAGTTTTACAGGTCTAAGCATACATAGGGACAAGCAGACAGCGGGAAGCGACTTTATATTATACTATGTAGTGAAGTTTCATATTGAATAAAACTGTTAATAATGAATTTTAAATATAAATTATTATTAGTAACTTTTAATAATGATTATTTATTGTAGCATATACTAAGGCAAAAGTACTTTTCCCTTTTACATCCATCGCTCTGTTCTATAAATATATTCTTTTTTTCAAGTAAACACAAAAGATGGTGATAAATAAATTTGGTTTTTCCTCAAACCCGTTGCTACTCAACAGGATATGAGTGCTTTTGTAATGTAATTGATACATTCCTTTCATTACGTATTCTCTGTACATCTGAAGATTGTCACAGAATCATAAGTTTGTAACAACAGTCGGAATTCATTTTAGACTTGATTTACGAGCTTATTTTAATTTTTATGTTTTTGTTTTGTTACTTTGTTTGAACGAAAAGTTAATAGGCCAAAAATTAAGCATTTTGTTATTATCTATACTAATATTTTAAGCTCAAGAGTTTGTTTGTTTTTTTGTTTGGTTGAACGCACTAATCTCAGGAACTACCGGTTTGAATTGAAAAATTATTTTTGTGTTGGATAGTCCGTTTATCGAGGAAGGCTATAGGCTACTATATACTATACGACCAATAAGAGCGGATCATCAATGAAATATGTTGCAAGAACAGTAGAAAGTTATTTCTTTTGATTTTCAGCCTTTAGAACGCGAGCGGAGCTGTGGGAAAGGCTAGTCTCATATAATTATAACAATAAATCTTTCTATCCTTTTCATTTCAACCTGCATATATCATGCCTAGTTGACAAAAACTAAATATAATTTAAATTTATACCAAATAAGTGTTATTTAAACGGTACTACCGTTATCGCGCTATATTAATCTTCTTGGCAGATGTTTCTTTGAGTAGGGTCTGATAAAGCGATGTAGCTAGGTGCCTCGGGATTTGAACAAATAGACTTTGGGCATTAAAATGTCACTACCGCATTATGTAATACGAATTAAAATAATTGCCTGTCACATTGCCTTGCTTTCAATTTTGGGGAACAATTTTAATACTTCGACCTATAGAGAATAGAACAAATTAGATGTTAAAAATTGACAAAGTGCGAGTCAAACTCGAACGCCGAGTTCCGTAGAGTGAATTTTTCTTGTTTTTTGTGGTGTAAATATAGTTTTTCGGTTTCCATTTTATCTTTTTCTTTTAACTAATCTGTAATGTTGCCAAATTTCTTGATTCTAGGTCAATGAAAAGTACCTTATTTTTTATTAGACTTCGATTCCCTTGCGAGTGTCAAAATATGCGGGTTAAACTGCCTTATCTTTTGATTGCGTTCACTTCGAAGTTTGGTTTTTTCATAGTAAGACTTGAGTGCTAGATATTTTGTTTAACTTGATAACACACATTACTACAGATAGAGAAAATGAGGAAAAAAACCTGATAGGCCTACGCGTTTCTGAGCAAAATGACTTGACAGACAAACTCATACACCAACATAGCGTCATATTTATTTAATATATGCAAAGAAAATACGCTAAAAAATTGGACTAATTTTCTCTGACTTACCGAGTAAATATATATTATCTATATTTGCTATTTTTTCAAATTTCTTTATACGTTTTTTAACTACTAATAAAAACATAAAGAAAAATGTTCACATAATAAAGGGATGTAAAAATAAATTACCTAATTACTACCTACAAATAATATATTGTGTAATATATTGCTAGGGGTTATTAATATAATATTCGCACATGTTCCTCACTAAATCAAAACTAGTAATACCAACCCAATAAAACAACTCGTAACGTGATAAAATATGTTTCTACCCTCCAAATAAAGGCCATTAAGAAGGGAAGTAGGTTCGATTTCCTTTATTGCCACCATAAAGGTGCTAAGCTAGTGATTGTTATAATAAACGGGACGTTAACGTGAGTTTGCTATAGGTGTAGTATAAGACTTGTTTGACTTAAATTAAAGGTAAGGCAGAACATTCATATTTTTATGTAGGTAAACTTGATCAAAATATACCTATAAATGTGTTTTTTTTTGTGTTTTAGTGCTTTTTTTACTTATTTACGTCTAAATACTAAACTAGACTGATTTGGATGAAATTTAGAGTATAGAATTTAGGTACCTAGAAATAAGCCAGAGCGAAGCAAGACTAAAACCCTAGTTAATAATATAAATGCAAAAAAACATGTGATTTAGTATGTTTTTTCTATTTTACTTTCATCATCATCATCAGCACTTTTTAACATCCCACTGCTGGGCACGGGCCTCCGTCAGAACGAGGGGATCAGGCCATAGTCCACCGCGCTGGCCTAGTGCGTGTTGGCGGACTTCACATGTCTTTCGAAAACTTGCTAGGTTTTCTCACGATGTTTTCCTTCGCCGTAAGACAATTTTACTTTATGATAGCGAAAATGATTGGATGCAATTTGGAATTGAAGTAGTTTTTATACATTTTTTTATCCCATAATGCGGTATTGCGAGAAAATATTAACGCTTCAATATTTATAACAATTTAATAGCTTTTCTTATGTCAATATATAAAATATAAATAAACTTCCTATAACTTCGAAACAAAAAGGTTGTACTCTATATAATTTCAAATCTCTTATTATAGAGACACAGAGTGGAAAGTAAGTTGGAAATGGTACGAAAATGAAAGTAAGATATTAAAGGAACTACTTTTGTCGTTTTAAATAACATGTAAATATTAGTAAATTAGTTTTATCCATCAGGAGGTACATAATGTAAATAAAATTGAAGTGTTGTTTTAAATTTTTTATTAATAGCTTTTCACTAAATACATATGAAAGTATATACGGTAGGAAAAATCAATTTTTAAAATTTTTGTCTATCTATCTTTTTGTTCCGGGTAATCTTTGAAACGGCTGGACCAATTTTGACGGGACTATCACTCGCATATAATGAAATGAGACTTAAACCCCATAATGTTCCTGGAAACATACATTTCATAGAGAGCTCAACTAGTTTTTGGAAAGTCTTGCCAATTGCACCATTCTACTTGTCAAATTGAATCAAAATGTGCTCAATTTAAATGTAAATTTAACAGTTACAACTACTTTCATATATATAACTAGCATTTCCCGCGGCTCCGTTCGCGTTCTTAAGGCTGAAAAACATTTTTGCGACATTTTTAATTGATGCTCCGCTCCTATTGGTCGCACCGTGATAAAATATAGCCTATACCCTTCCTCGATATACTGACTATCATAACACAAAAAGAATTTTTCAATTCAGACCTGTAGTTCCTGAGATTAGCGCGTTCAACCAAACAAACTCTTCAGCTTTATAATATTAGTATAGATTCGTATAAAATATGATATTGAACTATCTTTGAGAGTCCTAACAAATATTTTCTTATATGACACTTTTATATAACATCTCAGTCTGAGATTCTAACCGATATCGGCTCATTAATTATTATTGCGTTTCTGAGAGTGCCTTCAAAATAATCCTCTTTATTTAACTGTCTGAATTATAAATCAGTCACGCTTGTACGTAATAATTTCTTTTGGGCAATATTTACCGCAGGGCGTTTTCCATCCCTACAATGTGCGTTCACTTTGGTGATAGGGCTCATTAGAGTCTGGCAGTCCAGCCGGATGAGAAACCAAGAAATGCACCGGGGGTGGCCCACTTAGGAAGATAGTATGAAAATTGTGAAGTTTGAGGCCCTAGTTAGGACATAGTATAACATACCCTAAAAGCCATCCCTTAAGTGCATGAAAAGTAGGATGAAAGTTTGTATGGGAAATCAATCATTAAAGTAAGGGATATAAAATAAACCTAGTACCAAACGCGAGAAAAGTCAGGGTATATTGCTGATTTTTATACATAAATAAACTCTTATTAGGTACTCTATTACTAAGACGTTCATACAAAATGCATAAAACATCCAATGTACACGATAAATATTCATGCGACGTAAATTGAACCTGTGATCTCGGGTATGTCATTACTTATTCTTAAAATGACCTCTTTAGCCCCAGATTAATTAGGGTTTGCATCTATGAAAATTCGTGTTTCGAAAATTAAGTTATTAAGAGGTGACAACTCTGAAAGCTTCTTTACTAAGGCTAAAGTTTCTACCCTTTTTAATTCCCATTTGCCTCCGGGTTCATTACGCTTTGCCGTTTTAGAATCTTGTAAGGATTTTCTGTTTTTACTTCTTTTTGATTTTTGTGTAATTGATTTATTCAAATTTCGCTGCCTATAAATGAATATCGTTTGAATTAAATATTAATTAATTCATCGCTGCTTCATCATTTTTCATAATTTACTAAATTGCAAGGTACTATAACAAGCTGGACTTGTATTTTTTATTGTAAAAGCCATTGCTATGGGATAAAACTTACTGTAATAACGTCATAATTTAACTACAAAAATGAAAGTGTTAATTGTAAAGTAAAATACGTTTGTTAATATATTTTGAATCAAACTAACATAATGTCTCTAAAGAGATGAAACCCAGAATAATTAATAACATTATCACTTGTTTTCTAATGTCATTTTTTGATGGAAAACTGTATGACTAGTAGAAAAACTATTGTGGATAGTATTGAATTAGTGAAATAATTCCCCTTATTTAAGTGCTTTTCTTCAATACTCTTCTACATATACTTGTAAATTATATATTTTTTATTACTTAAAATTAAATAATTTAAAATATTTGAAAAATTCACCACATATTTTGTTACTTAAATATCTTAAAATATAGAAAAAGCGCTAACAATATAGAAAGGATGGCTAAACGCTCTATAATAGACTTTAAATTGCGAAAATGTTACTAATAGAGTCCCTCGGGTAAATATTTAAGGGCACACCGTCAAGTTTGCGTGTTAAGGGTCGATTTCGTATCGGCTTAACGTACCCTAAGATAAGATTAGAACACTGAAATTTTGCAAGTTTGTAATATTGTGTTCAATTAACGACCTTTTTGACATAAGGCGCCTTTGTTGCTACGAAAGTGGTTTTATCACTTACTGTATGACTAAATTAGAGAGGCTATGCTTATACAAGTTTGCCAACTTATATTTTAGGTTAGTGTAGTAGTGACATAACTCAAATTTTAAATTTATATTAGATTCAATTTTATGTATTAAGTATTCACTGCATACTCGTATATAAAGAAAAACATTTAAGCCTACATTATTTTAGCACTATCAATTAATAGCCCTACTATGACTATAGTACCTAAGACTACTTTTATTATTATGTATATTTTATCTCTTTATGCATAGACTAGCAATACGCGCGGCTTCGCCTACGTTCATTTTTTTAATCGCTACTAAACTTCATTTGATCACTCGCTGGGTTGAAATTCTGCAAAATTACTCCAGCTTTAATACTCCTGAGCCGCGCGGCTACTTATTTCATATATTATGTGCGGCGTGCACTCCTCCTCCTCTTCTCTTATTGTAGTTTTAGTAGGGATCCTTATTTTTTTCTTGCTATTAAAATAGCCTATATTAATCAGTATAATGTAGCATTCAAATGGTAAAAGAATTTTTAAAATCGGTCCTGTAGTTTTTGAGCCAATTCGTTACAAACATACTTACATACAAATCTTTCCTCTTTATAATATTAGTATAGATTAGTATTAATTATTATTTAAAAGCAGAAATGGCTTGGCTAGCCTGATAAAAGGGCGGGATTGAAGAGTAACCTATGTCCGACCCTAGGATGCAATTAGGGATTGCAATCCGGAAAACCGGATCCGGTAATCCGGCGGATCCGGCATCATTTAACGCTTAGTATTCTCGAATACTTTAATAATTATAATGGTCTCATCTCAGTAAAGTAAGGTTTAGATTTTATAAAGTTACTTTATAAATAAAAAATAATTGATCTATCTTTGAAAGTAAAATCTAGGAACACTGAGGTCTGAGCTACTCGTTACAACCTTAAAATTTTACTAGTTAAACTATAAGCCTACACTAGTCACCACTAAATTTTATATGTTTGCTCGTTGCCTAATCTTAACATTGGATTGCAAAATGGTCTGTCCTTAATGACTGATGGATCAACGCACAGCCTAAACCGGTAATCTGTCTCTAGACCTGAAGCTTTAAGGGTGTGTCTTTTGTATGACGTAGTTATACGATTAGAAAGGATTTTCCGAAATTTTATGCCTAAGGTAGTGAAAAACGGGGGCAAAGTCTGTATGGTGTGTTTCCAATTTATTTTAAATTTTGCATGAACATACTTTAACAGAATTGAAGGAAGACGTGTTTCGTATTTTATTGAAAACCTATTCGTAAGGTTAAAAAGGCTGGCTTGTATTCTGGCGAACTCTGTTCCGCCAGAATACAAATAACTAATATTATTACTGATTATTGATTTCTGACAAAATTTATAATTATCAAATTTTCAACCATAATTAACCATAGACAAAATTGCGTTTAGCTGTCATTTGCGTTTTGTTATTCCATGTCAGATGCGTTTCAGTTACACCACGTTTTATTGGACGGACTTGTATTCTCTTTGACGTTTTATTTCACGACACACGGGATAAAAAGTATCCTATGTCGGTCTCCTGGTTCTAAGCTACCTCCCCACCAACTTTCAGCCAAATCGCTTCAGCCGTTCTTGAGTTATAAATAGTGTAACTAACACGACTTTCTTTTATATATATATAAGATGATATCAATATTCCTAAGTGCTTTAGATTTAAATTACAGTTTATTATGGCACATGTTTGAAAACGTAATACTTTTCTCAACAAAGTCAACAAAAAGTTTGTAATAGTAGGTATATGTCTATCTACTACTACTACTACGCCAAGAAAACTGAATAACTGGTTTTATAGGGTAGTCCTTAAAACAAAAGGGATGAAATGGTAAATGGGGAATCAATTTTTGGTACATTATAAGTAAAAGCGTATAGCCAAACATGTGTTTTGTACTTTTGGTGCGAGCGAAGCCACGGGTTCCGCTAGTTTTTTATAAACTACTTACCTATATTAAGTACAATGATACTTGAATAACTTACTAACAGTTAATTTTGAACTAAAAAGCGAATATTATATTGATTTGGTTAATCCGGCCGGATCCGGTCGGATCCGGCCGGATTGACGAAAATTCAGCCGGATCCGGCCGGACTGAAAATGACACCGGATTGCAATCCCTAGATGCAATTTATGTACTTTACTATCGAAATCCGTACGGTTTAAGAGTGAAAAGGTTAAGAACGGTGTTATTTTATCATTAATAGTATTAGTGTGAATAAATAGGTATGTAACTGACAGTTACTATCTCGGCACTGTAGAGACATTAGATTCTGTAGTCTAATATTGAGTACAATGCATTCACACAGTGATTCCTAAACTTAAGTGAATAATAAATGAATTTATCTTTAAATACCTCGATTTATGATGATATAATTTTTGCATAGCTTAATACACGGGTTTTGATTTCCATTTCCCATTCGTGAAAAGTTATTTTTTTAATAAATACTATTGTTCTATATAAACATACATTGTGAAGGTATGGTATATATTTTTTCTTAATAGCAACTTATACAATGTACATTTTTTTTATAATAGCAACATATCTTTGCTTCGCTGGGTATCTATTACCTATAATAAATTATATATTTAGTTTCATCAATATCCGTCTAGGCTTTTCAGCTTGAAGGAGTAACAAACAGTCAGGTCACATAAATAATATACATATTTACAAACCTTTATGTGTAACTCAAGAGTGGCCAAGATGTAAAGCATTCAAAATGCCGAGAATCAAAAATAATAATAAATCCTCGAAATAATTAGAAAGATAGGAATGTTCCAGAAATCCAATAAATTTAAAACAAACACTTTGAAAACCTCTGGGAATGGCCTAAGCGAACGGAACAATAGCATTTTGTATGTAAGATGTATTGCAGTAATCATCATGTTTCGTATTGTAGTGGTCTCTTGTTTGATTTAATGTTCGTTTTAATTAAAACAATTAATATTATTGAGATCCCAAAACCTACACTAATATTATAAAGCTGAAGAGTTTGTTTGTTTGTTTGTTTGGTTGAACGCGCTAGTCTCAGAAACTACCGGTCCGAATTGCAAAATTCTTTTTGTGTTAGATAGTTCGTTTATCGAGGAAGGCTATGGGCTATAAGACATCACACTACGACTAATAGAAGCGGAGCATCAATGAAAAGTGTTGCGAAAACGGGATGGGCGTACCATACCGCGTGGGAAATGCTAGTGTATAATAAAATTCTAACCAGTGAAACTGAGGCAATTATGTTTCAGTCAAATCTGTTAATATTTCAGTAAGATTTTTAGACTGGAATTTTATTATCTTTTATCACTTTCATTTTATGTTAATAAGCATAATTATGTTTAAATAATAACCCTCATTCTCAAAAAGTCGGGTAAAAATTTCCATACATTTACAATTTACATACATCACTTTCTAATATCGTTAAGTCATCCTCAAGCTACGATATTACCTTAATCTTATCATTTATTATGGCATCTCTTTTAAAGTTTGACATTTCCTAATTTTCAGAAGCGAACTTTTAACAGGGTTATGTGACAATTTAAAATTCTTTCTGACCCTTTTCCTTTATAAAATTGCTCTTGAGAACTCCTAATGTGCTTTGATCATGGATTTACTACAACCTTTTGATTTTGATATACAGTCATACATCGAGAGGTCCTGGGTTCGTGTCTCGGGTCGGGCCAAGTTAATTATTGAGTCTTTCTGTTTCGTAAGCCTCAGTAACAGCCCGGAGTTGGGAAGTTGTCGGTGTGTCACCCCCGTGCCTCGGAGAGCACGTAAAGCCTTCGGTCCTGCGCCTTAACTCTCACTGGTCGCGTCGAACAGTCGTCCCACCGAAGTATGAGAGTTAGGAATAGAGAGTGCACTTGTGTCTGCGCGTACACTTGTGCACTATAATATCTCCCGCGCAGATGGTTAGTCTCAATGAGATTGGCCGCCGTGGCCGTAATCGGTCGGGAGGACATCATCACTATTCACTACAATCTTTTAGTAGCGTTTGATCTTTGACTTGTTTAGATATCTAGGAGTTAAACCCACGTTATTAAGTTTCAAAAATGTTTGCGATAGTTTAATATTTCAAGAAAAAAATAATAATGTAAAATACATTTTTTTACTCTACATTAATCAGTTAGTAATAACAATTTGTATAATATTTTGAAAAAAATATAAATTAATGAATAGATTCTACATTAATCAGCTAGTAATAACAATTTGTATAAGATTAAAAAAAATAATAATCAGATTCTACTCAGAATTTCATAATGTGTTCATTATTATCAACACAGAGGCCGAATCTATAGTTTTTAGAATGTTTGATTGTCTGTCTGTAATCGCATTACGAGAAAACAACTAAATAGATTTTGATGAAATTTGATATGACAATAGATGGTTATCCGGGTAAACATATAGGATACTATTCGCTTTAGGATATATCATTACTGAGAAATCAAATTGAACAGTTAAAAAAGTGCCTTAGTAAAGTAGTTTTAATTTTTTTTATTACAATAATTCTGAAGATAAAGTTGTTGTGTAAGTCGTTTTTGCCTCGCATACAAACATTGTACCAAATAGTTTTAATATAAAATTATTAATTTACCAACCAAGCTCTGGCCACACACAAACGATATTTTGAATATTTATTATAATTTTTGAATGATTTAAATAATTCGTAATTAAAATTCTTGGAAGAATAAAAGCATGGAAGCAAGGATAAAACAAAAACCGAGTTATCTATAGTTTACTCATTTAGTTCAATGCTAACAAATACAAAAGTTCTATCCAAGACGTTAAAAACTTTAAGTCGGCTATTAACTTAATTTTTCAGTATTATGTTTTGTTGATACATGTCTAGTGATGTAAAAATGACTGTCGATAATAATTTCAATAATGTTGCAGATTTCCTAACGGCTAACGATGATGAAATGAAAATTAAATGGATTCAGTGTATCAATAGGTTCTGTTAACTGTTACATATAGATTATTATAGATGTCATAGGAAGAGATTAGAATAGACGTCATAGGAAGTCAATTTCACAAACAAATTTCGCAAAAAATACTTGGAGTTTTATGATTAAAAAAACCTAATCTAAGCTAACTTTTTTTAATATAATTAATTAAATAATATATCATAGCCGCTACCTAACTCCATGTCTTTCAGAATTCCTTCGTTTTTTTGCAAAAAATGGTTTGTCAATCTTCCTACGACATAATACAACTCATATGATGTACAGCCAGGTATTGTAATTTTCAATAAAATTAAATAGGTATATGTTTCTCTTCGACATGGACACAATAATGTCGATAATAAACTCATCACTATCAAAAAATTAACTTGTGACAACCTGCATGGCAACGAAACAGAACGGCATTATATGTCTCTTTCCTGCGCACTATTACCATCGTAAGAAAAAAAAGATAAACATATTATGCATTTCATTTCTTATTTTAGTCCGGCTTCTATGAGTTTCTTATTCTGAGTTAAAATTACATATTCCAACCTTTATTATAATAATATGACGAGATGAGTTAAAATTCATTAAAATATGTTTAAATTAAATATCTAAGGCAAATGTCGTCATTTTTTATTGAAATAATCTTATAAAGATAAACTAGTAGTATTCACTTATTTATTGATATATTTAACCGACTTTAAATCGCGAGGTTTGATCTGTGACATACAAAACAATAGTATATAGACAAAATGAAAACCGATATAATCGCAAGTTCACGTATACAGGGGAATCTTGGATAACAATGTCGGAAAGCTTTCCAAAAACTATCATCACTACTGCTACTGCTACTGCTACTGCTACAGCTACTGCTACTGTTACTGCTATTGCTACTGCTACAGCTACTGCTACTGCTACTGCTACAGCTACTGCTACAGCTACTGTTACTGCTATTGCTATTGCTACTGCTACTGCTACTGCTACTGTTACTGCTATTGCTACTGCTACTGCTACTGCTACTGTTACTGTTATTGCTACTGCTACTGCTACAGCTACTGCTACAACTACAGCTATTGCTACTGCTACTGCTACTGCTACTGTTACTGCTACTGCTACTGCTACTGCTACTGCTACTGCTACTGCTACTGTTACTGCTACAGCTACTGCTACAACTACAGCTATTGCTACTGCTACTGCTACTGCTACTGCTACTGCTACTGCTACTGCTACTGCTACTGCTACTGCTTCTGTTACTGCTACTGCTACTGCTACTACTCCTATAATTTTAAGTTATATTTAGTTTAAAGTTAAATCATACAGACTCACAAATGAATTTATAATATTAGTAAGTATTACATAATATTACATACCTTTTATTATGTTGACAAATGCATTTAGCAGACCGCCTGATTAGGCAGAACTCACCTGCTAAAATCCGTGCGTTGGTAAAGCTTTTTAAATAATTTAAATATATTTAGCTTACTTTTTGTTTGAAAATTTTGTTACTAGTTATTTTATTTTATAACAATACTTCATATTTTATTCTTTTTCGTCAAAATTACACAAAGGAAGTACAGACAAGTTAACCTCAAACGAAGAGGAAATTCCAAACTTTGCATCCCACAGTCTCAATGTGTATAAAAGTTACTGTCGCAGTAAAGTTACAGGCACTAGTATTTTAATTTTCTCAGAAAGCTAGTATATTTTAAAGCTACAGTGTCACAAATATGCTCCAAATGAGACTTCGTTGAATAACATTTTCGTAAATCAATTTCTTTTTTTTTTTGCAAACACGTTTGTCTCAGTTTGTAGTGACCTTACTTTCTGCGCCAGTTGTCGCGGTTTCGAGTCCCGCTGGGGGAATTAATTTATTCATTTGACGAATGTCTGTATTCCAATTATGGATGTTTATATTTATAATTTGTATGAATTCAAAGTTATATATGTGTAGCGAATCAACTATCTATATTCGTAACACAAGCCTCGCTGCTTAACGTGGAAATAGCGCATAGCGTAATAATGTCCCAACTTATTTTATTTTTATTGACTTATTTACTATTTAGTTATTTATTTAAATAAATATATATAAATATGTTAGAACAATTATACTTACGCCATTTACGAGCATTGTGTTGTGCATACTAGATAGAGACACAAACGGGTTTTCGCTCTATATTTCTTTAAACAACATTACTCTATTTAATATCGCTTCAGCCAAATCCATACACAAATAAAGGCTGTATACGTTTATAATTCCACCATACAAAATATCAAACGAAAAATATGAAAAAAATAATAACCGCAGTCATTTTTATCGCACACGCTATTCTCTTAGCAGCATCGTATCCATGCATCGAAATCGGGAACAATTATAAAAACGTTCGATATATTTGGTCGTTATTTTCGAAATCGTGCGACATTCGAACGGATAAACAGTTGAAAAATGGGCATGTCACAGTGACTGTGAGATATTAGCAGCTATCCTGCAATGCAGTGAACGTATACCCGTTTTCATCCTGTCTTTATTCGCGTTTCATTTAAAATTTATTGTATACTGCGACGGCCATTAAGAAAAATCTATGTTCGCACTTATAATAATATATGTATTCAGACCTTTTTAATATCCCACTACTGGGCACAGGCTTTCTTTAAATATGATGGGGATCAGACCATAGTCCACCACGCTCGCAAAGTGCAGGTTGGTGGACACATATCTTTCAAAAACGTGTTATATTCTCTTAAACATGTAGGTTTCCACAGAGTGTTTTCTATCAACGTAAGACAAGTGATATATTAGAAACTAGCTGACCCGGCGAACTCTGTTCCGCCAGAATACAAATTACTGATTATTACTGATTAGTGATTTCTAAAAAAAAATATATTTATTAAATTTTCAACCATACTTAACCATAGACAAAATTATGTTTAGCTGTCATTTGCGCTTTGTTATTCCATGTCAGATGCGTTTTTGTCATACCACGTTTTATAGTGACTTGTATTCTCTTTGACATTTTATGTCGCGTCACACTTGATCGCGGTCGAACGGGATAAAACGTATCCTATGTCCGTCACCTGGTTCTAAACTACCTCTAAACCAATTTTCAGCCAAATCGGTTCAGCCGTTCTTGAGTTATAAATAGTGTAACTGACACGACTTTCTTTTATATATATAGATGATTCACACATAAAAATATCAGAAGTGCACGACCCGGGAGTAGAACCCGCTTCACTCAGTTACCCAAGCGAGCGTGCTCCCTCTGGACTACCACTGCCTTACTTTTATAATAATAGCATTCTTATTTATTTTATACTATTATTTTATGCTAACTTTATAGGGACTAAAACAATGGATATAAAACGTGAGTAATAAAGAGAGTAATGGTCAGTTGGCGAAGGCAATTTGTTTGTTAAAGAAAAACATGAAAATCAATATAAGATAGGTTATACTTATTTTTGACTGACTTCAAAACGGAAAGTGGTTCAATTTTTTTATGATTGTGGGAATTTCATGAAAGTCAGTTCATTTATATTATTATTATATAATTTGTTTCGTAAAAACTATTCAGTACTGAAAATATTAAAAGTTCAGTGAAGGGATGAAGGATTTATAATAAACAGGTGGTGTCTGAGTATTTTATTGACAAAAACCTAGTAACTACAATAATTAAGGCTCGATCAGTGATTAGAACCTCTCAATCTGACGTCAAACTCAACATTATTAAGTATATATTCACACTAAGCCACAGGTAGGTCTAGATCCGTGAACTATAAACTTTTAGATAAATATACGTCTTAAATAGAAAAAAATCTTGTTATGAAATTTCATATTAAAGCTATTTCATAATTCAAAGATTAGGACAGATAAAAATTTTTATTAGATTAGATAGAAATTTACTACAACTTTTCGCTTACATACGTAACATTACAAGTCTTATAATAAAATCAAAATTCTCAATTCTCTCACCAATAGTTTAAAAGCTAAATGTTTTTACAAAACCCATTACCGAATAATCGAAGGATACATCGAGAGCTTGTTCTACTGACACATTACCGCCAGCTCATTCTTCAATTCAATTTATACGCTATCAACCTTACACCTTTGAATTTCTCGACATTTGCATTTTGAAATGAGTTCCTCATTCTTAGTGCGGGTTATTTGGGGAAGACGTGGAAAATTTAAATTTTGTACAAGATACTCTATAAAATGCTTTAGCTTTTGTATATTCAAGACGCTTTACTTCCCAATACGCTGAAATGTAAGCGATATAAATAACAATTTTGCAAGTTATATGTTATTATTTATTACTAGGATTTGTTTATAAAACTTTTAGTATCGATTATGGCGAATTTACAGCACTAGTTCTATTTCTAATTAACTTGAATCTGTACATGTATTATTTAAAAAAAACTTATTGAAATAGTCGTTATTAAAGTTTTTAGATTGTCTGTATGTCTGTTAGTCAGTCTGCCTGTGCTCACATCTTGAGAAAAGCAGTGGTCAGATTTTGATGAACTTAGATACAATGATATACGGGTCACTATAATAATATTATGTTACATATTATGCTATATTATAGAATATTTGTTACAGCGGGCAAATATGTCATTTCTGAAAAATGGATACAAACGTATGCTATGTATCGTTGATTCAATTTAATTTTGGCTTGCGTGTGCTTCTTACTCACTTCATACTTTCTATTATTTAGGTGAAATAGTTTTTGACATAAATATAAGATATAATCAAATATCGAACTTGCAATCTCCAGAACAACAACTACTACTTCATGATTTTCTACTATCAGATACCAATCAGATAGTAGAAAATTATTTCAATAGATATTAAAATAATTTTCTACTATGTGAATTCGTTCACAGCGGCCATATCAATGAAAATAGACAAATGCACAAGATATAACGCAAAAGTATATTTTCAGACATTTCTTACAGTGTGTATTCCTTTTATTTTCAAACCCTTAATAACTGATATTTCGACACGACGTCCGATGAGAGAAAAGGTACAGGACCGATGGCTTTACGTACTGTCCAAGGTATTGAGGTGATCTAGAAAAATTCCCAACTCCAGGCTACTATGTATAATATAGGTAGAATGTTGTAACAGAAAAGTAACTAACTCAGTAACTAAACATGACCCTACTCGGGACTCAAATCTAGGAACTCAGCATCTACATCCGTATATATTAGCCACTAGATCACCAAGGCAGTTATTTTGGCACACTTTGGCATGCAATATTAAAGCTATATATTTAAATTAATTAGCTCTAGTTAAATTTTAGTACAAGCTAAACTACTAAAGTATTTATTACAGTCTGAATAAGCCAAATTCATCCGCTACGATACATTAAGCACAGCTAATTTCCTGTACCATTAGCGTTGTTGGATTACACGGGAACTATTTATTACAATGTAAGGAGTTACAAAAAGTTATAGCTTCATCTAATTGGCTGTTATTTTTGGGGATCAGTAGGAAGTTTTTCCGACGTATAGCAGTCACTCTGGCTTCACATCTGCCTTCAGGGAGTGCTAAGTGACTAATCTATACTAATATTATAAAGCTGAAGAGTTTGTTTGTTTGTTTAGTTGAACGCGCTAATCTCAGGAACTACTGGTCCAAATTGAAAAATTCTTTTTGTGTTGGATAGTTCATTTATCGAGGAAGGCTGTAGGCTATATTACGACCAACAGGAGCGGAACATCAATGAAAAATTTTGCAAAAACGGGAGAAAAATATTTCTTTTGATTTTCAGACTTTAGACCGCGAGCGGAGCCGCGGGAAATGCTAGTGAAACATATAACCAGCATTTACATTCAAAAGTTAGTAATCTTTACAATTTATTTTTGACTAGCAGCAGCAAGTAGCCATGGGATTAAATATTATGTTGGGACATTTTTTTACAACAGCGCCATCTAGTTCCGTGGTAAGCTACGAGGCTTGTGTTATGGATACCAGATAGTTGTTGTTGATATACAATTTTTAAATACATACATAATATAAATTTAAACACCCATGACTGGAGAACAGACATTTGTGCTTAAAAAGTCCCCCAGCGGGACTCGAACCCGCGACCGCTGGCGCAGAAAGTAGGGTCACTATCAACTGAGCCAAACGTGTCGTCAAGGTTGACCCAATGGTCCACTTTGCTGTCAGAGAAATACCAGGAGCAATGGCACATCACCACCTCGTCTATATCCCAGTGTGTTTCTTGGCTTCGAACCCATCTGGTATGCTAGACGCTAATGAACCAACGATATGGTGAACGCGTGTTTGTGTGTCATCGATCGTCGATTATATCTATATACTAGCCTCCGCGGCTCTGCTCGCGTTCTAAAGGCTGAAATTGATAAGAAACATTTTTCTCCCGTTTATGACGGTTTCATTGATGCTCCGCTTCTATTGATTGTAGCGTGATGTTAATATAGCCTATAGCCTTCCTCGATAAACGGACTATCCAACACAAATATAATTTTTCAATTCAGACTAGTAATTCCTGAGATAAGCGCGTTCAACCAAACAAACAAACTCTTCAGCTTTATACTATTATAGTATAGAGTATATATTAGTACAGATTATAATTTTATTCAGCTCTTAGAATATAATATTAATACAATTAAATATTCAACAAACATTTCTAACTTAATATATTTTGTTTATGAACAATAGTTAGAACAATATTTTAATGTTTTATTTTAATTGCTATTATTAATTATACATACATATTTTAAAGTAGGCCATAAAATGTATTAAATATACCTAAGTATATACATATTTATAATAATAGAGTTTGTGGTAAAGTCAAAGTAGGAATTACGTATTATTTTCTGACATACCATACTGAATTCAATGATGACACGTTCGGCGCAGTTTGTAGTGACCCTACTTTCTTGCGCCAGCGGTCGCGGGTTCGAGTCCCGCTGGGGGCATTCATTTGTTAAACTCGAATGTTTGTACTCCAGTCATGGGTGTTTATATTTATAATATGTATGTATTTAAACTTATATATGTAGTATATCAACTATCTGGTATCGTAACACAAGCTTCGTAGCTTACAACGGAACTAGATGGCTCTGTGTGTAATAATGTCCCAACATATTAATGTCCCAACATAGTTAATACTAAATTCAATACAATCTCATGTTAAATGAATGAAACCCCATGCGCCCAATTAGTGACTTTTTGGCATATTATCGTACGCATTCTCAATTCAAAAGCTACGAAAATGTATGCTTAATTAGTGCAATTAATCGTAGGTAGTAGTGATTGAGTTGTGACAAAACTTAATTAAAATTAATAAATTTTTACCGTAACATTACCTAGCTAACTCCTTTGGTTATCACTGACTGGTATTTGTTACTATAATTTCTTTAATAAATATGTTCTAATTAGTACATATGCTAGCAAAACAAAGGCGTAAGTTGAAATACATAAAACGGTTTTTATAATTCTCTAATAAAATAAAAGTAGCCTAAATTACTCTTTATAACATTAACTATCTGATTTTTTCATTTATGAGATTAGCGGTAATAAGCAAACAGACATGCAGACATACAAAAATTTAAAAAATTGTGCTTTTGATGTAAGTAGGTACCGTATATACTTTCATATACATTTAGTGAAAAGCTGTTAATTTGAAATTAAAACCATACAATTCTATTTTATTTATATGTACTGATATACATATAATATAGACAAACAGACTGACATATGGAAGAAATAAGCTTATGAATAAAATATATCGAAGTGTCTATTCATCCGATAAGCGGACGAATAAATTGAATATTATTCGTCCGACAATTGGTGTTTGATATATCGCGACTGAGACTTTTTTGCTTCTTAAATGGCTCAAAGAGAAATCAATTTGTTTTTTAAGTTTTAACATACTCGTGAATGCAATTGCGGACGTTTCTATAGTACTTTTTACAAAATACCATTTTCTTGTACATTGTTTTGATGTAGGTACATACTCTCAGGGAGTGTTAGTAACGTAAATTTCATAGGACGACTCTATAGAGCCAGCTCTTTTACATATAAAAACTCTTGGACTTAAAAGTGGGTGGGATCTTAATAATAAATAATAATCAGCTCGGTAGGTTAAAGTTGTTTTTTTTATTTTAGGCATAGGTATATCCTGCACATAAAAATCGCTTATTTTATATTAGAAATCAAAAAAATGATAGATATTCGTACAAACCGACAATAGTCGGACGAATAATACATTTTTTATTAATACGATTATCGGATGACTAGCAACAGCCTTTAAAATAATTTGGTCGTCCAACAATTGTTGGACGACTAAATTATTTTACTCGTGCAACTAGCAGACGACTAGCATCAGCCAAAATATATTTTTATGAATATGTAGGGAATTCATGATATTTGTTTCATACTATTAAAAAATTTAACAATTTAAAATTTTTTTTTCAAAATCGTTTATTGAAAAAATATATACAGCTTCAATTCTAATAAAATATTTCGTCAAATCTAAGTTCAAAGTGATGTACCATTTATACAATATGACATGATATTAAACCGTTAATATTCTACAAACCTTTATCGAAAAATGCTTTTATAGTTCGAAAAAATGTCCAAAAGAAAATATTACTGTCCATTTTTAAAAGCAAATCGCTGTTGAAATCAAAACTGTAGCGTTTTAATAATACAGACTAAAAGGTATAAACGTATGCATAAGCGACAGCGTGAAATGTTTCTACTCATTCAGAATGCTATAAGTATAACATCTTGCCTCAACTTTGTTTAGATACTTTTTCACAAGATATAGTAAAAGAAGAAAAATGAATTCTCTTTTTTACTACCTAGCGCGAGCGAAGCCGCGGGTTCCACTAGTAATAAGTATAGCCTATGTTTCTATTGGGAAAAGAATTTTTGAAATGCTTAATTTAAGTTTATTCGTTACATACAAATTTTCCTCTTTATAATCTATAGTATAGCTAAGAGTACTTTTAAAATAATATTGTTTTATATTGATTATTAATTTCGTAATATATAAAAAAGACTATAAATTGTATCCCATTTATAATCGAATTAATTTAGGCGTACTAGTAATTTTAGGTACCTTATACCTAAAATGGCTAGTACACCTCTACGCGTCTACCTGTGGACCGATTTAGGTGAAATTTAGTCAGACAAAACCCTACTTGCCTGACTGAATTTACTCAAAACCTAATCAAAGCGAGGATTAGTTGCTAGTGACAAAATAGTAGTATATTATAAATAAATGAATATGTTCATTGTTGTTACATTAACACACAGCATTCCTTGGTAAGCTACGAAATTTGTGTCATGGACAGTTGATAGGTACACTATACATATAAATATAACTTAAAATACATACATTTGATAAATAGAAACTGGGGGCATTTCGTATTCCAGGTGGAATACGAAATGCCCCCAGCGGTACTCGAATCCGCGACCGCGGGCAAATAGGGTCAATATAAGACAACGTTTCGTCATATTATTATAGTTTAATTAATTCTTTATTCTGCTCTCATACTTAAAAAATATGTTGGGACATTATTACACACAGCGCCATCTAGTTCCGTGGTAAGCTACGAAGGAAGCTTGTGTTTACCAGATATTTGATATACTACGTATATAAGTTTAAATACATACATATTATAAATATAAACACCCATGACTGGAGTACAAACAATCAAGTTTAACGAATGAATGCCCTCAGCGGGACTCGAACCCGCGACCGCTCGCGCAAGAAAGTAGGATCATAACTGCGCCAAACGTGTATATACTATTTATTTATAATATTTTTATTCTTAAAACACATTTAATGAACCCCGCTCACGCTTCTACCATAAAAGTGGGCTAACACCGGCCAAAGCCGCGTACAATGTCTACCATTACGCGGTAATTATGAATAATGACTAGGCCCAGTTTACGAGGTGGACAGTGATAAAAAACGGACAAAAGAACAAAAATCACCCCATTACTAATTGTCACCCCATTACTAAACGAGTATAATTTATACATAATATATTTAAGTTCTGAGTCAAATGTATACTTAACTTACA
Source organism: Boloria selene (assembly GCA_905231865.2). Lineage (NCBI taxonomy): Eukaryota > Metazoa > Arthropoda > Insecta > Lepidoptera > Nymphalidae > Boloria > Boloria selene. The sequence continues at coordinate 4,857,456 of HG993157.1, forward strand.
AAACTTTTTAAAATGGTCATTATTAATAATATTTTCTTCTGTTTGTCTGTCTGCACAAATAAGAGAAAACTGCACAGATTTTGGTGAAATTTATTATGATAATAGCTGGTTACCCGAGACAACATAGTGATTACTCAGTAAAATATCTCATAGAAACCTATACTAACAGTTAAACATATCTACTACATACATTTTTTTCATCATACAAACGTGATGATGAAAAAAATTAAGATATTTAGACTTTTTGAATTAAGTTTTAGAGGGAAATGGATTAGTTGTAAATTAAGCACGCATTGTTTTCTCTCTTTACCAAGACCTGCAATGCATTCTTGCTCGAGGTTTTCGACTTGTCTTTAAAGATATATCTACTTAGAAACCCAAAAATAATCATCTATCAATAAAACCAAATGCTTTGAACCTGTGAAATCTTTTCAGTGCAAAGAAAACACAAACATTACACATACAAACTTTCGAATCAATAGCTAATTCGATTGAAAAAATATAAGAGCTTTTAGCTTATTTACTTCTAAATAAACTTTATTTTTACCTGTTTGAATAGACTGTAAAGCGTTAATAAATCATTGAACAGCGAGAACGGACGAGCCCTCGGGTCAAAAGACGAATTAAATTATTCTATTTCTTAGCCCATCTGCGTACTTTTGCGCAAATTCGTAATTGAGAGCCGTATTCCTGATTTGGTACAAAGTAAGTGCTGTAGATTGGTATTTTTATTATTTTTATATAAGTATTTAATGTGAAATTATTTTAAGTTTAGGAAAATTCTAAGTACAATGACTATATGAGTATACACACGAGAAAGGTACTGGATAGATTTTGATAGGTTTTGAAATCTTTACTGACTGTTAAAACATACATAGGAAGTGACTACATAGTATAAAACAAAGACGCTTCCCGCTGTCTGTTTGTCCCTATGTATGCTTAGATCTTTAAAACTAGGCAACGGATTTTGATACAGGAGGAAGTTTTATATGTATAACTAGCGCAACCCGCGGCTTCACTCGCGTTAGTGTAATAATAAACGTCGATGTTTAGATAGGTATTTATTACTCAATCACGTCAGAATGACTGAAAGGATCTGTGTGAAACTTGAAGCATCGACAGATTATTCTCTTTTTGTCTTATCATATACTAGCGTTTCCCGCGGCTCCGCTCGCGTTCTAAAGGCTGAAAATCAAAAGAAATATTTTTCTCCCGTTTTTGCAACATTTTTCATTGATGCTCAGATCCTATTTGTCGTGGTGTGATGTAATATAGCCTATAGCCTTTCTCGATAAACATATTATCCAACACAAAAAGAATTTTTTAATTTGGACCAGGTGTTACAGAGATTAGCGCGTTCAAACAAACAAATAAACTAACAAACTCTTCAGCTTTATAATATTAGTATAGATATGTTACTATCTATCCCAGAAAACTGTGCAGTTCCTGTGGAATAAATTTATTTGATTTTGATTATATTAAGTAATATAATAAAATATATGTTATTTTATTTCATAAATAGATAAACTGTAACATATAAATAGATTTATTAGTAGCAAAAAAAAACATAAAACATCTCTAGATAATTCCACAGAATTGCGTGTAACCTAATTCAAAGGTCAGAGCGAGACTCGCAGTAAGGCAACCTTTATTTAAAAAAAGCAAATTTTCTTTTTTAAACTCTTACAAAGTTTAACATCTCTACTGACTAATAGAATGAGTTGTAAAGGATCTTGCATGTTTTATCAACTTCATACAAACGTGCCTTTGACTATGAAATTAAGAAAGCTACAAAAGGAATTTACAAAACGTTACCTAGAAAATAAATAAAACTGACGTGTAATAATTTGGTAAATTACCATATTATTTTAACTATATTTACAACCAGTACTAAAATTCTGAATGAAAAAATGATTCGTGGAAAAAATTACAAAAATTCCTAATTTATCAATGAAGTTAAATGACGGACTATTTGATATTACTAGGCCAGTTTATATTTAGTCCCACGTATTTGTAACCCCCAGCCCTATTTACGTTATGTATGTTACGGGCTTCCCATCAATACAAGGTGTATCGGGCCATAGTCCACCACGCTGGCAAAGTGCAGGCGGACTGCACATTTCTTTCAATAGCTTAGATTTTCTAACGATATACCATAAGATAAGTGGTCATCAAGTCATTAATAATTTGCACATGAAAATATCAGAAATGCGAGACAAATAATACAAAAAACATTGTATTGAAAAGTATACCTATGTAAAATAATAAGAATCTGTTTCCAAAAGCTTTATTGATGGCACTAAAGCTCACGCTTAAGTTTACTTATCATTAATAATTTTATATTATATTCCTTTTAAGAGTTCTCATGGCAACATCTTAACTAGGACATTCATGAGCAATATAAACTATGCTATCTAAATATTTGTCACTTCATATAGAGCCGATAGGTGGTAGTACTACAGCTATAAACTTATTAAAATATTATTTTTTCTAAATTTTGGATGCTATTTTCTGCAGCTTGTAACCATTTTTCATTGGAATTTTCATTAGAGTTCGTTTTAAATGCTAATTCAGGCCGATTGCTCCATTCGATGTATCGCCACGTGTTTTCGAAATAACTGTAATGGCCGTCAATATTTTGGTTATTCGGTTCTGTATAAATTATTTATAAGTTTTGTATTTTATTTAAGGTGTACTAATTTTTATGGTATAAAATGGGGTTCATTATCAGTATGTAATGATTATGGTATGGTAAAAGCAAGAATAAAGTCAGTGATCATGTGTTTAAAGACTTTAAGTTCTAACACAATCATCCATTGAAAACGCTTAATGATCATCCTACTTACTTTATATGAATGTAGGGAAACAGCTTTAGGGTTTCTTAAAAATCGCTACATATATTATACTAGCAACTCATTCTCAATGCGCCCGGGATCGTCCCTAGTGAAGAAAAAAAAACAAATATGTACCACGGAACACATTTTTGAGGATAAAGAGTCTTGAAACCATTATCTCTATGCGTATCATCCAGATGACAGGGAACGTCCACCAATCCATTTTTTCGCTTTTAAGATTAAGCTTTACGTGGTTCAACACTTCAAATCAAATCTTTCAGATCTGCTGATGTACATTCTTATAACATAGTATAAATCAAAGTCGTTTCCCGCCGTCCGTCTGTCCCTATGTATGCTTAGATCTTTAAAACTACGCAACGGATTTTGATGCGGTTTTTTAATAGTTAGAGTGATTCAAGAGGAATGTTTATATGTAGTACTAGACTTTCCCGCGGCTTCACTCGAGTTCTAAAGGCTGAATATCAAAAGGAATATTTTTCTCCCATTTTCGAAATATTTTCCATTGATGCTCTGCTCCTGTAGGTCGTAGCGTGATGTAATATAGCCTATAGCCTTCCTCGATAAATGGACTATCCAACACAAAAAGATTTTTTTTATTTGGACCAGTTCCTGAAATTATCGAGTTCAATCAAACAAACAAACTCTTTAGGTTTATAATATTAGTATAGATAACTAGCGGAACGCTAGCGCGAAATCAACGGTCGAGCCCGAGCGAAGCGAGGGCAAGTCGCTAATGTAGTGTAGTCAGGTTGAATCGATTGTTTTGCGATTTTAGTATTATATATTCACACTACGGTGCCCCAATAGCAAATAAAAATAAACAGGCATTGGACGGGTTTGTAAAAAAGAGCGAAAAAAAGGATGAAATGGTTGAAAATTCCAGATTTTAGATAACGATCTTTCAGAAACGTGTGCTTAATCACGCTGCGAGTTATATTTTATTTGAATTTTCAGGAGCCGATTTTACCCCTTTTAAATTCGAATGCAAAATAATTTATGGAATTACTCTCGATTCGACGAAATGAACAATATACGTACCGACATACTTTTTATATGTTCGAGTGATATTTGCTTATATTACATTTTAATATTAAAATAATTTTGATTTATATGCTATTAGGACATTTAATTATTATTTATAATTTATATTACTAGTGATGTGTGAAGTCAAAGAATTTGCATAGTAAAAATATTGTGGAAACACAAATTTATAATAATTATTTAAAATTATAGATAAAAATGATTATGTGTATCGTGTCGACGTTATGACGAAACAAAACATCCGTCCTTTATTCTAATCATGTCATGGGATGGCCCATTTTTAGAACCATGTTATACCTCTCTTTTTACTTTTAAAATATTATTTAACGCATACTCATCTTGAAAATCCCACAAATTATGTATATTAATTAATAATTTGTAAGTAGGGCGAGCGAACCGAGCCCTAACACTATCCCACAATTTCAGCAGTGTGTGGTACACTTTACTGAAAAACTATCACGCCTATAGATTTTTGCTTTAACAGAGTAATTTAACTTCATAGATGTTACCCGTTATAAAAACTACGCGAGCCCTCATATTATCCTACTTAATATTATAAACGCGAAAGTTTGTAAGTATGGATGGATGGATGTTTGTTACTCTTTCACGTAAATACTACTAAATGGATTTAAATGAAACTTTTCAATTATATAGCTTACACATCAAATCATCACATACGCTACAATTTATAAAGATAGAAGCGTTGGTGAGTCGTTAGTATTAAGTAAAATATACATTTATAATATAAAATGTCTGTCTGTTTAAGCTTCGGTAAATTCAAAGAGCACCAAACGAACTTTCATATAGTTTTCCCCAATAGATGGAATAATTGTAGTTGTGAGTTCAAATGTGCTTTTTATATACATATATTATATATTTGATGCACTAAATATCTACCTAGCTGATCGGGCATCCACAGGAATCGAACCCGCGACTGCAGGTGTATAAAGTGGTAGTGCCATTCTTGTTACCTTCGGGTAGCAACCAAATGGGCCGGCACGCCCCGTATAGTTCATTAGTACCACTCTCTCACAGAAGACCGGCGTGAAGTGGCAGCTATGCTGTCGCGTTTCGTCCGGTGAGTGAGAGTCCTGGAGGCCCACTCTCCTTCCCCCTCCCATTTCCCTTCATCCTCCGCCTTCTTTCCCCCCTCCCTCCCACTTCCCTCCCTCCTCCATCCCTTTTCCTGAAAGGCCGGCAACGCATCTGCAAGCCTGGCTTGCAGATATCCATGTGCGGAGGTGATCACTTCCCATCAGGTGAGCCTCCTGCCCGTTTGCCCCCTTTTTACCATAAAAAAGGGGTCATTAAAAAAACTAAATTTAAGAAGTTATTAAAATATATAATCGCTAAAAAATGAAAGTTATACTTTTATTTAAATAAAATTGACGAGAATGAAGCCATCATGAACAAGAAAATTAACAATTTTCGTACTAGTTAATTAATGTTAAAATACCTTCTTAAATGAAGCCATGCAGACTACACAGTTTCTTACTCAGCTTTCTTCGAACAAAATAGAATATAAGGGGTTTCAAATTAGTTTTACGTGCGCGTAATTGCGAAATTTCGTTTTACGAACAATCTCGCCCGTTCATAATGTCCTTATTACCAACTCCTATTAAAAATTCATAGACATTATGAAACTTAGAGTTACGAAAGTGCGAAATGCAGTTTAATTTACAAAGTATCTTGGTACTTTGATAACTTTTCGCAATATACTTTCTTATTTTTACGCACATGTAAGAAAGAAATAAATTTTGAACTAGCTAACTATAGCAACTCTGTAGACCATAATTGACGTCAGTTCGTAGTATACTTGCTACGCCAGCAGTCGCGAATTTTCGATTTTGTATGAATGCTTATTACTCGATCCTGTCAAAACAACTGAATGGATTTCGATGATGTTTTTGGCACACAGAAAGATTATCTGCAATAGACTTTTATGACACTACTCTCTGTGCCAGCTGTCGTGGATTCGAGTCCCTGTGGGGGCATTCATTTGTTGAGCACGAATGTTTGTACTTCAGTCATAGGTGTTTTTATTTATAATATGTATATAGTACATCAGTTATCTGGTATCCGTTACACAAGCCTCGTAACTTACAACGGAACTAGATGGCATGTGTAACAGTGTAAATTAATTATTTATTTAATAGCATATAAGTTTCCATCCCGTAAAATTGTATGTTTTCGTTGATATAGACTAGAAAAACAATGTTATCAAACCGACCGAATAAAAAATTATCAATTTTAAATACAAATTGTCACATTAAAAGTACAAGGACAATTTAAAATTAACGTTTTTTCAAAATTTACCGAATAAAGCCTTACAGAAACATGATCCAAAATAAAAAATAGGTAATACTTCCTTTAAAATAACAGAGAATGAGTGAATAAGTAAAGATGGATTGTAAAATTAGAATCGTCTCGGATTTTCGTATTTTTTAACCGACTTCAAAAAAGGAGGAGGTTATATGTTCAGTTGTATGTATTTTTTTTTAACAAGAATGTTTTTCATTTCATCCTTTATGTGAAATTTTGTTTGAATTTGATAATAAAGGCTGCGAAAATATATAATTAAAGGAAGTACCTACATACTAAATAATAGCGAACAACCCAGTGGTATTGTGCTTACCAAAACCAAAAGTGAATGAGTTCAAATAACAGACCTCCCAAATTTTGATATTTTAACCGATTTTATTATGTGTAAACTATACCACGACCATTTCACTAATCATGATAAAAATATCACAAAGATCCCGGATGCCTAAAAGACCAAAGAAGTTTTCAAAGATTTTAAAGACAAGTAAAGTCCATCAAAGGCAGGGGTAACCCAGCGGTAACGCGCTCGTTTCGATAACCAAGTGATCCGGGTCTCGCACCTCTGATATTTTCATGTGCGAATCATTTTCTAACATGATTACCACTTGTCTTACGGTGACGATAAACATTGTAAAAAACATAGCAAGTTTTCGAAAGACATATGAGTCCGCCAACACGCACTAGGCCAGTGTGGTGGACTATGGCCTGATCCCCCTGATAAAAGGGGCTGACGATGATGATGATGATAAAGTCAATCAATTTTTTAGTTCGGTTTGGTGGACATTACCTGGCCCACTCCTCGTTTTTCAAGGACGTAAACAGCAGTGGGACGTTAAAAAACTAAAGACGTACATACCAAATCTGTACGTATTATGTCTTTTAATAGCTATCTTACCTAATACATGCTCGCCGACTAAGTTAAGAGGTTGCAAATTCAATTATCGTCTAAAGTAAATGTAAGCCTTTTGACCGATTTTCATTCAGGGCAGACTCACTTAGACTTCCAACGACCAACCTACACTATATTAGTTGCGTAAGTGTTCGTATACTTCTATATACAGGTAGAAGTTTATTCTTCATCATCACTACATAGTATAAAACAAAGTCGCTTTCTCTGTCCCCATATCCCTTTGTACGCTTAAATCTTTAAAACTACGCAACGGATTTTGATGCGGTTTTTTTTAATAGATAGAGTGATTCAAGAGGAAGGTTTATATGTATAACTAGCGGATCCCGTGGCTTTGCCTGTGCTAAATCTAGGAAAAAGCCCAAGCGAAGCGAGGGCGAGTCGCTAGTTTCTGTATATTTATAGTCCAATGAGGTGGCAATTCAAGACGTTTGATCTAGCGTAGGCTACAAGCTTTTACTTGTGGGAGTGAAACATCATTTTCGCGATAGAAAGTAGTTACTAAGAATTTCTTGGTAGTCAATTCCTGCAAGTCGTTGTATTATGTGTGGACTTAAAATAATCATCATTAATAAAAAAACTATATAGTGTAAAACCATACAAATAGCTATTTTTCATAGAAGAAAAAAACTTCTCTAAAGTACAACAAATAAGCACAAATCTTACGTTATACAAGGATTCGAACCCACGACTGTTGGAGCCTTATATTCTAACAACTAAACCACGAAGGCATTAAGTATATAAAAAATACATACGCAAAACTACGTGCAGAGCCTAGTAGTAAAATAAATATAAACCATTATAAGGCAAAAGATTAGACGCTATACAAAAATAATATTGTAGAAAAATTTCAGTGCAATTTAAAAATGCTCGCAATTTCTGTCCATGAAAAGGTCTGCATCGTTCTTGTAAACAGCAGGAATCGAGACTCTTTTGTAAAGAATTTATAACATCCGCAGTTTAAAAAGGAAGTAGTGCATGTCGAAAGTGTAAATAATTTTTATTTATATTCTTAAGCTTGATTTCACTTTGATATTATTTAGAGAAATATTTTTTAATATTTACTACTATACAATGAATATTTTTTTATTTCTCTGCTATTTGTATGACTGTGTTATGAGTAAACTATTACGAATAACGACTTACCCTCGTTTCCTTAGGTAAGTTTTATATTTCTTGAGCGGAACTGGAATTACTTTTTAAATAATTAATAAATTAATCTGCTAGTCATAGTTTCATCAAAATCGGTCCAGCCGTCTGTCATGTCTTTCAAAATAACAACTTACCGTATTACTAAATGCATATAAAATAATATTCCATACCTATTTATAAGAAAAACGATTCATAATAATATTTGTCTGTTTGTCTGTTTTGGCTAATCTGCCAAACAATTTATCGATTTTGATGGGACTTTCACTGGTAGATAGCTAATGTTATAAGAAGTAGCTTGGGCAGCTCTTATTTTAGAAAAATAATTACGGTTCGGTAAAAAAACCCAGCTAATATTGGACCTGAGAAAATCAAGGAAAAGATACTAGTATACGACATACAAATAATATGATGTAACCATTTAGATCAATCTAAAAACCACTTCATAAACTCTAGAACGGTGTTGTAATCGAAGCATCACGCAGGCCTATTTTTGTAGAGTGCGTCAATCGAAACCTTTGATAAGTTCATTTACGTTCAAAGGTTTCCTATACAGCCGCTATAATTTTTCTTTTACGTCATGAAATCGTTTTATTAAATATTCTATTTTGGTATAAATAAACATTTAAACATTTAAACACTTTATTACACACAACAATAAAAATGAAACATACAAAACAAATACATTTAGATAAATGTGCAAAGGCGGCCTTATCACTAAAAGTGATCTCTTACAGGCAACCGCTAGACGTAGGATACAAAAAATAAATAGAAAGCGGAAAGGTGCATAAAGTGTACTCAATTAACTTATTATTAATAAACATACATAAAAATTACATATATAAAATACAATATATACAATAAATATTTTATTGCGTCAATACTTAAACATACATATACTATACTTACATAATAATATAATGAAATTGTAAAAAAAACATACATAAAATATATTATGATATAATGAAATAGTAATAAACATACATAATAATATAATACATGCAACTATAATGACAGTTTAGTTGTAAAGAGACAAATAGTGTGTTTTGAGACGCTTTTTAAAAATCCTTACAGACTTAAATAACATCCTAATAATATTATAAGGATGTTTATGTGGGTGGATAGATGTTTCATTCTATATTCTTCCACTTGCGAACGTTGAATAGATTTTAAAGAAATTTGGCACAACATATTTTTTTAATAGCACACTGGTTTCCATTACGTAAAATTGTATGATTTCTTTGACATACACAAGAAAAACAATATTGTTAAACCGACTGAAAAAGAAATATCCATCTACTTATAAATTATCACATTTAAAACTTGCTATGCCTATATGTGCATAATAACATGCCTTTATACATTTTATATGCATAAAGAAACAATATATAAAATTTTATTTTCCTTAATTTTATAAGGTTTAAATTTCAATAATTAATCTTTTTGTTTTAATTTGTAGTTAATTTTCACCATTTTCCAACACACCAATAAATAAAAAATCGTGGTAAATTTCAAAAAGTACTGTACTCGTATATATTAATCATATTTACTATAACCACGTTAAACATACAAAATGTCGTCGCATAAACTAAGTAAAGTATTAGTTCCTTATCAAAACTAACTTTCAGAACTCTACATATTGCATCGACATTCGACATAACGGCATTCGCTTAATATATCACTAGAGCACAAGAAATTGTATAAGCATTTGCACTTCATAACGTACTATGCAATGTGTTATTGTCATAACTAAAATCACATAAATTATTGTATTGTACGTATGTAAGTTATAGTCCGCCAACACGCACTAAGCCAGTGCGGTGGACTATGGCCTAATCCCCCTCGTACTGAGGGAGGCCCGTGCCCACCAGTGGGACGTTAAAAAAGGGCTGCTAATGAAGCTATCATTCTGCTGCTTTGGAGGTCGCAGATCCTGAGGGCCTGGGTTCGAGTCCTGGGTCTTACGACCGGTATAATAATAATAAAACGTAATTCTGTATATTTTATCGATATTTCGATCTGCAATACACATAATTTAGCTTCAACTTATACTGAAAAACTAGCAAAGTACACAGATTTGGCGATCGAGATTAAAACCCAATGGAAAGTAAATTCCACTAAAATTATACCTATCGTTTTGTCTAGCACGGGAGTTATTCCAAAAACATTACACCAAAGTCTTAATATTCTTAATATTCATCCTTCTACATACATACTTCTCCAGAAAGCAGTCATCTTAAACACAATATGTCGATTAGTAAGAAAGTTTTTGTCACAACCCTAGTTACCCCATAAATTTCCTATTCCCTTACTATTACCACTTGGCTTAGGCCCGTGTATAGTAAAACTTACCTTCGTAATTGAAGAGATTTTAAAAAGTTTAAAAATAATATTTTTGTTAAAAAGCAATACTTCGTATACATTTTGGTTATGTCGTGTGTCATGTAGATAATTGATTATCGCAAATTAATAAAGAATTCCCCTGAGAAATTAGGAAATTAGGTAAATATTGAGAAACGTTTATTAAAAGTGAAGAGAAAGGTAAATTTAGCCATCATAATATGACAATATGCTTGTGATAGTAGTAGGTTCGATTCTCGCATCAAAGCTTTATTAGCTGTCAGTCAAATAATTCTAATTATCTTCTCTTATTTCTTACTTATCTTCTATTTTACTGATAATCTTCGTACCTATTCAGCCCTTTTAACTGCTGGACAGGGGCCTCAGTATCACAGCATGCATCAGACCATAGTCTAGCACGTTGGTCTAGTGCGGGTTCGCGTTCTACACAAGCAGGTTTGCTCACAATATTTTTCTATTTCCTATACCGTAAGACGAAGAAGAAGAAGAGAAGTGGTAAATATGTTGGAAATGAACTACCTGGGATTTGAACCTGCAGTTTTCCAACCGAGCACATTACCACTGGGCTATAACCGCTTAGTCCTTATAAATACGATAAACTATTAACACAGATGAAATATAGCTATGTTCAATTAGTTTTCTGGTATATTTAAGAATTAAGTTACTTCAGTGCACGTGTACATAAGTCAAGTAATAAATAATGTTCACTAACAGTGGATCTCAATCACTTATTCATCCATAGTTTTCCTTACTACCGATAGAAATTTAATATTAGTGGTATAAGTTTCTTTCTCAGAAAGCTTAAATTAAATGCCACTCGCAATAACTTCAACTTTGTCACTACTACTACTATCAATAAAATAAATAAAATTGTTTGTATGTCGTTCAATAATCGGTAACCTTAGCTATTATATACTTTCTTTCACATTGGCTTAATAAACTGTTCATTGTATGTATGGAAGATCTTAAGGTTCTGGGTTCGAGTCAAGTTCGAGATTTTTCGCTGTAGCCTATCCTATCAAAAATTCTTACCAATCGACAAAAAACTAACTTTATCCCGAGTACTTATTAGAGAGTAACTTTGTATCATTATAATTACTTAGTTTTCTCAACTTCTCAACTTATTTCATAAAGAAAATAAAAGTATAACCACATATGTTCATAATATTTCAATTTCGACGTAGTCTTTACGAAGTATACGCCTTACGTCTTACATGAATAATCGAAGTTATTAGCCGATAAGCGAAAACGGAATAAATCAATTTTGTATTGAGTGACTCGTCGGGTTTCTAATTGAAACGTTTCTGGCGTTAGTTTCATAAATCACGACGGTTTTCGTGGATGTAAAGAAATATGCAGTGATTTATTTTATCATAAGTCTTTTTGTATCGTCGGTTGATTTTTATATAATAATAATATAATATATAAATAATCAATAATATAATAATAAAATATAAAATAAATTACATAATTTTCTTTTGTATAATTTCTTAGATTTACGCGAATATTTGACATTTTATATAAAAGTGTATTTCAGGGGAACATCATTGTTATAAAGCATACGAAATGTCAAGATTGGTTCTTGAAATTCAATTGAATCAAAATAAATGGGGAAAAATTTACGAACTTCATAATAAACTTTTATTGTTTAAGATCTTCAAATTCATAGGAGTTTAAGTATCGCAACATATGGACTATTTCTTTGAATTTATTAAAAGAAAATTCTAGTAATTTTAGTACCAGTAAAAATAACATAATTGTTAGTACACCTGAATTTAATTTAAGAATAGTAACACTTACCCCTTCTAAAGGGATCTCTCATCCAATATGAGATATCAAAAAAGTAGTAGGTATAATATATTTTGTGTCCATTTTCCTTAGTTGTCTGCGAAGTACTGATATCGATATACAATTAGTAATTTCAAACTTCTAACAATATCGCTTTCAATATAGGTAAAGGACATTTTATTCCTATTATAAAAAAATAACAAAAAACAGTAAATACCATGAAAGTTTGTTAAATATATATAACGGTATACGATGAATTCATATGTATATCTTATAAATAACGCTAAAACGCTAGCTTGAAAACCTAAGTAATGTGATTCCAAACCTAGATCCCACTCTTGTTAGATTTAAAATGTGATTTATTTCAACCTAATTACTACCTACTTATGTATGTAAAGAAAGAAATATCGTAAGATAACCTGCATGTCTAAGAGAATCTAACTTATACAAAGACATGTAAATTGCACCAATTCACACTGGGGTAAACTATGGCTTGGTCCCTCACTTTGTGGGTAGTCCCATCCATTGTATTGAATCATTAATTTGACGTGAATGACTTTTATTGTCCTTATTCTGCAAGCTTTGATAATATCCTTAAGGATTAGTACAAGCGACTCACTCTTGCTTCACACGTACTCAAACCTAACACGTACCCAAACGTGCTTATGTGTGTTTTGTAATTTGTTCTTTTTTTGAGCGGAACCCTAATTCTGCTTCTATAATAAAATAGCTAACTAAAATAACTAAGGCTAAGTTACTCTGTTTAACATCAGGTAGTCTGTGAAAGTACAGTCAAAATCTGTCTTGCTGTTACAGAGACCGGCACGAACAAAATTATAAACTGATAGACAAACAAATTAAAAAAATTATGTGTTTTTTATACATATCATATATACTTAGTACTACAATTTTTTTTCTATCTAATGTGTGAAATATTTCAATTGTACAAAGAATGATAAAAATGAAGCCAAAGAAAACATTAATTAAAAAAACATCTAAAATTATACGTTCGTATTTTTATTTATTGGATATTATTCAATCTAATATTCTTGAACAAAACTAAATCTCGCGGATTCTAAACACTCTTCCAGTGTATCTCAACCCGTCCTGTTTCACTCGTCTCGTATGAAAGGTGAAAAATGTAGCACTTGCCAACGATTTTTCACGTCGTATTCTCTACAGCACTAATACTTGTTTGTCCTCTTTGTGGATTACGAATTGATGCTCTGTACCATTTGCACTTTATACTGTAGATAGTATTATGAATTGTGTATAAAAATGTATTTTTGTTTTTGAAGTGAAACTTCTTTAGAATCGTTGTGATTTCAAATTCGATGTCACGAAAAAATAAGACCATAGTTCCAGGCACTCAGAGACGGGGAAGAGTTAGCCTTAGTTAGATTTCGCCCACCGCGAGTCAGTGACATTTCTAACTCTGTCTAACTCGTTGGTGTGACCCTCGCGCCATCTCCCTCTCTCAACGAGCTTAGACGGGGTTATTTAGTATTAATAAAAACGAGATTTAAAAATTAGTTTGCCAAAGAAGTTTTACTTCTGACATGTGTACTTTGTACACACGCACTTTTAATTTTGTTGTCTGTTTGTGACAGCATCACGAGAAAACCACCGGATTTCACCACCGGATTTTTAATTTGTTGCAAGTTACTGAAATTATACTCTTTTAGGTTTACGCGAATATTTGACATTATAAATGAAACTAAATTTTCGGATTTTGTCGCGGATTTATTTGGATTTTTGGTTCCCGACGTTTTGAATGCTTTACAGCAATCAGCTCTCCAGTGACCATGATTCATTTAATGAAATGAATCAGATTATTAAAAAAAAAATTCTTATAAGTCCCGGACATAATTACACCTTTAGTAAAAAATCTGTAATTTATACCACTATAAACAAACACATCAATTTTATTTATCTGTATAGATTAAAAAAGTAATAGATAATGTAATTTAATCCACTTTTGCTATATGTTTTATACCGATCAATCTATCGAGTCTTGTCGATTCTGTGCGACAGTAGCGAAGTAAATTGCACTCTACTTGCACCAATAAGAGCCATTAACAAAGAATAGAACATAAAGCTTTCTACAGACATTATTTGTTTGCTTGATTTAATCAGAATAACGTGAAGTATTACTTGAAAGTCCCATCCATATATGAACAAAATATTTAAACTGACCGGGAACTTAGAGAGTATAATATACTGTGTAACATCGATACACGTAGTTATATGGGACATAATAATGTTCTTCGACCGATTCAACCATGGCGGCTCATATCATTGAGTGTAGTCTACTGCGCAAGAGATATTATAGTGCACAAGTGTACGCGCAGACACAAGTGCACTCTCTGTTCCTATCAGTCTCATATTCCGGTGGGACGACTGTTCAACACGACCAGTGAGAGTTAAGGCACAGGACCGACGGCTTTATGTGCTCTCCGAGGCACGGAGGTGACACACCACCAACTACCCAACTCCGGGCGGTTATTGAGGCTTACTAAACAGAAAGCCTCAATAACTAAACTTGGACTCGAACCCAGGACCTCTCGATGTATGACCGTACTTGCTAGCCACTACACCACCGAGGCAGTTAAATATGAGACATACCGGGTGTTTGGTGACGTACATTTCTTAGGAGTACAAAGTAAAAAAACTCACTTAAATAAATAAAAATGAATCACCAAATATTTTGCGCAAAACTCGAGAACAGGTCGACCAATTTAGTTAAATTTTCTTTCAATATTTTTGTTAAGACACAAGGAAAGTTCTCTATAAAAAAATAGAGGAAAATAGTAAAAACAAAACTTTTCTTGTAACTTATATAATGTTACCTTTGGCGATTGACATAAGAACAAAGTTCAAAAATCTCATCAATAATCCTTTTTTCTTATTGTTTTTATTGACAACTATAATAGGTTACCTAAATAAAGCAAAGTAACCTAGATATTTGATAATACCATATAGTACCATATGTCCAATTTCAGCTTAGCACTAGGTCTTACGTTAATTAACTGACCTGGCATAAGTTATTATACTAATATGGACTGTAATGACAGTTGGAAAGGGTCCAGGTTCAAATCTGGAAATTATGATAACTAGTTATGGACAAATTGGTCCAATCTAGCTTTTGTTGTATTAATTTGTTGAATTTACTTCTGTTGCTATCACAGATATTACATTAAAAGATACGTTTGGCTCAGTTGGTAGTGACCCTACATTTTGCGCGAATGGTCGCGGGTTCGATTCCCGCTGGGGGCATTCATTTGTTAAGCACGAATGCTTGTACTTTAGTCATGGGTGTTTATATTTATAATATGTATATATTTAAAAATGTGTAGTAGGTAGGTATATAAACTATCTGGTATCCGTAATACAAGCTACGCAACTTGGACCAACACGGAACTAGATGGCGCCATTGTAATAATGTCCCAACATATTTAACAAAAAATGATAGTTCCTTTGTATTTTAATTTGCAAATTAATGAAATAATCCCTTTTATTCTAAACTGCTTTAAAAGTAAATTATTTTAAAGAAAAACACTACAAGAAACTACTCAATAAATTATTGAGTAGCTTTTCTTGCGGCCGAAAAAATAATTAAAAAGATTTGATACCTAAATCTTTCTTTTTTTCTTTTCAGTAATATTTTAACTTATATTATAAGTAAATAATTTTACCTTTTAGGAATTAGTTTGTTAAAACTTTATATTAATTTAAAGCTTCAAATACTCTCGGTGAACCGATCCGATTTTTTTGCACATGTTTTTTTAGTCTCGCATTCGAAAACTGCATTAATATTAATAAGGTTCAGTTTGAATTATTACTTAGTTTTCCCTTCCCAAATAAATGGTTCATGTACAGAAGTCTACGGGTACTAAAATCTTCGAAGTCCATACATAAACGGAAAACAAATTCTTGTTATACTTGCATTGTCTGTCTGTCCGTACAACCATTTTATTTGGAGACTATTTATTTTATACGGATTCTTCTTAATTTTTTTGAACCAGTTTGTGGAACAGGATACACACATACATAATTATGTTACATTGAATCTAGTGAAGCACCTCAATAAAATTACTAGTAATAAAGTATATTATGAAAAATTTACTTCTATTCTTTGTACAACTATACAACTACACGATAGATATACGCTGAAGCATTGGAAATCTGTCTTATAAGTCAACTATAGCAAGTACAACTTGGACTAGTTCCAAAACGTTTCGGTTTTGTTACAACATAACAATTTTGTCTTCAAATAGTCCTACAATTTCAAGTATTTCTAGACGCTAAAGTAGACAAAGTGAGATTTAAAATAGAACGCCTCATTTAAATTAAGTGTAGGCTGTACATACATATATAACCTTTTTATATTATTTAATAAGTAAACAAGAGCGAAGAAGACGTGCAGTCTTTTTCAATCCCTTGACTTCTCTTTCTCTCTCTCCTTATCTTAATCGTTTATACTTAAATCATGGGTGTTTATATTTATAATATGTATGTATTTAATGTTTAAAGTATTATTTGGTATCCATAACACAAGCCTCGTACTTTTTTTAGATGATGTGTGTGTGTGTGTGCATGAGAGAGAGAGAAAAAATAAAATAATATTATTATATTCAAATCTTTGAATTATATTATTTATAAGCACTTTTATAATGCAAATAGTTCAAACTTATGCTGTTTAAATCTTCGGCGTTGAATTAAAAAATGCATGAAAAATGAATAAATATGGCTGAAAATTATAAAGTGAAGTCAATTTTATATGCACTATTAATTTAAAAGGGATGAAATAAGTCAAATAAATAATTTACAAGGAAATGGAGTCCGTGCGTCACTCCAATTAACATACCGACATGACGCTGGACGGCTACATGCAATATGGCTGTTATAAAATTATTTTAATTTAATTAATTATTTATAAGTTGCACATTCAGGATACAAATTAATTCAGGGTTCAAGAAAATTAATTGTTTGTTTGGTAAAATGTATTGTTTATTTAATGATTTAACTTACAGATATCTGATTATAATAAATAATCATCAAGATATTAAAAAGATGTTATATTTTATGGTGAACTCAACAAAGAGCTAGTAAAAATGTAAAGTTTTATTTTAAAAAACAAGGCGGACATGATGCAAAATGCAAAAAAAAACAAATTTTAATTTTTATCCTAAATGTAGAGCTAGATATTATATACCTTAAAGGTCATGAAAATTTGTTTTAAATTGGTAAGTATATTGCACGAATACTACAAAAATAAAACGAACACAAGTAAGTAACTCTAGTACTTTTACATATTTTTGAACCTCAATCGTCAACATCAATATTTAAAATGCTTTCTAAATACTTGCATGCTTCTCTTCAGCATAAAGTATACACAATTAACAGCGGTGTGACAAATTAATGTCGTCATTGTGCTAAGGCGTGCCGTCCCATAACACATTGCATCAAATATAGTGACCATATATAATACTAATATTATAAACACTATTTTTTGTATTTAGCCCTTTTCCGCGTCCAAATGCTGGGCACAGATCTCCCTTCAGTTGAAAAGAGGATCAGACCATAGTCCACTGCCCAAGTGCGGGTTAACGGACTTACATGTCTTTCGAAAACTTGCTACGTTCTCTCAGACATGCAGGTTTCCTCACGATGTTTTCCTTCACCGTAAGGACTTAGCAAGTGGCAATCATGATAGAAATTATTATAAAAATATCAGAAGTGCGAAATCTGGATTCGAACTCGCATCACTCGGTTACCCAAGCGGGCACCACTATGCTACCACACACTCCTTTTTACTACATTTTTAATACACTCCGTTTTGCGGTGAAGACTGAGAAAGTGGATGACCCATATTATGTTACGTTATACTAGTGTCATACAAAATATAATATTATTGTAAACTTTATAATACAGAGAGAGAGAGAGAGAGTGCCTCGGAGAGCACGTAAAGCCGTCGGTCCTGCGCCTTAGCTCTCACTGGTCGTGACGAGCAGTCGTCCCACCGGAGTATGAGAGTGATAGGAATAGAGAGTGCACTTGTGTCTGCGCGTACACTTGTGCACTATAATATCTCCTGCGCAGTTGGCCAGTCTCAATGAGATTGACCACCATGGCCGGAATCGGTCGGAGAACATTATTATTATTACATACATATACATTTAATTACCAAGCAAATAGTCGATTGGATTATTTGTATATTTGAATGCAGATGCTAAGATCTTGGCTTTGAGTCTTGCGCTTGATCGAGTATAGATTAAAGTTGTATGCCAAGCAATTCTCACTGGCTAGAGTTAAGAAGTGAATGTGTACCATATTTCGGAGAGCGTGAAATTAACAAGTCCTTGTACTCTCAATCTCAATCTCTTACCAGGTGTGTTGATTTCACATAACATTTCACATGAAAGTAAGAGCAATAGAAAATGTAAGTTGAATTTGCGCGCATTATAATTCTCCGTGAGACTGACTAGCGTGACTAAAATTCGGTGAAAGAATAACTTTTTTCTTTTAATTTTATTAAATTATACTGTACTAAGGTGTACTCTTTACACCCTTTCTTGAAAAGTTTAGAAAGAATCAACTGACATCATACTTCGATTTACTGTTTCCACAAACTAAGGTGATGAACATGACGAGTCATCAGTGATTATTCGCCTTCACAGTAGCAGTTCGCTTATCAAAATTATGTAACCAGTATATAATGCGATAAATCAAATTGGATATTTCTATAAATATGCATATTATATATTTTTTTTAATAGACTGGCGTTAATAGATATTTAAAAAATGACATTAAAATGGCATATTTTCTTTAGATTGTGATTCATTTCACTTGATAATTGAATTGAAAAGAATTAAATAAGAATTTCTTGTCCTTGCCAAATATTGCAATATATTTTGTAGAGAGTCAACTTATCGTTATGTTTGAATCGTTTTAAGTACTTCTAAATCTATAAATAAGTTCTGTTTTACAAGAAAATTCTCATATCTATATCTATATAGATATGAGAATTGGAATGAAAAGAAAAGAAGGGATATCATAATTAATAAAATATTGACAGAAAAAATTAAACTGTACTACTCTTTTTTAAGTCAGTAAAATACAAATTAAGCAATTTACCGCTTCACATACAAACAGCCATACAGCTACTTAAGTATTAATAACCGTGTAATAGGCCTAACTTTTATGTCGACGTAACGTTTACGACACGTCAATATTTTTCTATGCTTTATGACGTACTACGTTTGATGTTACACAAAATACAGGCGTATATGACCACAGAGTGTTTTTGGAAATGGTATAGGATAAAATAAATTATATTACTAGCATTTCCTGCGGGTCCGCCTGCGTTCTAAAATCCGGAAACAGATAGATTTTACATACCGTGTGATGTTTTATAGCCGGTTTGTAATGGTTAGTTAGGATTTGTCATAAGTATATGATATTTTTCCGCAATAAGAACTATTCTTTGTCCTGACCCGGGTAACCAGCTATTATCATACAAAATTTCATCCAAATCCGTCCAGTGGTTTTCTCGTGATGTGGTCACAGATAGACAGACAGACAAACATTCTAAAAACAATGGATTTTTCAGTTACATTTTTCAAAAAAATATTTAATGTACAGATTTAACTCGGTTAGAATTTTATTATATTATGTATAAATAAGTATAGCCTATTTACCTATTTTAAGGAATGGGAAAGTTGTGTATATATATATACATAGAATATACCTATTATAGATAATGTTGGTGAAAATAGCACTTTATAAAGCTTATAATTTCTCAAACGGATTCCTCCATCGAAAAATTATTTTCAAAAACCGTTACATTTTTCAACGACCTCCTATGTTATAGGGGCAACGAGAAAAATATTTATTTTATGTGTAGAGTAAATGCCTAAAAATATTTTTTTTAGATTTTTTGTCATTTAGTCAGCGTAACTAAATTTTACATTTAAGCCGAATAATTTCTATTCCTAAGTCTTTAGGCTAATCTGTGACAGACTGGTGTACATGGAAAAACTATAAGGGTTCCTTTTTGACTATAGAAAAAACGACTTAAACGATATCTTTTTTATATTACTTCACAATATCTGTATATTTATCTTTACTGCATCTATGCCATTTCTATATCTCACTCATCTGTGTAGCGCCGTAAGTCGGTAAAATAATACAGTATTACCGCCATAAAAGCCTTGTGATACAAATATTTGTTGATACGCTGCGGCTATCCTGCGTTATAAATGTTATAGTTCAGTATTCACTTCGTTGTTTGAAAATATGACTAAACTCGCGTAGTAAATTTAAAGATATATTTTACAAAATATGTTTTATAGTTTTTATAGTGAATTTACAAATATACATAAAAATATTTTTGGATTTTTCGCGGATCTAATATGGTTTTTAGTTCCCGGCGAATTATTTTCAAATCAAACTCTCCTATTACCATGATTGCTGTACAAAATTCGAAACGTCGGGAGCTAAAAATATTAAAATATTTTCCGAAAAAAAAACAGAAAAGGTGGTATTAAAAACCAGTCTCTATTTCATTTTAAAGTATTACATAAAAAATGGTCACCTAAAATTTATAGACGTTAATATAATACAAAATAAACGAGCTTTGTCAACATTGTCGAGTAAATATCTGAAATCTACTAATTGTATTATTATAACATTTCTATTGCAAACATGCAATAATGCTATTTAACTTTTCCTTCAGTGAACGTGATAATAAGGGATGCTTGTGGATCTTTGAATATTTGCTTAATTTATCTCGTCAATTTAAACTAACATTTATAATTGAGGGTAATTTGCAATTGTTTATTTAATTAAATATATTATATATTTTAAGTAATTCAGCGTCTAAATTTCAATTTTCACTTGTCGTTGTTTGTTTACTTTTTATTATATCAAAGGATGTGGAATTAAGCAGGTACCTAATAACATATTAAATATCGTAAGTACATCGTGATAAATTTCACATCTAAACTGTTATATTCAAAATTGTTTGTATTAGGTTCTTTTTAATGTTCTTCATAGGTACACGTTTCCCTTTAATAAGAGAAAAAATATACTGTAGTCCATCAAGCTGGTCAAGTCTGGGCACATCTCACATATCAGGTTGTCACACACGAAGTTTCCTCACAATGCATACGTGTTTATTCACGCCGTTTTCCTTCGCCATCAGGCAAGTGGTGATCATGTCAGAAATGATTTG
Source organism: Boloria selene (assembly GCA_905231865.2). NCBI lineage: Eukaryota > Metazoa > Arthropoda > Insecta > Lepidoptera > Nymphalidae > Boloria > Boloria selene. The sequence goes on from HG993157.1 coordinate 4,879,114, forward strand.
CATATAAAAATATCTTACCAGACCCAGGATTTACACCTATTTTACTTAGTTTCTTAAGTGACTACGTTACCATTGGACTAACGTTACCTGAAAAAGTCTTAATAATCTAAATACATAGTAAGGCACAGCTTATTCAAGAATAAGGAAATTTAACAATAATAAGTAAGTACACTATCAGAGACATTCTCAAGTTGCCACTTAACAGTTCTCGATATACGGTTCTTGACCACAGAGCTCCATTGCGGTTAGAAGCGAAGTCCACAGAAATGCAGACAGACTGGTTTGGCAGTCTTATAAAAAGCTCTAAAGCCTTAAATCTTAAGCTTTAAAGCTCAAGTTGTACCAATCTTAATTGAATCTCGGTAGAAGATGGATGTTCTTTAGTAAATTTCAGTAGACGCCACTGCTATTGGGAGGGGATAGGGTCTAGTTTTGTTTGGTTTTGGTAAAAGTTATTTTGTGGAGTATTTATAACGTGTATTAAATGAATGTTAAGTGGCTATCGCTCATTCGCTGTAGACTAGCTATCGTTTTCGACTTTTCTTATATGAAGTAAAATATAAGGATTTTTCAAATATATTAAAATGCTCAAAGTTCATACTATGTTTTGATCTATATAGTTTAGATTACTGAAGCGTATTTTAGGAAAGTTAATACAAAGTAAATCTCTAAAGAATTATTATAAAGGAAAAATCTTTGAAACTAAAAACTAAATAATTATTTCAATATAAAAAATCTATTCCAACTATCAATTTTAAAAATAATAAAAATAATGTATATGTAACTCAGAATTGTGGAATAAAAACAGATATTACAACTTGATGTCTTAATAATGAAGTTGTCATGAAGAAAAAGTAATAACTGTGATGTAAAGCTGTTTTTGTATTTTCAATCATTGGTCTACATCTGCGATATGTAATGTAAAAGGTTATTGCGAAGTTTCTTATTGAAAAATTCCTAAGTTATTGTATTACTATAATATGTAAGTTAATCTTGGCATAATTTTGAAGTAAAAATATATGACTAATGTTGCACAAATATTAATTTTCTATTATTTTTTTAAAATTATTAGAGAATAAGTCCCTCTAATATTATTAAAATTTAATAAAACGATATTTTTATTATTGGTATTTTATTATATTTTTATTAAAGTGGTAGTGCCATGCTTGTTACCTTCTCGGTAGCAACCGAATGGGCCGGAACGCCCCGTATAGTTCATTAGTACCACTCTCTCACAGAAGACCGGCGTGAAGTGGCAGCTATGCTGTCGCGTTTCGTCCGGTGAGTGAGAGTCCGGGAGGCCCACTCTCCTTCCCCCCTCCTTCTTCCCTTCATCCTCCGCCTTCGTTCCCCCCTCCCTCCCACTTCCCTCCCTCCTCCATCCCTCCCTTTCCTGATAGGCCGGTAACGCGTCTGCAAGCCTGGCTTGCAGATGTCCATGGGCGGAGGTGATCACTTCCCATCAGGTGAGCCTCCTGCCCGTTTGCCCCCTTTTTACCATAAAAAAAATATATATTTTTTCAATGTTAAATAAATATTATCTCTATTTATTCTTAGGCATTGTAATTTGTAAATAGTTAGAATAATTATGTTCCATTATAGGAAAATAGAATGATATAAATTCAGGTAGGAATATAAATGAAAATTATAAAACGACACATTTCACTTTGTTACGTATTTATTTTGAGAACAAATAAAAAATGGCAAATGATATTCGCATGCAAATGAGAACACTATCATGCAAATATAATATTACATTACATACGATTTACTTTGAAACTAAACAATTTTGTTGTAAAATATAAACACAAAATACAATTGTCATAGAAATAAGGTATAACTGACTTTGAACTTATAAAAATAATGCTTTACTATCAACGGTTTCTAAGACACTTATAATATGATGAGGTAAAATGGGTTTAAGTTTAAGCAATATACTCAGAAACTATTAAAGCCATTTAAAATTAAAAGTTTGAGCTATTCTTGTGTAGTGTTGGCTATTCACTTAACGACAGCAATAAAATATATATTTCATATTAATTTTATATTTTTAAATATATCTAATTTTTTTGTAATATACTAACTTAGAAACTGTTGATACAATAAAATTTTAAAATCATATCGGCCTCATATAGAACTAACATTTTCAGAGTTGAAATATCAATCGTCATATCAAATATAAACTACTATATAAAACTAACACTTGTTGAATTAAATAGTTGAAATATTTACTTTTTTGCTAAGTTATACTGTATTTGATACAAACTCTCTCATGATGATTGAAAATTCAGTTCATTAAATGTCGTTCCAGAGTTGATTCTTACATTATTTGTACATAATTGAGGTCAAAATGAATATTTATAGTAAATATCTATTATGATTAAAACATTGGCACATGCATTGAAATCTGCAAATTTAAACTGATAATAAAAAGTTATATAGTATACATGTTCGTCACTATCAAAATTATCACAGAATTTTTATGTAAAAGTGACACTTTACTAATTATTTTTTTTCTATCTAATTTTTTAATTTTAATCGTTACGCAAACTAAATAGATTCGAAATTTATTTTTTAGTTCGATATCCTAATAAAAATGGCTGTAGATTTCTTCATATTGTAATATATTTATTTTTTATTAAACACATAATATTATATTTTTATTAATATACATTTTATTTTAACTATAAATCACTATTGCATTTGAGCAAAACTATACAGTTTATAATTAAAAAAAATACTATTAGACTATAAAATAAAAAATCGTTTATTTATGATTTCAACAAATATTACAATACACGGTGGTTCATGCAAACATTGATTACTGACGAAAGCTGACAAAAATATTTTTTTGTTTTCTTTTTTTACCAATTTCGATACAAAATCGTCATATACGTTTTCTTTATATACACCTAACCTACGTATTTACATTCAGTCGTTATATTTTAGGAACATAATATATTACATTTACAATTATAATTCAATACAATTGTATAGAAAAAGTCCAGTTTTATACAAGTTTAATTCACTTTCGCTATACGTGCGTAGCTTGTGACGTCCGGTTTCCACTTCCTGGCAACAAAAATATATATTTACAGTTACATATTGTAATAAATTGCGATAGGGTCGTACGTGTGGGTTATACATTAAATATTTATTGAAAATATTATGTTTGGGTATGAAATATGAGGCAAATAAATATTTTTTTTTCACATTTTTCTCTTCAGTTGTTTATAGCTCAATAACTTATGGAGAGATCCTAATTAAAGTTAAATTATGTACGTTATGTATTATACGCAATTATGCAGCAGAAACATTTCGATAGATTTGATATATAAAAATAACAGAAAAAACGAGATCGTATCGAGATAAAGGATAATAAAATAAAAAAAAGAACAAATATTTGCCTCACACAGGAGTTGAACTTGCAAGCTCTATTAAAATGAGATAAGGTCATCATTAAATATTGAAAAATGAATAAAATATAATATAATAATGGTATATTTGTAATTGATGGAATGTCTTACTTTTACTTAATTAGTCTCATAGAGCTTTATAATGAAAAGAGCTTTATATAGAGAGGAATGGATATGAATGCTTATTAAAAAAACAAATGAAAATCTGCGTGCTTAAATATAAAAAGATGTACCTCTCTATCATATATTTAAAATGCTACGTTTAATTTAAAGAATATACTATGTATTAATATTATTAGTGTAGAAGCTTAATTATGAGGAAAAAAAATATAAAAAACATAATAAACACAATAAGGGTTAACAATCTACCGCTTAAATACAAACTCACTGTTAGTTCGATTAAGAATTACCAGCGTAGATATCGTAAATGGCATATTTGAAGCTGGAAATGAAAATAAAACCAAAAACATGCAGTTAAACATAAAATGATGTATTAAAAAGTAAAAGAAGACAGTTTGGATTCTTGCTACACCAATAAGAAACTTGACTTATTACTTAAAGTATATTTAAATTAAATATTTATGAAGAAATAATTTATATGAAGTCGATTAAATATTTAAAAAAATTAAACTTGACTTATTACTTAAAGTATATTTAAATTAAATATTTATGAAGAAATCATATATGAAGTCGATTAAATATTTAAAAAAATTAAACTTGACTTATTACTTAAAGTATATTTAAATTAAATATTTATGAAGAAATCATATATGAAGTCGATTAAATATTTCAAAAAATTAAACTTTTAATAATAATAGCTGCCACTAATCTGACACAAGTAGAAATATTACTGTTGCTTTTTTACTTCGCTTCAGAAGTGTCTTTGTATGAATTCACAAAACAAAATTTAATATTCTGAAATCGATTTCTAATATCTTAATAAAGATAATCTAGCATAAATGTAAATGTAAATAATTTATCATGGAATAAATTTTAAGTAAAAGTTAGTGATATTTCATCTATAAATGTTAATTTTTAAATCTATATAGTATATCAATTGTCTATATACTACATAATATTACTATATATATATTTTATAAGACGGTGATTGTTACAAGCAATTAACTATCTATTCTAACAAGGTTTTTGCTTTAAAATTATATTGCCGAAAGATTTCTAAATAAAACAGTTAAAAACTCATACCAAAAACACAACAGGAAAATGGGTTTAGATATTTCGCGATAAATACATGCACATACACTAAAACAAAGCGCCCATTAACCTTTGCTAATTAATTCAAATATTAGCTAAAAGCGAAAAAAGAACTTTGATCTATCTAAGACAAGCTTTTCGAAAATATTTTTAAGACAAGATCAAAACTTAGTGCGTTAATTATCTAAATAGCGCAAAGATGACCTAATTCAAAAGAACCATAAAAATAATATTTTAAGTTATCGGGTAAGTTAAGTTTAACTCGCGAACCGAGGCATTTATTAAACTAATAATAATAATAATAATTGAACCATTACTTTTTGTTTCATAGTAGGTATTTAAAACACAAAATATGAAAAGTCAAGTTGTGTTTGATTCAAGATAAGCGAAATAATATAATATATATAATTTTAAAATAAAATGTCGAAATTATTATACAAGTGCTATACTTTATTTATTTTAATTATTTTCTTCATCTATAATTATTATTTGTCTACGATAAAATTAAAATATTCACTTCTCTTTTAAAAATGTCAATTTTCTTTATTTATCACCCACCCAACACAACCTTTAATATTTTTACCTCACTCATTCACATAGTATATATATATATAGGTCATTTTTACGCTAACATCATATTAAAAACACAACACTAGAAAACCCAAACCGTGCAAACATTGTACCTAATTACCTAAAGCTACGCCTATGTACCTGGCACTCGAGCGGAGTAAGGCGGCGGCGCGGGTGTTGATGCCGGCTTCGCTGTATTCACTTATTGAATAGATGATTTTATCTTATATAGTTGGTACAGTATAAAGAAAATGAAGGCAATTTACTATATGCTGAGGTCCCACCTTATTGCGAAACACACTGTTGCCTACACTACTATCTTATTTTAACGTTTATATTTTTAAACATCAAAACTTTAAATGTAATACTTACCTTAGATATTATAATATGTATATCTAATATAAATATATATATCCGTGATAGGTTCAGTGTGTTTAACACATAAAGTTTTATTATTATTATTATATTTCTATATACATAGAATTTAAATTAACGATTGATTTCTTTATAGGTACTGTGCCAAATATGCAACTTACAAAAATTAAACTAAAATATTAGAATGATTCATGTTAGTTCAATTTGTACATCTATGTCAAGTCTATCTATGTTACATAGAAATATAGACAATAATAAGCAATTATACGAACAAAACGTCTGATTGGGACTCGAACCCGTAATGTTCGGCATAGACTTCAAATAATGATTGTTTTTAGATGTTAGAGTGGATAAAATTAATATGTCGAAATCATAAACTGACACATAATATACATTAATTACGAGTTTATGTATAGAATTTTAATTTAGCCACATTCTAATAACTAAATATTATGTTTTTTTAATTAAAAATGATAGATGTTATTGTACAAATGTAAATTGAATAATTGTTTCTAGAAAGCATTCTTGCTTCGATGAACATTTTCAATTTAAAATGTTATTTTTTTACATTTCAATTAAATTTTCTGATTATTTTAGAGCAAGGAAGCATATTTCAAAAGTCAACAAATCAAAGTGTTTCAACGCGCTTTGTGCATCTAAGTTTCAAGATAGATGAGGCAAAGGAACTTTCTAGAAATTATATTCAACTAATAAACATAAATTAGAAATTGTGTTTGTTCATATATATTGTGTCTGTTTTCGATTTAAATTAAAATAATATTAATAATTTTAATATCTAAGTATAGACAATGAAATCTATATAATATACTATTTATTAATTAATTATATCCTACTAATTTCTAAAAACATTAAATTAAATTGCAACATGCAAATTTAATTCTTTCATCTTCTAAAACTTTTTTTACGGGTCAATAGGTATTAATAGAGATTATAAATCAAATATATATCAAATATAATACATGTATGGGTGCTGATATTGCTTCCTAGTAATAAACTTTTCTATTCTTTTTCACCCCATTTACGGGGTTTAATTTTTTAAAAAATCCTAACATTTACAAACATTATTATTGTATTACTAATAAATGGAATAGGTAAATAAATTTAATTTAGGTAAATAACCTTAATTTAGGTAAATAATTTATTGTATTATTAATGAATGCAATATGTAAATAAACTTAATATAGGTAAATAAACTTACCCGTAGAACTGTTCCTAAGGTAAGGATTTCCGTAGGTAGCGGAGTAACGCGGGTCAATTGCGTTTTTCTGTTGAGGGTATACCGGTGCTTGGGGGGCTGTGAGGAGATTAAAGGGTAAATTATTTTTTAAGATAAAAATATTTGTCTTTTTTTAGTACTTTACGTAGTGTTTCCGTGGAGTTTGTAAAATATTTAAATTTAGCTGATTATTATCAAAAAAAATGTTAAAAAAAATTTGTGTATCAAAAAAAATGTTTAAATGTTATAATACATAAATCCGTAATTTAATTGCTTTTAAACTCATTACTGACACATATGTTTTAAATATGGATAATGGATATATACTTTTTAAATATTATATAACTAAGAAAAAAATATAATAAAACGCACCTTCCCCACCAGTAGGCAGTCCTAGACTATTTATAGCATCAGTATCGTGTTTCGTTCGTTGTAAGGAGTTATTCTGCGAAGAGTTGCCCGCGGACAGGGGCATTGTCGATGCCGTGTCGATGCTACGAGTTAGAGAGCCTTGGAGCGATCTGCACATTATAATCAAGTTAACTTACAATTAAATGAAACTGTTTAATTATATAGTTAAATATATTCTTTTTTGGATAATTTGAAATAATGGGTTAAAATACCCATATTCATGGTAGAGACTAAGGTTTATGTTAAATTCATAGTTAAATAGGATGCTTCGTAAAATTACAATTATTTAGAAAACAGAAATCACACGAGTATCTATCTTTTTTTTCAGTAAAATATGTATTTTATGACATATAGACAGTGGTAGCCTAGTGGTAACGCGCTCGCTTGAATAACAGAGTGATGCGGGTTCAAATCCGGGTCTCGCACCTCTGATATTTTCATGTGTGAATCATGTCTATAATGATAACACTTGTCTTACAGTGAAGGAAAACATCGTGTGAAAACCTGCATGCCTGAGAAAACCTAGCACGTTTTCGAAAGATTTGTGAAATCCGCCAACACGCACTAGGCCAGCGCGGTGGACTATGGCCTGATCCCCCTCATACTGAGGGAGGCCCGTGCCCAGCAGTGGAACGTTAAAAAGGGCTGATGATGATGATGATGATGATGATGAGAATTGATATTTAGTCAATAAATCTGTAGTAAATACTGTTTCGGTAAATAGTCTTTTCTGATACTCAATAGAATATTTACCTTGTAGGTACATCTAGTGTAGGCGACTGTACCCGTAGATGCGGCGGCGGCGCGTATCCTTGCGGGTAGTCGTAGATATACGCGTTGGGAGTCTATATTAGATAAAGATATACAGTATTAGAATGTAATTGCTTATAGAAAGATTATAATAATAATATTTAAACTTATTTGATTAATTAAACCTACAAATTCACTTAAGAATCTAGCCAATAACACTTTAGGTTTACGCGAATACTTGACATTATAAATGAAACTATCTTTTCGGATTTTGTCGCGGATTTATAAGGGACTCACTCTCCCGTGACCATGAATGCTGTAAAGCATTCGAAACGCCGGGAACCAAAAATCATAATAAATCCGCGACAAAATCCGAAAAGATAGTTTCATTTATAAAATCTAGTCAATTTTCTATAATATCAATCATAATTATTACTAAAAATGAAACACAGACGAAAAACGTAATAAATACATACACAATTTTTGAAGTCGGTTAAAACAATGTATACTTACTTTAAAATAGCTATCCGAATACGCAGGATCAGAATAGTCATTGCTATATCTGAACTGCATCATGGGCTCGTGCAATGTGACAGGACCCGCGAGGGGAAGTCCCGCTGGCTTCGAGTCAGAGTGGTCCGAGTTTGTATATTCCTGTCATTATATTTGTATAATATAAGTTATATAACGATACCTTAGTTCGCCAATCGGTTAACTCCTTTTCAATATTTTTTTCAAAGGCTACCAAAATCAAGAAATACAATAATAGTTATTAAAAATTCAGAACAATATTTTTTTTATATTAACGATATATTCTTAATTAATGTAAAAAAATCATGTTGTATGAGTTTCTAACACTTACTATTGAAATAATAACGATTTTAGTAGCCCCTAAAATATATCACGTTATCGGAGTTAGCCGATTTGCGAATTAAGGTATCGATAAATCAAATAAAAATCGAAACGGATCAAATCAAAGCTAAATGGTTTTTTTTAATCTTATTGAAATATGATCTATAGAGAAGCTGATCTATAGTTTTTGGATTTTTTTTCTGTCTGTCTATCTGTCTATCTTTGACTGTATCACGACAAACTACTGAACAGTTTTCGATGAAATTTGGTATGAGTGAAGGTAAATTTTTCGTGAATTTATTTAGATTTTTGGTTCCCGAAGTTTCTAATGCTAGTAATCATGGTAACGGGAGAGACGAAAGTCTTTTACTGGCAGAAAGCTACATTTCCTTTGCTATATGATATTTTATTCCGATTTGAAGAACATAACTATCATTAATGTGGGGAAAAAATCTTTCGCTGCTTTACTGCTACTAGGTATACAACTAGGTATCTAATATTATTATAATATACATAATATTTTAGACTAGAATTTGCCTTCGGTTTCACTCGCATGTTAAAACAATAATAAAATCTAACTTGTGATTTAAACCAAGATATATACTTAAAAATATCTAAGTTAGATAGATATTAGAACAGCCATATAGATAGATAGACGCGGCGCAGGATTTTTTTATATGTAATGATAGTTACATACAAACAATATAAATACACAATCTTAATATACATAACTAAATAGAGAATTAATTAGCCACTACTTATCAAATTTTAAGCGATTCTACATAATCAGATTTAAGCAATTGTAATTTGTCCAAAATTGTGCGTTTAATGTAGTCCCTTGAGTGACATGATACTAATCGTATAAACTTTGTATCACATTACGAGTAGATTTGAATTTACATTTTGAGTTATGTTATAAATAGAAAATACTGATTTTGATGTTATTGTATAGAAAAATTCAATTAATTTACGTAAATACTGACTTTTATGCTAATGTATAGAAAAATTCGAAAAATTTTCTTTGTCACGTGAATTTCATACTAAAACTATAAATGTGAGAACTACCCAGTAGTAAAAGTTTCGTCTAAATCTATTGAGAATTTATTTTCTCATTAAGTCCACTAAAATTTAATAACTTCGAGGTTAATAGTCGGATCATTGTGATGTATCATTATATGAGTAAAAATAAATTAATGGCAATAGTAAGTAATGAAATCACATCAATCCTATATCTTGGTCCGGATAGCCGCCATTTTACCAGATTTCATCAGAATTTTCCCAGAGATTTTCTCAGACTGAAGGAAAATATCTAAATGCTACAATTTCGGCCTCTGTATCGATGAAAATTTAAATGAAAATGACTATTTCAATAAGTTTAAAAAAATCACTTATGCTCTTTTATCGTATTTTTTCGTCTACAATAAAGCCCTATAAATAAAAAAGGTAATATTTGTCCTGATATCATTTGGATCACGATTTTTAATTGTTTTTTAGTATTCAAAAAAAATGCGCGTGTGTACAAAGAACACATGTCAGAAGTAAAACTTCTTTGGCAAACAAATTTTTAAATCTCGTTTATATATTTTATACTAAATAACCTCGTTTAAGCTCGTTGAGAGAGGGAGATGGCGCGAAGGTCACACCCACGAGTTAGACAGAGTTAGAAATGTCACTGACTCGCGGTGGGTGAGATCTAATTAAGGCTAACTCTTCCCCGTCTCTGAGCGCCTGGTACTATGGACTTATTTTTTCGTTTCATCGAGTTTGAAATCACAACGATTCTAAAGAAGTTTCACTTCAAAAAAATCATTCATAAATAAAAGTCTTAATTTATTGTTAGTTCATTGTAAGCACTTTTTTATTTTTTTTTATTTAATTAAAATACATACCAAATCGTAGCTCCCATCGCTTTGTGGCAGTTGCAACTTCAGATCACTAATATTAGATGACCTATCACTCTCTTTATACATATCGGTAGTGACTGTTACGTCTGGTTTCTCACTTAAAGGCTTCCTTCTTCGTCTGTGACATAATACTACGAGTATCACGAAGGCCGAGAAAACTATTATGCCTGATGTAACTCCGATTAATATTATGAAGAGTGGTAGAGTTTCTGTAAAGAAATACGACGTTAGAAGGGCTCAATTATTATTATTGAATTATGCTTTATTAAAGATCGTTTATTTATTTACTGACTGACTAACTGACTGAATAATGTAACTAATACAAACCTTAAAAAGCTGGGTATTAATACCTAAACATTTTTGTCCACACTCCTTTATGGAATGGTCAATTTTTTATGCAAATCGTACATCAATTCAATAAATTTATACCTGCTTCTACGACCACGACTAACTAAGTGCGCAGAAGATTTTACAGTAAAATACAATTGTACTCTCTATTTCTGTCACTCTCAATCTCCGATAGGATGACAAATGGGTGGTTCATGAGTGTACCGCAAAAGCAACTCAATAATGAAAATAAAAATTGTGAGAATAAAAAAAATAATAGCTACGCTTGGTTAGTACCCAAGACTCAATCCCAGGACTTCAACAAAAGACCAGACATTTACAGTAGATAGATATTATAATACTCACTGATAGGTTTAAGGGTGATAGCGATATTTGCATTCCCATATTCATTTGTCACACTGCAGTTGTACACGCCGTAGTGCTTCGATTGACTTGCGCGTATCACTAAACTAGACTTGACCATTCCCCCTGGTAGTGATTCTTCTAACTTTGCGTAATCCTATACAAAAATATATAAAAATTACAATACGGTCATAGAAACAAAATTTTTAAGAGTATTTCTTATATCGGACTATTTATAGAAATATAATAAAAATATTTATTATTATTAATAATAAATATTTTTGGGACATTTACACACAGCACTATCTAGTTCCACGGTAAGGTACGAGCCTTGTGTTATGGATACTAGATGGTTGATATACTACACACTACACATATATAAGTTTTAAATACATACATATTATAAATATAAACATCCATGACTGGAGTACAAACATTCGTCTCAACAAATGTATGCCCCCAGCGGGACTTGAACCCGCGACCGCTTGCGCAGCAAGTAGGGTCACTACATACTGCGCCACGCGTGTCATCAAATTATTTTTATTGTCATTGATGTACTCGTAAATGCAAAGATTTGCATAAGTTTGTATTTTTGTACTTGTCGACGATGTAATAGCTGAACGGTTTTCGATGAAAATTAGCTTACAGATTGGCCTACAACCTTTATTAACAAAAACTGTTAGTATTATAATAGTAGAATCAGCCAAAGATTACGCTACGTGTATATAATATTATAAAAAAAAGAATCAAGGGACGCAGACAGATGAACAAGAAGATTTCTTACGCCATATTTCAACTTATTTTAATAATACAAATATAAGAATCGAATCTACGATCTTAAACATAGACAGCAAAGTCAATAAAACGCCATGCAAATACCCCCATAAAAGTTCTGATTCATATTTTTAACGACCATCTGGTGCAACAAGGCAAATTGAATATTAATTATAAAGGTCACGAATTTGATTTTTCGCTAAGTTTTTATGTTGCTGATTTTAATGAAACTCTTTTATTACCCATAGTCATAAAAAGTACAGTAATTTGAATTAAATTACTACAAAATTTCTTTTTAATGGGTCCAATTATAGAAGGAACCGCCTTAATTTATAAGGAAACTAACTCTGACTTACATACAATGTTTAAAATAATGTGCCGAGAAAGATACAATTTTGTAAAAAGTTTAGAATATAAAGAAAACAAGTGAAAATATCTCTACAAATTTTTTATTCTTTATTTGTCAATCGATTTCCTCCTTTATTTTTATGTTATGGCTTTATATCTTTTGACAAGCTTTGTGTAATCAACAAAAAGTTTGTTGAAACAGTTCAGTTTTTTTATATACATATACATATTGATATCTAATTAAGTCCTGAAAATTGTCTATGAGGATTATGGTACATAGAACATATTGTATTCAGCTCCTTATAACATCTCATCAGCTGGGAGTGGGTTTCCCTTCAATACATAGTCCACCACACTGGCCAAGTTAACGTTTAAGCTGCTATATCTTTATTATACAGCTGGAGAGTTTGTTTGTTTGGTTGGCTGAACGCGCTAATCTCAGGAACTGGTCCGATTTGAAAAATTCTTTTTATGTTGGATAGTCCGTTTATTGAGGAAGGCTAAAGGTTATATTACATCACGCTTCAACTAAAAGGAGCAGAGCATCAATGAAAAATGTTGCAAAAACGGGAGAAAAATATTTCTTTTCATATTCTGCCTTTAGAACGCAAGCGGAGTCGCGGGAAAGGCAATTATGCAATATGGCAAATTTAATAGACATTCCTATTCACCTATAAAATTTTCTATATAAGTATTATTTTATTATAGGAATGACATTTTATCAGACGTTATCCTATAAATTGATTGGATGTAAGTGACGAGTTATGGCTTAGTATGAGGTAAATATAAACGGTCAAGTTACACTTCAGTGACGATAGTAGCCGTAGGTGGTATATTACGAATTTTATTATCTATACTAATATACCTACACTAATATTATAAAGAGGAAAGGTTTGTATGTAAGTATGTTTGTAACGAATTGGCTCAAAAAGTACTGGACCGACTTTAAATTTTCTTTCACCATTTGAATGCTACATTATCACTGATTCATATTATAGGCTATTTTATTTGCAAGAAAAAAAAATAAAGATCCCTACTAAAACTACAAGGAGGAGAAGGAGTGCACGCCGCACATAATATATGAAATAGGTAGCCGCGCGGCTCAGGAGTATATTAAAGCTGGAGTAATTTTGGAGAATTTTCAGCACAGCGAGTGATCTAATGAAGTTTAGTATTGCTAGTTTTGTATAAATATGTTGGGACATCATTACTCAACGCCATCAAGTTCCGTGGTAAACTACGAACGAAGCTTGTGTTACGGATGAGATCTTTGATATACTACATATATAAGTTTAAATACATACATATTATAAATATAACACCATGACTGGAGTGCAAACATCAGTCTTTAACAAATGAATGCCTCCAGCGGGACTCGAGCCCGCGACCGCTGACGCAGCAAGTAGGGTCACTACAAACTGCGCCAAACGTGTCGTCATATATATATATATATATATATATATATATATATATATATATATATATATATATATATATATACGAGTATATTTAACGAAGGAACTCTTACATACGAAACCAAACAATACTGTTATACAGTTGTTCATTGTTATACAGTAGTATAATGTTCGTATAATCGTTAAAAGTAGACATATTTTCTGATTCGCTTTCGAATTTTAAGAATAATAATCTATTGTATAACTGTTAATTATCTGTTTTCTTTCCCTTTACATCATCTTATTATTATGTTTTAATTGGTTTTATATATTATGTAAATATTTTTATTTAACTGTAATTTTTTCCTTTTTTGTGTCCCTCTGCTTCTTTTTTGTGTTATTTACTTGTGGAAACTTTATTGGTGTATGTGCTATATTTCTCAACTCCAAAGTACGTGGTACATAACTAAATCTAAATATATAAAAGCGAAAGGTCACTCACTGATCAATTATACTGTGCTATATTATCATTATTTTTATGTATGTATTATTGTACTGTTTGTTTCCAAAATCAAAATAAAAATTAATAAAGAAATATTTCCTATGTATATTATATTTTCTATATAATATTTCCTTGTAAATTATAGCGGTTCCTTCTATAATTGGACCCATTAAAAAGAAATTTTGTAGTAATTTAATTCAAATTACTGTACTTTTTATGACTATGGGTAATAAAAAAATTCATTAAAATCAGCAACATAAAAACTTAGCGAAAAATCAAATTCGTGACCTCTATAATTTATTTTTATTTATTTTTATTTTGATATCAGAATAAATAAGAATAAAATAAATAAGAATAAATAAAGAAAAGTCATATTTTCTATAAATACAACTTACCGGATCTTGAATAACGCTTATTTCTTTGCCTTCAAAGTACCATCTGATGTCGTCAGGTTTTGGAACCGATAGGGCTTCACATTCAACCGTCACTTTTTCTCCTTCTGTACCTAATTGGGTTCTATTAGATACGATGTTGGGAGCTCCTAAACAAAAATATTAAATTGTTGTTATTAATATTATCATGTATTAAAATACTTATATTATATATATTAATATTATAAAGCTGAAGAGTTTGTTTGTTTGTTTGTTTGAACAGGCTTATCTCAGGAACTACTGGTCCAAATCGAAAAGTTCTTATTGCGTTGTATAGTTCGTTTACCGAGGAAGGCTATAGGCTATAGAGCGGAGCATCAATGAAAAATGTTGCGAAGACGGGAGAAAAATATTTTCAAGAGTTTCCGTTACATGCGCCGAGAGAAAGAATTCGGTTTCCAGCTTTTAAAACGCGTGTATATAAAAAAGTTTAGATCCAATAACATTTTAAGAAAATAATCATGGAAATCTCTACAAGATTGGGCTTAACATTACATATTTTAAACAGTTTGTAAAATAAAATACTCATTGAGAAATAAGTACCTCTATTTTTTATACTCGGTCTAAAATAAAAATCATCTCTAATTAAGATAATTAGCTAAAAATGAGATTCGTAATAAAATGTTTTTGCTAGTCAGATTAAACGACCTTTATTTTATTTTATTATATGACACTTTTCACTTGGCCCTTCGATAAAAAACAACTTTGAAAGCCCAATAAGCTTTTAATTTGTAGAGCTTTCGCAATAATGGAAAGCTAAGTTAAGTTTCACTTGGAAAGAAACACTTTTGATATATTTATTTAATGTACAGAATGTTGTTACATTTTTATAACATCTTAAATATGTAAAACAGTAATAGAAAAAAAATGGATAGTCCATCTAATATGATAATAAAACACAAAGTAACTTAAATATTTATTATAATGCGTTGTTTTGATATAAAAATTTTCTAGGCATAGCTATATAATGGGTATTGCTATGGTAATTACGATTTTTTATTATTATGTATTTCATCTAAATATGTTCAGGCATACCAACAGACAGACTTTCACATTTTTATTACTATAATACACATTAATGTAATATATTCCTTCACTTTGAAATATAACACTTTAATGTGCTTCACTTTGCGCTAATTTCGCTAAGTATCTTGTTACGTACATAATACATACTTGTCTCTAGTTGATGAATGGAGTGTCAGAGTAATAAATTTACATCTCAACTAATGTTATTGTTGCTGATCCATGTACTTGTGCTAGTAAATTAGTACCTGGAATCGAACTGCCCTAGTTTTTTGGGATGGATATAAAAATTGTAGATTTTTAAAAAGGACCCTTGTATCATCACTGCATAGTATAAAACAAAGTCACTTTCTCTGTCCCTATATCCCTTTGTATCCTTAAATCTTTAAAACGACGCAACGGATTTTGATGCGGTTTTTTTAATAGATAGAGTGATTCAAGAGGAAGGTCTATATGCATAACTAGCGGATCCCGCGACTTTGCCTGTCCCAAGCTTAGGAAAGAGCCCGAGCGAAGCGAGGGCGAGTCGCTAGTAATAGATAAACTTAAAAACATTACGTTTTCGAGGTACATGAAATATATGTTTGTACATTATATTATTATATACTATCTTTTATTTATAATAAGTATAATATTGACAATATTTTATCTATCTACCTAGATTTTATATGTTAGATTGCATTCCGCAATTTTTATCGATTTTTATAATACTTTTGATGGAGGTAATAAAATATAAATTATAATAAAATATAAATTTAAAAAGAGCAATCTGATATAATTAGTTTTGAAGTGCAACTACTTACTATTATACATAATATATCATTTAAGCTGATATATTTTAAGTAATAATTCACTTATGTAAGTCCTATTTAGACACAAATAACCATAGTAAGTTAATTTTTATTAGGGAATAGCGACTCACTTTCGCTTCTCTCTCGCTCTTTAGTATAAGTTTTTTACAAACTTTGTTTTTTTCATTTTTTATTATTATTATTATTAAAACCTGTGTACCTTAAGCACGTATAAAAAAATTGCCGAATTGGTCGAGCAATTCTAGAGTTTTGTTCCCAGCAACATTCATTTTTATTAATAAAAATGTACAGCTATTTTAAAATTATACTAACCTTTAATAAATATAGTGGCTTCACTCTCAATATCTTCGTAGCCGTCCACACTGGCTTTACAGATGTACCGTCCCGCGCTTTTCTCGTCGACGTGCACCTTCAAGTTCGGGGCTTTCCCCTTAACCTGCTGGAAGTATTGCTCGTTCACGTAATGGTATTTTATTTATATAAAGAGGTTTTACATGTATGTTTCTTTGTTTTTTATGGAAAAATAGAGAAGATTTGAAGCATTTTTGAATATTTTTGAAAAAAAAAAATTGTCTATACCATATAGAAAAAAAATTGCCGCCTTTTAACAAACTAAGAGTATCAAACGACACTTTACTCTAAATGAGAGAAACTAATGAACTAACAAAACTGTGTCAAACCCTCACGAACTTTTTAATAATACATTCGATACAAGAATATTAAATTCTCTTATGTACTCTCTCTTTCTGTCTCTCCGTCTCTCTCTCTCTCTCTCTCTCTATCCATCTCTCTCTTTCTCTCACTCTCCTCCATGGTAATCACTTACCCCGATTCGTCCAGGTTCATGGAACAACCAGCGTATATCTGGTTGCGGGTGACCATCGACGTCACAACTCAGTGTGACAGTAGAACCAACCGCTGCTTCAACGTCTTTTGGTCGAGTGCGAAAAGATGGTGGATCTGTATGGGATTTAAAATTTTATATTGAATATTTATTTGATTTTATAATATATATTTTTTGAATATTTATTTGCTCCACATAATTAATGGACGATTACAACCTTACCTACAGCGGCAAATACCTAATGAACAGGCTGGTTTTGTCAAAGGCCGCGGGACTCGAGAGCAAATGGTCAACATTAGACAACTCATAGAGAAGAGCCGGGAATTCAATGTTCAGATAATTATGTGTTTTGTTGACTACTCCAAGGCGTTTGACTGCGTGAAGTGGGATTGCCTATGGAGAGTCCTTCTAGAAATGGGTGTTCCAGGGCATTTAATATCACTGATCGAAGCCCTATATGAAAATGGGAAGTCAATGGTTAGAGTTAATGACGTGGTATCAGCTCCTTTCAAACCACAAAAAGGAGTACGACAGGGATGCATCATATCCCCTCTTCTTTTTAACATCTACGGCGAGTACATCATGAGAACAGCGCTAGAAGAGTGGGATGGAGGCATTTCCATTGGAGGCAACAAAATCAGTAACCTCCGATACGCCGATGACACTACGCTAATGGCCTCCTCAGAACAGGAAATGGCTGAATTGCTTAGAAGAGTCGAGCGCGCAAGTGAGATGGTCGGTCTTTCTATTAATAAGAGGAAAACAAAAGTCATGGTAGTAGATCGAGCTGGAACTTTTGCACGAACGGGAGAACTCGCGGACCTGGAATTTGTAAATGAGTTTGTGTACCTGGGATCACTTATAAGCAATCAGGGAGGCTGTGACAAAGAAATTAGGAGACGTACACAGATGGCCAAAGCAGCTATGAGTAAGCTAACCAGAATCTGGCAAAACAGGAATGTGTCTAATACCACCAAGACCAGACTCGTACGAGCTTTGGTATTCTCCATAATTCTGTATGGTTCAGAATCATGGTCAATCCGTGCAGCTGACCGAAAAAAGATCGAGACTTTCGAAATGTGGTATTACAGAAGGATGCTGCGTATACCGTGGACAGCAAAAAGAACAAACAAATCTATCCTCGACCAACTGAAGGTTAAGACGAAACTATCCACTGTATGCTACCAACGAGTTTTGGGTTATTTTGGACACATTGCCCAAAGCTAGTCAACAGATCAGTAAAAGCCTTTCAGGACAAGCACGACCTTCAGTAATGAAGCATACGACGAATTACACAAAAAATACGATAATTACACATAAAATACGAAATACGATTTGTAAGTGAAGAATACTGCTGTTTTGGTATATATTATACTAAGCAGATATTTATGCATTATAGTTACAGACTACTTTTTCACACAAATATTCGAGTTATTTTATGTGAATTTTATTTTATTTCTAATATAATAATATCGAGCATTATATTTTATACTGAGCTTTCTCTTTGAACCATCCAGGTTGTAGGACTTATTATGCTTAATTTTCGGAAAAGATAACATCCAGATTAAAACACTATAATTCCTATTCAAACAATAAAATTAATGAATATCGCTTATATTTTAACAGGCCTTTAATCTATTACATAGACATTTTTTTAGTATATAAGTATAAACGTTATACATATACAGGTACTTACAAGTCACGTTCAACGCTAGTGTTGCTTCGCTCTTTCCCGCGGAATTGCTAACTTCGCACTTCACTATTGCCTTGTTGTGTTTTCGGGACACATTGAAGATGATCTATAAATAATTTAAAATTTAATAATATCCATACATTTAAGCGCTTCACGTGAAAATCGAATTATCTACATTAATATTAATTTTCAAGCAATAGTTATTTTATAAACAGAATTATTAAAAAAAGTCAAATTATCATTAGCCCTTATTAAAGTAATATAATAGACAATTTATAAAAATGTTTTCAGTACTAAAACTTACCATCTCATCTGTATAATCACCTACAACGGGATTATTGTTGAGATACCAAGCGTACATTTGGGCGGGCGGATTTGCATCAACCGAACATCGAACCCGCGCTTCAGTGCCTTCTGGGATCTTATTATTGATAGCACCGGATACAACCGATAAGTTTATTTTTGGGGCATATTTAACCTGTATGGGAGAATAATCAACTGTTATATATATTTTAAAAAGAAAGAAGTACTTTAAAGCATATGCTATCTAACTCTGTAACTATAAAAAAGTCATATAAAAGCTCAATTTGAATTTCAAAGGCATAAAATTAAAATTCTACACGCTGTGGTTTCAAAATTTTTAATGCCTTTTTAATTTTCATAATACGAGCATAGAATACTGTAACAGTATGAATAAGGTATATTTCTACTAAGTTTTTAACAATGTCTCTTCGATAGTTTTGAAGAACCTTCCAATAGAATAGAAATTGAAGACAACCGGACAAAGTGACAGACTGATATGGCTAATGTATAATGGCTCGATTTTTTCTGGCTTTGAAAAAACATATCAACCAATTTGCTTTACGACTACAGGTATTCATTTAGTTTAAAAAATAAAAAATACTGGTCAAGTACGAGTCGGCCTTGCCCACATATTTATGTAAAAAAAATAATTGACGTTTAACAGTAATTAATATAATTTATCTTACTAACCTCTATTTGTATAGACGCCATTCTATACGCCCTATCCGCTGTATTCTGTGCTTGACAAGTTATCGTTTGGTTGTGATGCTCCTTATTAGGAATTAACCGCAATACTGATCTGTTGAGAGATATCTTATTATACATATATACTCCATAATTATTATTATATTACAGTCACACTAAAATAATAAGTAATCAGGTTTTTCTAACATCCCACTTGTTGAGCATGGGCCTCGATTACGAGGGGGATCAGGCCATAATCCACCGCGCTGGCCTAGTGCAGGTTGGCGGACTTCACATGTCTTTCGAAAACTTGTTAGATTCTCTCAGATACACAGGTTTCCTTCCTTTACCGTAAGACAAGTGGTATTCATGTTAGAAATGATTGGCACATGAAAATATCAGAGTTGCGAGGCCCGAATTTGAACCCGCATTTACTCAGTTATCTAAGCGAGCGTATCATCACTGGACTACCACTGTCACTAATATAATAAGTAATAAGAAGTGTTACTGTTGGAGAAATATAGATTATATCTATATATTTATTATACAACATAAATGTATTACTTGTAGTAAGGTTATGTGGATGCACTAAAACAGAAACGCCGGTGCTATCCACTAAAACTCAATGGAATCTTCTCCATCTAACATCTTAAATATTTAAAAATTGGATGAACCGACACATATTTTCACATACATTATTATAGTTAGAGAACGTAGTACGTACATTGCCCTTTTTACATTTTCCTTTGTGAATTAAAAAGAGAGTCTAAATTTTCATCTCTTAAAAAGGCTTTTAACATTTTTGCAATACTTGCAGCTTAGTAATTTCAGTTAATTTTCATAAAAATCAAATTATATCGTTTCAAGATGAAAAGCATTGTTAATATCTAAAACAAACTTGATCAATATATGCCGAATAAAATGTTAGAACCGGAATTGAACCCACTATATTTTTATACTTTAACCAAACAATCACTAACTTACCTAGTTTTATATCTTTGTTCATCTGGTAACAGTTCTATTCGGCTTTCAACATTTTTCTTAATGACTACTTGGTTTCCATCGACCCACGTGATCTGTATAAAATAGAATGTTATTTTTAGTGTTTGCCATTCACGAGAATTCCCTGCTATATTTGTCAAGTATAAAAATATTAAAGCCTACATGTTGTATTTTAGTATTGAAACAGCAAATTATTTCGTACACAAATGCTTCACTTTTTGACTTTATTAGATATGAAATTTCATAAAATAAGTTGTTAGTTAACATAAAAAAAAGTATTTTAGAAATAAGCGTTACGATTCGAATTCGATCTAATTTTTGGTCTCTGACGTTTCGAAACCTTCACAACAATTATGGTCATGGGAGAGACTCAAAAGTCGAGTAAGAGTATATACCTATTTATATAAATAACGTAAAATGAAACTAAGAAACAAAGAAAGCGACAAAATTTACATCTGTGATTATAACTAATCTTATTTATAAATTTACCCATGAATCTGAAATGGTTGAAGCTTTTTTACTAAAATTCTATGGTAAGAAGAGTTAAGGAGGTTAGTTCTCGTGTTCGAATATAGAATACGAAAAGCTTAGCCAATACAAAGCTTACGCTTAAGCTTAAGTTTTCTGAGATCGAAATAAGCAAAACTTTCGTATTTAAAATGTATGCAGAGATTAAAATAACTAATTAAAAAAAATAACTTTCATTTGAGTCAATTAATAAATTTAGAAAGGAACTACGACAGATAAATTAATAATTTTAACCCAAAGGTGTTAATTATGAATCGTAAAAAAACTAGTTCCCTACTAGGTTTAATTAAAATCTGATCGATTGTGTAATATATTGAACTAATTTGCCCGAAATATTTTCATATTGCATTTTCAAAATGAATATTTTAAATTTTGTTTTTGTTATATCAGACTGTATATTACAACGGTACAAATAAACGTATGTGTGTATGTAAATATCTAGACACAAATGTGAGCAAAATTGGTGAGTTTTTGAGATTGGTGGGAACAAGTAGACAGATAGACGAAAATGTTAAAAAATCAGTTTTTCTTATAAGTATCGTGTTAAATATAAATATAAAAAAGCGAAAGGTCACTCACTCATTATGAAATATAATAAACCACTTGACGAATAAAGGTGAAAGGCAAGACGTATAAAGGTAGTTCATAGTTAGTAGATGACCGTTAAGGACGGATTTTGCGACAAGGCCGGATCGAGGATTTTGGTATGAAAGACCTTCAATTTTTTAAACTACAAACTTTAAATTTGGTAGAAAGTACCTAGGGAGGAATCCGAGCGAAGCGAGGGTTAGTCGCTTGTATATGCATTTAGTAAGAAAACTTTTAAGTTGATATTACAAACAGACTTTCATTTTATTTACTTGTGTGGTTACAAAACATTATTTTAATTTCTTCAAAATATATATTAATATAAATACTTTCACATAATATGTATATAACAAGTTATCAAGTCAAGATATTTCAAATAATTTGAACTATTTCCATACAAGTACGTTGTTAATGGCATGTTCGTAAGCACTTAGAAAATTTCACAGAAACTCGCGCGCGACTGTAGACAGTAGACGTCTATTTTAAGCAAATATCCAGACAGACTTCAGAAATATATACTCAAAAGGTTAAGTGTATTTTAGTCATTTGTTTTCGGTCTTTTTTTTTGCTTCTCACAAGTCAGAACTGGGACGGTCTTCATTTAATAAGTATGGGTTGGCGGACTACACATATATTTCGATAACACCCTATTACTGGACTTTTGTGCAATCAATATAAAACCAAACCTGAGCTTTAAAAAAAAATAATATTATGTATGTAGGTATCCACTAAAATTCCTTATGAAAGTTTGTATGATATGTTCATTAGATGCTAAGCGAATATTCTTTGATATATGACAGTTCACTTCAAAAAGAACTTAAAATCAATCAGAGTTATATAAGTGGGCTTAATCCGCGTTTTCAAAGTACAAGGTAATATTGATATATTTATAATAATTCATTTTATTCAGACAGCATACGACGACTACGTCAACTTATCGATTTATTTTATATATTAAGAGTGTAACTTACGATGCAGTAAGAAGCTTTTAGTTCGACGACCTGAGAAAATAAGCTCGGTAACACATCAAAAGTACCGAATGATTTATTAATTCGCTAAGTTTACGTAAAGTTTGATTTATATTATAACAAGTTTTTTCCTGGCTTATTACGTGGGATTGGAATTAGAGGTAGCTTATATACCTAGTCACCATTCTTATACAAATGAAATGAAATTGTAATGCCTGTTTAAAATGTCGAAATAACAGCTTATTACTAGATAAAGGAAGGACTATTGTACTTAAATAAAAATCCTTTTTATATTTGTATGTCTGTCTGTTTGTTGAGGCTTATCTCCAAAACAACTGAAAATATTTTTACTACATTTTACTGCCAGATGGTTAAAGTTATATGGTCGTCCATAAATCACGTGATGTTTGAATGGGGGGGAGGGGGTTCCTAAAAAAATCACGAAATATCACCAGGAGGGAGGGGGGGTGTAGTCAGTTATCACGTGATTTTTTTACTCACCGTTGGGATATCCCGCGCGCCGCGACAATCGCCGAACTTTTATAATAATAAGCCTAGTCACCTCCAAAACTTCTCTGAAAAGACCTGTACGGGAACTACTATTGCAAGAAATGGCACTATTAAAAGCTATGCTATGCTTTAAAAAATCGTGTATTATAAATTCTTCATAACAGATGATAAGACCAATAGGATGGGCCAAACATTCCCCCAGATACACGAAGCGTCGCTATTAGTAAGAAAGGAAGTGTAATAATGAACCGATTGGTCTTAATCGCTTTGGATTACTTATAAAAAGTATTGACTTACTTCCATTAATATCATGTATAAAAATTAAGACATACATAAACTATAAGTACCGTTACATTGTTATAATAGTAGTAATAAGTTACAGACGGACGAATTATACATTTTTAATGATATTCTCAAAAACTTTTACTATATTTACATATGTGAATATCAGCACTGAAAGTTTAAGAAAAGTGAATACTATTTTGACTTAACTTTAGCACCGGGTGATGTACCCAGTGCTCAAAGTCAAACCGTCGGCCGAAACTAGAGGGTATGCATACAGTCAAAGACCATACATAAACCACCTAATCCCAATGATTTTTGTTAATGAGAAAAAAGAAAATTCTGGCAGGATTTTAGTCGAGTCGTAAGGATTCTGTAGGTGCTAGTGCACAAAAAAACTACGGAAAAGTAAAATTTCACGATTATTATTTTGTCATTTATTCTTCTTAATTAGAATTTTTACATTTTTATCACGGTGCTTAATTTACCAAAATTATATTAGATTATACCTGTTAACCTTTATTTAAAAATCAAATTCAGATTTTTTAAGGTACTTTGTAAAAAAATACACGTGATTTTGAGTGGGGGGGGGGGGGGGGTAATCTTAAACCTCACCATGTATCACCATGGGGGAGGGGGGGTCTAAAAAGTTGCTTAAAAACATCACGTGATTTATGGACGACCCCTAAGGAGTAACTTAAACATTTTTATTTTAATAACAGAATAATTGTTAAACGCAAAAAAATTAAAACCTATGATTTTTTGACTCCAGAGAAGTAAAATCGATTACGTCGGAAATCAAAAATAAAGGCGTCTGCAAAATAATGCGAAGCGATGGTTTTATTTCAAATGTCAAATATTCACGTAAATCTAAAAGACTCTTTTTAACAGAAAAGCCCAATGACTAATTAACCGACTTAGGATTCGAACCTAGGACCTTCATATCTACAGGCTAGCTACTAACAAACAGGACAATAAACCCAATTTATATTACTAGGAAATTCTTCGTATCTTCCCACGTAACGTTCAAAATATAACACTTTTCTAACGCCTACATTGAAAACATTAATCATGCTATTTCTCAAATCATGATAAAATAACTCATATAAGTGCTTTATGTTTCTTTTTACCCACAATTGTATGATATACAAAATTCATGGCGCCACACAACCCAAATACAAATAATAATAAAAATAAATAAATATGTTGGGACATTATTACACACAGCGCCATCTAGTTCCGTGGTAAGCTACGAGGCTAGTGTTACGGATACCTGATAGTTGATATATTACATATATAAGTTTAAATACGTACATATTATAAATATTAACACCCATGACTGGAGAACAAACATTCGTGATCCACAAATGAATGCTCCCAGCGGGACTCGAACCCGCGACCACTGGCGCAGACGGTAGGGTCACTACCAACTGAGCCAAACGTGTCGTCAATTACATCGTTGCAATTTATACAGATTTTTCTATACTAACATTTTAAAATGTTTGTAGGTCAAAGCAATATATTTAAAAGTAAAATATTTCGTGTACATATGAATTAAAAGTTTACATTTATTTTCATTTATTTAGTTCACTAATAAATTATCGTCATATAGTAGTAAAGTGTTTTTCGTGATATTTTGAAGAGGGAGTTATGCATGATATGTGTGGATTTGATTTTATATATGAATTTTGAGGTCTCTCGAACTCTATTTTAATAAAATCGACAGTTCACTCACTCATCACGAAATATCTAAAACCGCTAAACCTATAAAGATGAAATTAGGCAGGGAGGTAGTTTATAGTTAGTAGACGTCCGCTAAGAACAGATTTTGCGACAGGACCGGTTTAAGGAGGTCTCGCAAGTTTGTTTAATAGATCTTATTTTTTGTGCTACAAACTTTAAATTTAGCGACAGTAAGTCTCTTGTACATAAATAAAATTAATTTTGTAAAATCATATAATAGCTTTTTACTAAATGCATATTTATGTGCGATTCTTATAAGTAAACTCAACATGTAATTTTTTGGTTTATATGTCAGTTTGTTCGCGCTAATCTTTGAAACTAAAATTAAAAAAAATATTTTTGTGTTGTCCGTTTATCGAGGAAATTTATAGGCTATATTACATAACACTACGAATAGGAGCGTGGCATCAATGAAAAATGTTACAAAAACGAGAGAAAAATATTTCTTTTGATGAACCTTTAGTACGCAAGCGAAGCCGCGGGAAAGGCTAGTAAATAATAAAAGTACGATAACTTACTTCTGCTGCAGGTTTTCCTCCTTCAGAAACACATTCTATATCTACAGGTTGGTTTTCGATGGCATCTATGAAGGCACCTTGTAATATCCGCGGGGGGTCCGGGGCTACCAGCACTGTGAGCTGTGCGTACCTCGAACGTATTGGCGGTTCCCCTGAAACATCTCTTATATTTGAATATGATATAAATAGAATAGCTTTCTAAAAAGATTTATCTATTTATTTAAATAGGATTACCAACAGTGTGTATCAAGTGTTTTTTTTTTTCCGGTTTCCGGTGTCAACTAATATAGACGTGTTGTGAACTGCTCCTACAATAATATTCGCTTTCACCATAATATTCAAACACATTCAATGTTAAAAGTGTACAAACATCATAACACAGTGACCAGAAGACATTCTACGCATAAATAACTGACGAAGTTTACGAACAGTGTAAAAAATTGTGACTTTCTTTTGATACATATCCACTGTAACTTTGAAAGGTATTCTCAAAATACAAAAGTGAAGTCCGCTAAAACGTCACCTGTCAGTGTCACCCAAGTAAGACAACATCAATTTTGACAGATAGTGTTGCCAGACCCAAAATTCAAAGTAACCCAGAAAATACGTCAAAAAAATAAATTTAAAAGAAGAAGAAAAAAAAACAAGACTTTTTACAGAAAAATGGATAGCCAAATGCAAATATTATTGGAAAAAATTCAAGAACAGATGCAACAACAAACTAAAATTATAACGGAATCAGTAACTAAAAATATAGCAAAGCAAATCGACGAACGTTTTAAACAATTGGACGAGGAAAACAAACAACTCAAAAACGAAGTGAAAGAACTGAAAGAAAAAGTAAAGGGATTGGAATTGTCTAAAAAGAAAAACAATATACTACTTTTTGGAATAAAGGAAGACAAACAAGAAGAGTTCAATTTAGTAAAAAACATGACTGAAAAGCTTAACTGTTACCTTAGATTAAACCTGCAAGAGTCTGAAATCAATAACGCCTTTAGGATTGGGAAAATAAAAAGTTCACCACGACCTATTTTAATTTCATTTGTAACGCACTGGCGAAAAATGGAAATAATAAAATCCAAAAACAAACTACCTCAAGACATAAGCGTGAAAGAAGACTATACAAAAGAAATACTTGAAACACGTAAAGCTCTACAATCAAAGCTTGAAGAAGAACGAAAGAAGGGTAACATAGCTTATTTAAATGTAGATAAATTAATAGTTAAGAAGCCAACAGACGTAAGCCGAGAAAAAAGGAAAAGGCAACCATCTTCTTCGCCTAATACTAGCACATCACAGACAGAGAGAACATCGAACGTCGCACTGAAAAAGGCTAATACAACAAATGCATACGAGTACATGGCACGTGCGAGGTCAAACTCGATGAAAGAAATAACTAACGCATAGCAACCACTGTATACTCGGAACCGGAAGAACAACAAACATCAAAATACAAACCTACAACAAACAAACAACAAAATCACTCCCCCAAGCCGGCTGGTCCCCGTGGGGGAAAATGACCAAAACCCTCCAGTGGAAAAGAAAGAAACCAGTCAAAAACTAATAAACATTGGGACATTCAATGTAAGATCTTTAGCATCCACGAGAAGATATATAGAACTCATATATTCATTGCAAAACATCAAAATTGATATATTAGGCTTAGCCGAAGTTAGACGAATGGGCTGTAGCATTGAAGAACATGAAGATTTCATATTTTGCTTTAAAGGAGAAACGCCTGGTTTACATGGCGTAGGTTTTTGATAAAAAAGAGTTCAAAAATAACATACTTAACTTCTCAGGCCTGTCTGAAAGAGTAGCGCTACTTCAACTAGAATTTAACAAACACATAATATCAATAGTACAAGTTTACGCACCGACCGAAAAAGCCTCTAAGGAAGATATCGAGAAATTCTACGACACCCTACGAAAAGCTCAAACTCAGGCTGGGAAGAACGTATTAGTAATCGGAGATTTTAATGCCAAAGTGGGCCTTGCTAAAGCAAACGAAGATACAATAATAGGAAAGTTTTGCTACGGAAAAAGAAATGAACGAGGAGAAAAGCTTATTGAATATGCTTTCGAACACAAATTATCGATTATGAATACACATTTCAAAATGAGAGATAATCGCAAATGGACATGGATCTCACCGGACGAAAAAACAAAGAACGAAGTGGACTACATCCTGTCAAACAAGCCTAAAAGAATAAGAAAGATAGAAGTATTGCATGGTTTAAGGTTTAGCTCTGATCACAGACTCGTTAGAGCCACCTACCTTCTACGAAGCAGTAAAAAAAGCAGAAAATCATTCAACACACCCTTAAATACATTCAAAACAGAACAAGAAATAACACTATACACTAGAAACTTAGAAAACAACATAAAAGACATTGAAACTTATGATAATGACGAAGATGTACAGACCATATATAATAAAATAGAAAATTTAATCAAAAAGAGCATGTCTACAGAATCAAAGGAAAAGCAACAAATCAATGCAAATAAAATTCTAACAAAACCTACAGAACAATTAATGGAAAGGCGCTCAGAACTTCTGAAAATAAAACCCAAAACAAAGAAAATGAAGGAAGAGCTAAGTATGTAAGAAGACAGATAGTAGAAAAGAACCTAAGACAATATAGGAGCACTAAAAGAGCATATAAACAATTAAACACACATAAAAACTGGATACAAAATTTAAAAATAAAGAGTACAGTAACTAACACAAGGAAAGATATTATAAATTGTGCTACAGAGTTTTACAAAACACTTTATAAAAACGACACTAATAATTGTACAAATAAGAAAAAATATTTAACATATGAGAACGACACTGAAGGCAAGCCCGCAGAAGTGTATGCAACGGAGGTGAAAAGGCATATCAAAAAATTGAAACCAGAGAAAAGTCCAGGGCCAGATGGTATACCGAACGAAGCTTTAAAAATAGGAATGAATTTATTGATACGCCCACTATCCTACTTATTTAACATAGTTATAAAAACGGGACAAATACCGGAACAATGGAGAAAATCCGACATAATTCTGCTGTACAAAAAAGGCAACCCTCAAGATATAGGCAACTATCGCCCAATTAGTCTTCTTCCAAGCACTTATAAGCTTTTCACATCCTTATTACTAAACAGGATCAGTGACAATATCGAAAAATTTCAGGATATAGAACAAGCAGGGTTCCGAGCAGGCTTCTCAACAATAGACCATGTACACGTAATGCAGCAAATTATAGAAAAATACAAAGAGTTCAACATGCCATTATATATCGCATTTATCGATTATGCTAAAGCGTTTGACACGATATCACACGATTCAATCTGGGATGCACTGAAAAGATGTCACGTCCACGGAAAGTATATAACTATTTTGAAAAATATATACGAAAGCAGCACCAGTTGTGTGAAACTAGAGAAACGAGGACCAGAAATACCAATCCTACGAGGAGTAAGACAGGGAGACCCCCTTTCCCCCAAAATTTTCATAGCAGTACTGCAAAATATCTTTGAAAATCTGAAATGGGAAAAGGAAGGAATTAAATTGGGTAACCGGTACTTAAGTCATCTCAGATTTGCAGACGATATAGTCCTTTTAGCTGAAAACAGCAAAACACTAGAAAATATGGTAAACTTTTTAAACGAACACAGTAAAAAAGTTGGTCTTTTAATTAATAAAGATAAAACAAAACTTATGACAAACACGTATACAAACACAATAAAACTAGAAGGAAAGACATTGGAATACGTAAAGAAATACATATATCTAGGTAAAGAAATATCATTTGAAGACAAAAACGAAGAAGAAGAAGTAGAACGTCGAATAAATATGAGTTGGAAAAAATATTGGACACTCAAAGAGATAATGAAAGGCGACTATCCGCTCCACCTTAAGAGAACAGTAATGGATACATGCATCCTACCAACTCTTACGTACGCTTGCCAGACGTGGACCTACAACACCAAAATAAAAACAAAACTGGTCACTTGCCAGAAAGCCATGGAAAGAAGCCTATTAAAAATAAGAAAAATACACAAAGTAAAGAGTGAACTAATTCGAAATAAAACAAAACTAATTGATGTCTTACATTACAGTTTAAGGCTAAAATGGCGCTGGGCTGGCCACGTAGCCCGATACAATAACAAGCGATGGACAGTAGAAACAACAAGATGGAAAGGACCCAGCGGGAAAAGACGTAAAGGACGACCTATTAAACGATGGAGGGACGACATTACTGTAGCAGGAATAGACTGGATTAAACAAGCTAAGGACAGAGAAAACTGGGCCAAACTGGAGGAGGCCTATACCCAGATAGGGTTTCCTATCCAAGAAAATACATAAAAGAAACAAAAGAAGCAATTTTCAAATAAAAAATAAATTTGAGCTTAAAAACTAGTCGCAAGTGTGCATTAAAAAAAATGTAGCAAAAAATAAAAAATAAAAATGTATGTAGGTATATAGAACAAAAATGTAAAACTTAGATGATGGGAAATAAAGAGGCTTATTATTATTATTATTATTATTACCAACAGTGTATAAAAGTAACATTGTTTAAAAAATAATAGTTATAAAAATAAGGGGTCATCTTTTCTACACCAATTAAAGGTAAACACAACATTCTTAGATGATTTGGAGTTCAATTTCTTTTTTATGCTAGCCAGTTACCTATAGCGCATTCCTAAATGCCTAGAACTTAGCCTTGAACAAACTTTGAAATTCGGAAAAACGTCTCCAAAGGAAGTGTACAAATCATTAAAAATTAAATTGCTCTTATATTTTTTGTACAATGATTTTTGGATGACAAAATTAAAACGAACGTTGTTTCGATTAATAAAACTACTTTATATCGTATGTGTAAGTTTGAAATTCTTTTTTAAGAATAAGAAATCACAATTTTTAAATTTTCTTCAAAGTTGAACGTCTCATGTCATCGCCACTTTTTGAAGGGATATTTGTACGCAGGCATGAGATAAGCACTTCACTTGATGACGTTACCAAGCAAAACCTGATAAAAACACAACTATTAAAAAGCTACGCGATCGAAAATATGAGGTTAATATTCATTTTTATAACGCAGAAAATTGTAAGCAAATGATTTGATCTTAATAGAATTAAGCTTAAATGTCCTTAGAACACTGTTAACGCGAAGGAAACGTATAAAAGATCGATTACAGGATACCTTTGTTCAATGTATAGTTGTTTTCATAATTAATTCGAGTTATTTTACAGCCGATTTTACAGCCCATTTAAGTACTCATAAAGATATTCTTATACACTTTATTGGTTATAATTGGTCTTCATATTTTTAATAAAACTATTTTGTCTTTGAAAAAATATTAACTGGCAGTTAAGCTTTTTACATGATATAAAATGCTATAAAATAAAATAATAGCAGGCTACGTTTAAACCAACTTTAGTAGTGGGTTCAATTCCATGAAATAGTCACTTTTTCTTATTATTCACGTTAAAATGGCCGATTTACAATAGTACATTGATTGGTACTTGTATATGGTACTATAAATAAAAAAAGTTCTTTGTAATGAACGCAAGCAAAGCGTGGGGAAGCCACTAGTATCTATACATAAGGAACTGTTATCTAGATTTTACTGTAAGTGAAGTTTCCAGTATGACTATAGGTACCTAGAAAATGTAGCTCTTGGCACTCTATTATATTACCTACGCCACAAGAGGGATATAAGGTTACATATACCTACTCGTATATGAATGAATGTTCGATTTTTGTTTCTTAATATACGCGAATGGTTTGTATTCAGCCCTTTTTAACGTCCCACTGCTGGGCATTGGCAAGCCCTTCAATACGAGGAGAATCAAGCTATAATCCACCACGCTAGCTAAGTGCAGATTGGCGGACTCATATATCTTTCGAAAACTTGCTAAGTTCTCTCAGACATGAAGGTTGCTTCACGATGTTTTCCTTTACCGTAAGACAAGTGGTAATCATGTTAGAAACGATTCACACATAAAAGTATCAGAGTTGCGAGATCCGGATTTGAACCCGCATCACTCGGTTATTCAAGCGAAGCGCAATACCACTACCTTTTTAAAATTATATAACTCACCGTTAAGACCGGAGCTAACTTGACACTGGTACTTTCCGTCGTCTTCTAAAGAAACTTCTCTTATGTCTAATGAGTAATCGCCTGTAACAAAGAAAAATATTTAATGAATATTATTAATACATATTTATACTAAAACTACTGCATGGGTGTGTTAAGAAAACTTTCGTGCATAAAATATAACGTCCCCAAAGGCTATTATACTAAACTAAAATAACGATTAAATATTAAGGTATTAGCTTTAATAGTTTTGGATATTATGAGCTATTAAGTGGTATTCAATCCGTTTTTAACATCCCGTTGGTCGATTTAGCATATTATTCTAGCTATATTCTTTCAAACTCGCATGTTTCCTTACGAGTTTTTCTTCAACATAAGACAAGTGGTATTCATATTGAAAATGATTTACACAATAAAATATTGGACTCATGATTTGAACCCGCTACACTCGGTTTTCAAAGCACATTACCACTAGGCTATAACTATCTCTCATTGTTAGTGACTAATATTGTAGTTTAACCAAAATAATATATTCTTCGAACGAATCTTTAGACTACGTTTAATTTCCGAATAAACATTCAATAAAGAAAAAGAATATTCATCAAGTGAAGCCAAATAAAATCAATAAGAACTTATACTTATAATTAATTTATTGGAGAACATGATCCTTTTGATGGGAACCTTTTATATGAATAAAAAGAAAATCAATTACTTAATTATAAATTGCTTTTCAAATACTTAAGCTATATACAATATATATTTATTATATTACTAGCGACTCGTCCTGGCTTCGCTCGGACTCGTTCATTTTGGCGTAACCGTAGCTAAGTAAGTAAGTGTATAAACTTGACAAATTATGTACTAAAACCTTCTTCGAGAACCACTCTATTCATTGGTGAAAACAACGTGAAAATCGGTACAATAGTTTTTGAGTTTATCGTTAACAGACAGACAGAAAGAAGCCTTGAAGGACTTTGTTTTATAATTTAATTTTTAAAGTTATTTTATTTTTCTAATGATTTGCCTCCGCTTTGTCTCACAATATAGACTTAGAAAATGTATTATTTTCAATCTCGAGATACTTTTAAATTGTTATTTGGATATATACCTACTCAAATATTTCATAGTATAGACATATTATGAAATATTTGATTTGTTAAACGTTTTTTTTATCTAACTAGTGTTGCTCATATACGAATATGTATGTATATACGTGTGTGTTTGTGCGTTTGTGCAAAAACTACAAAAAGAATTTTCATGCGATTTTCTTAAATAGTTGTAATTCATCAAAGTTTTGTGTATTTGCCTGAAGTATGAAGATAATTGTTGAATATGTTTAAAAAAAATCATGAATAAAATTTTATTCAAATTAAAAAGATCTTCTTATTAAACTGTAGCAATGCTATGATATATTATTATGAAAAGAAAGTATTCAATCTGTGTGGCAAAGTCGAAAACATTAGCATAAACAGCAAACTGCACTACAATTTTTGCCTTTACTATCTATTAGGCGGCCTTCATCTTATTAATTAACTAACGACTCATCCTCACTTCACTTGGATTCACCCCTTAGTGCTCCCTGCCAAATTTAAAGTTTGTAGCACAAAAAAATTAAATAAATAAAATTTCAAAAATAAATGTAGCCTAAGTTACTCCTTATAACATTAGCTATCTGCAAATGAAGATCCGTTAAAATCGGTCCAGCCGTTTCAGAGATTAGCTGAAACAAACAGACAGACAGAAAAAAAACCTTAAAAAGTATTTTTTAATGTTAATACCGTATATACATTCATATCAATTTAGTGAATAGCTATTAATGTAAAATTAAAAACAGACACTTTAATTTTATTTATATGTCTAGATTAAATTCTGTGATTTATTAAAAATAGTAAATTTATTCATTGATATGTAATTTATTTTCGGATTTTTCAACACGTTATTGACGTCTGAACTCTAGTATAAAATACGAACAAGGAAGGTTAAGATTGTCATACTTTTTTGCATAACTCGTTTTAAAATATAATCGATTTGAAATGAGACAGATATCGATATTTATTCATAGTAAATCATATTGTATAGTAAAATTAACTTTCATTCTTATTATGATTTAAATTTTTAATATCTTACATCTTAATTTCGAAATAGAATTTATTTAAAGTGAACTTTCTACGTCTTTTAGAATATTTATTAAAAAGTATAATTTTAAAACATTTTAGTTAATTTTGTTTTGACTTATAGTTTCTCAGATTTACATAATTAATATAGATTTAAATGAAAATATCAGTATTTTTTTTTATTTTTGGTTTACGACGTTTCGAGTATTTTTGTTTCTTTGTTTTGCATTTTTTCACATTCACATAATACCTACTTAGATTTGCGCGAATATTTGACATTATTTATATGAAACTATCTTTTCGGCTTTTGTCGCGAATTTATTTTGATTTTTGGTTCCCGAAGTTTCGAATGCTTTACAGCAATCATAAACACGGGAGAGACTCTCCCTCTATTTATGCAATAAATCTGATTAAAAATCCGATAGAGACCGACCAATCTCCTTCGTGTCTTCTTCATTCAACGTGACATTGGCGAAGTAATCAGTGCTCAACTGGCACGTTTTGAAGCCATTAAGAGTTTAAGAATTGAATTGAAATCCAATAGAAAAAAAAGATAGTTTTATTCATTTTAACTAATTTATTATTATTGTATGTTATGTTGACGACGCGTTTGGTGCAGTTTGAAGTGACTCTACTTTCTTGCAACAGCTGTCGTGGGTTCGAGTCCCGCTGGGGGCATTCATTTGTTAAAACTTGAATATTTGTCCTCCAGTTATGGGTGTTTATATTTATAATATGTATGTATTTAAACTTATATTTGTAGTATATCAACTATCTAGTTTCCGTAACACAAGCTTCGCAACTTACCACGGAACTAGATGGCGCTGTGTGTTATAATGTCCCAACATATTTATTTATTTTTATTTATATGTTAATAGCAAGAATTTACTCTAATATGTAATCTATTAATTTAATTTCATACAAATCCGTCCAACAGTAAAGGTAACAAGCAAACACACATACAAAACTTTAAAAATCAGTAGTCCAATTTATAATAAGATTGCATATTACAGACAGCGCCAACGGTATCTTTAGATCTCCATAACAGATAAAAGGATAGTTATAAATGTTATTAAGTCATAAACTAAGTAATTAAATTAATAAGGCGCTTCTCTCGAAGCCGTAAATACGCCTTTCCTCTCGGCTCTTAATAACGACAAATTATATATAAAAAACGACGAAAACAAAACCGTACGCTATAACTAGTTACATTATAAATGCTAGTAGTGTAGTAGCCAAGCTTAAGTGACGTTTTAAACTTTAAGTTTCATCTTATTTTTTGTTTCCAGTCTTTAAGTTTAACCAGTAAATTGATTCTTTACACAAATTGAAATAATAGTTTAAAGAGTACTTTAGAGTAATTGTGACATAATTCCTAGAACAAAAAACATTTAAATATACTTTATTTGATTTGACATGATACACACACAATACATATAAACGACACGTTTGAGTCAGTTTTTAGTGACCCTACTTGATGTGCCAGCGGTCGCAGGTTCGATTCCCGCTTGGGGCATTCATTTGTTGAGCACGAATGTTTTTACTCCATTCACATACATTATACATATTAATTATAGTACGTATATATGGATATTTAAAGTTATATTTATTAATCGTGTAGTATATCAACTACCTGGTATCCGTAACACAAGCCTCGAATCTACATAGCGCTGTGTGTAATAAAGTCCCAATATATTTATTTATATTTATTAAATATATTTATACATACATACATACAATAAAACATTGTTCAAAAATATTATTAAATTATAATAATATTCATTGTAGAATTCCGTCATCGCGTCCCTAATGCAAACTGATTTCCATTGTATTTTCAATATCCAGGGCAGCTTTTACATATAATGTATATCGTTGAAAGACATTTCAATACTTCAGATAAAAGGATTTAAATGTTATAAGCGTAGATAACAATAGGTAAAGCATTATTTTACCGATGAAATGCTAAGAGTTATGTTTAATGTATTTTTAACGATCAATGCTAATAGGATTGATAGGGCGTTTTATTTATACTGGCAAAACGTTGTGACTTTACGTGCGTGGATTTTAATTTAACTAGCAAAATCGCGGGTTCCGCTAGTGTATTATACATATAAACCTTCCTCTTGAATCACTCTATTTTAAACAAAAACCGCATCATAATCCGATGCGTAGTTTTAAATATCTAAGCATACATAGGGACAGACAGACAGCGGTAAGCGACTTTGTTTTATACCGTGTAGTGACTATAAACTAATTACCTAGATGGTGTAGTGGCTAGCTAGTAGGTACTACACATCTAGAGGTCCTGGGTTCGAATTCCGAGTCAAGCAGCAACATCACGTGCAATTTCAACAGTATGTTAAACACTATCTAAAAGAATATTTTATGTACAAATAATATTAATAATAAAAAATATTAATAATAAAAATAGTAATAATCTGACTGATAAAATATTTTATGTCAAATGGAATGTAATGAAAATTGAAAAATTAATTTCAATTGAAAGAAACAAGTGAAGAATATTCTCATAGAGACAAATTTACTTGATTTTTCAACCATTTATAATTCAAAAACTACGAGTAGTATAAAATAGAATAATTGAATGGGATTTAAAAAATGTTTTATTTACCGGATATAATAGAATAGCGTAAAGCTTTTCATATTCAATGAAATGACATTGATACAAGGCTTTTGCGAATTCAATGCATTTCAATGAAGCGAGATTAGTTCTATAGAGGCAAGTTTAAATCTTATACGTTATTAAGTCTATACAAAGGCTTATAATTGTCTATTTATTCATGTTTATATTATAAAACTGCCTCGGTGGTGTAGCTACTAGCATGTACGTTCATACATCGAGAGGACCCGGGTTCGAGCCCCGGGACGGGCCAAGTTCAATTATTGAGTATTTCTGTTTAGTAAGTCTCAGTAACAGCCCGGAGTTGGGAAGTTGGCGGTGTGTCACTCCCGTGCCTCGGAGAGCACGTAAAGCCGTCGGTCCTGCGCCTTAGCTCTCACTGGTCGTATCGAACAGTCTATGAAAGTGATAGACATGGAGAGTTCACTTGTGCACTATAAGTAATATCTCCTGCGCAGTTGGCTTGTTTCAATGAGATTGGCCATCATGACCGGAATCGATCGGAAAACGTTATTATATTATAAAACTAAAAGTAACCATGAGTCTTTGTTGGAGGAGTAATTGCTTTGCTGATTTTGATGAAATTCTATGAAATATATGGTACTCAATTTCTTAACAAAGAGTAATCGGTTGATATGTTTTTTATAAAGGAAAGTTGTATAATTTATGTAAAGTATTAATTATCTTGATCTAATTACGAAGAGAAATTTGAATTACTATTTACGTTCCAAGAGAATAACGATAGTAAGAAAATTATGCGTAATCAAAAGCTTTCGACTTTATATCAGCAAAAAGCTCTTCTTATTTTATAATAGCTATTATATATAGCTACCCTAGCTTTGCTTGGATACGGCCATTTCATATACACTGTGTATAAAAATACAAATACCTTTAGCCGTTTCAACGTGAACAAACAAACATATAAATAAATTTTTTGACATATAACAGTGGATCAAGTTTAGCATTAAATTTCTCTACAACATTAGTAATAATTTTCAATATAATTTGTGCCAAAATACACGTACCTATGACCTTGGCTTGAAGCTTTCATATATTGAATTCAAACAATCAAGCGACTACAAGCCAAATTCTGAGGCCATCGACCCATTACGTATATTCTAATAATATATCTGCTTCATATGAACAACGTAATCAAAATATATAAAAGTATTTACAGTTATTACAGATTTTACTCTTATGTTCAGTGCTATAGAGGTATTGAAATACGTGGGTTATTTTAATATCAAGTGGATCTTAAAGAGAAATTTTTATTTTAGATTTTAGTTTTAGGTTATAAAACTTTAAAAATAGCTTTTACATTGTTGTTCTTTCTCTTTTTATTAATTGATAAAAAATACTTTGTGAGAGAAGGAGCCAGGAGACTCATATTACAGGGCTTACCTAGTTTGAGCTCCTGTCTCCCACTTATATAGACTATCCTCATAGTTTAATGTATACTTTAGTGTCAATTGTACGTGTGGGAGAAAATAAATAAATTATTATTATTATATAAAGAAATCGTATATTTATAGACTTACAAGGCTTCTAATTTGCCTATATATATTGCCACCAATAAACATCTCATCTGGTCTATCGTAAAGTATAGAAAGCTCAGTAATCAATTAAAATTGATTACAACTTTATATATTAAAAATGATAAATTCTTATATTGACTTGAAAATGTAGTAAATAACAATGTACCTACTCTAAAAGGTGATCTAAAAATATTATAACTATACTAATATAAAAAAATATATAACTAACACTATCCCACAATCTGAGCATTTTGTGGTACACTTTACTGAAAAACTATCATGCCCATAAATTTGTGCTGTATCATAGTAATTAAACTTCATATCATGTCATATCCACCTTAAAATCTATTACTTGAAAAATCATGAAAATCGCTTTACTCGAACTTTACCTCTTGCTTTGTAAAGTGGGTGAATAATAAATCGTGACAAAAAATCGTGTTTTTGATTTCTTTCACGTCTTCTGTTTCGTGTACCAAAAACTAATAAAATTTGAGCTAATAATGCAACTTAGCTTTTAAAATTGTACTCGTAGCTTTACTTACTAAGGAGGGTCTAGGATATGTCTAAAATCTTATTAACTAACGATTCTAGATGGAAAATTCAGTTGGCACAGAGAAGCGACGTAAAGAAAATATTTAGGTAAATAGCGTCTTAGAATGCGTATTTTATTTTCACTCTGTAT
Organism: Boloria selene; assembly: GCA_905231865.2. Taxonomy (NCBI): domain Eukaryota; kingdom Metazoa; phylum Arthropoda; class Insecta; order Lepidoptera; family Nymphalidae; genus Boloria; species Boloria selene. The sequence goes on from HG993157.1 coordinate 4,918,536, forward strand.
CACGGTTATTCTGTTTTTATCTTTCACCATCTTGATAAACATAGTGTAATGGAGGCTAAAAAGGTGGCTTACATCGCAGTAATACATTGCGCAATACTTAAAGTAGGGATTTTATTTATATTTTTACCTGTTAAAAAGTCCATTTCTATTATGTAATACTAGCTATTCCCGCGGCTACACCCGCGTTCTAACCACTGTTAAAAATAGAGATTGGTATAAAGAATAGCCTAGAGAATAAAAAATAGCCCCATAAAAATGTGCCCAGACCTAACAAATATACACAAAAAAGTCATAAAAGTTAGTTAAGCCGTTTCAGAGGAGTTCTATAACAAACACTGTGACTCGGATTTTCATATATTAGAATAGCGTCTTACATTTGCTTTGTTTAAAAATTCTTCCCTAGTAATGTTTAACGGTTTTTTATAGATTTCTTCATCATCAGCCCTTTTTTTAACGTTCGACTGCTAGGCACGGGCCTCCCTCAGTACGAGGGGGATCAAGCCATAGTCCACCGCGCTGGCCTAGTGCGTGTTGGGGGACTTCTCGTGTCTTTCGAAAAACTTGCTAGGGTTTTCTAAGACATGCAGGTTTCCTCACGATATTTTCCTTCGCCGTATGACAAGTGGTAATCATGATAGAAATGATTCGCACATGAAAATATCAGAGGTGCGAGACCCGGATTTGAACCCGCATCACTCGTTTATCCAAGCGAGCGCGTTACCGCTGGGCTACCACTGTCTATTTAACGAATTTCAACGTCAACAACATTACATCTTAATTTTTTTTGTTTTTTTTTCTGTTTTTTTTTTTTTATCATTTATGTATCACTGACGTATATTCCTTCTGTTAGTACAAATGGTAATTTATTAACTTACGCTTTATGAATGCATGGATGGATCGACTTGCGCGGCAATCGGTACACGCATAAAGCGCTGCTCGCTTTTCTGTGTACTTAGATTATAAGTTAAAAATAAGGATTTTTATGTATTGTTTTTCTAAATAAAATAAAAAAAAAATTATATTCAAATGACAACACATATGAAGCCCAATGGCAGTTAATCAATTATTCGAGACAGACTCTACAATTAACGTTGTATATAACCCCGATTTTCCTAGATAGATATACAAAAATTTAAAATAGCTTAGAAACTAGAATGCTGACCGGTTTCTGCATTCGAGTCATGGCCACAAAAACGCTACGATACTAAAATTTTACAAGTCCACGTTTAAACAGTCATTGTTTTAAATTAAGACTTGACGACACGTTTGGCTCAGTTGGTAGTGACCCTACTTTCTGCACCAGCGGTCACGGGTTCGTGTCCCGCTGGCATTCATTTGTTGAACACGAACGTCTCTCCAGTCATGGGTGTGTATATTTATATTAATTATCTGGTATCCGTAACACAAGCCGCGTAGCTTACCTCGGAATTAGATGGTGTTGTTGTAAAAATGTCCGAAAAAAACTAAGACTCTACATATTCGTTCGTCCAAAATAATTTTACAGTTAAAAAATATATTATAAAGTTATATAATAGTAATTCATGTTTTTTTTCTATATAGCAGTTTTTTTATTCGATTGAACTTTATAATTTCTTCATTTATAGTATGTTCTTTTTTAATTGTTATATTTTCATATCACTTTTATTTCATTCAATACATATTATAAGTGTTGCTTGATATCAAAGATAATGTGTTTGATTCTCGTAATATATTATTAAACCACAATTTTGTCTATTCTGCTTAGAACCAAATTGCATAAAAGTTATGTTTAAAAAACCATATACATAGATCTAATAAACATTAACAGAAAATAAGGAGCCCTTACTCAATATATAAAATCAATAATAAAAATGTTAGAAATATAGAATTTGACGAGACTTCACTGCAATTATGATTATGGTTTTATACTTATTTTAAAATCTAATGTATACTTTCGTAAATGATTTGACAGCCTTTAAAATCTTTAAAAATTATCGCTCAATTTCATTCGTGTCTTCCTCACAAAGCGCGACACTGGCAGAATGTATTGCGTCTGTTAACGCAATTTTAAGCCATAACGAAAAAAAAAACAAAAAAAACTTTAAATTATTGCTATAGATTCTAAAGGTACCAATTATATAAATGAGAGCAAACATTTTCTAAAAATTTAGTTTTACCACGAATTTTCAAATGTCACGTTCGTCTTTCGTCGCTATTGTACGGGTGCTAAACAAAAACTTGTGAATTAAAATTGGAAATTGGATATTTAGTTGTCACGTAGACATTGTTAAAGAAAAACTTATTTTAGTTGTTAGTGAATAGTCACTGAAAACATTAATTTCAGATACATTTAGATGAAAATGCAGGTATCCTTTATTTTTTTTTGCTGTATTTATAAAAAGGATTTTAAATAATTTAAACGTAATAAAAGACATAAAATTCAAAGGGAATTGCGAGATAGTAAGGTGATACACATACTTCCCAACTTCGAGCTGTTAAAGATTCCTAAAATTTCGTTACAGAAAGATTCAATAACTGAACTTGACCCGACCCGGTTCTCGAACCCAGGATCTCCTCAAAGACAGCCATATACCACCAAAGTATATTTATTGCAAAAAAAAAACGTTTAAATTGCAAGATTTAGATAGGGACCTATCTAAATCTTATAATTTTGTAGTACTTATCATAGTCACATTACTTTCTAGCAGAACATAAAATTTGAAAACAATGTTTCTTTTCTTATTTAATTCATTTATTACCAAAAATACTTTGAAACATTATTATATATTAATTATTACTAGATTAACGATATTATTGATAACAGAAATGTCAAAATGTCAAAGGTTAAGATACGCCCCATTCAAAAGCTCTCTACATCGACTGAGCCCTCTTGATTCCTAATCTGAATAGTTCAGACTATGACGAAACCATTCAAATTCTTGCTAAAGTTAGTCGTTATTGTATTGATATAGGTATATAACAGGTAATTTATATAAAGACAAAAGGTAAAATATGTTAGAAATATTTTTTTTTGGATTTATTGCTAGGATTTATAAGAGCGAGCGAAGTGAGACCTAACACAATCCCACAACTTACTGCACAACAACACTTTGCTGAAAAACTATCACGCCTATAGATTTGTGCTTTAACATCGTAATTCATCTTCATATCTAGATGTGTTATCTGTTAAAATATAATTTTATAACCGTTAAAAAAATAAACATTATCAGTCTTAAAAATTATTACCAGTTAGAAAAACTACGCGAGCTCTCACAAAGCTCAGCTTTTTGCTAGTTTATTTATCTCGGAGCAAATACGATAACGGAAAAGATTAAGGCTGTGTTCTCAAATATTGTGACAAAGTTGTTACACATAGTATTTATCCATACACTACGCAAAGATTTTAAAGAAATAGCGCTTATTTGCAGGAACTTTTACATAATGTCTTAAATCCATGTTTATTTTTTTCTCTGTATATTTTAAATAGAATACAATAAGCCTTAATATCTAAAGATTGATAGATAGAATGATAGATTAATTTCTATCTTTCTATATATATACTACTTATCTTTATATCTAACTATCAAACCGACGACACGTTTGGTGCAGTTTGTAGTGACCCTACTTTCTTGCGCCAGCGGTCGCGGGTTCGAGTCCCGCTGGGGGCATTCATTTGTTAAAAAAAAACTCGGATGTTTGTACTCCAGTCATGGGTGTTTGTATTTATAATATGTATGTATTTAAACTTATATATGTAGTATATCAACTATCTGGTATCCGTAACACAAGCTTTGTAGCTTACAACGGAACTAGATAGCGCTGTGTGTAATAATGTCCCAACATATTTATTTATTTATTATTTATAGATAATATTTTAGTGCTTACCCTCCTCGTCGCTGCCGATCATGGCATATCGCTCGTAACCGCTTAGGTTGCGATGTGTTCCAAGACCGAAGTCGTCTTTCGTCCATTGAAGACTTCCTACTTTGTTCTCCACTCGACAAGGTAGTGTTACACGGGAGCCGACAATGGCACTCTGCGAATAAAAAAGTTTATTAAAATCTTTGTTATTTAGAGATGTCTGCAATCCCTGTACCGAATTGTATTTTTTTATTTTAGTTGATATTTATAATTTTAAATCGTAATAAATAAATAAATACATAAATAAATAAATGAATAAATGAATGAATGAATGAATGAATGAATGAATAAATAAAATAATTAATTAATTAAGTAAATCAGGCACAAAACATTCAAAATTCTACATCTTATTATTTATTTTAAAGAGCTTTCGTAAACTTTGAACCTATCTTAACTTATTACTCAATTTCAATTGTATTCAGCCTTTTTTTAACTTTCCTCAGCTGGGCACGGAACTCCCTTCAATACAAGAGCGATCAGGCCTTGAACCATGCCTTGAACACCATGCTGGCTAAGAGCGTGATAGCGGACTTCACTTGTCTTTCGAAAACTTGCTAGATTCGCTCAGACATAAGGGTTTTCTCGCGATGTTACACGTCTGGCTCAGTTTATAGTGTCCTTGCTGTGGCAGTGGTCGCGAGTTTGAGTCCCGCTGGGGACCATTCATTTGTATGTGGCATTTATTTATACTCCAGTCATGGGAGCATATTTAATATTTATATATGTATATGTATTTAAAGTTAAGTACTAAATGGTACTGTATGTCGATATACCAACGTTTAATAATATTATGTAGCGAATGGTATGTCTGAGTCATATTTGCATCCTTGACGACTTTCTTTACCAGTTTCATTTTTACCGTTAAACGACAGGAAGCGCAGTAAAGTGTTAATATTTTTAATGGTATGCTTAAACAGAAACAGGTCTTAACATTTTTGTCCCTTTTGATCCGAATGTAGTGAATAAAGAATATATACTTGCTTGAGGTTTGCTATTGCTGTGTATATTTCCGTATTTTTATATAAGTGAAGTTATGAATGAACCATTTTTGTAACACTACATTAACATAAATTTTGTAATTTTTCTTTGATTCTTATATCTCGTTAGAACCATTTGCATTAAAGTTTGCGTTACCTTACCAAAAATAATAATAATAATAATAATATAGTATTCATAGTCATATGAAAAAAGATAAAAAATGTCACACACTTAGTCCTTACCAATCGTTAACAGGACTGGAATTTTAAGGCTCTCGACTCTCTTGCTTTTTTTAAAAAAGCCTTAAGTAATGCTTATTTCAAAAAATCTAACCTATGACATTGTATATTTTATTATCTCCATAAGAAAAGTTATTTCTAATATTGCACAAACTCGGTCATCTGATCGTAAACCTATAATATTACACTTAAAATATCAAATTAAAACCGTAGATACAAAATAGATAAGACTGATATATAATCACTATAAAATAAATACCATGTTTAAATAGATATCTATGTAAATTAACAAATAATTATAAATTCAAATTAAAGCTTTTCTAAAGCATTATTTATAGACGATTAGCGAAAGTTTGTATATTAACTATACAATTTACCTTGCTTCGCTCGAGAATATCTTTCTTCTAAGGTACATTTAATTTTTTGTTAACGAAAAACCTAGTTCTTTAAATAAAAATTGTCTTACTTCTATTACCATTACCTATCTGTCAGTGAAAGTCTCATCAAAATCTATCCAGTCATTTCAGAGATGAGCCGGAACAAGTGAGTGAATCAACTTTTGTTTTATATATTTAGATTAGGTCAGTTAAGAAATATCCGAGTATAACAATAACAATAACGATTTATTCTAGATAGTTTTTAATCTAGAATAAATCGTAAGCTGTACAAGCGAAATTGCGGCTTAAAGCCAGTTTTAAAATAATGGTCCTTTTTAGACCACACATAAAATCAACGTTTACAAAATATGACAGCAAGGTCGCTTTTATTAATAAACTATAAGTAGGTAGCTTACACTGAGTCCTATTCCATATTCATTCGATATAATTATACCAGACGTATGATAATTTATGATAAAACTTTCGTGTGCTTTAAGAATTCACGTTTTAAAAGGATCAGCTTTTAGTACTAATTTATGCTTTTTATTTATATAAGAAGATATCCAAAACATTCATGCTTACGGTAAAATGTAAACTTTCGTATTACGAAAGAATATTTAGATTAAATTTCTTTAATTATAAATTTTAATATATTCTCCTTTTATCTTTATAAATTAAATCAATCTTTCTTTATTTGTTTGATATCTACGGCTGCACATTCGGAGGTACTAGGTTCTAGTCCCGGGTGGGCCAAGTTTAGTTATTGAGTCTTAAATTACCTCGGAGAGCAGAGAGAGTCCTGCGTCTTAACTCTGATTGGTCGTGTCTTCTCACCGGAGTATGAGAATGGTAGGAATAGACGGTGCGTCATTGTTTGTGTTTACATTTGGTTGCACTAAATAACTCCTGAGCTCATGGCTAGTCTTAATGGCATTAGCTGCCATGGCACGAATCGGTTGGAAAGACATTATTAATATACTAAAACTTATTATATATTATAAAAATTATTATACTAAAACATTAGTAGGTACGATTATGATGAAACTTTAGTGAGTTGTGCTGTAAAGGTTCCTGGCCTAGAAAAAGGTATTTTTGTATATTTTTGTACTCTTTGCTTTGCTGGACCACTTACATCTAGAAACTGAGTTAGTTGATAAAATATATTTATAATTGTAAGTCCTTGAGTTAGTATAATCTGGATTACCATTATAATTTAGGTCAATACATCTAGACTAGTATTATAAAGATTAACAATTTATTTTTGTTTGAACGTGCTAATCTCTGGACATTTACCCAGAAATAGATAATCTACGTTTTTAAGATATCCATACTAATAAATATAGCTAGTGTTTGTTACATATAAAACTCGCTAATCTCTGAAACTATCTTAGTAGAAAAATGTTTTGAAGCATAACCTATTTCTAGATGATTTATTTTTAAGACTTAAAACAGGACTTTGACTTGCTTTGATTACTACTCTATCTCACTTAGGTTGACTAGAGATGTCTTCTAGAAGTTAGCCGACATTTGATTTAACTATTATTGTAGATATGTTAATTTCTGTATTTCGATTAAATGCAATAGAAAAATAGTTATATAAGAATACGCAGAAAACAGACAAAATCGCGGAGAAAACTTAATGTAAAAATATACATATAATAAAAATCTAACTTAGCTGAATCTTTACGTACTTGTTTTTGGAAAATCTTATTAAAATGGTCATTTTTATCTAAAATCTAAAAATTTTCTCAATTTTTGGCTGTTTGTCGGTCTCTCTGTTTGTTAGTATGTGGTCGTATCACGAAAAAGCTACTGAACCAATTTTGATGAAATTTGGTATAGTAATAGCTGGTTATCATGATCACTATAATATAGGATACATTTTACTGCGGGAACATATCTAATTTCTGACAATTCTAGGCTAACTTTTAAAATGTACGTACAGGGACGATCTCGAGTGGAGCAAGGTTATGCTATCAAATATCAAATAAAGTTAATGTTAACTCATTACATATATTAGTATCTAATATTCTAATTATGTTTAAGCGCAGTGAAGTAGCCGTTGCATTTCTTGCATCAATAATTTAAATTTAATTTAACGACTATAAAACCAGTCGTTATTAAATATTTTACGAGTTACTAACGACAGCGTTTATCAATTTGGGCCAAGAACCTCGTAAATCTTATAAGAATACAAACCAATATGTATATACATATCTAATATTATTAATATAAATACATAATATAATCATTTGGTTGAAAATCAACGAAAGTAACAGACATGCTATTCTAATCTTCACACAAAAAATTTAAAAATATTCGATCTAATTTAATACATAACATGAAGTTATTTAAATAACTTATATACATTCTTATCTATATATAAATTTTAATACCAAGTGTTCGACCAATAATCGAAATTTAAACATAATTTATAATTTAAAATTTGAGGAATAGTAACAGTATTTTTTTATTGATTAGAAACACAAAAAGAAAGTCAGTTTACAAAAAGAGGTGAAAATAGTACTGAACTGTTTTAGCTTTGTCTATTTATAAATAGACAGTACGTTTAATCAGGAATTTTTTTTTAATGCGTATCAATTTGTGGCTTTAGCTTAGCTGCAATCTTTATGGTTATTAGTAAATTGATTTGGGCAATATAGTGCTATAAATAAGAAAATATATAATACTAGCTACTATTTCTCGTCATACTTTCACAGACAGACAGACCAAAAAAATCTTAAAACTATAGATACGTCCTATATATCGTTAAAAATAACCATTTCAATAAATCTTTAATGTATAGATTCCACTTTGTTCTATGATACGAGATATCCAATAGAATAATATTCCTACCGGATAAACTTAGCATAAAACAATAAAAAACGCATTCACAATATGAATAAATACACAAAAACAGAAATAACACAAAAAATTAAAACAACACATACTTGATCCTGCGGCTCCATCGCAAATCTCTGTTCCTGGTAACCATGGCAACCGAGAGAAAAAGTCAACAGCATCCAAATGCACACATCCGGCCCGGCCCATATCCTGTGTAATCTATTTTTGAGTTTTGAATCATCCCTACATACGCGGTCTATATTAAATGCCATGGCTCGCATATACGTTGCATGGTCAGTTTTGCACACTTGTATTATCTGTTAAGTGGCATTATCTGGAAAGAAATAAGGTTCATTTTAGTTTTAAAAGTAGAAAAAAAACAAATATAGCTATAGAAAGTCATACATTTTTTTGTTATTAAATATCAGTATCGTTAATGTCGTGAGATATATTTTTATTAGGACATCGAAATGTGGGAATCTTCTATGAATCTCTTATAAGCTAATGAAAATTAAAATATGTACGTATGTATGAAATAATATTATTATAATATATATATATTTAAATAGCTTATATGAATAAAACATAAAGAAAATTTATAGCAGGCGCTTGCAAAACGACTCTACCAAAAATTTATGCAAGACTACTTCAAATTAAAGTAACGGATACATAAGTCAATATATCTCAACGGGCGGTAGACGAGTAATAAAATTTTATAAAATAATGTAACTTAACCTGTTAGAACAGTTAAATATTAAAATTTAGTTACTTATTGAAGTATAAATTAAATCTTTTCAGATTTTGTCGCGGATTTATTTAGATTTTTGGTGATTTTTATATTATGATTATTTTGAATTTTAAAATTATACTATAAATATGGCAATATTTTTAACCTTTTTTAGCTAATATCGTTATAATTATTAAAATTTTTAAAGATCATCAGTATCATCATCAGCCCTTTATAACGTCCCACTGCTGGGCACGGGCCTCACTCAGTACGAAGGGGATCAGGCCATAGCCCACCGCGCTGGCCTAGTGCGAGTTGGCGGACTTCACATGTCTTTCGAGAACTTGCTAGGTTTTCCCAGACATGCAGGTTTCCTCACGATGTTCTCCTTCGCCGTAAGACAAGTAGTAATCATGGGAGAAATGATTCGCACATGAAAATATCAGAGGTGCGAGACCCGGATTCGAACCCGCATCACTCGGTTATCCAAGCGAGCGAGTTACCGCTGGTAAAGTACCGCTGGTAAATTTTTAAAGTATTTATTAAATAATATTATGTAGTGTTACTATTATTATAATATTATGTATAATTTATATTTAAAACATAAATTGTTTAAGCAATATTAAACTTTTATATTTTAATTCCCTAAGAAAATATTACATATTTAATTATTTTATTTATTATTAGTATAAATTACTTAATAGAAATTCTATATTTTACTTAAAGCCTATGTTCTCATGATGTAATATGACCTTGTCAAATTTCATCGAAACCTGTTCAGCTATTTAAGCGAAAATGTAATAAATGGACAGATTTAGTTTCACACTTTATATCAGTATCTAAATCTTAATATATTATAAAATAAGTAATTATTGTATATATTATGTATGTATCTTTATTTATTTTTCGTGTATCTTTTAAACGGCTGTAAATATTTAAATATTTAAGTTCAAAACGTTATTGTAATAGGCACGTACTTTTTATCAAAATTGGTTTATTGACTTTGAAGCTCTACCAAAATATGAATATTTTTTTATATCTACAAAACTAAACGACAGTGCTCGCTTGTATAACTGAGTGATGCGGGTTCATATCCGGGTCTCGCATCTCTGATATTTTCATGTGCGAATCATTTCTATCTTGATTACAGCTTGTCTTACTGTGAAGGAAAACATCATGAAAATCCTCTGGTATTAAAGGGCCCAGCAGTGGGACGTTTAAAAACGACTGTATATACAACACAACTAAACTGTACAAAATAATCAGTAATAAATTACTTTAAACAAAAAAATAATATTTTTAACTGAAGGCTAAACCTAATACATCAATCGAAAAATATTAAACTAATATTAGTTTAACCATAAAATTTAATTAACAATATATCCTCTAGTATTTACATCAATTAATTCGTTATGCACATTTATAGCAATCTACTAACGATCATCACTACATAGTATAAAATAAAGTCGCTTTCTCTGTCCCTATATCCCTATGTATGCTTAAATCTTTAAAACTACGCAACGGATTTTGATGCGGTTTTTTTTAATAGATAGAGTGATTCAAGAGGAAGGTTTATATGTGTAACTAGCGGAACCCGCGGCTTTGCCTGTGCTAAGTCTAGGGAAGAGCCGGAGCGAAGCGAGGGCGACTCGCTAGTATCAAATAAATGTATTCATTATATCAATACGCATGACCATAATATGTTGATTTTAAAGTGTTAAAAATGATTATTTATTTCCGACTTTAAAAAAGAAGATATTCTCAATTAGAATGTTTAATGCTACTAGACATCTCACTTGACTTGAGCTTATTTTATTTTTATTGGGGTTCCGTACCTCAAAAGGAAAAAACGAAACCCTTATAGGACCATTTTGTTGTCTGTCTGTCTGTCTTTCAAGACCCTTTATTTTTTAATAAAAAATAAATAATAAATTCCATACAATCAATAAAACTAGCAAACTTTAAATATGTTTCTTAATTTAGTCTAACTTGATGTAAAAGACAAACGCATTTTAAAACCCTTCTACATTTCTTTGACCGTTATATTTTTGGCGCCATGGTTGCTCTGATCATTCTCGCTTAGGGGTCGTCCATAAATCACGTGATGTTTTTAAGCAACTTTTTAGACCCCCCCTCCCCCATGGTGATACGTGGTGAGGTTTAAAATTCCCCCCCCCCCCCCCACTCAAAATCACGTGTATTTTTTACAAAGTACCTTAAAAAATCTGAATATTATTTTTAAATAAAGGTTAACAGGAATAATCTAATATAATTTTGATAAATTAAGCACCGTGATAAAAATGTAAAAATTCTAATTAAGAAGAATTTCACGATTATTATTTTGTCATTTATTACAAAATAATAATCGTGAAATTTTACTATTGTACCTGAAGCAAATACTGGCTCTCTCACATATGCTCGCTATACTATACTGTGGAGAAGGAAGTCATACAATAAAGCACTGTCATTCTACTCGACATACGACATACTCTACTCAGACGTCATGGCTGTAGATAACCTTATTATTTCACACTTCTGTGTGGACTTCTGCAGCCTTTTTTAAAAGTAAATTTTTTCAAGATCTGTTGTCCTTCCTTGTCCATCAAGTTGGGTTCCATAAGAGTCATGCGGAAGTATGAGTCTAGCCTATGTGACTGGGAGTGACGCATAATATACTTACTGGCTACTGCTCCTTTTTCCGTAGTTTTTTTATGCAATAGCACCTACAGAATCCTTACGACTCGACTAAAATCCTGCCAGAATTTTCTTTTTTCTCATTAACAAAATTAATGGGATTAGGTGGTTTATGTATGGTCTTTGACTTTGCATACACATACCCTCTAGTTTCGGCCGACGGTCAATTAACTTTGAGCACTGGGTACATCACCCGGTGCTAAAGTTAAGTCAAAATAGTATTCACTTTTCTTAAACTTTCAGTGCTGATATTCACATATGTAAATATAGTAAAAGTGTTTGAGAATATCATTAAAAATGTATAATTCGTCCGTTCGTAACTTATAACTACTACTATAACAATGTAACGTTACTTATAATTTATGTATGTCTTAATTTTTATACATGATATTAATGGAAGTATGTCAATACTTTTTACAAGCAATCCAAAGCAATTAAGACGAATCGGTTCATTATTACACTTCCATTCTTACTAATAGCGACGCTTCGTGTGTCTGGGGGAATGTTTGGCCCATCCTATTGGTCTCATCATCTGTTATGAAGAATTTATAATACACGATTTTTTAAAGCATAGCATAGCTTTTAATAGTGCCATTTCTTGCAATAGTAGTTCCCGTACAGGTCTTTAGATAGAAGTTTTGGAGGTTACTATAGGCTTATTATTATAAAAGTTCGGCGATTGTCGCGGCGCGCGGGATAATCCCAACGGTGAGTAAAAAAAAAATCACGTGATAGCTCACTACACCCCCCCTCCCTCCTGGTGATATTTCGTGATTTTTTCCGAACCCCCTCCCCCCCCATTCAAACATCACGTGATTTATGGACGACCCCTTAGTGGGTGGGCTTTTAGAACTTATCCAGTCTGATTTAAAACAAAATAACAAACAAAACAGGCAAAGTAGTTGTTAGTGTATTTCTATTAGAATATTTATTATTATGTAAAAAATAATCGTTATTGTAATATAAAATATTCTTTTATGCAAATGGTTTAATTTGATTAAAAATGTTAATAATATTTTAATTTGCAAATGGTTTTCATTTTTATTGATGTTAATTTCACCTATAAATTTAAGTAAACGAAAAGATTTTTTAAATTACAATATTTAGCAGCTTACTCTAACTTCGCCTGTGTTCGACATATAACGTACATTTTAACTGTTACTTTGGATATCGCACGGGAACATTTTTCTATGATAAATTAAGTAACCTATGTACTTTTCCAGAAAATAATCTACCTCTGTCCTATATCTTATTCAAATAATTTCAGCCGTTCTGACATTAATTAGTAACAAACATTAATCATACACCTACACTTTTTCATTTAGGAATATTTATATTAAAAAAATTACTTAATTAGGTAAAAATATAACTTTTATTATTATTTTAATATACCATTTTATTTATTTTGGATTTTGTTAACCGTCAAAAATATCTTTTCTATTGAAATTCCTAAGGGATGAACTGGTAAAAAGCCATACCCATATTTAAGCGCACCATATTATAATGTCATCGAATTGTATACAATTTAATAAATCATTTATCGACTGTTCGTCACTTTTATCTGAAGTACGCTATCGCCATATTTCACAAATAGATCCACCACAATAATATGTCCCGCATCTGTCATAGCCATGTGGCTTCAAAGGAAGTTGTTGTTAATGGATGCGGCATTATTGTAATAAAATATTTTAAAATGTTACAACACAAGATTTTAATTTATGTAAGGAAATATCATGTCACTTGTTTGCTTCATTTATGTATATTTATAAAGAAATATCAAATGAATTAATATATTATTAGAAAAGTCATAATATTTTGACTTTATATATTTTTCAAATCAATTTCCTAATAAATATTGAAATTTAGTAATGAATACATTTTTTACGACTATAACGTAAAATTTAAGTTAAGTAAAAAAATAGAAAAGTGTTTTTTTTTAAAAACACTTAAAATATTTGTATTTGACACCTTTCACACCAAAAGACACCAATTTATTTAAGTGTTTTAGAGTGTAGCTTTATCTAAAGGACATCTCCATTTATCACAAATCTTCTGTATTATCGGTAACACACCTAAGACATGTGGTTTAGTACCAACGATATAGTCAAGACTGGATGTGAAATAAATTCAATTAAAAATATATATATTTCGACGTATTTAAACTTTATTAAACATGTATATTTTCAATATACAATTTTTAGTTATATTTTTTCAAATGAAACTATCTTTTCGGATTTTGTCGCGGATTTATAAAATCAAATCAAATCAATCAATAAATAATAAAAAGTGCCATACTTAAATATGAAAAATTGAAAATATGAATTCTATACAAGCCAGCGGTCAAAACAATTTAAAAAAAAATATACATAATATTTAAATTTTAAATATGCTCAGGTCTCTTCCATAAACTCTACCACACATGTGGCATCAACAAATATTATTTTAACGCTAACTTTTTATGGTTGTTTTGTAATTGTGTACTTCAGTTAATTATGGTCTGTGGGCAAGATGGTGTCGCTTCCCATGAAGTTATGGTTTATATCTATTCTATGAACTCATAGGGGTCTCCAATTGTTTATTATATGTCACGTGGCAAGATGGAGCCATACTGCCATAGAAATGATGAAACGAAATAAATATAATTAAATCGAGTTGAGTTTAAGTGCAATACTTTCTTAGAGTTACGCAAATATTTGATATTATAAATTAAACTGTATTTTGTATAGGTTTAATTTTGTTGTATTTTCACAACCAAAATTGTTAAGAGAGTCTCAGCTGTTCAACGTGTCTTAAATAACATAATAATTTAACGGAAAACAATTTAAAGTTATCGTAAAGTCTAGAAATCATACATTATGTGTAGAAATAGTAAAAAAATAAATGTTTCGTGTCTTTGTAATGTTTAAAACGTACCAGCCAATAAAATGAACATTAAAAACAAAACCAAGCCATTTTTTTATTTAGATAAAAAATATATACGATTTGGGATAATAAGGCCGTTTTCAAGATACACTAAATAAACGAATATATACAAAAATATTTTATCAAAATATATATAATTTATGTATGTATGTATATATTTAAATATCTTAACGATTTCACGTCAATAAATTTGCAAACAACTGTTAGCGAAGTCATGTACAAAACTGACACAGTAACGATACCACATTAATTAACTATCAAAATTTCACAACCGACTGGTGCTCTATCATCGACAATTAATTATTGCCTACAATTTGTTTTACGCCCCCGAAAATTTGTACTAGCAGTTTGTGTGGTCTATCGCAAAAAGTGTCCAACGTCGCTTCCTAAATGGACTATAAGCATAAACATATAACTATACAAAAAAGTTGGAACTTCGATTTCTAGAGGGTTTTTTAATAAGAAAAATAAGAAATTAAAAAAGAATTAAGAATTTATCCTTTCTCGTTGCGTTATTTTATTAACTAATGAGAGAGAGAAAAAAAAATAACATTTTAATTTTGATAAGTTTGAAAAATTAATGTTAAAAGTAAATAAAGTTAATTTTAGATTCTCTTAAATTAACTTCCTTTAATGATAATTTTGATAAAGACCACCCACGATAGATCGCCCTAGACCTAGATGTCAAAACAATTGTTTGGAATTAGGTAAAAACTATGCAATTATGCATACAATTTTAAAAATTTATTTATATTATTAAAGGCGTAAGGAGAGTCCACGAATGATTAGAAGACCAAGTTTTTCTGATGCAATAGGTCGAATATTTGAGGCTTTAAAGGCAATATTATATATAATGTAGGCATTTTGTTCTATCTAGTCGTAAAAAAATATTTAGTATGTAAAATAAATAAATAAATAAATAAATATGTCCGGACATTTTTACAACAGCACCATCTAGTTCCGTGGTAAGCTACGCGGCTTGTGTTACGGATACCAGATACTTGATATACTACATATATAAATTTTAAATACATACATAATAAATATTAACATTCATGACTGGAGAACAAACATTCGTGCTCAACAAATGAATGCCCCCAGCGGTACTCGAGCCCGCGACCGCTGGCGCACAAAGTAGGGTCACTACCAACTGAGCAAAACGTGTCGTCGTGTAATATATGGAAATTGTATAAAAATATCTCAAGGGAGTCTATTCAGGAAATTCCTACTGTTAATTGCTTTTCTTTACAATACTTCGAAGACATTAGGGCTTGAAGACGGCGGCATCTCGCTGCGTTTTAGTTTTGTTTCCCATTCTCATCTATATTTGTAAGATCGTTGAACTCAGCTCTCACAATTTCGACCACATGCGTGTGTCATTTTTTTTATAATATTTCTTTTTGTTGTGCAATTTAATATATTATCTAAATAGTGACTACTGCCATTTTTTGATTAAAATAATCAAAAATTATGATTTTTGACGATTGTTTTACTCCTTTTTTTTAACTTTAGCATTAACAGCCTTAACTATATTAATATACTGAAAGAATATTAATGGAGTGGCTGCAAATGGAGGTTTGATCTCAAATATATCACAACTTACAATCAATCGATCATCCTCACAAAAATTGTAATTAAATATTTATTCTTGCTCTAAAATTAGATTTCTAAAACAACTAAAGTGTCTTTGACCTAAGAAATGCATCAGGTACTAGCTAAATTAAACAATGTAACAGATTGCTTCACTTAGCTCGCTGTTTTCGTAAGCGCTAAGTGAAATAAACTTTTTATAGAAATATTTATTTTTAAAGCGTACATGTTTAGACATACTCCTTTATTTCCTGTACCTAATGAGAAGATAATATATATTATAAATCAAACTATCTTTTCGGATTTTGTCGCGGATTTATTTAGATTTTTGGTACCCGACGTTTCGAATGCTTTACAGCAACCATGGTCACGGGAAAGACGAAAAATGAATACTGTTGGGAACCAAAAATCAAAAAAATCCGCGACAAAATTCAAAAAGGTAGTTTCATTTATAATGTAAAATATTCGCGTAAATCTAGGAAAGTATTAAGATTATATATATTATTTATATACACTTTCAATACATCCGGTCTACACTAAGGCTTAAAACTCTGATATTTGTCTGTATGTATGTATTCAAAAATATTATTTTTAACGTCACATTGGCACGTGCCTTCCTTCAGTACGAGGGGGATCAAGCCGTAGTCCACGCTGGCAAAGCATGGGTTGGCGGACTTCACATGTTATTCGAAAAACTGTTATGAAATCCGAGATTAAACTCGCTTCATTCAATTTTCCAAATGAGTATCACAAGTCCAATACGTTATAACAGTTTTAATTTGTAAAAATTTTAAATTTCTACTCCTAATATTATACATTCATTGCTAAATGAAATACACGATTTTCTCGAGATATTCATATAATAAATGTAAATTGAAATTTTGTTGGAAAGGACATTTAATATGAAAATCTTAAAAGTACAAAATCGAATCGAATTGGCTGTATTCGGTTTTCAAAGCGAATGCATTAATAACTTCTCCTGGACAGAGCATATAATGCATATGGTAATAACTTCATTCATAATTTTTCATTTCACTTCATTCATATTTTTTGGAATATTTCATACGGTTGTCTGAAATATTCCATTTACTTTTCAACTAATTTTCTTGTTTGTTTCGTTACGTCTAACTTTTCTAGAGTTTAAAAGGTGCTCCTATCTAGAATACACTTCAACTTTATTACTTCTATTTGCGTACTAAATATAACTAAGTAGCTTATACATTTAAAATGTTTATGAAATAGTTGTGTAAGGATAGTATGACACTAATGTACGTATTTGGAGAATAACTTCAAATTATTTATATAATATTATTCATTTCTTCATTTGACTTCTCTACTGAAAGAAGTTTTGAGCACAAATTAAAAGAAATTATTTCATTAATATTTTCATTTAAGTTAGACTTTTAATATTGTCTTGTAATTCAATTGAGAAATGAACTTAGAGGAATGCAGATTTTAGGAAAGTAGTACCTAGAGTCGGTTAGTCACTATGGAAATTTCCACTTTTTAACTAGAAAAAATCGAAAGAACACAACAAAAATTAAATAAAGACAAAAAATAGTTCAAATTTAATATTTAAATTCACTGAAAATCGTTACTTGTTAGAAATATAGCGAGAAAAATAATAACTTTTCCTTTGCTTACAGTTTTATTTGCGCATTTATCTCGCGTGCGTTATTTAGAATTTTTGACTCATCCTTCTTTTAAATCCAACACTTTATCGACAGAGGCGTCATATTTTTGTGACGTGATATATGAAGTCGGAACTAATTTAAGAGTATGAAAAATATATTTAAACAATATGAAAAAATATGAATAAAAACTTACCAAATTCTAAGGTCGTACGAAAAAATATCACACAAAGAAGTTAATTAGATATCATAACGTATTAGGCACGGGCCGACGTCGCGACGTGACTGGTTCGACTGGACGTACATTCAAATGAATACTGTTGCGTATATTTTTAGAATACGCCCCCTGTACATCCAGAATAGAGGGTTAACACGTGGTTTTTGAGGGTGAAAAGTCACACGACAAACGTAAAAATAGTATCGGTAGCTTTGATTTTTTACAGCGGAAGCGAATGTAAAGAATTTTTGAAAAATTATATTTTGTTCTGTGACAAATTTATAATCATATACCACATTATGGTTTGTTTATATAAATTAGTTTATTATATGAATATATAAATTGTTCGACATTTAGAAAATTTAAAATTCGTCTAGAATGACTCACGTCTACATAAACGTAGAAAACGTGGTATCTAAATATATCGGTGTTTAAAAATGTAAACAAAATTTCCGACTGTTTTAAGCTTTTTTAAGTTTAATATGATATAAGCTTTGAGAAAAAGCTCAATGTGCTTTAAAGAAAGATATTTATATTAAGTATTATTTTAAAGTATAGAGGACATTGTCATTCATCGTTTCGTTTTAAAGTTATTTTAAGACACCTCAACATTATGTTAGTTAAAAATAACCAACGTATGTTAGTTAGCTATTTATTATTATTTATTATTTTATATCAATTAGTTAATACATTATTACTAATACGTACATCTTAAAAATAAAAATCTCGTGTCAAGTGTTTGTTATCGAAATCCTCCGAAACGGCTAGACCGATTTTTATGATTTTTTTGTGTATATTTGGCAGGCCTGAAAATAGGTCGTAGTCTAATTTTTATTCTCCTAGATGATAAGGGTGGCCCTCTCCAGATATTTTATTATTTTATATTTAGATCAAATTTTTATTTCTCACTTTTTTGATTTGGTATCAAATAAATTATATAGCTCTAAACTTTCACCCCTCGGGTGCGGGCGAAGCCGCGGAAATAGCTAGTTTAACTAAATGTATCGAATCGCTGATTAACTAAATATGAATTTTTATTATACTGAAGTATACGGACAATTATCGATGAAAACTATCAGAACGTATAAAATTACTAATAATAGAGGGCAGTGGGACATAATATCTGCAAATATTCAATTACTGTATGTATCGAGAATAATTTTTAATGACATTGTTTAAATGAAACTACGTTGTTTTGTTTACTTAAGCCCGCAATTAGAATAATTAATCAGGATGTACTTGTAATACTATTAACTATCGGCGTAGCCCGTTTTCATGAAGAGGAACCGATATGTTATTAAAAAGTATTTTTTGTAAATAAGCTTGATTGAAGTTTTAGTAGGTAAATCTAAAAGCGTATGCATCAATTTCTTTATTATATTATCTTAAATTTAATGATGTATCTCCATATGTACTTTAATACTTCATACATACAATATTTAATGTCTCATCTATATTTATTGTATGAATTATAAATTCACTGTAAGCTCATCCAATTGTTTAAAATTTTGAGAGTCTTAACGCAATAAATTAATTCCTAAATCAATTCGTAAAAAATAAACAATCATAGCTAGTTAGCATAGTAAGAGGCTAACCTATTTCTAAATATGAAAATTTACTTCTAGAATTTTAAATCTAAGTATGATGAAAAGTAAAAACATTATATTCTAAACCTTACCAATTAATCATTATTTTTAGAGTTAGCCAAGTAAATGAAATCAACTATGGATGTACTTAATTTTTTGGTAATCATTATCGGGTTTGAACAATGAATCATCAAGCACCGTATAATTTAGACTTTAGAGGGTAATGAAGTGGTGTAGCTGTAGTCATTCATTATAAAAAAAACAGATTGTAATAATAAATTAAAACCGAAGGAAACGCTAAAAAACTGTACCAAATACTAAAACTACATCCGATAAAATGTAAACGGGATACAGTCATTAATTTGCTTATGTTCCCATAGTAATGAGTCATTGTAAAAAATTTCAGCAACTAATGATTCATACAAAACATGTCCTCACATGCTTGAAAAGTTGTGAAATATCTATTACGAAACTAACATATAAGTACATAAGGTCTTCATAAATTAGTAAATGTTTATAAAATATCGTGTGAACTAAAATAGATATTATAAAGATGTTTTATTATATTATATTAAAATTTGTTTTAAAACTAAATAATTGTGAAGTTATTCTGTACAGTACAATGCTTTGCAAATGAAGTGCAGAAATAAACTTTTGACCAATGAAAAAAGTAAGAGGTTACTCAAAGTAATAATAATAAATAATAAATATGTTGGGACATTTACACACAGCACTATCTAGTTCCACGATAAGGTACGAGCCTTGTGTTACGGATATTAGATGGTTGATATACTACACATATATAAGTTTAAATACATACATATTATTAATATAAACATCCATGACTGGAGTACAAACATTCGTGCTCAACAAATGTATGCCCCCAGCGGGACTCGAACCCGCGACCGCTGGCGCAGAAAGCAGAATCACTACCAACTGAGCCAAACGTGTCGTCATTGTGTATATAACATTCTATATTATTGAATAAATGTGTTGGGAAATTAACACACAGCACCATTTAGTACAATGTAAGCTACGAGGCTTGTGTTATACTAACTAGATAGTTGATACACTACACATATATAATTTAAAATACATACATATCTATACTTAATATTATAAAGCTAAAGCATTTGCTTGTTTGTTTGGTTGAACGGTTAATCTCAAGAACTACTGGTTCGATTTGAAAAAATCTTTTTGTGTTGGATAGTCCATTGATCGAGGAAGGCTATAGACCATATTATATCACGCTACGACCAATAGGAGCATCATTGAAAAATATTGCAAAAACGGAATCGGCGGACGTTAGTTCCGCGAGGTATCATACCGCACCACTCAAAAAGAATTTGGTTTCCGGTCTTTAGAATATTAAATAATTATTAAAATTTGAAAATTACCTAGAATGAGCTGGCTTGTTATGAGTATAAACACCCATGACTTGTATGCAAGCATTCGTGTTCATTACACCAATGAGTTCCCTCTAGTGGGCGTCGATACAAATTACAAACTAAGCCAAACATGTCGTCCAAACAAATATTATATTGTACATATATAATAAATAGAAAAAATGTAGGATATTTATTATTTATGATGGCGTACTTCCGTTTAATTATAATAATGATATCCTCCCGACAAATTTCGACTACGGCAGCCAATCTCACAAAAACTAACAGTACAGAGAAAAAACTTTCATGTTTCAATTTAATCTCATAATAATAAATAATAATAATAAATATGTTGGGACATTATTACATCTAGTTCCGTGTTAAGCTACGAAGAAAGCTTATGTTACGGATACCAGATAGTTAACATACTACACATATAACTTTAAATATATACATAATATAAACATAAACACACAAGATTGTAGTACAAACATTCGTGCGCAACAAATGAATGCCCAGCGGGACTCGAACCCGCGACCGCTGACGAAGCAACTAGGGTCACTACAAACTGAGCCAAACGCGTCGTCAAACTTCATACTTTGCTATTGTTAATAGTTCTCTTATATGGATAATAACAACTTAACTTCTCAATCTCATTCAAAAATTATACACTTAATTATTTCAATAAAAAAATAATTAAGCTTCTTTATAAATGCGAGTTTATTATTTATTTCTAGTATTTGAATTATGTAGAAATAAATTCATACAATAGTAATATATCCAAAGTAAGAGATCCTGAAAAAGATTTATACATGAAACTATACATTAAGACCCGGAATTGAACCTGCTTCACTTGAATATACTAGCGAACGCTTTACCAATTTTCTACGATATTTTATTATTTAACTATACATTTCATTATTTTATTATTTAACATAACAGTACATTTAAATGAAATCGAAGTCTCTGTTTTTAATTTAAAATAACAGCTTCAAGAGCTTCACTGAACGCATATGAAAATATAATTTATGGTTTTTTACATCAAATTATTATATATATATATATTTTTTATTTTTATCTGTTTATCTGTCGATCTGCCTTTGTTTGTTTTTTCCGTTCTCTAAAATGACTGGACCGATTTTGACGGGACTTTCACTCGTAAATAGCAAATGTTACAAGAAGTAACTTAGGCTTTAACTTTTATAGTGGTAGTGCCATGCTTGTTACCTTCGGGTAGCAACCGAATGGGCCGGCACGCCCCGTATAGTTCATTAGTACCACTCTCTCACAGAAGACCGGCGTGAAGTGGCAGCTATGCTGTCGCGTTTCGTCCGGTGAGTGAGAGTCCGGGAGGCCCACTCTCCTTCCCCCCTCCCTCTTCCCTTCATCCTCCGCCTTCGTTCCCCCCTCCCTTCCACTTCCCTCCCTCCTCCATCCCTCCCTTTCCTGAAAGGCCGGCAACGCATCTGCAAGCCTGGCTTGCAGATGTCCATGGGCGGAGGTGATCACTTCCCATCAGGTGAGCCTCCTGCCCGTTTGCCCCCTTTTTACCATAAAAAAAAGGCTACTTTTATTTAGTTATAAGTTATAAGAATCGTTAATTTATTTTAACTTACGCCCAGCGAAGCGCGTCGAGTTTGCTAGTATGTATTAAAATTAAAATAATACATAAATAGCCATTTATTTTAATACTGATATACTTGGAAAACTGTAAAACGTACAAAACTGTAACGTCTGCTCTTTTTGCATGCTTTCGTCTCGCTAAAGCACTTTTTTTTCTCTTCACCGATGTTTTATACAAAAAGTGACTTTATAAACCGACAATATGGTGCAAATTTAATTTCCGGTATAATTTTCAGTGAAAAACCAACCCTATGTTATGTAGAGTAGCTGTAAGTTTTCGTTGGTGTGAAGATGTTTCGTTAATTCTTTATAAGTATTAATTTAGTATACGGATTTAAAATCAAAGTTTTTTTTTGTATATACATAATTTTTCATGTTACTTTCATGTGACAGGCCCCATTCACTGTCATGGAATTAGTGGGTTCGATTTTCAGATGCAAAAAAAATTAATCACCCAATAAAAGGTTAATCCAATATTATATCTATTTCAATCGTGGCTTGAGACATATTATGGAGACAGAAAAGTGTAAAGGCTAAGTCTCTGTCTTATTTTCTATGGAATTTAATTCTCAAATATAACTAACATGTAAATAAATGTAATTATATTTTCGGATTTTGTCCGTGGGTCTCTCCCGTGGGTCTCTCCTGTGACCATGATTCCTGTATTGCTTAAAGCATTCGAAACGTCGGGAACCAAAAATCAAAATAAATTCGCAACAAAATCCGGAAAGATAGTTTCATTTACAATGTCAAATATTCGCGTAAACCTAAGAAAGTATTAACATGTAAATAAATAAAATATTACATAGCAAAATTACATTTTTTCCATGATTTTGAACATAGGAATATAATAACATTAACTTTTAGCTCTCTACCCGATCCTTTTATGAAAGCAGATCTAATAAGTAAATCTTATTACTTTCTAACGAATCTCAATTGAGTTCTCAAAAAATACTCCGAAATTTCTTTCGAGTAAATATGTTGCTTTTGACGCTGTATTGGCTTAATGAAGTTCAATAAAATTGATAATGGAGATAGCTTTATTAAGATTAAACTTAACTTTTTTCTATTGATGTTCTTACATGGAGTCACACCGTATAGTTCCGTGGTAAGCTACGAGACTTGTGTTACGGACACCAGACAGTAGACATACTTCACATATATAAATTTTCAATACACACATACTATAAATATAAACACCCATGACTGGAGTACAAATATTCGTGCTCAACAAACGAATGCCCCCAGCGGGACTCGAACCCGCGACCGCTGGTGCAGAAAGTATCACTACTAACTGAGCCAAACGTGTCGTCTAAATAGTCTCGTAAATACAAAGTACTAATTAAATTCTAAACTAAGATATATATTTGAACAGCTGTAAGACTTAGGGTGCTAAAAATAACGCAGACAGTAATGCTATTTAGATGCATCCGAATGTACGAACTTAGGTTCATGCTAACGTTCAGCTTAAAATTTTCTTGTTAACTTATATTTTCCATGATTCTCGTCATGGTATGGGTACAGATAAAATAATCTACATCAGTACATATAAATAAAATTGAAGTGTCTGTTTTAAATTTCAAATCAACTTTTCTTACATATTTAACTTTTCACTAAATGCATATGAAAGTTATATGGTGCTTACATCAAAAAATCATTATTAAAATTTTTGTCTGTCTGTTTGTTCCGGAAAATCTCTTAAACGGCTGAACTGATTTTGACGGGGTTTTATACTCGCATATAGCTCATGTTATAAGGAGTAACTTAGGCTACTTTTATTATATTAGATAATCGTTTAATTTATTTTAACTTACTACATATATTCATTTTAAATTTAAATCTTTCAATTAGTTACAATGTAAAAAAGTAAACAGGGAATTTACATATTATTAAACTAGCGACTCGCTCTCGCTTCGCTTGGGCTTTTTCCTAGATTTAGCACAGGCAAAGCCGCGGGATCCGCTAGTTATGCATTTAAACCTTCCTCTTGAATCACTCTATCTATTAAAAAAAACCGCATCAAAATCCGTTGCGTAGTTTTAAAGATTTAAGCATACACAGGGATATAGGGACAGAGAAAGCTACTTTGTTTTATACTATGTAGTGATTATCTTAAACTAGTAAATTACCATCTTTTCATATACTACCTGCCTTACACATCAGTTTAAGCATAGCCTATATGTTAATCTATAGTCTAGGAGCTAGATTACAGTATAGGCTGCACATATTTGGATAAGATTTAACATTTCCATATGTAAATAATTTTTCGCCCATTTTCCGAATAAAAATAACGCCATAAAATCTACAAGTTTTAGAAAAACATGTGAAATCTGCCAACCCGTACTTAGCCAGCAAGTAGACTGTGGTCTAAGCCCTCTCATAGCATTGGGCTATTTAAAAAAGTAAATAAAATTAGCAGATATAACGTCTTTAAAATATACATTTGCTGAGTTTACTGTTTTACGGCATTTATTTGATAAGAATACTATATTTTCGCTTTGCATTAAGTTTTCATGAAGCTTTCATGTAAAAAGTTTTTACGTAAATCTTATTATTTTGAACAAATAAAAAATAAATGGATTTTGAAATAATTTTGTTAAGATAAATCACATTGCTGTTATAAATATGAAAGTTTGTATAACGTTTGACCAGACGTTTGCTGTCGCGGGTTCGAGTCCCGTTGATATATCAGCTATATCACCGTAAAGCGTAATCGAAATTTGTTTACTAGTTATTTAATTTTATCTATTTTTTATTAACCTAAAATGTTATTAGAATAATAATTAATACAATAAATATATTGGTAGATTATTGCACACTGTTCCATTTAGTTCTGTGGTAAACTACGAAGCTTGTGTTACGGATACCAAATAGTTGATACACTACATATATTATATAACTTTAAATACAAACATAAAATAAATATAAATACCTATGACTGGAGTACAAACATTCGTGTTCAACAAATGAATGCCTCAACGGGACTCGAACCCGCGACCGCTATCACAGAAAGAAGAGTCACTTCAAACTGAGTCAAACGTGTTATCAGAATGAATAAGAGTTAGGCAACCAAATTAACATTCATTATAATTAGTTAAGTCTCGCTTCTAATATAAAGATAATATCTTATACAAATACTCCGCTATAAAAGTGACATGAAAAATACAATCTATTGCAGTTAAAATAATATTTATTATCTTACATTATGTATATTTGAGCAATTATAGCTCTGGTTTATTGTTTTTTCATCACTAAGAATAGTGAATATCTAAACATGGCATCTTTGTTTCAAATTAAAACGCAACCTGTTCTGCGTACTATTACAAAATCTATACTAATATTAAAACATGGTAGTAACTGTGTTATTGTTTCACACATAAAATTCTAAACATATTTTGATGAAATAAATTTCAAATTGTGCTAAATATAATAATTTACAGAAATCGATTCCTAGCATTGACATTTTTCATGATACCTACTCTGTTTTTACACGTAAGTTATTAGATCACTTCAAGAAAATGTAGCATAATTTAAATTTAGAATTGTAACAGATTTTTAACAAAATATTAATATTTTTAACTATTGTATACAGTGAAAGCTATGTACACTAGTAATAGATAAACATATCAGACTCTTGCTTTATATTGTGAATAAGATTATCTGAAATGTTATAATATGTATATTGTTAGTGTGCTTGTATAAATAAATAAATAAATAAATAAATAAAAATAATCCAAATCCGTAATCATGAATCACATTTAAAGAAGAGTAGGCTACCTTTTAAGCTAGGCTTAACAACTAGTGTTGTATGAAATTTCATACTGCAATATGTGTGTATGTATGTATTCAGCTCTGTTTGACGTCCCACTGCTTATTTGACCTCCCTTCGATACGAAGGGGATCAGGCCATAGTCCACCACGCTGGCCTAGTGCGTGTTGGCGGACTTCACATGCCCTTCGAAAACTTGCTAAGTTTTTTTAGACATGCAGGTTTCCTCACGATGTTTTCCTTCACCGTAAGAGAAGTAGTAATTATGTTAGAAATGATTCGCACATGAAAATTTCAGAAGTGCGAGACCCGGATTTGAACACGCATCACTTGGTTATCCAAGCGTGTGGGTTACCACTGGGCTACCACTGTCATAACACAATATTTACAATATGTTTAAGAGCTGTATAGTGTATAATACAACTAGAAACATTCAAGCGAACCCAGGGAAAGTCGTTAGTAAAACTCGAAGTATTAAACTTAAATAAATACTTCTAATAAACGCATTAATGTGAAGAAAGATCAGAAGTCATATTTATAAAACATAACTACGTAAATTACTGTTTAAGCCACTTCCATTCTTTAAACAGTTGAGTAAAGTTTAACTAACTTGTTGACATATACGTATAATTTATTGTACACGGTCGTACACATTTAATTTTCATAATAAAAAGTAATGAAACACCGTTTTTACTTCTAGCATTTTAATTGTATATTCGGAAAGTACTACGTCCGGATTGTAGGTTTGATTCCCGATTAGGGTGTTTTGAGAATCTATATAATAAGTATGTAATGTAAAAATCTACTTGCTGTTCGTTAGTCTCGATAAAACTCAAAATCAGCTAAGCCAATTTGAATATGGTTTTTAGTATTGTTCGGTGTGTGTCAGGGGTGGTTTAAGTCTAAAAAATAACGTATACGATACTAATCGTTCAAATCTAAAGACGTATTCGAGCGAAGCGAAGGTGAGTCTTAAATAAGTATTTTTGACAAGCCTAAATTAAAAGTAGTCTAAGTTAGAAATTTCTGTCAAAATCTGTTGAGCCGTTTCAGAGATAAACCGTAACAGACAGATAAAAATATTTAAATTGTCTTTTTCTAATAAGGGTTTTGTTTCCTAATAAGTAATAAAGGTGTTATGTTATCAATACAAACATACAATCCAATTTTATTTATCTTTATAAATTAATCATAATTCTTACATTATATCCTTACTATCTACTCGCCCTCGCTTCGCTCGGGCTCTTCCCTAGATTTAGCTCAGGCAAAGCCGCGGGATCCACTAGTTATGCATATAAACCTTCCTCTTGAATCACTCTATTTATTAAAAAAACCGCACCAAAATCCGTTGCTTAGTTTTAAAGATTTAAGCATACATAGGGATATAGGGATAGAGAAAGCGACTTTGTTTTATACTATGTAGTGATTCATTTATAAAATGCCGGTACTACATACATTTACGAAAACATTATAAAAATAAAATCAGTTCGCTTTACACATATTTTTTCTCAGACAATAAAATGTTATGAGAATAATTTACTCGCAGGAAACAGGTTGATTCCTTATCGATATCAGTATACATACATGTTTCTGTTCTACGTGATATGTAATAAAGATATGTTTCAAAGACTGATGATCGTTGGCTATATATCGTATACTGGCTTTTTAGATGTCCCGGGTTCGATTTTCGTTATTTTATGCCTGTTTTGATTTAAATAATCTATACTATTATTATAAAGCTGAAGACTTTGTTTGTTTTTTTTTTGGTTGAACGCGCTAATCTCAGGAACTACTGGTCTAAATTGAAAAATTATTTTTGTGTTGGATAGTCAGTTTATCGAGGAAGGCTTATAAGCTATTACATTACGCTACGACCAATAGGAGTGGAGTATCAATGAAAAATGTTACAAAAACTGGAAGGGCGGGCGTTAGTTCTGCGAGGTACCATACCGTGCAACTCAGAAAGAATTTGATTTCCGGCTTTTAGAACGCATGCGAAGCCGCGGGTAATGCTAGTAAAAAAATTTTTGTACACCACTCTTTAGTATCATGGTAAGATACAAGCTTTGTGTTGTGGATACCAGATATTTGATACAATACACACATATATAACTATATATACATATTATAAAACAAAGTCCTCCGCCACGTCTGTCTGTTCGCGTTAAACTCAAAAACAGCTGCACCGATTTTCATTTTGTTTTCACCAATGGATAGAATGGTTCTCGAGGAAGGTTTTAGTATATAATTTATCAAGTTTTTGTAAATATTTACAAGCAAAACTCGCGGCTTCGCTCGCGTTAAATCTAGGGACGAGCCCGAGCTAAATGAGGGCGAATCGCTATTACATAATATAATTATAAACATTATAAATGAAACTATCTTTTCGGATTTTGTAGATTATAAAATAATCTACTTTGATATAATTTTGAATATTGTAAATTGTGGGTAGGTACTGTCTGTAACAAGTATATAACCCCCTGAGACGTCTAATACCTTAGTCTCTCCCGTGACTATGATTGCTGTAAAGCATTCGAAACGTCGGGAACCAAAAATCATAATAAATCCGCGACAAAATCCGAAAAGATAGTTTCATTTATAATGTCAAGTATTCGCGTAAACCTAAGAAAGTACTAATTATAAACACTCATGATTGCAATACAAACATTCGAACTCACAAATGAAGGCTAAGGTATATAGCGATTTGTCATATGACATATTTTATTATGACAAAAGTCTATGGAATCTCACAAGCTACTTGTTTTCTCTACTACTAAAATAGCCCCGTAGGGTATTTTTTATTTAATAGTTAATTTTATTTTCTATTAAATACTATTTAGTAGCCACTTTACATATTATATTACAAGTAACGCCGCAGGCAGCACTTGTTATTAATGAGTAAAAAAACAAGTTATACCAGATGTGTGAAAAAAATTAAAAATATTTTGCGCAATATTTTAAACAAATTATACAATTTTGTTAAATACAGTAGTTAAGTTAAAAAGTCAAATTTTAGTGAAACAATAATTTGAGGTATTATTGTCAACATGTAATTACTATATGAAGGTTTTTAAATGTGAAGATTGAGGGCTTGACAACAGAAGGTGGCAAAATTACAAATAAATTATCTTTTAAAAATTTGTGTGGTATATATAAGAAAAAGAAATTTTAACGAAAAATATTCAAAAAACTGACTACGGTTCTTTCACGAGTATATCTGCAGACTCAAACTCTATTCCCTTAGAAGTAGAACCTCTACCAATATTCGATATGCTTGTTAAGGCGTAAGACCTACAAACCAGTGACTTTCTAACATCGAGCTTAGCAGCAATGTCAGTTATGATGGAAAACTAATTTTGACTCTAACCGGGATTTGAACTCAGGTCTCTAAGATTAGTACCTGTGACCCCCAAAGCCTGTAAAGACAGAGCAAGTAACGCCATCACTCCTATAGAATACGTTATAAATTGCCGTGCTTAAAATATTCCTTTGGATTATTACAGTGAAAGAAATAAAAAGCTTATTTTTAATATTTTAAATATTGTGTTTTTGAAATTCTGCAAATCAGTGATGGATTAACGTTATATTTTGCATATGATATAATAAACGATCCAGAGAGTGGTAACGCCTACTCTATGAGATATCTCTAACGCAAAAAATAAACTCATAACACGTCATGATTATCTATACAGATAAATAAAATTGAAATGTCCGTGAGTAATATTAAAATAACAGCTTTTTTTATTTGAAATCATACAAAAAGAGATGTTTGTCTGTTTGTTCTAGCTTATCTCTGACAGCAGATGTCATAAATGATTACTTAGGCAACTTTTTTTATGAAAAATTTATTAGGGGTCTTACTATAAGTGAAGTGCTAGTTATGACTATAATATTAATTATAATATTTATATTAAAAAGCCTAGGAAGTTTTCGAAAGACATGTGAAGTCCGCCCAGCCGCACTTAGCCAGCTTGGTGGACTAAAGACTGATTAAATAAACACTTCTAATACTTCTAACTAATAAACGTATTAAAAATAACATTTATAAATCATAAAAATATAATAAAATACAAATAAACTCAAGAATTATAATTAGGCATCAACATTCTAACAGTACATTGCCATGATGAGAAAACTTACTTGAATTTATTTAATAGGTCTTACATCAAAGAGCCACTCTATTACAGAATGAGATCCGAATACAAAGATGCCAGACCAATTCACTATGAGATTCTTCAAAATAATGAACAAAATTGTAAAGTAGCGTAGACTCTGCATTGGATTGAATATAAAAATAATATTATGTTTGTTGATAAAAAGATTAATTATTAATTTAAAATATTTCTTTTAGTATGTATAGTGCAGTGATATTTTAAGACACTATCTATCTAGTTAATAGGTAACAGGTTCAAAAAAAATTCTTGTAAAAATTAGTCATAATATTATTTTAACTAACTTTAAACTTACTCTAAAAACCAATGTAGTATAAATCCTGAACAGGTTTCGATTAAAAATTGATTGCGAAAAAAATCAAACGATATTTTTAATTGTTTTTATATCCTACTAGATACCCCCTATAGTATAAGTTTTTTACAAACTTTGATTTTTTTATTTTAAAAACCTTGTGCCTTTGGTCGAGTGTATCCCCCGCTTTAATGCTTTAAAAAGACAAGTGTCTGAAGAAAAATTCTTTTTTTAATTAATGACTTATGCGTAGAAGAAAGACAAACGAAAATTCATTTTTTATATGGATAAATAAATTAGTTTTATCTGATAATAAAGTCAGATGTAATTAAAAAAATATTTTAAGAAGATATAAATATTATCGTAGGTACCACAAATTACCATAAATTATAGTACATATAGCCAATAGCGAGAAAACCCGCTTTGCCAAAGATTCCCCACATGATGCGAATACGTATTGCTTATTTTGAACTAATAGTAATAAATATAACTTGTTTATTCAAGCGCTTATATATTTTGAAATGAATCTTTGTAATTAACGTAGTCCGAACGACTTCTCTCATAAAATGAGTAACTAATGTCCACATTACGATGCAAATTTTCAAACTTACGATATACCTAACCTCGATTGAAGCTTTTGATATCCATTTGAACTTTTGTGGGTAAGTAATCTTTAACAACTGTACACGAATTAATTGCTTCAAAGTATTCGAAACGTTGGTAAGAAAAATTACTACATACTATAAAAAAGTCGCTTCCCGCTGTCTGTGCCTATGTATGCTTAGATCTTTAAAACTACGCAACGGATTTTGATGCGGTTTCGTTTAATACATAGAGTGATTAAAGAGGAAGATTTATATTTATAACCCGCGTTAAATCTAGAGAGAATTCCTCCTTACGGAGTCGTCTTAGAAATATCCTTACTCTAACTTAGAAACTTAGCTCTTAAATTTGAAACATAAAAACATATTATTTTCAAAAAAGTAATCATGCTTAAAAGAAAAATATTCATATTAATTTTACCAACTGGCACCAAAAAAACTTTACTTTTAAAATTCCAATACCCTCTATAAAATTATCAAAACCGTGATAGCACTTATATGACTTTTAATTAAATTATCGTTAAGAAAATTGAATTAATTATGTTCAAAAACCTACCTTGTATGTAATTTACACGTTCTAATTTATTACCCAAAAAAATTAAAAAAAGAGTTATATGTACGTTATGCTATATATATATAATACTAGTTCTTGCCCCCGGCTTCGTGTTCGTAAAGCGGGGAAATAAGTAACCCTAATTTTCCCTATTATTCAATCTACGTCTTTACCAATTTTTATCAAAATCTATTTAGCAGTTTAAACGTCCACCTTTGTCCACGTAACTTTCTATGTATTTTTTTTCTTATGTATTTTTTTGTGCAATAAAGAATATATATAAGGTCACAGCCAAAAGATTTACATATATAATATTAGTAAGTATGGGTAAGCTACTAAGTTAAAACAAATATGTTTTAAATTCTAATAATGTGCAGAACTCTACAACTAAAACCGACACGTACTTAACAATTTTTTATTATATAAACATTTCTAGGACGTAAGGTAATTTTAATAGACATTTAAAATAACATTGCAAAAGCCTGTTTAAATTGAAAAATAAATTATATCGAACTAATTATAAAACGTGTTTGAGGAATCTGATCGACTTTTTATTACTAAACTGGTCTAATAGAATAGCTGTGAGATTGAATATTAGATTCACTTCTTAGTAAATTACTACCTACTTCTTCTCGTACTTAATAAAATTATAAACATAAAAATATGTATTCGAATGAATTTTTGACCAAATCTAATAGGAAAATTACATTTTTATCGTTTAAGAATCAATATAAATATTTCATTTTCACGTTTTTTAATGAACTTGTTATACTTGAACGATGACACCATATTAATCTAAACGAATAAATAAAATTGAAGTGTCTATTTGTAATATCAAAATAACAGCTTTATATGAAATTTCTATAAAATTATATACGGTACTTATAGGATAAGCGAAATTTTTAGTTTGTGTTTCTTTTGTGTCGGCTAACTTCGGCTGGACTTATTTTGAAGAAACCTACACTGAAAGATAGCTGTTATAAAGAGACACTTTATTTTAGAAAAAAATAGGTTTTCGCTGAAATAAAATATAAAATACCCCCCTGGTGTGTCCCTACATACCCTAGAAAAACAAGGGTAAGTCACTAGTTAAAGATATTATACTAAATTATATTGTATGCTAGCATATTTTGTATACAAATTCTCAAAATGATTTACCAGCATAATTATAACATAGTATGTAATTGGTATAAATATAAAAAAGAAATATATTGGGACATTATTACAACAACGCCATCTAGTTCCGTGGTAAGCTACGAAGGAAGCTTGTGTTACGGATACCAGATAGTTGATTTACTACATATAATTTTAATAAATACACGTATAATTTTATTTAAATATTATAAATATTAACACTCATGACTGGAGTATTATATGCACATATACATAAACATTCGTGCTCAACAAATGATTGCCCCCAGCGGGACTCGAACTCGCGACCGCTGGCTCAAAGTAGGGTCACTACAAACTTTCAAATCAGTGTCTATTAAATATAAAAAGCTACGTCTTGCCTCATAGCGGATGTCCATGTAAGGAGGCATTGATTGCAAACTGGTAGCTTTACGAGTGCCCTGATTGAAATTTGAAGAATTTAAAGACTTTTCCCATATAAAAAGGCATGTTGGAGAAATTGGCTAATACTCTGTACCATCTTTTTTTCATTCAAACGCTTACATTTATAAAGTCGTATGTACAAATAAAGTTTAATACTTTACAATTGTTTTAATGTATTAGTTTTTCTTCAGAATCAAATGAGGACTACTCCAGAAACGAATCATAATCCAGACTGATCGCAGTAAAAAAATCCGTTATAAGAATCCTGAAAATATAGTTTTATTTAAAATGAAAATATTAGTGTAAATGTAAGCAAGTGTTAGAGCAAAATAATTACTAAAATATTACGGTAAGGAACTGAAAATTACACTGGCAGGAAGTCTATGTCATAAGGAGTAAATTAAGCTTATTTTATTTAAGAAAAAGAATTAGGATTTCGCTTAAAAAATCCAAACGACTAAGAGACGAACTCGAGCGAAGCGTTAGTGTGTCGCTAATCAAAACATAAAAATAAACTACGTCGCTTAACTGCACTCAGAACTTTAGGACTCATAAAAATGCACTATTAAAAAAGTTACAATTTTTCTCACACCTGTTAGAAACTTCCTCCTTTATAGTTGAAACTTTATTAAAATATTTGAAAATGCTAACTGCAACAACTTTGTAAATATAATTTTATTGGGTTTACTATGAAAAATAGAGCATCTGGATCAGTGGTGGGGTATCTCATTGAAATTATTTTTTATAGGCATTCGATTCTTTTTTAATGCCCACAGCTGGGCAAAAACCTCTCTTTTTCACAGGGGATCGGGTCATATTCCACAACGCTACCCAAGAGTTCATTATGTCTTTCAAAAACTTGCTAAGCTTATCTGACATTCAGATTACCTCAAGATACTCTACTCTACTACATGTTTATATTTCTTATAATAAAATAACAAAAAAGGTATAAATATAGTGGGAAATCCTTACACTATCTACTATCTTGAATATAAAATACTAGCCTTTCCCACGGCTTTGTGCGCGTTCTAAAGGCTGAAAACCAAATACCTCCCGCCATTTTTGCAACATATTACATGCTCCACTCCTATTATTGGTCGTAGCGTAATAGCCTTCCTCAATAAACGGACTATCCAACACAAAAAGAATTTTTCAATTCAGACCGGTCGTACCTGTGATTAGCACGTTCAACCAAACAAACAAACTCTTCAGCTTTATACTATTAGTATAGATTAGAATATACCTTCTTATTCTATTAGATATCTGAAGTTTAAGTATTAGAAGATAAGCTAAGCTTTTATTCGATCTCGTTTTAATGAAACAATTTCATTTAAAATATCACCAGCAGGCTTTCTTCAATATTGCTTGAACATATAAAAGGTATTACGAAAACATAAATTGTGTACGTGTGTAGCACTTTACACGTTGTATGAGAATGTGAAAGGCAAATAGCAGGTCGTGATGAGAGCACACGGGGCTATTTCACGTCGAACAGGTTGACAGTTTGAAGTAAATTAAGTTAACCATGAAATGTTTGGAAGAAAGCAATTTCGTAACCTATTTATAATACCAATTAAGTACATAAACGCTCTCCCTTTAACGTAACAAAATTCTCTTTTACCAATACCATATTGTAACCTTACGTTGCCGTACTCTATGTATAACATATTAACTTCAAGTTGTAGATACACATTTTTAGATTACCTATCCTTAATTTGCAACGTATTTCTTTACTAAAAACGATTAGAATAATATTTAGTGAAGAGGTAGTTTTAGTTTTTATTTTTTAAAATAAAAATATGATTCAGGCGAATCTGTCCGTTGAATAATTTTTACAAAAAGTTATAAAGATGATTTATATTATTAATAATAATCGATACGGAAGTCGAATCTTTTTCGAGTCGAAAGGTTTTTTGTCTCTGAATCCCAAGAAATTCGCTGCATAGATTTTGATGTTTGGTATGGTCGTGGCTGGTCATTGGGATCATCATAAAGAATACTTTTTTCTCCGAGAAAATATCACATCTAACAAAGGTGACTGCATGACTCAACCACTAGTTATGATATCAAATATAAACTTTATATTAGTTTAGTTCTGTATTCGAACTTAAGATTAACTTAACTTTATTAAGATTTCGTACCTCTTAATAATTTAGTAAGAAACTCCATTCCGAATTGTAAGCTAGGTAACATTTTCCGCCATATATTCCATCATTATGTTTTTCTTGAAGCCGCAACGTACGTATCTATGCAAATTGTATTACAAAGACCGTCGCCATTTTGTTTTTACCATGGCAAAACCTACCGACTGTTAACAAGTAAGAAAAAATTAAGCTATTTATTCTCTTTGATCTTATATTCTGTTCAGAGAAATCGTAAGCGCAATCTGTTACTGATGAGCTTAAGCGTCTGTTTTTCCTTTTATATTTAAAGTAGTCGAATTTGGGAAAAATATATAAGTATATTGAAAAAGAATATATTATTTATTTTGTAAGGTACTAGTGACTCATCCTGGCTCCGCTCGGGTTGGTACCTTGGTACGTCATAGAGGTTAGTAAAAACGCTCAGAAATCATATATTTTCCCTTAGCAAAATATATTCTATATGACCCGAATAACCAACTATCATGAAACCAAATTTCATCATAATCTGTTCAATGGTTTTCTCGTGATGGGTTCCCAATTAGACAGAAAGACATACAGATAGACAAACATATTTAATATATAATAATAAATTATGTATATTGTATAGATACCGACCGACAGTGGTAGCCTAGCGGTAACGCGCTCGCTTTGAAAACAGAGTGATGCGAGTTCAAATCCGGGTCTCGCACCTCTGAGAAGGAAAACATCGTGAGGAAACCTGCATGTCTGAGAAAACCTAACAAGTTTTCGAAAGACATGTGAGGTCCGCCAACACGCACTTGGTCAGCACGATGGACTATGGGAGACCCGTGCCCAGCAGTGGGACGTTAAAAAGCGCTGATGATGATGATTGAATACATAATTAGTTGAGTGGTTATACAGTTTTTGTACAAAATGAAATACTACTTCATTGGAGAAAACATCGTGTATCATAGTATCTATTTTTAAAGTTGGTAAATGAATTACATAGACAGACTCACATTTGACCTTTAATTCCAGTAATCTGGGGGCACGGTAGTGCCCCCGCCAAGACGAGCCAAGCGAAGCGCACGGGCACTACCTACCTTTTCTCGAAGCGCTTCGTCGTTTTTTTGAACCCTCATAACTTGGGTTTGGATTATGCTAGATCAACAAAATTTTCGGGATATATTGTCAATAGCGGACTTATTAAACATATTAAGTTTTAATTACATTAGCTTTTATACTTTAGATTTTATTTATATCTAAAAAACGCTGATTTCGTCACTGACTCACTGATGATCATCAAAATTCTTAAGGTATTTCCTAATGTCCTAGAAAGCTGAAATTTTGTATGTAAGCTAGTATTAGCACACAAACAACAAAAAAATTATAAAACTTGTTACTTTCATCCCCCAACCCCTTAAATTAGGTGATGGGAGTTTGTATGAGACCTGTAATTTTAAATTAAATTTTGATGACGCTAGAGGTCTAATCTAATAATCTAAAACTTGGTGCCCCCAGATATATATATATATATATATATATATAGGTACTCCTTGTTAAAAAAAAAAAAGAAGAAAAAAATAAAAAAAAAATTTGTTACAAACAACTTACAAAAAGAAATGAAATCCCACCAAAAACATTTTCATGTAAAATGTTGCCAAGACGAGCCCATATGACTCGCACTGTCAAAAAGTTATCAGATCTCATGTAGAGCCAAGCTTCTAACACTACACGCCCTAACTCTACAAGGCCTAACTTCACAAACTCTACACCTTAGTCAAAATATGTGGCTTGGCCGTTCGTTACTACAAGAACTATTGTATAACACAAAAGTAATGAACAGTGAATTAATTTTTCACCTTACGCCGATGTGAATGTAGCGAAATGGCCAAACCACATATTTTGACTAAGGTGTAGAGTTTGTGAAGTTAGGCCTTGTAGAGTTAGGGCGTGTAGTGTTAGAAGCTTGGCTCTACATGAGATCTGATAACTTTTTGACAGTGCGAGTCATATGGGCTCGTCTTGGCAACATTTTACATGAAAATGGTTTTGGTGGGATATGTACTATTTAGCTTACGAACAGTCACAATAATTGCTTTTATGTCAGCTAAGAAGCCATTGTACTAAAATCTTATTATGTGAAAAAGTAAGAAGTCTTACAACTTTCTTAGCTAAGAACGCTGTTTTCTTGCTTACTCAAATTAATTGTACGTAACATCCAATTAATATAAAGTGCCTACAACAATGTCAATGTAATCTCTTTATTTTATTATATGTTAATATTGCGCGATATAACTTAACTTGTGGGCTTTCTAATGAAATCAAACAGTTAAGACTTTCATCGTTATAAATTTATATGTAAAAAATTAAATATAAAATATGTATTATTATACTAGCGATTCAAACTCGCTTCGCTCGGGTTAATCCCTATGTTTAGCTTCAGCGATTTTTATTTTGTTACTAGGGTTGTATAC
The DNA here is from genome assembly GCA_905231865.2 of Boloria selene. NCBI lineage: Eukaryota > Metazoa > Arthropoda > Insecta > Lepidoptera > Nymphalidae > Boloria > Boloria selene. The sequence goes on from HG993157.1 coordinate 4,956,773, forward strand.
AGGATCGCTTGGGTGCATGTCTAAGTGCCAATATATACTACTATTATAAAGCTGAAGAGTTTGTTTGTTTGTTTGTTTGTTTGTTTAGTTGAACGTGTTAATCTCAGGAACTACTGGTCCGAATTGATAAACTCTTGTTGTGTTGGATAGTCCGTTTATCGAGGAAGGCTATAGGCTATATTACATCACGCTACGACCAATAGGAGCGGAGCATCAAAGAAAAATGTTACGAAAACGGGAGAAAAATATTTCTATTGATTTTCAGCCTTTAGAACGCGAGCGAAGCCGCGGGAAAGGCTAGTTATTTACAGACTAGTGGCTTATCCTGACTTTGCTCTTTCACTTCTACTTTTGGATGAGGTTCAGGCAATTCAGATTTTGTATGAATTTTGGCTTTGGCTAAATAGTTCTGAATAGAAAATTAAAATATACCTATAAATGAAACGAAAAATTATTCTATTCTATATTTAATTGTATACGTAATAGTATATTTCTTTCTTTTCTAGGTGTTTGCAAAAATAACTAGTCTCGAATGGAAAAAACCATACTTATAGCGTTTCTGTGCGTTACGCTCCAGATCATGGTTTATAGTGTATACATATCCCATGACTCATTCAAATTTGCTCAAATGTTGGCGCGTCATTGAGTAACAATATCTTCACAATATTACTAGACTTAGTTCACGATTATAACAAAACGAAACATAAAAAATAAGAAATTATGCGTATAACGACACGTTTGGCGCAGTTTGTAGTGATCTTACCTTCTTGCGCCAGCGGTCGCGGGTTCAAGTCCCGCTGGGGGTATTCGTTCGTTAAACTCGGATGTTTATACTCCAGTCATAGGTGTTCATATTTATAATATGTATGAATTTAAACTTATATGTAGTATATCAACTGTCTGGTGTCCGTAACACAAGCTGCGTATCTTACCCCGGAACTAGATGACGCTGTGTATAACAATGTCCCAAAATAATAATAATTTAATTATTTAATAATATATAGTAAACTTCTGACTTTCAAGGTGTAAATCAGTAGTTTAGTCCTACTACTACAATACTTTATTGTATTTTAAATACGATTTTTTCAATATACACCGGCAAAATCATATTATAAAATTATTCTATAAATAAGTCTTAATACATAACTAATCTTCCGGCTTGAATTGCGTTATTTACTACGCATAGCTTTGCCTCCGGGTGCGCTTGCGTATAAACAACTATAAAGTATGATCGGATCGCTACCAAACGTTACAGGATGCTGGACTAATCTGAGGGTAGTTTGATCTTTTTAAATGAACTCCATCCGTTTTGGATTCCTTTGGTAAATGTTCTAAATCGAAAGTAGTTTATATATGTTTGTATAGGAGTTTGATTATTTACAATTTAAATTAAGAATTTATTTAAAAATTATATAATATAGAATATGTCAGAATAAAAAAAGATGTATTAGTAATAACACGTATTAAGAAAGAAAATATTATATATGAAAAGTATATAAAGATATTGTGATTATTATTATTAATTATCCCATTTCGGAACAAGTGATCGTACATACGTCATAAAGACATATATACATACATACATACATACATACATATATACATACATACATACATATATACATACATACATCGATTTTTATGTACATTTATTCATTTCTATTATATAACGCAAAAACAACGCTATTTTAGCAAATTATATTATTTACATTAGTCTATAGATACGCATGTATGTTTCAACCAAATCTGTCCAAATCAATACACACATAATTTTTCGCATAATAGTAGAACTATTAATACGAAATTCCTTAAATTCTATTCAAATGCTATTGTAAAATTAAAAAGCGTGAAGCGAGTGAGACAACAGTTAAACAAGTAATCGATTTGTACACGCCCGTGGGAAACAATACCGGATGAGCCTCGCGCCACATTTTGCCGGACCATCTGCCTTTATATAAAATACTTACTTTGTTTATTTTTATATTCACTTGCTCTCCCCCAAGGATTGGTAAGAGACAACCATGCTTATGTCACTCTGATCTGAACAAATATTATATTTTACCTGAAAACTATAATCTAGGCTTATTTTTATAGAAGTACGTATAACAAAGAACTATAGAGAAGAAAGAAGAAGAAGTAGATGTCTGGGGAAAGTTATTAAACGCAACAAGTGATCGAAATTCAATTATAATTATTGTAAAGCTATCCTACATTTTGAAGTTAACAATTTTTTTTTGATAACACTAAAGCTCGCTAAAAGCTCCTAAACAAAAAAGGAAATAAAAATAAACAACAGATACTAAACTATCGATGTTTTATCATATTCTTATAATCTTTTCTTATCATAAATGTGAAATTTGAACCTGTACCTAGCATCCTCTTTAGCTCGATCTTCAACGATTATTAAAACGCTGATACCATCGGTAACTTAATATAATATCCATAAATATACCATAAAACAATAGTAAAACTGAAAATAGCTCATAAACTGTAATAGGTGAAGAAAATTGCTGAACGTAGTGTTTATCTATACTAATATTATAAAGCAGAAGAGTTTATGTTTGTTTGTTTGGTTGAACGCACTTATCTCAGGAACTACTGGTCCGAATTAAAAATTCTTTTTGTGTTGGATAGTCCGCTTATCGAGGAAGGCTATATTTCATCACGCTACAACCAATAGGAGCGGACCATCAATGAAAAATGTTGCCAAAAAGGAAAGAACGGGCGTTAGTTTTACAAGGTACCATACCGCGCGACTCAAAAATAATTAGGTTTCCGGTCTTTAGAACGCGTGAAGCCGCGGGAAATGCTAGTAGTGTTATAAAATCCATCTAATATTATTTAAAGTCCAAATAGACTCATTATCGTCCATCAAAATTGTGGTGATATTGATAGTTAGGTCAATGAACTTGCTCTGCCTGTTGGAAACTGGCTAAGTAAGTTTGTGGTTAGATTACTTCTAATGTATAATCAAAATGATTCATTTGATATGATTGGATGGATTACTTGTTATTAGAAGGTATGTTTGCAATACGTGGGACAGTCACCTCTGTGCCTGAGTTTCGTTAATACGTTAAAAAGTCTTGAAATAATTAACTTAAGATGAAAAATTAGTAAAAATAATATTATAAATGCCAATTTTCTTAAAATCTGAAACAAAGAAAGCGAATCATATTACATTAATCTATACTAATATTATAAAGCTGAAGAGTTTGTTTGTTTGTTTGGTTGAACGCGCTTATCTCAGGAACTACTGGTTCAATAATTTGAAAAATTATTTTTGTGTAGGAAAGTCCGTTTATCGAGGAAGGCTATAGGCTATATAATATCACGCTACGACTAATAGGAGCGGAGCATCAATGAAAAAAGTTGCAAAAAGTGACGGGCGTGAGTTCTGCGAGATACCATGCGACTCAGAAAAAGTTCCACAAGTTTAATATTTGCGAACCAAATTTCACTACTTCTTACAAATCTTTCAATAGGATAAGACTATTCAGTACATTTTCGTTATGTCAACTTTTTTTATTGACTATTGACGATACTTTTTTACATTGATAGAGGAATCCTTTTTATTATATCTAAATTTTCAATACTAAATAAATTCGAATTTAGACTGCTAAACGATCACTAATCAATCAATTGATTCAATTTTCTTATTAAAGGCTTTAAAATTTATATACATAATGCACACATTGAATGCGACGTTTATATATAAGTACCGCAAGCATAACAATCTCGTACGGTAAAATAAAAAAAAAACTTAAATTACTTTGCAATTATTACTTTTATTAATAATCTTATTGAGGATATCCTCTTGTCTTAATAATTGAAAATTACATGTATTTAAACTTGCTAGTAAAATGTGGGTATACCTTCACCCTATAGTCAATGTACAAGCGTCTAAAGCGAGAAGGTAATTACTTCGATTAGCAAATGACTTATAGGAACTATGTAATTTAATTGTCATTCATAATACTTGATAGTAACTGAAAACTGAAAAGTCGGCTGATTTCTAAGGGCGGAATAATAGGGGTGGAATTGTGTAAAAAAATATCTTGTAGTTTTCAATAAAATTATATCCGGAATTAATAGCATATACACATATTCATATACATGATTTTATTCTTAAGTTTGAAAAAATACTTTGAAGTGGTTATGAAGTTGCTGTACTTGTTTAATATAATTTAATTATTATAATAATGGCGACTACATTGTAATACTACTACAGCTACTTTGTATCTTAATAATACCCTACATAAAATACTCTGTACTTATGTACTAGGTCTGGGAAATTAAATTTCATCCAAACCCGTCCAGCATTTTCAAAGCGTAAAATACACACTCATAATTTTTTTTAAATTTACATCAGTCGTATCTTACAGTAGATAGGATAAGAGACAGTGGTAACCCAGCGGTAACGCGCTCGCTTGGATAACCGAGTGATGCGGGTTCAAATCCGGCTCTCACACCTCTGATATTTTAATGTACGAATCATTTCTATCATGATTACCACTTGTCTTACGGTGAAGGAAAACATCACGAGGAATGTCTGAGAAAACCTAGCAAGTTTTCGAAAGACATGTGAAGTCCGCCAACTCGCACTAGGCTAACGCGGTGGACTATGGCCTATTCCCCCTCGAACTGAGGGAGGCCCGTGCCCAGCAGTAGGACGTTAAAAAGGGCTAAATGATGATGATCTTACGATAAATAGATCACAAGAAAGAAGGTTTATATTAGCATAAAACGGGATGAAAATTCGTAAAAACAAACATTTCTAGTCATTATTATCAACTATAATGTCAAACCAAAGCGGTAGAGAAAGGAGAAGAAGTTTCATTTCATATTTAATATAGTGAGTTCGATTTCCGTTGCAAAGTGTATTTTTATGTACTTTATTTATCCTGATGACAATCCAAGACAATTTGGTTGTAAGAGTATCCTACTGTGACTAGTAATAAACTCCTACTTGTCTTTATTGTTTAATCGAATTATATGATCTGTTGATTACTTGGTGTCGTGTGAATGCCATGTAACATTTACGAGAGGTCAGGGGTTCGTATATATATACTAATATTATAAAGCTGAAGAGTTTGTTTGTTTGTTTGTTTGGTTGGTTGGTCAACGCGCTAATCTCCCTGAGATTACTAGCCCAAATTGAAAAAATATTTTAGAGTTGGATAGCCCGTTTATCGAGGAATGCTATAGGATATATTACATCACGATACGACCAATAGAAAAAGAAAGATTTTTTTTTAATTTCTAGCCTATAGAACGCGAGCGGAGCCACGGGAAAGGCTAGTAAATAATATAAACTCATCCGTATCCTTATATATTCCTATATCCTTAAAATCCACATATTGCTATGTAAAAATTACTATATTAAAAAGAACAAGAAGAAGAAAAAAGAAGCGTTTTGAAAATAACTTATACCAAGCTGATGCTATTTTGGAAGTAAAAGGTAGCCTATCAGTAAAAGTAGGTAGTCACTCCTGGACTCCAATAAATTTCTTTCAATTAAAAATTAATAATCTCTACCAAAACAAAGATAAAGTAATAAATTAAATAGTAATAATAATATTAATAAGGCCTTGAAAGCTGAAAATTTGAAGTATATGCTCTGTATGAGAACATAAAATTTAAAATATATTATTTTCAATCGATTATGTTACATTCTTTCTAGCAAAAAGCATAACAAATTCACAATGTTTATCTACGGAACTCTTAGTCACGCTCTTGACCATTGTTATTATTGTTCTTGTTCGCGCCCCATTAGCAATTAAAAATCTATCAAAATTTACTCCGATTTAGCCGATAAGTTTTAACTGATGCTTAAGTGAAAACATTGTATTGAATAGAATCGCTTAAGTTAAAATGTCTCATTAGTCTAGTAACTAGCACGCACATCCGGTCCTGGGTTTGAATCCAGGTCTAGTAGATTATTGAATTTTCCCGTTAAATTAGTATAGTATAGTTGGAGGTTAGAGCACCGACGGCCCTGTAACTCTCATCATCGTGCACACCATGCTATGTTCCTTCGTCAATTAATTCCCATAATTTTAGCTTTTAAATCAGTTGGGAAATTTCGATTTAAATTAATTATTGTTATTAAGCTATCTGTATTCTGCTATTTGTAGGTTTCCATAATGGAATGGCATTGTGATCACGTGGTATTCAAAGAAATGTAAATTACATACGATATGTTTTATAGATTTTTACAATTATACCTAGTATTCATTTGCTTAGTATAGTTAATATTTACTTGCTATTTTGAACTATAAATCGTTGTATACGAGTAACAACGCTACAAGTAGTTTTTATAACAATTCACTGGTTTCAACTACACTCGTACGACTGAACTTGTCTCACGTATAATGGTAATAGCTGTAAGTACACTATGTATCTCTCAAGGGACAGACTGTGAAAGTTATGACGTCGGCGTACCTTTTTCATGTTTCTCGTAAGATGCTATGTCAAATTTGTCTTATCTACTCATATCGTATACATATAATAAAAATTTTAAGTCTAATCTATATAATATGAAATAACTAAACTGAAACTTTATAAATAACATTATATTACAGAAGCCAAATAGATAAGCCTATAATATAAATAAATAGAAAGCCTATAGATTTAGGTTTTTTTGTCTGTATGTCTGTAACCGTATAAAAAAACAACTGGGCAGATCTTGATGAAAATTTGTAATAGATATGTTGAATCTAAAGCAATCATGTAATGGTTAACTTTGATAATAGCAATCTATGTGGGTCATTTTAGGATTTTAGAAAAACCTTAACTAAGCATTAAAACCAAAACCTGAAACACAGGATATTATCCTAGTTTACGTAAGTTCCAAACACATTCTACTGTAATTTAAGCTCTTTACTGTATTTTATGGATTTTTTGTAGAAGTATATAACTAAAAGTTTAAGTTAAAGTTAATTAGGTTCCGCTGGTTAAAATAAATAAAATTTATAAATTTCTAAAAGGTATCTAGAGACGAATTTGAGCGAAGAGTCTCCTGCGAATATCCTAATACTATAATATATAATATAAGTCCGTGCTTATAATCATTAACTGCCAGTTTCTATAACCTATCTACCGATAGACCGGTAGTTACTTTCATACTATTTTGACACATTAAAAGTTACAACCTGTCAAAATCGTATGAAAGTATCTACCGGTCTATCGGTAGATAGGTTATAGAAACTGGCAGTAAATGAATGCTTATTAAAATATTTGGTCACTGAGAAGCAATAAAACAATTGTCATGGTTAAATTTTGTGACCACGTTTAATTACTATGTCCATATGAACTTTGTTTATTATAGTGTTATACACGCAGTGTAGTGTAATGTAAAAAACATATAGCTCATCTTTAATATAGATTCTATTTTGGTCATTTTAAACGAATATATTTATATAGGTAGTACATTTAATTAGGCTTGGAATAATTCAAGAGGAGTTTTATAATTATATCTTATTATTATATACATTAAGGGTTTGTCATAAAATTTGGCACAGAGATAGATGATAGTCTAGAATAGCACATGGCATATTAATTATACCGGTAATATTGGTTGGTTATGGAATATGAATGTTTTTGTTCATTATCAAGGACGAAACTGAAGGTGAGGACTTACCCTCGCTTTGCATTTATACATAATTGGATAAATGTTGAACAAGTGATGACTGTTTTTGCCTTTTTTCCATTGCGATATTTGCGAAAAACTAGTTCAAAAGGCAAAATATGAACCTACATTTCTTTTAATTTTTATCATTTATGTTAAACTATGATGAAAAAAAAATTACTTAATGATGACCAAAGACGAATAATTATTAACACACAAATAAGCTTGAGTTAAAGTAGTATTCAAAACGGATATTTTAGATATCATCTAGTGTGTACAAATGTTAGAGTACAACACGTTAGGTATTCTAATCACATTCCTATAGCATATCCTAGAAATGAAACCTGTTTTCTGAATTTAAAGTGCCATAAAGTCAATGTACTTTTGAATAAATATGCGAAATAATAAAGGATTTCCCGTTTTTTAGGTAAAAAGCTTCAATCGACATAATTATTGAATAATAAATGTGTCCGGCTTACGATGTTTACCATTAAAGTGGTAAATGTGAACAAAGTTTGTAGAGTTTGGTTCCGATAGTTTTATTTAATTATACACGAATACTGAATAATAAGTTTGAAAGTAAATAATTATAGTGTAGGAGTAGTTTAACGGTGTTGCTGGAACACAAAGTAAAAACACCCGAAATTTCAAAGTTTGAAAGGCTTCAAAGACTTTTATTACAAAAAACTCATATCATTTTATTTGTCCGACTCGGGATTTGAACCCAGAATCTTTTACTTACAGCTATATAATCTAGTATCGTATAATCTTAAAAGAATAAAGCATATTACAAATATTAATATCAGTCTAGGTAAATATTGCACTTATACATATATTACTTATAATTATCAAAAAAATAGCCTTGTTTCACAGCTTTACCACCACTACATTATAAAAAGTATATTTATTGTTTATTTATATTGTCTATATTATCTCTATAAATAAATAAATAAATAAATAAATAAACATGTTGGGACATGATTACACACAGCGCCATTTAGTTCCGTGGTAAGCTACGAAGATAGTTGATATACTTCATATATAAGTTTAAATACATACATATTATAAATATAAACACCCATGACTGGAGTACCAACATTCAAATTTTACAAATGAATGCCCCCAGCGGGACTCGAACCCGCGACCGCTAGCGCAAGAAAGTAGGATCACTACCAACTGCGCTAAACGTGTCAGCCATTAACGAGCTTTACAGTTATCAATAAACATAAAAACTTGGAAACTTTTTTATATAGATAGTTATTATATTCATAACAAATACATATTCATTACTTTTCAATTATCATTATTCATAGTCTTTCAACTAGCCAATACTAGTGTTAATAAAAAGATATTTTTTGTATTTTCCCGAGAACCCCTAATTTTATTTGCAGCGGAAGATTATCCCGACATATACACGACATCAATTTATTCGTCTGCATTTTAATTATGCATTATAATTGGCGTGTCTGTTCGCGTCGTTTAAAAAGCATGTTTTTGGAAACTTGATTTATAAATATGTCTATATCTTTATTTATAACATTGTTTTGATATAAATGTCTTATTTTACTTTGTTTGACCAAATTTGGTGACTTTGGTGTAGCTACTTCAGGTCATGTAGATAGTTGAATATTAGACCTAGAAATAGTTAGACCTAGACCTAGATACTAAATCTAGAGGTCACCTAGATAGTTAAATATTAGGCTTAGAAATAGTAATACACTAAATCTAGATAAGTGACTCTATTGTAGAGTACCACGAATACTTTTCAATTATCAAATATAAAATTTAATTTTGGACAGGTATGTGAGCTCAACTAGGGTTTAAGTACTTAATATAAAAGCTAAAAAGATTGGTTCTTTTTTTAATCTCTGAAATTACTAGTAAGATTTGACTTTTTTAATATTACAAAGGGTATTTATTGAAGTCAACTAACAAATGAATATTGATTATTTATATTATAGATGGATTGCATATGTATGTTTGTCATTAATTCATGACTGAACGTTAGTTTATGTGTAACTTAGAAAAAAAAAGTTATATCGCTGGATTCACAAAGGCTTTAAGCTATTCAATATTGCGCTAGGAACTATAATTATAAATAAATGAATGATGAAAATGAGTCACAATAAAATTAAAAATAAAATATGATATTTAAATTAATTAAAGTAGAATAAACTTTAGCCATAGTTTTACAAAAATAAAAAAACAACAAAAATATATATGGGTATATCTAACAACCTTGTCGTGTTAGTTAACGATGTTTCTTATAGCAAGGAATTTTTACGTTACGCGTAGGCGATATAAGCTATATATCTGCTATGGATCAGTCAATGAAGTTTGAAACGAAATGCATGTAGAATAAAGTTAATTTTTAAAACCTGCATAATTTTTATGGTATAAAGACATATTGCTATTTACAACTAATTCGTATAGCGGTTATCTCAAATATAGTATATTTGAGATCCGGATTCTGAATCGTAAATGGAAGATGCGATTATAACGATATTTTGCTTTTCTATATAAAGTTTTGTTTTTTTTTGTTGACAAGCCTTAGCTTTTGGCTTCGCTCCCTTAGGCTTCTGCTACATAATCCATCGTGCCTGCGTAATCCCAAAATTTTGCCATGAATGTACAAAAAGACGTACAAAAAAACACCATGCAGTGGCCACACGTGTAAGTAAGCTCAACCAAACTGGACTATCAACTTGCAAAATCGTACAAACCCAGTCCGTACAGTCCAATCTTCAACACATTATCGATTGCACAGGCCTCCTGCGCAAGCTACCGTCTCACCGTCTTACTTGTGCAAACAAGTTTGTGCAGGCAAGCTAGCAGGCCTGACGGAGCGTGTAGCCAGAGCCTTAAATGCATCTGACGAAAACATTGTAGATGATGACAAGTAGTGCCATCTAGTGGTGAGTTATAGTAAAAATAATATCCAAGTACAACTATAGTAAATTTTAATATGTATTAAAATTTGTATGCATTAGAACTATCGAAAAATTGTGATTTTGCACAAACAATTTTTTTTATTAACATAAGTTAAAAGCATATTTAAAGCTTATATCACTCATCGTAACTTTAAACGTCAGTCAAAATCATGATAAAATAGGTACAGTTACTCGTAATATTTAAACAACAATGTATCTAGACAAAAACTGACACAACGTAATAATTTAATACTAAATTAGTTTCAATCGAATAATAACATACTCTATGTATTTTAATAAGCTAGGTTGTATTCGCGGTACCGCTTACTTTATTTTGACCTATATTCATTATACATGTAGATATAATAATTATAGTCTGGCTTTCATCAATACATAGAGTATAAAATAATATTTTAAATACAATTATTCTAGATTTTTTATACTATTATCTATATTTATAATATGTGTGTATTTAAAATTATATATGTGTAGTATATCAACTATCTGGTATCCGTAACACAAGCCTCGTAGCTTACTATTAATTGATGCATGAACACATAACATCATTATTTATTTATCTGTATATAGTTTCTTTAATAACATTTAGCAATTAACAAAAATTACTAACTCTACATTTGAATATCGTATCATAAATATAAAGTTCATATTTATTAACAATATAATTAATTAGTTTATTGAATTACTACATTGAAATTAGTACTATATCACATTAAATTAGTGTCAAAAGTGCATAAAACTTTTAACTAGCAACGTTTACAGTTTAAGGCGGCAAAGTGCTAAAAGCTGTCATATCTGACTGATACATCAGATCCACATTAAAAGTCTACCGAAGAACTCGTATTAAAAATAAACGAGATAAAATTATAAAAAAAAGCTCGATACTGAACACCTGCCCTAATTACGTAGGGAAACTTAACCTGTTATACAAAAACCGTAGCAAAATTCATTTGCATTAGAAATATTGTAAACAAAACCTTATTTTGTATGTATTTATGATCGATTTTAGTATGAATTTAATTTGTTAGACTGCAAAACTTGTTGTCCAAACACACATTTAGACGGGCAGCCAATAAAGTGTTTATATATCTTAGTATTATTGAAATAAGGTTTGTTTTGTGATGTTTTCTGTCAATTTAACTCTACATTTACTATGCTCATCTCGGCGTAAATCTACTTTTTGTTGCAACTACTTGTTAATATATTTTTTATAGATTTGTTTAAGGCTTGAGACAGCCTTGGAGTTATGTGATTTTAAAGGCTTCTGATCAGTTTTTGTGTCGATCGTAACTTTATTAGGTAAAGTGCATATTTTACTACTTATAGCAACTAACTTGGATACTTTTTTTTCTTAGTAAAGTAACTTATAATGAAGTAGCTATTCGCTCTTGCTTTGCTCGGGTTCGTTTGTTGATTTAGCGCGAAGCCGCGGGTTCCACTAGTTATACATATAAACCTTCCTCTTGAAGCACTCTATCAATTTAAAAAAACCGCATCAAAGTCCGTTGCGTAGTTTTAAAGATCTAAGCATACATAGAGAGAGATAGACAGCGGGACGTGACTTTGTTTTATACTATGTAGTGATCACTTAAAAAAACTGAAAAAATGGAAACAATATCTTCTATTTAAAGCTCTTAGAGCTTTCATAAATAGCATCAATAATAGCTATTCGATATTCTGTGAGCTTTTGAACTTTTAATTGATATTTCTTTATTGAGAATACGTATAAATGTATAAAGAATGTGCTTTTAAATTGCCTGCAATTTTTATGTAAGAAAAAAATATTATGGTATCAACAATAATAATTTTGGGCTAACATTAGCTTCAATGTAGGAGGTTGATAGTTATGTTAATATTTTTTTATATTTTATACTAATATTACTTTAAATTATACTGTTTTCTAACAAAGAAGCTGTTTTGTTTTTTTTTAATTTCTAAGACTTGCTCAATACGTGTAAAAACGTATACAATAGCTACGGTAATTTTAACCGTTTTTTTCCTATAATATGAAGAAATTAAAATCATTTTTAAGTAAATATCCGAATTTACATTAAAAATAGATAAATACTTTTAACTATACTACATTATTATTATTTGAAGATTAAGAAAGAAATAAATTCTATAAAACCTTTATAATAATGTAGAGATCAATATTTTAATTAAAAAAATGTCCAACTAATAAGGCCAAGTCTTTGTAAAGTGGGTCACATGTTCTTGTGAATTTAACTACACTTAGTAATAAAATCCAAACAGAAACTATTGTAGAAACTGCGACAGAAATTAAACACAGAAGTCAAAAGTTTACTGTTCGGATGAGTTCTGAATTTAAAGTCACTGTAGAGTTGAAAATATAGCGTTCAAAATTATTAAAAACTTAATTTTCAAGCAAAGTAGTAGCAAAGTATATCAGAAGTTCGATTCTCGTTTTTTTGTATATAAATCATTCATCTAGGGTTTAATTCAGGAACATATAGTAAATCATAACGCATTATATTATAATTGGAAAGCTCAGAAGCAACCTTTTAAAATAATAATAACTATAAAGTTCAAAAAACATAGATAATATTTATTAATTTACTATTAAGTTAACAAAAATCGATTTGTTCACATATATGGGAATCGAGAAATAACCTCTGAAATTATCATAAAAATGTTATAAAATTCACCGATATATCGTGTAAAACCGTGAGAGTGAACTAGTGTAATAAACATATTAGTTTATCTTTATGATATAATTTAAGCTTAAATAAACTAAAAAGCCACAACAAATAGAACTTAGAACTTTTTTAATATAGATTGTAGCGCCATCTCTTAATTCCACTCAAAATTTAGTAATAATATTATAATAATAATAAAATGATACAAAACTGATATTAGTTTTATTTATTTTAACTTTCTCCAAACACTTTACTTTCATAAAAAAAATAAGTTATTTTGTGACAAAAATTAAAAAAATATCTATAAAAAGTAACTTTTAAACAATACCTTTATCAAATATTCTCATTCATTTTATCATTAATTAGATAGAATATTCCAAATAAATATTTTTACTACTATTGTTATAATAACAAACAAACATGTGTACAACAAATTAACTTACGAAACTTACGAAAACTTTAAGCAAAAGCGCGCTAAATTCAAAATTCGAAAAACAAAAACAAAAAAACAATTTCAGTAAAAATATTCACTTGAAATAAAACAAAAACTTACCATAAAACAATAAAAATCCAAACAAATCCAATAAAACAAACAAAAATCCAAACACGTAACACGTTCACTACACTGCGTGACGCGACCGACGGCGCGGCAGTTTGATACCGAACTGACATGCAACTTGCACTATGACTTTGATAAGCTTTCTAACACTTTGTAAATATTTTTGTACTGAATTATTAATAATTAGAGCTTTATTTAGTAAAAACTTAAGTATTATCGTATGAAATATCGCTTTTTTTTTCGTATTATCGTATGAAAAATCGCTTTTAAGTGAATTCTTAATAATTAGAGCTTAATTTAGTAAACACTTAATTATTATAGTATAAAACAAGCTTTTAATCGATTTAAAGGAGAAGGGTAATGTTTTTGTATACTTTAATGTAGAATTATGTACGTACATAATATATAATATTTTCTTCGTACATTTGGTTTGGTAGGAATAATTTGATCGTCATAAAATAAGAAAATGAAAAGAAACAACACTATAGACTCTCTTTTAAATAAAAATATCTTTGTAAATGTTTTTATGAGTTTAGATTTATTTTTGATTCCCCATGTTTCGAAAGCCTTTACAGCAATTATGGTTACCGGAGATACATGTAGGTTAAAATTTAATAATTTTACTTTAAATAAAGTAAGTTTAAAATATCAAGCATTTACGCAACCTAAGAAAGTATAATTTTAGTTTAAGTCCAGGTGACGGTTTATAAGTCTGTTCTATTTATTATAATTTATTAAAATTCGAAGCAAATATGTATAAAAAACTTTGTGTAAATATTGCAATAAAATAAAAATACGTACGTACGTAAAATATTATCAATTTAAATTATAAAGATTAGTTGTTGAATAAAAATAAACACAAAATAAACGTAGTGAGTTAGTACTCTTCAAACATTCTTAGTTTTGTAAACTTTAAATAAGTTGAGTTTAGATATAAATTAAAAATTGACGTTACGTTTAAGTAAAGTTAAAAGTACTTTAAAAATTAGAACTTTTAGTAAAGTTTCAAACATTTAATAGAATGAGATGTCTTACGAGCTTCATAACATTTTATTTACGAGAAAGATGTTATCTGAAAATAGTAATATTTATGTATAATATATATAATATAAATAAACCAGGCTACCTTTTGTCTCTTTCTAACCTATAATTAATACTTTTATTAAACTTATCTTTACTCTTACTTTCTTTAAAAAAATCTATATTTTTTTCTATTATTACATAAAAATGAAATCTTTTAATCAAAATACCCAAAAACGATTCATACGATATTTGCATTTATATTTTTGCGACGTATATTAAAAATACCAAATATATAACTCATATAAGGTATGCGACTCATGTTTTCCATCACGCTATATCACACATACTGAAAAGTACAGAGGCATAACTTAGCGTATAAATATATTATTATCACAAATTTGCCCTCAATGAGAAAGCAAGTCAGGCAGTTCTGAGAGTTAATAAAGATCAGCTTCCACTAAATTCAATATTGCGTTAAACAATCAACGAATTTTTAAAAGAGAATAAAAGAAGAAGATAGATACAATAAAAGAAAGAGATAGAGTAATAAAAATATGTCGATAAATTATTCACTGTTTCATACATTAGTTAATTCCGAGTTAACAATAGATGTACCTAGTTTTATTTAAAAATAGAACTCCACTTTTCAACCTATTTTATTCTTAGATGAACATAATTCATTTAAGGCATGCTTTTAATGTAATAATTCTTGCTTATAATCATTATACATATAAGCGAAATACTTCTCTTAGACATACATAATAATATATTGCGGGGATCGCTCTGGCAATATTTTAATTCCGAATAAGGTTTTTATCGAAACATAAATTGAAATTTCGATGAAAGTAATATTCAATAAATTTTTTCCAATTAAATTTTTAATAAGTACTCTAAAATGACAAAAAAATTATTGTAAATTAGACTTGACAACGTCTAGCATACCTAAAATATGAATTATATAATAAAAAATATACGCAAGATATATAGCGCTATAAACGCAGTGGAGGGCAACACTCCCAAGCGACATGTCCCGCAAACAGATCGACCTTTGTCGGTCTCAATCGAAGTTTGGAACCTTTCCATTCATTTATTTTATTCATGAAGTACGAAGAAGTCGATGTGAATTGTTCAATACATTTGGGAATAATGGCAGCAAAAAATTTGCCTTTGTTCGTCCCGATGTGTTAAGTGAAAACAGACATATTTGGTTTATTCGGAAAAAGCAGTCCTTGTGTACTTTTTATGTTGAGAAAATTATATAAGACGTTTGCTTACTCTTCTTTAAAAGGAAAATATATAAGATGAGATTTAAATTATGTAAAATAGTCCGCCTTAAGAGTAGGTGACACTAGATCGTTGTCACTTGTCAGTCTACTATCTCGTGTGACAGCTGTTTGGAAACTTTCCTAATGTAAAATCTTAAAAATAATACAGGAGTACATTGAAATTGTACTAAAAAGGTATAAATTCAAAAGGGTTCGAAAGCTCTAGCAACTGCATTCATTTCGCAGCAGTTTTATAACCTTTGACCGACTTTGAAAGGAACTTGTTTCGAGTGTATTTTACTTAATATCTCCTTTAATTGTTAGCTGATGTAGGTTGTTTTCATTTAAATTAAAAGAAAAAAGAGGTCGAGGTAAGGAAGAAGAATGGTATGATTTTGAGTTAAAAAGCAATTGCGAGCGATGTAATGATATTTTCTCAGTTCATCAACGTATATGCGTATTGTGGCAAATATATTAACTTATTAAATCTAATTCCAAAGCAAATCCAATTATAAAAGCTTTTGATTTACTACCGTAAAGTAAGAGAGATACAGAAAGACGGTATATTTCGTAACATACGGTTAATTAGAAGAACTTTAAAACGTAGTTTATTAGCGAAGTCAAGCGATACCTTATAATGTCATATTGAAACGATTGCGTAAACTTAAAATGTCAACCGGTGCAAATAAAGTTCTGTTTAGCAACAGTCTACAGATAAATCTCGTGAGATGATAAATAATGTATAGTTAGAAGACTCGACTTACTATTTATACGAACAAGTATCAATTGAAAAGCAGCTACCATAGTTTACTTACTATAATCGCTATCGAACGCGTATAAAATAGTATCAGCCCTTTTTATCGGCCCACTGCTGGGCACGGGCCACTCTTCAATAAGAAGGGGATCAGGTCAGGTCCACCAACACACACTAGGCCAGTCCATCACACTGGCCTAGTGTGTGTTGGCGGACTTCACATGTCTTTCGAAAACTTTCTTTCAGGCATGCAGATTTCCTCACGATGTGTTTCTTTTACCATAAGACAAGTGGTAATCATGATAGAAATGATTTGCACATGAAAATATCAGAGGTGCGAGACCCGAATTGATATCCAATCGGACGTGTTACCAATGGGCAAACAATAGAACAGTATTTACTAACCGCCAATCCGTTAATATGATAGAATCTATAGTTAACTAACGTAGTTATAGTACTAGAATTATTTAATAGTAAAAACTTCTGGTTATGTTTTTCTAACTACTCGTCACACAGAGCCAGTTTAACAAAATCAGTACGTGGCGGAAACTTGCAATTCTTCTAAAGCAAGTGCGATTTTTTGAAGTAAAACTTCTTTAAGCGTACATTGAAAAATTAGTGTAGTGGTCGAGAGTCCAATTTATTATTAACTAGAGATTCACCGTAACTCCGCTTGGGTTTGCCCAGTCTAGATATATTTTAATAAGTACTATAGGTTTTTTATAAATAACATAGTTTTACGGCTTTTTTCTGCTATTATATTATGCATGTATTAAACATACGAGTAATATTAACATTTCTTCCTCACTCTTTCTATTAATGAAAACCGCATTAAAATCCGTTGCGTAGTTTAAAAGATCTAAAACAGGTGGCGGGAAGCGCCTTTGTTTTTTACTATGTAGAGATAATTTAAAAATTGTATTTTATTATTATTAATCTCATTATAAATGATTACTAATAAGAATTACTATATTGATAATTTGATTTAATGACGGTATCTGCCACAATACCAAAGAAGATTAAATTAAACCGCGCCGTATAGGTTACACGCGCTCATTTTTTTTTCTATTTACTGTTATAATAACAGTATATAACGAGATAACTGTCTTAGTGGTGTAGTGGCTAGCATATACGGTCACATACTAGAAGGATCTGGGTTCGAATGTCGGGTCAGGCCAAGTTTAGTTATTGAGTCTTTTTGTTTAGTAAGGCTAAGATAACGGGAAGTAGATGGCGTGTCCCCCCGTGCTTAGGAGAGCACGTAACGCCGTCGGTCCTGTGCCTTAGCTCTCACTGATCGTGCCGAGTAGTCGTCCCACCGGAGTATGAGAGTGATAGGAATAGAGAGTGCACTTGTGTCTGCGCACGACACTTGTGCACTATAATATCTCCTGCGCAGTTGGATAGTCTTAATAAAATTGGCCGCCATGGTCGAAATCGGTTAGAAGACATTATTATGACATAGGAAGAGATGAAATTATAGGATTTATAATTTAATTTACTTTTATACTGTAAAAAATATCTGGAATAATCGAACTTTTGATATAAATTTAAAAGTTTGTATATGTGTGCTTGCTACTTCTTAGTATTAAAATGGTTGGCCGTTGTCTATGAAATTTTATGAAATTAATTAAATCAAATATGCTAATATTTTTCACATAGTGATGTTATAAATTAACAAATTTTTCTTATATAAAACTATTGCACAGTTGAGGAAATGAAATTCTTTGCATTGCAAAAATATTTATGTATGAGTGTATGTATGTATATATGTGTGTATTATATGTCCACCAAGCAAAGTGTTTGAGTCAAATCGTACAAACAGAGAAAAAGGTATTAAACCTTTTCGTCTTTGTCTATTTTTACTTAGATGCACATTTATAATATATATTTAAATAGATATATAACGTATGGTGTATCAACCATCTTTTATCCATAACACAAGCCTCGTACCTTACCATGGAACTAGATGGTGCTGTGTGACAATGTCCCAACATATTCATATATTAATAAATAAATTAATATGTTGGGACATTTTTACCTACAGCAGAGCCATCTAGTTCCGTGATAAGCTACGAGGCTTGTATTACGGATACCAGATAGTTAATATACTACACATATAATTTTAAATACATACAATATAAATATTAACACCCATGACTGGAGTACAAACATTTGTGCTCAACAAGTGAATGCCCAGCGGGACTCGAACCCGCGACCGCTGGTGCAGAAAGTAGGGTCACTGCCAACTGAGCCAAACGTGTCGTCAATTATTATAATTTATTTATGTGTTCGAAATTTCAGTGGTAAATGGAGGGTTCGAATTAAATTTACATATGTACATAGAACAAATCTTATTTAGATAAATAAAAAGGGTTTGATATGGGACAAAAGAAAAACATGTTAAGTCGATTTTAACGAGATTTTTAATGGCGGGATTGAAGTAAGAGTGGCAAAGCCTATTTCTATTGTCGTAATACTTGTGTATTACGACAATAGAATAAACTTAGGCAAAGGTTAGTTTGCAGGTAAAAAACAGTTGTAAAAAGAAAAACAAACTGCCCTAAAATAAAATATATATATTATTAAACTTAAATTATTCTTATCTATAAACTAAAAAGTAAAAAGTACAGGGATTTTTATATTATTTTACACGTAAAACCAAATTAATAATTTAAAATATTATAATCGTTATTACGAACATAGAACCCCTCCTTTTAACAAGTCAGTTACGAATAAACGATCGTCGGCTATCTTATAACACGAATAAAAAGAAATTTTAAACAATAACATATTTAAATGACTTAATTTGGGTTAAATGAGTTTAAAATATATTTAAAAGTTTAGTTCTCAGGGCACTAAAAGCTTATCTGATAATGCGTAAATCATAAATAATATGAATTACAACGTATTATTTGGATACTTTTGATGTAAGCCATTATGAGTAAAACAATAGTTTTACAACTTAATTTTCATTCATTTTCGGCCCACATGTAGTAAACATAGGGCAAAAACATATTTAACAAATCTCTACTTATAATTTACTAGCCTTTCCCGCGGCTTCGCGCGCTCTATTAAGACTAGAAACCAAATACCTCCCGGTTTTGCAATATTATTCATTGATACTCCGCTCCTATTAATCGTAACGTGATGCAATATAGCCTATAGCCTAAACGGACTATCCAGTACAAAAAGAATTTTTCAATTCGGACCAGTAGTTCCTGAGAAACAAAATTTCATAGAAATATGTTTAGTTGTAAGACGTTAAAAAACAGACGGATGGACAGCAGTATCCATTCGTATTAGGATACGGATATAAGCTACGCTTAAAATCAAGATAGAATGAAAATGGCCGAAAGACGTGTTCTTGTGGGATATAGTTTAGAGCATTGGCAGCATGAGGATGATCGTATATTAAGTCCATAATCAAATTATATAAAAGTATCACTCATCACAAAAACTTGAAAACGGCTAGGCGTTTCAAGATGAAATTTGGCAAATTTTACGACAGGTCCGGATTGAGGTGTTCTAAGGGTTCTCGCAAGTTTGTATGAAAGTCCTTCATTTTTTGCGGCAAAATCTTTTTTGGCAAGCAGCACATAGGAACGACTCCTAGCGAAACGAGGATGAGCTAGTTTGTTATAAGATTATTATATGATAATATCCATCATCTTCGTGATTACATTGCTACTATGCACCGCAATCGATCATTATGTAATGCTTATATTTTTTTACTCTGTGACATTAATATTACGTTAGAGTTGAACTAAACATTATTTACTAGCTAAGTAATAGTCAAGTTACATTGAAAGCTATCATGATCGTTGAATTTTACTAGCACAAGTTTTACCCGCGGTTTCAATCACTTATATAAGTTTAAAAATAATTGTTTAAACAGTGGCAATGGTATTTAATTTAGAAAATAGTTAACCACTATGTCTAGAAAAATTAGCGATAATTAGCTTGCAATAAGCGAATATTATCGATATTGAGAAATATTATTTATGTCCATCCATTTACTGACATAATACCTACCAAACACACTAATATTACAAATGTAAAAGTAACCCTGTCTATTACCTTTTAATCTTAAACCGTTAAACCGATTTTGATGAAAATTTGACAAGGGTTCAATATGCATCCTGCGAACAAGGCTACTTCTTATCGCGATGAACCCGCAGGTTAAAACTACCCTTCAATATAAAAAGTTATACGTCCTACTAATATTATAAACGCGAAAGTTTGTAAATATGGATGGATGGATGGATGGATGTTTGTTACTCTTTCACGTAAAAACTACTGAATAGATTTTAATGAAACCTTACCATAATATAGCTTATACATCAGCACATCACATAGGCTATAATTTATATAGATATACTAGCGGAACCCGCGGCTTCGCTTGAGCTAAACCTAGTATTGCATAAAATTCAAGTTTGTTGGAATTCAAAAGGTAACATTAAAATTATAACCAGTAATTAAATCATACACTCATTGTTCTAAAACACAGGTTTCTTATCTCCAGCAAACCTATTTTCACATCCTACTTTCCTTCATAGTAACTTACTCAATGATCATGTATACATAATTTTGATAATGGAAATAAGATTTTATCATAAGGAGATAAGTTACAAATTTCATTGAAAAGTTTTATTACTTTTAAGTAACCGTTAAGCATATTAGCAACAATAGGTTTTTGATGTAGCTGAGTAGTAGAACTAGATCTTAGTTATTTACGACACGTTTGGCGCAGTTTGTAGTGACCCTACTTTCTTGCGCCAGCACTCGCGGGTTCGAGTCTCGCTGGGGGCATTCATTTATTAAACATGGATATTTGTATTTTAGTCATGGGTGTTTACACATATTTATAATATGTATGTATTTAAACTTACCACGGAACTAGATCAATAAAGTTTTCTGATATAGGCTAATTGTCATATTATGCAACCTAAGTAGCTTAGACGATAGAGATGAGAATTCCCCGCACTAAAAAGTAGCCTAAATGACCCACTACCGTCCAGAGGATTTCTCGCGATGCGTTTTTAGATACTTATTTCATATATTATGTGCGGCGTGCGCTCCTCCTCCTCTCCTGTTATTGTAGTTTCAGTAGGGATCCTTATTTTTTTCTTGCAATTAAAATAGCTTATATTAATAAGTGATAATGTAGCATTCAAATGGTGAAAGAATTTTTAAAATCGGTTCAGTACTTTTTGAGCCAATTCGTTACAAACATACTTAAATACAAACCTTTCCTATTTATAATATTAGTATAGATAATGACTATTTAAATAAGTATTAAAAACATATTTATAAGCACAAATTCGACTCACAACCAAAATCAAATATTATTGTAAAAAGAAATATCGACTCCAAAATCACTCTGAAACTAATTATCCCACACTCAGAATGGTGAAATTATTCATGAAGTTTATATAGGATTACCCTTGAGATGTAACCTATCACATTATTATATATTATGTATGTATGTGATCCCTTCAAACTGAAATGACTGGATGGATTTTAATGAACTTTAGGGCATAAATAGACTATAACTTGGAGCAACATAATAAACGACCAATCGCCAATATTAACTTATACTTCTTTATAGTAGCGCTTTTTTGCTTTGTTTTAAAAATAAGCTTAATTTCTAAGATATAATACTTTCATCGATAAAATATATCTTTTGGGTCCTTTTTAACTTAAATATGTATTTTACACAATAGAATTGGTATTTAAAAGTGAATAATTCTGTACAAAAACTTTCTTCATACACGTTTGAAATAATAAGCATGGAGATGACTTTTTGGTAATAATAAAAATGGTACCGATGGGACCACAAGTAAAGTGAGAGTGAGTCACAATGTCACATTCGTTTCATGTTTTACAGCATCCAAAGTTTTGGTTTTTTTGTAAATTGTGGGTAGGCTCTGTCTGTAACAAGTATATAAACCCCTGAGACGTCTAATACCTTAGTCTCTCCCGTGACCATAATTGCTGTAAAGCATTCGAAACGTCAGGAACCAAAAATCAAAATAAATCCGCGACAAAATCCGAAAAGATAGTTTAATTTATAAAATCCCAGCTTATTACCAGTTGGCTTGCATTCAAGGACCGATGGGTCGACTACCTGCTTTTTTTAAAACAGATGTATGGCAAAGGATGCTATAATGTGGTAGTATAATATATTAGATATAGATCTCTAGCCGAAATGCCCCATCCTAGAAAATTTATTGCAAATTAATATATATTTTTTTCATTTTATCAGCATCATAATATATTATTGGCGACCTACCTGTACGCTACGATTTATTGCCTATACATAATTAAATGCGAAATACTAGTCCATATTTAGTTACGATATCTCAGAAAGTATAAATGCTATAAACTGTCAAGTCTAGTAAGACAGTTTTTTATACGGAGTAATTAGAAATTAAAAATCTAAATGAGTAAATGAGTAATTAAGAAACAAAAAACAAAACTAAAATACATAAAATGGACTTCAAAAAATATATAAAATTAAATACTAAAAAATAAATGAAAATAAAAACTTAATTAAAATACTCCAAGAAATAAAATTAAATATTATTTTACTTTTGGTAGTTTTCTTACTATGATACCTATAATAATTAGAAATCTTCAGAGTAGGTACCAGCAGATAATTAATTTAGTATACGTAATACGAGTATATTACTTCGGTATTATACGTTGGCGAAAATACATATCTGGTTAGGTATTATTATTTAATTTTTATTTTCTAATACAATTTAATTTTTTTTAATATTTATTTTTAATTTCTTTAATAACATAAAAATTCTGTAGTGAAGAATTCATTATTCAATTATCCCCTATTTAGTATACTTGAGGGTCGATTTTAATTTTATAACTTAAGTCAGATTTTCAAATGAATAAAATCTTTCCAAATCTATTTATAAATACATACTTATGAGGTAGTAAAAAACGACTGAATACACAAACCCTTTATGTTTAAAGGTTGAAAATATCAGCCATACAATAATACGTTTTTCTTAAAAATTAAATTACAATACCTCTGAAAACATAATTTAATTGATAAATAAAAGATTCGAAATCCCAGCAAGTAGCAAGTACAATACCATATTAGGTCATCGTCACATTGTTTACCCCTTGCGTAAAGATCAACTTAAGAAGCCTTTCTTGTAACAGGATTATTATAAACATGGCACCGATATTTTATCCTTATCACACGCCACGCGACGCAATACCTATCTCTTTTACACACACATATTCTGAATACCATCATCTCACTCTTGTGGCACGCTTATATGCTATCCCTCTCTAGCTGGGTGAACGCTCGGAACATCCGCTAAGAACTAGTTAGACCAAGACAGGTGCAAAGGAATACATTCTTTGACCAGTTTTTAACGGCCGCCTTCGCCAGATGGCTTTTTGAATATTGCGAATCGGCTTTCAATCTTTTTGGTACAGATGCTGCGTGGAATTATAATTTAACTTGATACTTTATGCTAGTTATTACCCATGACTTCTCCTGCGTCTTAAATAATGAATAATTTAACGCTGCAGATTTCAAAACTAAGTACATAATATATTACATGCTTTACTCGTAGCTGATTTTAATTTTTTATGAAGAAAATGTGTAAGATAAAATCCTTTTACATTCGTGCCTCAATTCACACAATACGCAATATAGACGAACAGTCAAAACATTAAAATATCGACTAGTTAATTCATAATATTATACTAATGTACCCGTAAACTGCTTCATCATCAGCCCATTTTTAACGTCCCACTGCTGGGCACGGGCCTCCCTCAGTACGAGGGGGATTAGGCCATAGTCCACCGCGCTGGCCTAGTGCGTGTTGGCGGACTTCATGTCTTTCGCAAACTTGCTAGGTTTTCTCAGATGCAGGTTTACTCACGATGTTTTCCTTCACCGTAAACGTTTTAATAAATATTAATTTTAATTTAAAAAATATCGCTTCGCTTCGCACTATCTATCCACTAGATTTAATCAAAATCCATCCAGTCGTTTCATCTCAATGTATAACAGACACACATCTAAATTGCATATATTCATTATATATATGTACCCAGTGGTCTGATAAAAATATTGTAAACAGTATTGACGATCTTAATTTTACTATGTATGAGCCAATACGAAATTAATGATAACTTATTTTGATAAATTATATGTCATGTTTTATTTATCAGTGAAACAACTTGTTCAAAAACTGGTTATTAACGTTGTATGAAGTACGCAGAATACTAGAGTATGAAGTACGTACCTAACAAGTAACAACTATATACATGTTAATTTAAATTTAAAATATACAAACACAACCTACTTGTGTTGAACATTATAGATTTTTTCAATAAAATTCAATTTTATTGGTAATTTAATCAAAGACTTTAATATTATACTAGCCTTTCCCGCGGTTCCGCTTGCGTTCTAAAGACTGGAAACCAAATACTTTCCGTTTTTGCAATATTTTTCATTGATGCTCCGCTCTTATTGGTCGTAGCGTTATGTAATATAGCCCATAGCCTTCCTCGATGAACGGACTATCCAACACAAAAAGAATTTTTCAAATAGTTCCTGAAATTAGCGCAACCAAACAAACAAACTCTTCAGCTTTTTAATATTAGTATAGATTATACACTAGTGATTTACCATCGCTCCTTTCGGAGCTTCTTCCTTAGACAGACAGACAAAATTCCTAAAATCTATAGATTCGACTGTATCGATAGTAAGGTTATTCAAAAATTATTTAATAAATATAAAGATTTGACTCTGATTTTCATTATATGTATAGATTTTGTGTGACAGCATAATATATTAGGCAACTGAATATTTCTTTATCTGTCTGTCTTGGCTGGCGTAATTGATATCGACAATTAAACATCCAGTCTTTTAAAAGTTCAGTGACATACATACATACGGAAGAACCCATACTTATACCTACTTATTCGACAACACGCGTGGCGCAGTTTGTAGTGACCCTACTTGCTGCGTCAGCGGTCGCGAGTTCGAGTCCCGCTGGGGGCATACATTTGTTGAGCACGAATGTTTGTACTCCAGTCATGGATGTTTATATTTATATTATGTATGTATTTATACTTATATATGTGTAGTATATCAACCATCTAGTATCCATAACACAAGGCTCGTACCTTACCGCGGAGCTAGATAGTGCTGTGTGTAAATGTCCCAACATATTTATTTATTTATACTAATATTATAAATGTGAAAGTGTGTTTGTTTGTCCTTTTTTAGTATGAAACGGACCGACGAATTAATGTGATTTTCTGTATGAAGATAGTTGAAAGGGTGAAGAGACAGAGGCAACTTTACACTACGAGAGATTATTTCATTTCACCGTGAAAACTTCGTTATAATATAACCAATAACACCTCATCATACCTATGTATATATAATACCTATATAGTCTATCTATTACAAACTAACCCTTAAAATATAGAGATGGACTTGAGCGAAGTAAGGGTGAACCGCTAGGTATATAAATAAATATGTTGGGACATTTTTTACAACATCACCATCTAGTTCCGTAGTAAGCTACGAGGCTTGTGTTACGGATACCAGATAGTTGATATACTACACATATAAATTTTAAATACATACAAAATATAAATATTAGCACTCATGACTGAACAAACATTCGTGCTTAACAAATGAATGCCCCCAGCGGGACTCGAACCCGCGACCGCAGGCGCAGAAAGTAGGGTCACTGCTAACTGAGCCAAACGTGTCGTTAAATATATTATACTTACATATAAAAAGATTGCTGGGTAGTTCAACTAGGTAGTCTACTTATCGCCCCCAAACGTTCACCTTGTCGTGGTTCTCAGTAGGCTTCCGGCAATCCAGCCAGTCGTGAAGTCAAGAAACGCGCACGGTGGGCCTACTTTGTAAAAATTGTTATTTATTTAATATAAATATAACAATTTTCATCCATATATTCATTAAACAAATGTAACAACTAACCTTCTCTGTTAATTTAAACATACGATGAGAGAAGATACACCGGCAAGTAGGAAGAGTTACTAGACTACTCCTTCGTATCAGACCTCAGGTGTACTCGCGATTCGTAATACTGCACTTCGTGAATAGTTTCTTAATAAACTGTCTGTGTATGAGCATATTATTCATTAAAGTTCGATGTTTGATCTTCAAGGTATAAAGAAGATCGTGAGTTCGAATCCTGTTGAGGTAATTATCTATTTATTTTTTTATTCGGTTCATCGTTCAAGTATCATTGATTACAAATGGCATAGACAAAATAGGTTTTAGTCATACTACCTTCAATTTAACTAACATGATGTGATATTTTTCCGCATTTAAAATTATACTTCATGTTGATCCGCACAATCAGCTATCTTAATTCCAAATTTTATCAAAATCTTTCCAATATTCTCAAATAAAAAGATAGACAATAATTAGAAAAATCGTAGATCTTGCTTCTGTATCGATAATAATGACTTGATATCGTATTAGATTTTTCAAAAGATATATGGACTAAATTTCGATCGTTTAGGCATTAATATTATAAAACTTATTAAGCATTAAATTACATATCTGTACTAATATTACAAAGCTGAAGAGTTTGCTTGTTTGTTTGGTTGAACGCGCTAATCTCAGTAACTACTGGTCCGAAATAAAAATTCTTTTTGTTTTAGATTGTCCGTTTTTCACTATATACATCACGCTACAACCAATAGGAGCGGAGTATCAATGAAAAATGTTGCAAAAGCGGGAGAAAAATATTTCTTTTGATTTCAAGCCTTTAGAACACGAGCGGAGCCGCGGCAAAGGCTAGTTAGATATAAAATTTCTACAAATACGTTAAGAGAATGAAAACGTTTTTTACAGACAACAGTAATGCAGTTGCGCAACAGATCGTACGGGCGCGTCTCAGGTGCACTTGTGATTTGCACCAAAATAAGAACATACTCGACTTTCTTTAATTTACTACTACAGTATGTGATTTTAATATTTATAAAGCAACCTATTTATTTTAAATAGCTTATTAATGTTCTTAATTAAAGTTATCCATCTGTTACATAGACATAGTCTATACTTACTAATATACTAATAATAATATTATAAAGAGGAAAGATTTGTATGTAAGTATGTTTTTAACGAATTGGCTCAAAAAGTACCGGATCGATTTTAAAAATTCTTTCACCATTTGAATGCTACATTATCACTGATTAATATAGGCTATATTAATTGCAAGAAAAATTAGGATCCCTACTAAAAATACAATACAGGAGAGGAGGACGCCGCACATAATATATGAAATAGGTAGTAATTTTGGAGAATTTTCAATCCAGCGAGTGATCGAATGAAGTTTAGTAGCGATTGAAAAATGAACGCGGGCGAAGCAGCGCGTATTGTTAGTATAATATATAAGAAAAACACATTGCTTTTTTAATTTTTGTCTGTTCGTTCCGGAAAATCTCCGAAACAGCTGGATCGATTTTGAAAGGACTTTCACTGCACATAGCTGTTGTTATAAAGAATAAGTTTAGATAATTTAATATTATAAAAAAATGGATTCCGCTAAAAAATATAAAAACTATATAGAAACGCAGATAAACGAAGTGGTAGAAAGGGCTGCCTTACCTCCATCAACTAAGAAAGTGGGTCTACTTTATCGTTACTCTGCAACGAGACATTTCATAGTACTCTAATACTACTACTATTAATTCAATTGAACCCACGACCTTTGACATCCACGTAAGAACTGCCCAAACCATTAGTAAGACATAAATAAATACACATACAAGTGGTTTATCAAAATATTACTAGTACGCAGTAGTTTCTTAAGTCAGTACTGTTCAAAGAGCCCCAAACTATCTAACGCGATCTAAAGGCATCGAAACTTTATTGTAAATATGGTTAAGCCGCTCCATGAAAGGCTTAAAACTGAAATTAGTGGCGAGCTTATAGCACACTTAGCTTTATATATATTATGTACATATGTATTTATTAATTTCATCGTGTAATACTAGGTTTACTTTGACCTATTACAGGTATGCTTTACAAGAATTATTCATATACCTAAGTTATATATAATAAAATTGTAACTAAGTTGAATATGTACATTTTTTTTAATAGTACAAAGGGGGCAAACGGGCAGGAGGCTCACCTGATGGGAAGTGATCACCTCCGCCCATGGAGATCTGCGACACTGCAGGGCTTGCAGATGCGTTGCCGGCCTTTTAGGGAAGAGAAGGAGGAAGGAGGGAGGAAAGGGGGGGGGAGAAGAGGGAAGAGGGAGTTAGGAGGGTTGGGGAGTGGGCCTCCCAGACTCTCACTTACCGGACGAAACGCGACAGCATAGCTGCCACTTCACGCCGGTCTTCTGTGAGAGAGTGGTACTATACGGGGCGTGCCGGCCCATTCGGCTGTTACCCGAAGGTAACAAGCATGCCACTACCACTAAAACATCGAATATTTATTGGAAAATCTTATTGAAATAGTTAGTTTTAGAATTTTTGCATGCTCTACATTACGAGAAAACCATAGAATTTATGAAATTTGGTAGATGAGAGCTGGTTATCCGGATCAACATAAAGAATACTTTTTACTGCGGGAAAATATCCAATCGCTGAAAAATCTATAGAAACCGTTGAAACGTACTTACGACTACGACAAACCTACGACCCTAGACTAGCAACGTTGATTCGCTATACATCACTATATATTATAAAACAAAGTCCTCCGCCGCATCTGTCTGTCTATCCGCGTTATACTCAAAAACTACTACACCGATTTTCATTCTGCTTTCACCAATGGATAGAGTGGTTCTTGAGGAAGGCTTTAGTATATAAGTCGTCAAGATTTTATATACAAAAACTATATTAGTACATGACGTATGTACGAGTACATTGTATATAACTCTCGAGTAGAGCAGGTGCGCTTGTGATCTGTAATAGTCTTGGTAGTGAATAGTTTTATATCTTTCTTTACACTAAATTCATATTCAATACTTTATTGTATCCTATACACGTAGTTCTATTAACCAATTTCGTAAAAAAGAAAGCACACGTTTTACTAGTAAATAGTAGCGAAACCCATGGCTTCACTCGCGCTAGTTTTACATAAAGACATTAAAAGTATTCAGCAAAGCTTGGTGTGTTTCAATCTTTGCACTCTGACCCATCGCGCTACAGGCTTACGCGACTAAATACAATACCGGTTCACAAATATATGGAAATTATTCTCAACACGCAAGCTGAGCCTGATCTAGGATTATGAAGGATTACACTTGCTTTCCCTGTTGGTAATATTCGCTAAATATGTCACGCGAACGAGATATTCTGCTATCGTATGGTTTAGTTCGCAAATATCTTCATTCAATTTGTACGTCTCTTGGCACTGTATTGGCAGAGGTAGTTAGATCTATTCCTGTGTAGGGCAATATCGTTGGTCTTACAAATTATATATTTTAGAGAGATGTAAATAGTAAAAGTAAAGCCCAGAGGTAACGCGCTCGCTTGAATAACCGAGTGATGCGGGTTCAAATCCGGGTTCAATCCAATATTTTCGTGTGCAAATCATTTCTATCATGATTACCACTTGTCTTACGGTGAAGGAAAACATGGTGAGGAAACCCGCTAGTCTAAGAAAACTTAGCTAATTTCCGAAAGACATGTGAAGTCCGCCAACACGCACTAGGGCAGCGCGGTGAACTATGGCCTGATCCCCTCGTACTTTAAAGGTCCGTGTCCAGCAGTGGGGCGTTAAAAAGGGTTGAAGATGTGACAGTAAAATGAAAACACATTAAAATTATGCTTAAAAGGCTTAACTAAGTAAATATACAATGTACATAAATATGTTATCAAATTTTTTAGTTTTGTCTACATATTGCGAGCGCATTACCACTGGGCTATATAGCTTACATATACATATACAAATATGAATTAATAATACGTACCTACTGTTTGTTTGTAACAAGCGTTCGTAATTCTTATAGTATTCATCGAAATGTGATGTAACTTATGTGTTATTGTTGCGTGTATGACTGTGAAGTATTCTCATACAGCACAATTACGATAGCAAATGCATAAGTAATATTGGAAATTTTTATCTATACCGTAATATTAAGAGGCAGAATTTGTTTGTTTGAATAATAGTAACTACTAAACCGATTTGAACAATTCTTTTTGCATTAGATATCCTGTTTATATATTTTATTTATATGGTATATTCTATAACATTCGTTAAAACGCATCTAGAGACAAATTCGATAAATTATGAAATAAAAAGTCTGAAATTCGAACTTGAAGAAATAAATGTGCTTTTAACTTTAAAAAATATAACAATCTTATTTCTAATATATTTGTTATTACAGTTATCACAATATAACTAAGTTAGTTCAGATTTAAGCATCTCACCATATACATATGTATATCCGTGACTTTACCTGTACTAAAAATACATTAAATTAATTCAAAACAAATTATAAACGATTAATTAAAATAAAATACATGTGTTTATTCTTACACTTAACAATGCTACTTACGAATTATAATATAATTATAATTACGAACTATACCATAGAAAAATATCCAAAACGTGTACTTCCTTTTTTACGAAATCGGTTAATACTAACTATACAAGTACAATAAAGTATTGAATATGAATGTAGTGTTCGTAGAAGAAAGATATAAAACTATTCACTACCAAGACTATTACAGATCACAAGCGCACCTGCTCTACTCGAGAGTTATCTACAATGTACATATATATAATATATAGTTTTTTGTCGGTCTGCGAGTTCTGTTTTATTTTTATTGTATTCTTTATAGATTTTATTACTCTAGTTGATATAGTTCTTCTAGCTATGCCTTTTGAAAAATCTTACACATCCAGTGGTCCTGGCTTCGAGTCCTGGGTCGGGTCAAGTTAGATTGTTGAGTCGTTCTATTTAGTAAGCTTTAATAACAGTCCGGAGTTGGGAAGTTGGCAGTGTTTCAACCCCGTTCTTCGGAGAGCACGTAAAGCCGTCGGTCCTATGCCTTAACTTTGGTCGTGTTGAGTAACGTTCGACAAGAGTATGAGAGGAACTCGATTAGGGATAATTGCGTTATATCAGAAAAAACACCTACAAAATATATTCTAGTATATTATTTCTTCACTACATATTATAAAACAAAGTCCTCCACCGCGTCTGTCTGTCTGTTCGCGATAAACTCAAAAACTACTGCGCTGATTTTCATGTTGTTTTTACCAATATATAGAATGGTTCTTGAGGAAGGTTTTAGTATATAACGGAACCCGCAGTTTCTTCTAAAGCATATCTTCATCTCTAAAAACCT
Organism: Boloria selene; assembly: GCA_905231865.2. Lineage (NCBI taxonomy): Eukaryota > Metazoa > Arthropoda > Insecta > Lepidoptera > Nymphalidae > Boloria > Boloria selene. The sequence continues at coordinate 4,988,951 of HG993157.1, forward strand.
ATACATAATAATTCTAAGCCCTTATATTTGTACATTAAATAATTACTATTATAAGTTGAACTTTTAACGTAAACTTAAACTCTTTAAAAAGCACTCATAGGTTAATTAAACTGAAACATTAAACATTCTTTATTTATATCCTTAACCAGTAAATTACAAGTAAACGTATTGACTTAACTGTTTATATCTCGTGGGAAGACAGCACGCGTGATGGCAGGTAATTATTGGTATTTTTCTTACCGTTGAAATACTTGTATTCTTTAACAACACGTTTGAGTTTTTAACGAATCTACTTGATGTACCAGTGGTCGTAGGTTCGATTCTTTTTAGAGGCATTATTTGTGTTATGAGCATTAATCTTTTTACTCTAGTCTTGGGTTTATATTTATTATATGTATGTATTTAAAATTATATAAGAGTAATGTATCAACTATGTTGTATCCATAACACAAACCTAGAAGTACCATGGAGCTACATGGAGCTGAATCTTAATATTTATTTATTTATTATTATTATAATTGTTTATCTTTAAAGTTATTGTCTTAAAGTAAATAAAGAATGTACCTAGCTTTTAGAAAATCTGATCACAACATTAATCAGCACATTTTTAGGTTTAAGTAACACTGATTACTTGTATAATACGTAAAGAGCCATTCACCTCAAGGGTTTACAATCGAGTGTAAAAATAAAAGTTGTGTAAAAACTATAAAAATTAATAAAAATACAAAACTTATTTTAATTTTTCTTTCACTTTATTAAACAGAGTTTAAGTTATTAATAATTAGCATAATTTTCAAAGTTTCTATTTAACTTATTTGAAATTGTATACGGTACCTACTTATAAAATTAACAATTTTTATTTTTTTTCTGTATGTCTGTTTGTTCCAGTGAATCTCTGAAAACTTATATGTATGAAATGCCACAAATTGATCCCTATTTTGTGTGGTATTTCCCAACATAAAAAAAGAGTAATACTGATTTTTTCTGGCCAAAACATATAAGTACTTAAGTCGTATGCATATCCGTAACATGGACTTGTATAATCACGGATATCAGCTGTACTTGTACATATTATAATATGTAGGCTAAAAATATATAATAAGTTATGAATTATTTATTACATCTCATAAAATAATCAAAATTATTAAAATTGTTTTCGGTTTCATGTTACAAATTCGCAGTATTATAAATTGGTCAGTTAATTAAAGTATTGGATCGCGATGTGGTTGAAATATCAGAGTCTACGAGCAGACAGAAATACCTTAATTTTAGTATAATTTTCAACTAAATTACAAATAATAATTATCATAAAATGGCAACTTCTACCCAAGTTGTAGGAAAAATAAGAAAAATAGCTTAGTCGATTTTAATAAAATTTTAATGACTAATAGATTACTAACTCAAGAGGGTTTTTAATACATGTATTAAAGCACGTATTATAATGTGTGAAGGAACGTTTGTGTACTAAAGGCTATTATTCGATTAACGACTTTTTAGAAGACAGTACGCCTTGGGAATGATGTGATCGCCGCCAGGCTATTTCAACATATAGAATTATTGTTAATCTACAATTTAATTTAAAAAAAAAGAGTGAGAATACGATAAAAAAAAAAAAAATTAGTCCCGCTGAGTTTCTTTCGCCAGTTCTTCTCAGGTCAGAGGTTTCTTCTTTCCGAACTGGTGGTAGACTCATGACGTTCAGTAAGAAATTGTAACAATTTTTATGCTGAATAAAATATTTTGATTTGATTTGATTTGATTTGAATGGGGACTAGCATTTTAGCTTTTTTTTTGTTTCCGCTCAAAAACCTTCGCTACCATCATTATTTTATCACAATCGGAGTTTAAAAACGTAGGCTTAAGTGAATAATTCTCATAGAGAAATAACTTAGTATAAACCTTTATTTTTATTCGGTCGCGGGTTCGAGTCCCGCTGGAGGCATTCATTTGTTAAGCACGAATGTTTGTACTCCAGTCATGGGTGTTTATATTTATAATATGTATGTATTTATGCTTATATATGTAGTATATCAACTATCTGGTATCTGTAACAAAAGCTTTTAGCTTACCACGGAACTAGATGGCGCTGTGTGAAATAATGTCCCATCATATTTATTTATTTTATTTATTTATTTATTTTTCTATATAGATACCTAATAACATAAAAATCCATTGTTGTTCGTTAGTCTCGCTAAAACACAATAACGGCTGGACCGATTTACATACTTTTTTCTGTTTTATTGGTCTCTAGGATGTTTTAATTAATAAAAATTAGGAAATACCCAAAAAAGCAACTGGAAAATCGTTTATTTTGTATGGGAATATTATTAACCAATAAAACGTAGTAGGGTCGAGTCTGAGGAAAACGAGGGTAGTTAATAAAAATAACTAGCAAATACTTTACTGTTATTTTATATACAGACTTTATTAGTAACAAATTATATGAGAAATTCCATAACCCATAAATAATGCGGTACAAATTCCCACTAAATCTTCGAAAAATCAGATAACTCATATTAATATTTAGCCGACGTCTCACAAATACGGCACTACTATTGTGCTGGGTATACACATCGTGTAGTCAAAATAAATCATTGGTAGCTTATTTCTTGCAAAATACCTATATTTTACTATCAATCAAGATTTGAATCAATCAGATATCAAGACATTATTACGAACAACCCCATCTAGTTTCGTGGTAAGCTACAAGGCTTGTGTTACGGATACCTGATAGTTGATACACTACATAATACATATATGTATATAACTTTAAATACATACATATTATAAATATAAACACCCAAGACTAGAGTACAAACATTCGTGCTCAACAAAAAAATGGCCCCAGCGGGACTCAAACTCGCAACCGTTGACACAGTAAGTACGGTCACTACAAACTAAGCTACACGTTTTATCCTTCCATGACATAGAATAAAGCACAGGTAGCCCAAGATTCTAGAAAATAGTGGATTACTTATATTTATAGTCTATTTCAGATTTGAGTTTCCAAAACAAATGCGTTTAGAGTTTTCTTTTTATTTAATTTAGTATTGAAATAGTCAAATTTTGATTTAGGCATCACCCTAATAATTATCAATAGAATAATAAATGTCTAATATTGTAGAAAAATATAATTGCGATCAAAGTTGCGGAATGACACTAGTGAAATTAAAAAAGAAACAAATTTCTTACACAAAACTTTTAAATCGTATAGTGTAGAATTGGCTTAGGAAAGTAGGAGAATTCACTTTTCCGCGTACCGGAAATTATGACAGCATGAGACGGGGAGATGCTGAATGCGACGTATTTGACAAGAATTGGTACATTTAACTTGTCTAAATAAGTAAAAGACATTTTAGTAATTCTCAGTAGCTATGTAGTTTTACAGTTTTACTAGAAATAATAATAATACATAGTATAAAAGTGGCTGTCTGTCTGTCCCTATATATGCTTTAATCATTAAAACTACGCAACGGATTTTGAATCGATTTTTTTAATAGATAGAGTGGTTTAAGAGGAAGGTTTATATGTATAACTAGCGGAACCCGCGGCTTTGCTCGCGAATCTAGTAAAATATAAGTTAACATTTTGTAAGAATTTCAAATATTTGTCTTATATTTAAGCTGCAAAGTGACTATGAAAATCAATTAATATATAATTCTTAGTAATCCAAATTAATCTCCATCTTCCAAAATCTTCAATCTTCCAAAATGTTTTAACTAAAGCATACTGATGACGTGAAGGTTTCCTACAAAAAAGTCTGCCTGAGTCAGTCTATTAAACTTGCAAGACCATGTTAAGTATAAGTGATTAAAATGAAAATTAATTTGTAACAAAAAATATCTGGTACAAATTAATAACTAAAATACAATTTATGTCTACGTACCTTCTTATTAAAGTCAACTAAAAATCAGACTACAAAAAATCTTGAAAAGCTAGTGCACTTATTTGTACCTACTTGTACTAAGCAATGTATAAGAATCAATTGCTGTTCGTTAGTCTTTCTACAACTAAGAAACGGCTGTCCCGATTAAAATTATTTCTTTTTTGATGTAGTTTTTTTTAAAAAGAAGGTAAAAAATCGGAAAATTTAAGTTGTTTATTTTATAGGAATCATATTGCATCAACGTTAATATGAAAAAATATGTACAAGTATACTATTATTAGTATAGAGTTAAACTATTTCATGCTAGACTAGGCGAGGCTGGACCGGTAGTTAAAAACATAACCCTCCTTTTGACGCCATCGGGTAATAATAAACATAAAGACATTAAAACAGCACCGAGAGTGAGAACAGTACTAAGGGCTTACGAGGTTATGAACAAAATTATTATTTCAACATGAAAATGTTCATAGTCTTAAATGAGTGCTCTGTAGTGCTCTAACTTGCGCTAAGTACCTAAGTAAAACTTATGTGTACATACGAGTGGAAAATGGCAATGAATTGAATAATATAATTTTGAGGTAAAAAATAATATTAGTCCCGCTGAGTTTCTTTCGCCAGTTCTTCTCAGGTCAGAGGTTTCTTTTTTACGAACTGTTGGTAGACTCACAACGTTTAGTAAGAAATTGTATATAATAAATAAAATATTTTGATTTGATCTGAATATTGTTTGTTATGTAAAAAAATCGGATAAGTGCGAGACTAACTCGCATTTGGGGGTTCCGTGGCAAATCTTCAGTGATTAAATCAAATGAAATATGTTTTGCTATTTCTAATAGAAACCTTGCAACACTCCACAAGCGCGTTCATAGGCTGCTGTTCTGTTCTTTAGTAAGTAACTGTGTAAAATTAAGTTTCTTTTCTCCCTCTCCAATTCACTCCACTCGACTCTGCCTTCATTCTTCTTATAACGGCTTTTTGAAGCGATAATAATAAAGATAGTATTTTTCCAATAACATATGCCTGTATGTTTTCATCCATAAATGTGAACGTACAGCGCTAACTTTATAAACGTTAACCTGTTAGGCGACGTCAAAGTTCGTAGTATGTTACTAGAACAATGCATGTTTCAACCGACTGTGAAGAGTACAGTGCTGTGATTAACTAACTCAACTAAAAGTTTCTTTACCGTATTTGTGAAACCGGTTTATGAGTGTGATGGCATAAACTTTTAAGATAGTAGAGGCCCAGTGGTCGTGTTCGCTTGGGAAACCGAGTGGAGCGGGTTCAAATACGGGTAACTTTGATATTTTCATGTATGATTTATGTTCAACAAGAGATTATCAATTCCATTAACGGTGGAGGGAAACATCGTAAGAAAACTTACGTGTCTGAGAGAACCTAGCAAAAGGCATTTGAAATCCGCCCACCGACGCTTGGAAATCACCTATGGTCTATAATGGTCCAATACTCTTATTAATTCGAGGCCAGTGAGACATTATAAGAGCTAAATCATTTAGGATATCTTTTACTACCGGAAAAATCTTTCTTTTGGGAAAACACTAAATAGTCTAATGAGTAGTCTTTTGAAGTTAAAATATCTAGCGATGGCTAAATCTTGAGTATTATATTAAAACAATGGCCTAGAAAATTGTATGTTTTAAAAAGGCCAACAGAAATAATAAAATATAAGTTATTTAATCACCCTTGTAACGTGTAACTACTGAGCACTTCTTCCTCGAAGCTCGAATAAAGCTTGAGCTTCTTAGTTATCCCATAATGAGAGATGCTCAAGTAACAGCTTTTACTTTAATCTTAATTGACCACCTCAATAATGTAACATAACCTAAATACAGTTCTTATATAAAGCAGTAAAATAATGTTTATTTATAACAGTTTATAGTTAAGATTTTGAGGCATACAAGTTTTTAGTTAAGGCCTACAGAAATCATGGTTCCTGAGTAGTTTAGGGTATCCCTCCGTGACCGTGATTACTGAAAAGCATTCAAAAGTCTGGAACCAAAAATATAAATAGTTAATTTTACGAAAAAATCCCAAGAGATTATTTTTATTGAAATGTAAAATATTCACGAAAATATAACATAGGTACTCCATAAGGTCTATAGAATAAATGCTTGTGGAATCACAAATTCGATCTTGCAAATAATCATATTACAGTATAATACGATTTTCCATAATTACTTACCCTATTCGAAATACGAAACCATTATTTTGAAAAAGCAACCCTTATCATAGTTCATAGGGACCAAATCCTTAAAAGCCACACCCACTTGAATTATTCATCTGTATAGTACGAGTAAATACGTGTTTTCTAAAAAGGAAAAGGTAAAGCCACAAAATTGGTAAGATTATACTATTTCTGATGGAGTGTAGTTAAAATACTATAAAAAGGTGAAAATAAAATCTTACCTTCCATTGCGACTTTACAATACAATTGGCAAATATTTTTAAAAATTGATATTCATTTAAATTTAAATTCATGGTAGTGTATGGTAGAAGCATGGTGGTATGGTATTAGCGCGTTCAACCAAACAAACAAACAATCAATCAAACAAACAAACTCTTCAGCGTTATAATATTAGGATATATTTTATTTCTCAAATATTATATATATAGGTACCGAAAAGCCTATAAAACCGGTAATTTGTACGTAATTAAAAGAGTCGCGTGCTTAGAACAAGGGGTAGCGTGCTGACTTGTGTGTGTTTAGCTTTATGTGATAAATTTAAAATGCTTATAACATTTTAAGAAACGATATGGTATGAGTTAAAATTAAATTAAGTTAGATTTTTTATTATAAACGAAGTTATCTTTTTGGATTTTTTCGCGGGTTTATTTATATTTTTTTTCCCCAAGTTTCGAATGCTTTACAGCAAGATCATGGTCACGGGAGAGTATCTCTCCGCGACAAAATCCTTAAAGAGACTTAGTTTCATTTTTATAATGTTAAACATTCGCGTAAAACTAAGAAATTGTCTGATTTTTTAAATTTTGCAATATTTCCCTCAGGAGGATATGAATTTTTTGACAAAGCCACCAATATAAGACATAAATATATTATGTAGCAAAACTTTTTAAGCAATTCCCAATTCTTGCCTTTTCTTGATCACTTGGTAAGTGGTTCATAAAACATACATAGAACTTTTTATATATTTTAGAGAACATTTTTAAAGAAACTCATTCAGCTATTACATAAAATATGAATACAATTGATCGGCTGCAGATTCTGAGGTCCTGGATTCGAATGCCGGGTCGGCTAATATATAGTAATAAAGAAGTTGAAAATAAAAACATAATAAAAAAGTTGAAAAGTGGGTGTTGTTACATCCCTTCATTCTCTCTGCGGCATTTTAAGAGTAAAAAAGAGAGCACTAGTTCTTCTTTTTTTTGGACAAACAGTCAGAATCATGGTCTACCATTAGTTGGAATACTTCATATTATGTCTTCTGAAAATTAGTTAATTTCTAAGACATACAAGATTGCTTACGATAACTTCCTTCAAGACAATGCTATCAAGTTTAATTTGCTTTAAGTTTCAAATACTGTGAAATTCTATACGATTGACACAGAATAGCATTGTATCCTCATAATATATTGCGATAATGATGATATAAGACTGCGACAGCTCAGTTGTAACGCGCTCGCTTGGATATCCGAGTGATATAGCTTCAAATCCCGGTCTCGCACCTCTCATATTTTCACGAGCGAATCATTTCTAACATAACCAATTGTCTTACGGTAAAGGAAAACATCGTGAGGTAAAGTGGGACGTAAAAAGGGCTGGAAATAATATGACTTTTTTAATATATAAACGTAATGTAAAATATAAACCAGAAATATAGATTTAAGACAAAGTTGATAATGACACTCTCCAAAGACTAATAGGAATAAGGGTTTTTTAATTTGTTTTTACGTTATATCAGTGCATATAAATAAGATTGTAAACTAACTAAACTTACACTTTTAAAATCATAGAAGCAAAGATGAACGAACTGTCCATCAAAAGTCAACTAAAATTAAATTTTCGCATGCGATATTTAAAATATAAACTGACACATCATTAGCGCTAAACACTAGAAACAGCACTTGCAAACTCAATTCGAGCAATTTAAAATATTCTTTTGAAATATAAATTCTCGCTAAATATAAGGTACGACTTGTTTAATGTGCCTTCATACGGAGCGCGTTTAAATAAATGTTTTAAATTCTGAGTTTCTTTTTACATTTGCATGAACAGGGTTAGAACGTTTTGAAAACCTAGAAACATGAATTAGATGTACAAAGATTTAGTTCGTATAACGTACCTTGTTTGTTTGGGTCTGTTTAAACCTGAACAGATATTTAAAATACGATTAAAGTGAGTGTGCTTAAAGCTCAATTTTTAACATTTTTGTCCTTGTGCTTGCCAGTTTATTTCCTCTTATCTCTCCAACAAGTGGGCAGATTTTGTCAGAACTTTCACTGGCAGATATTTGATGTTATAAAGAGTAACGCAGGGTACTTGTATTTTAGGAAAAGAAATAGGATTCTACTCAAAAATAATAAAATGTACCTAGTAGAGAACTCGAGCAAAGCGAAAGTAAGTCGCTAGTGGCTAATAAAAAGTAAAATAAAATCATCATAAATAAAATCACTTATCAATGGAATATGTTACAGAAAATCACTGCTATTTTAAAAGTAATTTTAAAACTTTTTAATTTTAACTGAACGCCGTCAATCTGAAACTTTTTTATACCACTCTAACTACGGGAGTGTTACTACGCTTGGCATATTGCATGGCTTTTTAAACCAATGATTTTTTAATTCCTAACACCTGCTATTAGTGATGAAAATTCTTATTTATCAACATTTTTATTTATAAATTACTATATAGGACGTGTTAGCGTTAATTTGGAGATCGTGTGTAAACGATTTTATCAACTATTAAAGGTAAGCTAATCTATTTCACTTTTAAATGAATTACGGGTTTATATAATATAAAGTATACGTATACGAGGTTTGTGTTATGAATACAAAATAGTTGATACACTACACAATATATGTAACTTTTTATATATACGCATTATAAATAAATATAAACACCCATGACTGGAGTACAAACATTCATACTCATCACAAAAACGAATGCCACCAGCGGAACTCGAACCCGTGACTACCATCACACCCCACAAAGTAAAGTTTATGATATAAGTAAGAATCTTATCTTTCTTCCAAAGCTTAAATAAACGTTTCACGTCTGAAGTAGCTTCATGCTCTTGAGAGTGCATCGCAGCGGAAGGCAAGACGTATTGGAAGGCCGTGCCTTGTGTAAAAGAAATTTTATTTCCCAACAACCCTTTTATGTCATATATGGATTGAATACTTAACTATCATTTTATTTACTTGAAATTCAAATACAGTAGATATTTTTGATGCAGATTCGATTCTGCTTTAGGGCATTTATTGCATTAAGCAAAGTTATTACGTTTTAAACGTTAGTGATTCTATACAAGTGCAGAACTATTCGATTTTCCAGCTGTTGTTTTAGGCTTTCCCTATTTTTTATACCTGAAGACCTAAAACTTAACATACTCATTTTTATCACACATTTTTAGTGATATTTCTGGCTGAAAACTTCTTTGAATTCATTTATTTGTATACTTCGTAGCTTTTCAACGATTCTATTAAATAGAAAGAAAATGTTTTAAATATTAAGTACTTACAGAGTTAACGATAAAGATAAAAATTAATAAAACTCTGGTTTTAACTTATTTCAGAATAACTTGCTTAATAAAAAGGATCTTGATTATTTTTATAAGAATTATTATTTTTATGTTTTCGCTTAATAAAATTTTCTACCAGCCTTTATATAAAAAAGATTATTAACTGTAATAATTTCATCGCCTAAGTTGTAAGAGAAAATATTAATTCAAAGTATTTCTTAAAGATTAAAGGACAATGTCTAGAATTTGTTTTAAAAATGAATTATTTTTTGGTGTATGGATAAGTAAATAAATTATTTATTGTATTTAATAACTAAAGTTTTTTTGCCATCGTAACTTCCCAACTCAATACTGTTATTCAAAATTTCTTGACAAAAAACCCAAAAACAATACTTTAACCAACCCGGGATTCGAACCTAGAACCTGGACTGATATTGCTTTATATATTTTCTAATATATACATTATACACATAAAAACAAACATACATCATAATAAACCTTCTATTTTAAAGTTGGTTAAAATATAACGTTTTAGTGCGAAGCTCTAGAAATCCTTGAAAGTGATTTAGAAAATTAATATGTACACTAACACCGTTTCAAATGAAGACATTCTAGATGGCTAAAGACACTTAGGACTTAGTCTTTAAATTTTCTATTAAAGGAGAATGGAATAGAAATTCGTAAGTCAGTATGTACTCAACTTTATTGTTTTGTGTGTTTGTCCATATGTATATAAAAATAACATTCAATTTTGTTGACTTTGCTTCAGTAGTTCGCGTAGTCGCGGGTTCAAACCCCGCTTGTGGTATTTATTTATGTGTTGGAGTCTTGGATAATATTTATAATATTATGTAATGCATTTTTTTTGTACTGTGATGTGTGTTATTGTTAAATTTTTACATTTCACGACAATTTCGTGTGATGAAAATAATTCTGACATTGGCATTTCAGTACATTGGGGTTTTAGGATACTTTGTATATGCTAAATAGGGCTTTTTTGCTGGTTCTAATATCTTCTGATGTAGATAAAAAATTCTGTTATTTTTAAATGAAAATTAAGATTATATTATTGTTTCACTAAACTTAGGCAATATCAAAGGCATCGGTGGTCTAGTGACTAAAATGTATGGCCGCAGACACGACGGGCCGATGTTCGAATCCCGGTTCGGGCAACGTACAGTTATTGAGTTTTTCTGATGACAAACCTACAGTATCAGCTCAAAGTCAAAAGTTAAAAAAATAGTCTTATATTTACAGCAGCGGAGAGCAAGGAAGGGTTGTGTCGAAGTATCGTTCAAACGGACTTTAATGCTGTAGCTAATTTAAAATTATACCTTTGAGTAAAAAAACAAGAAAAGCCATTATCTTCGCGTAGTATAAATTGTCTCCGCGTCGCGCTTTATATTGCTACGTGCTTAAAGCTTAGAGAGCATTTGAAATTTAAATCCACGTTTTGGCAAATTGAGAAATCTTTGCCGAACATCTCTCAAATATGGGGTAACCAAGACTTTTGTTTTATTGGGACATTTAAACATTATATTAAATTTTACCCTATTAATTTATCCAAATCCATTTTCAATTAAAAAGGCTTTATGGGTTAATTTTTCACTCCTGTATATATTAATTATTATTCATTAGAAACTAAATACAAATTGTAACGTTACTACAAAAATAATATGGAATTGAATAGGTACGTCTTTAGAAAGAAATAGGTAATATTTAATATTTGTGTAAGCACAATAATAATTTTATTGATTGCAAAAACGTTTGAATTTTAAAGGTGCTTTTAATAAAGAATAATTTTCTGGTCCTTATTCTTGTCCCTATAGTAAGTAACATTTAAAATTCATAGTCCCTGAGTAACATATTTGTGACATACAGACACGCGGACAATCAAACTGACAAAGTACATAACGAAATAATAAGATTTTTGAAATAATAAGAATTTTGCATTTTGTGTTAGTTTGCCAATCTTTACAATGAAACAAGTAAACGAGAATAAGTACGAGATATAATTTTAAAATTAACGTCTTGGTTTTTTAGTTTGACCTAGATTTTCTTATCATGCTCAGTAGAAATATAAAAAATATCTTGTTAACTTTTAAGTATTTTGCTAATTAACTTAAATGAGATATAAAGTGACAAAGCTTGGTATAAGGTTCATTCCGCTCATTTTTCACAAGCCGCTCACTTCAAACCTATTTTAAATATCTTACCTATTTGACGACAAGTTTGTCTCAGTTTCTATTGAGTTTACTTGCTTTGACATCGTTCGCGGATTCGATTCCCGATAGGGACATTAGTTATGTGATAAGTACTTATAATATATTTCAAATCTGTTTTTTTAATACTGACTTACTTAAAAACAATACACAGTATTAATCGAGAGTTCTGAATACGAATTTTCCACAATATCAAAAAAATTAACTCATGGTAACCCTAATCGAACAGATACCACCGTTTAACTAGATTGCTATTTGCGATGACACCTTATCTCAAAATTACTTTATTAAAACGTTTATAGGATTTCAGTATTTATCCTTACAGGTGGGAATGGTAAAATATGCAAAGGAATAATTTTAAATATTATTTATGGTTTGGTAGATTCTATGGTATATTTTATATAAGAATTAAATTATACTTTTAAGAAACTAAGAAATCACAAATTTAACCAACCTCAAAGGATTGATTCTAAAAGAATAAAATAACATTACAAAAACTGTTAAAGAGAAAATAATTATAATATAAATATTGCCTAAATCTTTCTTCTACTTTGTCCTCGCCTTATCCCGTGACGCGGGGTCAGCTTTCCTTATCATGCGACGCCACGTAGATCGTGTGTTCGCGTCCTCATCGGTGAGACCGAGGCATTTCAAGTCCTTCTGGACAGTCGTCATCCAAGTAGCTTGGGGTCTTCCTCTGCCCCTGTTTTTTGTTGCAATGGAAAGGCACTTTTTCACTACGTAATCGTTGGGCCTACGCATTACGTGTCCATACCATCTGAGCCTTGATTCGGAAATTTTGTCGATTATGGGTGCAACTTTAAAGTCATTATAAATATTGTCTAAATATTATCAAAAATACAATAACCATAAAATAAGATAAAATAATAAATATGTATTATTTCTGTTTGCATGGCATTATAAAAATAGCATTACAATCTAAAACAAAAACAGTTAAAGTAAGTACAAATATCAATTTAAAGCTAATAAAACTGGTCTACTTTTCCTAGCACGGAAATCGAACCCGTAAAACCAAACAATTAATATTTAGCATACAAAAACATAGCACTCCGTTACAAAATGAAGCATATTTCAAGTCGCATTCTTAACTACGAAACACAGTAATAATTACCACCTCACCTGTTGGGACATTTTTACACTCAACACCATCTAGTTCCGTGGTAAGCTACGAGGCTTGTGTTACGGATACTATATAGATGATATACTACACATATATAACTTAACAAATTAATGCCCACAGCGGAACTCGAACCCGTGACCTCGAGACAAACGTGTATACTAAGATTTTAATGTACTACAAACTCGCTGGTATATGCGGGAGGTAAATATAAAGCTCATTTGTATTTCTAGAAATATTACAAAAGAAAACTCAAAAGCTTAGTAATTTTTTAATGAAAATTAAGTAAAATAAATTAAGTAAAAGTGATGTGAAAAACGAGAGAAGCTTAGAACGTAGCTTTTGGATCTTTAATCAGTCTTGTCAAAGAGAAGAAAATTAAAATGAAATTACTTATGTTTTTAATCTTCTTGCAAACTAATTATTTTATATCAAATTTACAATTTCTTATATTTATATTTTAATCGTTAAGGAATATGAGATGTGAGTTAATATTGAGTTATCTATACTAATATTATAAAAGACTCGAAAAGAAAGAATTTGGTTTCCGATCTCCGGTCATTAGAACGCGTGCAAAGCCGCGGGAAATTCTAGTAATTAATATTTACTTAATAATAATATTATCTACCTCATTCTACAAATGTCACGATTTTTAATTAATTTAAAATACAACTTGACTTTAAAAGGTAAAACTTATACCAAAAACAAAGTTCGCTAAAATTGAAATGTTAGCGGTAGCCAATTAAAAAATACCTCTTTCGTATAACTTTTTAACAAAAATGAACAGTATTTGTGAGGGGTGGAGGAATCCCCATAAGCGCTTGACCGCAGGAATTTTATACGTGTACGGTGAATTGCTGTGCAAGTCTGCTAAAACCGCCCTTGGTAATTTAGGTAAATATACCAAGTTATGGTTTAATATTATTTGTCGTATTCAAACTAGTTTTTACATTCAACTCCGCTCAACTGATAGGTACTCAAATCAAATCAAATCAAATCAAAATATTTTATTCAGCATAAAAATTGTTACAATTTCTTACTGAACGTCATGAGTCTACCACCAGTTCGGAAAGAAGAAACCTCTGACCTGAGAGGAACTGGCGAAAGAAACTCAGTGGGACTAATTTTTTTTATCTTCATCTCACAAAAAAACTCGTACTTTGACATATTCATATAATATGTTATCTTACGATTATCTTTCAAATATGATGTCATCTCGATAGATCTATCTGAAGCAACAATGTCTTTTTTAATATTTTTGTTGGCGGACTTCACATGTCTTTTGAAAACTTGCTAGGTTCTCTCAGACTTGCAGGTTTCCTCACGATGTTTTCCTTCACCGTAAGGCAAGTGGTAATCATGAAAGAAATGATTTGCTTATGAAAATATCAGAGGTGCGAGACCTGGATTTGAACCCGCATCACTCGGTTATCCAATCGAGCGAAAAAAATGTTATTAGTATAAACTAGATACACACAATAAAACACAAACATAAAACATAACATTTTTTCGTAGAAAGATGTTTAGAATCGTCTGTTAGTGTTGGATAGAGTCAAAGGAGTCAATGAGTAATTTATTTAAAAACTGCCAAATTTGAAGTTTGTCTCGTAATTAATATTAAAAAAAATAAAATTAACGAAGCTATAGTCACTCCTTATTACATTAGCTATCTACAAGTGAAAGTCCCGTCAAAGTCGGTCCAGCCATTTCAGAGATTAGCCGGAACAAACAGACAGACAGACAAAAATTTCAAATTTTTTTTTAATGTAAGTACCGAATATACTTTTATATGCATTTAGTGAAAAGCTGTTAATTTGAAATTGTAAACAGACACTTCAATTTTATTTATATGTATAGATTTCTTATCTATTTTCATTACTAGTTTAAGCCCCTTAAGTGGTTTATTTTAAGAGTTATGAAGTTAACCTTTTATTACTAACCTATAGTACAAAAAATGAAGAAAATGCGGTACAAAGCTCTAAATAAAAATACGTAAAAGCACGCAAAAATACACACGCATGAAATGATAACCTCTTTCTTTTATATGTCGTTTCAAAGACGGCCTTTTGACATATTATATTTACTTACCTCATTCAAGTGGTCTGAGTCCGATTGTCACATGTATAAGTAAATATTTTGGGACATATACACACAGCACTATCTAGTTCCACGGTAAGGTACGAGCCTTGTGTTATGGATACTAGATGGTTGATATACTACATATATATAAGTTTAAATACATACATATTATAAATAAAAACACCCATAACTGTAGTACAAACATTCGTGCTCAACAAATGAATGGTATCCGTAACACAAGCCTTGTAGCTTATCACGGAACTAGATGGTGCTGTGTGTAATAATGTCCCAACATATTTAATTTATTTAATACTTTTTTTGATTTTAGTCTGTATGGAGCTCAGAACACATCAAGAACGTAGAGATACATTTTTTCATAATATAGTTATACAATTTGAATTAAGCTTTTAATCATATAAAAGTATAATTGAAAATATAATATATTTACTTCATTTTTGTACTTTCATAACTATTAAGTAATTTGGTATTAATATTGTATATATAGTAGAAATAGTATATTTGTATATACAACTGCTACTAATAGCTACTGCATACGTTTAAATATTTTTAAAGTAGTCTAAATACACTACATACTACTTGTAATATCAACTATCTGCCAGTGAAAGTCCAGTCAAAATCTGTCCAGTCGTTTAAGAGATTAGCGGTAACAAGCAGACAGACAGACGAGAAATGTTTAATACTAAGTTTTATGTAATTACTAGTTATGTTGACGTTATAAACAGATACTTCAATTTTCTATGTATATGTCTATAAAAAATATAGTTTTTATTATAAGATAAATGGTTATAACACAATATTTTTTTATTTTATTTATTTATTGATTATTATAAGGGTTTACATTTTTTTTTATCAAATGTAAAATTGTAAATCACTTATATTTATATAATGTTACTTACATAATTCATTATATATGTATTATATTACATTATTATTATTAAATATATTCGATTGATATTATATACAATATTGTTATAATTTAGAATTAAATATTGTATTTAATATTAAAAATTATATAATTTAATTAATTATAGAAAAGAAATAATGTTTTAGTTTTGCCTTAATATTTTTATTGATCATTACATTACTGTAATTTCATAAAAACTGTTAGATCAGATATTATCATACGATAACATTTATTGGACATTATTTTTTAACAAATAATCAGTACCACCTAAGTAAGATAATTGTCGGTGTTACACCCTACGCCTCGAAGAGCACGTAAGCCATCTATTCTGCGGTTGGCTTGACCTGATACCTCTAGGGTTGCATTGGATTGCATCGGATTTAAGATTAGGGGATAGAAAAGCTTTGGATGAAAACACAAATCGACTTCAAAATCACTTATAATATTGCTTTATTATTTATCACATAATATAAAAAAAAATTGTGTAGGATTAAAATATATTGGTAATTTTATAAGGTACTTTGGTGCAATTTTGGAATTTTTGTAAACCATGGGTAAATACTGTCTTTAACTAATGGTTTATATTTGACTTTACCTTTTCTTTTCTCCAGACTAACTAAATTACAAGTATCTTTTGGGAGTTCTGTTTTTTTCTTGTGTTCTGATTTTTGGGAAGAATTTAATAAATATGAACTACTCTGAGAACTTAGTGAGTCTTGATTTTTTTAGAAAAGCCTCTGAGCCCTCAAATACCTTAGTCTCTCCCGCGACCATGATTACCATAAAGCATTCAAAACGTCGGGAACCAAAAATCAAAATAAATCCGCGACAAAATCCGAAAAGATAGTTTCACTTCTATTTTTATATAATTGATTAATCACCTATCGTCTATACTATATCAGTGTGCAGCACCTACTTTACTACTTTTGTACACACTTCTGAATATGTTACGTATTTTGCGTAACGTGATAATTACAATGACATTCATTGCCACTAGATTCTTGCTTATATTATTCTTAACAACCGACTTTTTCCGCTCGCTAGGTCCGTATAAATTTTTCAAACGAAATCATAATTATTCAAAGAAATAGCAAGCTTAGTTACTCCTTATAACGTGAGCTTTCTGTTAGTGAAAGTGCCGTCGAAATGTGTCCAGCCGTTCCAAATATTAGCCAGAACAAACAGACAGACATACCGACAAAAATTTAAAAAGTTTGTTTTTCTTTTATGAGTATAAAGTTTGTATTTAAATGGTTCTTTTATATTTATCTGTACTCGTATATATAGATTACTTCTACAAATATAATTGAAATTTAATTTTCATTTCATACTTAGGTAATTTCATTTCATTAGAAACTCTATGAATTAAACACAATACTATTTTAAAAGACATTCTTTAAAAAATATCTCTATCAGAATCCGATTTTTACGCAAAACTACCCAATTTACTTTCCTGAAGAACCGTTTTAATTCCTTATCTGACCCTTATCTCAAGTGAAGTGATTTCGGACCTCCATCCAACCGTGAAAGCCTTAACTGTTCTGATATTTGCACTTTTTGTTTTATTTCCTAATATTGAAATTTTCACATTAATATTAATGAAGTTTTAGATGTAAGTTTTAACTACTACCTATTTATTTTAGAAAATTATATACAATGAAACTACACACATAATATTGTGTTGCTTATTTGTGAAGTATAGTAATAGGCCAAGATGACCTAATGTTTGGGATGATAGAGTAATCAGATGGGCCAAACATCTCCCTAGATGCATGAAGCGTTTTTATAAGTAAAAACGGGAGAGTGATAATGGACCGATTGGTTTAGCTACTTACAAAAAGTTTTGAAATTGTTTCCTGAACATCATGTATGAAAATCAAGATATATCTCGGTATAGATAGACTATAAGTTTATTTTTTGAAAGCTTTAAAGCGTCTGGTATAGGTTACCGCGGACGTAAAGTATCTGGCGGTTTTGATTTTAAATTTTCAACTATATTTTCCAAAACATACGTAAAAATCAGTAAGAAGCTTTAAGAAAAATAAATATTATTTTGACTTAACTTCAGCACCATACCCCATAATTGGTCGTCAGCCGAAAGCGTGTACGAATATACTCTATCGATCTGTTTATGTACTACATACTTAAACTACTTAATCTCATACATTTGGTTCATGAAAAAATAAGTAAAGTCTGGCAGCCGAGGGATCTTGGTCTATAACGAGTACTACTTACGTGAAAACGGCTGGACCGATATTAATAAAACTTAGTACACAGACAAACCAGAAAGACCTGGAGTAATAATTGGACTATAATATATTATTTTTTTAACCTAGAGACGCTGCTGAGCAAAACAAGGGTAAATCACTAGTGAACTATATTTGGGAATTACGTATTTTATTTTAAAGTTACAAACATTCACAATTTTAAAAACAAAAAAATATACAATACAATGAATTAATTCTTTAACATTTATAAAACTGCAGAAAGTGAAAAGAAACGACGTTTTAAAATAGTAGACAGTATTCTACTACATGAAATTGATCTACACGAGTATCATCGTAATTAACCACATATGATCTCTGGGCGTTCATATCTTACAGGTGTATACTGTATTGACAGGTATATGCCACTAATCTCGACAAATTGACTGGCTAATACACTGTAGGCCAAAATAAATATACAAGTCAAAAAATAAAAGTATTTAAATAAATAAGAACATTGTTATTTATTTCTGATGAAAAATTCTCTAAGGATATTTTTTTAATTGCAAACAAAAGATTGCATAATATTCTCCACTTTGTATGGAAGAAGCGTATTTGTTATTGGTCAAGATGAAAGATAGCTTAACCTTATTATTTACTTAACAAGTCAAAATCACTCAGCCATACTTAAACGTGGGCACTAAATATTTATCTTGAATAAGCAATGATAAATCAATCTGAAACCCAAAACCTGTTGAATATGTCAATATGGAGATCGTATTATTTTTCTACACAACAATGTTTCTCTCTCTCTCTCTATCTCTCTCTCTCTTCTTCTCTGTCTGTCTTTCCGTCTTTCTTTCTCTCTTTTGCTTTTTGTATTCAGCTTTTTTTAACATCCCACTACTGGATGCATGCCTCCTTTGAATACGAGGCGGATCAGGCCATAGTCCAACATGCTGGCCAATTGTCTTGTGATAACTTGCTAGTTTCTCTCAGATATAAACGTTTCCTTACGATGTTTTTCTTCGTCGTAAGACAAGCAGTAATCATGTTTGAAATGATTCGCATATGAAAATATCAGAGTGCGAGACCCGGATTGGAATCCGCATCTCTTGGATATCCAAGTGAGCACGATACCACTGTGCTACCAGTCACTGTCTCTTGCTCTTTACCTTTCCTTAAAACAAGTTAATTGAACTAACACACTATATAAATATAAAACAAATGAACTGCAAGATTGTAGCAATGTAATATTTCCAAAGTAAGCGATAAACCAAATTCTAATCGACAAAGTGGTAATGGATTGGAAGGAAATGCATTTGGAGCATTGAAATGTGCATCAGTCCTTACTTGAATAGTTGAGCGGAGGAATACGAATTTATTACAGCCACTATTCACGGAATAATGTTATGAATATCTATAGGTACAAAGGCTATTGTTGACTGAAGTTGTAGCTATCAATTGGTTGCAACTATTTACGATGTAAACATTATATTTGGCAGTTAGAGAGAAAATTAGAAATTTTGGATGGAGATTTAGTTTATAGATTTCACTTGAATTATTTAAGGGGGTGATTGATTTTTCACGTTTTTTTTGTTTGACACAACTTTTTACTGTGATATCGATGACTCTTGTTTTCATCTTTATAAGAGTTGAAAGAATAGGTATCATTTTAATGAAGAGGTATATTTTATTATAGGAGTAATATCAGTCCAAATAACGTGTGACTTCGTTAATATGTGTGTTTTTTTTTCTTCACACTATTGTTGTTTACAAATATTGTATGACATGACATGACATAACTACTTTTAAGTACTTCGGGACGTGCAAGCGAAGCAAGGGTAAGTAACTAGTATAGAAAAACAAATATATAAGGGTATACACTTTTTCTGGCACACACTGTTTTATAGAACAATAGCACTCAATGCCTTGGTCGCTACGTCAGTCTATGTAGTGCAGTGTGTCAGTCATTATCATCATTAACTGAGATCGATACGCTCCGTGAATACGTAAAATGTCATCCAGCCACAAATTTGTCATGTTACCGTTAGAGTACTAATTAGTGAAATTCTTAAAAGGTCGACCTCGCTTCGCTTGGGTTTGTCTCTGGGTACGTATTGTTTCTTTTGAGCGAAACTGTATTTCAAACTTGACTTTTCGCTTTTATTCAGTTTTAGCAACTGTCGTAACATTAACACAAATCCATCACATTCTGATAATTAAATAATATAGATACGTCAAATGTAGTTTTTTTTTTATGGTAAGAAGGGGGCAAACGGGCAAGAGGCTCACCTGATGGGAAGTGATACCTCCGCCCATGGACATCTGCAAGCCTGGCTTGCAGATGCGTTGCCGGCCTTTCAGGAAAGGGAGGGATATGGGAGGGAGGGGGAACGAAGGCGGAGGATGAAGGGAAGAGGGAGGGGGGAAGGAGAGTGGGCCTCCCGGACTCTCACTCACTGGACGAAACGCGACAGCATAGCTGCCACTTCACGCCGGTCTTCTGTGAGAGAGTGGTACTAATGAACTATACGGGGCGTGCCGGCCCATTCGGTTGCTACCCGAAGGTAACAAGCATGGCACTACCACTTTTCAAAATGATGTATGATGATGTAATTTGAACAAGTATATTGCTGTATACAGCCCTTTTTATTGTCCAACTGTTCGGCAAGAGCTGCCCTTCAATAGGAGGGGGATGAGGCCATACTTCACCTCGTTGACCAAGTGTCTTTAGAAAACTTGCTAGATTCTGTCATATATTATATAGGGGCAAATATAGATATTTGTGTAATTTTAAATATAAAACTATTATGAGTTTTGCACACAAATTATTATACACAAATCACTACAAACTTAATGACTAGTGGCCATTTGAGAGTCTAATATCCACCTGTCGAGTCCATTATCAAATCAACGTGATTCCTGATACCTACAACCTAGTTAAGTGGCATTCGATTGGCTCTCAAAGTGTCCAAGAATAGATTAACATTCAAAATTGAGATACTGGTGTCAATTAAGACAAGAATTTAATGACTTTTTAAAAATATTATTATAAGTTTGATTTGTTTAATTTTATTCAGTATAGTATAGAAAGAAACTGCTAAGTTTTTAAGGTATATTCAAAAGTAATCTGTAAGCATGAGAAATATTATATAAGAAATAAGATAATTTATACTGCTTATATATTACTTATTTACTGTATTTAGAAGTAATAGGTTATAACTAAATTAAGCTCTCTTCAAGGCTACGTATTAATCATATACAAAGGTAACCTTTGTTATAATATACAGAAGCATCATGTCATACCTCGGTCGTTGTCGAGAATTTACATTAGAAATTTTTAAATAACTTATGTATGTATGTCTTTAAAAATTCAATTTGCAAAAATTCTATGTAGGTACTATTATTTTTTTATATTTATTTATAGCAAAATAAAATTGTTTACTTAACTAAACTGTTTAACATAAAACATAATAAAATAGAATATTTAGAATTTGCCTATATTTATTCTCGTTTCAGGATATTTTAAATTTGAACTGAATCCCAAAATTTACTGCAACACACGTAATGAGATGTCAAATCCTTAGCTAATATATAATACTGTAAATAGATTTGTGGATTATATTATTGACTAGAGGATTAAGTTCCTCTGCGAAAATAATTAGCTCTACTGTGTATACATGCTTTAGTTTGTATTAGTTTGATCAAAATTAACATAAATAATGCATATATCTATGGGTGTAATTACCCTATTTAATTTGTTGACAACATTTATAGCCTAGTGGTAACGCGCTTGCTTGGGAAACTAAGGGAAGCGGGTTCAAATCCTAGATGTGGACATCTGATACTCTCATATGTAAATCATTTTCTACATAATTACTTGTCTTACTCTAAAGAAGAACTTCGTGAGGAAACCTGCATGTCTGAGTGAAATAAGCAAGCCTCACAGACCTACTTCGCCAACCAGCCAACAGCTGTAGTAGGATGTTATAAAATAAAAAGGATTCGTCATAATCTGTCAAATTGTTCCAGAATTTTTTTTTCATCTAGTTTCGTGGTAAGCTACAAAGGAAGCTTGTGTTACGGGTACCAGATAGTTGATATTCTACATATATAAGATTAAATACATACATAATATAAATATAAACACCCATGACGGAGTACAAACGTCCGAGCTTAACAAATGAATGCCCCCAGCGGGACTCGAACCCGCGACCGCTGGCGCAGAAAGTAGGTTCACTACAAACTGCGCCAAATTAGCTGGAACAAACAGATAGGCAGACATACAGACAATTATATACATATGAAGGTCTTTACCCAGCATATATAACGTTATATACCTTAAAAAAGGGCTGATAAAATAGAATTCAAATTTTAATATCTAGTGAAATAATACTAGAAAAGATACTGAAAAAATACTAGAAATTAAATTAGCGAAGAATTTTCAAGGATTATAACGATAGTTACACCGTACGTAGAGCACGCGCTGGGGTGTGATAGTCTTTTATGGGACCTATACGACGATGCCGATTACTGTAACACTAGCTTTAACTGCACTTAGGGACAAAATAAGTGTATACGATTACTTTTAACCGAATGGGTTAAATAGTTAGTATGTATGTTAAAGGTAGAAAAATATAATTATTAAGTAAGACATTAGTAGCACACCAATCCCGTACGGATGATATTTTTCCCTCAACGTGTGTTCACCTTTTCGTTGCTCGATAACGTCCGGCAATCCAACCGGGCGTAAAGTCAATAATACAGTATTATGCGAGTTGCTCCTGGTGCTTCTAATAATAAATATTTTGGCATTTATGGCAAATAAGGTAAAATAGGAGATGATTTCATTTTTTAAATACCTACTAACCTTCCTTGCATTTTTGAGACATAATATGTATTTTTATACCATTTACATACTTCAATTTTCAATAATAAATAAAACGTGCCATTTTCGTGTCCGCCGTTGTAATTTAGTTAACTGCATGTTTATGGCCATGTATATTAAAGGCCATTTGCCGTAGTGTATGAGGCCTTATGAAAACATTTTCTATTGTTTCAGAACTATGTACTTTTCTTTAACCATTTCGAAAAATATTAAAGCTCGCTTAAGAACTTTCCACGATCTTTTATAGTAATTTTCTATAACTTAAATATTATATCCATAAGATCTCGTATCATTTATGATTATTTCACTCTCTATTCTTATTATAATCACATTTTTATTAAGTGTTTAATTCAACTCAAATTAAGTGCTTGACGACACGCGTGGCGCAGTTTCTAGTGACCCTACTTGCTGCGCCAGCGGTCGCGGGTTCAAGTCCCGCTGGGGGCATACATTTGTTGATCACGAATGTTTGTACTCCAGTCATAGATGTTTATATTTATAATATATATGTATTTAAACTTATATATGTGTAGTATATCAACCATCTGGTATCCATAACACAAGGCTCGTACCTTACCGTAGAACTAGATAGTGCTGTGTGTAAATGTCCCAACATATTTAAAAAAAAACTCAAAAGCACCGACGAAGAAATAATTTTCACCGATGTTTTTGTTATAACCGAAACAAAAACTTTACCCATGACTTTTAAAGTAATACCTCACAATGTACTTACCCATGTAATGAAGATTTGACAACACACGATGATGGGTTGTTCGCAAAAACTAATGAAATCCCTGTCTGATTCCCGCCCCTGGCATTTAAGGGAGTGCTGTGTCGAACAGTTGGCAATAAAATAACACTAAATACAACATTAATTCACAAGTTATATTTGTATTAAAGCAAGAATTTAAGAGCAATATACAATTACAATAGTATAATGTAATAAAAGAATGATGTCAGAATCGATAGTTGAGACTATTTTAACTTAGAAGTCGAGAAATTGCAATAAAAATAAGTACAACTTTTTATACTTCACCAATAAAAGAGTTTCCATAATGTCGCAAACTTATACTTGAAAGAAACGTAGAAAAGCTATCTTAAATTCTTCTTAAATAGAAAGTAAAGATGGATGGTAAGTGGATAAACATAGGAACGCAATTTGCCCGTCACTTGTTATGCTGAATGCCTAGGCAGTAGCGTGTTGAAGGAAGCGATAGCAAAAAAAAACAGTATATTTTGAACGGACTAAAATAAGTTTTGGTAAGTTTTCTCTTATTAACTTTTCCATTTTTTGTCTTCTTATATTGTAAACAGTCACCGCTCGGGCTCTTCCCTAGATTCATTTTTATTTTTTTATTTTTTTTAATTATTTATTTGTCAAAGCATTTTCAAATTAATTATAACAATAATAATATACCTTATATGCATGTCAATAAAAAGTGTACAAAGTATTTCAACATTCAAAAATTAAAAATACAAAAAATCTAACAAAATGAATCTAAACAACCTAAATAATGTCATTTTACAAAGGAATAGTTATTAAATTTAATGGTTAGAATAAATATATCAGAAATGAAATATTTTCCCTCAGTAAAAAGTAGTCTAGATATGTCAAGCCGGATAACCAGCTATACCAAATTTCATTAAAATCTATCCATTGGCTTTCTCGTGAAGTGGTCAAAGAGAGATAGACAAATAAGAACTATAGATTAGACCTTTGTGTTGATAAATGAATCATTTTTCGATTAGAGTACAAATTTATGTGAAGAAAAATAATTTTGGGACTATTCAGTTGTGTGCTCATAAATCAAACCTAAAAAAGGCTTAAGTCGACGTGTATTTGAACGTTCTTCTACATTTCCAAGTGACTATTACATTTATATTTATATTTTTTCCTTTCAGCAAGTTTACTATAAAAAGGAGTCTTTATGTTACTTAAAGTATGAGAAAACTACTATTTTTCATCTAAATCCATCGAAAATTTACAAACATTCGCATTTTTATATGTTTATAAATACTTTTTTGCCGTCAGTTCTCTCATAACGTGAGTGTGATGAAAAACTGGTGCTAGGCAATGGGTACGTAATCATTCGTATTTGAATTCGTAATATTTGAACTATGTTTTACATATTGCTTGCTTAACATTTTTCTTTTGTTTATACGAAATGAATTTGCCCATTGCATCAAACAAAATTACAGACTGATGAAAGTAGAGCTTTTTATTTTGTATTGAAACTAGTTGATATGTTTTATTTATTCTATAGAATAAGAGGAAAGCTTTGTTTGGAGAACGAAATTATTTGTATGGAGCTTTTGGGGAAAATGAAAAGCTGATGTTATGATACGAGTTATTATTATTTATTTCTATTATTTTATATAAATCTTTCAGATTTTGCGAATATATTTCAATGGCTCCCGTCATTTGCAATGCTTCAAAGAATCAAAATTCAAAATAAATCCATGGAAAAACCAGAAATTATAGTTTTATTTCAGATTAATATTATTTAATCATATGCATTTTTGTATATTTTATTTTTATTTTTGCACCACCCAGACAATTATTGAATTAAGGACTATGTAATGATGCTAAATTAAACCAAGTCCTTCAGGTAATACGAGTAGAGCGTGTAAAGTAGATGTACTTGTTATAGTATAAATAGAATAGGTACCTTTTTATCTAGAGCAGTATGTAACATAACTGGATAAATTCGATTCGTATAAATTAATTGATATTCTGCAAATTATATTGTAAGAGACAGCTTAAGAATATGACGAATGACATATTCTGAACATGTAATATAAAGTTTTACATAATTTGATGACACTTTTGGCTTATTTGGTAGTGTCCTTACGTTCTGCACAAACGGTCGCGGGTTCGAGTCCCGCTGGTGGCATTCATTTGTTGAGCACGAATGTTTGTACTCCAATCACGGGTGATTATATTTATAATATGTATTTAAAATTTATATATGTGTAGTTTATCAACTATCTGGTATCCGTAACACAAGCTTCGTAGCTAACTACGGAACTAGATGGCGCTATTGTAATAACGTTATAACATATTTATTTATTATTAGGAGTATACCTTTTTATGTGGGGCAGTCGATATAACGAAACTCAATAAATTCGATTTGTATGAATAAATTCTACTAATGATATTGTAAAAAAAACAAAAATATATAAGAGATTACACATTCTGAACAGGTGATATAAGCTTTTACATATTTCAATTCTCGGCCACCTAACGTTAAAGTATATAATATGACAACGTACAAGCTCTTATTTCAGTCTGCTTATAATGAAAGGCAGCCTTGGAACCGCCGCTATTTTATATTTGGAAACTAGCGAGAAAAACCTTTTTTACTTACTGGCTATATTAGTATTCAAATATACAACTTAAGATCTACTTTGTGTAACATTGACTTTTTTTATTTTAAATAATTTTATGTGCTTAGAGCTAAAGTTTTAGGGTTGGAAATTAAAGTGGTAAACTCATACTATAGAGTTTTTAATATTATTTAGATACAATAACTTCCCTCTTCTTTACACACAGAGAGAGAGATTTTCTACCGCTAATTTCACTTGTATTTGGATATATCATATATACAACTTTTTAGCTTCTTCCTGGCCATCGCTAAACTCTGATATGTAACTGATTACCTCTGCCCTTTAAAAAACTCTTCATAAAAATCTTAATCACCGTTAATACATAGCCTTTGAAATATTCATGAATAATATAGAAATTAATGTAATATTAACGAAGATAATTGTGTTGTAAATAATATTAACTAGCGACTGCCTTGGCTCCACTCGAGTTCTTCTTTTGACATGTTTTTTAACATTGCTTAAGATTTTTAAATATGTTGGGACATTATTACACACAGCGCCATCTAGTTCCGTGGTAAGCTACGAAGCTTGTGTTACGGATACCAGATAGTTGATATACTACATATTATATAAGTTTTTTTAAATACATACATAATTTAAATATAAACATTAAACACCCATGACTGGAGTACAACATAAACATCCGAGTTTAACAAATGAATGCCCCCAGCGGGACTCGACCCCGGTCACTACATACTGCGCTAAACGTGTTGACTCAGAAATGAGATATTTTTTCGGCTTTTTTCTTCTATAATATACATGTTACTATTCACACAAACCTTCCTCTTGAATCACTCTATCTATTGATGAAAACCGCATTAAAATCCGTTGCGTAGCTTAAAAGATCTAAGCGTACAGATGGTGATTCACTATTTCTTAAGTTAGTAAAATTAACGGCGATTTCACAAAATTAGAGATTTCTTTTACTTTTATTTACCTTCGTAGACTTTTTCTTAATGATCCAATTTTCAGGTGAACTTAATTGAAAATTTTGTTACAGTTAAACAAATAGTTAAAAATAATTAACACTTCGTTAAATACCGTTGCATTCTTAGAGATAATCAATTTGCTTAGTAAGCTTCAATGAGTTTCACAGCTTCGCTTCACTAATCGTCGTTCATGCAAAGTAGACTCTACTTTTTGATTTAGTAATAACTTATGTTACTAACTTCAGACCACATTAACTTCATTCTTCTAAAAGGCTTCTATTCAATATAAGAGGGATAAGGCCATAGTCTAACACACGGGTCATGTGCGTGTTGGTAGACTTTACAAGTCTTTCAAAAACTTTATAGGTCTCAAATACGTAGAGTTTGGCATTATTTCCTTTAAAGTTTGGAATTATTATTAAATTAATATTGGATATATAAAAAATATTTTATTCGTTTTATTTTGTGTTCTAAAAGCCAATTTCATTATATATCAGAGGATAGACCATAACATTCTTCTTAAAACTAAATGCGAACCCCAATCTTCCTACTATAGGAAACCTAACGCCCGTTAAAGGGCACTGTAAGACTTCTAGTTATTGAAACTATTACGTAACTGTGATATAGAACTAAATGTATACATCTATACTAATATTATAAAGCTGAAGAGTTTGTTTGTTTGGTTGAACGCGCTAATATGAGGAACTGGTTAAGGTACTTAAGGTTCGATTTGAAAAATTCTTTTTGTGTTGAATAGTCCGTTTATCGAGGAAGGCTAAATTATATCACGCTACCATCAATAGCAGCGGAGCATCAATGAAAAATTTTGCAAAAGCTGGAAGGGCGGTCGTTAGTTTTGAGAGGTATCATACCGCGCGACTCGACTCAAAATGAAATTAGTTTTCGGTCTTTATAACGCGTGGAAAGCCGTGGAAAATGCTAGTATTATATAGTTGCTTTTTCACAGTAGATGTAAAAATATATACTTACATATCAATAAAAGAGAGTAAAATGCGCAGTCATTTAATATGAGACTTCTCTCTCTCACGACGGAAATCAAAAACCACGAAAAGATAATAATATTTAAAATACATATTTATTATTACAATATTATTTTCATTTATGAAATATATATATAATAAAATAATGGTTCTTCAATTTAGCTGGAAAATTCATTAATAATTTCCTTTACAGTACAAGGAAAATTAAATGAAAAAAAAAACGGAATATTAATAACCTACTTTAATGAAAGCTTAAAAACAGGGTACCGTTTTTTTAGTAAGTAATATTTCGCCCAATACACAGAATTTCTACTAAAAATCCGACTCCCACTTGACTAATTTTATTTAGTAGTTAGTCCGTCTCTATGTAAGGGCGGCTAATTTACAAACAGTCGTTCATCCCGCAAATTAACGAATCCCTTTAGTTTTAAAAGTATTTCAGTGTAATTTGTGTTAACGCGAATTTCTCAACTGAATTACTGCTGAATACAATTAAGCTAACTTCAGTATGCACTGCGAAATAAATGAACAACTTTTGCATTATTGCTAAATGTAAGAGTGTTTTGGTATTATATTTATTACTGGGATAACTAGATATGTTTTAACTTTTGGTATGGAATAGATAGACAAAAAATTTACTTGTATGAGAAGTTTTATATATTTACTTCGCACCTTTGGGTATGTATTTAAATAAAACATTAATTTTACTAAGTTTTGTAAAATTTTCTTTTTTTTCTTTTTTTTCCTGTTGTAAGAACCTTCTAGTGACAATAACAAATACAACAAAAAAGATCATAAAATCCCAGCCGTTCACGTGTGATTTCAAAACCAAGGAAAATACTGGTTTATTTTATATAACAATCATATATACACAAATATAGTCCGTCCTATTTATATTTTTTTTCCATTTTTGAATTTTTAGTAATTACAGATCCAGGAAAAGCTGTGGAAAAAAGCGAGTCATTTAATATAACTATCGGCGGTCTTCAGACGACACATATGAGAGGTAGAGCTTAACGTTCACTTAGCAACTCAAACTATAAGTTAAAGTTCGACTATAATTACAGTTCATATTGACCAAGCAAAATCTACATATTGGAACTCTTGCGAAACTATCGCAGAATCAGAAATTTTGGGATCACTAGCAAAACATTCCCTTGCTTTACGTGAATTTGGTAGCAATTTCATGTTAAGCTAATTTTTTGACTTAACAAACTCTCTCTATCCCTTCTCCCGTCTCTCTATCTCTCTCTCTCTCTCTCTCTCTCTTGTTCGACTGAAGCAGAGAGAGAATTAGTAGAAAATCCCAAGTACACTTAGTGCGTCCGGTACTCAAACCCACAAACTCTAGATGTGCAGTCTTACGTGATACTAGCCTTGCCTTGCATAGTAATACGTAAAGGCGGGGCTAAAAATTAAAAATAATATTTTAAATAATCAAGGCCAAACTAAATAGTGAACAGACAAACAATTAGATATACAATATATTAGTTATTAGATTTTAGTAAAACTATTCAGTTGATTCGTCCAGCTGTTATCTTGAACTCTTGAGAAACTAAAGCAGAATTGGAAATTTAGACATTACTAGTAAACCTTGCCCGCTTCGCTGGGTGTAAGCTAAAATAAATTAAACGGTTTTTAAATTTTTCTATATAAAATAAAAGTAACCTAAGTTAGTCCTTATAAGATTAGCTATCTGCGGGTGGAAGTCCCATCAAAATCGATCCAGATGTTTTGGAGATTAGTCGGAACAAACAGATAGACAAAAATTTTAAAAACTAATTTTTGATGTAACTACTTTCATATGCATATACTGAAAAATTGGTAATTTTAAATTAAAAACAAATCAACTTTATTAATAAGTTGATAAAGAAGCTATTTTTCGCTTCTCAGCTCACATGATCTATAAAGATATAAAAGAAGTCCTAATTGGTTTTTGAATTAAATTCCGCCAGTTCGCACTTGGTGGTGGGCTATGGCCTCAATCAAAATCAGAATTATCTCCCACGCCCAGCTGTGGGACGTAAAAAGGTACTGTATTATATTATTATTATCACGCATATATTTATGTTTAATAAATTCTTTATAATAATTATGAAATTCATACATATTATATACGTGTTACATTTGTAATCGTTTTGACAAAACTAAAAGGAATGATAAGTAAAAACGTTCATATACTATGCTCATACGTTTATTTAATAAACGTTATTATAATATACGAGTATAACATGATATCAGTGTGACAAACATGTACCTATAGTGTATTGCTTAGTTAGCTGTTTGTCTCTCCGTATATTTTTATCCGATTTCAAAAAGGAGAAAGAACCCTTAATTCTTATGAATTTTTTTGTTACCTTTCTTTTATTTTTTTGTTAACAATTATATGTAAATCAATAAATATGTATGTTGGGGCATTGTTACAACGGCGCCATCTAGTTCCGTGGTAAGGTACGAGGCTTTTATTATGGACAGTTAGATAGTTGATATAGTACAGTATATAAATAAATAGTACATATAAATTTTAAATACATACATATTACAAATATAAACACCTATCACTGCAGTACCAACATTCGTGCTCAACAAATGAATGCCCCCAGCGGGACTCGAACCCGCGATCGCTGGCGCTGAAAGTAGGGTCACTACCAACTGAGCCATACGTGTCGTCAATATGTATTTGTTTAAATTATAATAATCATAATAAGGCACTAAAGAAACCGCGTCCTAAAGAAAAAATAATAAAACTAAATACAACGAGAAGTGTCTAATATATTCCGAAAAGCTTTTAATTTGCCAACCCCTAAATAACCGTTAACCCCTTAACTTGCAAAATATATGAAAGTTGATCGTACATTAACTTTCATAGGAATTTAATTGATTGAGGATTCCTACCCTCTCATTGCTTATTTTAGGGTTGAAACTTTGAGTTTTATGACGTAGTTAAACCATTTTATCAGGTTTTACTTGTCAATGGGAATTTGATATAAATGTATGGAAATATAATCTTATAGTGATGAATGGTAGTGGTAGACAAATGGTATTGCGCTTATTTGGGTAACCGAGTAAAGCAGGTTCAAATCCCGGTTCTCGCACCTCTGATATTTTCATGTACGAATCATTTTCCATATGATTACCAAAGGAAAACATTGTGAGGAAACCTGCATGTTTAAAATAATCTAGCAAGTTTTCTACATAAATAATATAGTCCGCCAATCCACACTTGGTTCCCAATCTTGGTGAACTATTGCTTCGTACTCAAGGCCTAGCAGTGGGACGTTAAAAAGAGGTGAATATTATGAAATTAATATATCTGGTTAATAAATATTTATTGTACAGGTGCGATGCAGATTGAATTTTAATATAATGTATATAGATTATTAAATATTTTATAAAATAATTAAAGTTACTTTCAATGTGTAGAATACAAAAATAACTTTATTAAGAAATAATATCTAGTTAAAAAAAATGTGCCAGACATGAAAGTCAATGAGTATAACAATAGCAGCTTGTCGTTCACACACGACCTAATACACTTAGGTAAATAGGCCATAAGAAGGAATAAACAGGCAGTTTGCAGCTTTACACTAGCGGACACGGAAATGCTACATTTTGATTAGATATTAATAGAAATAAGGTGTTGAATATTAAATATTTGTTACGGTTATGTGAGTATGAGATTGCGTTTCTTCTAGTTCTTTTAATGCTGTGCAAAACTGGCTGAGCGCAGTAGTATAATGTCATGTTATATAGAGAATTATCTTGACTAGTGTTTTTTCCTTGGTTTGAGTATAAGTGGATATGAAAATACTTTGATTTAGATGTAACGAAAATGAAATAAAAATTAGAATAATTAATATTAAATAAAATTTTGTATATAAATATGAGTGCAAAAAAATTGTTGAAATTTTTTTTACTAGGAACTATTAATTGTGTTTTAAAATTTATATATACAAGGCGATAAATACCTTTGAAGCAGAAAAAAGTGTGTAGTCATTGACTTTAACAATTCGAAATGACGACGTCACAAATAGCAAAAAATACCTGTTAAATATTAACAAATTAATAACCACACCTAAACATTATGACTTATAACTACACTAGCAACACTTTCGCTTCGCTCGGGTTCGTCCCTAGATACGTTTTAACGATTTATTTAAATTTCAGAGAGATATTTTCCCGAAGTAAAAAGTGTTCTATAGTTTACGGACCATACAATTTCATCAAAATCTGTGATTTTTTTAGTGATGCGTTCCCAGACAGACAGTCAATAATTAAAGATTTTGTCGCTAAAGTTGAGTCCTTTAAAGAGCAAGTATGCTCGGAGACCTCGTCTTGGGATCAAAGTGTATCACTTCAAGAAGAGTGGGAGCGAGTCAAAAACACACTGTCAGAAACTGCAGGCAGAGCTTTCGGATATCAGAAAGCGAAGACTGGTATTTAAAAAAAAACAATCAAATATAACATTTTACCAAAAATATTAATTGTATAAATTCAAATCAGAATTTTAAAATCTGTTTACCAATAGATTATTATAATTGACTATGTATAAAAAAATGAAATTTTCCTAGCAATCAACTGATGTTTAACGAAAAAAAGTGTTTTCTATATATCTGACATTTAACATACAAGATATACTTAATTTGGCCATAAGTGTAGAGCTAGTGTTATAGTAATCGGTAGCGGCGTGTAGCTCGCATAAAAGACTATCGCCCCCTAGCGCCCGGCCCTGCCCGGTACAATCACGGTTATAATCCTTGAGAACTCTTCTATGTTATGAATGTTAGTAGCAGGAATGAAAGCATTCATTTTAAATGAATTTGCCTGCGGTTTCGTCTCGTTTGCTACTTTAGCTAAAGCAGCCAAACGTAAGTGCAGTTTTATTTACATACCAGTTACTGTTCCCGGGTTTCTACAGTACTTATATCGGAAATTGACGACTCGTTTGGTTGAGTTTGTAGTGACCGTAAGTAATCACTGGTCGCGGGTTCGAGTCCCCCTGGGGGCATTCATTTGTTGAGCATGGGTGTTTAAATTTATAACATTTGTGTATTGAAAGTTAAATATATGTTGTGTATCAACTATCTGGTATTCCTAACACAAGCCTCGTAGCTTACCACGGAACTAGTATTAAGTGTAATAATGTCCCAAAATATTAAACATAGGTAGTTCAAATATTTTTAGTGAATATGCCTTTTACTTTTAACTCAACTTATACATTTAAATTAAATTTCTGTAATGAAAGGTTATTTGGAAGAAAAAATCAAATAGTTTCCATTTGAAAAATTACATCTTCGTGTATTAAACGTTTTGCTTAATAGTACATATATTTTTAATTTAAAATTTAAATTATTCATATTTTAGTCATACAAAAAAGAAATTCTATTATTCTTAGATACAATTACATTGCAAAAGACCTACCCGATCATCATAAATAGGCTAATATTAGTTATTTATTTTATTTCTTATTTGTAGTATTTATTATAATAATGCTTATGGTGATACTTAACCTCGTCATTGCTTACTTAACTTCAGTATGTGTTTTCAGGTGTATGTCATTTGGACAGCAAAAAAACAAAACTTTGTTTAAACAAATGAAAATTGTGTAAACATTAAATATTGTTTAGTTTAAGCAATGTGAATATATAGAACTACAATATTCATCTCTTTTGAGTTTATAATAATATAATTTAAAATTATATAGATAAATAACTGTAAACGCTATGTGATGTATAAAAGAGCACGAAACAAGAGTTTGATATGTATGTGTATTGTGTAAATCATCTTCCTAATTGTGGGATAGTCATGATTTTGTAAACAAAATAAATTTAATAAGTCATTTTTTCCCAATGCGAGTTTAAACCTAGAACCTCAGCACGTTAGTAACTAAGCCACCGAATAATTCTCACCCAATACACACGATCTTAAGGAAAGTTTAGGTCCACCTGTGCTATTGTTTACTTACTATTTTTTATGGGACAAAGGGGGCAAGCGGGCAGGAGGCTCATCTGATGGAATATGATCACCACCACCATGGCCATCTGGAACACCGTAGGGCTGCAAATGCGTTGCCGGCCTTTCAGGAAGGATTACGATGTCTTCTTGAAGGTTGCCAGGTCGTAACGGTTTGGAAAGACGGCCAGTGACAGCTGGTTCCACAGAGTGGTTGTGCGGGGCAGAAAATCCCTTAAAATCGCACTATTTGCCTACAGTTTACAAAAAAAAGTGTAACTATTATTATTTTTATACAATATAAAAATCAGACAGAACTTTTATACAATATTTTTTTGGCAATCACGATACGAAATGAAGTTTTACAATTTGACTCGCAAACATTTATCGAAAAATAACAAGAGCCGAAACAAAAAATGTTTTAGTTATAAATAAAAATTTCATTCTTTACAGCGAGTTATGAATAAGATAAAAATTCTAATACTTATATACGTTCTTTATTTACATATATTAAGAATATGTATATGCGGAAATCATGTGCCTTATAAAGTTCGAAGACTACTACTACTATACTTATGGAGTCGCTTAGACGATTCTAACTTGGTTGAACTCGAGAATTTTCCAACAAAACGATGTTTATAGAGCGGTGAAAGCTTGGAACACGCTTTTTTTCGATATACCCACATTAAATTTCGAAACTATACAAGCGCGCAAACATTTTTTTACCTTAAGAAATGCATTAACATAATACTTTCTTAGGTTTACGCGAATAAATTAGACATTATAAATGAAACTATCTTTTCGGATTTTGTCGCGGATTTATTATGATTTTTGGTTCCCGACGTTTCGAATGCTTTACAGCAATCATGGTCACGGGAGAGACTAAGGTATTAGATGTCTCAGGGGCTTATATACTTGTTACAGACAGTGCCTACCCACAATTTTTTACAAATATTCAAAATGATAGACTATAAAATTATACATTTCAATTCTATACTTTTAAGATTTTAAAATTCCAAAAATCATAATAAATCCGCGACAAAATCCGAAAAGATAGTTTCATTAAAATGCATTAACATATCCTACCTGTACATAGATGATATATAGGTGATGTATGGAAATCACCAGATAAGCCAATACTAACCCCTAAAACCCAACGGACCCTAGCCCGTCTTAATACGTCACAGTATCGGCAATTCTACTAGCTCGCACCAGGCTGGATTTGTCTAATGAACCCCTCCACCACGTTAGGGGGCGTCCATTAATCACGTTGTTGCTTAAACATCAAGCAACTTTTTAAGAAGTAGGAAGTTTTACAGGTGACTTGGCTTGGCTTGGCTTGGAATGTTCAGCCGTTGTCGCGGCGCGCGGGAAAATCTTAGCAACGGCGAGTCAAAATCACGCATCGAATTTCGGTCAAGAAATCGCGCCTTCATAGAAAAACACGTGATAACTACACCACCCTCCCTCCTAGTGATATTTCGTGGTTTTTTCCGAACCACCTCCCTCCCATTCGAGCCTCACGTGATTAATGGACGACCCCTTAGGCAAGAAAGTTCTTAGAAAACTATATAAACCATCTCCTCATGCTTAACTTTACGATGGATTCTCAAGACTTGGTAATCATGTCATCATCAGCCCTTTTTTAATGTCCCACTGCTGGACACGGGCCTCCCTCAGTACGAGGGGGATCAGGCCATAGTCCACCGCGCTGGCCTAGTGCGTGTTGGCGAACTTCACATGTCTTTCGAAAACTTGCTAGGTTTTCTCAGACATGCAGGTTGTTTTCCTTCACCATTAGACAAGTGGTAAGCATGATATAAATGATTCGCACATGAAAATATCAGAGGTGCGAGACCCGGATTTGAACTTGAACCCGCATCACTCGGCTATCCAAGCGAGCACGTTACCGCTGGGCTACTACTGTCACTAATCCATTATATACCATTATAATTATTTATACAGTAATTAAATCAACTAGATTTTCATAGCTTAAATAATTTTAATACAAGTAAAGTCGCGATCAAAACCTAGTAGTAATACAATATGCATATTCAAATACGGTTGATCCTATGACCTAAGTTACACGTAAGCGCTCACTCTAGGTGGAGATAGTTGGCGGGCGCCCAGGATAATCCAAGCTGGATTATTACACATATATGATCCGCCTGTATATAGCAGCTCGTTTCTGTTAATTCACATGGTGTTTAGAAATGAATAAATTATAAATTCTCTCAAGGAAATAGAATAATATATTATAAACCTTCTAAACGTAGTTTTATTGTCCGTTAATGTTATAAGAAACACAGTTTATCTTTGCCAATTATTTTAAAACACGTTTGGCTCAGTTTATAGTGACCCAACTTACCAGCCAGCGGTCTCGGGTTTGAGTTCCGCGGCTGAGGGCATTAATTTCCGTAATGAACACATATTTGTACTCCAGTCATGGGTGCTTATATTTATAATATGTATGTTTGTATAAATAATACGAGGTACTGCCTCGGTGGTGTAGTGGCTAACATGTACGGTCATACATCGAGAGGTCCTGGGTTCGAGTCTCAGGTCGGGCCAAGTTTAATTATTGAGTCTTTCTGTTTAGTAAGCCTCAGTAATAGCCCGGAGTTGGGAAGTTGGCGGTGAGTCACCCCCGTGCCTCGGAGAGCACGTAAAGCCGTCGGTCCTGCGCCTTAACTCTCACTGGTCGTGTCGAGTAGTCGTCCCACCGGAGTATGAGAGTGATAGAAATAGAGAGTGCACTTGTGTCTGCGCATATATTTGTGCACTATAATATCTCCTGCGCAGTTGGCCAGTCTCAATGAGATTCGCCGCCATGGCCGGGATCGGTCGGAGAACATTATTATTATTACAAGGAAGCTTACCAACCGTTATTTATCCTCCTTATTT
Source organism: Boloria selene (assembly GCA_905231865.2). Lineage (NCBI taxonomy): Eukaryota > Metazoa > Arthropoda > Insecta > Lepidoptera > Nymphalidae > Boloria > Boloria selene. The sequence goes on from HG993157.1 coordinate 5,026,189, forward strand.
CATTGCAAATCGGATACATTGTTTCCGATATAAGCACATGCAGACAAACATATTATTATATTTTATTTTTCATATATTAGTATTATAATTTTATCATTGCAGTTTCCAAAAAATAAAGAATTTCGCAAGCAGAGCCGTAATTTAAACAAAGTCCATAAATTTTAGATTTCTACTGTCTTTTCATATGAAGTATAACTATGCGAAAGCTTACTTCTCTTTACGTGCAATATGAGGTACAAGATGTAATAAAAGTCTTCTACAGTTTCAAAATTTCAATTTCTTCACACTTTACTCGAGAACGGCTGGATAGAAAACAGAACCTTATATAATCAACTAACTTTTATCACTTTTATTTTTAACAAAAACAAAGCATTCCGTTTGGAACATTTATATATTTTTTATATTCACATTATTACTCGTACATAAATCAGTGTGAGATTTTTTAAACTGTGTTTTGTTTCAGTTTTACATCATACATGCTTCTTAAAACCATCTAATATATCGATGATCGTATACCACTGTACCGATTTTGATGAAATATAGTATGACGATAGCAACGATTCGAATTTACATATATAAAACTTTTTTGTACGGGAAAATATCACATATAATATCATCATATACTAACTGTTAAAATGACCCTAGGAAATGAACTCTAAATATAGTTTTAATTTTTTGCTCTTCTGCAGGAAAACATTTTGTGGAAACCTTCTTGTCTGAGAGAACCTAACAAGTTTCAAAAGAGATGTGAAGTTCGCAAACCCGCACTTGACTAGGGTGGTGGATTATGGTCTGATCCCTTCAAAACGTTCATACATAGATTCTTCTATAAACTTAGAAAAATATCTTGTGCAATGTGAAGTCGTCTTATTAGGAATATAATGTCAAAGTGATTGTGTAACATCGTTAAAATTACGCAAGTAATAAATTACCAACCAAACTCAAAATTGAATTAGCATGAAAAGAAACAACTGACTTCCAAATCAAAAGCCTATCCACAAAAGCGGTTATTAAAGAAAATATGGTGTAAGTCATAGAAGTGCACTATTTTGATATTTTTAAAGATATTTTTATGGGTTCATTCCCAAAATCAAATATTAAACATATACCTGGTCCGACATAAATCCATAATCAATAAAAGCATTTGGCCCAAACTAGGACCAGAAGATTTGGAAAGACGTTAGCTGTACATTAAATGACTAATTTCTTATGATATATTAAATTCTGTGTTATAATTTACCAAAATAAAAATGATGTGACATTTGATATTTATCATTAAATGGTCACCCATCAGATAAATCAATTAAGTTGCTTAACTTGGGTATATTCAGACTTCTCACTTATATGTCTAACCTGCTTGGAGCATTTAGCTTGGACCACGCGTAATTCTAACAAACATTACTGATCATATTGACCGGATATCAATAGGTAATAATCCTATCTAGTGGCGCTGGCTAAGCAATTACTTTGTCTAATATTGCATCCAATATATCGAAATCATTGGTACACTGTACGTAATACGATACGATTGATAGGAATTATGTAACGCTTCGATCTTGTTATATTATTTTGAAGTATTCATTGATAATTATAATTTGACGTGGAAACATAAGTTTGTGTATATAAGTACAGACACTAAAGTTACTGAATCAGCAAATTCAGAGGATTTAGTAGCTATGAAGAATTTGCACTATCTATCTTCTAGATTCATGTCATGGATAAGACAAAGTAATTTTTCATCCAAAATATGTAATTACTAATAACTAACACTAGATTCACTTCGTTCATCATAAGACACTACTATCCTACTGCAGGGCAGAGTTATCTCACTTCTTCAACTAAACCATAATATCTGGAAAGAGTTCAACTCATCAACCGTCTGGACTTACCAAGAGCAGACGCGGTTGTCTGGGCTATATTGGGGTGTCTGAAAGTAGTTTGTTTGCCCCAAAGGTTATCTTGCATCCGGGGAGCACGACCAACCCAGTCTTATTTAAGTCAGGCAGTTTTCCGAGTTACATAATATATAACTTGGTTTTTTTTCGAAATTCTTAATTTTCTTAAATGTAGCTTTACTTACCTTTTACTGCCTAAACTAAGTTACACAAAACTACACATAAGTCAAGCATTTAAAAGAAAAATTCGAGAATTCCCAGATAAAAAATCAACCTTAAAACCTTTCCATCAATGATCGTATAAATGAAATAAAAACAAGTTACATCTATAAAGCAGTCCTTTAAAACGAAATCCCAATACAATACATAATGATACGCTATCAGAAGTCTGATCACGTACAGGCCGCATCTCACATAAGCCATCTGTATCGTCTTATTTCAATCGATGGCTACTTTATTTGTTTTGTGTTCATCGATAAGTCCTTCCTTACCCCTTATCACTAAATTGAATTGGTGCGGGACAAAAGGATGACGGAACTGCCGAAAATATAGGGGTGTGAGTGGTTTTCTTTTGGATTTATTAGAATTTTGTCTGTTAAAGGGATGAGATAACGAGAAGACAGTTCTAGGAGATATTTTTACGAAACTTGTTACATATATCGTAGATTTTAAATAATTATATTGTATGACTTTGGTTGTTTCGAAAAAAAAAACATTTATTATTAACATTACATTTAAGTTAATTGTTGAATTTGTTTAAATTCGTGACAGCCCTAACAGCCGCTTATCTAGCGCATGATTAAACTCTCGTGCAAGTTCTTGCAGAAAATACAGGAAAGCGCCCACTTTTCTTTCTGCACTACTTTTTTATTCCATATTATTGTGAGTAGCGTCAGAATGTACAAGAACATATTATTAATTATAATATTTAGTTTTTCATTATGTCTTTTTAAAAATTTATCGGCTTTGATTTAATCATTTAGTAATCTTTAATTTTAATATCTCATGGGAACTCCTAGAAGGTATAAATTACGTTATGGGATAAAGTCGTATATTTCTTGCTTTGTAAGCTATCTTTTACCAACATACTCGTACTCATCGTCTTTCGATAAAAAATCGAGTTTCTTTTAATATATTGTATAAAACCTTTTAGATTATCGATTATTATTTAACTTTTAAACTAAAACAGGAAGCCCACAAATTTTCTTAAGAAAAAATATCAGACAAATTGTTTACAATTGGTAAAGTAATACGACAACATATTTATTTATTTAAATTTATTATTTAGAATTGGTTCAAAAGAATAATATATTAAACTTATTAACACGTTTTTTACTAGCAAGTAAAGGACAAAAAAACAAATGAAATAAAAAAATATTTGTTTTTTTATATATTATTATATTTATTTACTGTCTCTACTGCTACATTTTGATGCCAGGAAAATAGCGTCTAGATAGGCGTTCCATTACAATAGCCCGATTCTTCACCAACCTGCATGCACCAAATTTTATTCAATACACCGTCAAGATTCAAACAAAGCGTAAAAGATAACTGGGACGATCGTTAAAGATACCTACATTTATTATATTTTTAATAAATTTGTTTAAAATATACCGTTTTTTTATCAGTCATTATATTATTAATACCTTATTTAATGGTTGGTTGGTTTAAGCTACGAGCTTGTGTTACGGGTACCAGATAAATGATCACTACATTAAATAAATAAATTAAATACATATATATTATAAATATAAACATGTGTACAAAACATCTATACAATCGAATACTTGTACCTTACAGCTAAAATTCAAATAACAAATACAGTTGTTTACACACTTACAAGCTTTTATTCGGATTAAAAGATTGCAAATGCATAAATATGATACAATATTGACGGGTCTCGTGTAAATTTTCCTACTAACTATATTATTGTATATACAATGAAACCTGGTTAACTGAGACATCAAGGGACCTGCAATGTCGTTTCACTTATACAGGCATTCCACTTACCCAATGTCTCAGATATCCAGGTATAAATAAATATCTGTCTCATTTACAGAGGGTTCTATTGATAGTAGTTATTAACAGGTTATTTCAGTTATAAAGGTGCGATCAAACAAAACAATGTTATCTCAGTTACAGAGGTTTATGCATATAAAATTTACTCCCTGTCTCAGTTATAGAGGTAACTATGATGATGAATCGAAAGAACAAATCCCAGATATAGAGGCTTAGCTCGGGCCACTAACAGGGGTAATTCAATGCCTAAGTGTTGGAACCTCAGCATGAGTTCCAGTTATAGAGGTTTCTCACTTATCCAGGTCCCACTTAACCAGGTTTCACTGTACAAATGTATTCAGCGGAAATCTACTGATAAAAATGCAAAGTTATCATTAACATATTCTTATAAATAAAACATTAAACACGTTAAAAAAATAATTTTAATGAGTAACTGAAAATAATTACAATGAAATTAAAGTTAACACGGTAAACTATAAGGGCAGGACGCAATGTTGCTTCCTCGATGTCCAGTGAAAGAAAAAAGGGTGTCCCACACCGCTGTCTCCTATTTATAAATGTGGCCGCACTGTGGATGACTAACTAGTGTTGCCATCTAACAATATTGAAATAGCATTATAAATGAAACTATCTTTTCGGTTGTTTTGCGGATTTACAAAAATATAAACTATTCGTTTGTAAATTGTGAGTACGCACTGTTTGTTACAAGTATATAAACCCCTGAGACTTCAAATACCTTAGTCTCTCCCGTGACCATGATTGCTGTAAAGCATTCGAAATATCGGGAACCAAAAATCTAAATAAATCCACGACAAAATCCGAGAATATATTTTCATATGTAATGTCAAATAGTTATTTCATTTGTAATGTCAAATAGTTAGTATAAAGTTAGTATTTGCACATCATCTGAAAAAATTTCAACTGTCTAACTTTCACGGTTCATGAGATACAGCCTGATGACAGACGGGCAGACAGACAGACGGACAGCGATAGGGTCCCGTTTTGCCCTTTGGGTACGGAACCCTAAAAATAGTGGCTTAAACTTTTTATTGGGAAGAAATCATTTCAGAAGTTAAGGACATAGGAATTTATCGATGTAACGGTTTTGAATTAATATTTCAACGTTTTAGATCAATTATGGTAAATAGTGAATGGTTGAAAATGTTTCAAAGTGCTCTATTACAGTTAAAAGTGCGTAATATTTTATTTTTAAGCGTATGATATTAAATTTTGTTTTTCATATTGTATTTATAATACTACAAAATATAAACATAATAATTAAGGTAGAAATAAAATGAGACGATGAATGATAAGAAAACATTTAATTAAATATATTATTAACTCGCTAATTACATATATATAAAAAAACACGTGTATTTTTCTGCGATTATTCTATTTCAATTATTTCCTCGCTCTGAAAATGTAGAAAAAAATATATTATTATTTAGAAATAATCTAAAAATAAAAAAAAATATAAAAAATTACTTGAAAATAATATTGAAGTTAATAAATATTAATTAATTTAATTATTATTATTTACTCAAACTTATACTCCTAGGCTATATCTTAAACGGGCAATACTTGTTTGTATATGTATAATGTATATAATATCTATACATAGATTATCTGTGTATCGGAAACGGTTCTACCGATTTGGATCAAACTTTGTATTTAGATCAGGTTTTGCCTTTTTCCTTTTTTTCTGCATTATTTTATACTAGCCTTTCCCGCGGCTTCGCTCGCGTTCGAAAGGCTGCAAATCAAAACAAATATTTTTCTCCTGTTTTTGCAACATTTTTCATTGATGCTCCACTCCTATTGGTCGTCGCGTGATGTAATGTAGCCTATAGCCTTTCTCGATAAACGAACTATCTAACACAAAACGTTTCTGAGATTAGCGCGTTCAACCAACCAAACAAACAAACTCTTCAGCTTTATAATATAGATGTTTCTTCCGAAAAAACACGGTTTTACAAAACGCCGACCAAAGCTCAGTCTAGGTATTCCTTACATAGGGCTAAATAGAAATTCAACTGAACACAATTTTAAATGTATTAAAGTTAAACGTACTTAAACAGTCCCGAATAGGTATACATACTCCACTTCTATTACGAGCGTAACCTATATCACAATAACAGCCATCATTGCATCTAACATTTTCTATCAGGCAAATTTGACCATAATTTTTACAAGTAGTTTGGCAAGCAGAACCACATTCATAATGTTCATGAGGAGCATTACACACTATGACACCTGTAAACAAATGTTTAAATATTTAAATGATAGTCGTAGTTTTAAAAAACATAATTACTAATAATTTTATTATAGAATCGTAAGTTAATGGTTTTGGGAATGAAAGTGTCTACAATTCTAATTCTCTTTCTAAAATTAGAGTGGCCTAAGTTTTACTCCTTATAACACTAGCTGCGAGTGAAAGTCCCGTCAAAATCGATCCAGCCGTTTCAGGGATTATCCGGAACAAGCAGATAGACAAACAAAAATATTAAAAATGTATTTATTGATGTAAGTACCGTTATTAATATACTGTCATATGCGTTTAGTGAATAGCTGTTAATTTGCAATTAAAAACAGACCCTTCAATTTTATTTATATGTACTACTACTACTACTATTTTGGGGTCTATATTCTGTGCACAATACGTTACCAATACAAAATTATATTTGTTTTTAAAAATTATTTCATCTACAGATTACACTAAGTTACTGTTTTAATATGCATTAGCATGATAAATGTTTTTTAATCCCTATTTGACTATTTTTCAAATTATAGACCAAATATTACATAAACCGTATAAATGAGACTGTCTCTCCCGTGACCATGATTGCTGTAAAGCATTCGAAACGTCGGGAACCAAAAATCTAAACAAATCCGCGACAAAACCCGAAAAGATAGTTTCATTTATAATGTTAAATATTCGCGTAAACCTAAGAGAGTATTACATAGACCCGTTTTATTTTCTCAGAAATAGATTTTCAACAACAAATGTAATTAATATTTTTACATACCCTGAGATAACACGTAGGTTATATTTGCTAAAAAGATTAAAAAAAGTATTGATTTGAACATTTTGAACAATTTTTGCTTTCTATCGTATACGGACTGTCACTTCTGAATGCCACTGCAAAAGTAAGTCTACGCTTTATATATGTAGCGCCATCGCGTGGTCCTACGTCACGCGATAGCGTAGTGCTAGACTGGCCTTCAGGGATAATTCCTCTAACGCCTAATCCAGACTCTCCACTAGGCAGGGCCGGCGTTAGGAGGGAGGGGGCGATCGCCCAGGGCGCTGGATCGGAAAGGGCACCGGATACGTAAAGGCGTAGGGGCCGCTGGTGCTTCTAGTAAATTTCCTAAATGTATTAATGTAGTGAACAGAAACAGTTATTTTGTCCTTTATTTTTAGTAGTCAATTAGTGTACCTAATATACAAATTATAATAACCAGTTTTTATCAATAATTTATTCAAATACATATAAAAGAACTTGTTTCAGTATTAACTCTTTTAAACTATTATATTGTGACTTCCAATTAACCCTCGTTTCGCTCGGGTTCGCCCAATGTACATTTTAAAACTTTAGTATAAAATAGACTACATGTGTATAATGTACAAACAAAAGTGAAGAAAAATAGGTATGTAATTTTGAAAATAAAAAAATATGTCCCTAACAAAGAAATGATTGAAACTCCATTCCAACCATCTTAATTCGGATTGGACGATTTACCGGATCAAAACTGTCCTACGTCCTTCCAAAGCTCTCTAACTATCTCCATACCAAATTTCATCTAAATAGATTAAGTGGAATCAGCGTGAGAAGGTAACAAGCAAACTAATTAACTGACAGATTTACTATTACATTTTAGTTATTTGAACTCACTTTTACTTTGCTCTGGAACATTATTCTTCTTGAACATTAAAGCCTGGTAAAAGGTCGTAGTGATCCGTATGTATGGATAATAATAATATCACAATCATAATATATAACAAGTGTACGCGCAAACACTAAAGCACGCTCTATTTCTATGGCTCTCATACTGTGGTGGGACCAGTGAGAGTTAAGGCACAGGGCCGGCTTTACGTGCTCTCCGAGGCCGGGGGTGATACATCGCCAACTTCCCAACTCCAGGTTATAACTGAGGCTTAGTAAACAGAAAAACTGAATAACTAAACCTAACCTAAGACCTTCAGATGAACGTTAGTTCGGATCCGTTTGTATAAATAAACGTTTATCATCAGTTGCGACATTTCCGTAGATATACATGTATATCTAATAAAATATATATTATTATGAGAGTACTTGATAGTAATAAATGTTAAAATTGGATACTGGGATCCTGGACCAATAGGATAAATAATATTTTAGACATTTCTGTGGGTTTTTATAAGACCTACAATATTTCCATATAATGTTTTGATATATATCTTAAGATAATTCCAGCGCTAGTCACACACATTTTAAAGGATGAATCTGTAGGACAATTTATTGTGTCTTCCTAATCACTGTGGAATGAAATAATCTCCTGCAGTAAGGGTACTAAGACAGTGGTAGCCCAGCGGTAACGCGGTCGCTTGGATAACCGAGTGATGCGGGTTCAAATCCGGGTCTCGCACCTCTGATATTTTCATGTGCGAATCATATATATCATGATAACCACTTGTCTTACGGTGAAGGAAAACATCGTGAGGAAACCTGCACGTCTGAGAAAACCTAACAAGTTTTCGAAAGGCATGTGAATTTGGAAGTCCGCCAACTCGCACTAGGCCAGCGCGGTGGACGATGGCCTGTACTAGTGCAGTGGGACGTTAAAAAGGGTAATTGATGATGAAGGATACTCTGAATGACGACCCACGTTAACAATCACTACACAAAATTTAGTTAAAATCGGTTCAGTACTTTTTGCGAGAAACGCGCATACACAAACAGACAAAGATACTTTTTATAGAATTTTAATAAGTATTGTTTTGGAGTTTCGCTAAGAGGCTATTTTTATGTAAATATAACATTCGTAATCATGCATAAACAAGTAGAGTATAAAGTACTTATCAAAGACTTGTAATAATAAAGAAGTTAAACACACACATAAAGTTTAGGTAAATAAGTGGCATGGCGCGTTATTGTGTAAATAAAAGATAATAATGCCATACACATATACATGTATAGTCCTTGTAATAGTTTAATTTATTTGTAAAATATAAGAACTCTTGTTAGATATCAAAAAGCAAGGTTGTCGAGTGGTAATCCACTACCTTGGAAAACGGATAAATGCGGATTAAAACCGTATTTAACCGTACATAAGCTATGAAAAATCACGCTTAAAAGAAGTTTTTAAAACAATTTTTTACGTTATAAAAGTAAGTTTTACGTTAAAAAATAATTATAAGTTCATTTGGATCGTATGTAATTTTATGTGGAAAAGCAGGTTTAGAAATTCAAACTAACTCGAAGCATATCATGCAAATAAGAATTTCCATGCATCGACTATTGTACCACTGAACCGCTTCAATTCGCAATTGATTTTGCAAATCTCTTTAAATCTATTGAGAACTATTCAGTTGCACTATAATTGCTCAACGCTAGTGATAATATACTGTAAATTCGTGTGTTTCGTTTGGAAATGGTTAAACTAAAGTTATTTACATATTTTTATTTATAACGGTTAAAGTTATACAAAAATCATGTATGATGGAATTGTTCCCCTTTAAAAGTTCTAAAAAAGGTCCGCGATATGTGTATCTTTTAAGGTTGTAAGGTTTTTTTATGATCAAATGCATTTAGCTTCATAGTTCACTTCAAGAAAGTGTTATTGTTTAATATAAGTCAAGAAATATCTTTAACTATATATTAAAAATTATTCAAAACCTGACACAGCATCTTTACTACATAGTATAAAACAAAGTCGCTTTCTCTGTCCCTATATCCCTATGTATGCTTAAATCTTTAAAACTACGCAACGGATTTTGATGCGGTTTTTTTAATAGATAGAGTGATTCAAGAGGAAGGTTTATATGCATAACTAGCGGATCCCGTGGCTTTGCCTGTGCTTAATCTAGGGAAGAGCCCGAGCGAAGCGAGGGCGAGTCGCTAGTTACTAATATTATAAACGCGAAAGTTTGTATGGATTTGGATGGATGGATGTTTGTTACTCTTTCACGTAAAAACTAATAAATGGATTTTAATGAAACTTTACAATAATATAGCTTATATATTAGAATAACACATAGGCTACAATTTATAAGGATATTTTGTTAATTGTCCAAAATATGACGATAAGCGTTAAGTAAGTAATAAAAAATCTACCATCTGCGACCTATTCTGGCGTGCGCTGCGAAAACCGCTAGAGTTATACATATGTAATGTATGATGGAAATGTTTACCTTAACGAGTGACTCGCCCTTACTTCGCTCGTGTTCGTCCCTAGATTTCACTAGTCTATACTAATCTATACTAATATTATAAAGAGGAAAGGTTTGTATGTAAGTATGTTTGTAACGAATTGGCTCAAAAAGTACTGGACCGATTTTAAAAATTCTTTCACCATTTGAATGTTACATTATCGCTGATTAATATAGGCTATTTTAATTGCAAAATAAGGATCCCTACTAAAACTACAATAACAGTAGAGCAGGAGGAGTGCACGCCGCACATAATGTATGAAATAGGTAGCCGCGCGGCTCAGGAGTATATTAAAGCTGGAGTAATTTTGGAGAATTTTCAACCCAGCGAGTGATCGAATGAAGCTTAGTAGCGATAAAAAAAATGAACGCAGGCGAAGCCGCGCGTATTGCTAGTCTTCTATAATACGAAAGCTAATATATCTGCAATGTAATAGAATATCGCAAAACGTGCAACTGCAGGTAATAAGGAGCTCGAACAGAGAACACGTAATGGCTAACGTACGAGCTTGTAGAATATTTGTTTCCCCCTTTTAAATGCGGACTGTATTTTAGCACTGGTTCTCTACTGTACGTACCGACTATGATGTGAAAGACAAAATGGAATCAAAGACTAAATTCTTTATTTAATGATTTTTTTTTAAATATAAATATTTTTTTTTAAATATATTGGGACATTATTACACACAGCGCTGTCTAGTTCCGTGGTAAGCTACAAAGAAGCTTGTGTTACGGATACCAGATAGTTGATATACTACATATATAAGTTTAAATAAATACATAATATATAAATATAAACACCCATGACTTGAGTACAAACATTCGTGCTCAACAAACGTATGCCCCCAGCGGGACTCGAACCCGCGACCGCTGGCGCAGCAAGTAGGGTCACTACAAACTGAGCCATCGTGTCGTCAAATTAATAATACTTAGCTATAACAAAAAATATAGTTAGTTTCTAAGATACAAAAAATAGTGTGTTAATAAATTGCCCTAAAACTTGAAAGTGTAGAAGGCAATGTGTTTAGAATATTACCCCTTTAATTCAAAAGTATTAAAGCGGTAATAGTCTAATACTAGTCTACATTCCCTATCTCCTAAGTTAACACTGTTATCTATACATCTATACATATAAATAAAATTGAAGTCTGTTTTTAATTTCTAATTAACAGCTTTTCCCTAAACACATATGAATGAAGAAACGGTACTTACATTAAAAGTCCATTTTTTTAGTTTTTGTCTGTCTGTCTATTTTGTTCCGGCTAATCTCTGAAATGGCTGGACCGATTTTGACGGGACTTTCACTTGCAGATAGCTAATGTTTAACCAAGTAACTTAGGCTACTTTTATTTTATAAATTTTATTTATTTTAACTAGCGATACGCGCGGTTTCGCCCGCGCTAAATCTAGGGAAGAATCCGAGCGAAACGAGTGTGAGTTGCTAGTAGCTTTAAAAAAACTTATAAAATTTACTATTCATCCACCATTGTCTTTAACTAGTAGGATTTTTAATTAAAAACTGATGCCAAATCTCTTTGTACTATGAACAAGTAGCAATAGCAGCCCGGTCAGTATAGCTCTCGTAAATTTTGATGCACATACGTGGAAATGAGGAACGTATCCGTATACAAGCTTAACTGTTAAATTAAACCAATAGTTTAACCAGAAGTTTAATCAACATTTCGAAACTTAATTGTGTGTGTAGTAAAAAAGTTTCTATTACTGTAGCTAGTCATATATATAAGATAGAGTAAATATTTCTTATAAGTCATTTAGATCATTCAGTTTATGTACGTTAAACATCGATAGATTTGTATTCCGATAGTTATCGATAGTTTGAGAAAAAACTATCGATAGTATCGATACTATCGATAGTTTTGTGTATTAAATAAATAAATATTAAAAATATATGTTATAATTAATTGAAACTAATAATTTTAATAAGACAAACAAACAATGTTTGTCGACTGGAAAGAAGTTGGCGCGGTACTTCGTATTTTTTTATTTCATTATACCTCAAAAAATTGCTCCTTCAATGCTCCAGCAGAATCTGTAATTGCTCCACCGCTATCATTCTTGATTAATTAATAATGAATTTTTTAGAATCCATTTTTTGAAAATTTAATTTTTCTGTAAAATCGCGAAAATTCGTTTTTTCTTTTTGAACTATGTCTCAAAAAATTGCTCTTCAAATACTCCAGTAGAATCCGTTAATGCTCCACCGCTATCGTAATCGGTTAATTAATAATTAATTGTTTTTGAATCCATTTTTTGAAAAATTTAATATTGCTATAAAATCACGAAAATTCGTTTCTTTTTGAACTATATCTTTAAAAATTGCTCCTTAAATGCTCCAGCAGAATCCATCATTGCTCCACCGCTATCATAATTGTAAATTAATAATAATTTTTATAAATCCGTTTTTTGAAAAATTTAATTATGCTATAAAGTCGCGAAAATTCGTTTTTTCTTTTTGAACTATATTCCAAAAAATTGCTCCTCAAATGCTCCAGCAGAATCCGTAATTGCTCCACTGCTTTCTTAATCGGTTAATTAATAATTATTTTTTTTTAAATTTCAATAATTATTTTATTTGAAAACAACTGCACGTATCTGGCCCGTTTTTTAAACACTAAAATTTCACTTCAATAGGTTGGATGGAACTTGGAAGAAATCTCTTTTTGAGATAAGTCCACCTTTGTTCACACTGGCCATTTACTCTTTGCACTGGTCTCTGTATTACTTGTGTAACATTCAAAGTGCAATAAATAATATAATATATAATTTAATGTCTGCAATCATTGCAACCAATATACATTTTTAAAATGTACCTATATTCATGACTAGCGAAACCTGCGGCTTCAAAATATGATTTAAGAGTTAAGAACACATTATTATACTATTCTTTTTTAACAGTATTTTAGGAATTAAATATTCTTTTTTATGTAGTAAATATATTATACTTTATTTAATTATACTATATATTTTATTTTATACACTTTAGTTACATTTTTATTTTGTTTTTATTTTATATGAATTACAAATTCTTATATTTTATATTATAAGAATATTATAAAAAAATAATTCCCGACTATGCAGGTTTGATGAGAAGGGAAAAAATAGTAGTAACTTAACAATCGATAGTGCCATAATAGTTATCGATACTATCGATAGCCCATGGCTATCGATACTATCGATAGTCTATCGATGTTTAACTAACACTACATTCAGTCCTTTTAAACGTCCCACTGCTGGGTAGTTCCGATTGGAGTACTTCACAGGGTTTTTTAATGGTATAAATAAATACCTTATTTAAAGGATGTTTCGACTGAGTTACTCGATAAACGGACTATCCAACACAAAAATTTTTCAATTCTGAGCAGTAGTTTCTGAGATTAGCGCGTTTAACCAACCAACCAACCAACCAACCAAACAAACAAACAAAAAAACATACAAACAAACAAACAAACTCTTTAGATATTATAAAGCTATATAGTATAGTTTATACGTTTTATATTATAATATAGAGGACGAATCTATTGTTCTTAGAATTACTGTCTATCTGTCTGTCTGTGACCGCATCGCGCGAAAACCACAGGACAGGTTTTAATAAAATTGTGGGTGTCTTCAAGGCAAGAGTGAATAGGTGGCTACTGAATTAGTGCGACTTACCATCTCCGGCTGCGTTACCACTTACCATCAGGTGGAACGCAGTCAAGCACTAATTCAGAATAAAATAAAAAAAATAAAAAGAAAAAAATTTGGTAAGACGATAGCTTGTAACACAGGTCAGGACATACTAAGATACTTTTTATTGCTGGAAAACGTCTTATTTCTGAGAATTAACTAACTGTTAAAAACCGGTTATAAAACATCACACGGTATGTGAAATTGAAGAATTTTGAAGATCTTTAGAACTCGGGCGTAGCTCCGGGAAATGGTAGTTTATATCATGAAAGAATACACGTTAAGTTCCGTTGTACGATATACATATTCTTATATAGTTATGAAACACGAAAGTTTTAAAAGATATTTCCCTTCAAACACAGAATGGTATGAGCTTTATACATACGCATACAGTATACAATTGAGCACTATAATATCTCGTGTAATTAACTACTCTCAAGGAACGACCGAAATCGTCATAGAAGACTGTTTGTTTAGCAATGTTTAGTTAGGAATGCTATATTATTAGAACTACGTACATTTTCCTCAAGTTCATTGTGCTTAATAAAGCTTAATTTTAAACTATATTTTTAAAGTAAAACTACTATTTTATTATATTACTAGCATTTCCCGCGGCTCCACCTGCGTTTTAAGACCGGAAATCAAACTCTTAGATTTGAACTCATAGCCGTGCCGTGTTATAATGTTGCCGTGTATGTTAAGTTTTATAGCCGGTTTATAACCTGGCAATTTATCCAACAGTAAAAAGTATACTATATCCTGACCCGGATAACCAGTTATCATTATACCAAACTTCATCAAAATCTATCCAGTGGTTTTTTCGTGATGCGGTCACAGACAGAGAGACATAAATTTCATATATTTCGCATCAAACAAAAGAAGAATTACGTAAATCGGTTCATAAATCACTGAGTAATCGGTGTACATACATAAAAAAATACCGAATAACCTCCTTTTTTTAAAGTCCGTTAAAAATAGCGTCATAATATTATAATACAATATTTTATTGTATTTAATATGTATATTTATTTAATCATAAATGTCGCAATCTCAGAAAATAGTAAGATAATAGTTTTATTTTAGAGACAATGCTTCTCAAAGGTCCGTATTTGTTAACGGCAGATGCATTTAATGGCCGGATGCTGCGCCGAATCTCGAGTCGTTAGTTACACTAGATTAGTTGTTATGGAGACTACTTTTTTTGCTACCACTAATAAAATACTAAGTTAAAATATAAATTAAAATAGTAAGTTTACTCAGGAGTTAGTAGTAGTAGTAGTAGTAGTAAGTTAGTAAGTTTTTATAGAATCATATAAAAGAAAAAGCTCTAATTCAGATTTTGACAATTTTTTTGTTGAGTAATATCCAGCTGTATTTTTTGTTTTGGCCTTACATCAAAAAAAAGTATAAATATGCCCTGGAATACGAAAAAATTGTAAAATCTAGCTATCTGATTCTTATTATAAATCGAAAAAATAGACAAAAAATATATTAAAAAAGCGGTATCCATACATTCGAGTCACTTTATATACGTAATTATAGGGTTAAATTTAAAAACAGTAGAGCAAAAACATCAAAAATGAGAGGTTCCACACACGTCCGGTTGTTACGTTTGAATAATTCAACCAAATTTTAGACTCGCGTTTACAACTTGATAAGGCACGTATATGACCAACAATTTATAAGCTTTGAAAAAGGGTTCTTTGTATATTTAATTTTTGTACTCTGATATTGTATGGTAAGAAGGCAATGTTTATTTTAAATGGAAACTTCATTCCGAAGTGTTTTATTTGTTTCCTATGTTTTAATTATTTTGAGCGGAACCCTATTTTTATTCGCATAGTATCCAAAGTTACTATAGTTCCCACGGAATAGGTTTTCTGTGATAGCTCCTATAATATTAACTACCCGCCAGTGAATGTCCTGTCAAAATCGATCCAGCCGTTTTAGAGATTAGCAAAAACAAACGGACGGACGGACAAAAATTTAAAAAAATGAGTATTTTATAAGTGCCATAATATTTCATAATATGCATTTAGTGTAAAGCTGTTATTTATAATTATATTCAGAATGGATTTTTCAATATTTGTCACATTTTAGTTTACATAGTTTTAAAAATAAAGCAGCTTAAAACATTTTTCTAATTATTAACCTTATCTATTATTTACTTATACATACAGAAACAGTCCAAAGAATAGCTCAAATTAGCTCTGCTTAATTTTTTGTATAAGATAGAGTAGGTGTACTAGTACTATATCGTAGTTTATAAATCTTTATGAAAACAACAAAGTTATAAATATCTAAGTTGTTAATAATTATTACCCATACTCTACATAATCAATACTAATATTATAAATGCGAAAGTAACTATCTGCCTATCTGTAAGCTTTTCACACTTAATCGCTAAACCGATTAAGACAAAACTTTGTATAGAAATAGTTTAAACCTTAGAATAATAGGATAGTTTTCATCCCGAAAATCGTCCCTTAAGGGGGTAAATAAAACTTATCGCCTCATCACCTATAATATTTAGTCGATATATTCCATACTAAGCCCCCCGCACCCTAAGCAGCCTGGCTAGGCAGCGACAGGCAGTCGTATATGGGATGTTGTATCAAAATCAAAATCAAAATAAAAGTATGGAATAAACCTTGTCAGTGCCGTTCTAGTAAAAGAGGATTAATCTTGTCTTTTCTTTGCGTTTTTTACGAGATAAAGCAAAGAGTAAAAATTTATGGGTTCTTCGACGTCCATATCGTTCAACGAAACGATTAAAAATAGCCGTCAATTGGCTGCTAAGACTGGCTGCTTAAATATTTTGTATATACAGTTGGTTGTGCAATCAGACTGCCTAGAGCGTGAGGGGCCTAAGCGTCAAAACGAACGAGGGTGTGTTACTATATAGTATATACGAGTACACTAGATTCTGATGCATAGCAATTATAATTTCTATAAAGACCGCGATAAGCTCATATGAAAACGATTGCCACTTAATTAATTCAATTAATATATTAATGGAAGCTGTACAATCAAGCCTTCCGTTCCACATAGATTTTTAATAATACACTTACTATCCTTCTTTTATTCTGGGAGCTTTAAGCTTTAATAGCTTTATGATGTTAAATATATACAAGACTTATAAATGTTGGAATTTGCAGGAAAATCATTATATAACGATATTTTATTTCTTTCGTCTTTTTAACGCGTATTATTTATTTTTAAGTACTAGCGACTCATGTCGTCTCTAGATTAGCAAAGCCGCGAATTTCCGCAATTAAAATAAATGAAATTTCTAAAATAAAAGTAGGCTTAAGTAACTCGTTACATTATCTGTGAGTTAAAGTCCCGTCAAAATCGGTGCCGTTTCAAGATTAGATAGCATATTTAGTGAGAGTTTTTAGTAACAGCTACAATGATATACGCTACGATCCTTAAAAGTGGATCAGTTGATTTTAAACAAAGTACATAAGCGGAGTCACAGTCAAAACCAAGTACATATACCTGTATATTTTCTTCAACATTAAATGTACAACAATTCAAAGATTTTGTTAAAAAAATTTATATGATAAATATTTTAAAATATCAAGTCAATAACTAATACAATCAAATCAAAATATTTTATTCGGCATAAAAATTATTACAATTTCTTACTGAACGTCATGAGTCTAGTACCACCAGTTCGGAAAGAAGAAACCTCTGTCTAAAACTAAAAAGAACTGGCGAAAGAAACTCAGCGGGACTAATATTTTTTTATCTTAATTCTTTTTTTTAAAATTAAATTGTAAATTAACAATAATCCCACATGTTGAAACAGCCTGGCGGCGATCACATCATTCCCAAGGCGTACTGTCTTCTAAAAAATCGTTAATCGAATAATAGAATAATAGTAAACAAACGTTCCTTCACAATTTTTATAAATTAAATAAATTATAACGAAAATACAAAATTGAATCGACACATCTATCATAATTAATTACTTCATAATTTAAAAATCAAATATTTATGAAAACCGCTAACAAACAATAATAAGGTAATCAACAAAATACCGCCGTGTTGGCATTTAATTTGACTAATTCGAATAAACCGACCGATGCTAACAGTCATAGGTAAAATCTGTGGAAAATATTAAACCCTATTATTGCAAACATTCGTCAATTAGCCGAATTGGCTTCTAATAAGGGATGTACATTTCTTATAATATTAATTATTTTATGTGTATCTATGTTTGTATATGTATGCATTTAATGCATATTTATATTTTATTTCGTGTCTCGGCTCCAGAATGAAGCTCGGATATGACTCCAGAATCGGTCCAGCCATTTCAGAGATTACCCGGAACGAACAGATAGTCAGACAGACAGACAAATTATAATAATCTTTTTTTTATAATACTTTCTTAGATTTATGCGAATACTTGACATTAAAAGCATTCGAAACGTCGGGAACCAAAAATCATAATAAATCCGCGACAAAATCCGAAAAAGATAGTTTCATTTATAATGTCAAGTATTCGCGTAAACTTAAGAAAGTATTATATGAACCATTACGGACTCGAAATCGCGAATAAGATACGCCGGTTAGAAGATCTGAAGACAAAGCGTTCAGTCTCTCCCGTGACCATGATTACTGTAAAGCATTCGTAACGTCGGGAGTCAAATATCATAATAAATCCGCGACAAAATCCGAAAAGATAGTTTCATCGATTTTTTTATATAAGTACCTTGCTATGTAAGTACTAAATGAAAAGCTGTTAATTTGAATTTAAAACAGACTTTAATTTTATTTATATATGTACTGGCTTAAATTACCATTTGCAAAACTTCAAAAATGATTTTTTTAATAAGAAATTGAGTAATGAAGTAGATTTTAAAACATCGGATGTTAGCCTCTATTACCTATATCATGCCACAGTTGAAAACTAAATATTTCGACCATCTGCTAACCCTAACCGCGATATGTACATACTTAATAATTTTGCAAACTAAAGCACCGCTACATAATAACGGGCCAAAATAAGTCCGCTTTAATTACTGAATGTTATCACAATACTATATTCATTTATAAGTGTTATTGTTAACGTAAATATAACTTTTACTGATAATTTATTTAATTTTGTGTATTAATATTAATATTTTCTAATGGAAAAGTTTTGTTTTTATGAAGTTTGTTATTTGTTTAATAGTTGTGCTTATAATCTCTGATACTATCATCAACTGACATATTTCAGATTTGATGTTTATTCTTCACAAGCGACTCAATATCGTTTCACTCGAGTTTGTCCCTACTTCGTATATTTTATTTAACTGCCTCGGTGGTGTAGCGGCTAGCATATACGGTCGCACATCCGGAGGTCCTGGGTTAAAGTCCCTGGTCAAGCTAAGTTTAGTTATTAAGTCTTTCTATTAAGTCACTAACAGCACAGAGTTGGCGGTGTTTCGCCCCAGTGCCGAGGCAGAGCACGTAAAGACGACGGTTCTGCGCCTTAACTCTCATTCTCTCTTAAGTCGTTGTCACACGGGAATATAAGAGTGTTAGGAACAGAGAGTGCACTTGTGTCTGCGCGTACACTTGTGCACTATAATATCTCTTGCGCAGGCTATCGTTATTATTTTACCAATTTGTATAGATTTCATTACTTTTTTCAAAATTTTATCTCGAGATTTTCTCCTGATGCTTTCTTAGACAGAAAAAAAATAAAATTATTGATTCAGCATCCGTATTCATAAATTTTTGAATAAAACTTTCCAAAAAATATTTCATATACAGATTCTTCTCATTTAGAATTTCATTATTTATTTATGGATTAATTATTAATTTTAAATAGATTAATTAGATAATCGATATCGCTTTGCTCAGGTGTGTACAGACAGATGTCTTGACTTTTCTATATAAGAGTATAATATGTATATGCATCCAAATCACTCAGGCGCTTAAATGGAAGCATATTAACTTCGAAACACCAAACCCATATATAAACATAGGCATTTATATGTATACATAGGTAAAAATATTTTCCTATAGCGTAAGACAAATAGTGAACATGTTACAAATGATTCGTACATATCAGACGTGCGAGACACGGATTTGAACCCGCATCACTCGTTTTCCCAAGCAAGACATAAAAAACCTTAGTCTCTCCCGTGACCATGATTTCGTTATTATTATTTTATTTCCTTATTATTATTTTATTTAAATAAAATTCATTTAGTGTTCCCGTTTAATTCAGTTTACGCAGACATATCTCTGCTTTCAGGTCTGGTGGCGGAAGGGTGCCACCACATTCATCCCCGAGTCGTCGCGTGAACTCCAAGCTGTGAGGCAGGGCTCACTAGCCCGCCTCCCCCTCTCGGTGACGCTGTAAAGACCAAAAGAGGTTAACAGCAAAATTACATAAGATAAGAAGAGAAGAAGAAGAAGAAGTGACCATGATTGTTGTAAAGCATTCGAAATGATGGAAACCAAAAATCAAAATAAATCCACGACAAAATTCGGCGTAAAATTAAGAAACTATTACAATAATACAACATATAGATATAGTTCGTATATAAACATAAGTCATATAGACAGAAAAAACGTTAAATCTAGCCAATGGCCAATATAAGAAATATAATGAAGCAGATGACTATTTAAATCAATTTTCTTAATACATTGTAATTTGTAGACTTACACTTCACATAACAATATTATTAAAGGTGCTTTAAAGTTTGATGAAATTCTTGACCGTATTTGATGACTCCTACGCAGATTTTTGTGAATGCAAGAGATGAATAACGTGGACATACTCATTGTTGTATTTTGTTACTTAAATGTTCTTTGAAGGAAATAATTCATAATGTGTATACAATTTAAGGTGAATAGATGGATTTTTCTATAAACTGCTTATAAGCTAATATAAGCTATCGTAGGCTTATAGGTATTTAATGATAGATTTTTTTGTAAGCAGCCCAGTAAAAGAAAGAGAGAGAGTGATTCGGTTATTGTATCAGAGTATTGACTTTTAAAACATTAAATGCCAAGCAAACTTTTCTTCCATCTTTAGGATATATAATATCATTTCTAAACACCTGTATTGTAAATAAGTAAATCCCCTCGTAAAAAAAGAAAACTAAACAGTATTAATCACGATTCAGCAATTATTGAACTATGCCAGTCTATCGGTTAGTTACTTTTAAATTTTATCAAAAAGATATATAAAAGGTCATTGATACCTAATTATTGATTATTGATCTTTCATAGTTTGTCATATCCATATTAATTTATCTCCAGGTGAAACTGTGTCGGCGCCATCTAGTCGGCGGCCAGGTTTGCGCTAAAACCGTTACATTTGAACATTTGTACATACTCGTATTTATGTCAAGAATACATTGAATAAATTATTTTTACTACAAAATGATGGAACTCTACGCTATCCAATTAGTGAGAAGATGTATGAGTTATAAAAAATTAAAAGTAAAACATGTGGTAAAACAATAAAAACTACGAGTCGAGAATTGAATTTGAAGTTGCGCTTATTTTCATGTGCATGCGATTGTTTACATACATTATAGGTAGTCCCATTCAATTTAGTCAAGGGTATTTTTTTAAGCTTTTTAATATAATAATATTATGGAAAAATTTAAATGTTGTATGGAACTTTCGATTTTACATTAGACATTCTATTATTTGTTACTAAGTCATAAAAGTATTCTTTGATGCATATTATTTATTAAAAGAGTTAAAAACTGATCCAGTCATCAAATAATTCGGTTACAAACGCATTACTTCAATTTGATTCATTTTCTATTCGTGCAATTCACTAAGTTAAATTGAATTCTACTTATATCAAGAATGTCATTTACATTGGATATTAATAAATATTATTTAAGTATACTAAATGTAGCGGAAACTTGTAATGTTTTAAAAAGTCATGAAAATGTATTTATTTTTCTCTTTAACAACACATTATTTTGACTCAAAATAAAATAAAATTCGGAACTCAGAGTCAAAAATGGATTTATGAGTTAGATTGACCAATGAAAGTGTACCTATACATAAATTAACAATAAATAATTTTAAATTAATGGCAAGTTCAACCTAAAATGTTATGAAAGTAAAAAGAAGTGCTAGACAATATGTTGGATAGTTAGTTATTGAATTATTGAAGGCGTTAACACTTAAATACCATAACATATGATAGATTTTAATTATATTACTAATGGGTATCAAAATGACACCCTATATCTACATCGACGGCAAAATTTATATTTTTTAAGAATATCCTATATATTTCATTATACCACTTATTCTTTAACGACACGTTTGGCGCAGTTTGTAGTGACCCTACTTTCTTGCGCCAGCGGTCGCGGGTTCGAGTCCCGTTGGGGGCATTCATTTGTTAAATTCGGATGTTTGTACTCCAGTCATGGGTGTTTATATTTATAACATGTGTGTATTTAAACTTATATATAATGTAGTATATCAACTATTTGGTTATCCGTAACACAAGCCTCGTAGCTTACCATGGAACTAGAAAGTGCTGTTTGTAATAATGTCCCAACATATTTATTTATTTATAATTTATTCTATCTTTCATCTATATTAAATAATACCAATTTTATACAATAATTATCAAATTTGTAATAATACTTAGGTGATTAAAAAAATCTGTTTAGTTCCATTCAACAGTAAAGTTAAAACAAAGTTTCTTCATTTCGCTCGACTTCGACACCGAATCGCTCGAACTACTTCAAGAAAAAAACCGGTCAAGTGATCGAGGGCCATTTACAATTGCAAATTAATCTAGTTTACCGTTAAAACTTTTAAAGCTCTTATTAAAAAACTTTGTACTTTCTATTTTGGTGAATTTCATTTATTATAAGGTTCTCACTAGATTTTGCTCTTGGCTTTACGTGATACGTGGTACATCAGTTTATCATATAAAATGCAAAAAAATCTGTTGATATGTTTGTTGTTTCTCCTCTATGCTGATGGCTAGACAAATATTGGTGAAATTCATTTGGTGGTAAGGGGCTATAATAGCGTCCTGAAGCCCAGCCAGGCGCGAAAGAGGCAAACCTTTGATTGTGTAGTCTACCATAGCAGACCTGCCGTAAGCAATCCTGCTCCATTAGGACTATGGAGAATCGTTGGGTTGTCTTGTCTAAAAAGTCACACATAACCTCTGGAGGTATTTGTTGAAATGCGTAAAGCATCTGGCAACGTTAAAAAATAAGTTTAGGCCAAACTTCGGAATAGAACATTGTTTCAATAACCAAAAAGTACGAATATAGATTTATACGTAGGTATACCGCGAAAGTAAACCGCAGGTAAAAAAATACTAATGTGATAAATACTAATAATCTCCCAATACATAATCTAATCGATAACTCGCTACAGATTTCATATCCAAGCTCCCAAAGTCACAGTCCCATTATTATCATTCAGTCTGAATCAATATTCGCTGTCTTATTACAGTCGTTTTCTGAAAGCATATTGCATAGAAATAGAAAATTTAAAATTTCTCTTGATTCAAACGACAATCTTTCAAATTAGTAAGACGATTTATAAAAAAGGATTAAAATCTTTCTCGAGTCAGAAAATTGCAACTATCCTTCGACCACTTCAACTTACCTTCTAAGAAATTTCCATAATAGTCAAATTGAGGCAGCCAGTGCAAGTTGAGCTGCCTTACGCCTTTTATCTTATCTATTTACATGGATAACCAAGCTCAGGTTAATTTAGGCGTCTTACAAATATTTGCCAGCTTTGTTTTGCGGGTACGAGAATCAAAATGTTCTTTATTTAAAGGGGATAAGGTGCGTTTTGGTTTTGAGAGAGTAAATTTTGAATTTAAAGGATAAGGCACTTTCATTCATTACGTACAGTGACGCAGGACTGTGAAAAATGATGTCTTTCGACCTTACTCAAACTCTGAATAGAGTAGTGTTAAATATAGACGCTTGAAGATAAAACTTTTCTAATATCAAAAGTCAAGACATTAAAGCAATTTTTAAAAATGACTGAAAGTAGGTCTTCTTACAAGGATTTACAATTTAGGTGTCAAAAATAGTACAGGTATATATGTATATACAAATCAAAGATACATAACACACAGTACGTAATGCAAACAGCAAGAGTATATTACAGAGCAGACGGAGAATATTACATAGTATTTATCACTTCCGGTGTTAAATACTATGAAATATTCTCTGTCAATAATAATTAATAATAATAATAATAATTCTTTATTTTTCATAAAATACAACAAAAGTTATATGCTAAAAAAGACTTAGTACATGAATTTGTTGCGTATATCTTATAAATAGCATCTGCAGCCGAACTAGGAGACCCTGTGCATCAGCTGTCAGCGCCATATCCCCACGGTTAAACAAATAAGTGCAAATTCTCTGTCAATATTAGTATTTTTAGTTCTCTTTTAACACATTCTGGTTAATTTATTTCTAGTTATCACTAAGTTAATATATAACTAACGACTTCACTACTCACGATACACGATTCACTACTCTACATAATAATAACTTCGTGATTCGTCACTAGGTACCCCCTTTAGTATAAGTTATTTACAAACTTTGAATTTTTAAATTTTTTTTATTATTAAAACCTTCCGTGTGCCTTAAGAAAAATTCAAAAATTTGCCGAATTGGTCGAAACCATTCTCGAGTTTTGCGCTTAGCAACATTCATTTTTATTTATATTAGATAGATTAATGTATTATTTTTCAATTAATAATATATTTAACTTCTTTTTGTTTTATTTCTTATTTCTAAATAGTAAGAAAAAAGTCAAATTAAGTATGAATTCAATATCCCTTAAGTCATATAGAGCAGTCCTTTTATTCCTGAAATATTTACGGTTGCCGTGGAATATGTATGTGTTTCACGAACGAACCCGCGTGAAGTGAGGGTAAGTCACTAGTCTTCTATAAAATTATTTACTATGTAATTGATTGTATAATACAAACCATTTTATCTATTTTTGCCGTAGCTATAAAGAGCTTTTTGGACGTTTTTAGGGCTCTGGTTATAAAAGCGTCCGTAAAAAATATTATGGACTGTACGTAAAATTGCCGTAGGTGTAGCTTTATGTTTGTTTTTAAAGCTCTTAATGTTATAAGTCTTGATCGTCTTGGAGATATCATTATGAAAATAGTCCTCTCAAATAGTACTCTATCTTGATTGATTGATGTCGTCTAAGGCAGGAGTAGTGTTACTCACAGATATACGAGTAACTAGTATTATCATAGTAAAAAGAATGACAAAGTAGGGCATCTTCGGCCCAATCCGCGATATAATTACCTGTCATAGTTACCATAGTTGCCTGTCACAGGGTTGTCACTGTAGCTAAATTTTAATTCAGTGCTCAGAAATTGAAAAAAATATTTATTATTTATATACATTTAAGAATGTACAACATTTTGTTTCTACATGTTTATGATTATTTTTATTAGGCCTGTAGTTACTTGCTTAACTGATATATCAGTAGAAAATAGTATTAAAAATGTTTGTTTGTTAGATTTATCTCGAAATGTATTTGTGTAAATAAATAAAATAAATCCTTTAATTTCTTGCGTTTACAAAAACATAAATATGCTATTAGTAACAATAAAAAAAGATTGAAAGTATATTAATATAATCATATCACATCCTGCCCATCCACGGGCACCGCCCCCTTACTGCTGTGCCACAGATTACAAATAATCGGAAAAAATCAATGTTAATATTTAAATAAGGTGTAATATGTTATTTAATCAGGAAGACAACAAAATTAACATTATGTAAAGTTTTACTTTCTTCTTATTATAATCATACAAATAAAACAACTAATCAGTTTAATTCCTTTTATTAACATGATTTGTCACAATCATCATTTATATTTGATTTAGATTTGTCCGATGAGGAGTCTTCTGTTATATTTATTATTAACTCTTGTGTGCATAAATTATCAAATGCAATGTCACGGTCCAAATCAGACATTATGATTCTCTTAGTTCTCTCCACCACACTTGATTTTTACGATAGTAATATTTATTTTCATATTAATAAATATAAAAATAAATATTAGCTTATATTTAAAAAAATAAGAGATATCGATTATTACGTCCTTTTGACTATATATTATCACTATAGCTTGTCAGTCGTCAAGCTGTCAAAAAACCATTAACAAAATGGACAAACTATTATTTATAATAATAATAATAATAATAATATCCTTTATTGTACACCCAATAAAAAGACAAACAATATACAACAACAAGATTGGAATGCACAAGAGGCGGCCTTATCGCTGAAAGAGCGATCTCTTCCAGGCCACCTTAAGGTGTAGGAAATAGCACTAAGATAGAAGGGGCGCAATTTTAATAAAGAGATAATATATATATATATATATACACACACATACATATATAATATAATATTCATATATACATATACATACATAATTATACATATAATACATAAATTGTATGTACTTATATACTGTATTAATATATATCTAAATAATGAACATATACAAAATATATACTAATAATAAGTTTATAAACTAGATCAACACAAATAACTATATATAACGACATAAAAGGCAAGAATTACGAATACATATCATAATCAAAAGTTAAAAAGATAAAAGGAAGAACTAGCCAAGAAAATAATTAATTATAGAGTAAAAAAGTAGTCCTTTAAAAGTTTTTTAAAAATCAATAGCGATTTCGCATTCCTAATATTTTGGGGAAGAGAGTTCCAAAGACGAGGAGCTGAGACAGAAAAGGAGTTACTATAGAAGGAAGAAGAGTGAGAAGGAATTTTTAGGATAAAGTTATGATTGGAGCGAAGTAAGCGAGAATGTGAGTGACCGAGGAATGAAAAGCGCTCTTTGAGGTAAGGTGGGGTACATGGATCGAACAGAATACAGTAAAGAAGGTGAAGAATATGAGTATTTCTGCGAAGGCGGATAGGGAGCCACTTGAGCTTTTTTCGAAAATCAGAAACATGGTCATATTTGCGTAACCCAAATATAAACCGAATACAAAGGTTTTGAAGCCGCTCAAGTTTATTTAATTGCTCCTCAGTAATATCAAGGTAGCAGATATCAGCATAGTCAAGAATTGGTAAAAGGAGTGATTGTGCCAGCAAAATTTTGGTGGATATAGGTAAAAAGTTACGTAAACGCCGAAGGGATGCAACCGATGAAAACATCTTCCTACTCACCTCACTCACCTGCGGAACCCATGACATATTTTCATCCATAATAATGCCTAGATTTTTAAATGTTTTGCTGAAAGGAATAATAACGCCGTTCAAAACTATCGGAGGCAGAGCGATAAAGTTAATTTTGGAAATAAGTTTAGTACTGCCGATAATTATTACTTGGGTTTTAGACGGATTTAATTGCAGTCCAAACGACTCACTCCAGATGGTAATTTTTGACAAATTTTCATTGATATCATCAATAGCCGTATGCAATTCTGTAATTTTGGACTGACGATATATTTGCAAATCATCTGCGTAGAGGTGGTAGAGAGAAGAGATATGTTGACAGATCTTGCTAATAAAGATTGAAAATAAAAGAGGAGACAACACGCCACCCTGCGGAACACCAGCCTTGACTGGTAACCAGTCCGAATACGTATCTTCGACACGTATACGCTGACGGCGTTCACACAAGTAACTACGAAACCAGTCAACTACATCAGGAGATATGTTAAAAGAACTTAAGGAAGCAAGCAGAATATCGAAATCTACCGTACCAAACGCATTGCTAAAGTCTAACAATGCTAATATGGTGACTTTCTGCGCATCCATACCCTCGCGAATATCTTCAGTAATCTTAGCTAATGCAGTAGTCGTACTATGACCAGGACGGAAGCCAGATTGCAGAGGATTGTGAAGATTGTGATAACAAAGAAATTGAGTTAATTGAGTCTTTACAAGGCGCTCGAGGACTTTGGATAAAAAAGGAAGGATTGAGATAGGACGATAATCACTGTGATCAGCAGGATTGGACTTCTTAGGCAGCGGTATAATTTGAGCGTCTTTCCACGCAGAAGGAAATTCTTTAAAATCGATAGAATAATTAAGGATGTGAGTTATAACAGGGGATAGGATATCAAGGATTGGAATAATCATTTTACGACTAATACAATCAGCACCGACTGCATCAGACTTTATGGCGAGAATAGCCCTCTTAACATCACTTTCTGTAAATTGACTAAAGAAAAATTGCTGATTATTATTAGGAGAGGATGTAGCTGAAAGTTGACTAATAGTAGTTAACTTAGTAGCCTCATCAATGGCATTAGAAGAGGAGAAGTGCTTATTAAGCTCGTTTAAATTAGTATTTAGAGGATTTACGATGTGGCGAGCTTTTCCTACTCCTATGGACTTAAGAAAATTCCAAACTTTGGATGAGTCATTCTCCTCAACCACGGACTTATGGATATGGCGTCGTTGATTATCTCTACACACCCTATTGCATAGATTGCGAGCTTTTTTGTACTTGAGACGATTTTTATCGTTAGGATTCGCACTAAATTTCATCTTAGCTTGATTCTTCTTGTGTTGTAGACTTCTAATTTCATCGGTTAACCAGGGAGCAGGAAGATGCTTTATCCGAACCGGACGCAATGGAGCATGACGGTCATAAAGCTGAGTAAGAAGGGAATTAAAAACCATCATTTGCTCGTCAATAGTTACATCATTCATCGCTCCCAACCAATCAACCTGAGCTGCGTCATCACGGAGACGGTCAAAGTCTATTCCACCAAAATTTCGTAGCAGAAGAATTCTTGACTTAGCTTTAGGGGGCTTTATTTTATAAGACAAGTAAAGAAGATCATGATAGGAAAACGCCGAAGCAGGATATTGGCCATGTTTTTCAACATGGTCAATAGAAGAAACAAATATTAAATCAAGTAAGGATGGTAAGCAATTTGGAAAATTATGGGTTGCCGAAAGGGGGAGGATATTTAAATTTGCACCGCTCGCCACAGATTTCAAACGACAAGAGCGATAGTCGTCCTTGAGCAAACAGGTATTAAAGTCACCCATAATTATGGTATGGTTGTAAAGCGGTTTAAAACGCTCCAACAGGGTTTCAAATGACGAAAAGTAATCGATCGTAAGGCATGGATTATAGTATACTCCTAGCAGGATCTTAGTGTGCCCAAATACTACCTCAACGA
Source organism: Boloria selene (assembly GCA_905231865.2). Taxonomy (NCBI): domain Eukaryota; kingdom Metazoa; phylum Arthropoda; class Insecta; order Lepidoptera; family Nymphalidae; genus Boloria; species Boloria selene. The sequence goes on from HG993157.1 coordinate 5,055,377, forward strand.
ACAGATGCTCTGGTCCGACATTTGATTGAAGTTGTGAGATATCAACAATGGAGAACGGAATATGGGAGCGCAGGTAAATAGCAACCCCGCCTCCTACACGACCAATACGATCATTACGTATCAGATGAAACCCTGGGAGAGAGTAGGAAGTCGAAGGTAAACAAGGCTTTAACCACGACTCTGATATTAATACCGCATGAATATTTTTAATGTCAAAAGAAGCTAAAAAATCGGGATAATGTGCAGGAATACTCTGTGCATTTATATGGACAATGTTGAAATTTTTTAGAACATCTAAGAAGGTAGAATTCAAAGTATCGCCCAGTGAAGGAATACTGGAAAAACTGTCGTTACTGCTCGATCCAAAGGATGAGGAAGAACAGGACAAAAAGGAGTCATTGCAATCACTACTATTACTTGCCATTTAAAATAAATTAAATAAACTATGTTATAAAAATAAATAAAATTATAGAATATAATAAATTTAGGTTAAATAGTATATAAAAAATAATAATAATACCTAAACACCCGCCAGTTACAAGGAAGGAACCTTTACATAACACAAAAACATTTAAAATGTTCACTATTGCACAAAAGAAATCCAACAAAAATAGAAAGTATGATGAAAAGGAAAAAGAAAATAAAAAGAAATATTACAGATTAAATAAAACAAACAAACGTAGTACGACACTAAAAATACTTAACTAAAAAAAAAAAGCAAAACAAAATAAATTAAAATATAGTAATAATGATAAATAAATACTAATGTTAACAAAATAAAATATTATATAAACTAAAATAAATATACAGTCAAAATACAAGAAGTTAATGCAGAAAAACTAATTAAAGCAAGATGGCTTATAGTAATGACAGTGTCAACTGTCAATGCCATAGCCATGACATCAACAAGCTAAACTTCTATTATAATTTATAAAACTAACTACAAACTTGAAACTACTAAGTTATAAGTACATAATAATAATAATAAGTAATAACCGTCGTACAAAAAAACGAAAATAAAACATAAAACAAAATTATACAAATAAATATAGTACAGCATAAATATTACACTATAAACTAAAATAATAATTACTATAAGTGGACATTGTTAAAAATAAACTGTAAATTTATATTATTATTGTTTACCTTTTCTGTTCAGTAGGTAATCTGAACAAAGACAACTCTGGAATCGATGAAGAATTTAGACACCCAAACACACAGCAATAAGTTCTTCTACTAATATCACACATTTTTCATATAGTGAAAAACCGTGACGCGCGAAACATGTGCGGCGTCAGCCTTGACTGGCGTACTGATATACGGTTCGAGATATTGTTTGAGTGTGCATGCGGCAACGTAAAGATACTATGACGCACACATACAAGCCGCGCGCGGTGCGTTTGTATGAAGATGCCTTACTTTGTCTATTCTTTATACTATGGTATTATCATATCACATCTGTGGTGTTTCGAGTACTAATACTGTCTTGGGAATGATGTGATCGCCACCAGGCTATTTGAACATGTAGAATTATTGTTAATTTACAATTTAATTTAAAAAAGAGTGAGATTAAGATTGAATAAAAATATTAGTCCCGCTGAGTTTCTTTCGCCAGTTCTTCTCGGGTCAGAGGTTTCTTCTTTCCGAACTGGTGGTAGACTCATGACGTTCAGTAAGAAATTATAACAATTTTTATGCTGAATAAAATATTCTGATTTGATTTGACTGTATTTTTAAATTCGATGCAAAAATATTATCTAATACATCTATTAATATAAATATGTAAAATTAAAGTTTCAACTCACTTTCAGTACCTTTTATATATGTAAACTCTATCCTTCTTTGCAATTATAGTTTTGGTCAATTATGGTCAATGACGACTCGTTTGGTGCAGTTTCAGTTTTACAGTTTTCAGTTCAGTGACCCTACTTTCTTGCGCCAGCGGTTGCAGGTTCGAGACCCGCTGGGGTCATACATTTGTTAAACTCGGATGTTTGTACTCCAGTCATGGGTGTTTATATTTATAATATGTATGTATTTAAACGTATATGTGTAGAACATCAACTATCTGGTATCTGTAACAGAACTTCCTTCGTAGCTTACCACGGAACTAGATGGCGTTGTGTATAATAATGTCCCAACATATTTATTTATTATGAACCACTGGACGACTGTATATTTTATATTAAGAAATAAGCATTTTTTGAACAACTTATATTAGAACAACAGCGCTTAGAGTCAAAGATTTCACTCCTAATCATCAACATCCATCATCATATCAGCTCGATGATATCTAATTATTATCGTAACATCATATTAAATCGTCATTAATGAGCTAGTTTACAAGTGAAGCTAATCAGAAAATAATCTGATTTCCGGTGCTTTTAAGAACAAAATAAAACAAAAGGAAATACATTTTTAAACATTATTAAGAGGAATCCAATTTCAAACAATTCAATACACAACTTTGACCTCATTAATTGATTATATTTCTATTTAAATGAGATGTTAAACGTTAAAAAAGAAAGTAGAGCCACCACAAACTGCGTCAAACGTGTTGTAAAATGTATTGTGCGTGTAATATACTGCAGGATTCACTTAGGCGTACACTCCATTATTTTCATCTGGGCCTAGTATGTGTTATTCCAAGTCATAGTCTATCCGTATACTAAATTTCATCTAAATCCGTCCATCCATTTGTTGTTAGCCACAACTTTCAGAATAATAGTCGTAGTACGATCACTAAGATTATTGATAGAGAATTCAATGAGCTTTTGGCTTCCCACTCGCCATAGCGAAAGCCAACGTCACATAAATCGATTCTGTCCTTTAAAAATAATATATTGATCTTAATAAAAATGAAGTAAAGTGCGGAAAATCTTAGTTTGGCGAAATTTTCAAATAGAGTAATAGATTTGAAATGGTTGAATTTACGACATAATACTCTTTCTATGAGCTCATATAACATTTTTATGGTTGTCAGAGACGTATCGTTTTTTACACTAAAATTGAAATCAAATTGACACTATAAATCTGAATTTTACAAGCATTTACTTAGTTTTCAAATTGTATGTCCAATACTGAGTGTTAGTAAATTTATTATTTAAAAAATAAGCTTTTTTGCAAATGAGGTAGGTAAGACACTACAGAAAATTAATTAGTACTCAACACAGTCTTTGTTTTATACTAGGATTTCCCGCGGCTTTGCACGCGTTCTAAAGACCAGAAAACAAATTTTTCTGAGTCGCGCGGTGTGGTACCTCGCAGAACTAACGCCCGTCTTTCCCGTTTTTATAACATTTTTCATTGGTCCGCTCCTATTGGTCGTAGCGTAATGTAATATAGCTTATGACCTTCCTTGATAAGCGGACTATCCAACACAAAAAGAATTTTTCAATTCAGAGCAGTAGTTCCTGAGATTAGCACGTTCTACCAAACAAACAAACAAACTCTTCAGCTTTATAATATTTCTATAGATTCCACTAGCCAATTACCGGAAGTCAAATATTCTGTTGTCTCAATCGATTGAGCGTCGAATAACAAATAATAATATAAAAACTATCGCAATTTAGATTCTAGGGATATACTACCTACTATCAGCAGTGGTAGCTCAGTGGTACGCGCTCACCATGAGAAGCGGATTCGATTTCCGTGTTTCGGACTTCTATTATTTATATGAACGAATGATGTAATATTCAGCTTTCATCTGTATTATTATTTTAGCGCAATATTTTCTATGTCAAACTTATAGCTTTAGCGCGAGTTCCGCTAGTAAATGTATACAAAACTAAACAAATTATATACTAAAACCTTACTCGAGAACCACTCTATTTATTGGTGAAAACAGTGTGCAAATCGGTGGAGTAGTTTTGGAGTTTATCGCGAACAGACAGACATACACGATGGAGGATTTTGTTTTATAATATGTAGTGATTGTACAGCAACAATTTCGATGGCGATTTATTATAAAAAAGTTTTATCTGACTATGTACTATGAATCTCATTATGAAAAGCTATGTTAATAAGAAATACAATCTAACATATTAACGAATGTTATTATTTCGTTGAAAGGTAGGAATGATTCATAATATTTTCAATAATAATTTATTTTGTTTATAATATTTATGAGAACCGATTGTCATTTGTAAATAACGTGGGGAATTCAAACAAATAGTAACAAGTTGGTACATACAGCGACATTTTGAGGTCATAATATTGTATTGTAAATACCTACATAATATTAATATTTTTATTTTCTTAACAATTATAACTAATCAAATCGCTTGTCATATCTAAAGAGAAAAATTTAAAAGTAAACTACAACCGTTTATATACTTATTCGTAAATAATTCATGTATTTTTTCATAGTAATTTAATAATAATTATTATATATGATTATTAAAAATGAACAATGAAATAAAATATAAGTTTGGTATTTTGCCAGTTTTCCTCCTATTATTCTATATGATATATAAGCGAATCAATACAAAAGAATTGATTTGTGAAAAATATAGAGATACTCTAAAAATTTAAATAATTCTAGCATATAAAAATCTCGTGTCACAGTGTTTAATGTTATCGAACTCCTCCAAAACGGCTTGACCGATTTTTATTATTTTTTGTGCATATTTGGTAGGTCTAAGAATAGATCGTAGGCCATTTTTTGCTCCCCTAGCCTAGATGATAAGGGTGGTCCTCTCCAGATTTTTAATTTTAATTTTATTTATTTTTAAGACAAAATTTTATTTTCTTACATTTTTTATGATTTGGCATAAAAAAACTTATAACAGGTATTTTTCGTAATTCTAGCCTCAATGCCTATATTTAATAAGGATTAGAACGCGTGTGAAGCCGCGGAAATGGCTAGTCCCTATTATGTATAAAACTTACAACGATAATTTGTCTCCCACTGTACTTTCATATATTTAAATGATACGTTACAATAAACAATGTCATTAGGGAATCACAAATGAACGAGTGATAATGTGCTGTGAGAGAAGTTATAACGAAAGTTTGTAATTATTTCCGTGAAATATTCAGTTATAAAGTACTGACGATTAAACTTTGTTAAACATGGTATGTATATTGACGTATAGTAATAATAAAAAGATCGAAATATTGTTTTTTTTTATTTGTTTATTAGTGTTGTGATGTTGCCCTCTGGTTTGAGTCTTTAGGAACGCATAAAAGATTAAGATTCCTGATGCAAAATAGTTTTCTTCTTAATACGTTTGTAAAAAGTAAAACTATTTTGCATCAGGAATCTTCGTAGGGTTTAGGAAAAAAATAGATTTTTTATAGATTTAGAGAAAGTTCCTCGCAATTTTAAAGTGAGTTACCTTTCAGAGTCTACCTCTAAGAATTAACTTACACTTAAATAAAAAATAAGCTTAGATGTGAACAAAATATTTAAACACACACTCACTCACACGCACACACCCACACACACACACACCCACACACACACACACACATACACACACACATACACACACACACACACACACATATTCAAATCACTTCAATTTAATGTTTAATTGTCATTCTTCTATTTGTATGAAGTGTAATGTAAAACTAACCATTTAGAAATGGCTAATAAATGATAGTTTTAATATTTGGGGGAGAGGCGCTGTTTGCTGTAACACAGGTCTCCTAGTACGGCAACAGAGGCTACCTGATATTTTTTGTACTGTAACAGCCATTCCGAAAATAGCATCTAAGTTGTTATGTATCTATTCTTTGTTTTGGATCAATAAAGTTATTATTATTATTTATGCATTCGTAGAAACTGATAACATTGCTTTGTTTAAAAACAACTCGGTGTCATTCTGTTATCATGTTATTAATAATTTGATTCAAAATATATATATATATATATATATACTTTTTAATCTTTTTGACAACCATAAACTACCTAGACGACTGTTGACTAATGCTGATTATTTAAATTGTATTTATTAATTAATTATACTTATCTTATGGAATTATTGATCTGAATGTATACCTTTGATTATGACAAGTGAATGCTATGTACACTTTTTAAGACTTACATATTTGACTATTTCTTGTTTTTAATAATTAATGTTCATGAATGTATTAATATGTATGTTGTTTGTGTACTTTTATAAATAAATAAATAAATAAAAATATGAATGTAATAAGAGTAATTTAAGTAAATATTTATAAATTCCAGATGCTGTACGTCGTGTTTACCTTATTCCTAGTGACATACACTCAAACAAGTCCTGTTGTGAAACGCGAATACTCACTAAGGCAAGAACAAACTCAATTTTGCTCCAATTTAATACATTTCAACAATTTCTTCTATTCAATAGACGAGCCTAAAAATATCTCCGGCATACCAGCAGATATGAGTATTCATTGGAAAACTGGGAATATATTCTACACGCTTATAAGTAATGAAATGAAAATGAGCCTACAAGTAATGCATCCTAGCGGAGAAACTGAAACTCTAAAAGTGCCTGGCTTAGGTCAATCGAGCACGGTTGATAACCTTAATGATATAGTATATCTCGCCACTGATAACGGTATATATAAATATAAAGAGGACGGCTCAATCGAATTGTACACAGCTTTAGAAGATGTTATGTACTTAACAGTTTCAGATGGTGGCAGTACTATGTATATTGCTACATGGCCACAAAATCGTGTCCAAAAAGTAACTAATAATGGGAAAAAACAAGAATCTTTTCCATCTATACCGAATGGACACGGCATCATTGCAGATACTAGAAATAATATATTTTTCGCAGCAACAAAAACATCGTATGTGTTAAAGAATGGTCAAAATGTTGCCATAAAAATAAAAGGGTTGCCCAGTGAAAGAATGATCAACGTTTTTGTTAGTCATTCAAACAAGGTATATGCGATGGATGAAAATAGTAATCTCTATAGCATTGATACCGAAAATGCTAGTGCAAAACATTTAGGAACATTCAATATGAGTGGAGTAAATACATTTGGTATGGATGCAGCTGATAATATTCTCATTGGAGTAAAAGGCCGTATTATGAAATTCAATGCGTACGAACAAAATCCGTGCAGTAATTACGAAAAGTAACTCTTTTTGGTTTTAGTAGTTTAATTCATATTTATTTTGTGTTAATATATTTGTGTAGTTTAGTTTGTGTATTGTGTAAATAACACATTTAACTTTTATGTCACGTGAATAAAGGATTTTCTATATTGGAGTGTAGTACAATTATCTATGACATCATCTACAACAATCAACATCAACATCTTTCGAAAACTTGCTAGGTTTTCTCAGATATGCAAGTTTCCTCACGATGTTTCCCTTCACCGTAAGACAAGTGGTAATCATGATAGAAAGGATTCGCACATGAAAATATCATAGATGTGAGATGTGAGAAATATCATAGAGGTTTTGAACCCGTATCACTCGGTTATCCAAGCGAGCGCGTTACCGCTGGGCTACAATATTACTCAAATATTATAGTTACGATAGAATTATAGTACTACTTCTTAATTTGATAGTTTATAATGTATACCTCTGAGGTATTTCCTCGGGTCCAGGGGGTCCTGGGTTGAGGTTAGGGTTGCCAGATAGAAACTTATCAAATCCGGGTAAATTCTAGGACAACGGTGTCGGGTCGAGATCATTGTAAAAATATCTTGGTTTTTTTATTTTCAAAGCTTTTATAGTTGTAATATTTATTTAAAAAAGAAAATGCCATTTACTTTCAAATACATACTTTAATTAAATAGGTATGTACTTGCTTATTAGGTAATTAACGACAGTTATAATTTTAAGATTAAGCTTAGACTTAAAACTTTGGGAGTAAATCAACAAATCGTCAAATCTGAATAAAATTGACCACTTTAACTTATCAATAAATTTTATCATAGGCAGGCTAGCCGTGTGACGTGTTATTCGTTGTTAGTTTATTTTATTATAAAACTAGTAGGTTTCCGGAATCCGGGACAATATAGTCTAATTACTGTACACGGGACAAGACACAAAATTCCGGGACAATCCCGGATTTCTCGGCCATCTAGCGAGCCTAGTTGAGGTCCCGGCTCGGGTCAAATTTAATTATTGTGTCTTTCTATTTAGTAAGCTCCAGTCACAGTCCAGAGTTGTCAATGTCAATTGGGCTACGTATTTAAAGGTATTCAGAAGAACATTGTGTAGTGTGTTTAGCTACCTATTTGCAATTTACAAAAGTTAAATAATTGTAGTCAATACTAATTAAATATTATCGTACTACTCTTGATGGTAGACCTTCTTTCTAGACCGTGATCTTTACAAACCTTAAATTTGAACTTAAAAGTCATGTCAATATTTATCTGAAGTAGGTAGTAAGCTGTAAGTGGTATGAATAGAACTTATAAAATTACTGAATTAACTTGTTTAACACTGTGTTTACTTAGAATGAATACATATATACCTAAGTTTTAAACTGAGATAAAATACGACCATTTTATTTATTTATTACCCAAAGGCAACAAAAACGGAACAAAGTTGGAAAACGACACAGCTGCATACGTCGTAAGCTTCGACGAAGAGCTACGAGTACTACTTCGACAACTACTACTGAATCAAGCGAGGAATATGAGGATTAAATGCAATTTTGAAGTATCTTGTACAATAATTTATTCATAAAATGTATAATATATTTATATTATTATACTTTATATATTATTGCCATCTATCAGCATTTGTATAAACTAAGTATTAAATTTTACACATTCCGTTACGTTCAACGCCATCTGCTATATTAGTATGGAACTTTTAAGTAACATAGCTACACAAATTTTATTATTTCAAACTAATAATTTATCTAAAATGATAAAATTAAATATAAATAAAAATAACCACATAAAATATCCTTAGTGTAAATATTTGTTAAATAATTATTAAAATACTGAATTTGGTTCACATAAATAAAGGCAAATAGATCATTTATGTCAGTTAACTTTTTATAAAAGAAATATCTAAAATAATAAGCTGTTAATATACATAAGATATTTTATACTTAAGCATTTATTAAACTTACGTAAAGTTTGAGTTTTTATATTAATATAAAAAAATATTTGTAAGCTGTGCCTAGTGTTACTAACTACATTATTTTAACAATGGCAACACCAATCATAACGTCTAATTCCAAGCTCAAGCAAGTTGTCATACCATAAAATTGTCAAACAAACTTGTCATACGCGTCCGAGATGTGTCAGTGAGCGATCGTTTGCCGCTTGTGTTGTATATTTATATCGTAAATGTGGTGCGTTTATGTGATAATGAGAAAACATTTATTAGATTACTTAATTATAAAGTGATGACAGTGTTTTAAGTCCAGTGTCTTGTTATAAAAGTTAGTTTCTTTTGTATGTCATCAGACTCTTCAATATGGCGGCTCCCCGTCACAAATCACAACAGAAAAATATATCTTCGATATTTTCGAAGTTGCACGGTGCTTTTTCTGATGCCGTGTGCCAAACAAAACTGGCTACGGACAAACGGACTCTAGATAAAACTTGGAAATTAATGGACAAAGTTGTAAAATTATGTCAGCATCATAAAATGAACTTGAAGAACAGTCCGCCGTTTATTCTAGATATTTTGCCAGATACATATCAGAGGTTGCGTATTATTTACTCCAAGTATGAGGATAATATGCAAGAGTTGAATAATAATGAACATTTTAACATATTTATAATAAATTTGATAAGAAAGTGTAAACAGGCTATAAAGTTGTTTAAGGATGGTAAAGAGAAGATGTTTGACGAAAACTCGCATTACAGACGCAATTTAACGAAGCTTAGCCTCGTTTTTAGTCACATGCTCAGTGAGTTGAAGGCAATGTTCCCAAATGGAACTTTTGCAGGTGATCAGTTTCGTATAACCAAGAGTGACGCCGCGGAATTTTGGAGAACCAACTTTGGTAACAGGTAAGGTTATAAATAATTTTCTCAGAACAGCATACTCTCTTAGTAAATATTTTGGCATCAAGTAACCTAATTTCTAATAAAAGTTTGCATCTAAATAAAAGAATAAAAGCATTGGTAATTACTTTAATTAAAAATAAAATTTTATTTATCTTAAAGTAATGTTAGTAGTAAAAACTATCTTTAGGTCTACTATGTAGATTTTTTTATAATTGTGATGTAAATAATCTTAAATGAATGTGAATTGTATGATATGGTATAAATATAGTACTAGTATAATTTTTCCTTATAATCTCCATTTTTCAAAGTTCCATAACTTTGTTGTTAAAATACTCTAAACTTAGATCAGAATAACATAAAACACCACACATTAATGTAAAACAATTAATGTACGAACTATATACATAAAACTATATACATTTGTATACATTTTATCTCTCACAGCATAATGCTGTATTATGTATAAAAATAAATGATTTTGTAAAAAGTGTAAAATACACCCTGTCATTTTTCTCACAATTATTTCATTGCTTCTTTTATGTGTAAACAATATCTACCATACATACAATGGATTGACTTTTCACACAGTATAATATTCCCACATAACTATACTTCCTATTAAAAAGTCCTGTTTATTTGAAATGTGTGAAGAAATACAAGTGTTTATTATTGACTAGCAACACACCTTTTTTTTAATGTTGGGAAATGCATTAACTCATACCAGGTGGTTATGTGGGACTCACCGGCTTAAAATAAGCCAATACTATCCACTAAAACCAAACCCTTCACCGTATTAATGGGGCATCCCAAGATAGCTCGAACTCAAGAAATCCTATTCTAAATATCATTGATGTTGCTTAGTTAAGTTTATAAGTTGTTAAGTAAGTTTTTGGAAAATTTACTAAAATAATAATTTCAATAAATAACCAACAATAAATAACCAATAATAAAAATATATGATATAAAAAGTGACTACAGGGGCATAATTTTGATTAAGTGTCATGATTATTATAGATTATTATACAGGATAATATAATTTTTCCTCTTTAATTTTAATAGTATCTGTCCTAATCCTATTGATAGTGTACAAAAACTGGCATTCCCAAAGTATATATGTACGGTATAAACATATGTAGGTGGATAGGAAACGAATGATATAATATCAGTTATAATGTCCTGGTAACACATTTTAAATTAGTTATTTGAAAACAATGACAATCATTACTACTCATTATGTTTTATTAGCCTCTATTTATATTATTATCTCCAAATATTTTAAAAAAGTGACAATTTATTTATACCAGAACTATTAGTCTCCTTACTTAATATTACAAATGCGAAAGAAGCTCTGTCTGTATATCTGTCGCGCTTTCACGCTCAAAGTACTGAACCGATTTAAATGAAATTTGTTATACAGATAGTCTGGAACCTAAGAAACGGCATAGGCTACTTTTCAAGGCGAAAAAAGGGCCGTAGCTTGAAATATGGGAAGAAGGTTTGTATGGAAATTACATGATTTTTGAAGCTAGGAGCCTGAAACTTATTGTAAATTTGTAAAAATTTTATTTTAAAGGGGATATAGGAATATAGGAATATGTGTATTTGGTAGTTCTACTTAAGTAGGTCGATTCATAAGTTTCTAAAACCCAATCTTATCTACTGTACAAGATTAGGCACATTGTTGACGCGCTAATAACTCCCCATGCTATCATACGTTATCACACTTTGACACTTGCTCCTTTCATTCATAAACACTGGATATCCCAAAAATAATCAAAGTAGGTAATTCTAAAATATTGATTTATATAATACTAGCGACTCGCCCTCGCTTCGCTCGGGCTCTTCCCTAGATTTAGCACAGGTAAAGCCGCGGGATCTGCTAGTTATGCATATAAACCTTCCTCTTGAATCACTCTATCTATTAAAAAAAACCGCATCAAAATCCGTTGCGTAGTTTCAAAGATTTAAGCGCACATAGGGATATAGGGACAGAAAAGGCGACTTTGTTTTATACTATGTAGTGATGATGTGCAATTTAAGTATTGTGTTAATTTTTTTGTTTGTGGTGTTGTTTATATTATTTTTTATGATTAACCTGTAAGTATAAATGTTAATTTACTGCAAAATTGAAGCTGTTTTTACAAAAGATTCGATTATGAATGGATAATCTATGTAAAATGAAAATATTTCCTTAGAAGACCTTAGGAGGTTTTTTTTATGATTATCATCAAAAATTTACTTAATAAGGTCTTAAGGGTTATAGAACCTTTCAATAATGTTATGATATGCATACCACCATATAGGTTGTTATGTGGGACTCCACGGTAAAGCTAGTACTATGTACGGAAACTGAACGGACACAGCTCCAATTTAATGGGGTATCCCAAGATCCCTTATGCGCTCAACCACGATGGCAGGTCTAATGAAGCAGACCACAACAATCATGGGGTTGCCTTACTGTCAACTCTACTATAACAGAAGTACAGGGTTGGTAGAGTCTATTCAAAGACGTAAGGCTGGTTCAGTAGAATGTGTATACATGGGTAAAATAGGCAATAATTGTATTTCATTTAAATATATAATAATTTTTCTGTAACTTAACTTAAACTCAATAGGTGACTGACATCAATTCGTACATTAAAAAGTTCCACAAAGAAGAAGTAAACGCATTTTAACTGTCAATGTTTGAATATTAGCCAATAAATCAAAACATATTACTGTCATTGAATAGAATTTCAATCTGTTGATTTCAATATTTGATTCATATAATTTACAGATTTTATTATGAGATGTACCTAACTCCTTAAAAATAACTTACTTATGTTTCATCGCAGTGTATCTCGTGTGGGAGGTAAATACTACTCGGAATTAAAGCCCACGCAAAAACCGAGTACTGTCTATTTTTTCATCGGTCAAACATAAAAATGTTAATATATAAAAAAGAATGGTGACTTTACTCACTCATCACGAAATACCGAAAATCCCTTTAAGTATAAAGATGAAATTTGGCAAGGAAGTAGTTTATAATTAGTAGATATCCGCTAAGAACGGATTTATTTTGGAATAGGATAAGGAAGGTGTAAGGGCTCTCGCATGTTTGTATGAAAGGTCTTCGTTTTTGTGCTACAAACTTTAAATTTGGCAGGGAGCATCTATTTAGTATATTATATACATTGACGACACGCGTGGCGCAGTGTGTAGTGACCCTACTTGCTGCGCCAGCGGTCGCGGGTTCGAGTCCCACTGGGGGCATACATTTGTTGAGCACGAATGTTTGTACTTCAGTCATGGGTGTTTCTATTTATAATATGTATGTATTTAAAACTTATATATATGTAGTATATCAACCATCTAGTATCCATAACACAAGGCTCGTACCTTACCGTGGAACTAGATAGTGCTGTGTGTATATGTCCCGAAATATTTATTTATTTATTTATTACTAGCGACTCGCCCTCGCTTCGCTCGGGCTCTTCCCTAGATTTAGCACAGGCAAAGCCGCGGGATCTGCTAGTTATGCATATAAACCTTCCTCTTGAATCACTCTATCTATTAAAAAAAACCGCATCAAAATCCGTTGCGTAGTTTTAAAGATTTAAGCGTACATAGGGATATAGGGACAAAAAAAGCGACTTTGTTTTATACTATGTAGTGATATAGGTATCTGGAGAAAAGTTGTAGCAGACTGACACACAAACGGATGTACGAAACTTCAATAATCAACAAAAATATGATATTTAAACAGGAAGTAGATATTAGAGTTTACTACAATCTTATCGCTCACCTCGATTACGTGACGTTTATTATTTTCGGGCAAGACACACTTGACATTTGATTAGATAACGTTGTTTCATTCACAAAACGTTTCCCTATAAAATTCATTCTAATAGTGAAGTGGTAAATGACGTTGCAGATTTTACGCCCATCCCTAGCTCATGTTGTACAGGTTATTATGAGTGAAATATTATACTTTTTATTGACACGGCTATATATAGTTTAAATATTTTTAGATACATTTTTACCAAGAATCGAGAGGTTATAATCTTATAGGTAACTAACGTAATATATTGAATATGTGCCTACATAAATATTTTTGTTTGATCTCCTTTAAAAAACGTAATTCCCATTTCAGCCATGTTTTCTGTATTTTTCCGATATATTTTTAAAGCGTGAGAGTTATCGTAATTCTTTTTTAAATGTAGGCAGTAGGCTATATATAATTTTGAATATCAGTTATTATAAAACATGAACGTACATTTAGTACCATAGTTTAAAAATCCCACAGGTGGGCATGGGACACCAATTCTGACCATGTCACGCTATAGCTCCCTACGGTGGCCAAATGCGGGTGGGCACACTATGTCTTGATTATAAATAGAAACTTAATATTGGAATTTAACCGTTCAATACGGTTAGTTTAATCAAAATTAACTGTCAAAAGTAATCAGCGGCAATAACACAAAGGCAATGGTAGCGGAAACACTGTAGTGCTATGATTAGTTTGATCGCTCGACCGATGCGCTTCCACAGCAGATGAATGTAAGTCCATAATTCACTTCAATGATCATTTTATGTATATCCCGTTAAATCTCCACTAAATGTAATATTTCATATCCGGTTTTGTAGATAAATGTATAAGCTTTTTGATTTATAGTTATAGCTGGTTATATTTTAATTTTACTGCGGTTTAAATAGGCTGTTACCATGTAATATAAATGTACAACACTAGTTATTGCCAGCGGTTCTACTTACGTATTGTCCAGCTCTAAAAGGCTTTTTCCACAATAAATCCCATACATATTATATAAATAAATGGATGGTTGAAATTTGGCACCGAGATAGATTGTACTGACTACTGTAGAATAGGTTTTGTTGCTAATGTATTATAAATATAGTATATTCTACTGTGAAATGTTTAATTATTTAAGACTGGAAAAACGTTAAAAGCCACAATAATTGTGTTATAAATATATATTCTACTGTGAAATGTTTAATTATTTCAGACTAGAAAAACGTTAAAAGCCACAATAATATTCTCTCTTTTTTTAAATGTAATATGGATTAAGTATTTTTGTATTATATCGGGAAAAATAGAGCTTTTTGGGAATTTCTGTAATAACTTGCGAAGGACACCTACGGAAGTTTAAAATAAAGCACATGATTTTTGCGGTATATACCTATACTATACTAGCAGTATTATACCATTACATAATATTTCAATATATATAAGTAAATATATATATGTAAGTGAATGTACATTTATGTCTGAGTCATGACGGATGCAAATTAAAACGAGCTCGGGCACATGTTAGTTTCCTTCCTGTTATTGAATAGTGTGACAGATGGTGTATGAAGGGAACGAGTGAACTAACAGATAAATCGTTTTTATATTGAGTTATGCTGATATTATATTAGAAACTCTACAATCCTTTCTTTCTTTAACCAATTCAAAGTTTTAGAAATAAGAATACAGTACAGAAAATTTCTTTCCTCAAACGATTGCGTTCTGACAACACAATTAAACTGGTGTATTGTTTGTTTTCCCAAAAGGAAAGGGAAGGTCGCAAAACTTCTAGTAGAACAATTCCTTATAACATTTTCATATTTTGCTTCTTTGACAAGTTTTTTAAGAAAATTTTAAACTTTTACTTGTTTTAAATCAAGCCTTTCTTTTGTAGTGTAAAAGAAAGTCAAGATATATAATAACTAGCAATTTCCGCGGCTCCGCCCGCGTTCTAAACGTTATTAAAAATAGGAATTAGTATTAGTAGTAGGGGGGAGTAAATAAGTATTTTTGATGACATAAAATAAGTAAATAAAAAATAATAATTTGTTCTAAAAGTAAAAATCTGGACATGGCCACCCTTATCACAAAAATAGCCTACGACCTATTTTCAGACCTTCCAAATACACACAAAAAATCATAAAAATCGCTCATCAAGCAGTTTCGGAGGAATTTGATAACAAACACTGTGACACGATATTTTTATACATTAGTTTTCACAACACAGTAGGTATTAAAAAATAAAAAAATATATATACAACGGAACATATGACCTCCTCCTTTTTTGAAGTCGGTTAAAATGTTACAAATGCTTTCTTATAATACTCAGTGATAAGCTAGCTAACAAAGTCTGCCGCTAGCATCATTTAGCCTTTGATTGTAGCTTGCGAAGATTCTCACAGTCAAAGGTTTCTTTTTAAAGCACGCAGATGGTCCTTACCTACCTACCTATAATATATAAGAATATCAAAGTTATAAGCTTAACAGCTTATATAAAAGTAATTTAGTTCAAAGTATTTTGAACTCAATATTAAGAAGTAATGTTAAACTAAATTGAAAATATTATTTAGTTTTCTAAAACTTACCTATGAGAAAAATTGTAAAAGATACTCAAGCATGACCTGTATTTTATTATTATATAACTTTTATTTCTAACTAATTCTGCTTGAATTTTCTTCTTGAAGGTAGGTTGTGACTTGAGTTTTTATTAACGATTGCCCGCGGCTCCGCCCACCTAGTTTATTTTTGCTTAAACTTATTTAACTACTGAGGATCTTAGCGTGATATAAGATGCCTTTTCCTCATTAAAATAAACTTTCATTTAATCACACTGGTTCTTCCAGAGTTTAAGGCAGTCAAGCAAAAAACTAAACAACTTGTAGTAGCATTGCTGATTGTGTTCGACCTAGATATTTGATCCTATATTTCTTTCTCATAACATTAAGAAAACCTTTTATGTGGTTTAAAACTGATGTTCCCACGGTCCGTTTTGCTTTCAAAGTATGTACCAAGATGTACCAAGAGCAATCTGAATAGTCCCCCCAAGATGGGTCGCTGTACTATTGTATGATGTACGACAATATTAACACATTTTTGGGGAGGTCTATTTTTCTATAACAATTTATTCAATGAAATTGACATTCAATATCTGAAAATCTAAAAAAAGACGTGTCAAAGTTTATATCAGAAATAATATTTTTCAGATGTCAAAAGCAGCCGAGAAACAAAAACAAAGTGTTTTATTAAAATATTAAATAAAAAAAAATGTTTACGAACAGTAAACAAGTCTTGCTTCTTCTTCGTAGTGACATCAAACAGATTTTTTTGGTATTGACAAAGTTTTTTGTTATTCATAGAATTTTTTCCCTCTGAAATTCATTTTTATTTAGCGATTGATTTTAGTACTGTGATATTTACGTCTACTTGCTTTTTTTTGCTTGAATGTCACTTTGTGAATTTATACGATTTAGTTAGTATTATATGTATCTTAGTTTAAATTTCTCAAGCATAGGAATATCCGCAGTAAAAAGTATGCTATATGTTGATCCGGATAACCAGCTATTAACATTCCAAATTTCATCAAAATCTCTCTTTGCTCGTGACCCCTTACGAGACAAAAAAATCTAAATACTATAATTCGAGCTCTATATCGATAATAATAATAATTTCATAAGATTTTCCAAAAATTATTTAATGTATATATGAATTACCTATTTGAATTTTATTATGTGATGTACACATAGAGTAAACTTCATGTCAAGTTCAATAACTGTGGAACGTTTCGTATTTAAACCCATTGTATTCTAGTAATAATGAAATATATATCTAAATGGTAACATTAACGTCGCCATCACTCTACAACTTTTGTGATAGATGACATTCTTAATCTTCTTTGCCGGTCTTTGAACGTGAATGGCTTTCTGAAAGTACATTACGTATAATCAATTATTTACTTATAAGATTTAACTAATTGTTATTATATCAATTAGAATAAATTGTGTATTGAAATAGAATATACTACAAATTTACCTTTGCTCCGCTCGGGTTCGGGTTCTACGTGAGTTATTTTTAATTTTACTATTTCAATTATATTTTCCAAAAAACAATGTACAGATTCATCTAAGTTATAATTTTATAGTATACTAGCTGTACCCGCGGCTTCGCTCGCGTTCATTTTTTTAATTGCTAATCAACCTCATTGGGTTGATCTGTAGGAAAAAATTGTCTAAAAAAAAATAAAAAATAAAAATTTAGGGATGGACTACCCTTAACATTTAGGGGGATGAAAAATAGATGTTGGCCGATTCTCAGACCTACTCAATATGCTCACAAAATTTCATGAGAATCGGTCAAGCCGTTTCGGAGGAGTTCAAGTTCGAACCCCGTGACACGAGAATTTTATATATAAGATTATATTAGACAGAATAGAAATAGAATATGCAGAAATGTTTTGCATATGCATTATTAATTGAAAGCTGGATTGCTTTATGAATAGTTCACATAACTTCGATTCGATTTATGTCGTATTATTCTGTGTCCATCTATTGCTGAGTGATAAACTTAAATAAGATTCAAAATGGTTTTATAAAAGTGTTAATGCTAAGTTTTTGTATAACTTTTATTTTAAACTAATATAATAATCTTTTTCTGTTTTATTATACAACTAGCATTTCCCGCGGCTTCGCACGCGTTCTAAAGATCAGAAACCAAATTATTTCTAAGTCGCGCGTACCTCGCAGAACTATCTCCCGCCCTCCCCGTTTTTGCAACATTTTTAATTGATGATCCAATAGCCCTCCTCGATAAACGGACTACCCAACACAAAAAGAATTTTTCAATTCGGACCAGTAGTTTCTGAGATTAGCGCGTTCAACCAAAGAAACAAACAAACAAGCTTTATAATATTAGTATATACATATTTTGTTATTTACAATATACATGATATGATATATTTCTGAATCAGAAATCTGCACAGTGGCTGTTACCTCGTGATGCTTCCCCAGACAGACAGACAAAGGTTCTAAAAACTAAAGATGTGCCCGATATTGGATCGATTTTTTAATGACTATTTAAATAAGATTTTCCAAAATATATTTAACGTTCCGATTGGACTTAGAATTTTGTTAGGTATATGTTTAGAGTATTGCTCGAGAATAAATTGGCATATTTGAGACCAATACTAGTAACTTTTATTGACGCATACTACGTAGCAATGACGTCTGCGTATATGGGGTCGTTAAGTCTGCCGGATGTTTAGAACAGCGGATGGAGTTCCCGATAGTTAGGTTAGTTGGTTTTAGATTTTCGTCCCCATTGTGTCTGATGAGTGATGATAATACTACACTTAAGCTATGAGTATCTACTTCCTATTTTGTTACATAAAAAACAATGCTAGTATATTATTATAGCAACACTGATGCTGCTACTGTAGCCAGAATTTCTAAATATTGGCAACATTGATTTGATAAAAAGCGTAGGCAATTTTCAATCTAATCTACCAAACCTCCAGTTACCTACAGGAATAAATGAAGCAAGAAGGTACGCTTAACTACACAATGTAAATTGAATTATTCTGTAAATTATATAAAGAATATTCGAGTTAAATCGCTTGTGTATCTACCATAAAAATAATGTTATCGCTCTGCAATATTATATTTTGTGGTACAAAAAAATAATATTTTTTACTCTACTCAGCTTGTTTTTTGGTCGCGGGTTCGAGTCCCACTGGGTTGATTCATTTGTTGAGCACGAATGTTTGTCTTCAGTCATTGGTGTTCATAATAATTATAATATGTATATTGTATTTATTTAAAGTGATATATGTGTAGTGCGTGAAGTATCTGGTATCCCTAACACAAGCCTCGTAGCTTACCACGAAACAAGATGAGATAAGAATAAAAAAAAAAACTTGTAAGTATATGAAGTCATTTATACGAAACCATTTCTAACTTGTAAAATAAATAAGGAAAATATTCATCGATAAAAAATGGTAAATTCAATGCTGAATTTTATTACGTTGTAAAATCAAATGGAATTTTCGTATCTTTTCTATTTTCATACTTAGTTGTGTAGGTTTTCTTGTTATTAAGATTTATTTTGTTTTTCTAACGGAATAAATAATACGAAGTTCTCAGTATCTTGTTTTTGTTAAATGAATGATGAAAATGTTTGAGTTGGTGTATTTACTTTTTAAGATTGATCTCTTGATCTTATTCAAGTAAATTTTGTAGAACCTAATTTCTAATTGAGCAGTCGTCTGTTAGTTATTTTTTTTGATATTAATTATTATTGTAAAAAAAATATTATTGTATTAGTATTGTTTTCTGCGACTACCAGCTATAAATAAAAATACGCTTTGGTCTTATACCACAAAATGATATGATCCTAAGTACGAGGTGTTTTATAATGTAATAAATACGTCGAGAAATTAACACACTGCACAATCTAAATACAAAATATAAATAGAAATACCCGTGACTGGAGTACGTACGAGTAGCTACGATTAATAGTGGAGCATCAATGATAAATATTGCAAAAACCATACCGCGCGACTCAGAAAGAATTTGGTTTCCGGTCTTTAGAACGCGGGCGAAGCCGCGGGAAATGCTAGTTTACAATATATGAAAATAAATTTGGGACAAGTAGGTTAAAACCTAAAATGGACTTTCAAGGTAATAAAAGCGTGTTAAAAATTAAACTAAAATTTCAAATTATTTCTCCAGATCCAAATTTTATCCATAATATATTCACGCATTCGAAGATTTTGAAGTAAAATTATTACCTAAGTACTAGAATTATTAAATATCTCGCACCGCATTATACCAAGTTCGTGTCAGTTAAGTTAAACTTGAAAGTAATCCTCTTTCAAATTGACTTTGATTAGACATTTTTTTCATAATAGCACATTTAGTTTATGTGTAAATTATATTCTGCTAATTCTGAGACTGATATCTGAAGTGAGATCAATCTAATTAATAATTTGGTAGATTAATCCTTCAAGTGTTACCACTTGAGAGAAATTTTTACTAATATGCGTTTAATTTTTATTAATATTTGAATGATTTTTTTTTAACTTTTATATTATGTTAATACTAACATTTCCCGCGGATTCCCCTGCGTTCTAAGGACTGGAAACCAAATTCTTAAATATTTTTATACTGTCTTTTGTTGTTTTATAGTCCGTTTGCAACGGTTTGTTGAGATTTTTCAGATTCGGCTAAGTTAGAGTTTTATCATATATATACATTATACAATATACATTATAATAAAATAAAAGAGAATAAGCACTCAAAAATTATTAACGAAAAGCAAAATTGATCGTGATGCATAAAACAATGACAACGCTTGCAATAAACCTGTTTAATGCTAAGAATTAGATTCGTTTCGTGATCGGTTAAATGTCAGTTGTACAGCCGACATTTGAATTGAGCGTCCAGTCACATGGAATATGAATAAGGTAGCTGAGGGAGTGTATTTCGAATTATAATAACGGTAGGAATTGTGTGATTTTAGTGAAAGGAATGAATGGTTTATCATAAAGAACTTGTTTGATAATAGTTTCTTATCAATGAGTAGTTTGCTTCTTTTTTTGGAAACCTTCGACAAAAGCGTTTTATGGCAACTTTATCGTTAGTTCTTTTTTATTTCCTCGATCTTTTTGGTAAGGACAGATAGCCAAAGAGCCTTTCCGAGATCTTACTGAAACTTTGCTGTATAATTAATGATATTTTATTTACAAGAAGTTATACTATGTATAACTAAAACCTGCATATATTATAATAATAATATTAATTCTCAGATGTATATCACATAATAGCATCATACGAAATCAAATCGTTTGAAAAAGTCATGTCTAGTAATAACCGATCCACTTTTTTGTGCTAGACGTTATTATATATATAAAAATGTACCATTTTAGCATTATAAATGAACAGCGTTGCGTTTCACGTCAATATAAGGACATGGCAGGTACTTCACATAATCTCAGAGATCAATAAACTTTCAAGGTGAGTACAAGCATGAGAGTCGATGATACACTGAGAGCGTTTTATCGCTTTGACGAAATGACCACCATTTCCTGTCGAAACATCATTATGACTTGATTTTTTAGCAAATTAACATCGACTAATGCTATCTTATATGAATCTTAATTTTTATGATTTAAGACGTTTTAATCTTTAAAGGATGTGTTTTTGCGATATTTAGCCATAATAAAAGTTTGTCTCACTACGCAAATGCATTTTTTTACTCAATCTATGAGAGAAAATGAATCTAGTAATAAAAGTTAAGTGTAATTAGATCATTTATTCATAGATATAAATTAAAACTAGGTAAACCCATAAGTGTTAATCTCAAATTCTTTATTACAATTATCATTATAATATAAAATATTTGTATACCATTGATTATACATGAAATCTAATGCATCATATGACATTTTAACGGGTTATGCAGATTTTGATTTGGATTGTACCTAATAGATGGTATTGAACGTTGGCATGATAAAATACATCCTTCTTAGCTATAAAAGCGCTAGCTTTATCTATAAATTATTAGATTTTTTTTCCTATATTTAGATTTATTTTTCACCATTGGTAAAGATGTCTGCGGAACAACATACACAAAATACACTTTAATTGAGCATAGGTGTATTGTATTAAATGTAGTGTATTGAATTTTTTTTGTTCAAATAGTCATTATTATCGATACAGTGGACGAATCTATCGTTTTCAGAACATTTGTCTTTTAAAATGTTTTTTACCGCACCACGAGAAACTGAGAACTGATTTGAAGAACAGATTTTGTTGAAATGTCATATGATGATAGCTATCAGGGACAACATATAAAATACTTTTTAGTATGGCAAAATATCGCATTTGTGAGAATTCCATTAAAATATTCCTAGTTACAACCCGAGCGGAACGAGGGTGTTGTTAAAATTACATATATAAAAGCATTTGACAGTACCGAAGATATAGACTATAAAATCGTCCCCACTCAAGAATATTATTTGCAAATACACCACTTATTTATTACCCAATTGCTTTAGCCCGAACTTGACCCCTAGTACCTATCTTCATTGACTCCATTCTCACTTCTGATCCATCGTTCAAAAACCAACTCTGTTATGTTATACATTATGTTTAGTTTCGCGCAAAGCCGTTCCTAATGGAAACTCCATCTCGTGTAAGGGCATTTTGAAATAAATCTTATATAGCTGGAATAAAGTCTAGTTTAGCTGAAAGCGAATACTCAATATATTCTTATTCATCGTCTCGCTTTCTTGAATGAATTTATTTTTGTTCCCTTTGGGTACTTTCACATGTTCTCAACTGGATATGTGCCAAGGGACTTTAGGTTATTCAACAATGATACAATTTTGTGGTCTTTCTTTAATTATTTAGTATAAAATATTCATTGAAACAATAATGTTACAAAAATCAGTCTACTAAGTATAAGTGGAAACACAGTAGGTACCTAATGTCTTATTGAGTACTTACGAAGGATAGAAATGGTGAATGACATCATTCATTGCTACCCTTTTATTTATCACTAGCGAATTACTCGCGCTCCACCTGAGTTCGTCCCTGAATACATTTGAACGCTTAAAATAGATTTCTCCGATATCCGAATATCCGATACGTTGACCCGGATAACTATCTATCACTTACTAAATTTCATGAAAATCTATCCAGTGGTTTTCTCATGATGTGGTCTCAAGATACACAGACAGAATTCTAAAACGATAAAGGCAACTGTATGGATAATAATAACTTTTTCAATAACTTTTTGCAAAATGTATTTAATGTTTTCGATTCAATAGAATTTTATTATTTGTTTATTTACAGGCAACCGCGGCTAAAGCTCCTTCAACCCAATTAAGTCTAAAAATAAAATCTTATAATTTGTAGCATCGTTGCGTGGAACCAAATCATTAATTTAAAACATATTATTTTCTTTTTCACGGCTTGTCTGAGAATTCTCTATTTTAAAAAACTGATAAAACGAAAATATCCAATGTTTTCTACTTGTTCAAGGTACTTTCGTTATCTTTATTGAAAGGAGGTTAGTAGAATTTATTGATAACTAGCAGTAAAATAAATGGTTTTTATAGTTTTCTAATAAAATACAAGTAGTCTAGGTTACTCCTTATAACATTAACAATCTGCGAGTGAAAGTCAGTTCAGAGATTGGCCGGAACAAATAGACAGTCACATAAATTTTTAAATTGATTTTTTGATTTAAGTACTAAGCACCGTGTGTACTCTTATGCCTTTAGTGAAAAACTTGTAATTTGAAATTAAAAAAAGATACTTCAATTTTATTTATATGTTCTGATGTACTGTTATTGAAGAGATGTATCTACAATTTGCCCTTGAAGCGACATTAGTGTTGTACGCACGCTTTAATTTATGAATGGTACGCAGTTTCATAGATACGGCGCGAAGGGGCGTGCCTAACGTATTTATATATCGTATTGGATGCTGTCCACGATATGATAAACTTGTAGTCAATTGAGAATTCGACATTGCCTATTAATACTTATACTGACTTTTGTAATGTATTTATAAATGTTTGCTTATAACAATATTTATAGTGTACAGTCAAGTATCTATTTCAAAAAACTTTATATGAAATTATCTTTTCGGATTTTGTCGCGGATTTATTTTGTTTCGGGGAGAGACTATTGCCTTTTTGAGAGATTATTGCTGTAAAACATTCGAAATGTCGGGAACCAAAAATCTAAGTAAATCTGCAACGAAATCCGAAAAGATAGTTTCATTTTTAATAATATCGAATATTCGCATAAACTTAAGAAAGTATTATAATACTTACGAGTTCTTTCCGACTATCTACGTCGAATTTGCTAAGTTTAGTTTATTTGTTTGGATTGATCAATGAAATCTTTGTTGTAACGAAAATATGAAATGTTAATTGTTTTTGTAAACAAAATCGCCTAAATTTGCCTCGAATGTTCAGATAATAGATTGTTTTTACTATCCTATATTCAAAATACGGAACTACTGTACTAATAAAAAATTTGTTTGAAGTGATGACGTCGTGTCTAAACATTCGAATAACATAGCCAATTAATACTTTCTTAGGTTTATGCGAATATTCGACATTAATGAGACTATCTTTTCGGATTTGTTCGGACTTATTTTGATTCAAGGAGAGATTTATTTTGATTTTTGATTCCCGACGTTTCGAATGCTTTACAGCACTCATGGTCACGGAGGGACTAAGGTTTTGACTCTCAGAGGTGTATATTATATACTTATTACAGAGAGTGCCTACCTACAATTGTAAATTGATTGAATGCATTAAAAAGATAGTTTCATTTACGATAACTTTCAACTTGTGAGAGAGAATATACGCTTTCTTCACTTTTTAACCGCAATAACTAGTCTGGTCTATGTTCTTCGCATTTGGTTGAACAGATATTTGTTTTTTTATGCGTTAAATTACAAAAAAAAACATTAAATGTTTTAAAGCGATCTTCCGTTTAATTGAATTCGATTGATCTGACTAAAATATTCTAGGTCTCAGAGCTTCTCGTGTTGAACTCAATTTCTTTACGCCTGCCTGTTTGTGTGTTACAGCCATTTTACTGGTGTTTTTTTACTCTGTTTAGAATATAAGCGTCAACCGCTCCACAATGAATTGCAAAGTTTACATGAATATAGATTAGTTTAGTGAAATACACTTTAAATTAGACATTTCTGTAAAATATTCCAGCATTTTCAAGCAGACAAAAGACGTTCTAAGCATTATTTAACTAAGAAAAGCTGAGGTAGGCTTAAAATGTAAGCCAACTGTTCACTGTCTAATCTTGTACATGTACAAACAACATATAGTTAATAGTATAATATCTATTCATGGGCTTAAGGAGATCAAACCAAAGAGAATTCATTTGTATTTTGTCGAATCTGTACATTGCATAAGTTTTAGAAAATGTAATTGAGATAATGATTATGGTGATAGTCATATTATAAGTGGCCGACTGTATAGTTTTTAGAATGTTTGTCTCTCTGTCTGTCTGTAACCGCATCAGGAAAAAACTGCTGTACAGACTTGGATGAAATTCAGTTTAATGATAGCTGGTTATCCGTGTCAACATATAAGGTACTAACAAAATATAGAGGTACTAAGTCAAAACTTATGTAGGGACGAACAAATCATTTCGAATCTAGAAAATTAACAAATATCAATTAACTATGTTGTAGAACTACAAATCATCATCATCATCAGCCCTTTTTAACGTCCCACTGCTGGGCACGGGCCTCCCTCACTACGAGGGGAATCAGGACATAGTCCACCGCGCTGGCCTAGTGCGAATTGGCGGACTTCACATGTCTTTCGAGAACTTGCTAGGCTCTCTCAGCATGCAGGTTTCCTCACGATATTCTCCTTCACCGTAAGACAAGTGGTAATCATGATAGAAATGATTCGCACATGAAAATATCAGAGGTGCGAGACCCGGATTTGAACCCGCATCACTCGGTTATCTAAGCGAGCGCGTTACCGCTGGGCTACCACTGTTTTATACCACAAATACATATAATATATCTATCAAATAAATAGCTATGTATGAAAATCAGGATAGTATTAATTTCAGTCAGTCATTAACCTTTACTGGTCGTACAACATTTGTTTTACTTCAGCATTTTTTCCTATTTTATTTTTGGTGTATTTTTATCTCGTCTCTTAATAAACCTGTTTATATTTCTAATAAATTATTGATATTACTTCTTACCTCTTAAGGATTGAAGCAATAATAGCATATTACTTTATACTACACTAGTGACTGACTCTCGATTCGCTCGGGTTCATCCCTAGATTTAGCGCGAGCGAAGCTGCGGGTTCCACTAGTAAATGTATACCAAACCTTGGCAAATTATATATTTAAATCATCCTTGAGAATCACTCTATCCATTGATGAAAACAGCATGAAAATCGGTGCAGTAGTTTTTGAGTTTATCGCGAACAGACAGATGCGACAGAGGACTTTGTTTTGTAATATGTGTGTAGTGTTTGTTATATCTACAAAATACTTTCTATTCCACTAATTGAAAACTTATATAAAAGTATAATTTGAAAAACTACATTGTTTTTTTTACACACGGCGCCATCTAGTTCCGTGGTAAGCTACGAAGGAAGCTTGTGTTACGGATACCAGATAGTTGATATACTACATATATAAGTTTAAATACATACATATTATAAATAAAAACACCTATGATTGGAGTACAAACGTCCGAGCTTAGGTAACAGATGCCCCCAGCGGAAATCGAACCCGCGACCGCTGGCGCAAGAAAGTAGGGTCACTACAAACTGCGCCAAACGTTTATTATATAAATAGGTATAGGCACCATAATGTTTTCTTTTGTTTTATTAATTTCTTTGATTCTACGCTGAAAACAGTTTAAATGAAATGCTTATATTTCTTTTTTCTATTTTAAAACATTCGTTATTCGCCCTATTTCACACGTAACCAACATCTCTACGGTTTCGTCACCTTACCTCGTGAACACCCGTGACGTCATTCTCCGCCCACTTTGCTTCCGATCGTGGATCGTAGCAATAGCTCCGCGAGTTACGTGACCAGCTGGCACGTTTTATTAGTAACTAGCAAATCCGCTTCGCTGGGCGTAAATTTAAATAAGTTAACCTGTTTTTTATAATTTTCTAATACAACTTAAGTAGCCTAAGTTACTCCTTATAACATTAGCTATCTGCGAGTAAAAGTCCCGTCAAAATCGGTCCAGCTGTTTCAGAGATTAGCCGGAACAAACAGACTGACAGATAAATTGATGGGCTAGAACCTCCCTTTACCATGATGCATGATGACAGGTGCATATGATAAACTTATCAATAAATGCTAGTAATATCTCATAGTTTCCGTGTTTTAAGCGCAATTAGGTTAAGGTTAAAGGTGTCATGAAAAAAGCTTCTATTATCAGGTTTTTTGGTAATTTATGAATTATAACAATAAAGTCTCTCTCGTGTAGTAAACGGTAATATACTGACTCAAAAGTGTTATTAATGTGTACGCTCTGAATTATAGCAACTTTTAAAGTGTCCAAGTCAACATTTAGTCCATGAGTTGTACTAAATCCCTCAGTACCCGAGTTAAACCTTTTGAGATAGGTTTTTATTTTCCACCAGCGTTATCTTTTCCTTAATAACCTTTTTCCTTCTCTAAATGATACGGAACTTGTTAGCGTCATTCATTCTAGTGCGATATTGAATTATCAGGAATTTCCTCTGCGATAACTTTATCGAACGCGAAAAACACATTAGGTACTACCTCATCGTCTGTAGATTATTGTTTCTAAGTAAAGAAATATCCAAAATATATTTATACCCAGGGTTTCTCTGAATGTACTGTATGATTTTTATGTCTATAAATAAAAGAATATAACAACATATATAAGGTATATTGTTTATGAATTTTGAGATCATATAGAAACTTATTATGCTACATAATGGTCATTAACCGCAAACGACTTCTATTAAACAGAGCTTACTTTCTGAAACATGCCTACGTGGAAACCCAATTCTTAAAGAAACCCTATATCGTAGCAGGAAAACAACAAAAAGATCATTGACTTCCAATATATAAATTATTATCGAAAGAAAAATCGGTATAAGTCTTGTATACGGTAGTATAAAAAGCTTAGCATATGTAGACAATGTAGATAGAAAAGTTTCTTGGTATGTACGAGTATGTGTAAAAAGTATTAAAATGATTTTGTTTTGAAAATTTGCAATCTCTAAAACTTTAATAAACTTAACTCATATTCTAATAAAACTTAAACGTGTCCCTTTCGAAAATTTCCAAAATAAAAGTTTACATTCGCAGGTCCTCTAACATGATAAGCGCCAAGCATACCTACAGACATAACGTCGCTGTAGAATGAAAACCTCGTATGTCCAGAAATCCAAACTTTACAGGAAACGAAAAAAATGGTTCATTTTGTCAATGTTTTTCAAACAAGAGGTTTTCGTTTTACTCCAAATATGGCACTAGTAGTCATGTATTGTGTTTATGGTTTCGCCGTAATATAAAATACGTAATTTTCATTGAATTTTTACAAAAAAAAAATTATGCAGTTTTGACATACAAAGTTTTCATTCTACAGCGACGATAAAAGCCTTATATTAAGTAGATGAAGTATGAAAAGTTAACAGATAGACTAACTTAACTTTCAAATTTTTAATGTTATTAGAGATTTTATTATTGCCTAGATATAATATTGTCTTATCTTTGGCTAACCGATATAAGGATTTCCTGTCGTTATTAATAATCGGAAGAGATTGTCATTGTTGTATGGTGATAATCTTTATATATTACTTTTGTCTTACATTTTTATTTATTAAATTTTTACTTTCATATTATAAAATAGAGACCTCAACTCTTAAACTACTTCACCGATTTTAAGTCATGCTGTTTTCAAAACCAGTGGGTAGAATGGTTCTTTAGGACGTTTTAGCATATAACAAGCGGAACCAGCGGCTTCGCTCGCACTAAATCTAGGTATGAACCCGACTGGAGTGAGGGTGAGTCGCTAGTTATAGTAATAGTTTATAATATATGCTATGTTATTCGATCTACGTATTCTGCTACTATAGCTCTTTTGCTTGTTCCGACAGATTTATTATCACCTATCTCCTAGAGGAATCAAGATCAATACGGGTGTTTAGGGTAATAACCTGGATTTAGGTGGCATAGGGAAACTAAGCAATATAAAAGTAACAAGAAACTGGACAT
This sequence comes from Boloria selene, assembly GCA_905231865.2. Taxonomy (NCBI): domain Eukaryota; kingdom Metazoa; phylum Arthropoda; class Insecta; order Lepidoptera; family Nymphalidae; genus Boloria; species Boloria selene. Next base: position 5,084,863 of record HG993157.1, read on the forward strand.
TTTAAAAGTTTGATCCCTTCAGATTACTTGAAACATTAGTGTCAGAAAAACAATATATTGTATAGTTGACATGATAGGCGGCATTATTTTATTTTCTCTTAACAACTTGTTATGGTTGGAGTGACTCTTCGAAGTAATCTATGCTCAACTAATAAGCTTTGAGTTTTTTTTAACAGTTGAATTGAGATTTCAAAGTTTGTTATTTTAAATCTTAAAGTTCGTCAATAAGAAATTTCGCACCTAATATTATACTTGTTAAATAAAGCACCTTTAGCACTTATCCACTTATTATTGTTTTCTTATCTAGATTGATGATTATAGTAGTGTATCAATTTTATCTGTCATTTTGACTTGAAGTGAGGAAGTATAGGATTTATTTGATTGATTTTCAGCAAATATGAAATCATCGTGGAGGTTTTTACGCTGTAGCGTACGTACACACGTTTCATTTGATAATTAGGGCAAGATATACCTACTATGTTTGAACTTAAAATCCACATCGGAGAGTGATTTATGTTCTTAATTTAGTTAGCTCCTAGTTCTTACTAGGAGCTCCCTGCCAAATTTAAAGTTACAATCTTTACAAGCATAAAAAATTAAGGACTTTTATACAAACTTGCGAGAGCCCTTAGACCTCCTTAATCTTGCACTGTCGCAAAATCCGTTTTTAGTGGACTTCTAATAACTATAAACTATCTTTCTTTCATCTTTACACGTCAAGCGTGTTTGCGATATTTCCATATTTGAGTGAGTAACCTTTAGCTTTTATATATAATTTAGAAGATAAATTGTTCTGATCTTCTGATAAGTTATATAGTATATTAATAATAATTTTAAGAACAACTGTTTCAAACCTAAACCAATCCATTATTCAATCAAATTAATCCAGGTATTATAATATTATTATAAAGAAATGTATGTAGTTACAAACTTTGCCTTTTATAAAAACTTTAATATTATTCTCCTAATAACATATTATATGTTATTACATATAATGTAAATAACGTGTTCTAGCGAATTTTATTGCTAATAGTAGGGTGATCGATCACCTTTCATGTTTACTAGAAATAAAGAAATCCATTTCGTTACATAATGTATGATTCAAACAAGTCAATAACGCGAAGTTGAATGGAATCTATCAATGGCCGTAGACCAATCTTTGTTTTGATCAAACAACCTTGTAAGATAGAATCGCAACTAAAGTTCATTGGGTCGTTAAACTAACTGAAGTTCGATATAACCTTTTAGTTATATAAAGACGGATGTGTAAATGTCATGGTTACAGTTGAATGCTTTTTCTTAGCTATAAATGGTATGAGAATGTTTGTACTAACGTTTTCTATAATTACTGTATTGAATTCCGTTGGTGAAGAAAGCTCAAGTACAATAAGAAGTAAGTAAAAGGGCTTGAAATATCGTTTCGTCATTTAATCTACGTGCCATTTGAACGAGAACTTTTTATTATTTCTATTAGCAGAACAAATAAGTAGTTATAGAGTTTTTTATTAGCCATAGTATAATTAAAATTTGTTTGTTTGTAACTTCAATTGAAAACAATATTTACGTCATTCTGCCTGTTCGCGATAAACTCAAAAACTACTTCACCGATTTTCATGCTGTTTTCATCAATGGATAGAGTGATTCTCAAGGATGATTTAAATATATAATTTGCCAAGGTTTTGTATACATTTACTAGTGGAACCCGCAGCTTCGCTCGCGCTAAATCTAGGGATGAATCCGAGCGAATCGAGGGTCAGTCACTAGAGTAGTATAAAGTAATATGCTATTATTGCTTCAATCCTTAAGAGGTCTTACCTAGTCTTACCTAGTATATCTTACCTAGTAATATCGTTAATTTATTAGAAATATAAACAGGTTTATTAAGAAACGAGTAAAAAATACACCAGGAATAAAATAGGAAAAAATGCTGAAGTAAAACAAATGTTGTACGACCAGTAAAGGTTAATGACTGACTGAAATTAATACCATCCTGATTTTCATACATAGCTATTTATTTGATAGATATATTATATGTATTTGTAGTATAAGACGCTCGCTTAGATAACCGAGTGATGCAGGTTAAAATCCGGGTCTCGCACCTCTGATATTTTCTATTAGCAGAACAAATAAGTAGTTATAGAGTTTTTTATTAGCCATAGTATAATTAAAATTTGTTTGTTTGTAACTTCAATTGAAAACAATATTTAATAGGTTATTTCCAAGAAAATTGAACAAATGTACTACATCAATAAAACGTTTAAAGTTTAGCTAAATAAAAAAAGTCCTAGTAGCCTTTAACCGTGCCTTTCTCGGGTACGTTATTAGGTAAATTTAACAAGCTTTTATATTAGCTAAGGAAAAGTTTTATTTGGTCTCAATATAGAACAAGCAAAAGTAAAATGTAAGAAATGTATCAAACACAGATAAGTAAAGTCCATATAATTTATTTTACATTAATAATTAATTTTATTTTACATTAATGTAGCTTCGGACTTTTATAGAAGGTGGCCCTTCGATTAATGCCATAAAGTAGTGCTGTGTTACGACTCTCGAAGTAGGTGTCCTTAAAAGTAAAACTTACTAAGGAATCTATTTTTATAGTTGTTCTAGGAACATTATTCTTGATGTCCATAGAATGGTAAAATCTACCTACATTGACTACCTACACTATGTAAAAAAAGATTTATTTGGTACAGATTTTGGGGTTAAATGTTAATTAACTAGTAATGGACATATTATTAGAATATTCATTTCGAAGAACACTGGCTCTTAAGATCCTTTTAAACTTTTTAATTTTTTTTTCCCTATTAACACGCACGCGCGCAATTTCAAAAGATCGAACTGCTCATTTCATGTCTGTCAATTTTTGTTCGTCTGTTATTATTATGTAGTCAGAATAATTCTCACAAATATTCGTTTAATTGGCAGTGTCTTAGAACCATTTTGTGCATCAGTTTTAAGAGTAAGTAAGAATTAAAAAGCTTGCCTTTTAATAGACAGCAGTAGTTATAGAAGCGCTTATTCAACAATTATGGTAATTTCATAATTTGTAAAATGAATCGCGTGCGAAGCTTAAACTTACGAGTATTATGTCTCGAATTAATGATGAGAATTGCGTGAGTTAAACATTTGGCACGATTGTTAGATCATTTTTTTATCTGCATTATTATTCAGGTTTTTAAAATTTGAAAAAGAAGATTCTCTCTTTTAAAGGAAAAGGTTGTAATTGAAAGGTAGTCTAGTTCAAAAAAATTAGTTTATTTTGCGAACAAGTTTGTTATTACTGCTGACATAGGATGTGTGTTGACTTAGGATATTGTGTTTATTTTTAATATATCCAACTTAGTATAGTAGGTAGGTACCTAATTTGTTTTTTTTTAAATCTGAATAGTTATTATAGTAATTCTACTACTACTACAAGTAGTAGTAGTAGAATTATTTTGTATATAATAACTCAAAACGGTTATAACTGGTAGAAGAAGGTAGGTGAGGTGGGATACTTTTTACTGGTTTGAATCCCGGGTGTCGCAAATATAATATTCATGTGCAAATTTTTTTTATATGATTATTATTTATAACTTGTTTTATGGCGAAAAAATTACGAGGAAACCTTAACTGTATACAATCTGACAAGTTTTCGAAGGTGTTAAGTCCGCCAGCCAGCGGTTGTACACCGTGGTGTACAATGGCTTGGTCGTAGGTACTCTTATTGAAGGGAAACCGTGCCAAATAGTGATACGTTAAATAAGGTTGAATTGTGAATAGCCCAACAATGTTTAATAACTTTCCTCAATATTCCTTGCGTCTCATATACGAATATTATTCGAATATTATACGATTTTAATTTATTATTCTTTTCAACTGAAGACTGAATAAAATTACTAAGATTAAAAATCTAACGTTTAACAATCAACCAATGTGGTACTTATAGTCGATAACAAGTATCATACATTCCACAGCTAACACTAACTAATTGCCCGAAGACAGACTTTTTACTGGGCGGATAATATATCGTGCAATTATTTTCTATCACATGTACCTACTACTACGTCAATATAATAAAAATTACAACACCTTTGTTACTACTATTGATAACACCTTTATGTATCCTATAAATTCTATTTCTTAATCATTAACTAAATAGAGAAAGGCGTTTCAATTTATCAAGTTTTGCTTACTTTTATATCAATTTTGTCAAAAGTGGAAAATGCGAATTACTTTTTAGGTTTGCGCGAATAAATACTATAGCTTTTAGAATTTTTGTCTGTCTGTCTGTAACGGCATTGCAAGAATACCACTGGACACTAATTGTGATGTTTGGTATGATGAGAGCGATTGTCTGGGTCTACAGATAGTATACTTTTTAGTGACAGAGTATGAATATTCCAAAATACTTATAACGTCTAAAGTTAGACTAAGTCCAGTAATATTGAATCTGACTAAAATATATTAATATTAAATAGAAATGTATTCAAAGGTTCTCTATTTATAAATTTACAAACGTACAGACTTTTCGTTTTGTAACATATGTGTACGAATAATATGCGTCAAATGACAACATCAAAAGGCAAATAAACTTAAAATTAATGTCAGCATTATTCAGACTTAAACATCCAGGCTTTACAAATCACTGCACTTAACTCGAAAATAACAGATAAAACCATAAATCTTGCGTCGGAACGGAAACTCACATGGCCGGAGAGCAGATGACGCGGCCATTACCGGTTATTCGCCTTTTTGCTTTAGAAACCGTTGACTCTCATTAAGACCTACATGTAACATTGTGTGTACAACAGGTGCATTTAAAAATTTATGTTACATTGTTTTATTAAAATACTTTGAAAATTTACTTTATATTATATTTAATACATTTCGATATTAAGTTGTAACTAAATATACAGTACAGTTCGCGTCATGTAAAAAGAACGCTGGAAGAAAGTGGTGGGGGGTGTGTTTGCGCATCGGTACATTCGCATACGAAATTCCTAAGCCAATTCTTTTATTTTCGAACTAGCCTTTCGCTAACAATGTATATTGATTATTGGTACGTACATTAAAAAATATATTATATAGAATGTCATGAAATAGAATTCTATTAATTAATAAAATATGTTTGATTCAGTGTAGAATGTTTAATATACTTACAAAAAATTAAATTATTTCGTTTAATATTTTTTTATTATTATTAACTGCATTATTATCTGAATCTCTCTTTATAAAACAATATACGTCAAAAATATTTTTTCCCTATTTTTTATATAAAATCATTTCGTAATTAATAACTTTTGTGTGCGCGATGGTATTTTGAACTGACAAACCAATAGCGAGCCGGTAAGCATGCGGCGCGTGCCGTGACGTCCCGCACCCCGCGTCTTACCACCAAATTCGCCTATAAATCGCCTCTGCGCAACTTGACAGCCAGCGTTCTTTTTACATGACGCGAATTATAGGTACCTATAGAAGATAGTCACACTGGTTGAATTTTCTAAAATTCAATTCTACAAGTCATCTAAGTCGTTTATGGATATATTATTTTTAGGTGTAGAATAGGCTAATTTTATTTATACACGATCTAGTGGACCTAGTAGCGAGCATTATTGTGCCAAACTAGCAAAACCTCCAAAGTTCCTTTCCTTTCCCTTTAAGAGTTAAGAATAATGTTGTACTGCTGGGCACGGGCCCCTTCAATACAAGGGGAATCAGGCCAGTCCACTGGACAAGTGCGGGTTGGCGGACTTCACATGCCTTTCGAAAAAGATGTCCGTGGAAATTGAAGTGCGAGACCCGAATTTAAACCCGCTTGTTCTCAAGCGAGTTAGTTACCACTGGACTACTGTCTCGAAGAATAGGCAGCAAAATTACAGCATTTCAAAACCAAGGTTTGTTTTGGGCGTTGATGAATCACTCAGAAAAACAACTTCGTATATATATTTAGATTTTATAGCATCGTTAGATACTAAACGTTTTATTGGATCATAATATTTTTATTAATGAGGTTCTACGCGCGGGTAGTAAAATAACGACGATCTATATACGACGTTTAAGTTTCTACGTCATCTGTATAAGTCGTAATATTTTACTCGTGACCTAGTAAATGATACTTGACTTTCTACTCCGAATATAATTTATTGTGCTTGATAGGTATCTGAATATTCATATATGTTTAATTTTTGTTTTCCGTCTTTCTGAGAACGCGTCACGAGAAAACTATACTGGATAGTTTTTTTTAAATTCAGTTTGATGATAGCTGATTATTCGAGTAAGGAAACTTTTTACAGCGGGAAATATGTAATCTCTGAGAAATGTATACTAACGTTAAAATGTTACAAGGTATAAAACGGAGCAAGGGTAGGTCGCCTGTAAACTATGAAGAGAATAACATCCTCTTTAAGTTTGTTAAATTGAATTTTCCCATAAAATAATACCGGTTTAATCAATCAAGTTTCACCCACCTAGTCTCCTTAATGATTCATTAGGCCCATTAACTTTGTTTTATTATCGTAACTACTGTTTACCTTCATCGGTACGATCGCAGCGGCTCCCATGAGAGTTTGCGAATAAAATACTTTTTCTACTTCATTTATGCCCTATAGATGTTCTTCGAAATGGTTTCTAGTGTTAATGTGTGAACCTTTTTGTTATTTTATGTTGGGAACATTGGAATCTTGTAGTATTTCTTATAAGAAGTTGTTTTAATTAGTTATCTATTATAGTAATTAGGTACGTCTATTTTTTTGTTTTTGATGACATTTTGGTAATAATTTTACTTTTGTTTAAAGAAATATGTAATAATTGTGAAAATTATACTTTTAATTTGCTCAATCATGGAAAAACAATCGTAAAAGTCATTTTCATATAGGTAAATTAAAAATAAATGGTCTCCCTGAGATTTCATTGAAATTACATATTTTATCGGCTTTTTTCTACTATAATATGAATTATACATATAAACTTTCGTCTTGATTCACTATCGATTAATGAAAACTACGTTAAAATCCGTTGCGTAGTTTAAAATATCTAAGGATACAGACTAGCAAACACGATCTGTTTTGCTTTGCGTAAGTTAAAAGAAATTAAACAGTTTTTTTAATAAAGAAAGGAAAGTTACTCCTTATATTATTGTAGCTACCTGCGAGTGAAAGTCCCATCAAAATCGGTCCAGCCGTTTTGGAGATTACCCGGAACAAACAGACAGACAGACAAAAATTTTAAAAGTTGGTTTTTTGATGTAAGAACCGTGTATTACTTTCATATGCATATATTGAAAAGCTGTTAATTTGAAAATTAAAGACAGATAGATGCTTTAATTTTATTTATATGTAGTAGGTAGGTACCTACTGATGGTAGATGAAGATAAAGAAAAATCAATAATTTGTTATTAGTCTTCAAGCTTGAGTAAAACGAGAACGGACAACTGGGCAATAATATTGCGTGCTCTCAAAATCGGGGTCCTTTGTTGTCTTCAACTCTTATTAACGTTGTAATTGAAACAATTTCGCGGCTAACATTGTACGCAATTCCTCGAATAATAATACATATTGTTTTTGCCTTTTCCAGTATAATTTCGGTAAGATTATAAAAGAGATTTTCATTGCTGCTGAGAAAACATTTCTGAATTAATAATGTTTTTTTTTTGTTACAGGTAAGAAAATATGTGCTTGGCCCTCATTTTCTAGAGTTATTTCAGTATTATACGGTATGTAAAAGAAAGGGTTCACGTACAAAATTTTCGTACTTATCCTCATTAAGTTAGGGGCTATCAACGAAATAATAAATCTACAAAATAAAATTTCGCAAATTCATTATTAAGCAGTTTCCAAAGCAAAGAAAAGATAAGGTGGTAAACAAGTTTCTTATAAAGATCAAAGTTTGTATTTCTCAACAAAGGATTGAAAGACGATCTGAAGCTTTCAAACCGCAGAGACTGCCTTGAGCTAAACACGATAGTAACTTTAAATGCACAAAGGATACGCAATTGATCTCCAGATAACGAATTACAATATGCTTAACTCTTAGCAGACGGAATTACTGTCTTTTTTATACTACTTAAAGATTTTTGATGGTCTCTGACTTATGGATCTTTCCATTTATATTTTTTCTTTTATTAATAAGATCGATGTAACCACTATTGTAATGTACTACTGAATCCATCCACGCTCCGCTCGGGTTCGTTCCTTAGATTGTATAGATTAGTCAGATATGTGATATTTTCCTGCAATAAAAAGTATTACTTATATATATGTTGACTCGAAAAATCAGCTTTCATCATACAAAATTTCATCAAAATCTATCTAGTTTAGTATATACCACGGGTTTTTATAATCTTTACCATGTAGTATGTATTCAATACTGCTATTTATACTTTGGTGTCTGCCAAAGTATGTTTTGTTATATACAATATATTATTTACTCATTATTGCTTAAACGGCTGGACGATTTTTTAAGAAATTTAGTTTACTGATAGAGAATTATCTAAAACAGGCTACTGTTAAGCGTCCAGAGACGGACCCAAGCAAAATGGAAATAAATAAGTAATATTGAACCTGCAACGAAGAACATGATATACTTTCAATGTAATATTCTATTCAACTACATTAGTACGTAATATGATAAACTTAAGCAATGGTTACCCACCGCGTGTAAACAATCGGCTTTTGTATAAGTACAAACAATGTTAGCCAATGTAATTGCAAAACATATGGTTGTAGCGTATTCATTTAATTTGGCAAGTTGATTTGATTTGCATGTAAGTGGTTGCTTCTTTGTTGCAATTGTTTTTACCTTCTCATATATTGCCAATAGAAATAGTTAATTTATAAAGTGAGGGGAAAGATCTGCTTAAATAAACTTAGAATTGTTCATTTCAACCTCAGTTTATTTGGTGTAGGTGTGACTTGAAATGAAAATATCTACAACACTAAGCCTTGCTTTGTTGAAAGTAGAAAATTGCGTGTTTTGTAGCTGTAATGTATTTAAATGTGATAAAACGTAAACATTCGCGTAAAGCAATGTAAATTTTTAAAAATTTCTCTCACGTTTATTTTATGTTAATAAGTGTTCTCAAAATAGCATCATAACAACATACAAACCTTTAAAGATCCTTTTATTTAAGAGTAGCGACTCACCCTCGTTCGGGTTCGTACCAAAATACGTTTAAACAATAAATACAGATCTGAAAAATATGATGTTTTCCCGTTATATAAAAGTATCTTATATAGTATATCTATAACTAGTTCTAATTATACCAAAATCAAAATCTGTTGAGTTTTCTCGTAGTGCCGTCAAACAGACAGACATCAATTCTAAAAGCTTTCGAATCGGCCTTTGAATCGATAATGCCTAATGACTAGTTAATATTTAACAAACAGGCTTATATCAGAACGTAAGTAATATTTAATGTACAAAATCGATTAAGTTAAAATTTTATTATATGTATAGATAACTATATAAAAAGTCGACGGTTCATTAGTTTACTAATAGAGTTAGAGCTATTGAGCAGAAGTTACGTTTTAACTCTTCCTTAACTAAGAGTCTTTGCCTGTAATGCTAAAATCCAATTAGTTAAGAATTGAAGCGTTAAAGGTCAAATTGCAAAGCTGAATGAATCGTTATATTGGAAGTCGTAGATGGAGTATTTACTTTACATGGTACACTTGTATGTCACTAACAATGTTACAAACACGATGAATCAACTGTTATATTTTTCATGTCCATATCATTTTTGTGAAACGAAATTTCTTAATTTTTGGAGGATTTTTTTATAACATTTGACAAAAAACAGTAATTAAATACTTAAAAAGTGAAGAATATAACGTAAATGAGAGCAAAATGAGTAAGCACAAATTTTGCTATCACGCTTTTTCTTTAAATGTAATCAAATAATCAGTGAAGGAAAAGATGGCTTATTGCACAAATTATATGTGAGTTTCTACATAATATATGTATGTGATATAGTTAGTAAACGTTTTCCGGACTGCATATTAATGTATCTGACCCAGTTATTAGCGATGCTATCGGTTAGTCATGTCAAGACTTAACAGAGGTTCTTAATACTTAAACCTACTCTATATAATAATGGGATTTCATAAAGAATTAATAAAAATAGTCCACATTTATATTGACTGAGTGTGTAGTGAGTAGGTACTGACTCTACTTGCTATGCCAGCGGTCGCAGGCTTCGAGTCCCGCATTCATTTGAGTAATGAGCATGAAAGTTAGTTAGTTATTTAAAGTTATAGATATATGTGTCAACTAAGAAGTATCCATAACACAAGCCTCGTAGCTTACGACGGAACTAGTTGGTGCAGTGACTTATTGTCCCATCATATTCTAATTCATATTAGCTTATTTATAAAAAGTCAATAGATGTAGTTAAAATCAATAAAATTTATTTCGTTAAATGCAATGATATTTTCATTTCACATAAATGGTATAAATATACATATTTATATGCCATCCATCATTAATAAAGTAACCGAAAATAGCCCGAAGAAAAGCGGAAGGAGTTACGGTTCATCAATTTTCTTGTATAGTATTAACCCTTTCTATAGAATGTCTATTGTGTTAACTGTGGTTAAGGTTAAGCTTAATTTAACTCATTATGTTCGTGAGAATTCAATTACAAAAGCCTCTTTATCATATGTCATATTCATACGGTTAATATAATTTCCAGAAATTTTGAATCACGATTTTGCTCCAGGCTTGACTTTGTTGCCGTAGCTTTCGTTTTGCAATGTAATGAATTGCTATAACCGTTTATAATATGAATATGCCTTAACTAAATCTGAATACTTTTTCTAAAAAACAAAAATGTTATGGGTATTTAAAAAATTTTTAAGAGAGAAATTGCAACAAATAAAAAAATGTGAAATACTATATTTACGGTTTATTTTCCCTAAGTTAGCATCGTCTTAAAGAAATCTTTACAATATATTAAATTCAGTAGTAACACATTACCTTATAAAGGCTATGGTAGGGCCATGGAACTAGATAGTGCTGTGTGTAATTGTCCCAACATATTTAAAATATTATTCTAGTTTTGTAAAAAATAAACTTAGTAAACAATAAAAATTTAAATAAACATTATTAATCAATGTATGTGATATTTGAGTTTTTTTATTATTTGGGACAAAAATATGCAAACGTAAACCTTGACTTAAGACGTTTAAAACTGAGACTAGACATGAAATAATTTGACGAACATCTTTGCATGTCGTCAGATATTTTATTATAATGCTCAAGCTAAATCTTAGAAAAAAATCTCGTGCAGTCATCTAATTTAACAAGTTAAATCAATAATTATATATCTTCACGCTTTCTCCGCCTTTCGGTTAAGTGTCGGATTACGTACAGGTTTTCGCTATTGATACCTAGTAATTAAAATATAATATTTGCTAATTTCGTCTCTAACCAGACATTGTGTCTAACATTGCTTTCAAGCTTTCGAGATACTGTGCTTCTATTCAAATATTGTATTAACATCAAGAAATCCCTGAAAACTCTGTTATTTGTGGTATAAATTACGCAACTACGATAGTTTAAGGTTTTTACGTTAAATAAACTTGATGTTTTTACATTTTTTCGCAGTCAATTCAATTTAAAGTCATCTTAAAACTTATTTATAATGCTCTCACAACAAAGTAATTGGTGTTTACCACAAATGAGAAATTATGCTGAGATTGCCGTGAAAATTGCCTTTGAGGACCCAATCTCGCTTCAAGATATTAGTTTCGACAAAACAAATTGCCTCGTGTAGAGGCACTTGTGCTTCTACTTTAATTACAGCTGTTTGTCGCAAACATATTAATCCATTGTTTTCTATAGAACAGTGGAATTAAATGAGATTAGTAAGCATTGTGGTTTCTTGGACTAACCTCCTTGAAATATTACTAGTATTTTATGTTGTCAGTCTCATTTCTTCGAAAATCATTTAAAACTAATTGTTCATGCTAACTTTACAATGAGTTAACGGTTTAATTTTGATGTGTAATGTAAAGTGATGACTATAGAAAGAATGAAGATTGACATAGGTCATTCCCCAGCCTGTTAATTTTATGCAAGAAAAAAATCTAATTACGTTACTAAGTAAAGGAACAATGCGACAAAAAATATAAAACTTAATTGTCTCCATTAAGAGTTTCACGCACATCTGATTAGCCCTTACAAAAAGAGAAATAACAAAATGACTACTTCTAGTCACTTTCGTAAGTAGTTGACATTCTTTACTAATAAAACGTATTTGGTTTTTGATAAAGTATTACCAAATACCAGCATGTCCACATTTTAAAGTATAAAAGTAATAAACGTTTTGGGAACGTTCTCCATGATTGATGATAGATTTTATAGGGTTTCCCTTAGGGTAGATAATATATTAATAGATAATTAATATCTAACTTCACTGGCCAAGTGTAGATTGGCGGACAGCACATTTATTTCGAAAACTTGCTAGGTTTCTCAAACATGCAGGTTTCTTCACAGTGTTTTTCCTTCACCGTAAGCCAAGTGGTAATCATGTTAGAAATGATAAGCACATGAAAATATATGCGAGACCCGGATTTGAATCCGCACCACTCGGATATCCATGCAAGCGCAAGAGACTATGTAACCACTGGATTTCTTCCACTTAAATATATGTAGTATAATTCCGCCTATTAATTCTGTAAAGCTAAACCATTTAAGCATGTTTTTCTTTATTTTCATAATGTCATGTCACTTTTAGTAATTTGATGTCGAATTTCATCTATCAATTCGTCCATTAGAACATTTTCAATAAATATTTAAGAACCTCGCATTTCATTTATTGATATGAAATAAATGAACGTTTGCTTGAACGTAATGTAGCACATCTAAAACCCATAAAGAAAAATGATTGATTGACAAAATAAGCGATATATATGAACGATCGTATTGAATTGGATAAAGCCTGAGGGTTATGCGCTTACATTAATATTTGTACACTAATCTTTTAATATTAAATGCGCAATACTTGTTTAGATTACTATAATAAAATTTTCTTTCGTTTATTTTCGGTTTCTGAAGAATTTGGTCCAAAATTGGTGTCTAGATAGCATTTTGTTCTTAAAGTTTCTATGTAGGTCTCTTTTATGAAAAAAACGTACTTGTTATATCTTAAAAAAAAGGCTAAGCGAAGCTCAGTAGGCCAGGTACTCAAATGTAGTATTAAATAATGTTTTATACTATTTTTCTTTACAGTTTAGCAATACAATATTGAATCTATAACCAGTTAAATTGTCTACTTTACTAGAGACTTCTTAGACATAAATTCCGTCATTCGATATGTAATAGTTCACAAAGCCATTGTTTTGCGTGCTACACAAATGTAATACGCATTTTCTTCGCGAATAGCAACAATGGAAATTTTTGTAATGCATCCTACTCTCGTTACTCAAGCATTGCTACAAGCGTATGATTAATGCCACAAGAATCTCAACAAATAAGTGTATATGTACAGACAGTATAGACTCAATGTCGTTCACTCGACTTTGGCTGTAAATGCTCTTCAGCCACGTCTTAATTATTGAGCGTGTTATTTGATTGGTTCTTGTATGCGTTCTTTTTCATCAGCAAAATATTTTTATCAAACAGATAAAGCACTTTGTTCTTTTAAGATAAATAAGTGAGATCATTTCTATTATTTCTAACATTTTGGGATTTCAATTATATGTTAGTATCAGTCTTATGAGCTTTGAAAGATCGTGTAAGATATCTAAAGATATGCATCAAATGCAACCAGAGTAAAAAGTAACATCACACCTTAGGTGGAAACAAAGAGCGAAACTTCAACGCATCATTAAGAATTCAATGGGAGAAAGGAATCGTGTAATGGAAGAAATTGGAAAGTGCCATATCTGAGAATTTCAATAAAATATTCGCATTAAGTAGGATACACAACGGAATTATTTATGATAAGCTTGATTATACCTGCACTACCAGTTCTTGAATGCAATACTTAACTGTCATACTACCGTTATGTCAATTTTATAATGATCCAAATGATTGCTCCATTATTCGTTATTGCCTTTTAAAACTTAACTGTTTGTTATTTATGTTTGTAGTAAAATTTTAAGATTAATATAAAAAAAATGCGTATTATTTGTGTTTTATATGGGATTTTTGACTGGTAATTTGTACTTTTGATTAAAATTTTGCTTGGTTTATTAGATTTCTTCGAATATTGAATCGTAATGTAATGCTAGGAAAACGTACAATAATCGCAAACTGCGCTTCTGTATTAAGATGAATGAGTTCATTAATTTAATAAAATACTTTAATAATAGTTAATGCTTTTACGAAAAAAAGATATACAGATTTCATTTATAATATATAGCTATATAATATGTATGTAGCTCACCATAGCAATGGGAATAGTGTACGCTGCTATTTTTAGTTGACTTGCTAGATATTCATACTCTACTTGTATTATGTTTTTTTTTTGAGTCTTAGATTACATTAACCATAATCAAGTCAATATACCAAAAAATCATTTATAAATGCTTAAGGCGTGTCTTCTATTTACAACTTTAATAAAATACTGCCTTTTGAAGTGTCCCTTTTTGGTGAAAAGTAATTTAATTATCTTTTTCAGACGTTTGTTTCATCACTTAATTGTATATTTCAAGCGCTCTAATTTACATAGTTAAGTGTTTTAAAAGCTTTCTCAGCAGTTGCAATAAATACTCCTACTTAGTATATTATACTCGTATAATTAGAAATTCAAGTCGGATTTAAAAGATAAGCTTTAAATGTGTGTATCTACAAACTATCCTTATGGCTTAAACTTAAATTTAATACGAGTCCAATGTTTTTTTAAATTTTTACTAGGTAATCGTATATCGTAAAAGGAAAAACTTTGTAATAAGTTAATAAACTAAAAATCCGCTGAACTGATATAGTTTTAATTTGGCATTCAGATAGTTTGAGATACTCGGAAGGATATAGGATAGTTTTTATCCCGGAAATCATCCCTTAATTAAATAAATAAATATGTTGGGACATTATTAAACACAGCACTATCTAGTTCCGTGGTGGACGTGTTATACGGATACCAGATACCTGATACATTACACATATACAAATTTAAATGTCCTTGCGGGACTCGAACCTGCTACCTCTGGTGCAGCAAGTGGTGTCTCTACAAGATGCGCCAAACGTGTCGTTTTTGCTTTGATTTTCCTAAATTTGTGTCATGTTAGAAGATTTGCTAAGATTTCAAAATTGGTTGCTAAGATTTACCTAAATTTGTGTTATGTTAGAAGAAATTTTAGTCTTCTCCAGTCTGTCGTCATTTGTGAAGAAAACTTTCAAATGGCACACCTATATAATATCCACAGAACAAAGTTACTAAACAAATTTTAGTGACTTTAATTTTGTTTCGTCATGTTTTGAAAGTCATTTAGGTATTGCACCTTTGTTTAAACAAGCTTTTGGAATTTTATTTAGGATCTAAAAGCATTCCTGTGTTAAGACCAGGGGGTAAAAATAGCTGACTCATATCACCCTCGCCAATTTGAATTAATAATAGCAAGGGGAATGGTAATGCTGAATAGATTTTGATTCAATTACTACACGTTTTAACGTGAAAAGATCTGAAAAAATATATAGTTGATTAAAGTTTTTGTACAGCTTATTGGTACACTAAATTCATAATTTTTTTAACAAATTAATGCCCCCATGACTCGAACCCGCGGCCGCTGCGTAGGGTAGGTACAAAAGCTGGTAAATGGGTCTTCAAACTACAAACTGAGCCCAGCGTGTCGTTTCTCATTTAAAATATTAGTAGGATATATACAAATTTGATTGCCATTTATAAACTTTTTCTCTATCATATATATAAATGAATCCCTGTTTCCCTTAGTCACGTCATCACGCGTGAACGCTTGGACCGATTTCGCTAATTCTTTTTTTCTTGTGTTTGTTATCATCAGGAGAAGGTTCTTATGAAAGAAAAAATTAAGAAAATTGCGTGGAGAATTAGAAAATTCAACAATAATTAACCACCATATAACATTATTTTAAATCTAACCTTATACAACAATATAAACTTTTTTATTGTAACCATTATGACGTTTGATACAGAACTGACGGAAAGGTTTATATGTATAATACACTAGCGGAACCCACGGCGTCGCTCGCGCTTGATCTCGCGCTAGTTTATCAATACAAATTGAATATGACTTCTATCTCGTATAACAGTATCATATTACAAACCGATTAAACATTTCTTAACAATTCGCGAACCTCATTTAAATACAACGGCATACACCATAAAATACATCAAACACTCAGCATCTATTTGCAACCAACCGACAGTAGATCTAAGATACAAGATGCGCCTGCGACTTAACGGTTTAAAGCAATTAATTGATCCGGCTCGGCTAACGGCACCAAACTGCTAGTAAAATACTCTCGGTTGTTTGACTTTTTAATTATCATATTCGTAATGCTTGTTTATACGCTTTTTAAGTAGCCTAATGGCTGTATCTAAAAATTCTTGTGTGAATTTTGTTTTTTAAGGTATTCGGATTTTCAGTTCTATGTGTAATTTAGGTGTGTGAGGGATGGATGGATGTTTGTTACTCTTTCACGCAAAAACTACTGAACAGATTTTGGTGAAACTTCAGAGTAATAATGCTTATACATCACATAGAGATTAGAATTGAAGTCAGTAATCGGTTTATTATCTCTCTAAATTTAAATTAGTTAACGTTGTTTTAAAATCGGTCCACAACACTTCATAGTATCTACTCGTAACAACAGGTATGTAAACTACATCCAAAAGTATAAGGAACTTAATCGAATTCACTTACTATCTTTGATAAAAAATACAGCTAGTTAATCTGAATGGCTTAGTCATAATATGATCATTATATTTAATTAAAGTGTTATAATTGATACAAAAGTAGGGTTACCAACCCATGGAAATTCAAGTGAAGCAAGTTCATAACCGGGACTCGCACCTCTGATAAATTATTATGTTCGAATCATTTCTAATTTCTAACTAATTACCTAGTGGCGAAGGAAAATATTATTAGGAACCGGCACGACTAAGGATAATAAAAAGGACTGATTAAGTTAACATAAGCAATGTATCCATCTTACCGATATTTCGTAGTAAATCAAATCTTTAAAGTAATACAGTCTATTCCCCAATAGGTGCGTTATTTATCCTTCGTAAAAGCACGTAATCAACCAGAAAAGTAGTGTTTTTCAGCTTAATAGTGCTTTTTATATCAAAAATAGCTGTTTTCAAAAAAGAGATACATATTTGTGCCCCTTTGTTGGAAACTGGGCCAGCGTAATTATAGCGAAACAAGACCTTCGCAAACGATGCTCAATTAGTTGTTGGAAAATCATAACAGAAGACGAAACTTTGCGAGCGAAAACGTATCATCGATAAGTTATTGTACGTAGATGACCGTAATGAATTCGTATTGTGCTTGTCTTTTATATAACTTCAAATATGTTATATAGTCACTTTAAAATTGTATATATAAAAAACCATGACTGACATATAAACATTCGTTCATCTCACAAATTAGTGTCCTCAGCGAGAATCGAACCCGAAATACAGCAAGTATGGTCTTTACGATCTAAGCCAAACGTGTCGTCAAAAACTTATTGAACCTGATTCTTACTAACCCAAAACATAGGAAATAATAACCCCAAAGTAATAAAAATTTGTTATTTTACCAGTTTTAAGCTTAGCTCTGCTGCCATGAATATTTTATTTCATGCACTGGCATTTTAAAGCAATCTACACAAGAGACTACTAACATGAAAAGACTTAACGAGTTGTGCCTTAACGCCTCTTCATCAAACATGCGTATCCTACGTTTTAGTTAGTATCAAACGTTCGTTAAGAGCCATATTACATCTCGATTGTGATTTTTGCGTAAGATGGCCAATTTTGGCGGTCTTGATCTCAGAAACAAAAATACATTAACAGTTTTGACTTATTGAATATTGCAAAATAGCTCTTGCCATAGTTCGTAGCGGCCTCGCTTTTTGTAAATTTTGGATCACTTTTTAATTAAACCCAAAATTGCAGAGACAGATTTTCATAAAATGCGCGAAGGCACTTTTTTGAGCATCTGGATTGAACTACTGTTCTAAACAAATGAATTAAAAAAAATAGAATAATATCTCTTATATAGTCGTATAGTTCGTAGCGGCCTCTGAATTTTGAAAAATCATTGATTTAATATGGAAAAAAAATCTTATTCTAAACCAAAAAACTTCGAAAATCGCTCTAAGTTAACTTTGAATTTCTCCTGTCTACGATAATTTTATTAAGCAAAATTTGTACCAGAATAATAGTTACATCATAAGGAATAAAGATTTTATATTTTTTAAGCATGAATTTATTATAATATTTCAATAAAAACGATAATTATAACTGCAAAATTACTACAAAATGCGACGCACCGGCCGTCTGCACTCAGTACTGCGCGAGCGCTCCTCGGCGTCGGACCTGTGTTGAATTTTTTCGTGTCAAAATCGATCGAGCGTCAGAAGTATAGTGCGTCTACCAAATTTTGATCACATAAGTATAATTCTTTTTAGTATTGTTATATATGGAATCTTCATAGCTTATTATGTGATTGAATTATTTTTAATATTTATTTTGTTATTTTCAGCATGAGTCGAAAAACCCCTAAGAAATGCAAATAAAGCAAGGTACACTTTTATCTATACACATATTTAAATATAATTCTCATTTATTACTTATTCAAAACTAATAATATTAATGGGACTGTTTCAGAATGAATAACTACTCTGCCAAGCAAACATTATTATTACCAATGGATAAAGAAAATATCCCGACATCATCGACTGAGGATGCGTTACCCTTTTTTTTTATTAAATACTTTTATTAATAGATATACTAACTGTCCAAATCATAAGGGGCCATTCATTTATTACGTAAGACAATTTAGGGGGGAGGGGGGTCACCCATGTCTTATGTTTTCTTACAAGGAGGTGGGAGGGAGTCTCGATAGTTCTTTCGTAAAATCAACAAAATGCGCAAAGTTAAAATTATACTTTGAAAAAGCGCTGGCAACCGGGCAGTTTAAAGATACTGTACCTTTAAAATTACAAATAAACATTTAAAAAATTGTAACTTTGAAAAATAAGCTTTAAAATAAACCAAACGTGTATTCATTTTTTCTTTTAGACTCTTACTTAATATTAAACAGGGGGGGAGGGGTTCGGCCTATTCTTATTTTTTGAAGTTATACTTCTTTAGGCGTGTTTGAAAAATTGATGAAAGTGAAATTTTACGATGCGCGCGCACAGCGAGACACAAAATTCTCACAGGAGAAGTTAGCTAACAGTCAACAGTTTAGAGGACTTGCAACTATATTCACGATATTTATTTTCAACAATGACATGGGTGTCATTTTCGAGGTTTCTCGGGGTGCTAATTGCGAAAATGAGGTCCATTTTCAAATCCAAGATGGCGGACATCCGGTTTTTTTTCAACAATGGCATGGGTGTCATTTTCGAGGTTTCTTGGGGTGCTGATTACGAAAATGAGGTCCATTTTCAAATCCAAGATGGCGGATTTTCGGATTTTTTTTAACAATGACATGGGTGTCATTTTCGAGGTTTTTCGGGGTGCTGATTACGAAAATGAGGTCCATTTTCAAATCCAAGATGGCGAACATCCGGTTTTTTTTTCATCAATGACATGGGTGTCAGTTTCGAGGTTTCTCGGGGTGCTAATTGCGAAAATGAGGTCCATTTTCAAATCCAAGATGGCGGACTTTCGGTTTTTTTTTCAACAACGACATGGGTGTCATTTTCGAGGTTTCTCGGGGTGCTGATTACGAAAATGAGGTCCATTTTCAAATCCAAGATGGCGAACATCCGGTTTTTTTTTCATCAATGACATGGGTGTCATTTTCGAGGTTTCTCAGGCTGCTAATTGCGAAAATGAAGTCCATTTTCAAATCCAAGATGGCGGACTTTCGGTTTTTTTTTTCAACAACGACATGGGTGTCATTTTCGAGGTTTCTCGGGGTGCTGATTACGAAGATGAGGTCCATTTTCAAATCCAAGATGGCGAACATCCGTTTTTTTTCAACAATGACATGGGTGTCATTTTCGAGGTTTCTCGGGGTACTAATTGCGAAAATGAGGTCCATTTTCAAATTCAAGATGGCGGACATCTGGTTTTTTTTAACAATTTCTAGGTGTCATTTTCGAGGTTTCTCGTGGTGTTAATTGCGCAAATGAGGTCCATTTTCAAATCGAAGATGGCGGACATCCGGTTTTTTTAACAACTACATGGGTGTCATTTGCGAGGTTTCTCGGGGTGCTAATTGCGAAAATGAGTATGTATTATTTAATGATGCCAAAGAAGTATAACTTCTAACACGTGTACATAAGTACACACACACATTTTTTTTCTTATAATAGGGGGGGAGGGGGTCAAAAACTAGCGAAAATAGTCTTACGTAATAAATGAATGGCCCCTAAGTCATTGGTAAATTGTTATGTGGTTAGGTTTAATTTAACTTATTTTTATTTTAGATACCTACCGGTCACGACGTTCTTTTTGATTCTTTATCTAGAAAAAATTCAATTAATATTGACGAACCGCCAATACTAGCACTTGAGGAGATAGAAACTGAATCGGAGAATGTAGTATGATATGAACCCAATAATTTAGAAGCATTCTTTTCTTATTTTATTAATAATAATAATTGTTTCAGGTAACAGATTACATAGTTAAGGGATGGAGAATAATTGATTTTCATTTCTTTTTTAAACAGTTGTTTGATAACAGAGGACTAAAAAAATGTGTGTGTGTACTTATGTACACGCGTAAGAAGTTATACTTCTTTGACATCATTAAATAATACATACTCATTTTCGCAATTAGCACCCCAAGAAACCTCGAAAATGAAACCCATGTAATTGTTTAAAATCCGGATGTCCGCCATCTTGGCTTTGAAAATGGACCTCATTTTCGTAATCAGCACCCCGAGAAAACTCGAAAATGACACCCATGTTATTGTTGAAAAAAAAACCAGATGTCCGCCATCTTGAATTTGAAAATGGACCTCATTTTCACAATTAGCACCCCGAGAAACCTCGAAAATGACACCCATGTCATTGTTGAAAAAAAAACCGGATGTTCGCCACCTTGGATTTGAAAATGGACCTCATTTTCGTAATCAGCACCCTGAGAAACCTCGAAAATGACACCCATGTCATTGTTGAAAAAAAACCGAAAGTCCGCCATCTTGGATTTGAAAATGGACCTCATTTTCGTAATCAGCACCCCGAGAAACCTCGAAAATGACACCCATGTTATTGTTGAAAAAAAACCAGATGTCCGCCATCTTGAATTTGAAAATGGACCTCATTTTCGCAATTAGCACCCCGAGAAACCTCGAAAATGACACCCATGTCATTGTTGAAAAAAAACCGGATGTTCGCCATCTTGGATTTGAAAATGGACCTCATTTTTGTAATCAGCGCCCTGAGAAACCTCGAAAATGACACCCATGTCATTGTTGAAAAAAAAACGAAAGTCCGCCATCTTGGATTTGAAAATGGACCTCATTTTCGTAATCAGCACCCCGAGAAACCTCGAAAATGACACCCATGTCATTGTTGAAAAAAAACCGAAAGTCCGCCATCTTGGATTTGAAAATGGACCTCATTTTCGTAATCAGCACCCCGAGAAACCTCGAAAATGACACCCATGTCATTGTTGAAAAAAAACCGAAAGTCCGCCATCTTGGATTTGAAAATGGACCTCATTTTCGCAATTAGCACCCCGAGAAACCTCGAAAAAGATTCCCATGTCATTGTTGAAAATAAATATCGTGAATATAGTTGCAAGTCCTCTAAACTGTTGACTGTTAGCTAACTTCTCCCGTGAGAATTTTGTGTCTCTCTGTGCGCGCATTGTAAAATTTCACTCTCATCAATTTTTTATAACGCGCCTAAAGAAGTATAACTTCAATAATAAAATAAATTTTATGTTAAAAAAATATTATCTGTCTTATTTATCATCAAGGTTTCATCTTCATAATATAATCTGTTTCTTCGCATACTACATCCATGGCACTGTATGTAAAATTTGCGGGTTAGTAGATAACGAATTACTCTATAGAAATACTACAAAATATACAAAACTTAAAATCGAAATGTATCAAAAAAATGAAAAGTATCAAATCGCTTGGTCGTAGTTTCTTGTGCAGGTGTCCGGACGCGACGCTTCAAAATACCTAAACTCGCAGAGTGCAGATTTGTAATAGGGCTCTTAAGAATGTAAATTTATCTTTGATACCGCCCTAATTAGATATGAACCGTATCTCTCTCTTAGTGTAGTGTAGGTTGTTGCTACTGTTGAAAGTAGATTTGTTCGTGTCATTCAACTGTTATCCAATCGAACCCCACAAATGCTTATAGCATTTGTGGGGTTCGATTTTAATTTAGGATATTGTAAAGAACTGTGTCTTTTATATTGTCTGTATAATGTTTGTGGGTCATGATATGTGAAGAGAAAAATTCATTACAGATGGTACAAGAAACGTTCTTTTAGCTTTTATTATCTACATCTTCTGACTTCGACTGAAGCACAAAATTGCTTTTAATGAAAAAAAAGTTATTAACTGTCCAAAATCAATCGACGGGTGGCTTAGTATGAATTTCAAACGAGCAAAGTCACGGTATAAGTTAGACGTAATTATATTCGAGAGCTACTTGCTCTTCTGGTTCAGCTCTGGGAAGCTGTATATTATATCGTCCAATCTGATGACACTTTCAAAACTAGGTCGAGCATCTCGTAGTTGTATTGCTATTTTATACGAAATTTTACGATTTATAGTTATGTATTAGCGAAACGTTCTGCTTATTACATGCACCCACTATACATGCTTACATGAATTCAGCCTTTTTTAAACGTCCCACTGCTGGGCACGGGTGTCCCTTAAAAAGAGAGCGCAGGCCATCAACGTTGGCCAAATGTGGGTTGCAGTCTTCACATGTCTTTCGAAAACTTCTAGCAAGTTTTCTTCTATTCTCTTAGACACGCAGGTTTCCTCACGATGTTTTTCTTCACCGTAAGACAAGTGATAATCATGATAGAAATAATTCGCACATTTAAATATCAAAGGTTTTGAACCCGTTTCACAATTCAATTATCCAAGTAAGCACATTACCACTAGGTTAAAATATCTAACATATTTATTTAGCAAGAAATTTAGACACAAACAGCAAGTACTACATTCATTTTAATATATAAGTAATATATATCGATATATAAAGCACTAGGAAATGGAATATGGTAAGTTGAGACTGGAATGCGCTGTGCATTTTGTTAGATCCACTTGCTGTGCAATAACGTTTGAAATAATACGCTTCAAGTTAATATAGAGGAGGTAGAAATAAATATTATATATACAAAAAACAGTATTTTTGTATTACTTTCTTAGGTTTACGCGAATGTTTGACATTATAAATGAAACTATCTTTTCGGATTTTGTCGCGGATTTATTATGATTTTTGGTTCCCGACGTTTCGAATGCTTTACAGCAATCATGGTCACGGGAGAGACTAAGGTATTAGACGTCTCAGGGGGTTATATACTTGTTACAAACAGTGCCTACCCACAATTTTTTACAAATATTCAAAATGATAGACTATAAAATATTTTTGTACTTTTGTTTATCATACACTAGTTTTTTCTGTGGTTCTGCTCGTATAGTCTATTCATGTATCACTGTTTCCATTCTAAAAGTCGTACCGTGATGTAAATTCAGATTTTAGCTGACGAATACAAAAAAATACGTAACATGGACTAAGATACATAATGCGAAAAATCGGGGTGTTCTCTATTGAATGCAATGCAATGTAACTAAACTAGTTTCTTTCAGGTGATTTCTTGAGCTTATGAAGTACCTACTATAGTTCATATTACTATATCTGTCTAAGTACTGAAACTTTATCCAGCTCACACTCACATACACAATTATATTACTACAATAGTACAATGTATTTAAAATAATATTGGTATTGAACGCGGCTTTACTCACAAGATAAATTACGTCCTAGTGGTGGTAGATTTTTCAGTATAAAGATCGCATAAAATACGCAAACTTACACATATTAATATTCAGCATACTGTATAAGTATGAGAAATAAATGCTATTATCACAGAAGACGGTATTACAAGGTCAAAAGTCAAGTGTAAAATGTCAGAAGCCAAGTTCCTTTAAATTTTGTACTAAAAGCCCAGCGCCTATAACGTAAGGATGTGTAGGTATGTACACACTCTCGTCTCTGACGAGTGGTCGACCTCAATGTGTCGCCAAATGTAATTAAACCCGTGTTAATTACACAGCAAAGTTGTTGTTTCATAATCAGATTTAATATTTGAAACTTTGATTTTGTTATTTTAACTCAGTCTATGTGAGGATTAAATTAGCAACAGGTACTAGTCTAAATTAAAGTATCTAGCATACTTTTTTTCGATTCTCGTATAGTGAAAAGACTAAACTTAAAGCACTGCGGTATTGTCCAGAAAGCTCGTATTATTTAAATACTGTTTTATGTGTAATTAGCTAAAACTAATTCTATTCTACTTTTTAAAATAAAGTTCGAAGGCAAGTTTTAAATTTTGTATGTATATAATATAAGAAATATAGTAAAGAGAATATTAATTTTCTTTCCCCCTTCTAAGCTTTTCTCAAATGCAGCCATCTTAGAAATGAAGGAAATGCTGTTAGCCGGGTAAAATTCCTTTAGAGTAGTGTTGGTAAGAACTAGGTCACGACTGAGCTAGATTGGATTTTAAAACTTTGAACACCGCCAAAGGCTTTCGTAGGTGGGTATAAAGATTACCTATCGATTTTAAAGTGGAGTGAAGTGGACCGAAGTGTTAGTGAGATCTTCTTTTTAGTTAGTTAGTTAGTTTATAGAATATTCTGGTACTTTTTTTATTTTAGACTATTATGTTTTTATACACAGAGTTGTTATAATATACGCTCAAATATTTTTTACGAAATTCTACGTAGAAGCTGATATAAATTCTATAAATTAGTTCTTCGATCTAAATTAATATTAGGTACAGGTTGTTCTACTCTTGTGAAATTAATTTGTAACGGTAGCGGACAGTGACAGGCAAAGGAAAATTGCCTTAACATAGTTTGGCATATTGATTGATCGCTTTATTGTTTGAACCGTTATAAAATCAGTCTCAAATTTTCATCGCTAAAATTTGTTTGTTGTGCCTTGTATTAAAGTGAAACGAGAAAATTTTCAATTCAATGTTTATTACGTTTATTAGACTTTGTTTGTAGATTCGCCGCATACTTTATCATTGTTACTTCGTATGTTTTTACACAACCTTTCACGCTATAACAGGTGTTTTGTAACTTATAAGCTTAACCTATGTCTGTCTGTGGCACCGTACCGCCATAAATAACGACTTATAAAACTATAGTTACATATAAAAAATGTACCTATGTACGATGTACATATGGATCCACAGAGGTCGTCAGTTGTGACCGAAATTAATAAAGATTACATTATTTAATACAAACTAGTTATATCTGTAACTAAAATGAAATATGTAGGTATTTTCAATAAAGTAACATTAAGTAAGTACAACGTACCCGTATAGTATATACTGTATAGATTTACCGCGATCGAAGCCGCGAGTTTCTCTAGTTATATACTGAAACCTTCCTCGAAAATCACTATAGAGATAGTTGACATTGATGATAACAGCATGAAAATCGGTGCAGTATTTTTGAGTTTATCGCGAACAGACAGACAAAAAGACGGATGCGGACGTTGTTTTTATATTATAATTGTAGTGAAGCTGTCTCTCTATTTGTAATTTTTACATATTTAAGCGTTATTTTTCACTTAAATCTGTAAAATTCTGTCCTTCTTTCCTGACATCGTAACGAATACATACACAATTTTATTTATTGTAATATTCCATCTAAAATGCAATGTCTAGGAAGTCGAGAGATATTTGCATACCCTTTGAGATAATGCTTCGTCTAATTTATTGCTACTTTTTTTTTTGTGATTTTCTCGTAATAAGAGTTCTTGTGTAAAATCGATAATAATGGAGCTTTTTACAAATACTGCTCTTTTATAGATCTTTTTGTTATTTTTAGCGAAGATTTTCGCTAAAAACGCTTAGATTATTATTATTAATTAATTTCTTAACGTCGAATGTAATATTAATATTTAAAGTAATATTTTACAAGACGTTGTTACTCAAGCTGTTTCGAATCTTTATAACAAATTAAAATATATTTTTTATGGTTTCAAAAGTACTATGAGTAAATCAATTAATACTTTTAGAATAAAAAAGTCCCATTTGAGTCTATCCAGTGGTAGTAAAACCTATCGCCCGTGACCATGTTTGTTTGTCAAACATTTAAATCGCGCGTCGGTAACCTTACAAAATAAACCTAAAAATTTGGAAAAGATGATTTTATATAAGATGATTTTTTAAAATATATGTATCTATGTGTGTCTTTAGCCTTTTTTAACATCCTACTGCTGGGCACGAGCCTCCCTCAGTACGACGGGAATCAGGGCATAGTCCACCACGCTGGCTTAGTGCGTGTTGGTGGACTTCACATGTCTTTCGAAAACTTGCTGGGTTTTCTCAGACTTGTTTCCTCAAGATGTTTTTCTGCACCGTAAAGCAAGTGGTAATCAAGATAGAAATGATTTGCACATGAAAATATCAGAGGTGTGAGACTCGGATTTGAACCCGCATCACTCGGTTATATCCACGCGAGTACGTTTATTGCTTGGCTACCACTGCTTGTATGTAACTATATTTGAAAGTATTTCATTAACGTGCCGTATATAAGACAGTGGTAGCCCAGCGGTAACGCGGTCACTTGGATATCCGAGTCCGCCAACTCGCACTAGGCCAGCGCGGTGGACTATGGCCTGATCCCCCTCGTACTGAGGGAGGCCCGTGCCCAGCAGTAGGACGTTAATAAGGGCTGATGATGATGGTGATATATAGAAACATGTCATATATATAGAACATACTCGTATGTCTATTTATCATTTTTACGACCTTAACCCCAGTAAGTGGTAGCTTCTAATTTTAGTAGGTTTGTAAGTTTACAATAGACACTATACGTGTCCACTGTCCATCCATTAAGGTCCTACGCATTTCCTAATGTTTTCAACGCGCAATGACAGTATCAAATTCCTGTAGGTATTAAGCCCACGTCGTTTACTCACGGTTGCCAAATCATACCTATGATTTATGGGTTGAGGAAACATTTTATAGTACATTTTTCTATTGATTTAGTGCTTTTTCCATATAAATTATGTTATTTTAAGATAATATACAAAAATTAATTTGAACCAAAAATATATAATTATTTGTTGTAAGAATTATTTTCTATTGTTGTTTTTAGGGTTCCGTACTCAAAGGGTCAAACGCAGGCTTATTACTGCTAAGAGTCCGCTGTCCGTCTGTCTGTCTGCTTGTCTGTCGCCAGGCTGTATCTCATGAACCGTGAAAGTTAAACAAAATAATTAACTGTGCTCCCATACAACAGACATGATTTTTTTGCCGTTTTTATAGATAATGGTATGGAACCCTTCGTACGCGAGTCCAACTCGAACTTTGCTGGTTTCTTTTTTTTATAAACGTTTGAATGACTGTTGCGTACAATTGTACAATCTAGACTAGAGACAGAGAGACTACGTTGTTTATGTTTTTGTAGCAGTCAGCCTCTAATATGCCATTCTTCTTTTTGTATTATTTTCTGTACTATAAAAAAAAAAGTTATAAAATATAGAATTTTATTATAACTAGGTTTACATTTTTATTTTGAATAATATTATTTTGAACAATAGTATATTGTTTAAAAAATTATCATTTTCAATACCTAATAAATTAATCGCCTAAACAGATTTCGATTTAATTTGACCGGTGCATATATTAGATTGTAGAACAGGACATAGGCAGACTAAATAACAACAAATATAATGTTAGACAATACTATTCTCTGTCCATTTAATGGTACTTCAGCATTTATATTGAACTACTGATGGCTGCATTTGTCCAACTGGGTCAACTTGCAACGATGTATTATATCACTAACTCATAAAGGTTTCTGGACTAAATTGAAATAGTTTTGTTCTACTATAGTTGTAAACTAATGTAATATAACAGATATTCTACTATTTATATGAAGCAATATTAGTTTCCTTCCGATTATGCATTTTCATTGTTAATTGATTTTAACTATTATTGTCTTTTTTATGTAGGTAATTCTTACTCTTGTTGGTTTTTGATTTGTTACTGTTTATAAACTATAGATAGGTATATACACTCGTAGTATTCTGAGATATGAATTAGAATATATAGTTTTTTTATATATTCTTTGTCTGTCTGTGAACGCATAATGAAAATCCCTGAACTGATTTGGATGGTAATATTTGCTATGGCCATAACACGTTATTCGGGTTAGCATGTAGAATACTGTCGCTTTTCTGGACCAATCTTGGCTAAGTTTGATCCTCAATGCCTTAGGGATTATTTATTTATTTATTAAATAGGTTGCTAACAGAGCATACATTAATACAAAAGTAGGTGATATACAACAAAAAAGACAAAAAAATACTAAACTAAATGATGCCCTAATTAAAAGCAACACAGCATTCTTATGACATGACAACATAATAAAAAAAAAGAAACTTATTAAGTAAGCATCTTCGCAAACTCGTATTTTTTAATAACAACAAGATTATAACTGTTGTCCTATCATAAAAGAACGTTTTCTCTTCAACGAACGATATTTACCGCTTCCCTTATCTAAAGGAATTTTATAAGGCTTTTAATACGTTTTATGTTTACGACTTAGGATTTATCGTCAAGAAATATTGTGTTTGAGGCAATTTAAACTGGAGTAGAGTAGTAGTAATATATGATATTGGTATTCGAAGATCGTAGATTCAAGGTACAGTGGTTTAAAAAAAGTACGGGTCTTGTAGGGTAGGTTTATTTTTGTTATTCACTGGGGAATCCCAAGAAAAGCAAGGGGGGATCACTAGTGCACGATATACTTAAATAGTACCTATGTATATTATAACTAAAACAAATACTTTCCGAAAAGACTATGCTCTCCACTGTAGGGAGGTTGATATTCTGCCACTATTTTACTTTTATGCTGAAATTAAGATTTAAAATGTATTTTTACCTGTATATGAGATCTAATCGGGTGTGTCATCTTTAAATTGAATATATTTGCAACAATTTCCTGTTATGACGGATGCATAGCGTCCCACTTTGTTAGAGAATTGGGACACCTAATATAATCAATCATAAATAGTTTGCTCGAGTACTTTAAAAATTATATAATTTATTATTTATTGATATATATCAATAAATATATCGCTTTCTCATGATGTGGTCACGGATAGACAAAAACTCAAAAAAAGACTGCATTTATAGAATAGAATAGAGGCCTGCCCATAGGAGCTAAGATTAATAAGATTTAATTTGATGAGACAGAATCTCTCAGACATAACAAAGATAATAATTAAATGAAAATTAAATAATATAAAGTTAATATTTTAATGAGCGCTTAAACAAGTATTGTTTTACATATTTCGAATATTAATTAAAACTTTGAACATTCAAGACTTCGGCATCACTAAAATGACGTCACGTCACCAAGTTTGAAAGCGTATCGCACGATTAATTATTAACTTCCCATTTAAAGTATGTATATTATTAATATTATAAAGCTGAAGAGTTTATTTGTTTGGTTGAATGCGCTTATATCAAGAACTACTGATTCGAATTGATTTTTTTTTAATTTTATATAGATTTCGAGGAAGGCCTATAGGCTGTATAACATCACATGCCATAACAATATGTAAAATGTTAGAATTTGTTGTCGTTAAAACGCGGGCGAAGCCACGGAAAATGCTAGTGTATGTATAAAAAATGTCACAAATAAAAGCATTTTTTTGTCTCATAGATTGAGCAATTAAAATTTTTAACGTCAGGCGAGAAACATACATTCAATCAACTCAATCTCAAGATTACGAGTAAATCGTAAAGCCCTACGTAAACAAATTTGTCTCAGATATCGTCCATTCAGTTAATTGCGTCGTAAATAGAATGGCTTCAATCTCCTTCATTCATTAATGCGCTTCATTCACGTGGATTGAGATGTTTATTTATAAGCTTGGTTTGATGTTTTAATATTTATTCTTCCATAAATAATATTTTTTTTATTTATTTATTTATCCACTTTTCTCTTGTTTACTAAATCATAAATTATTTTATGATCGGAATTTTAATAATAAAAAAGGGATGTGTGTATGTATGCTCCCTCAATATTTTCTGAGAAAAGGCTGGACCGATTTCGATGAAATATAATAGGTGATCCTGTGAAGTTTGGTAGAGATCGTATTAAAAGAACTTTTCTTTTGCATCAATGCCAATTCTGCTGTCGATCTGCTATTGTTTTCATAACCCGCATTATGTTGACAAGAACTTCTATGTACCTAATAAGTAAAAAAATAAGCCGCGCGGCTCACGAGTAGGTATACTCCCGATGGGTTCTGAGACGACTGGAGCGATTTTGATCAAATTTTCAGACAATCTGAAGATTAGCCCACGAAGTGTGAACTAGAGTATAGCGATTAAAAATATGAACGCGGACGAAGCTAATAAAATAATCTACATTTGACTATAAACGTAAGATCTAATAATTACAAAAGCATATCTTAATCAATTCTTGAATGAATCATACATAACTCAATGCATTTGAAACTCTCCATAAATGTATAAGGAGCGTGATATCATTTCGTATAGTATGCGAACAAAGCCTTGCGCAAAGTTAACAATAGGTGAGAATACTAAAGTTAACAATCAACTATGACTGTCGCTCTAGACTTAAGTTTTGAAAGCATTGCATTAATGCTATTCTCTGTACATAAAATTACATTGTCTGTCTGAACTGATTCGTCAATGAATGAGACTGAATGTGGTTTTCCACAAAGTTTTTATATTTATTTCTTCAGATTTTAGTGTAAAAAACACTAATCTATCCCACGGAAACCATTTTTTGACTTAGGTCCTAGTCCAGACTATAATCTATCTTTGTGCAATATTTCAGCTAGATCCGTTTAGCCATAGTTAATTAACATTGATGTGTACAAACTTTCACATTTATAATTTTTATGGGATTAGACCTTCGACTGCAACTTCGTCTATGACTCTGATCGCTATCACACTGCACAGGATCGTCTCCACTGGGCATATTTGAAGATTACCTGAAAATTTCATCAAAATCACTTCAGCCGTTTTAGAGTCAATATGGAACATACATTCATACACACATTTATTTTTATATACATGTATATAGTTATTATTATACCAAATTTTAAGCAAAAAATTGGGGACAAATGTATGTTGAATCAATATGCATACTTATTGTTTAACAAAATGAAAAATATCTCGTGACCATGACCGTTTTTGGCGTGAAGAATAAACAATGAAAGAACACCGTGAAATAATAATCATAAACAATAGGTTTTTTTTTTAATTTAAACACGTAAATGCCTGTCTTATATATAATAAAGTTGTGTTAAACTTAAAATACCATAGAACACACGAAATCGGGTTAGGTCGCTAGTGTATGTGTAAGTTCTAGTATTATATTCTAGTTGGAACTTCTTCGTGTGCTAAAGTTACTCATACTGTAGTATACGTAACGTATTAAAGGAATTTAAAAACTTACCGTTTGACCTATTTTTGTACTATACATAAGTAATACTAGAGTTTGATAATTTAGTTTAATTCAAAGAAGAAGTTTTGTTTTATTTGACTTCTTATATGAATTTATATTCAGATGTGATAAAATATGTATTAAAAGTTTATGTTTGGGAACAAAATTGTTCTATTTCGTGCTCGCTTGTTTGTTTGTTTGTGAAGCTTATATTACCTTTTAACTATCAGTAAGATTTGAATTTTGTTTTTAAGTATTGAGCAATTGTAGGTACTATTATAAGTAGTCAGTGGGTTAGTATGAATGTGTGCTCTTTAGCTACGATATCACTAGTTATAAGTGGGCCACAACTTGGGATTCATGTCAGGTTGACATGTCCGGTGACTTGATATTGTATGAATATTAATTATATAGACGCTAAACTAGGCTTTGACCGCTATTTTACTTGTACTACAATAATAAAATATCCGTTTCTCTAAATTATCTATCTACTCGTAATTCAAATTGTTATTATAATATTTCCAGCCAAAACAACAGACGTACAGACAAAAAATAATATAATTGGTTTCTTAAGCTTCGAATTCGCGCTATTTCTACGAATATCTTTTTTTAATTGCAGGCAAAAGCTATAATTGTCGTCTTTCATAGAATTGCGGAATTTCACTTTGATTAAGTAAGTATTATAATACTTATTATAATTGAATAAGATTGAATAATGTTTTTTTCGTGTGTCGTTGACAAAAATGTAGAGATAATGTCGTACGATAAAACTAGTATAAGCTTTTTCAGGAATCTAAATATCAGGAAAGCTTTGTAGGTGCTACAATATCACTTACCTGAAATAGGCTGAAAAATTATATTTATAGGTATCATAGTATCCTACCTACACAGTA
Organism: Boloria selene; assembly: GCA_905231865.2. NCBI lineage: Eukaryota > Metazoa > Arthropoda > Insecta > Lepidoptera > Nymphalidae > Boloria > Boloria selene. The sequence continues at coordinate 5,117,537 of HG993157.1, forward strand.
CACACGTTTTCTTTCCGTAACACCTACATACTCCTACGTGAAAAGGTACCTTACGTAGGTGGTGTAAGGCAATGAAAGCTTAACTCTCTAATGCCTTAGCCACTTCCTTTTTATGAAATAAGAATACTGTCTTTTTTATTTTTAGCTAAAAGTTACTGTTGAAATTATCTAAAGTGTAAAATTAGTTCGTTTCGTAATATATACGTTTTGTGAACGTAGATAACGCAAAAAGTTAGGGTGTACTCGAATTCAATTAGCCTACATTTTAGAAGTTTGTTAGAAATGAGGAAATGCTTTACCTTATTAATTTTATACAATATGGGTGTTTATGTATCTACTATCACTAAAAAATCAAATCATAAATTATATTTAATTACATAATATTATGTTCTTTATTCGACTAGATATATATATAATTCGACTAGATAGATTTTAAAAGCACATTTGAACCTACATGTTATACATTTTAAACATCTAAACTAGTTGTTAGTGAGGAATCTACCACTGGTTCGGAGGGTATCTGGTTCTGCTGAGAACAAGAAGCGAGCAACTCAAATCTTACGAATATAGGTACAGCTCAGAAGGGTTTCAAGAAAACATTATTCGATTATTATTAATAATTTAATCTATTTATTAATCTATTGCTCTCTCAATGCTTGTACAATTCTATATATCTTAGTACTCGAATCCCTGACTGTCTATTTTATTTACACATTAAAAAGCAATTCTCATGACACATTTGAAATGTGCCTGTTACAATATATTTACATTTACACGTTACGTACTATAACCTAAGAAGACATTATATTATCTGAAAAGATAATTGGCTATCAATAAGTTATTTAAAATATTATATACCTACGTATGTATTCGTAAGCCTGTAATATTGCTATTATTTAAATTTTTAACACGATATTGCGTGTTGTGCGTAAAAATAACCAAAATTTACAACGTTATCTGCCTCGATTTCACGTCGAAGCGCTAAAGTATAAATTAAAATGGATTATAAGCTTACTTTTAATTATATTTAATTAATATAGTCATTGTAAAGCTTAATGTCACTAAGCTTCGAGTAGTAGAACTTTTATTACCCCATTAATTGCTTTAGTAATAAAGATGCACGACGAATGCTCTAATTTGCGTCGTAGCAATTGCATTAAGAAATAACGTGGCTAGGTTTTAATGCTCGAAATGGTTATATCGCGATCAGAATATTGTTTTCTATTAATTGGAAGAATTGTTTGGGTGTTTGCTTGATACGCTAAAATGGCTAAACGGATTTTGATGAACTTCCGTATCACTACATAGTATAAAACAAAGTCGCTTTCTCTGTCCCTATATCCATTTATGCTTAAATCTTTAAAACTACGCAACGGATTTTGATGCGGTTTTTTTTAATAGATAGAGTGATTCAAGAGGAAGGTTTATATGCATAAGTAGCCGATCCCGCGGCTTTGCCTGTGCTAAATCTAGGGAAGAGCCCGAGCGAAGTGAGGTCGGTTCGCTAGTATAAAATATAGACTATAACGTGGACTATAATATGCTATTGTTGAATATAGGCTAAGGACACGATGGACACGAGGGTAGAGGCTTCCCTAGATTTAGCACAGGCAAAGCCACGGGATCCGCTAGTTATGCATATAAACCTCCCTGTTGAATCACTCTATCTATTAAAAAAAACCGCATCAAAATCCGTTGCGTAGTTTTAAAGATTTGAGCTTACATAGGGATATAGGGACAGAGAAAGCGACTTGTATTATACTATGTAGTGATCTGCGAGTGAAAGTCCCGTCAAAATCGGTCCAGCCGTTTCAGATATTAGTGGGAACAAACAGAGATTCAAAATGAATAGGGTGGGATCTAATTGCTGATACAAAAATCAAATTATGTTATTATGTAGTATAAAATATATTATTTTAGATATGACACAACTTTTAACCGACTTTTTAAATTTGTGTACTGTAAACATCAGTATGAACTAAGTATTATCTGTAATTTTTTTCAATTAAAAATCTATTTATGATGCTTTTTATAAATAGGTTCTATGTTATATATAAGGCCTATATTTTTATTTTATAATAATATCAACTCCATTTTACATAGCATAATGATTTATAATGCTGTAAATAAATCATATTTTTATGTGTTTTTTGCCTCTTAATTAAATATAATTATTTTAAATATCCTTAGAGTAATATTTTTGCTTAGATATTTAAAATATCGTATTTTAGATAATTGATAGTAATTCTGTAAACCCTTCTTCAATCGTCACGTTTTCAACCGTCGTCGTAGTCTTTCACAAGAACTGTCGTATACAGACTTTGTTTCTAATTATAGATTTTCCATTTATGTTATAATATTTAAAAGTTAAATTATAGAAAGGAGACAACTTGTTCTGTTCTATGAAATCCTTAAGTACTTACAATTAAAGTAACTTGTTTGTTTGTATTTATTTTTTTGATTCGATGTGTCAGTTTGTAGTGAGACTACTTCCTGTGTAGAGGTCTCGGGTTTGGGTCCCGCATTCATGTGTGTTGAGTACGCGTCATTTTTGTACTGAACCCTGGGTGTTTATATTTATAATTTTTATAGATTATAACCTATGTGTGTAGTGCATCAAATGTCTGGTATCCGTAACACAAGCCTCGTAGCTTATCATGAAATTAGATGGTGCTGTGTGTTATTTGTAAATTTACGTTATATATTTCTCAGACAGCACCTCCATTAGCGATTTAGGTTAATGATGAGATGTTTTGCCCTACTTAGCTGTTGAATAGCTAATTTGTAAGTAAACGTCAAGGTGTTGATTCATGTCCTACTTGACCTGGGCTTTCACTAATAAGTACGTACTTGCTACTTAAATGAAACATTATAGTTACGATTATAATGAGTATAGTTCGCCCATGGATTTAGCGCGAGGAAAGCCGCGGGTTATAAAAATTCTAAAATAACGAGTAGCCTAAGTTACTCTTATAATGTTAGATATCTGCGAGTTAAAGTCCCGTCAAAATCGGTCCAGCCGTTTCAGATATTAGTGGGAACAAACAGACAGATAAACATAAAATTTAAAAATTGATTTTTGGATGTTAGTGCCTTATATAATATTTTCATATAAATTTAGTGAATAGCTGTAAATTTAAAATTAAAAACAGACGCTTTAATTTTATTTATATGTATAGTTTATTTATGTTATACTTAATACCTAGATACTTGTTATAGTGTCAGTAGACTATTTCTAAGTGATTTGATATAGATCGCAATCTTTACTATATATGTACGTATGGTAAGATATACAGAGTGATGAGGGTCGTAATTAGTTTTGTACTAAGTTTGCAAAAAGTTCTATTACTTTATAACTTTATAAGTAAGTATATTTGTTAGAATGATTGAATTGAATTTGTTTTTGTTTCGACTTATCCTGTTTGATTCGGTATTGCTACATTTAATAAATAAAGAAATCTATATAATGTCACTAAAAATGTGGACTTCATAATCCTAGTAATTGACATCTATAATTTGAATAAAATTCTAACTCGAGAATCTGAAATAATCGATAAAGCGTATCGAGGGACGAACCCGGGCGAAGCGATTTATTCATATTTGCTTAGTCCTTAAAGTAATTCAGTCTTCATCGTTTTTTCACGATATCATAAACTATTCAGCATTCGTATAACCACGTTAATATCGCAGTAGTAGTACAAAATAAATGCGATCGTTAAAAACATCTGATTTCTTAAAATACCCTTTCCAAAAAGCGGACGACCCTTTTGTTTATTTGTAAATAGCGGCTTATCCTCGTTTCGTTAGTTCAAAAAATTTAAGCCTATTCGTTACTTTAAATCTATATTATAGAAAATTGTGTCATATTTTGCAAATATTCGTAGTATATATTATATATTATAGAGAAAAATATATAGAACTTGTTTAAATGTATTCGTATTCGGCCCTTCTTAACGTCCCAATGTTGGGCGCGTGTTTTCCTTCAATAGCCAACTACGCTGGCCAAATACGGGGTGATGGGTTTGTCTTTCGAAAGCTTGCTAGGTTTTCTGCAAGCTTTGCAAGTTTCTATCACTGTAAGATAAGGTGATCATGTTGGAAATGCTTCGCACATGAAAATATCAGGTATTTAATACCCAGGAATTGAACCCGCTTCACTCAGTTTCCCAGCAAGTGTTTAACCACTAAGCTACGACTGTTATAAATGAATTTAGTGCCAGTTAAATTTTAATAACATACTTCGTTATGTCAAAAACAAATACTAAATACAAGTTGATGAAAACAGCTGTTTATAATTTATCATAATGAAGCTAGAGGATACAATTATGTAATTGATTACAATTATTATTTTTCTTATTAAAGAATATTTAGTACCTACAGTATACGGAAATATATTAAGTTATTATTTACAGGAAATAATTAGTTTATTAATACGCCAAGTAGCTAACGAAACAAAACATTTGTTTTGTGTTCGAGTATGAACTCAGAGGAAGTGTCCCTCAGTCGCTTTTGCTAATAGAGAGTATTTTATTACTATTATAATTACGACACTTAGTATGTCTGTATGTTTGTTACTCCTTGTGCTAAAACGGCTTTACTGTTTTTGATGAAAATAGGAACGCAAATAGATAAGAAATCGGACCAATACTTTTTTAAGAGATAGATTTAACCGGTTTTATTAGAAATTCCGTGAAATATTCTGATCATAACACGTAATTTTTTTTTTATTTCTATAAAAATTATAAAGATAGTAGAATTACAACTTATTATAACTCTCGGGTATTTGTTTACTGTCTGTAACAAGTACATATATAAATCTCTGAGACATCAAGAACCTTAGTCTCCCGTGACCGTGACCGTGACCATGATTGTTGTAAAGCTTTCGAAACGTCGGTAACCAAGAATCAAAATAAATCCGCGACAAAATCCGAAAAGATAGTTTCATTTATATTGTCCAAGAAAGCTGTATTGTATCGACATTAATGGAAAGTGTCTGAAGTGACCACTCCAAGGAAACAGTAGCCACAGTCAACACCTTAGCTGTAAAAGAAGTGCACTTAAGGCGGCGATATATGTAAATTGGACTTTCTTTGTATTTGAATTCTCTGTAATCTTAATAGGAAAAAATTTTAAAAAAATGTATGTTATTCTACAGCATATACAGCATTATCTCTTCCGCTTAAAAAGTTAAAAAAAACAACATAAATATCATAAATAAATATGCTAAGTACCCTCTGTTACAATTTTTCATATCATTTCTCTCGTAAACTATCAAAAACAAGATTTTTTTATTGCGTTCAGCATATTAAATAATACAACACCTAATATGATCTCCGATTATTTTTTCAAATAACTGTTTTATTTATTTTTTATGATTTTTTTACGTAATTCATACACGTAAGCCGCGAGAGAACACCCTCTGTCGCCCAGTAAATCAGTGCGGGACGAGGCGTTGTGCTGAACGGACCTGTGACTGTTTGCTCCGCAACCGCAGAACCAATTTAGAAATTTATTTATTTAATTCGTGAACAGAATTGTCACGAGTCGTGTGCGCTAAATTATGCTCTAAAACATTTGTGTTTAAAACTATATTGAAATGAAATAAATAAATGGCGTATTTTGGACCTTATTGACTTGTAAATTTTTTACTTAAAAATTTTAGTATACATATTTGACGACACGCGTGGCGCAGTTTGTAGTTACCCTACTTGCTGCGCCAGCGGTCGCGGGTTCGAGTCCCGCTGGGGACAGACATTTGTTGTGCACGAATGTTTGTACTCCAGTCATGGATGTTTATATTTATAATATGTATGTATTTAAACTTATATATGTGTATATACCATCCACCATGTATATCAACCATCTAGTATCCATAACACAAGGCTCGTATCTTACCGTGGAACTAGATAGTGCTGTGTGTAAATGTCCCAACATATTTATTATTTTATTATTAAATATGTAGTATCGACTAAGAGAAGTTTCAATTTAGACTTTATTTGTATAGTTATAAGGACTAAGTCTGGAAATCGAACCTGTAACGAAGTTACGTCTACTGAGCCATAGGTAACATAAAATTTAATCTGTTTATCTTTCATTTTGAAGTTATACTTCTTTAGGCGCGTTATGAAAAATTTATGAGAGTGAAATTTTACGATGCGCGAGACAAAATTCTCACGGGAGAAGTTAGCTAACAGTCAAAAGAGGACTTGCAACTATATTCACGATATTTATTTAAACAATGACATGGGTGTCATTTTCGAGGATTTTCGGGGTGCTAATTGCGAAAATGAGGTCTATTTTCAAATCCAAGATGGCGGACATCCGGTTTTTTTTCAACAATGACATGGGTGTCATTTTCGAGGTTTCTCGAGGTGCTGATTACGAAAATGAGGTCCATTTTCAAATCCAAGATGGCGGACATCCGGTTTTTTTTCAACAATGACATGGGTGTCATTTTCGAGGTTTCTCGAGGTGCTGATTACGAAAATTAGGTCCATTTTCAAATCCAAGATGGCGGACATCCGGTTTTTTTTCAACAATTACACGGGTGTCATATTCGAGGTTTTTCGGGGTGCTAATTGCGAAAATGAGATCCATTTTCAAATCCAAGATGGCGGATATCCGGTTTTTTTTCAACAATGACATGGGTGTCATTTTCGAGGTTTCTCGAGGTGCTGATTACGAAAATTAGGTCCATTTTCAAATCCAAGATGGCGGACATCCGGTTTTTTTTCAACAATGACATGGGTGTCATTTTCGAGGTTTCTCGAGGTGCTGATTACGAAAATTAGGTCCATTTTCAAATCCAAGATGGCGGACATCCGGTTTTTTTTCAAAAATGACATGGGTGTCATTTTCGAGGTTTCTCGGGGTGCTGATTACGAAAATGAGGTTCATTTTTAAATCTAAGATGGCGGACATCCGGTTTTTTTTCAACAATTACACGGGTGTCATTTTCGAGGTTTCTCGGGGCGCTGATTACGAAAATGAGGTCCATTTTCAAATCCAAGATGGCGGACATCCGGTTTTTTTTAAACAATTACATGGGTCAGGGTGTCATTTTCGAGGTTTACCGGGGTGCTAATTGCAAAAATGAGTATGTATTATTTAATGATGCCAAGCATCCATTGTCAATGAAAACTACCAATAAAGTGTTTTTTACGTTTTAGTGTTATTTTATCAAGACGTTTTTTTAAGTTTTTATTTCACGTTTTAGTGTACATTTGTGCACTATAGTAAATATTCTGCGTAGTTGACTAATCTTCGTGACAATATTTATTTGATCACCCTCACCACTATCTATATTAAAAATAAATGAAATCCATATGACGAAATGAAATCCGCAAAATTGCAGTACTGGTAATTTTTTATATCCTCAGGAGTAATTATCATATTTTAATCGTTACAAATTATATATTTTAATTTTAAAAATAATTATTTTATTTAACCTTCATCATATTAAAAAATGGGATAAAGATTTGGAGCAGGTATCCCTAAACACACACACCATGACAGTTTGACTACAATAAGTACACGAGCTGTACTCACACATATTTTTGTAAAAAACATAGCACTGTTTATAGGTATTAATTGTATAAAGTACACGATAGTTAAATCTTTTCTTTTGTTCATGTTTTTTGTAAAACTGGAAATAAAAGGCTTTTTTATTTATAATAATAATTATTATTATTTTTTAATTTAATTTTAAAGTATTATTTTTACGTTAGTTCCTACTGATTTTTTGTAATAAGACAAACCCTCAATTACCCCCTAAATTTCAAATAGCCATAACTTTGTTAATAATTCAGATCAACCTCGCAAACACAAACATCTACAGACTCACAAAAACCTACACCACCGCAAAAGGCACCGTCTTCCCGGAAGCCACAACATATTTTTATTTTTTCTTTATACCGCTTATAGAACTTAAAATTAATAACATTTTTATAATAAAGAACTTCGTTCCTATCTGGTGAAACTGAAAGTTGTGAACCTACAAACACTTTTTGTGTATCGATCATTAATTTTAGTATATGTACTGCCGAAGCGAGTACACTTGGACGTTCGACAACATTGTATATATATTCAACGAGTTAGAATATTTCGATAGCGCGATTCAGGACTTAACAGCGTTATATAATATTTTTAAGTTTAACATCATATATAATAACAATAAGTATAAAACAACATATTTAATATGACAATATTGTTTGAGGACTGAAATAAAATGAATTTTTACAAAATTAAAAACAAAAAGCCAACGTTACGCGGTGTTCCCAGGCCCACCGGTCACCCATCCAAGTACTGACCGCGCCCGACGTTGCTTAACTTCGATGATCGGACGAGAATCGGTGTGTTCAATTATATATATTTACTGTGATTATAAGTGATAAAAATTGTATCTAACATATTGTACACATAAATTAATAATAGATATAAATAATAATTATTTTAATTATGTAAAAAATATTTTTTTATGATATTTAAAAAACTTTATTTAACTAGATAATGCTTTATAATAAAACTTTCAGTGTATTAAATACTCTTTTTTCTATTATTATTATTAGTATATTAGTGTCGTTTTTATAATTGCATAAGTTGATAAAAAATGCTATCATTATAACGCCTTATCAATATATTGCCGTTGCGAACACCTCTAATAGAACCATGCCTAACAAAGCAACAGCTGTTAGTTGTTACACTGTGCCGTACTACGCGCGAATTCTAGCGCGCTGGTCGCGCGTAATTATTATCGGGAGGCGCGGGGTTGCGCGGGGAATTTTTACCGGCAACGCCCAATCGAGCAAGGTCAACGGCGTATATCCCCGTCTTAAAGTGTACTTTCATTCTATCATCAAATTACCTATCACATTTTGTTTGATCGTGCCGCTATTGTCAGCTACTGACCGCTTTGTTCACGTTCGAACTTAAGCCAATCGCAACGTTCAAGCCAATCGATATCCTCTACTTTATCACAAGTACCTACTTCTAAAGCCCTTCAAGGTATAAACATAAGTAGGTATACTGTACATACTAGTGTTTATTGATGGGTTCACACGGTTGTTTGATGAGAAAATGAAAAGATTTTGTTTAGAAAAGTTGGAATCTACTGTTAGGTATAAGTAAGCAATATGTATTATTATAATATACGTTAATTATTTTTGTTCATCTCATTATAATAATGTTCTCTTATCCATTTTGGCCATGGCGGCCAATCTCATTGATACAAACTAAGCGCAGGAGATTATAGTGCATAAGTGTACGCGCAGACACAAGTGCACTCTATTCCTGTCACTTTCATACTCTGGTGGGAAGAGTACTCGACATGATCAGTAAAAGCTAAGGCGCAGGAGAGGCTTTACGTGCTCTCCGAAACACGAGGGTGAAATACCTCCAAACTTCCCAACTCCGGGGATTTAGTGAAGTTTACTAAACAAGAAACAATCAATAACTAAACTTGGCCTGACTTAGGGCTCGAACCCTCAACCTCCAGCTGTGTCGTGCTAGCCACTTCACCACTGAGGCAGTCATCTTAAAATATTTATATGGCATTGGAAGGTTTTCATCAATAAAATTAAATCAATAAATATGTACAGAAACTTTCAAAAATGGTTAATCGTATAAGGTTTGGTTTTAAATTTTGTTTTAAATATTAAGTGGTAATAACTTCGTAAAACGTGTGTTTTTACGAAGTGCGAATAAATCATGGACTATAATGAGATATCAGAAATATGTTTTGTAATAAAATAACAAAAGTAGTTTATTTCAAACAGAATAATTTCGATTACGAAGCAACTGTAATAAAGTTTAAATCATTCATTATTACGTATTCTCTGCTTTGTGGTTAGAGATAAATATATTAACCACAGATTTATGTACATACGTACGTATGTGCGGTAAATTTTATATACATACAATATGCCACAGTCATAAAATAGTGTTCTCTATTAAATAATAACTTCGCATTAATGGTAAAATAAACAATATACTACTCGTATAACACATTCAGTTGTACAGTAACTTTAAGTTAAATGTATTATACAAATAAATCTCTGCTTACTCTAACTTTGATACTAACGTAAAATACCGACCTTTAGTTGAATTGTTTAGTTGTTTTACTGGCTAAAATTTTGTTAAAAGTTGGCTAAAAATACAGTTTTTTTTTTAATTTAAGCTGTTATTGATGCAAAAAACGTTTAAATTGACGTCGTATTTGCCAACTTTCTATATGTGCTTCATTTTAATTGATTCCTTACCGCAACTAGACGTTTAAAAAATATATAAACATAGCTGTTCCAGTATCCAGAAACATTATCTTTGATTTATGAAAAAAATTAGTTTTTTTTTTAAAAAGTGTGAGAGTTGTATAATTTTTGCCAAGAGAATCTCTTGGCGCATACGACTACAATAAAATATCAGTGTTTCGAACTATAAAGCATAAACCTCATTTACTCATTACGTGATGTTGAAGTGTCACCATTAAGTACTTTAAAATGTTGGTACTGAAGCCATATGTTTTATCATCTACGGCTTCTCGCCTGTTTAATTATTTTATCTTCATACTATATCCCTGATTTGTAGGTACTGGATACATTTTTTCAAAGGCAATCTTGCGATTTTTCGATCATTCCTTATCTTATTACTTAGTTTGTAATGTTAAGCATTTTTGAAATATGACGCATGATTATTGCTGTCATTATTAAGCCATGTAACACCCCCGTGTTTATGAAAATACGTAGCTGTGTTTCTACTGTTGATCGCCCTCTGGTCGTGTAGGATTGTCATGTTCATTCCATTAAAGTGTACAAGTAATTGAAATAGTGAGTGCACTTATTTTGTTTTTGATCTTTAAAGCATCAACCATATTATAATATATTCAACATATTATGACGACACTTTGGCTCAGTTTGTAATGCTTGCTGCGCCAGCGGTTGCGGGTTCGACTCCTATTCGGGACATTCATTTGTTGAGCAAGAATGTTTTTACTTCAGTCATGGGTGTTTCTATTAAAATTATATATATGTAGTGTATTAACGATCTAGTATCTGTAACACAAGCTTCTTAGCTTACCATGGAAGTAGATGGCGCTATGTTAACTAAATTAAACGAAACGTATATGTACTGATATCAGATATTGATTTATTGCTAATACTTAATGGAAAAAATGTTAAACGTAAGTAGTAAGTCAAAAGAAACACAAAGCTAAGTCGTAAGTGCTTAAAAATAATGACACTGTAATGTTAAAAGTATCCTCTTACTTTTCTATGAAAGCTTCGTTAAAGTGGTTTTTACGTACGAAGTACTGTTTTAAAATATTTTGTCCTCTCTATTGCTGGATATGTATCTTAAATAACCATAAAAGTAATATGTATTAGTAGTATATTTATTTATAGGATACGTATAGGAACGTTGTTATTTTCCATAATCCAACCATAAAGACGTATGAATCAAATATAATATTATATAACATCAGTACATATATGAATAAATTTGAAGTGTCTGTTTGTAATTTCAAATTAACAGCTTTTCACTAAATGCATAATATGCAAGTAGGTATATGCGGTACAATAAAATCAATTTTTTCTATTTGTTCCAGCTAATCTCTAAAACGGCTGGACCGATTTTAACGGGACTTTTACTCGCAGATAGCTAATGTTATAAGGAGTAGGCCTAGCTAATGTTATAAGAAGTAGGCCTCCTTTATTTGTAAGAAAGTTATAAAAACCGTTTAATTTATTTGAATTTACTCCTAGCTGAGTAAGCGGGTTTGATAGTGTAAAATATTATAAACTATGCAATTCTTAAGTCATATAACGAATGTATAGAGCTTCAATGGTTTTTATGATGTATGCAAGAACCTGATTTCTCCGAGTTCCATTATTAATAGAATTTTAGACCACATACGTGGGTGTTTCTTTATACGCCAAAGGATATGAGTCACTCCAATTTATCATAATTCAGTTTCATTATAGCCGTCGATAAACAAACTTGAAGGGGATGTATGTTTCCGTTTCGTACAATTCAAGGGCGTAATTAACTACTTGTTGTGATTTACCGCTGCTGTAATCTAGGGTTTGTAGGGATTTCTTTTAAAAGATCTAGAATTTTCAGGTATTCTCTTAGATAAATAGTATTTAGTAAACCTTAAAATTATGAGCAAACAAATATGTTGGGACATTATAACACACAGCCATCTAGTAGAGTGATGAGCTACAAGGCTTTAGTTACGGATACCAGATATTTGATACACTGCACTTATAACTTTTAATACATACATACATATTTACTATAAAAATAAAAGTTCATGACTGGAGTACAAACATTAGTGCTGAAGCTGCTCGAACCGCGAACGTCGCACTGGCGCAGAAAGTTGGTTTACTACAAAGTACAAACTGAGCCAAACATGTCGTCAAATTATTTTGTTTTCCTTAAAATTAGTAGCATGATCCATATAAATATTATTTTCTTTTTTTGTAACATTGATATCACTCAATTCTCAAATTGATCTAAGGTAAATATTTTTTTTTTGCTTTAAGCAAAATTACTATTATTTTTCTTACATACACCGTTTATCTATGTTTATATAGTGTACCTATATAATTTTATGTTAATTTAAAGTGTTCTTGTAATAAAATCTAAAAATTTAGGAAAATCTATACATAACAAACAGAAATGTGCTATGTTTGTTGAATCTTTTGATTTCTGTTCGCTCGTCTACGCTACTAAGAAACGAGTGGAGGAATTTTATTGTATTCCGCACATTCTTATCTCAGACGCAATGCGAACTTCTTTTTGTCGGATTACATGGAAATATAGTGTGAAATTTCACATTGCTTTTGATACCTGATAGAAGTGTTTAGTCATTGTCAACTGAATCAAGTAATACATGAGTCAAGTTACAGGTGTATCGTAGTGCTTAACTTATATTGGGTATTAGCATATCCCGCGCCTTCGCTTGCGTTCTTAGACCGGAAAACAAATTCTTAGATTTACATAATATTAATGTACCACTTTATTTTATACAATATAGCCTTCCTCGATAAATTTGCTATCCAACGCTAAGGATTTTTCAATTCGAACTAGTAGGTAGTTCCAGAGATAAGCGCGTTCAACCAGATTTATTTATTTAATATAAGGATGGATATAATGCATTAAGGACTACTCTTTCTCTCGCCTCTTTGGCTTAGTGACTAGAATGTGTGTCTATAAATTTAATTAGTTTTAAATGTAATCCTTAATTGAAAAGCTAACAGAACCTACCAATAGACTAAAACTTTTAGAAAATTTTAAAAGCGTATCGAAATCGGTTACTTTATCCAAGAATTAAGTTCAGAAACAAACAAAACAGACAGATATAGTGGGTTTATTTTTTTACTTATTTATTAAATACAATAGGTAGGCGACAGTCTACATTTAATTGTCAGTAACTCATTAAAACATTGTAAAGTACTGGATGAAAAGTTAATATCTCAATCTCAGACAAAGGTCTGTAATAAAAGAGCTTTCAGGCTTACTCTCACTGTGCTCTTTGGAATTGTTCCCATTGCGCATATTTAACTAGTTTTTAAAAATGGATGGAAATTCGTATATTTCGAAATATACCGTAGCGTTGTATTCGTTAAGTGATTTTGTTCTCGAAAATGTAGGTTAAGTAGTGATCTTTCTCGAGGTATATCTATATATATTTACACTGTAGCCGATTCTATAATTAAAAATTGGTTCATTGGTGAGAATGTTGCTTAAATAATTGTTGGACAAATTTTGTTTGTTATTGGTAGTAATTAATATTTATGTATATTTATAATGAATTTATCATAGTTTTGAATGTATATCTAAGTATATGATTGGCAAAAAGTAATACTTTAATTGAGTACGTAAAGTATAGGTAGACACCATCAAATTCGCCATGTTATTGTCATTTTCGGTAGCACCATGTGAAGTTACGAGACGTGTTTTATGGATAGTTTAGTTGGTTAATACACTACACATTATATTTAACTAACAAATACAAACACATTAATATAAACGCATATAGAATGTATACCTATGTAACATTTATGTTCTACAAGATTGAGTCTATCAGGCATTATAAACTAAAACTTTAACTGTCGTATTTTTAAGAAATAAAATTTTTATATAAGCTTTCATTTCATCACCTTCACCGTAAGACAAGTGGTAATCATGTTAGAAATGATTCGCACATGAAAATATCAGAGAAGCGAGACCGGGATATGAACCCGCATCACTCGGTTATCTAAGCGAGCGTCAGCTCTGGGCTACTGCCTTATGAAAATGTATAGATAGATACCTAAATTGTTTTATAATATAAATTTCCTGTTCGTAATACTCGTATATATATTTTATGCGGCATGTTATATTATTAATTTACGAGGCGAGACTTCGATTGCAATATCGATTTTAGACTAATTGAGTTTGTGTATTCAATTGTAGGCGTGTTTTGTACATTGATGCGTTAACGATTTAATTTGTAGCTTGTGTATTTGTATTATATTCAATGTATACTGTAAATTCATATAAATACTAGCGACTCACCTTTGCTCTGCTTTTTTATTTTTTTAATGCAACCCTGAAGCTTTTTTTTATTAAAATATTAGTTATTTTATAAAATCAGATTTCAGTCTCAGATATATATGTTGATGTTATGTTAATGTTATAAACAGACACTTCCGTTTTATAATATATTCTCTTAAACTTAATTCTCAAATATTATTACACTAGTAGATTATTTTTGCAAAATGATTAATCAAATATTTAGATAATCGCTCATTCTTTTTGTTAAAGTTTATGAAAAAGTAAGCTACTGACTTATGAGATTAGTTCGAACAAAGCCAAACTGAACTTTTTATAATAGGTATTATGTAGTGATATTAATTCTTTAAATTTCCCTACTACTGTACTGCACTGTATTATATTTTAAGTTTATCTTTTTTGTTACAGCACACTAGTCCCATGGAAACATTTTCGAGAGGAACTGAACAACGTGCATCCCATATCTTCAGGGTTGGAAACGATGGCGCTCAAAACGACAATAGACCTGACCTGCAATGACTTTATATCGAATTTTGAGTTTGATGTGTTTACAAGGTTAGTAGGATTTATTATTTAACTAGCTACTTACTCTAGATTTACGGTTTTTTTTTCGCTGGTTCGTCCTATTGGCCAAAATTCTATTCAAAATAAAACTGCAATTTGTGGAATAAAAAGTTGTATGCTCTATAATTTGTCAATGTGCCAAATTTCATCCAAATCATTTTACCCAACTACACAGTACTTATTTACCGTATGTCCTTTATACTGCTACAAAAAAGGTAATGAAATTTTAGTGAATTTTCTTTGAGCTTTTAAGTTACTTCAACATTTTGTTCACATTTTTATAATGCGCATACTAAAATATAACCAAAATGCGATCTACATTAGAGAAACGTTGCGAAAAGAAATAAATGAAAGCTTTTGATAACTTGCCACAGTACAATTAAGGCTAGATTCACGTTTTATTATTTCGCGAAAATTTTTATTTACTCTTCTACTATGTTTTTAACTATAAAATGTTTTAAACTAAATTACATAACATTTATGTACTTGTACCAAATTATATTGGTCATATACTTATATTTCTAAGTACTGACATTTATATATCTCAATATACATGAATAAGAATATGATATAAATTCAATCCAACAATTTTTCATCCTATCATCTAGATCCCTTCAGCCATTCTGACGTGATTCAGTAACAAAAATATATTCTTATATAGTATTAATGGTTAGGGTACACTTGTTTTTTAAGATACAATTACTTTAAGGTTACTTCTATATTTAGTCGGGTTATAATTTAGTTTTCTGAATCTTGGTAAAGGAAGTGAGTGATTCAAGAGGAAGATTTATATTTTATATGTACATGCATATTATAGTAGAGAAAATCGATAAAACTCCCATTTAATTTGAAATCTAAAAAACCATTTTGAAATCTTTACTAATCGTTAAAACGTTGTACAAAAAATATATTTATAGTGCGATAAGGCCCTTATACATTTACTATAATATGCGTGCAGCAAATACTTTCCGTCTGGCGTACCTATTGTTGTAGACCGAAGGATAATCCGGATTCCTTCGGGTGTATTCTATTCAGGCTTTATCAAAACGGCGCAGCCATTTAAACTCAGCAACAAAGACGTGGATGAAGTTATTATTTAAATTTAAAAAGGTTTTTTTTCTAAGTTATTATATGATACTAGCATTACCCGCGGCTTCGCCCGCCTTCATTTTTTTAATTCCTAATCAACCTCATTGGGTTGATCTGTAGGATGCCTGAAAGTTTCTTCAAAATTACTCTAGCTATTTCAGAACCCATTGTTAATACAAAAAATTTTTTAATTTTTTGTAAGAAATATTTTTTTAATAAAAAGTATCCTATGTTACTTCTAATACCTCCAAGAATATGTGTACAAAGTTTCATGATGATCGCTTGAGTAGTTTTCGCGTGAAAGCGTAACAAACAAACTTACATTCACATTTATAATATTAGTAGGGAATAATTTTAAATTATGGTGCAGTCGTGAATATTTAGGAAAGGTCAATGATGCATATTAGACTTTCAATTTTCTTAATTCAAAACTAAATTTACAAATACGTTATTGAATGAAACTTATGAGTTATGACACCATCACGGAATACTTAGTAGATGTAAATGTGTGGTATTCTGTCTCACGTAGGATAAATAGATAAATATTGTAATGCCATATTGTTACCAAATATTCAAAACACAATATTAACAGCTTTCCGAGCCGGTGGTGGTGGTAGCTTACTCACAGACTTACAGACTGACATTTAATTTTAATAATGTAAAAATGAAGATTCAAAAGAGCTTGCAAGAGTCTATTTGAATAAAGAATATTTTGATTTGATTTGAAATTATGCAAGCTGCTAATAAGCACACGCTGCTAATAATAATGATGAAATAGCATTCATATACATAATATAGTTTTTGGTTTATTTTTCGTTTAAACGTTTTTAGTCAACCAAATGTGATATAAAGATATACTTATTACTTATTCGTATATGAATGCCCCTCAAACAAGGTAAGTTTTTATTAATAAGCTTTATCCCACTATTTCTAGATTATTTCAACCCTGGAGCACTCTGCTACGTAATTGGCAGTTGCTAGCGGTCACACATCCCGGTTACGTCGCGTTCCTCACTTACGACGAGGTGAAGGCGCGTTTGCAGAAATATATACATAAGGCAGGAAGTTATGTTTTCAGGTGAGATGTAGGGTCTGTTATTATATTTTAATCTATGTATTTATTTTTATACTAGTGATTCAACCTCGTTTCGCTCGGGTTCGTCTCTAGGTTAGGTTAGTATAAGTTTTTTTTTTAAATTTGTTTTTTTTTTGTATTAAACCTTCCGTTTTTTTTCTAAAAAAACCTTCCGTGGGCCTTAAGGAACTTACAAAAAAATTAACTAAATTGGTAACGATTGTAACGATTCGAAAGTCTATCTTCCTACAAATGAAAGTCGTACATGACCTAAGTGGTATTAAATAATCATATTATATTTAAGTACTATGCCTTATATCTCGCAAGCACCAACGGCCATTCATATTTTATGAAGCGCTTAAGAATATGCAAATGAAAACAATATTTAAATTGTGTTTCTGGAACTTAATATTATTCTAGAATATGTTATTTAGAGCCTTTGTGCCTAAAAGGCGTGGTATTTGGGAAGAAGCTTTCATGAATTCTAAAGAAAACTCAACTAAAACTCAATTATTTCTGGCTGAAAGCAGACTATTTCAATACTTATTTGGTCTGAGATACTATTTTTTTCCAATATGATGTTTGTAGATTCAAAATGGTACGGCAGGCATAAACAGGTAGCCCAGTAGTGACGAGGTCGCTTGGGCAACCGAGTGAAGTGGGTTAAAATCCAGCACTCGCACTTACCATATTGATCTAATATGCGCGAATGATTTCTACGGTAAAGGAAAATTTTATGAGATGTTTGTGAGACTTCATAAGTTTTCAAAAAACGTTCGTTACGCTTATTAATTGTTTCTTAATAACTTTCATACGTGCCAGTTGCGAACAGATGACTGCGCTAACGCGAGGAAGAATGGAGAACAATAAAAATATTTATTAAATATAAATTTATAAATAAAATATTAAAATTTGTCGAACCCGCGATCGATATCGTATAAACATCATTCAGACCACTTACGAGTAGCTTTACTTTTCCATATAATAAAATAATGTGAATTTTCATACTTTTCAGGTTATCGTGTACTCGACTCGGTCAATGGGCGATAGGCTACGTTACAGTGGACGGCGAGATTTTACAAACCATACCCCAGAATAAGAGTTTAGTCCAAGCGTTGTTGGACGGCTATAGAGAGGGATTGTAAGTGCGTTTGATTTTTTTAAATATATAAAGTAGGTTTTATATGTATTTTTTCTTATCTTGAGTAAATTTTTTTAATTTTGATTCAAAGATTAGAGTATGATACTTTCTTAGGTTTACGCGAATACTTGACATTATAAATGAAACTATTTTTTCTGATTTTGTCGCGGTTGAGACTGTGTCATGTGTGACTCTCTCCCGTGACCATGATAGCTGTAAACATTTGAAACGTCGAGAACCAAAAATCCGCGACAAAATCCGATAAGATAGTTTCATTTATAAGATTAGAGTACCTATATTTCTTTTTTTTTTTTTTGGCTTGTTTCGTACATATTGACCGTATCGTAAATTAAAACTGTTTACTATAAAAATAATAAATAGATTTCTTAATGTGATCTAACAGTAGAATAAATGTAAACTTATGTACTAAATTTAATCGAAATCGGTACAGCCTTTTTAGTGGACAGGTAACTTACAAACTTTCGCATTCACAATATTATATGTGATATTTAAATTTCAGTTACCTATATCCAGACGGTCGGGATATAAATCCAGATTTGAGTTCAGCCATTATATCCCCCGCAGAAGACCACATAACCGTTACGCAGGAACAGTACGAATTGTATTGTGAAATGGGTAAGTTTTAATAACTTTAATGACCTCATCATCATCATCATCATCATCAGCCCTTATTAACGTCCCACTGTTGGGCACGGGCCTCCCTCGGTACGAGGGGAATTTATGACCTATTCCCATTGAATTCGGCCAAGCAACCAATATACTTAAGACAGCAAAAGATATTTATTATATTATAAATAATAAATAAATAAAAAATTGAGACATTGACACATAGCGCCGCGACATTCCATGGTATGCTACGAGGCTTGTGTTATGAATACCAGATACTTTTGGTTTCGGAGCGTTTTTAAAAAGCACTGGTACAGTTAGTACAAATTATAACTAAATTAAAATTAACACTAAATTAATTAAATGAAACAAAATGAAACATGTAGCCGATTTGAGGCTTCTTTAATGTCTAAAGTACATTCTCGGCCGGCGGATGCCGGGCGGGCCAGCAAGACGCTGAGTTAGCGTTTTTATTATTCTAAGTATCCTAATCTAAAACGGATGGACGAGGTTTAATCATAACTAGCTACAGATTATAAATATTTATAAACACCCATGACTGAATACAAACATGTTTTGCTCATCACAAGAATGAATTAATAAGGGGAACTCAAACCTAGGACTTCCTAAAGTACGGTTGCGTACCCGGAAGTTCTAGAAATTACTTACCTATAATATTTATTTTACTTTCTTAGGTTTACGCGAATATTTGACATTATAAATGGCTATCTTTTCGTATTTTGTCGCGGATTTATTTGGATTTTTGGTCCAGGCGTTTCGAATGCTTTACAGCAATCATAATCACTGGAGAGACGAAAAGATAGTTTCATTTATACTATTTATTTTATTACTTACTATATTTATTCTTTAAATGTTTCTTATTTGTGTGTGTTTCAGGGAGCACATTCCAATTGTGCAAGATATGTGCGGAAAACGATAAAGATATTAGAATAGAGCCGTGCGGTCATTTACTGTGTACGCCGTGTTTGACCGCCTGGCAAATTGTGAGTTTGTTTTTTGATTTTCATATATACATTTAATAAACAGACAGTGGTAGCCCAGCGGTAACGCGTCGCTTGGATGACCGAGTGATGCGGGTTCAAATCCGGGTCTCGCACCTCTGATATTTTCATGTGCGAATCATTTATATCATGATTACCACTTGTCTTACGATGAAGGAAAACATTGTGAGGAAACCTGCATGTCTGAGAAAACCTAGCAAGTTATCGAAAGACATGTGAAGTCCGCCAACACGCACTAGGCCAGCGCGGTGGACTATGGCCTGATCCCCCTCGTACTGAGGGAGGCCCTAAAACATGGAGTAAATGGAGAGCGCATGCGGGGGCAACCGCGCTTGCTAAGCATACGCTAAATCAAGCTTGTGCGATGTCAATGTTGACGTCTTGTCTATTTATCTCGATAGTGCTGTCGCAGCATCGCACCGATTTATATCGATGTAATTCAAGATGAGATGAGTTTGTATTTTACTGTAGGTGTTATTATTGATTTATTTAAAGACAAGTGGGGCCAGGCTAATTAAAAATATGTATTTTGTATGATTTAAAATTTGCAGATTTCCCAACGATGGATTAATGCTTTTCAAAAAGACAATTTTTCCAACAAAGCATAACGTTGTATGCTCTAGATATTTCACACCGCATTGCTTTACCTTTCACTAGTAATAAGTCAAACAATTATCGATATCGATGTTTATTTAAAGTAACCCTTTTGGAATCCCTAGAGAATCAGTGATCACTTGGTTGTCACTTCGTTACCCAATCACAGCTGGCGAAGCTTACCTCTCCCCCCGCCGTAAATGAGCGACTTTGAGCTAATACAAAAACATGGCAATGCGCGCTCCATTGGTTTTATGCTCCATGCCCTAAAATAAAAAGGGCTGATGATTAAATAAAATTCTAACTCAATCAAATCTGGGAAATCTTATTGAAATAGTCTTTTCTATCAATCGCATTGAAATGTCGGTGCAGACGTCGAATATATAGTTTTTTAGAATGTTTGTCTGTCCTTCTGTCTGTGGCCGCATATATAATATATCGAAAAAAGCTAATTCTTTTTTTGTTGTTTGTTATTGTCAACAAAAGGTTCTTATGAAAGAAAAAAATAAGGAAATTGTGCGGAAAATTAGAAAATTTAAGAATATTTAACCACCATATAAAATTATTTTTAATCTAACCTTAGCGCTTTAGACAATATAAACTTTTTTAATGAAACCTTATGACGTTTGACATAGAATTGACAGAAAGGCTTATTTGTATAATATACTAGCGGAACCCACGGCTTTGCTCGCGCTAGAACTAGGGACGAGCCCGAGCGAAGCGAGGGCGAATCGCTAGTGTACTAGTGCTAGCTAGTGTACTATCCTGTAGGATATATTTTTTTGGAAAATTCAACATGTTTTTTATTATATGCCTAGCTTATAAATGATACTATTATAATTTACTTTCCAGGATTCTGAAGGGCAAGGGTGTCCATTTTGCAGGGCGGAGATCAAAGGAACGGAACAAGTTGTTGTAGACGCGTTCGTTCCACCTCGACCGCCGAATACAACGGCTGATGTTAAGTTAGTGTTTGCTTGTTTGTTTGTTTAATGATTTATTTTTATTTATTTTATTATATTCGGGAAACATATAGGGTAGTATTACATAAAATTCGTTATAAATATTAAATAATATAATAATAATATAAAAAGAAATATAATAATATTTTTTGTAACTGTCGTTTTGAAGTGGAGTGTATGGCAATGGGAGAGATTTCTCAAAATTAAAATAAATACGTGAAAATATCGAAGGAATTGTTTTAAATAGAATTTAATTTTTTTGTGTAAATCAAAGCAGAGTAAGTAAATTGAGTTCCATTAATGGAATGGGATAATTGATTTTTCTTTCCATTCAGTTAAAATCCTACTTAAAATACTTTATTCTTATTTTGCCGCTACTTTATCTACACTAAAATGTAAGAATTATGACTTAAAAACAACCAAAAAAATTAATTTTATTTGTTAAAGGATAATATTATTTTTTTTAATAGCACATGAAAATGAACGATTTGAATTACAGAGTAGTAAACACAAAGACTGCAGTGAAACCCGTATCGTCAAACTCGTCCGGATCATCTGGATCTTCAGGCTGTAACGGTTCGAGTGAGTTGATAATTAATTGCTTTTATTATTTTTTAACCGACTTCCTCAAGGAGGAGGAGGTTATCAATTCGATCGGTATGTTTTTTTATGTATGTACACCGATTACTCTGTGATATATGATCCGATTTACGTTATTTTTCTTTTGTTTGATTGGCAATAGTTGTCATTTGGTCCCATATTTTTATGTTAATTTAACGTAGTTTGACTCAGTAGTTTTTATTTTATGAACATTTTTTTATTCTATTCTAATTTAATGTTCATTCAATTTGGTCCCTTTTAACTCTTCAATACCTCACTGCTGGGGGTGGGCCCTCTTTCAATAAGAGGGGGATCAAGACATAGTTCACTTGCCGAGTGCAGACTGAGCATGTCTTTTGAAAACTCGCTAGGTTCTCTCAGACATGCAGGTTTTCACGATATTTTCCTTCACCGTAAGACAAGTGGTAATCATGTTAGAAATGATTCGCACATGAAAATATTAAATTTGAACCCGCATCGCTCGGTTTCTCCAGCGAGCGCGTTACCATTGAGTTATCACTGCTGTACGGTCTTCACGTGCCTAGCAGTATTTAAAATATAACTTCAGGTCATAGTCTATCTGTGTATCCATCCAACTAGTCACTATCCTATTGAGTTGGAAAATGAAATCTTGTAAGTGTTAGTCCAAAATAAGGCTCTTGCAAAGTTTCATAATAAATCCGTTGAACAGATGACTTTCTATTGAAAAAAGAACAAACAAACAAACCACTTAGTATTTATCTTTACATCATTAACCAATTTAAATGATTTTTATAGAAGTATAGTTTGAAACCCTGCGAGGGACATAATATGATAGTTTTTGTCCCAATCGGAAATAAGGGGTGGAAATTTGTATGGGGGATAAATCTTTTCTCAAGTATGGCATAAAAAAACTTGCCATACCAAATATTATAGCCTATCTATTCCATAATAATATTGTGAGCGTAAAATATTATTTTAATACAATTATATTCTTTCTTTCAATTTCAGGTAGTGAAGTCACAATTTCAAGTAGTTCAAACGGTTGGTCGTCGCGCAATACTACGTTTAATGGTTTGACCGATGACATCGATGATCCGGAGGTAAATAGATCAATTTAAACATTAGATATTTAAATTATTTCAAAATAGCATTGCGCCATTAATTAATGAATTTAATGAAATTAATCAATTTAATGAATTAAACGAATTAATGAAGTAATTGGTGTTCCATCATCATTTTATAGCTCACACTTTTTTTCTATGTAATATTTTAGCATGTTTATGCATTTTGAATGGTCTAGCATGTGTATGTTTGTGGGTTGTTTTCTATGGCGTTTATGTCATTGTTTTGTGATATCATTTTTTTTTCTATTACTATTGTTATTTATTTTAATTGCATTGCAATATAAAAAAACAATATAAGTAGAAATAATTTTGAGTTACCTTCGATGTTTGTAATAAAAAAATATATTTAATATTAAAATTGTGTTTTTTACACTTTAATTTTTAAAATATTTTTTATATGCAATGCTATTGAATATAAAGTAGCATGTTCATAGTATGTGTTTGTTTCGCAGAGGCGGAGAAAATCGCCACATGCTTAATATATGGACACGACGGACTTTCATTTTAATTTCATACATGTATATTGTTATGATATCATTGAGTGGTTAACGTGAATATGTTGATATTTTCCTTTATTTTATTTTGTTTCTTAGAAAGTCTATTTATATATTCAGAAAATTTAAAGAAATAGTGCTACAAAACTTAGCATTCAAATAATTATTGTTATAAGAAAAAAAATTTCTAATACATTTAGATTCTATTCTAGATATATGATCGACGATATTTATTTACAATAAATATAGATATTTCAAACCAATAAATTACATTAGATTTTTTATAGCTTTAAAACCGATTGAAAATAGGTGACGTCATTTATACCATATAAATTAATGTATGAAGAAGTCGCGTTTTGACATATGCTATAAAATATAATTATAATGGAATTCTTTCAAAACCTAAAAGTTCAAACATTTGCAAATTGACATATTCACGGTGGCCGTTTACGTATGTATAGTATGTGTACTGTGATTTTGTTTGTTTGTTGCTAATTTTTTTTTTCTTAATTTAATTGGTAATTATATATTTTTTAGTTTTTTTTGACTTGTCTTTATTTAATTGGAAACTGTATTTGAACTGTGTATTTTTTTCTATTAGTATTTTTGTCTATTAGGTATTCTATTGTAACTACGTAGCAATTAAAATCACAGTACGTATATTTATTAGTATAGTAATTGCATTGTTTCATTTTAATCGTAGTGTACAGTTAATATCAAAAATGTATAAAAATATTAATTAATTAAATAATTATTCATTAATAATGATTATATTTCGTTCATTTTTTATTTTAGTTGTTTACGTTAATCGTTTTTGTTATTAATTGTACGTATTTTTTTTATAAGGGCGGATCTATTTTTGAAATATAATAATTAAATAAATATTACTACGAATTATTTACATTTTTTCAATGTAATGATTTAATTTGTCTTTGAAATAGTATAAATACATAATTAAAAATAATTTATTGACTTAAATTTCAAAGATCCGTCTGTTGTATATTGGACTGATTACTAAAATTACATATAATCGAATAATATCCCAAAAATGATAAATAATAAAGGCTTCAAAATAAATTGATGAAAATAAAAAATATTTTGTTATTATCAGGTTTACTTTGTTTAATTTCCAAATCGACAACTCATCAGTAAGCTTTTTTTATATTGTCTTTAATTACTTTTATCTATAAGTGCACCGTGCGATACAATATAAAAAAGTTCTTCACACTTCTTTTGAGATTAAAACTAAAATTGCTTTATAAGTTTGTTCATAGAATATGCTAGATTTCACAGACTCAATATGACATTGTCTAAAACTAATTTGACTAGTGACTTGCCGTCGCATTTCACAATTTGACGGTTTCACTTTGATAGATTATAATATATCGAATTATCAATTAAATTTTAAGAAGTATGTTATGGTTCACAATCTTTCGACATTTTACAATCTCACGAGAAATTATAATGTAACGGTTCTTACAATTTTACGGTGACATTTATATAATAGATAGATGTCATGTCATTTACATATGTCATAGCGCCTTTATTATTTATTTACTCAATAACATTTCAACAAATCATATATGCTATATTTAGTTAGTCAGTGAGTTATAAATTAGATAATATAAAATAAGTATAAGATGACGAAAGTATTTAATGTAGGTAATTTAAATTATTAGATAGTTTTACTCGAATTTTAAAATGGCGCGGAGAAAATGCAAAGAGTGACGTATTCAGTTTAATTTAGTGGAGTATTTCAATGAAATATTGTATATTAATAATTTATTATAGAATACTAATCGATAATCATTTTTTTGATTGAGGTGTAATGGCGAATGTGATTAGTACTGACTATTATGTATGAGATAGCTGGTTCGATTTTAGTAACTGAATGAAAGAAATTGATAGGTGTATTCGCATCTCTCATTTCCCGCCTATTTAGACAGAGAAAAAATAGATAACATATTCGGTTTAATAATGGAAGGTCTTGCATGACTTAAGAATCTAATGGCACTTTTGACAATATCACGTTTTTCATTATTTTGAAATTTTTTTTTTCAGTATAGAAAAATACAAAACAATATAAGTTATTATATAGTAAAAATCTTTTCCACAAAGTCTAATTATATTGACTAAAAAATTAACCGATTCTTTCATCAGTGGATGATAAACTTATATTTTGTTGAGGATGATTTCAATACATGTTGTCCCCTCATATTTTTTTTATTTGCGGTTATGTTATTTTATCTGTACTATTATTATAAAAATAAAAAAATGTATGCTTGGTTATAAACTAAAAATTCGCTGAATCTAAATCGATTTTAATGACTATTTTAATAAGATTTTCCAAAAAAAAATTAATGTACTGATTTCACTTCGAATTTTATTACATGTATAGACCAATAGTTTACTTTCACTAGAGTTTTAGTGTTGAATAGTGTCACTATAAAAGTCGTAGTGAGACCTCCCTTTTCATTATTTTTTCTTTCTAAATAAAACTTAATTTTGGCTATCGATATTCAGATACAAAATTTAATAAAACCCCTGAGATTTTATTGTAATATCATTGTTTTCTGGTATTAAAAATATTCAAACGCAGCTATAATAGATATGAAGACACCGGGTGATGCATGTCCATAGACTATGGATGATTTAGATTTTAAGTTATTTGCGTATTTTTAGTCTATAATTATTTTTTTACGTTTTTTTGTCTATGAATTATTTATTTGTAAGTGTAATTTAAATGTTGACAATATACGCTTGAATGGATGTGCTTTTTGTGTTTTCTTTTGCGTTTGCATCCTTATTGCTTTTTTTTATTTTTTTAATGAATGAATGAAATGTTGGTAATTTTTCGAAATATTCCTCATTAATATGCATGGGGCATGGAACATCTTCATTGCAAAGTGCCCATATATTATTTATTATACATTACATTTCTCTAGCATTTACATTTTTTTTGTCATATGAAATGTAACAGTTTTATTTATATTTAATATCTTTAATATAATCTAGTTGCCTGAGGGATTCTCACGACGGTTCAAAACTTGCCATTACTCAAAATTCAAGTGATATAAATAGTAAAATAGACACACCTTACAACCTTTTTGATAACAAGTAAAAGCAGAAAAGAAAGAAATCGATTGACAAACAGAGTACAAAAATATACTCAACTATTCGGTTGTTCTCTATTTTTAATAAAATTTTACAAAAAAAGATATTTGAAGTACCTATAAAATATTAGAAAAAATACATTATTTTGTTTTTAATATGTAATGAATAAATATGCCTCTGTCGAATTAAAATAAAAAAGGAATTAAAGCGACATTCCAACAAAGTATTTTATTAGGTTTCAAAACTTTTCATAATATTTAGTATGATAACAAAATATTACACATACTTGCAAGATTATCATGTTAATCTTTATAGGAATTTAGAGTGGAAAAGGAAGAGTTCAATTCCTTCTAATAATTAATTTCTAAGAAATTAATATTATAAATGCGAAAGTTTGAAGGATGTTTATCATTCAATCACTCTGAACGGATCTTTATGAAATTTGGAAAAAGAAATAGTTTATAGTCCGGAAAATCGTAAGATTTCCGTGGGATAGATTCCAACAAACTAAATTTTAGAAATATAATTGAACTAAATTACTATATCATATTTTTTATTTACACACATAGAATATAATTTCAGACATCAATACATCACTACTACATCTATCTGACTACTACGATTACATCTGTCTCTGTCCAATTGACACTAATAAGTAAACTACACAAAATCTTACATTCTCACAACATTTTATTCATCTACGACTATAAAAACACAAAATTGATTATCAAACATCTACTAGGATTGGGCTGAATTCAACGCAGCAACATCTACAATAGATTCTCTCCGTCCTGGAGTTAGATCTGCAGGGGCTTCCCCTCGACACTCTCCGCGAGCTACACGGAGACAACCCGTAACTGCGGAGAATGCGTACGGAGAGTTGAGGGCCCCTCCCTTACCCCCTAGGAAAAGTCTCTCTCCAGCGGAGACTATTGCTACCGCGTCTAGTGTTCAGGATATTGCCTCAGCTAGTATTATGGGTAAGTAGGTATTTATGGATAACCTTTTCATAGATTTACTCGATTATTTGACATTTTACATAAAACTATACATTTGGATAATTTTTACTCAGTGATAACAAATATGTTATAATAGAAAATAATAATTTCAATAAAGGGTTCATTACAAGTGTTGAGCTTGTTTCAATAAGTGTAACAAATATTAAAGTTATTTTTTTAAGATTTAAGATTAGAAAACAAACAAGATAAGCTCTAGTTTTCTGTTGTGAAACCAAGGCATAAAATATAGTGTTATTATTTATTCATAGTATTGTTTTGTTTGTGAGTAAAGAGAGTAATAGGTACATGAACCTTTGGTCAATATTATCCCTTATCTTACGGTGAGGAAAAACTTCATTAGGAATACTGCATGTCTGAGAGAACCAAGTAACCACAACGTACTTGGCCTTCGCGGTGGACTATGGCCTGACTTATTCGTATTGAAGTTCCAGTACCCATCTAGGACGTTATTTCAGGGACTGAAGATTAAGCGATCATCATCATAATCGCCCTTTTAAACGTCCCACTGCTGGGCACAGGACTCCCCCTGTACGAGCGGGATCAGGCTATAGTCCACCGCGGTGGCCTAGTGCGTGTTGGTGGACTTCACATGTCTTTCGAAAACTTGCTAGGTTTTCTCAAACATGCAGGCACCGTACGAGAAGTGGTAATCATGATATAAATGATTCACACATGAAAATACCAGAGATGCGAGACCCAGATTTACCGTTACCACAGGGCTACCACTGTCGACTAAGATATACTATAAGAAAAATGGTATATTATCTTAATTTTTATTCTGTTACATTTTGCAGAACCCCGCCGACGTTCTTCCTTAGAACCTGAACCAGACTCTAGACACCGCCTTACATCAGTCATAACGGGCTCGACGGAAACAATCACTGGTCTCATTGATACTAGAAATCATGAGGTGAGTCTAAAGTGAATATAATATCAGTTTTATATAACACTGGTAAATCAAACTAGTTTTCTTCCCTGGGTAGGTTAAAATCACTGGCACAAAAATTTAGAACATACCTAAGGACCTACCTGTGTCGCTAGTAGTATGTAAATTTAAAACAAAATTAAAATATATGTTGATCTTCTGTTTCTAGTTATATTTATTGTATTTTTTTATATTTAAAATACATATTTTTCTTACCTAATAGTATCATTACGTATTATGTATGTTTACGTCGTATCTGCACTCATTTATATAATTTTTACTATACCAGGTACCACCAGACCCAAGAGCCTTTGAAAAACCACGAAGAGCTTGCACCCCCCAATCTAATAGTAGGCCACTTCCCGCTCCACCCCCTGAAAGACTACCCGATAGAACTGACCCTAAACCTATACAAGACCGTCATATAAACGAAAGACTCTTACCAGATAAAGAGACCAACAGTAGAACAGAAAGATCATCAGAAAACAGAGTATTAGATAGACACACAGACAGATATATGCAAGAACGTGTTATAGACGCCCGGAACCGGAACCCTCCAGAAAGACCGGATAGACCTGATAGGAATTTAGAAAGAGATAGAACGAGCTTCGATAGGGATATAAGAGTGGAAAATAAAGCGCCCCCAAGACAAAGATCGCTCCCAACATCAACCTGTAGTACTAGTTTAGAACAACCGACTAAGTCAACGACGATGCCAAAATTTCCCTCTGAAGAAGTAAAGGATCCGCCATACGAAAATGTTGCGGTGGAAAATGAATTAGCAGTAGCACGTAAGTTCTTTTTGCCGTGTTTTACCATACAACAGTTATATAATACTTTCTTATTTATTATGATCTACTAATTGTGGGTAGGCACTGTCTGTAACAAGTATATAACCCCCTGAGACGTCTAATACCTTAGTCTCCCGTGACCATGATTGCTGTGAAGCATTCGAAACGTCGGGAACAACAAATCATAATAAATCCGCGACAAAATCTGAAGAGATAGTTTCATTTATAACAGTTATATACTTTAAATATATAATTATGTATGACTAATCATATTTGTAATTAGTACCTGCCACCGAGCTATGTTCGGCCTTTTTTAAGACCTAAATAGATAAAAATCAATTAGATCGACAGGGATCTTAGAGAAAATTTAATCAAAAAGGTTCCTTTTAATATAATAAGATGACTTTTATAATGCAAACATATTGTTTATTTGAATGAATTTCATGTTAGTTTGTCGTTGATATTGAACATTTATAAATACTAAAACTGTATCTTATGGTTTTTTTATTTTACAAAATTAGTAAAGTAGTTTTGATACATATTTTATTTTCTTTTTCAGCCAAGAAAATCAACCCATTAACACACGACAAACACGGCAGAAAGTATGGGGATAATGTGTCATATGAAAACATAAACTTAGATTATATCGCGCGTTTAGTCAACGAGGGTTATCCAAAAGACATTGTAGTGCGGGCTTTGGGCATTACTAGGAACGATTTAGAAATGGCCTGCGATATTTTACACGAGTTCGGCTCGAAAGTCCAACATAAGTGTTAAATATTTATTATCTGTGTAATGCAGGAATTTTGACGTTTGAAAATGTCAATGTCAGAATTAAAATGACATAAGTTAAATCAAAGGACTGATTTTTGGCCTTTTGTGTCACTTTAATTGGTTGAAAATTTGTTATTACATTAAATATCATATTTTTTTAATATTTGATACTTAACTTTAAACAAACAATGCTAAACGATTGTAGCTTAATTCAAAACACATAGTTCTAAACTAAATGACAAGTATTTCTGTGATTTTTTATCTTTATTTTGATTACCTAATTTTGATATAAATTGTGAATGAATAATATGTTAAGAATTATCATGTGAAGGATTTTTTTTAAGAAATCGCGTCGCGAAGTACCTTCGTTTGGAGTTATGCATCAGATATGTCTTATACGCAATATGGAAAAGGGAATTTAGCTTAAAATCAACAAAAACTCTGCATTACACAGAATTGAATAATGGCACTAAATGAAATTTTTATTGTGTGGTTCGATTTAGCCAATTTTCATTAAAACTTTAGTGATGCACGCTTTGATTTCGATTTAATAATTTTTATATTGAATCGTCGAACAATAATTAAGGATTTTTTAATAGAATATTTAAATTTTATAGAATAATAATGTCTGGCGGATTGAATCTATTAGCGTTCGAGAGTTTAAAAATTATTGTAAATATGCGTTTTCTCGAAATGTTCATGGCCGATCGTTTGGCGGACATTTTTCGTTAATTAATAGTATTATAGTTTTATATTAGCTTTGATAGTGGATATCCTACGATATAATGTGTCACTTGTCAAATATAAGCCTATATATTGATTTAGGCAGCTATTAAATGAAAAGCCAGAAGATTTGTATGTACGTTACAAACATTTTTACATGACTAACTTCGGTGCTAGATATAGTTCTTTTATGTGAAGAAAAAGAAAACGTAGAATATGTAACTATGTAATGTATTCAACAATAATTCGAAAAGAGAGAGAAAAGGAATTTTATTTGAGATTTTCATATGTGAACGAATAACATAATTTACATTTTACACATTACATATGTTAGTTCAATAATTAATATATAGGCTGAGCAAAGTTAAGGGAATTTATACAAACCTTGACGAACACGTGACACGTATTTCATAGTATATCCACATTTTTATTTATTCGACATTAACATTTTTCCATAATATCCGCTCTCAGTATTCGATTTTCAATAAATAACACTAGCTTTGTATATAATTCACTATATTTTCATAGAACGCTGTCTTAAAATAAATATATTTTTTCATATGTGTGTATCGATTAGACACGACTTATATTGTAATATCGCAATAATGTGACCATTGTAAATATTTTCGAACGTATTCAGTTCACTCGTTCAAGTGATTGTCATGGGATATAATATATTGTCTATGGCAAGTAAATTTTAAAATTACAGATTATAAACGTTATTTTTGACAGAACGACTAAACGTCAAACGTCAATGTCACTTTTTTCAATGACTTGTCTGTTTTATCATCTTGCCTGCATATATTACTTCCATGAATTGTTTACCGATGAGCTTAAATAAAACACTTTTATATTCGATCTTCTTGATATTTTTCTAATAATTGTTACTAATTGAAGAAAAAAAAACGAATTGTTCTTTTTTATTGATTGGATGGTGAATTGACTGAATCTTAGGTTAATATACAGCTAGTCTATTCTTGCAATGATTTATGTAATGTAACGTCTGTATTTAACAATAGAAACATCGATATATTAATATGGACATGCCTCGATAAATTTAAAGTAAGAATAAAAAAAATATTAGCCTATATTACTCGCAATAATTTATGAAGCTTTAGTGGTAAGATAAGGTTCTAAATTTCTCTTTCAATAAATTGTAATAATCACTAAGGCGTGTCCATATTAGTATATAGAAATAGAAATAGCGTAGTGACCTGTGAGCCTTTAGATTATACTACATATCCACCAAGTTAACTAGTCAAATGAGTCCTTAATATATAAAATATGAACCTTAACAATTGCATTAGAAGTATTCTGTCACTTTCTTTCTTTCCGTACATTGAAAAAGTGCGAGCGGGATAGCGAAAGAAAGAGATAGATATACATGTTTATATAAAAAGTGATAACTCGGTTAAGTCGATTTCTGTAAGGTAATTGTCTCATAATTTTATGTAATTAACATATTTTTATTTTATCTTATACACAAAAAAATGGTTTCAAACGCAGACTGAGCGTTTCCTATCCAACTGTAAATTAAATACGGGAAGGAAAGTGTAAGAGAGATGAAACGAACGAGCGTGCGGTCAGTAGTTGTCTTTGTCTAGAATTTCGATTGAGAAACGGATGAATTGTATACTTCATGCAAACCTACAAGACAGAGATAGGTATTGGCCGTACGATCGCTTCCTCTCTTTCTAGCGGTCAATTTCATACGGGCTCAAGCCATCTAAGTCTATAGTTTCAAGTTACAATAAAGTAAATATAGATAAATAATATTTAAAATTATTATTTTAAATAGTTTCTTTAGCGTTTTACAGAAGAGGCAATTAGCTTACCGAAATAACCTATTCTAGGCTCAAAATTATAGCACATATATTGGACTAATAATAATAACTAATAATAATAGAATCTGATATCTTTATAATTTCATATGCACATTTGTATAACAGAAATCCATATTTAAACACACAAACAATTTCTCGATTATTTCTAAGTATAATGGTATATATTTTTTTAATTTAATCTTGAAAGTCTGGGCTCTAGCCTTTTGAGCCTTTTGACATTTAACCAGTGTTGCCAGTGTATTTTGCTTTTGGACAAAATTGTGCAATATTATATTTATTAGTATATATTTTACATTAGAACGTTTGTTTTGATGTTACGTGTAATGATTTTTTGGAATGATTTTTAATTGCAATGATTTTTTTCCAGGTGCATAAAGTAGTTATTATTTAGAAAAAGGCAATTGTTTTTAGAAGTTTTATTACTTAATTTTATTTTTTCTGTTGATGTTACTTTACACAATACTTATTATATAAAATAAT
This sequence comes from Boloria selene, assembly GCA_905231865.2. NCBI lineage: Eukaryota > Metazoa > Arthropoda > Insecta > Lepidoptera > Nymphalidae > Boloria > Boloria selene. The sequence goes on from HG993157.1 coordinate 5,151,031, forward strand.
AATAATCATATAACACCAATAATTAAAATAAAATAATTGATTCTACTTACGAGTACATTATCTATAGAAATTTCGTAAAAGCAATTGCTTTAGAACGGCAACACTTCTAATCAATACATATTTTTTTATGGTGGATTTGTATTGAAAACCTTTTGTAATATACTAATTTAAGTATCGAAATTAATTTTTCTTGCAATCTACAATCAATTTCTTTCAACTTAATGGGAAGGATTTTTGGGGAGACTAGAACTTGTTTTACGCTTTTAATCGAGATATGTTTCAAAATATATTTAAGCAAAATCATTATATGACTTTTCTTTACTCCTTTCTAGGTTATTTATATTTATAATATGTATTTAAAGTTTTATGTGTAGTGTATCAATATTCGTAACATAAGCCTCATAGCTTACCATAGACGTAGATGGCCTAACATACGTTTACGGCGACACGTTGGCTTAGTTTGTAGTGAACCTACTTACTGAAACAGCGGTCGCGGGTTCGAGTCCCGCTGGGGACATTCATTTGTTGGGCACGATAGTTTGTACTCCAGTCATGGGTGTTTATATATAGAATATGTATGTATTTAAAAGTTACGTTAACGTAAACGTGTAGTGGAACAACCTAGTATTGGTAACACAAGCCTCGTAGCTTACAATGAAACTAGATGGTGGTGTGTGTTAATTTCCTAACATTTATTTACTATCTATTTTTGAATCGGTACATATAATATAAATAATCTTTGTCTCTACATATTTAGAAAAAAAGACTTGGATCTATAATAATAACTTTATGTAATTCTCTTAGTTAAATTTATTGAAAATATAAATCTTTTAAGATTAAATTATAATAAAACTAACTAACTTTAAGATTAAATTATAAAAAAACCAATAAACACAAAAATTCTTAAAACTATATATTAGGCCTCTCGATAATTTTCCGAAAAACGTTTAATTTACAGATTTCACTTAGAATTTTATTTTATGGATAGATTACCTTTTACGCCAACGTTAACCCTATTTTTATAAATTTAACTACTAAAATAATTGTCTACAACGTTAAATACAAAATAACTCATACTGACAGACGGACAAGACAAAAATTATAATCATTCAGTTTTTGTTTTCTGACTACGGAACCCCAAATCTCTAGACCATAGGGAAAATTTTACAAACAAAGTAATAATAACGTGGTTCCTTTTATAGTCATTTAAACGTGTATTTTTAATTAAGGCGATGGAAAGTATGAATTACAGCATTATAATCGATTATTGAATCAAAACAGTTTCGATATGGTTGTTTTTATATGGCTCTATATTTTATGTACTGAGGTGAGCGATAAATTTTATTATGATTTCACAATTTAAACTCTCGTAATACATATTTAAGTTATTTTTATTAACGTTTCAGAAATTTTAATGTATATATTAATATAATTTCCAATTTTAAGTTATTTCTTTTTAAATTTATACAAAATTAGCAGTGCTGAAGTACGTTAATTCTGATTTACTCTGAAATGGCTGAACGTATTTTGATGTAATTATAGCACACAGGCAATACTGAGAGGAATACTTTAATAATAAATAGAGTGAAGTTGAGCCCAACCACTGGTTTTAATATTTATTATCTAGTGGTAGTCACAGTACAGTCGAAACATATAAAACAAAGCATTGAAAGTTTCTATACTTAAAATAATATTTTATATTTTGCAGATGCACTCGTCATCTTTACAATTTAAGAGTCACATAGACTTACAAAAAGTATCTGAAATCGTATTTAAAAATGAAAAGTATAATGTCCTTAAGCCAACACTTCACATAATAAAAGACCACTTCAAAGATTTCATACAAAAACGGCATAATCAAGAAAATTCTAGAATTTTCATAGATAGAAACGGTTTTAGACATATATGGGAGGGAATGGAAGCAACTGGTTCTAAAAATTTAAGAAAAGCTTATTTAGCAGACGAGAAAAAAACTAAAACTCCAGAAGATGAGAAGAGAAGAACTGTTACAGAAACGAATGCTGCTGAGCTTCATAGTACTACAAGAAAAATAAAAGATAAACCAAGAAGGAAGAAAAAGATCGTAGAAGATGTATATGTTCCAGAAAGAATTAGCTTAAGAGATAATCCAACACTAGTTACAACTACATTCTTTTGTCCATTTTTCGGTATTATTAAAATGTCTTCAAATGTTGATAATTTCGATGAAAGTAAAAATGCTACGATGAAACATTAAAAATAGTATAAAACTTGTAACTTAAAACTTATAGTGTATTTTTAAATAAACACAGTTTTAGTATTTATAAAAGTAATTTTTGTATATATTGTTATTCAAATAAATATTATTTATTATATGATCACATTCAATTAATTTTATTAATCTTCCATTTTCGTTGTATCTTTCATTTCTTCTTTCGGAATTTCATTCATGAATCGTCTATTAAATTTCCTAGTCATGTACGGGTCTTCATCAAAATTGTTAACTTTATACGAATCGAAGGTATTTAGGAAGCCGTTGACTGCTGTTTTTAGGGCTCTTCGGTAGCTATTAACTGGCATACGTCGTCGTAATGTAACCACTGGCTCAAAAGGCATTATCATTCCAGCTGCACTAGCTATCAAAGGAATGAATGGTGCAGGAAAGTAAAAAGATATAATCTCCATAACACCATTTACTACACATGTCCCTATATTTTTCAGAACAACGTTAATTTCGGGATTAGCAATAAATCGTTTTACAGGAACTGTTATGATTTGGAAAACATTGCTTATAATACTTTTGTCTGTTTTTACTATTTCTGTTTTATTTATATTTTCATGCGGTTCAGATGGTATTTCGTTTGCTTCATCAGTTATATTTGGTACATAATTGCTTATTTCGTTTTGTGTTGTGGTTTCGAATTGATCGTTGATTTCTGGTTGCAGTTCCTCTTGAACCTGAGGTAGAAAAACGTGATTTGCAATTTTCTAAAATAATCAATATTATATCCATAATATTAGTCAAAGATTCTTCATAGTGATCGTTGTTAAGTTAAATGCTATGTAATTATCTGACTTCCTCTATTGCTAAGCCATGAAATGATAGCTTATACGATTGATTTTTGACTTTAACTTTAAATTGACTTAAGATGATAGTACCTAATTTAGGCAAATATATAGAATACTTTTTATGGCGGGAAAATACATATCTCATCTCAGAAAAAATCATGTTGTAATCGTTTAAAATAACTTACCAGAGACACGACAAAATGTGTAGCATTTAAAACAAAGAATACAATGCAATATTTTTTCATTTTACTTATGCAATGAAATAAAAATTTACGTAAATATTTTGAAGTTAAAACTATTTTATTTTACTGGTTCATAAAATATTTACAACTACCATTCAGTAATATTTATATACAAATACTAGCGACTCGCCCTCGCTTCGCTTGGGCTCTTCCCTAGATTTAGCACAGGCAAAGCCGCGGGATCCGCTAGTTATGCATATAAACCTTCCTCTTGAATCACTCTATCTATTAAAAAAAACGCATCAAAATCCGTTGCGTAGTTTTAAAGATTTAAGCATACATAGGGATATAGGGACAGAGAAAACGACTTTGGTTTAGTGATTAGTTAGTTGTGTGCGTTTCTGTATGTGTAATCTACTCTACCTCGGAGGTGCTCTTTGTCTCTGAGCATACATAGTTTGCACTATAATATTTTTTAAGATGCGGACTAGTCTCAGTGAGATTGACCGCCTTTGCCGAAATCTATCGGTAAGACATTATCACCATTCTTAGGTACACATTTATATTACTGATCATATAAACCTGCCACTTCCTAATATACCATTACCTGAGGTTAGTTCAAAAAAACTTCGGCCGCGTACGCCGATGATTCGAGCTCCGTATGTTCCCTATGAAATATTAACCAACCATCAATGTTATTATGCGAAACGCAGTGAAAAATTCTAAAGAACAACAATTTGCAAAACACCTAGTGTTGGTGCACAAACTCGACATAAGAATTAAGAACCAACGCGGGTCCCACACCAACAATATTCCTTATATCTAACAAATCATGATATAAAAAACACATGGAAAACAAGCTCAAATTTATTTATGTTTTGATTTATACTTAAATCATGATTATTATTAGGAAACTGGCATACATTTTAAATACGTTTTTTTTGATGATTAATGATTATAAATGATTCGAACATTATAGCACCACCCGGGATTTGAACCCGCAAGCTTTTTACTGTAGGTACCATTTTATAACCATACCATACCACATTAAATTAATAATTAAGTATTTAGGAAACGAATCACAATGAATTTTCGAAATTAATCGTATCATGTAAAAAGATAAAATTTTAATTCATAAAGTTATAGCTTTATTGGCGTAAATTCAAGTCATTTAGTCGGAACATTTTGATTGAAAATGAATTTATTACTGTTTTTTACGTTAATACTTTGCTTTATTATGAGCGTAATATCTCAAGTAAGTGTTTAAATTATATTTACCTATTAACATATTTTATATCACTACATAATATTAAAAAAACAAATTTATACGCCGCGTCTATATGTCTGTCTGTTCGCAATAAACTCAAAAACGCTTGCATGCTGATTTTCATGCTGTTTTTACCAATAGATAGAGTGGTTCTCTAAGAAGGTTTTTAATACACAATTTGTCAAGTTTTATATACAGTTTGTCAAGTTTTTATATTATTAGAACTCATAAACTATTTATATTTTAAAATATAAGATACAACATTTTCGCGTTACGTCGTGTCGCCATAATGACAAGATATCCTCCTTTCTTCCTTTTACAAATCCCACATATATTTACTAACGGAACCCCCGGCTTTGCTCGCGCTAAATATTCTATGTTATCTATACTAATATAATTATAAATCTAAAAAGTTGAACGCGCTAATGCAGAAACTACTGGTTCGAATTGAAAAATTCGAACTAGTAGAGGATGGAAGAATCGAGGAATTTAAAATATGATTTAAAAAAAATCAAGATGGTTCTAAAGTACCTTACAATATAATTGTTGTTTTAATTCTAAACATATTTATTTTAAATAGAATTTATTTAAAAATGGCTCTATAGTTTTAATCGAAATGTCAAATATTCACAAAATGGATAGTTTTAATAAAAAAATTAAAGGAACTTAAAGTATTGGGCCTTTTGCATAAACTATGCCAATGTTTACTAAATCACTTCAGCTCTATATTCGATTCTTTAAGAAAACCCTTGAGACCAGATTCTCATTTCCTTCCTAGAAAATCTTTTAAGCGTTGTGTAGTGAATTGTAAAGCAATTTTTTTGCAGTAAAATTGCTGTTGTTGGCAAAAAAAAAAAATAGAATTTCTGATACAAAGATTTTCATACTTTTCATATAAAAACTATTTTTTTATATATGAGATATTTGTTAAATTTTATTAAGATATTTTAAAAATCAATTTCTATGACAAAGGTATATTATAATAAACACATATATTTTATATTTTTGAGTAGTATATTTTTTGGACAATCTCACTGAAATTAGTTATTTTAGTTAATTAGTTATTTTTACATTATTATCGACACAAATCTATCTGTCTGTCAGTGATCGCATCACAAGAAGAGAATAGACAGATTTTCTTTAAATTTAGTAATGATAATTTTACCTCGCACAGGATCTATAAATAAATAAATAAATATGGGGGGATATTACACACAGTGTTATCTAGTTCCGTGTTAAGCTACGAGGCATGTGTTACGGAACGGATACCAAATAGTTGATACTATACATAATAAATACATAATATACATAATATAAACAGCCATGACTGGAGTAGAAACAATCGTGCTCAACAAATGTATGCCCCCAGCGGGATTCGAACCTGCGACCGCTGGCGCAGCAAGTAGGGTCACTACAAACTGAACCAAACATGTCATCGAGTATCCATATCACTACATAGTATAAAACAAAGTAGCTTTCTCTGTCCCTATATCCCTTTGTATGCTTAAATCTTTAAAACTACGTAACGAATTTTGATGCGGTTTTTTAATAGATAGAGTGATTCAAGAGGAAGGTTTATATGCATAACTAGTGGATCCCGCGGCTTTGCCTGTGCTAAATCTACAGCCCAAGCGAAGCGAGGGTCGCTAGTACTATATAAACCCAATTTACAGTAATTTTCATTATTACAGGTACCCTACGACTACATTCCATTAGGTAAAGCAAGGCGCGTGGGGCGCCCGCACCCGTCCGACGTAAATATAAATTACGAACATTTGTTCCCTTCACGCCGAAAATACCTTGATTAATCTAACTTATCCTGTAAGAATTCAATAAATGTCATAACGTAAAATTTATATACTTTTTTGGTGCTTAACCGATTACAAAAAGAGGAGGTTTTAAGGAAGAATTCAAACCTTACTATAACTTATAGCAATGTTTGTCACTTAATATATTTTTATAGGTCAAATGTTGGAAGCTGAATCAGTTCCGGTGGTAAAGATTTTTTATTAAATTCAATTCAATTACATTTTTTGTACTTAACTTTTTACTATTTCAAGATGTTACAACATATCTTTGCTAATTATGAACAATATTTTGATTTTTTTATTTATTTTGTTTAACATAAAACCCTTTTTAATATTACAATAAGTAAAAGTGAAAACTAAAAAACTTTTTAGTATAAGAATATTAACGTTAAATTATTGTTGTTATGAATAATATGAACTGAGATTTGAACCCGCTTTACTCCCTTTTCCAAACGAGTGCGTTTTTACAGACAGTTAAGTTTTTTGTTTTATAAAATCTATGAAATCTTAAATAGATAAATATAAAATAAGAGGTTTTTAAATAAAAATCACAACTAGACAACAGCACGCTTCAACATTTAATGAAAATATATACTAATCAATCTGATACATTATAATTACTATATAAGTAATTGGGACGTATATATTAATTTCAAAGGGTAAAATAATAGATTTAAGGGTGATTACTGGCAGCTCGCAATGAAGCAACTAATTCGTCGACGTTCACATGAGAGGGAACTGGTGAGGCAAGTTCGGCATATTTATCAGTGTAGTCTACACCGCTCTGTGGGTGTTCATCTGGATGTTGGGCCTGCAAAGATAATATAAAATAATTAATGTTACTATTATATATACTTATAGCAATTTCCGCGGCTCTACTCGCGTTCTAATTAGTATTAAAAATATTGGTGGAAGAAGGTTGAATATTTAGAGCTATAAGTATTTATTGATACCAAGTCATAAAAAAATAAAAATAAAAATTTATGTCAAAAATAAAGAAAAAAATTAAATCTGAAGATGGGGGAAGGGGGTATATAAAGTAGCTTACGACCTATTCTGATTCTGATCTGAGCTAGCAAATCTTGCGGATCCACCCGCGTTCTAATTAGTATTAAAAATATTGGTGGTAGAAGGTTGAAAATTTAGGGCTATAAGTATTTATAAAAATGGCATAAGCCAAGTCATAAAAAAAATCAAAAATAAAAATTTATTTTAAAAATAAAGAAAAGATTTTTTAAATCCGAAGAGGGTTTAAATCTAAAATGTAGTCTACGACATATCCTGAGATCTATCAAACATACACAAAAAAAATTCATAAAGTCGGTCAAGTCGTTTCGGAGGAGTTCGATAATAAACACTGTGACACAAGATTTTTATATATTAGATTATTACTAGCTACTTATATTCAGCCCTTTTAAACGTCCCACTGCTGGGCACGGGACTCCCTTCAATACGAGGGGGATCAGGCCATAGTCCACCACGCTGGCCTATTGCGGCTTGTCCTTCGAAAACTTTCTAGGCTCTTCTGTATAGCTCTTCAGAGAGTGAAAATCGAACGCCCACACACAATAACTAAAACATTATGAGTATTTTTTAACTTCTGTGCGCTATAATGGCTGATAAGAATGGATTCGAGCGAAGTGAAGGTGAGTACCTAGTTTTGAATAACGAAAGCTTATATTCGAAAAGACTTACAGTCTAATTTAAATCGACGTATAGAAAAGGGAAAAACTAGTAGCATATACAAGCCTACAAACTATAAAGTGAGTGGCGTTTGCAAAAAGTGACCTAGGGGTATAAACGATGGGTCGAACACAGATTTAATATTGACAGTAACAAATAGCGCAATTTTATCAGAAACTGTCATCCCTTTATCAAGTTATTTTCATGAATCAATAATTCTTTCTTCTCCTCAATATTTCAATGTTATGAAAGTTTCCCAGACGTTATTTATACTTGTAACCTCTTTCATATTTTTTCGACTTCACGTACATTTCCTAAATGATTTTTGAACTGGTTAGCTTGTGATTATACCATCGTAGCAATAAAAACCTTAGTCTTTTCTACGATACGATGATTAACGGCACCTAAAATCATCTTTTATGAGTTAAAAAGAGAATAAACTTCTTAATATTAACATTATTTATATCTCAACTATCTTAGGGCTAATTAATTGTTAGGAATGGGATATATAAAATAATAATAAAATGGGATATTATAAGAAATCTGGCAAAAAGTTTTATTTATTCCTATAATATAATATTCTTTATTGCACTAAAATTACATGAAGAAAAAATACATAGAAAGTGACGTGGACTAAGGTGGTCTCTCTATAAGAGGTCTCTTCCAGTCAACCCATGTGCGTGGGATATAGTGTTACGTAGCGGCACACAAGGAGAAAGAGCAGTGACAGATTAAAAAGTAAATTAATAATAATAATAATAATGTTCTCCGACCGATTCCGGCCATGGCGGCCAATCTCATTGAGACTAGCCAACAAAGCGGGAGATATTATAGTGCGCAGACGCAAGTGCACTCTCTATTCCAATCACTCTCACACTCTGGAGGGATGACTACTTGACACGACCAGTGAGAGCTAAGGCGCAGGATCAACGGCTTTACGTGCTCTCCAAGGAAGGGGGGTGAAACACTGCCAACTTCCCAACTCCGGGTTGTTACTGAGACTACTAAGCGGAAAGACTCAATAACTAAACTTGGCTCGACCCGGGACTCGAACCCAGGACCTCTTGATGTATGTTGTGACCATGTTTTTATCTCAATTTGAGACTAAAATCTTTTTAAAACCTAATTGTATATATAAGAATTATGAAAATATACTCACCATTATAGACCACAGCAGCGTAAGTAACGCACTTAAAGTAAGAAGCCACTTCATTCTGACGTTACAAATGGTTCCAATAACACCTGTACCTTTATATAATATGGTCAGTTGATATCCATGACGCCGCTATAACAAAAAACTTCATGGCTATTTGTTTAATCGATTCGGAAACGATTTTGCGTAAATAGGTGCGCGAATTAATTACGCAGATTGGTTCGGAACGTTTTGATAGGGTGAACTAGATTGTTGTTTTATAATTAACTAGCAAACCCGGCCCGCTTCGTTGGGCGTAAGTTAAAATAAATTAAACAGTTTATATATATATATATATATATATATATATATATATTTTATTATACTACTCCTCACAACATTTTAGCTGAAATACGGCGCCATTTACTTGATATCTGTGCAACTTAGATGCCATTTTATAGAACTAACCGATAAATACACGCTAAAGTCGTATAATAAACATTTAATTTGAAATAACAAATATTGAGATCAATAATTGGGATAAAACTATCCTATCTCCCAAGTTGGACCAAATGACAGATGTTCATAAAATTTGATAAAAATTGGTTCAGTAGTTTCGTAGTTTAACGCGAACATACATCGTGACACGAATTTTTTATAAATATAGACTAATGACACCCTCGCTTCGTTTGGGTTCATTTCGTTCTGACGGTAAATATATATACTACTTCTCAGATAAATTATTTTCCGGGAGTAAAAAGTATCCTTTATGGTGACCAGCTGTCGTATCAAATTTCATCAAAATTTGTTACGACAAAAACACAGACAAAAAGACAGGGCTTTTCTTATATTAGCAATCATGATCACAGGATGTAAAGCATTCGAAACGTGGGAAGCCATAAATCAACCAACAAATTATTTAAAATAACTAATTATTGTTATAAAAGATCAATATAACGTACTTTATAATATTCTTTATTATTATAAAGTACGTTATATTGATCTTTTACTACTACTACTTCTTAGTGTATGAAATTTTGTCTGTCTTGTTTAGGCTAATCTCCGAAACAGCTGGACGGATTTTGATGGGACTTAACTAAAAACTTTTTTATAAAAAAAAGGATTAGCGTTCCGCTCAAAGATAAACGATAGTATATCAAATATATATACTCATGTCAAAGATAAATTAATTGTTTTAGAGAACCTTTAATTATAAAGAGTACATTTCAATAAAATACACAATTATTTCGATAAAGGCAGACACAGTGAGGATGACACACGTTATGATTCGGCTGTAAGTTTTCAGCTTGGAGAGGATAGAGTCAGCTTCGATGTCCCGTTTCTGTCGATTCGGGAGGAATGTTTCCCATAAACTATACTAAAAATAATAATGTTATATTAATTTATGTTATTAATAACTATTGTGTACGCGAGGAAAGCCGCGGGTTTCGCTAGTAAATGTAAACAGCTCACTTGACAAATTATATACCAAAACCTTCCTCAAAAACCACTCTATCAATTGGTGAGAACAGGATCAAAATCAGTGGAGTAGTTTTTGAGTTTATCGCGAACAAACAGACAGGCGCGACTGAGGACATGGTTTTATTATATGTAGTGAGTGATTTAAATGTTACAGTACTTCAGTAATTCATATTTATCGACATAAAAGAAGGCACAGGTCCTATATTTGGCTGGGGTGTTTTTTGGTCGTATCTTACGTGATATAATAAATAAATAAATATGTTGGGACATTATTACAACAGCACAATCTACTTCAGTGGTAAGCTACGAGGCTTCTGTTACGGATACCAGATAGTTGATATATGTACTACAAATATATAAAATTTAAATACATACATATTATAGTTATAAACAGCCATGACTGGAGTACAAACATTCGTGATTAACAAATGAGTCCCCAGCGGGACTCGAACCCGCGACTGTTGGCGCAGAAAGTAGGGTCACTACCAACTGAGCCAAAGGTGTCGTCAAATATGATTATCACCTACCTACAAGTTAATTCTGTATGATACATTTTAACATTTAAATGTCACATAACAAACACAGAAATACTTAATTGAGTATCTTTTTTGTTTTGAAGTAGATTTAAATATCTCTCTCTTTTTCAATCTCACTCTCTCTCTCCCTTCTCTCTCTTTCCCTTAGAAAAGTCCTTACATATTAATATTTCTAAATAATTATTATAGAACTAAAATAGAAAAATACATTAGAAAATAAAACAGATTATACAATGAAGCATTCTATTAAAAAAAGAATGCAATTGAAAAATCTATGTGCATCGATAAATAAAAAGATTTACCTTATCCGGTACAAAAGCGGGGTTTAATTCTTGTGGCATTAACGCAGATTGAATGTCCGCTTCGTTCTGTATCTTCTAAATGAGAGAAAAGGCTTTATTTGTATATAGATAGAGCTTATTGTAGCTTTGATTGATGAAAATCTTTTCATAAATATAGTTTAATTATTATTGTTGTATTTTACGTTTAATAATAATATTATAGCAATATTAATAAAGTTATAAAAATAATATTATTAATTACTAGCATTTCCCGCGGCTTTCCACGTGTTTTAAAGACCGGAAACCAAATTCTTTCTGAGTTGCGCGGTATGACCTCGCAGAACAAACGCCCGCCTTTCTTTTTTTGCAACATTTTTCATTGATACTCTGCTCCTATTAGTCGTAACGTGATATAATATAGCCTCCTACGTGATATAATATATTCTCAATAATCAGACTACCTGTGACAAAAAGAATTTTTCTATTCGGACCAATAGTTCCCGAGATTAGCGCGTTCAACCAAACAAACAAACAAACTCTTCAGCTTTATAATATTAGTATAGATTATGACATGGGAAAACTGAAAAATAGGGCAAACTTGAAAAAAGTGCGTTGAAAGCTTGCGATAAAGAACAATCAATACAAATAAATATAATTGAAGTGTATACTTGTAACATCACCACAATAGTATTTCACTCAATGCATACTATGTTATAAATAATATTAATTATATACGATACTATAATAATATAATATATAAATCACTACATAGTATCAAACAAAGTCGCTTTCTCTGTCGCTATATCCCTTTGTACGCTTAAATCTTTAAAACTACGCAACGGATTTTGATGCGGTTTTTTTGTAGATAGAGCGATTCAAGAGGAAGGTTTATATAAAATATAATAATTATATATCATATAAAACATAGTCTAAAAATAAAAAATAAAAAATCCGGAGAGGGCCACCCTTATCGCCTACGGGATAAAAATAGCCTACGACCTATTCTCAAACCTACTAAATATACACAAAAAATTATAAAAATCGTTCAAACCGTTTAGGAGGAGTTTGATAACAAATACTGTGACACACATATTACATTTTTTTTTTATATATAGAAGAGAGATTCGTTTATTAAGTGTCAGTCAATCGTATAAAATAGGTTTTCTTGTCACTTTGCTTAAATCAAAAAGTGTTTCTTTGGATTAAAGTTAATACTTATGCCATTTTTAACAGAATTTATTGCCATTGCTATTTAGTAATTCTTTCAATTTTCAAATCAACACTCATTTTATTGTGGAATTTTTAGTTTCCGACGACTCGAATGCTTTGTAGAAATTATGGTAACAAAATGCCATCTGTCTTTTCTTTAAAATTAATGTGTAACTTCATGGGATACCATCTGTAATTTAGCTATAAAACACCATTGAGACGTATAAAAACTTATTATCGTCTATGATAATGATTTCAGTAAAGCATTCAAAGTGTTAATAACCAAAAATCAAATAAAGAATAAATCTGATTGCTTAATAAAAATAAAAAATATTCCCGTAAATCTAAGAAAGTATTATAAAACCTTCAAATTAGAGACTAAAATACTATTAATGTTATAGATTTTGATGTGAAAAATAAAAGCATCCCTTTAAGCGCTAACACATTGACCATAAAGACAAGCAATTATAAATGACTGTCAGTCATTAACTACAGTGCTGTCATGCCGTCGTTAGTTAGCACTGGGTGAGTTGAAGTAAATAACAAAAAAGCTCTTTGTTACTTGTTTTCATAGCCCATATACTATAAAGTACGTAAGACTTAGTGTTTTAATGAAATCGAGTCAAGAAATGTAACTTGGTGTGTCAATAAATGTATTAGCTTTAGTTTGATTTGTAATATGATATCACGTACAATTGAATTAAATCATTTTTCTTTTTCATTTTATCGCGCGGCGACCGAATCAAGAAATTCCGTAACGAAAAAACCTAACACGCCTCGATAGGCGTGTTAGGTTAGGTTAGGTTAGGTTAGGTTGTGCGCGCGAGTGTTGGCGCGCACCTCTGAGACGATGCGCGGGGTAGTTCAACACCTCACTACCCCGTGCAGGAGATGAGGCCCGCACGGATCCGGCCAGCACTAGTGTGGGGCTGCGGAAGAATGTGGATTCCCGCGGCCTCACGCGCACGTGCGAGGAGACACCGGGGTGGTTTTAGCCGGTAAGAGTCCGGCACTCCCTTCTGCCTTTCCCCAGGCGGAGGTAGTCCATGAGGATTTCCCCCCGTTAAAAAAAAAAAGGTTAGGTTAGGTTTCTCCGCCTTCTGTGGGCCAGTTTTAAAAAAAATTCTAGGGTAGGGTATACTTCCAAGATATTCACATTATCACCAAGTCAGGATCTGATGAGGGGATCCTAGGGATATCGAGGGCAACTCTCAAATTTTACAAGCATTTATTACGTTTTTTATATATTTTCTAAAGCTGTTCAAGATTTTGTAATGATATAAGGTATATCTCCTCAACGGATCAAAGTTGAAAGAAAATTATTTTCATATTATACTTACTTATTAACCGATTTGTGTATTCCTTCAGGCTATTAGGTTGATCAGATAATAGAAGGTAAATCTTATATCATAAATTGATAAAAGATGCAATAGTTTTACCGCGGCAGTCCTAATGTGCCACACATTTAATTTTTTTATTGTTATTAATTTTATTAGGTTTTTTAAATCAAGCGTATTTTGTCCAAAAAATTCTAATGGTTTATGTAGAGAATCGAGAAAAATATAATAATATAGTAGCTCTCTAGACTTGCTGCTAAACAAAAAATCTAAAAAAAGGAAAAACAGGAGGAGAAAAAGGCACTGAACTATTTTGTCTTTTACTAAAAGAGGTAATTAGGACCTATAATTTGCTATAGAGATACATGATATCGATTTTTGCGTATTTCATAATCCTACTTAAAATGGTAAAATGGAGCTTTGTCATGGGCTAGTATTAAAGTAGCTAAAATATAACAATTTAAGGCTTTTAAATCTTCTATAATTTGATTCAGGGTTGATCAGGCCACGTCTACCAAACTGGACAAGTGAGCTCGCGACTCGACATGTCTTTCGAAAACTTGCTTTTCTCAGACATGCTCCGGAAGCTTGCTAGGTTTTCCTAAATTTACTCAGAATATGTTGTAACAAGCAACGAACTTCAAATACCAATTTTTAAGACACGTGTAAAACAATTTCATAAATATTGTAGTTGCTTTAAATTTGAAACATTTACGTCTAAGCCTGAACGTGCTTACCAACGTTGAGCGAGGATTAAAATGGGAATAACCACTTCAACCTTTATCAATCAAGATATTCTGAAGCTTATGTTTGACAAGCATTTCCCGTGGCTCCGCTTGCGTTCTTAAGACCGGAAACCAAATTTTTGGATTTTACATTTTATTATTATACTATGTTAGGCTATTTTGTTAGTTTACTGCCTCGGTGGTGTAGTGGCTAGCATGTACGGTATACGCCGAGAGATCTTGGGTTCGAGTCCCGGGTCGGGCCAAGTTTAGTGATTGAGTATTTCTGCTTGGTAAGCCTCAGTTGGGAAGTTGGCGGTGTGTCACCCCCGTGCCACGGAGAGCACGTAAAGCCGTCGGTCCTGCGCCTTAGCTGTCACTGGTCGCGTCCAACAATTGTCCCACCGGAGTAGGAAAGTGATAGGAATAGAGAGTGCGCTTGTGTCTGCGCGTACACGCGCTGCACTATAATATCTCCTGCGCAGTTGGCCAGACTCAATGAGATTGGCCGCCGTGGCCGGAATCGGTCGTAGAACATTATTATTATTATTACTTTTTAGGCTTTCTCGGTAAATGGACTATACCAGCTACAACACTAAAAGAATATTTCAAATCGAACCAGTAGCTCCTGGGATTGGTTAGTTCAAACCAATACAAACAAAATTCTTTTAGCCTTGTAATATTGCCCTGGCTATAATTAAGTACTGAAAAGATATGTTTATTCAGCTGCCATGCTTTGTACTAGATAAGAAAGTCTAACCTATAAAATGTATCTACAATTTTTTAAGCACTATTATTATAATTATATAATAGGGAAATGATATAGACTTTGAATTTTGGCATTTTAGTAGAATTCTGGGTTAATATTTTTATATATTTATGTTTGAAGCTTCTAAACCTTGGAAATCGCCATGAAATCTTTTAGTGGCATTTAACAAAATACAGGCATGTAAGCCCATGCATATTAGAAATATAACCTTGACTCTTATTTAGTCATAAGAAGAAAATATCATCATGCGTCATGCGAAGACATGAAACAAGAAAACTAACTCGAACCCACGACTGCTGGCACAGCAAGTAGGGTCGTTACAAGCTGAGCTGCAATTAACTTAGACATTTTAGGCAAGTACCCACAAGATAAAGCAATCGCCTGGAAAAGAAAGATAGACTTTATGAACCTATAGATCAAAGATCCAGCATAATGTATTCTAGATATCATTATACAAGCTGGTCACGAAGCCTTATCTCTCCAGCCTGGTAAGCAATATTATAACTAACCATTATTTTACCTAAATAACTATAGAAAATAAAAACATGTAAAATACATAGGTATGTATAATTTTATAAATAAACAAATATGATTCAATTAATTTAATGGAAATTCGTAGGCCAAAGTTTATATGCCAATTTTAGATGCAATGAATGTGGGCATTTGTATGAAGTTTATTTTATATAAGAAAGTTTTAAAAATTATATAGTCCTGTTCCAAACTTTTCATTTTTAACGGAAATACTGCCAAATGCAAGAGTTATTAAAAATATCATTTTTATACAGTCGGCATTTTTATAAGGCACTGTAGTGATACTTGTATAAAATAAAATAAATATGTTGGTATATTATTACACACAGCGCCATCTAGTTCCGTGGTAAGCTAACAAGCTTGTGTTACGGATACCATATAGTTGGTATACTACATATATAAGTTTAAATACATACATATTATAAATATATACATCCATGACTGGAGTACAAACGTATCGTAGCAATTAGTAATATCGACAATTCTAAAGCTATTTTCCAACTTCCATGTTAAAGCACACATACTATTCGTACGATACTGTTCGATACTGTTCACCCTCGTCTTACCCCGATTACTCTATCGAGCTACTACAATTACTCATGATTGTGTATGTGATGACACCTTTAAATGTTAAGCATTTTTATTGCTATATTTTTTTTGTTTTAATTCCAAACTAGCCTTTCCCGCGGCTCCGCTCGCGTTCTAAAGGCTGAAAATCAATATAAATATTTATCTCCCGTTTTGCAACATTTTTCGTAGCGTGATGTCATATAGCCTATAGCCTTCCTCGATAAACGGACTATCCAACACAAACAGAATTTTTCAAATCGAACTAGTAGTTTCTGAGTTTAGCGCGTTCAACCAAACAAACAAACTCTTCAGCTTTATATAATATTAGTATAGATGCTTTAACAACTGTGTGTCCTTTAATAAATAAATAATAAATAAATATATAAATACCTTCGTTAAAAGACTGTATAGATCAGTAGTGGTACCTTTTCTTTGTAATAAAATGCTATATTATCTAATATCATAATAAGAAAACTTTAAACTTACTCCTTTATGTCCATGGACAGCGACAGTGAGAAGAAACAGCACTAGTACTTTCAACATGATGAAAAATCACTAAATTCTTAACAACTTCAACTCAACACAAGTTTTATGACAGCCATATATTTTTTCACTTTTATTTTATGACTTTACATTTAAATGTTTTATATCAAAAAAACTTAGAAATAATGTGAAATTGTTGAATATGAATACTGTTCTTTTAGTTCTTATAACAACGATTTACGTTGTTTCCGGATATCACGATAAGATTGTAAGTACTAATACTTAATAAAAAAATATTTTTTTAAGTGGCAGATGTGTGATTTTGGAACAATTTACTTCACTTATGTCGAGTAGAGTAGTAGAAGACAAGTTATATATAGACTAACAGGTATTTTTTTAATTATAGACATTTATTAAATAAATAGATATGCTACTTGAAACAATTAAATTTTACATTAAAATGTGTATTTTAATGAAAAAATGAATCTTAAAAATCAATTTGATAAGTTCCGTTTGCTTTAAAACTGATTTAAAAGTTCTCGTAAAACTTAATTTGTATAAATTATATTTTGTGTTTGAATAAAAAAATCAGCCATTTCCACACTTTAATAAATAAATACGTTGGGACATTATTACAACAGCGCCATCTGGTTCCGTGGTAAGCTACGAAACTTGTGTTACGAATACCAGGTAGTTAATATACTACACATATATAAATTTTAAATACATGTTCTTCTTCTTCTTCCTGGCATTAATCCCGGCCATTGTTGCCAGGGTCTGCCTTCCGACTAATCCTACTCCACTTTGCACGATCTTTAGTGTCCTCCTGAATAAGTCCGTTGGCTCTCATGTCCTGCTTAACGACATCCAGCCATCGCTTCTTTGGGCGTCCGGGAGGTCGAGCTCCAGGAACAGACAAATCAAGGCACTTTCTTCCGACATAGTCCTCAGATCGACGCGCGACATGGCCATACAACCTCAGACGACGTTCTTGGAGCTTATCCGCTACGTCACGGACCCCGAGACTACCTCGGATGAACGTATTGCGTATGCGGTCAGCCCGCGTTACGCCACACATCCACCTCAGCATCTTCATCTCCGTGACGTGAAGCTCCTGAGTGTGTCGAGATAGTGCTGGCCAGCACTCGCTCCCGTATAAAAGGACCGGTCGGATGATGCTCTTGTATATCTGTCCCTTGAGCTTGGGCGGTATTTTTCGGTCGCAGACCACACCTGTGACCTCCCGCCATTTGGCCCAAGCAGCGTTTATACGGGCTTGGATGTCGTAATCGATGCTTCCGGACTCGTGCAGGACGGATCCAAGGTACTTGAACTTCTCCGACTTAACGGCTGGTTCAAGCCCTATTTTAATGGTGCTAGAGTCCGGATTCCCGCAAGTCATATACTCGGTCTTCGCCACATTTAGCTTAAAACCACCGTTCTCAAGCGTACCCTTCCAGAGGTTCACCTTACGCTCCAGCTCCAGCCGGCTTTCATCAACGAGCGCTATGTCATCAGCATACATCATTAGCCACGGAGGCTGGTCCTGGATGCATGCCGAGACAACATCTAGTACTACGTTGAATAAGAACGGGCTAAGAGTCGAGCCCTGGTGGACCCCACAGTAATCGGGAAGGGCTTGGTATCGCCAACAGAGGTTCTAACCACGGAAGCGGAATTGCGGTACATGTCTCTGATAATGTCAATATATACTTCAGGCACACCTTTAGATCGCAATGCCCACCAGATGCATTGACGCGGCACACAGTCAAAGGCCTTCTGCAGGTCCAAGAATACCATGTACAGAGCTCTCCTTTTCTCTCTGTAAGCCTCGATCAAAGTTCTGAGGGCAAAAATGGCGTCCATGGTGCCCGATCCCGGCTGAAACCCATATTGACACTCAGAGACAGTACACTCTTGGCGGAGCCTGAGGTCGATCACGCGTTCAAACAGCTTCATGGTGTGACACATGATTTTAATCCCTCTATAACTACCGCATTCCTGAACACTGCCCCTGCCTTTGTATACAGGGGTGATGCAGCTAAAACGCCACTGATTAGGCATCCTTCCAGTGTTCAAGATGCAGTTAAAAAGATCAGTAAGCATGAGCACACCAAGAGAGCCCAACGATTTCCACACCTCGATCGGTATGTCGTCAGGTCCCACCGCCTTTCGGTTCTTCATGCGGCGAAGACAATCTCGAGTTTCGTCAGGTGTTATTTGGGCAACAAGCCCAAGGTTAGGAGGTGGTTCGGGTGGAAGACTATATGGGTGCTGATTGTTCAGCAGCTCCTGAAAGTAGCCTCTCCATCTCTCCTTCACAGAGGCATGGTCACAAAGCAGCGTGCCATGGGAGTCCCTGACGCAAAGACATTTTGTGATATCTTGCGTCGCTTTATCTCGGGCACGTGCCAGCTTGTATATGAACTTTTGCCCCTCCGCAGTATCTAGCTTATCGTATAATGGTGACAAACTATCACTGCGAGCTCTGGCTACAGCTCTTTTGCTGGCACGTTTGGCTGCATTGTACTTCTCTCTGTCTTCAGGAGAGTAGGTTTGCTGCCACTCTTTAAACGCAGTCTTCTTTTCCCGAATCGCCTCCTGCACCCGATCATTCCACCACCACGTTTCCCTGTCGATGACTCGTCCTCCCCTAGAAACGCCAAGAACGCGTCTTCCCGCCGCGGTAATTACCGACTGGGCTCGATCCCAAACCTCCTGGGCATTTTCAGTGTCGACTCTGAGATTTAGTCGCTCCACCTCTGCTAGGAAGTCCGAATGCATCGGTCCATTCAGTAACCACCACTTGATCGTAGGTTTACGTTTCTCGGCAAGTTTCTTTTTCGGGGTAAACGCATAGTCCATGACAAGGAGACGATGTTGGGCCGTTAGGCTTTCACCTGGAATGATCTTACAGTTTGTCACCTTGCCGATATGACACCTTCTAGTCAGCAGATAGTCAATTTGGGTTGAGTGGGACGCGCTCTTATACGTGATAAGGTGTTGAGGATTCTTTTGGAAGAATGTGTTCACGATGGCCAGATCAGACGCAATACAGGTTCTGAGATTGTTTACTCCCTCTGTATTGCGACGACCATAGCCAAAACCACCATGGACACGCTCATACGCCTCAGCTGCCTTACCAACGTGACCGTTCAAGTCCCCCCCAACGACTATCACTTCGGTAGTCGGTATAGCACGTAGTACCTCTTCAAACTGCTCCCAGAACGATTCCTTCTCGGCCTCACTGCAGCCTGACTGGGGGGCATAGGCACTGATTAAGTTTGTGGTAACCCCCTCAATCAGCACCCTTACCCGCATCAGCCGGTCGCAGTGACGATCAATTTCAAGGAGACTATTCTGGAGCTCTTCAGAAAGCACCACGGCTACACCGTTTTTACCTGAAGGTGACCCGGTGTATATAAGCTTGTAACCCTGTCCGATGTTACGGGACTTGTTGCCCTTCCAGCGAGTTTCCTGTATAAAAGCACACTGGACCCGACGCCTCATGAGTACATCTGCGAGTTCCCTGCATCGTCCTGTTAGAGAGCCAATGTTCCACGTTGCAAAGCGGAGTTTCCGTCTGGGTACTAACTTCTTTAGCCGTGCCCGTACTTGACACGGTAGCCCTTGCCCATTTGTCGCAGGTATAGGGCGATGTTCCTGCGCGTCGTTTAGCGGCGACGCCCTAGCCGTACCCAGCCTTTTCTTTTTCTTTTTCATTGAAGCGGCAGAGTTGGTTTTAAGTGGAGCGATTGCCATCTGACCTCCAAAACTCACTTCTTGTGAGAAAACCAGTAGAAGGAATGGATAAGGAATAACAAGGGGGGAGGTGTAAGGAGGGGGACACCACTATAACGGACTGGATGGGGGGTGTAATAGTGGTGGCTCGAGGACCCGGGGTCGCGTACCCGTATGCTGGACTCCATGACTGGAGTACAAACATTCGTTATCAACAAATGAATGCCCCCAGCAGGACTCGAACCCGCGACCGCTGGCGCAGAAAGCAGGGTCACTACTAAACGACTTGATCGTTTTTTATTACTGTCTGAGAATAGGTCGGTGATAAGGGTGGTCCTCTACAGATTTATTATTTTTTATTTTGACACAAAAATTTATTTTTTATTTTTTATGATTTGGCTTCAAAAATACTTGTAACCTTAAATTTTCAACCTTTCCCTTCCTTTATTATTCAGAACGCGGTCGGAGCCGCAGGAATTACTGCTATTACTAATACTGTATCTTATATAATATTTAACCATATGTAAATAAGCAAAGAAAAGCTTTTATCAAAGCATTATTAAGTTGTCTTCTAAGTGTAAAGTTTGTACCGATGAATTCTGGGACAGCCCAAAGGGATCTGTAGCCCTCGAGACATGGGCCTTATTCGTGCTATAAAAGTTTATGTTGAACACCATTTTTTATAAGTGTACATTATATTAGTTAATTTTAACAAGCTTTGAAGTGATTAAAACGGATTTCCGGTTTAGAATTTTGCTTTACACTCACATTCACTGATAGTGACATCGATTTTCTTTTAATGGATATTTACATGACTAAAAATTTAATGTGATTTTAATATTATTCCTAGATAGTAGTAGCCGAGTAGTAACGCGCCCGCTCGAGAAACCGAGTGAAGCAGGTTTATATCCCGAGTCTCGCTCTGATATTTTCATGTGTGAATCATTTCCAACATGATTACCACTTGTCTTACGGTGAAGGAAAACATCGTGAGGAAACCTGCATGTCTGAGAGAACTTAGCAAGTTTTCAAAAGACATGTGAAGTCTGTCATGACATGAGATGTAGCCTATGGCTTAATCACATTCATATTGAAGGGACGCCTGTACCCAGCAGTGGGACGTTAAAAAGGGCTTGAATTCAAAAATCAATCTTCACGTCTATAAAGTATAAACTTTATCGATATCTTGTAGCTTACAATTTATCAGTTAATTTAACGAAATGTGACAAACAAAAGGGTCGGAACAAAATTTAGATGATCCAATTTTCCTTTAGTTTTTGCTTCGGATAAAGCAAAAAGTATTTATGATAATACAATACGGAAAGGTTTAGGATTCCCTTTTCTATTTTCTATTGTAAAGTTGTACGAAACACAAGTCCCCTTTATTCTATTATGGATATATTCAGCTTTCTTAGAGTATTATGTTATTGATCTTCCTTGGGCCTAACTGATCCTATTGTATCGAATGATCGAATCGTGAAAATCATTATTTTGCAAAACTTTCTTGAGTTAACGAAAATATAATTTGTCATTTTTATTGTCCTCTCATATGCTTTGCTATAAAGCATTATAAAAAATTAAGTGAGTTTCTCCGTTAAATGTAGATCAAGTTACTTTTTGTACGTCAAACACTCCTCCTTTTTGGAAGTCGGCAAACAAAAAGATACTTTTAACAATAATTAATTGACGCAGAACATGAGAATATTTAGAAAAAAGATAGGTACAATTTTTCTTCTTATTTTAGCCCAAATTATCTAGACATAGGCGTGGTACCTTCGGCGCTTTGGAAATAATAACTAATCACGCAGAACCTATACACGCAGATGTAAAGAAAGATAACAGTGTAACTGAAAAGGTAAACAGTATTCCTAATTAAGATAGCCAACCTTACTTTCTTAAGTTTACGCGAATATTTGACATTATAAGTGAAACTATCTTGTCGGATTTTGTCGCGGATTTATTTGGATTTTTGATTCCCGACGTTTCGAATGCTTTACAGCAATCATGGTCACGGGAGAGACTGGTCTTTGGAAAATTTGAAAAGATAGTTTTATTTATAATAGTCAACCTTCTTCTACTTCTTCTTTTCTAAAAATGGTTAAAATATTTTTTCACAAGATTAACATATAAACTTATGAATAACAACAGACGTAAGAGCAATTCGTAAAACATATATTCTTTGCGTATTTGTAAAAAGATTATAAGATTTTCTTAAAAATGACGTATTTCGATAAGATATTTAAATAAAATTTGAGGTTTTTTTATTTATATTATAAACATGGACGTATTACCTAAGGACCAGTCAAAAAATACAAATGCATGAAAACACTTTCAACCATTTGAAGTATAACGCACACAAAGAATTGACACAATACATCAAAATTCACTCTAATGCTAGTGCTTGAACGTAGTCGATAAAATACATACATCAATGACATTTTAAATATTAATAATAAATATTGTTTGATTTTTCGCCGACAATCAAACCCAGAACGTTCGAATGGGAAAGAAAAGGCGTATCATAAATAAGCTGTAAGGCAAAGAAAATAAAGGGAGAATAAAGGTGGGGTAAGCTTCCGGTATTTATATTTTAATTATACTAAAATAAGCAGGACATTGTTATGAACTTTTTACTCAATTATAGTTATTATAGACTTCAAATTTTTTGTTAAGAATTTCTTTTCTCTTTCGAGAAGGATCCCTAGGAAATCTAAAATTTTGTGTAATTTATGTGTTAAAATAAAATAAAAATTAAGTACACATACTAATTATAATTTTTGCATTTATAATGTTTTTATTTAATTATAAAAATATTATTATAAATTTATTGTCATCAGATTGTAGGATACTGCGATAAAAGTATTTTATGTTATTGTACTGTACAAATAACATCCATTATTCGCTTAGTTATTTCGTCAAATATCGATATATTTTTCGACATTGTCAAGCACTAGTCGATGTCAAATGGACTTACTCGACGGTTCTGTCATTTGTTTTGAACGGTATAATCCAGCCATTTTATGATGGTTGTCAGATGTCAACAATACATAGATATATCGACTATATTTAACATAGTTGAATAATACGAAATTTTATTTTACATTTACTCAAATTTTGTGATAAATAACATTAAATGTAATAAAATATATTACTTACAAGTGAAAAGAAATAGTGCTGCTTCCGCTGCCATAGTTTTTACACCATCTAATAGAACATTTAGTCATTTTTGGGAGATGTTTTGTTGACAAGTAAGTGCTTGAGACTGACGTAACATCAAACGGCCAGGCCTAAAATATCCTGATTACTGTCAAGGCCGGTAAAGGTACGTCAGCTTATGTGTCTCGTCCTTAGTTAATACGTCTATGATTATAAATTATATATAAATAAAATAAAATAAAATTTCTACCCCCTCCTTTTTTGAAGTCGGTTAAATAAGCCTACGTTACGTTTTATAACATTAGCTATCTGCGAGTGAGAGTACTGTCAAAATCCTTCCAGCGGTTTCAGAGATTACCCAGAACAAACAGACAGACAGACAGACAAACATTTTTATAATTGGTTTTTTTTGCAAGTAACGTATATACTTTCATATGCATTTAGTGAAAATCTGTTAATTTGAAATTAAAAACAGACACTCCAATTTTATTTATATGTATAGATGTTCGAATGAAATAACTAGTTTTTAGACAAAACATAATAAATGTAATTAAATAAGCTTAGAAATATTTAAGTTTAAATTAATTAAATTACAGCCGTGTCCAAATACATATTTAGAAAAACTGCCATCTAATATCGAACCTGGTGTAGTTTTCAAGGTAGGGTACTATTTTTATAGTATTTAAAAAAAACTTATTTTAACTAACTAAATATTTCTAGGTGATTCCAGCTCAAGACAACGTTGTACGATCGTTAAGAAGATCTTTCCCATTAAGTACAAAATTAGATTTAATTCGAGCAATCAGTAGGGTGGTGACGATAATCGCGCTACTGATGTCAGCTGTAATGGAGTTTTACCCTGTTGTGCAAAATTTGTATAACATAGTCTATCAAATGATTGAATAAAAATATTTTAAAATTACATTATTCATTATTTTCAACTTACAAGGTATAATGTAAAGTTCATTATATCACTACATGGTATAAAACTAAGTCGCTTTCTCTGTCCCTATATCCCTTTGTACGTTTAAATCTTTAAAACTACGCAACGGATTTTGATGCGGTTTTTTTAATAGATAGAGTGATTCAAGAGGAAGGTTTATATGCATAACTAGCGGATCTCGCGGCTTTGCCTGTGCCAAATCTAGGAAAAAGCCCAAGCGAAGCGAGGGTGAGTCGCTAGTTATCAATATATTCTTGATAATTTTATTTATAACTTTATTATTTTTAAGGGCCCTTGTAGAAAGAATTTATTTACATCGGTATTTCCAGTATACTTAAAATAAGTTAATATCAAAAGTTGGCTTTTTTACTATATTAAGCCAGAGCCTCGATATGCTACAGACCGAATCATGAAAATTAACACATGTAACATTTTATATTAGTATTTAAAATGAAAATTAAGTTTATATTTAAAATATACTGGAGTACAAAAATTCGTGCTGATCAAAGAAATTCCCACTGGGACTCGAACCTGAGACCGCTGGTATAGTAAGTACGGTCACTACAAAATAGCCAAACGTGTGGTCATGTTAGTTACCAGCTAGTCTGTAGAGAACGACAAATCTGCAATTCATTGACCAATTAAAGACTATAAAGTGCAGCTTCTAGACATTAGTACTTTAATTTATTACACTTTAAGTATTAGAACTACATGGAAATTCAAATTCAATTTATAATCATCATATTTAGGTTTAATCTTGACTAGATTTTTTTAGCATAGTCTAATAATTTTTAAGGATAATAAATGATTTGAACTTGATACATTCATGAGTTCTTAAGAAAAAGAACCTTGACAAACTGATAGACGGACATACTGTCAACGAGGTGATCTAAGAATTATTCCTTTTCTTCGTGAGGTACGAATCCAAACATGAGCAAAAAATAATTTTAAATATTAATGTTATATATTATGTATTATTATTATATATTAAAAGAAAATAAGTTACGTAGAGTTTAATTAAACAAATGTATATTTGTTTACAATTGTCGAGGAAAATACACAAAAAAACTTTTACCCGAAGAAAGAATAATGGTGCTTACGAGTATATACCATTATACTTTATAACAATAATAATCATTGAACGAATGATTTTTGTGTACTATAGAGAAGAAATTGCTCTTTCAGCTTCCCTTCGGGAAAACCGAGGCACTGATTAAAATGGTTGAATTAATAATCAACTAATTTACTTCCCCTTCACCGCATTAATTAATTAAAACTAAGTTTTAGATATGCTTATTTTTGGCATTTATGGGGACCTAAGGCTATACCTTTTTAGTTTTCATTAAATCTTTACATATCATTCAATTTTTATTCCGTCAAATCGTAACATCAAACATTTTTTTGGAGAATCTTACTCAGTCATTATTTTCAATACAGAAGCCGAATCCATAGTTTTTGAATTTTATTGTCTATTTGTCTGTATGTCATGGCATCACTTGACAACTACTGGACAGGTTTTGATATTTGGTCTGGTCAATATATAGAACTCTTTACTGCAAGCAATACTATTCAGAAATATTTCATAGTATTATCCATAATGGCTACACTCGATTAAGGTTATGCTGACGTATGTTCTGATTTTATTATTACTTATGTAGCCCAATTAATATTTAGTGGGTTATGTTTCTAGATTACCTTGCTAAGTTTAGTGTCATTCGACGACTGCTGATCCGTAAGTCCGGGGTTCGAGTCCCAATTCTGATTCTGTGTAAATTGTTTTTTATACAAATTATAAAACAAACATAATATGCATAAGTTTAAAATATAATCTGTGGCCTGAAATATAAAACTGGATATAATTATAACCTTTTTTAAATTACATGACAGATTTAAGAGTAGGTACAAGATATAAGCCTATGACATTATACTGCAAAAATACGTAAAATTATTGCGTCACATTCTTTAATGAAAAAAAAATGTTTTGATTTCTACGTCATACCATGTAAGATCAATTAAAGTCGAAGTTATATATTCCTAAACATTTTGGTTTGGTTCACTCATTAGTTATAATAATAAAGTGACGTTTACACTGTGCACTACACTTATACTGCGATGGGATTAAATCTAATGTGGATATATTTTTTGGTTCTATATTCAGATTTTTCTTTAAGCAAACATGTAAGTCCTATTTATTTTGTTACCTTTTATATTAAAATTCTCGTGTCAAGATATATGGGATGAACTCCTAAATTACTTATCCGTTCTTAGCTAATATTTTTTTATAAAATTCTTTGTCCTAAACTAAAATGATCGGATAGGTAATATCTTGTTTTTTATCGAAAAACTAACGATTTCCACATTATGATGAGGAATTCAGGAGAGAGAACCTGAGAATACTTCTCAGATTCTCTCTCCCGAAAGCTTGAATGCTACTGCATTCCAAGCTTTCTAACCCCAAGCTAAAGAAAAAATAAAAGTTTGACACAGCAGTGCATGGCCGGGTTTGCTAATTTTAAGCATATTAATATTTTTCTCTATTTTGTCACCGAGAGAAAATATTTGGATCACTATAATTTTATATATTCTATAAATATTTATATCGGTCCAAATTATTTTATAAAGCCACACTTCTCCATTAACATTTTAGTAAGTCATCTGTGGCTATTAGCCACAAATAATTGATTAAAATGCTTAATTATTTTGAGTTCATTTTAAGTCAATTTAAAGCTAAAATAAAAATATTTTATTATTATGCAACAGGTTATTGAAACCGAGGGTATACCGAGCCGTTGGAAAGGACTTCAAGAAATAGCTAATAATCCTGATCATCATAAAATCCATAACATTCAAGATAAGATACCTACGTCCTACCCGATTCTACGTCCTACCAAAATTATACCAAATGACCTACAATCGTACAAAATTATGCATTCTACGAAAAACGCTACTGAATCTAACTTAAAATCAATTTCTACTAAAATGACTCATAACAATGAGAACATGAATGTTGAAAATAAAAACACGATTTGTGATAAACAGCAACATAATATTATTAATGAACATAAGAAATATGAAGGTCAAGTATTAAAAAAATGCCCAAAAGATACAGAATTTGAAAATATTCGCAACGAAATTGGGAATGTCGATACATTTGAAAAGCCAAATAATGCTAAATTAGATACAGTACATAAGAAAGATAAATTGATAATGTTGTTTCCACGAAAAAATGATGCAAATACTCATTTATCAAACAAAGGTTTAAAAAAAGCAGAAGAACCAGTAGAACTAGAAGATGTAATCAGTCACAATAAGGAACGAAATAAAAACGAAAATAACGATAAGTTAATTAAAAGTCACGGTAGGTTTTAATATCTCATTACTTGGTGATTGTTATCAAACTTGATCAAATTAATGCTTTTAACTTCATTTTTATTTTCAGATTTGAACATAAGAAATTCAGTAAATTCAGGCAAAATGGAAAATGACGAAACCAGCCGTGATGATAAACAAAACGTTAAGCCGAAAATTTTGCATTCATTCTACAATCCTAGGGGATGGATTCGGTACTACAGACCAAATCAATATTCTTTATCAAACAATTCAAACAAAAAAACGAACTGTACTCGAAAACAAAATATTCTAACCCGTTTTATGTTACACAAAGCCCATTTACAAGACATTTGAGTTATGGAGCTGATAAAAGATATAGAAGATCTGATGTTAGATATCAGAATGGACTATAATTCTATCTTTTTTGTAATAAAACTTAGATAACTTTTACGTTTTTACTACTACTGAAAGTTACTGTAGTAGTAAAAAAGTAAAAGTTACATTTTTGGTAATAATAATAATACGACAGTAAAAATAAATTTCGTCTCTTGCATATATGTGGGCATGTAAATTGGTTTCGTAATTCTATATTCTTACTTTTGAGATCATTTATTTTCAAACTTAATTTCAGATAATATTATGTAAATTCAAAATGTTTTAGTAATATCAAAAGAGCAACATAGGTTTATTTTAATTAATTAACAAGAAAAAAAGTCATCCTTTATATATTTTAATAATAACGTCCTCCCGAACGATTACGGACACGGCAGTCGATGAGAATAGCCAATTGCGCAGGAGATATTATAGTGCACTCGCAAAGACAAGTGCATTCTCTCATACTCCAGTGGGACGACTACTCGACATGACCAGAGAGAGCTAAGGCGCAGGAACACTGCATGTGCTTATGTAGTGACCCTACTTTCTTGCACCAACGGTCGCGGGTTCGAGTCTCGCTGGGGGCATTCATTTGTTAAACTCGAATGTACTCCAGTTAAGGGTGTTTATTTTTATAATATGTATGTATTTAAACTTATATATGTAGTATATCATCTATCTGGTATCCGTAACATAAGCTTCCTTCGTAGCTTACCACGAAACTAGATGGCGGTGTGTGTAATAATGTCCCAACATTTTTATTGTTCATTAATAAACACACATAGACAAACAGAATTTCAAAAAGCCAGTATAAACAAAATAATATCGAGCTTCAATTTTGCTTAATTAGCAATATAAGTTACATTCATACAAATTCAGAAATTAACTGTAAATCCACTGTCCGCCTCACTTGATCTCTGACGTTGATGAGGGTTGCTATACAACAAACAATAAATGGCAAATATGTCTATTCAACATTCTAATTACTTTTCCATTATGCCTCCGCGATTAATAATGTATTTGAGACAACGTTAACAAAGCGTTTTTTTAACAGGCCTTTATTAGCTTCGTTGGTAAATATATAATCAAAAGAAAGTCATTTTTTACTTTTGATGGTTGTATTGGCTTGGGACTTTGTAATATATGAATGTTAATATAAAATTCTATTATGCAGGATATTTGAAACGATTTCTTCGATAAAAACTTAAATTAAATAGTTCACTTTAGCAGTTTCTTGACGTTAGTTGACGACACGTTTGGTTCAGATGATAGTCACCGTGCTTTCTGCGCTAGCGGTCACGGGTTCGAGTCCCGCTGGGGACATTTA
The DNA here is from genome assembly GCA_905231865.2 of Boloria selene. Taxonomy (NCBI): domain Eukaryota; kingdom Metazoa; phylum Arthropoda; class Insecta; order Lepidoptera; family Nymphalidae; genus Boloria; species Boloria selene. The sequence continues at coordinate 5,180,946 of HG993157.1, forward strand.
TTTGTTCAGCACAAATGTTCGTACTCCAGTCATAGGTGTTTAGTATATCAACTATCTGGTATCCGTAATACAAGCCTCGTAGCTTACCACGGAACTAGATGGCGCTGTTGTAATAATGACCCAACATATTTATATCACAATATATTCTAAATATCTTCTCAGTAGTGTCCGGCAATCCGGCTGGGTGCAATCTGTCGCTTGATGATGGGTTGCTCTAGGTACTTCTCTAATAGTAAAATGGACCCTTAGCTGTATGGCTTGTGTCTTGAGGGTCGCAGGTTTAAGACGGGGTAGGGTTCGTTGGGTTTTAGTGTCTAGTACTGGCATTTACGCATACCATCTGTAATAACCACCTGTTTCTTACAGATGGTATGCGTAAATGCATTTCCCAATACAAAAAAGTTTCTATTAAGATTAAGGTCTATTAATTTAATAAAGTTAAGTGTAAGTATATTGTAATTTGTAGTGTCAAGAGATAAATAAAAGACAAATTAATGTAGGCGAATATTATATTTGATTCAATTTAATCCTTAAATTACCGGCAATTTACAAGAAAATCGGGTGAAATATAACGTTTACAAAAACAGCGAAGAAAATATATTTGTAGTATAGCATAATGGAATGTAAACAATTTTAGAAATAGTAATCAACAAGCTGTTGTATCTATATATCTAAAACTACTTTAAATTTAAACTACAATAAATAACTTAACATCTTTGGTATAAGCACTCAATTAGAAAGATACACGAAGTAGATTGACCAAAAAACATTATAGAAAAAATGGGACAGTTACCTACATGATAGTTATTATAATATAATATAATTAATTATTATTAATTCAATTCATCTTCTCTACAATTAAGTAATCATTAAACGTCAACTGACTGTTCGGAAAAAGATATAAATTATAATATAATATGTACTTGAAAATTGACATATTACTCATGATTACTAGAATCATTACTAAGAAACTATATAGTCTGTATTTACGTTTCGAAATAATTGGCAGTGGATACTAAAAATGCGAATATACGTTTTTGTATGTATTATGAATGTGCTTTAATGTAAAAAGTATATAAATTTTGAGATATAAATAATTAGTTTAAAAATTTCCATTTTCAATTGCATACATACAAATCATTATTCTGTAAAGAGAAGGAATGGTCACTCTAGTTGGTGGTATCTTTGCGCACTTTGTGGCCTCGGAACGAAGCCTGGATCTTAGTAGCAGCTTTGTTCAGGTCAGGATCTGTCAGATCGATCTGCTCTATGTCTTCCTGTGGAACAAAAACCATATATTAGATAACCTTCACTTTTTTTAAATTTAACATAGTAAAATTTGTTGGGAAATCACGACACGTTTTGCGCAGCTTATACAGACCCTACTTTCTTGAGCCAGCGGTCGCAGGTTTGAATCCTGCTGGGGGCATTCATTTGTTAAACTCGGAAGTTTGTACTCTAGTCATGGATGTTTATATTTATAATATTTTGTATTTAAATTTATATAATATGTAGAATATCAACTATCTGGTATCGGTAACACGAACTTCCTCCGTAGGTTACCACGGTACTAGATGGCGCTGTGTGTAATAATGTCCAACATTATATTATGTTATTATATCACCACACACAATCACTAAGTATTAGGCAAGCAATATTTTTTATCAATATAATATATGTATATATTTATTAATTAAAGTATTTAAATATAGATTATCTGTATTTTAATACTATTATTCTCTACCATAGATTGACTGAAAAAGATTCTAAGTAATAACTAAGTTTATTGTATTTTTAAATACTGTATTACATTTAAGTTCAAAAATGATAAAATTCACATAAAAATATAAGCTTTTAGTTTATTTCAAAATCCTATCTATATTTGTAATATCTTTTTTATATATTTATTTATAACAGCTTTATTTCTCACACAATTAGATATATACATATAAATTGTATTATAAGAAAGAATCAAGTTATTTTATTATTAAGTGTGATCCCTTGTGGGTAAAAGCCTTCTCCATCTGTTTTCATTTACATTGTGTCTGTGGCTATATTGATCCAATTCTTTCCTGCGGTCTCTATGTATATAGTCCAAGCCATTAGGTTGTTAGAAGAGTCCACATTTCATATCTTACCCTATAGTAATTTCGACAGTTATTAACTTCTCAAGTTATTATCGTACAACAAATAGACATTGTGTTATATACATAATCTGTGCGGGAAGTAATTCTCACAATGCAAACTATCAAACAGTTAGTTTCCATTTACAAAGGAGCCTTGAGATAAGATACCCCAAAACAAAGGGTTGGATAGTAAACTTTATCGGAGTTCAGAGAATTCGATATAATTAATTGAGAAACAGCTGTAAATGTTTTATTGTAAGCTTCAAGGCTTGTGTTATGGAAACCAGATAATTGATACACTACACATATAAATTAGCATACAATATACGACTGGCGTACAAACACTAATGAATGCATTTGTACAAGACAATAAAAAATACCCCCAGCGGGACTCGAACCCGCGACCGCACAATAATATCACTACAAAGTGAGTCAAACGTATCGTCATAATAATATATAAAATAACACTTTCTTAGATTTACGCGAATATTTGGCATTATAAATGAAACTATCTTTTCGGATTCTGTAATTCGAAACGTCAGAAACCAAAAATCATAATAAATCCGCGACAAAATTCGAAAAGATAGTTTCATTTATAATATATAAAATAAATAAAACTAGGAAGGGGACTATGAGAGATTTGCTTTTAATACTAAGCTAAGCTTTTAATTGAAATCTGTATACGGTATTCGATTTGCGTGTAGTATGCAAAACTAATTTGAAATTCAAACTCGACCTCATATTTTTACAAAGCGGCTCCGACAGCGCCGCTCGCGATAAACGACTACAAAAGGTTTAAATTATTATATACTGTAGCTACTAAAATATAACGTGAGTGGATTTTCATGCTGGACAAACTTCTTAAAAATTAAATACTGTGAGAATAATATATAAAGAATTTAAAATAAAAGTTAAATAATAATCAGTGATGTGCAGACTATGACTTAATCCGACTAGCTGATTAGTCGGTTGCACAGAGCCCTACTAGTCGGCGAATACTCGGCACATCTCTAATAATTAATAATTGTCGTTTTAATTTCTTCTCTTTATATTTTATCAGCGAAATAATGCAAGTAGTATGATTATATTAATTAATGGCTCTTAAGAAAAATAATATTATAAGTAGCTGTTCTTTTTGGAACTATAAGAACCTCTAAAAAGGTCACAAATTTAAAGCTTTCTAAGCTCATTTTGTGGACCAGCCTTAATCTTTGAGTCTTACCCTTGAACTTTGCGCCAGATCCTAATGACGGGTAATATATCAAGGGATGACAGTTTCTTTCTGGACGTAATCCACCAAAAAATGTCGTGACAAATATATTTAAATCACCCGTATTTTGCTAACAAATGTCATCATTGTTCTTATACTATTAGTACTTAATTTCCTTTATATTTTCACTTCCTTGGAATAACGGTAACAGTAATTGGAAGTCAAATACTACATCCCAACTTAATATCATAAAATATGTGAATGTAAGTTTGTTTGTTACGCTTTCACGCGAAAACTACTCAACCGATCATCATGAAACTTTGTACACGTATTCTTGGAGGTATTAGAAGTAACATAGGATACTTTTTATTAAAAAAAATATTTTTTTACGAAAAATTAAAAATTGTTTGTATTAACAATGGGTTCTGAAATAGCTAGAGTGATTTTGAAGAAACCTTCAGGCATCCTACAGATCAACCCAATGAGGTTGATTAGCAATTAAAAAAATGAACGCGGGCGAAGCCGCGGGTAAAGCTAGTTTCTTATAATGGAATCAATCTGTGCTCAAGGGATATAAATCAAAATCAGCCCTTTCTAAAGTCCCACAGCTAGGCACGGACCTCTCTCTAGTACGAGAGGAATCAGACCATAGTTCATCATGCTAAAGATTTAGTTGGCAGATCTCACATGTCTTTCGAAAACTTGCTAGGTATTCTCAGACAAGAACGTTTTTTCATTGTGTTTTCCTTCACCATAAGACAAGTGGTAATCATGTTGGAAATTACTCGAACATGAAAATATTTAAGAGCTGCATACTAAAAGACATACAAAAAAATATATTTTTTTTAAATATTTTATTACCTTATCCTGTTGCTCCTTTGTCTTCTCTACCTGGGTCTGCTTGCGAGCTTGATGGCCTCGGAACGAAGCCTGGATCTTGGTAGCCGCATTGCATAAATCTGCAAAAAAATGTATGTTTTTAATAATTTAATCGTATAAGTAATTGTGTTTTTCCGTTAGTTTTATAAATAAGAAAAAGTAAAAATAAAGAGTTTTTTTTTGTGTGTATATTTTAGTAGTTGAAACTACAAATAAAAATATTGTATCTAAAATTTTGATTAGACTTATTGTATTTGTCAGGCAATATTGACGACAACTGTTGATAGATTATCATTACTTTGTTTTACTGTTATATAATAATAAATATTTTAGGACATGATTATACACAGCGCCATTTAGTTTCATGGTAAGCTACGATGCTTTTGTTACGGATACCATATAGATGATACACTATATATATATATAAAACTTTTTTAAATACATATTATAAATATTAACACCCATGGCTGGAGTACAAACATTTGTACAACAAATGAATGCCTCCAGTGGGACTTGAACTCGCGACGCTGGCGCAGAAAGTAGTTTTTAAGCCAAACATGTCGCCATTTTAAATAGTTACAGAAAAATCTCATATTATAATTTCAAGATATAATCCGCTTCTATTGTTGGAACTATTACAATTGTAATTAATAATTATACGAGTACATACTCGTATTTCTATACAAAAATATCTTTTTTTCCACGTATTAGATTTTTGGTTTCAACGTCTCGAATCCGGCAAATAAGATTTCGGGAGACACTAATTGGATACATCGTAATTAAATGTCGTAAATGCGGGCAGAAATAACAAGAATATAACAAATATGTATCTTGAGAATTTATCTTTTCGCCCTATAATAAAATTACTGATAAAAATGTAGTACCTACATAAATAATAAATAATAAATAAATAATTCTTACAACAGCGCCATCCAGCTCCGTGGTTAGCTACGATGCTTGTGTTACGAATATCAGATAGTTAATATACTATCTGGTACTCGTAATATATGTTTTTGAAATACATAAATATTATAAATATATACATTATACACCCATGACTGGAGAACAAACATTCGTGCTCAACAAATGAATGCGCCCAGCGGTTTCGAACCCGCGACCATAGGTGCAGAAAGCAGGGTCACTACGAACTGAGTTAAACGAGTTCTCAAAGAACTTATAGCTCATTTAATTTTCAATAATAATGTAGTGCATGCCGGTATGCCGATATTATGATAAAATGTGTGTAGGTATATAGTTAAGGATGTGGCGACCATGGTCACGGTTAAGCGTCTCTAAAGCTTTCTTGTCATTGTTCGTGTGAGTTTTCTGTCGAGCTTTCAAATATTGAGCTTATAACAAGTAATGTTTAATTTACAACGATCTTTTAAAAATAGTACTGTCTAGTAATAGAAAGTCCCTATTTGTCATAAAATTATATATTCAATTTCTTATGGTAACCACTAAAACGTATCATTAGATTAGCTTTTGTATAATTTAAATCTTTATAATCTCATTTTCAGGCTCATCAAATATAACTAATTCCATTAAGTTCGCACTCTAACCAGCTTAAAAGAGCTTTTTAGGGGAAAAACCGCAAAATTTGTTATTTTATGATCAAATGTTGAATTTTATATGGCTTTATGTTAAGCCATGACACTAATTTATATGGAAATTTTATTTAATTACATTAATATAATATTAAGTTTATTCAAACTCATAGAACATACGATTAAATTAATGATATTTTAATGAAGCATAGAATCGACTTGATCCTAGTACATAGATAATGCTTAGTCTATATGAAAACTCTTTAATATTTTGTATTTTATAAGCTTCCACCAAACATCTAGGTTAATGTAAGGAAAGGAAAGAGGATTGTGCGATCTTGAATTAGAAATCATAGCTTTTATATAGAAAACTAGTGACTCGTCTTCACTACGCTTGTGTTTGTCCCTAGGTAAGTACGTTAGTATAAAATTCTAAGAGATTATACATTATGTCATTGTAAAAATATCTAATAAATAAATAAAACAAGCTATCATCATACCAAATTTCATCAAAATCTGTCTTGTAATTTTTTCGTAATGTAACTATAGATTTGGCCTATGTATGTATATAAATAACTAGCCATTCCCTCGGCTCCGCTCGCGTAAACATTCATGCATTCATGCTAATCCTGTTTTTGCAACATTTTTCATCGATGCTCCGCTCCTATTGGTCGAAGCGTGATGTAATATAGCCTATAGCCTTCCTCGATAAACCGACTATTCAACACAAAAAGAATTTTTCAATTCGGACCAGTAGTTCCTGAGATTAGCGCGTTCAAACAAACAAACAAACAAACAAACAAACAAACACAAACAAACGAACGAACAAACTCTTCCAAAAAATATTTAATTTACAGATTCGAATCAGTTAGAATTTTATTATATGTATAGAGAATATCTGCGAAATATACTATTAAGAAAATTTGCATAATGTTGTACATACATTACAACAATAAATTATAAAAATCATCCAATCTAGGGTAAGACGAATGATTGCGTTTATATGTAAATTTTAAGGCCATGCGAATATTTACGACAGGGCGTAGTCCGTTAGGCTTTAATGAGATGCGGAGGTCAAATGGCTATTGTACTAACTTGTGGTAGAAATATAAGTTATTTATGTATGCATACTTTGATTTTATAAAGAAAATTATGTAACTTACAATTTTTTGGCGACACATTGTAGTGACACTTGCCACGTACTTGCCATGCCAGCGGTCGCGAGTTCGAGTCCCGCTGGTGGCATTTATTTGTATGATGTGCACGAATGTTTAGATTCCAGTCAGAGGTTTTTATATTTATAATATGTTTTTATGTATAGTCTAACAAATATCTTGTATCTAAAATAAGAATCTAAGACTCGTAGCTTCCTGGTGCTGTGTATTAATGTAAAAAAATGAAGGTATGTAGAGATAGATTTTAAAAATAATTTTTCAGTATGTCTCTTACAGACTTCGTTTTTATCATATTTCTAGCGACTTACATTTTCAGATCATAGTACTCGTAAATCAAATTTCATCTAATTACGTCGGTTTTAGCGAGAATGCATACCCTTACATACATATATAACTCCCAAGCTAAAGTATTTTTTTATTGTTTGTATGTATTCTAGTCTTATCGTCCCAATACTGGGCATGGACCATAGCCCAATACAAGGACCACAACCTATCACAATGCCAAAGTACGAGTCGGTGGTTCTCATATGTCTATCAAAAACTTTCTAAGTTCTTTCATACTTCTTTTTCAAAATCCAGTAGTTTCAGCATTATATAGAAACAAACGTACATATATACAATATTTCACATATTGTAATTGTACCCATCTATATATAGTAAATGGAACATTTTCTTTTATCAAGAGCCTAAGGGATCGCCGGACTAATCTGTCAAGTTGCGAACAGGTGCTTTAGAGTGGTCGTACTCAATCTGACACAGGAAAGATAACTGGGCCAATATCTCTAAATGTTGGCAGTTCTACCTTTTGTAATATTAAGCCTATTGTTACATAATATACTAGTTTCTGTCTGTGGATTTACTTGTGAATATTATTTATTGTTTAAACGATTCTCTCATTTTTTAATGAAGTTATATAACTAGCGATTCACCCTCACTTCGCTTGTATCCCTAGGTGCTATCTGCCAATTTAAAGCTTGTAGCACAAAAATAAAGGACTTTCATACAAACTTGCGAGAGCCCTTATACCTCCTTAATCAGACCCTGTCACAAAATCCGTTCTTAACGGATGTCCAATACTGGCGGTATTTTTTAAAAACATCACTTATCTCGTAAAAACAAGTAAATTTGAAGAGTTAATTCGTATCTAGAATCAAAGTAGCAAACATAGACACCCACCAACTTGTATATAATATTTATGACAATAGTAAAGTTCTCTCCCGTGACCATGACTACTGTAAAGCATTCGAAACGTCTTGAACCAAAAATCAAAACAAATCCGCGACAAAATCTGAAAAGATAGTTTCATTTATAATAGTAAAATTAATAACAAAGATAATTATTAAAATCGTTAAAGTCGTTATTAAAGTCGTATCAAATCAAAATATTTTATTCTGCGTAAAAATTATTACAATTTCTTACTGAACGTCATGAGTCTACTTCCAGTTCGGAAAGAAGAAACCTCTGACCTGAGAAGACCTGGCGAAAGAAACTCAGAAGGACTAATATTATTTTTTTATCTTAATCTCTCTCTCTTTTTTCAAATTAAATTGAAAATTAATAATAATTCTATATGTTGAAATAGCCTGGCGGCGATCACATCATTCACAAGGCGTACTGTCTTCTTAAAAAATCGTTAATCGAATAATATATACACATACACAGTACACATACATACATACATAGTACACAAACCCTGCTTCACAATTTTTTAAAATTTACATTATTTAATAAACGTCGGCAACCCGTTATCCTACAGGATGGATGATATTTACCTGACGTAAAACAAATTAGGTACATGAAAATATAATCTCTTACGGATGCAAATAAAATTCGACGACACGTTTGGGCATTCATTTGTTGAGCACGAATGTTTGTACTTCAGTCATGGGTATTTATATGTATGTATTTAAATGATATATGATGTAGTATATCAACTATCTGGTATCCGTAACACAAGCCTCGTAGCTTACCACGGAACTATATGGCGCTGAGTGTAATAATGACACAACGTATTTTCACAGCAACAACATAATGTTATAATATTTTAGTCTTAAATTTTACTATAATGTTACAAAAAAAAAAACAGTTTAAGTTTTTAAAAAAATCTTTGAAATTAGACTTTGATTTCTTATACATAATATGTACAATGTATTATTTTCATACACATGTTTTTTATTAAATATAAAAAATAATAATAGAGTTCATTTTGTAACAAAAACTTTATTTCTACAATGCCTTTTACTTTTTCGATTACAAGTGTGGGAAATAGCGAAAAGTATTTGGAATACTCTGATTTAAAAAGTGACAGCTATAAAATGTAATCTAGAACCAATTAAAAGTCAATATAATTTGACTAAAGTAATTATTTCCAAATCACACGATAAAAATATAAATCGAGTATAATTTAAGAGAAATTTTACACTTTAAATTCAAATATCTAACTACGTGGAGCAATTGATCATGTTCTCAGGTGGTTCAGATAGCGTATGTTCGGATCTGACACGTAACGTATTAGTCTGTCTTTCAGATGTTTCAGATTTGTAAAATCCAGAATATTATAGAAATTCCACTATAAAGTGCAAAGTAGCTCGAATATAGTGTATTAATGAAATAAGTAAAATGTAATTAAATACTTAATAAATTTATAATTTGGTGGTATGCCTGAGTACATTTCCTAACGTTAAAAATAAGAGTTGCCAAACTGGCACGTAAATTCCGATGACAATGATTTTTTATTTTATTCATGACCTGATTATCCATTTAGAATTGGCTTCAGACTAAGTAATTGCTCAATACCTATTAATTGATACACATAAAATATAATTACATAATATAAATATAAACATTAATGACTGGAAAAAAGTCACAAACGAATGCCCCTCGCGAGACTCGATCTAACATCCTCTGAATCAGCATCAGCAAGTATGGTCACTACAAATTGAGCCAATCGTATCGTCAATATATCTTATATTGGCATTTTTTCCAATATTCCAAGTCCTTACAGAAGAAGTCTTCTTCACAGAAGACTACACATTAAGTCAATAACAAATTTTCATTACATATTCAATATTGCTGTGTTATGTACTACAAAAGAATATTTCCCTTTTGACTGATATCAGGCTGATAATGACACACGTTTTGAAGTGACATGTGATATAGACTACGTGTTCAAACTACATTAAAGCCTCGAGCGTCTTTGTAAGTAGGCCTCGTCTTACAAGAATTTCATTAAGGAATAAATTTTGAGACTAAATTGTTTAACGTTGTATCGCTTATTACTAGTTAATCCGGCATATATTATCTCGCCTACATTTTCACTACATAGTATTAAGCACATTGTCTGTCTGTCCCTATGTATGCATAGATCTTTAAAACTACGCAACGGATTTTGATGCGTTTTTTAATAAATAGAGTGATTCAAGAGGAAGGTTTATATGTAAAATACACTAGTGAAACCCGCGACTTCGCCCGCGTTTAATCTAGAGACGAGCCTAGATTTTATGCTACATTTATCTTACGGTATAAATTTAGATACCGTAGTCTTTGGGAGTCGGACAATGCAGCAATTCATTATTATTTATGATTAATGAATTCCTGTATAATTGTCAAGAAGACATTCACCTCTGATGGTTTCATGTTGTAGAGGATAGTAGAAATTTATTAGTTGAATCTACTAGGGTTTTTTTTAGTTTGGCTACTTATTTTCACTTTGACTAGTGTTTTTTTTTAATTTATAGTTTTAAATTCTTAAAGATATAATATTAATATGCATTGAGATTGTATGAAAAACATTAGATATGTAATACCTATGTATAATGGATATAAGCATGAAGCATCATTTCTAAGCACTTTGAAGTATATTTAACTTTGAAGTATATTTGTACATTTAATAATGATATTAAAGTAATCAAAATCGTCATAATGTAAGTACAAAATTTTCACCGCACCAAAGTTCGTTCAAGATTTACAACAAACTAGCTTTTTCCAACTTAACACATTAGGTGGAAAATACTATGTCACGGTTAAACTCGTAAAATACATTTATCATTGTAATGTATGGTGTGGAATGAAAAGCGGTTCTTTCGCCTTTTGCCTTTTTAAATAGATTGAACCTTTTGGGTTACATTTAAAAGCTTAACAATGAAAGTTCATGTTAAAGTTGATTAATTGTTAGACATTCTATAGGTTTCGTTGGATTGATGGTGGATAGTATAGATAATAGAGAAATTTTTTCGTTAATAATTGTTTTCTACTAATACTTTCTTAACACTTTCACGCGAACATATCAATATTTTAGGTCTATGCGATACAGCACATAATTTTCATTTAAATTAGAACGACGTCTAATGACGTTGTGCCACAACGCATATATATAAAAAGGTGCAATAGCGAACACGGTACGTTAAATAACGTCAACGTCGACTGTGCCGTAAAACTTATAACGTTAACGTATAAGAAGTATAAGAAGTATTTAGTATAAAAATGATCTAGAAATGTTTAACATAAATTATAACAATAACAAAAAACATGAAATGAAAGGCTAATTATATGAAATGGTCTATTTTTTATTAAAAAAAATGTCCCAACATATTGTTATTATTATAAATAAATTATTTACTATAATGATTTAATCAGTCTTATGAAATACACAAGTGCAATACATTTTTCAGACTCATTTATCACCTATTATTGAGATCAAGTCAACTATAACAAGCGAAAAATAATTAAAATAAACTTATTGTGGACTTGATATTCCATGCTTACAACTTAGACTTATAGAAACTAATAAAGTTCATTAAAATTTTAGGAACGAACCTAATTATGTGATCATAAACTAACTACGTTTCAATATTCCACGTGAACACAGAATCGATGCACGCGCTACCCCCGCGACGCGCACATGTCGGCTGACGTCATAAAACTTCTTAGGCGAAATGACGTCTAGTGACGTTGTGCGCTAACAAAGTAGGTACTTTGTACCAGGATGGAATGCCAACAAAGAAGGCAAAAAAATCCGGTACGGTGTAGCACTACAATTTTAAGAATTCGATATGTTGTAGCACAGAAACCCAACTTTTAAACATTAGTATGGCCAGAGCCCGTACTATAACGTTGTACTTAATAAAACCAGTTTTTGCTGACCGTGATAGCACGCTGTGCGGTATCACATCGACCAAAATTTGACGTGTAATGACGCTGTTTGCGTGAAAGTGTTAAGTTTACTCGATTATTTGACATTATAAATGAAACTGACTTTTCGGATTTTGTACACCAAAGCACCTTATAAAAAGGTTTTTTTGTAAATTGTATGCACTGTCTGTAACAAGTTATAAACAACAAAGATGTCAAAAATCTTAGTCTCTCCCGTACCGTTGATTGTTGTAAAGCATTAAAAACTTCCGGAACCAAAAATCTAAATAAATCCGCGACAAAATCCGAAAAATAGTTCATTTATAACTATTTTCTATTTTTTTAAGCTAGACTAGTTAGACTTTAACGGTCTCTAGTCTATACAAAAGAAACACAATAAATAACGAATATTCGTCATTGTGGACGAAATTGATTGGGAGGGATGATGAATGATGATGATGATGTCCATTATTAAATTATCATTTTTTAAAAATAAGCTTTCTTGAATAAAATATAACAAACGTTGTTTTTTTTTAATATTAAACATACTAGCGACTCAATCTCACTTCGCTCCGATTCGTCTCGTCTTTTCAGCGGAATCCTATTTCTTTTTTTATTCTTTGAGAAAGTTCTGTCAAACATCTGTCCTGCCATTTCAGAGGTTAGCGGGTTTAAATATAGTTTGAATTTTAAAGGAAATTGTAATGTAAAGTAATAAGAAATTATAACCATCTTGTTTTGACTGTAACGACGAACAGCTACCACTGTATAACCGTTCATCAGTTCATCTCAGAGAACGGTTACATAAAAAACGTTAACTCTCTTTGCTCTGGATAGACAAATTCTTAAAGAAAAACACAAAAGCCTCACAAAAACTATTTCACTGCGCATTGTTTCTATACAAAAGGCTCTATTATGAAAGGAGCGTACCAACCATATCGTAAAATATTCAGATAATACAGTTTACTTAGACCTTTCCTTTTCTTTTTACTTGACAAAATAAATTACTTGTGATACTTAAGAATTAAGACGAAACTAATTTAAAGAAATATCGATATAAATCAAATAATGTCAATGTAGATTGCAGTTATGGTTTTTATAGTTTCTGGCTGTAAATTTGTTTTTCTTTTCATTTTGTATTGTTTTTTTATCTTTAATTTAGTTTTTTATTTGGGTGTAGGTAATAGGGTTGGCAGTAGAGAACGCCTTTTTAAATTACACGTTGAGCTAGCCTGTAAGTGTAATGTACAATGTAATACTTTTTAAATTTGTTTTATATTTTTAGTTGTATATCACATTGTATATTGCGTTGGCTTGTCTAATAAATAAATAATTGCTTTTTAATTTAAAAAAAATCGATTTGGAACTAGATTTATTTTGAATATAACTATTTATCATTCTTGAAGACGACTCTTAACACACTCTATAAAAAAATAAAATGCAGTTTCAGAGGTCGTGGGTTTTATGTCTACAGGAACAAAAATATAACATTTTATTATTTTTGGGAGGGAAAATAAAGAAAAAGAGTTGCTTTTGGCGCAGAAGAACTCACCAAAGTTTTATCGCAACCGGATAAATGGTTCAAAAAGAAAGACGCAAACATACAGAAAATATATTTTTTAACATACACTATTCATAATATTATAGTCCAATGCGAAAATGTCAAGAACGCGATGTCGTTTCCATATCACTTGACAACTTTATTAAAAAAAGATAATTAAAACTCTAATCGGATCGAGTCGTTTTAAATGCAAACGAGTAAATAAGGGCTGTGGAAAGTAGGTCGATTACTCTTAACATACATCGACTTAAGATTTGTACTCAATGCAAGAGACTCTTGTTAGAGTCACAGTAACTATGTCTATTAAAAACTAAGAGACATTTATGTAACCTTTTTTGTAATAATATAATTTAAACAATGACTTGCGATTTAACGCGAAGCCGCGGGTTCTGCTAGTAAATGTATACAAAAACTTGACAAATTTACTAAAACCTTCCTCGAGAACCACTCTATCCATTGGTGAAAACCGAATGATAATGGGTGCAGTAGGTTTTGACTTTTTAGTTCAACGCAAACAGACGGACAGATGCAACGGAAAACTTTTTAACCGCCTTAAAAAAGGAGGAGGTTATATAATATGTAATGATAACGTATTAATAACTGTTCCAGTATTGTTTAAATATTATAGTCAAATATCTATAAGTTGTTATAAAAAAATAAGCCTGTGTTACTTCATAATTGTTCTGTCTGTTACTGTATTACGAGAAAGCCACTGGAAAACACGTTCGGCTCAGGTGGTAGTGACCCTACTTCCTGCGCCAGCGGTCGCGAGTTCGAGTCCCGCTCGGGACATTCATTTGTTAAGCACGAATGTTTGTATTCCAGTAATGGGTGTTTATATTTATAGTATGTATTTAAAATTTATATATATGTAGTATATCAACTATCTGGTATCCGTAACACAAGCCTCGTAGCTTACCACGGAACTAGATTGTGCTGTAATAATAATGTCCTAACATATTTATTATTATTTATTCGGGACAAACCCGAGTCGAGCGAAAGTTTTCCATTAGTTAAGAATTAATATAAAAATGAACACGTGTAAACTTCAGAACTATGGTAGAGTTCAGAAGAATGGTATGTGAACTATGTTTTCAAAGCGAGAATGCTAATGAGCTATCAGTACTTCAAAAATATGCGTTCTTAAGTTATTTCTAATATACATTTTTTCATTTTCATATAACAAGTATCTAACTTTATGTGGGTAATATGAAACGAGTCTCAAACAGTATGATTAAAAAACTTTCTCCCATCGTTTGTTTTTTAAAGAATATATACATATTATACATATACATTGCGACTTATAATTTATTTTTATATTGCTAAAATTGTGAGAAATTAATAGTCTGAGGTAAAAAATATAAAAATTTATACGAACAGCATACTTTGAAGATATAACTACAATAAATAATTAGTAATTTCGATTCGTCAGAAACGTAAATCCATAATTAATTCGAAAAAAGGTTCATTTAAATAAGATTTTTATGTTTCATTTAAGTCTCTTTATATCTTGAAAGTTGAAAAGAATTTAAAAGCTTTTAAAATGTATAAATACTCCAAAGCTTCAGTAGTCCGTACCATCTTTATATATTGAATGCCATTCAACAGATGAAGTTAGTACCTTTGATTGAGAGGATTAGTTAAAGATATATCATTTGAACTAAATTACGAAAATATTATTATAAACGTATCCTTAAGACTTCGGTAGCAGGAATAGACTGGATTAAACAAGTTAAGGACAGAGAAAACTGGGCCAAACTGGAGTAGGCTTTTACCCAGATAGGGTTTCCTTTCCAAAAAAAATATATAAAAGAAAGAAAACAACCAATATTCAAATTAAAATAAATTTGAGTTTAAAAATTTATTTTTATTACTATCTTTAAGACTTATAGTCCATGTATCAAAATATTTTTAGTAGATTTTGCGTAAAAGACTTACATGCATTCACTTATCTTCACCAACTTTTGCGTAATCAAAGGGTTGATTAAAAATGTATAAGAATCTTCTTAGTTTCAGATGTGAATTTGACTTTGTAGACATCATTTATACTAAGTAAATCAAATTATTTATTTATGTTAATTTGTAGTAATTTATTGAAGGCTGATTTGATGCAAATTTAAAGGAATATAAACATATATGCAAATAGACAAAAAAACTTCTTATATCTCTCTATATAATGAAAAACCAGCGAACCCGATGTACATTGTTCTATAAATATTGAAATTTTTTGTAAACATTTTCTCTCAGTGAAATATTTTAGTACGCATGCGCAAAACAACGTTTATATATAAATAAAATTAATTAATTCAAAAAAATCATTTTGTAGTGGACCGAATTGTGAATCTAAACCATTCTCGAATTAAATTTCGAACACACACAAAACATTTCATCAAAATAAGTCCAGCTGTTTAGGAGGAGTTCAATTACATACACACGCACAGACGATTTTTATATATAAAGATGATTATGGTTGAACTTATATATATACAAATGTTTATACAGTTTTAAATAAATATGTAAGTTTAGCAGAAAGCTTAGCATTAAACATAGAAAACATTCACATTGAAAAAATATTTAAGAGCCTTTCTGGGGCATGACATAATATCAGAGTTTTTACTCATCAAGAAAAAGCTACTTATTTTTCCAACAGATGTATATTTTCTGTGGAATGTAAAGAGAACACGAATTAGCCCAGACTTATGATTAATCAAGACGCTAGCATTTTCTTATACCAAACTTAGTATTTTTTGTACAGACTATTACTACTGAAACCTGCGTTATTTAAATATTATAATACGAACTGTAATATTTTCTAATTAGCTTAGGGTTTGTTGTTAGGCTTTATACATAGACTAGTTAAAATATAGCACTAATATTTTTACTTCGTTGTCTTGTGTGCGTGTGTGCATGCGTGCGTGTCTGTGTGTTTGTGTGTATGCGCGCGCGTGTGTGTGCGAGCGTGTGCGTGTCTGTATGTTTGTGTGTGTGTGTGTGTGTGTGCGCACGTGTGTGTGTGTGCGTGTGTGGTACTGTGAAGTTAACTGCACCTAGTGACGGACGACAGGAGCAGAACGAGGAGTCAAATTATATGTTTACTTATTATATTATACAGAAAGCAGAACGATATTTCACATTAAAATTCAAAATATATTAAAGAGCTTCCACAAGTAGCATGTATATGGATGGTAGAAGAAATTTAATTTGTAGATTAAATTACTACGACTTGCTGAATTCAAGGATTCCTTTGATTCGGTTTTCTAAAATTTAAGTTATTTTTCATTATCTGCGTTCGCAGCTGTTCTGGGAACCACAGAAGGTAGGTAGATAAATATTTAGACATAAAGGAAAAGCAAGTGAAGCGAGTTCACATCCTACCAAATCTGATACGACTATTTTCATAGTAATAAATTTCGATGTCGATAATATTGCATGGTAATCTACAACGGGAAACCTGACTAGTTTTCTAAGGTCTGCCAATATGCACTAGCTGAATTAGCTACATAGTGGACAATGGCCTAATACATACAAATTGAAAGTCAGGAGCCCGAGCAAAACATTATTTAACATATTATTATTTTTTGAATTAGTGACATTATTTAATTACTTACATATATATGTAAATGCCTAAAACATAGAAAAAATGCGCTATCAATTTTCATTAGTTATAGGTATTGGAAATCAGTATATTTGTTCAATATCATTAAATTCTCCATTTAAGAGGGTAGTAAAATTTTATTCCTGCCTTTCATTGCATTATTAAAGTTTTTTGTTACAAAGAAATTTTGTAAAGCAGAAATTAAGTTTGTAGCATCAATTAAATAATTATGATCCTCTGTAAGATAAATCTTCACCTACAATGTTCCAGGTTAAATATTTAATGATGCCAGGCGAATGAGAATTCTTTCTTTTTATTCATATAAAATGGATATTTGCTTTTCTAGCTCCAGAATTTACATTAGAAAATTTATATTATTTAGTTTAATTTTTAAGGTATGGGTACCTATTTCAGAACTTATATTTGAATGATTGATTTGAATTTGACGATTTATAAGATAGATGCATATGCTAACTTTTATCCAGAAGTAAGTAAAAGTTAGTATAGGTTTTAGGTTTCAGGTTTAGTATTACTGGGCCTCATACTAACATAGGTTTAAACATATACAACGACACGTTTGGCTCAGTTGGTAGTGACCCTACTTTCTACGTCAGCGGGTTGCGGGTTCGAGTCCCGCTAGGGCATTCATTTGTTGAGCACGAATGTTTGTTCTCCAGTCATGGGTGTTTATATTTATAATATGTATGTATTTAAACTTATATATGTAGTATATCGACTATCTGGTATCCGTAACACAAGCCTCGTAGGTATATTACCACGGAACTAGATGGTGCTGTTGTAATAATGTCCCAACATATGTATTTATTATTTATTTATTTATTTATATAAGACATAATTATTACATTTTTTACCATTAGATGCGTTGACAAATAGTAAATGTAGTGTAAGAAATTTACATACCCCTGTTATAATCAACTGTAATCTGAGGCTTTAAATTTCAAATATTAAAGAATTCAACCTTCAAACATAATCTTAAACGTGTTGCATCTCCCAACAGTAAGATTACATCAGCTCGTACTATCATTATGTACAAACAAAATGCTAAATTAATAAAACAATACATAGAACATTAAAATAAACCAAAAGGAATTCATCACCTAGTTACTTATATAATATAAATTCCATTGGAAAAATCAATAATAAAATATATGGTATTACACATACTAACAGAAATCAAACCAGTAACTAAAGTAGTTAATATATAAGTTTTAGTGTAATTTTCATAAAGAAAGTACTAAAAAAATAGTCTACTAGTGATGTAAAGATATTTGGGATAGACAGACTTATTGTCTATTTTTACTGCACATGCCTCGACAAACAAAAGAAAGCATTGTGTGAAAAGTTTGAAGAAACCTAGAAACCACGATTTTATCTTTTATTTGTAAACTTTGTGTCTATTCTTTTATGGAAGATTTTCTTTCTTATCTTTCATTTCTATTCCAAAGAGGCACGAAAATAAGACTATTTTAAGCACGACTATTAAAATAAAGCTGCCAATATTGTCAGCTATGAATCGAAACTATTATAATTTTAATACCTCTCACATACTTAAATTATATTATATCAAATATTTACGTTATATATGTATGGAGAGCTCATGTAATTACAATTATATGATCAAAGAAAAGTCATATAATAATTATTATTATAAAGTATACAAATATATAAAAGTCATATAATAATTACTCTTAAGGGTCAAGAAGAAATTAATTACATAAGTTGTCATTCCCATACTTATTTTCCAACATAGATTTCTATCCTTTAATGCCTAAAAACCAAGAAACTTAGATAAAAAACCTTAAAAACTGTCGAGAGCGCGACAAAATGTAATTGTATGTATTGACCCTAAGAGCAAAATCTAGGAAATTTCTCTCCTTCTTGTAAATTTCATCGTAACTCATTATAATATCAAGGCGGCAAGAAATAATTCATCAGAAATTCACTTTGGTATTATAAAATGAACTTGACAAGTTATGACTTCAGACTCTTTATATTAAAGAAATCATTCATCATTATAAGCTCTTTAAGTAACTATTAATAATGATTAATTAATTAATAGATTTTATTTTTCATTCGACCACAGTGACGTCCGCCGACTAGGCTTCGCCGCAGTTGGATAATAAATAATAAATGGTATAACCGTAGCCAAAAATACAACAAATCTCTACCTTTTTGAACGGTATATATTCTATTTATAATATATGTATGCAAAAAGCAATATAATATTATGTGCAATATATCAACTATCTGGTATCCGTAACACAAGCCTCGTACCTTACCATAGAACAAGATGGTGATGTGTATTAATGTCCCAATATATATTCGTACATACTTACATATTATATGCTATATTTATCATGGTTCCTGTAAACATAGTCATATATGAAAAGAAATTGCTCCATAATATCGACAATATTCCGTCGCTAGTCAATTTCCGTTTGTGGTTTCAGAATACTGAAGGGAGTTTACTGTGAGGGTAGAGGCAGTATTTCCCTTAGTTCTCAGTGATTAAAAAGCTTTGTACTTCACATTGGTTGGGAGTTCGATACCTTTTTCTATATTTTTGTCTAACAAACCTATCTATCTATACATATATGTATATAAAAAAATATACTATCTGTATACATACATTAATGTATATATATATATATAAAAACGTCGAATCAGTAAATTAAATATTGTTTAAAAATTCTTTTTAAAATAGACATTATTAATGATTGGGAGCGGAATTTATAATTTTAGAATTATTGTCTGTCTGTCTGTCTGGCACAAATCGAACAAAAGATTTTGATGAAATTTAGTATAATGAAGCGTATTATACGACCTAACATATACTTTTATAACGGAAAAATATTTCATGTCTGTCAAATTTATACTAAGTGTAAAACGTATCTATACGAACCTGAAATAAGCTAGTATGTCGCTAGTAAAAATATATAAAATAGTATATGGTTTTATCAACACTAAAGTCATAAAAATGATGTTCAAAATTGTAATGTTTCCATCACACATTTAAGTAGAATTTTTATGACTTATACTTAATTAAATGAATTTTCTGTCTTTATGTCACAACAGCCTAAAAAGCAAACCATTTGAAATTATAATTTGCAATATTTTATTAAAAGATAATAATATATAAATCACTACATAGTATAAAACAAAGTCGCTTTCTCTGTCCCATTATCCCTTTGTAAATCTTTAAAACTACGCAACGGATTTTGATGCGGTTTTTTTAATAGATAGAGTGATTCAAGAGGTAGGTTTATATGCATAACTAGCGGATCCCGCAGCTTTGCCTGTGCTAAATCTAGGAAAAAGCCCAAGCGAAGCGAGGGCGAGTCGCTAGTAAAATATATACGGTAACGTTAAAATATTTATTCTATTCATTTATAACGGCGGATTAAACTGTCTAAGGTGGGTGAAATAAGAAGGGACAATGATGCGTTTAAGTCACGCCCTTGAATAGGCTCCGTAAAACCTTGATATAAACCGATCGATTCGTATCGCGTCTTTGGTACTGAAAAGTAAATGAATCGTTCCAAATGAAAATAAAGGCTTTCGAAAATGTACACTAAAGACATTCATTTTTTACCATCAACAAATTGGAATTGGGTTTAACAATTGCTGTTTCTTCGAATAACGATAGATCTAATTGAGCTATATACTTCTTTTATTGGTTTTTGGGGGCTTCCTTTCTTTTGTTGAAACTAAATGGTTATGAAAAATATATTAATCCCCCTTTATTTTTTGTAGCACAAAAAATGAAGGACTTTCATACAAACTTGCGAGAGCCCTTATACCTCTTTAATCCTGCCCTGTTGCAAAATCTATTCCTCATCTGTACCTTCCTGCCAAATTCCATCTTTATTATGAAATTATTCATTTTAAGAAGATCTACTAAACTGTGACAACTGTATACGAACGAAGGAGAGCGAAATAATACTTCTTTATTATAATCTTAGTGAATTAACCATTCACAAAGATTATAATAAAGAAGTATTATTTTTAAATTATTAAAATTTATTGTGCGGTGGTATAAAACATTTACTAATGTATATAAATATTTTAAAAACTAAAACTCTGCGCTGAAAGTATAAAACTTTGTTAAATCCCATATTAAATTCATGCTTAGTACGTCTTAAAATGGCTTATTGTAATTTTAACTTATAATTGGTAACACCTAAGAAATCAAAGCACTATAAGCGAAACCAAGCCACAGACGCACAAAAGTATTTAATTTTAAACACTGTATAGTTGGAAATACACTTAAAATCATTTGCAGTTGGAACATTATTACAACAGCGCCCAACAACATCTAGTTTCGTGGTAAGCTACAAGACTTGTGTTACGGACACCAGATAGTTGATATACTACACATTATATTAATTTTAAATACATACATAATATTATAAATATAAACACCCATGACTGGAGAACAAACGTTCGTGCTCAACAAATGAATGCCCCCAGCGGGACTCGAAAGCGCGACCGCTGCCGCAGAAAGTAGGGTCACTACCAACTCAGCCAAAGGCGTCGTCAGTATGGATATGCTTCGTTTCTAAGCTTGAACTAAGGATTTATAGGATTCTCTTTAAAACTACTAAAAATAAAGGAATGATTTTTATAAAATAAAAGTAAGAAGAAAAAGAAATATTATGAATAGCAGTTAGTTGACACTACAAAAAAAATATTTTTAAATACATAATATAATATTGTGAATACCCCCGACGGGACTAGAACCCGCGATCGTTAGCGCAGCAAGTCAGGATCAGTGCAAACTGGTCAAACTGTCTAATGAGCCTTTTATTAATAATTACATTACGACACGTTTGGCTCAGTTGGTAGTGACCCTACCTTCTCCGCCAGCGGTCGCGGGTTCGAGTCCCGCTGGGGGCATTCATTTGTTGAGCACGAATGTTTGTTCTCCACACATGGGTGTTAATATTCATATTATGTAGGTATGTATTTAAAAATTTATATGTGTAGTATATCAACTATCTGGTATCCGTAACACAAGCTTTGTAGCTTACCACGGAACCAGATGGCGCTGTTGTAAAAATGTCCCAACATATTTATTATTTATTTATATATTATACTTTGAGAGTTTCGTATACGAATATCCACTCTTAAGGTGGAATAATTAGATAAGTAAGGCAGTAATTGGATCTTAACTAACGATCAATTTACTTCAGGATGTACAATGGTAGGCAACTGAATCGTTTTCGGGTAAAGATTGAATTTGAAGCTTGGTTGATTTGGGTTAACTTTTTGCGGAAAAGGTACGGGGATTATTTTAAATTTCTTCCTTGAGCGTAAATAGGTTCGACTCGTACATATTTTATATGAGACGACAAGGCTTATGTGTAAATATTTTATAACATAAGTAGGAGCAGTCCGTCGCTCTGTCATTTTTGTTTCTATTTACTTTGCAACTATAATACAGAAAAAGATCGAAACTTATCATAGCACATAAATAAATACATGTTATATATTAATATACATATTTAAACCAAATTACTATCAAACATAATTTGTAAATGTTTTTGTGATTGCTTCTAAAAATATTTTTAACGAAAGGAAAAGTTGTAGCGTTTTAAACCGGCATTTTAATTTTAAATTACTTAAAAATATGTATACAATTTTTTTTTATTAATTCATCAACATCAGTTAAACCGTTTGGTAATTACGAGTATGAGGGAACATAGGATCTAATCTCCCTTTCGGCTTTGCCCTTTGGGGAACGGAATCGGAAACCTTCTTTTGATTTTATAATATTACTAAAATAATTATAAAAGTTTATAATTCGTATTCGTATGTTACAGAAGACCGGCGTGAAGTGGCAGCTATGCTGTCGCGTTTCGTCCGGTGAGTGAGAGTCCGGGAGGCCCACTCTCCTTCCCCCCTCCCTCTTCCCTTCATCCTCCGCCTTCGTTCCCCCCTCCCTCCCACTTCCCTCCCTCCTCCATCCCTCCCTTTCCTGAAAGGCCGGCAACGCATCTGCAAGCCTGGCTTGCAGATGTCCATGGGCGGAGGTGATCACTTCCCATCAGGTGAGCCTCCTGCCCGTTTGCCCCCTTTTTACCATAAAAAAAAAAGTAAATAGGAGATCCGAATTTGAACCCACTTTGTCTTTTATATACGCATCGTAATCGTAAAGATTGCGCTTAAATATACAAGTATAAAACATTAGTAAATAAATATATTTTTTTGGAAAGTCTTATTGAAATAGTCAACATTACATAAAGAAAGACGCAGAATCTATAATTTTTAGAATTTGTGTCTGTCTGTCGATCATTATAAGTATTTAAATTTTATATTGCATTTATAATTTCATGAAGTCAAGCTCAATTTTCTAACTTGTATACATTTTATGAATAAAAAAATGCATGGCTGAGCTGGCTTCATTGCTAGACCGCCAACATCTCATGAATTGCAAATTAGCTATTGAAAGTCCAACTTGAGTCCTGCTTTATATCGTCAGGTGGTATATAAGAAAATTAATGTATAAAATATTTAGTACATTTTTCTTTATTATATAGCAGGATCGATTCCTATTCGTGATAAGTCGGTCGCATAATATACCTATAAAAGCTATGTATAAACGAAACATTATTGAAGTGGTTCTTAGTTATTCCAGTATAATAGTTCTAATTAGAGGCGTATGAACGTATATTATACGATACTTATGAGAAAAAAGCTGCTATCAATTTTTGTCTCTCTTTCTTTTTGTTGGTTCCGGTTAATCTCCGAAACGGCTGGACCGATTTTGACTAGACTTTCACTGGCAGATAGCCGATGTTACGTAGTAGCTTGTTTAACTTCTTTTAGAAAAAAATAGGTTCCGCGCAAAAAAAACATAAAATTATAAACAAAGTCCATATAACTATGAAGGAACCTTATCGCCACGAGTAATGAAATAAATGAAATAATATCTTTCAATTCACTTTAGCATTGCACGTGGCAATTTCTTGATAAGTGTAGATTAAACCATTTATGTAATGGAATTTGAACCACCTTTTTATGGTTTAATTCTATTTCATATGTAAGTAAGACACTATATAAATAAAATATGTAAATAAATAATAAATGTTTTTGCGACATTATTACACACATCGCCATATAGTTCCGTAGTAAGCTACGAAGAAAGCTTGTGTTACGGATACCAGATAGTTGATATACAAGTTTAAATACATATATATTATAAATATAAACACCCATCACTATAAGGAGTATAAACATCCGAGTTAAACAAATGAATGCCCGCAGCGGGACTCGAATCCGCGACAGCTGGCACATAAAAGTAGGGTCATTACACACTGCGCTAAACGTGTCGTCGAGTTATATAGTAATACATTGCCCTAGTTTCGAGCACATTGAAATATTTCTAGGTATCTAAATGGCTCTAAATGCCATATTTTGTTCCAACCACGCCTTAAACGGCCCATAAAGACTATAAAATGGGTGGATCGTTGTTTTAGTAACTATTGCTTGAATACTCGAAGGAAGGTTTAGGTAATTTTCACTAATATTATAAGTAGTTTTATGTTAGAAGTTTTTTTTCTTATTTGACGGAAAATAGCAATAGTTGATGAATATTATTGACAAATTTACAAAAAGGTTAGGTTCTATGTTTGTCTTTATATATATTTCGTCTCTGTATACATATTTTTTAGCATTTTCAACTAGAACTGAATTTGATAGTATCTAACTTTTTATTTTTTTTATTTTTTGCCAATTTTTTATTAATTTGAAATTTCTAGTATTTATTATTTTTTTTTATTTTTTTATTGCTTAAAATATTTGAGGTCCCAGACGCACATGTACCAGTAGTAGATTTAAGTCGTATTTTGGGTTATCTACTAAGCGAGTGAAGCTGCAAGCAAACACTTGTTTCGCATTAAATTTCTTTAAATTTCATTCAAATATTCACAATTTTGAATATACACTAAAAATACGAAACTAAGCCTGCTTTATTATATTTATAAGCGATACGTTTGGCTCAGTTACCTTATTTTTTGCGCCAGCGGTCGCAGGCTCCAGTCCCGCTGGGGGCATTCATTTTTTGAGCACGAATGTTTGTACTCCAGTCATGGTTGCTTATTTTTATAATTTGTCTGTATTTAAAGTTAAATGTGTAATGTTTCAACTATCTAGTATCCGTAACACAAGCTTTGTAGCTTACCATGGAACTAGATGGCACTATGTGTATTATTGTCCTAACATATTTATAGGCGCATATTGACAAAACGTATCTGCAATATTCCAGAGTGCTTGCAAAGCACGTATTAGCTTACTTCGCTTCGCTTTGACGACCAAAATTGTTTTGGAATTCAGTTTAGCAATCGTCGAATTACTACTCAAAGTACGTTTCATTCAAATATACTTGAACAAGCACTTTGAAGTAGTCTGTTTAACATTGTTTGATGTTAGTGTCTGAGAGTCTGTTTGAGATTAGTCAAGTCTTTTTCTAATAGCTTTATAAGTTTGGGAATTGGTAGCTTACCATTTATTTATAAATATTGCATATATATCCCAAAAGCTGTTGCAATATGTATAGTGTAAGTAGTGTAAGTGTAACATAAGTGTTTTAATACTATTTACTCTATATACTATTTAATCCAACGATTTAGTAAGTACTGACGAGCTTAATCAATTCAGGTATTAATAGATTGCCCAGAAAAGATTGCTTTATGTGGTCGTTACCACACCT